>JALIRH010000026.1:4130242-5506990 GCA_023055505.1 Callipepla californica brunnescens
CTTAAGTACCTGAAAGTAATATTTAACTAGTTTGTCTCTTCCCTCTTATCAACCAGCTCAAGACAAAGTACAAGAGAGTCATTAACTTACAGTCAGGGTTTGGAAATAATCAATTTTCTAGCTGATTTACAAACAGGTTTAACACATTTACTTGGCTCACTTCATCACACAAAGTTAAGAACACAAACGGCATGACTCTACCCACGAGTACATCACATAGGTGACACAGATGACATTAACACCCTGGTATTCAAATCCGAGGTTAGAAGTCATTCTGAAGGCTCACTTTTCAACTCCTATTTAGTACCTCAACAATCACAGTTTGTCCAGATGAAAAACAATTCCATCTTTGGTAATCCAACTGATTAACTAAACAACTGAACAGACATCAATAAAACACAGATAAAGGTTGGCTTACTTGTACATAAGTGAAAGGGCACTTATTTCTACTTGTCCAACCCATTCCTGTATTGGGGAAAGAAAAGAAAAAATTAAGTCCAATCAAATGCATAATTATTATAATACCTGTTCATGAGTAGATAAATTGGGTAATTACTGTCAAATATAAACCTATTGACACTAAGTCTGGAGTTCAACCGAAGTAATCTGATTGTATTCAAAAAAACTTTTGAAATAACAGCTGTTCCAGTAAGGTTCAGAGACAGAAGCTGGAGGCTTTTTTCCTGAAGCAGAAACTGGTTTGTACAAAAGCTGAGAAATTACATAATTTACCATTTGGAATAGCATACAGCCTCACGACCTGAGTAACACGCTTTTATTTTGGCACGGGATGGGTTTACAGAAAGCACATAAATACACTTGGAAAAAAAAATGACCCAAGAACCTCCTGGGTTTTGCCATATGTTGCACTAAATAGTTATTTTTTCTTCGTATTATACAAGCTGTTATCTCCCTACTAAGAAGATGAATTTTTAAATGAAATTAAAAAATAAAACAACTTAGTGTCACATCAGCATCTTTGTAACAGTAACCTCTGCCCACTGTATGTAATATTCCATATGTCAGTAGGTGTCTTCTCATCACCTAAGCTCGCTGTTTTGTCTCTATATACATTCAGCAAGCAGTCATGAACATCAGTGGGTGCCATTTTCTCTGCATGGAGGAAGTTAAGGTCAACCATTTGCTTCACACACACTTCCATGTCAGACACCATCTTGTCAGACCACCCCATGGCTGCCATCAGTCACACAGCACCAACACGCAATGGGATTTGGTGGGAAGGCTCAACCTCTACTGCCATACCACCAACATTCACCTCTGACCTCATGGGCCACTGTAATAAAATGGGAGGCACTGCTTTCAGAGCAGCCCTCATATATTCAAAGAAAACCCCACAAAATCCCTTCACCTCAGTCAAAAATATTTGCAACAAAACAATCCCAATTACCAATCGAGATAAGAACGACTTTATTGTAAGTCAAGTTTACCATACCTGTGGATTTTCCAAACATTTTAAGTATTCTTCAAATGGCCCCTCTATGAACTGTATTAAAAAAAAGGTTAAATTTAGTAGTGTGACATATGAACTCCCCCAACCCATGGCCAACTGCAGCAATGCAAACATACCACAAGTAACTTGCAAGCACCCAGCCCACAATGCACTCACAATGGCATGAAATTAAGTAGTGTTAAGGGAAAGAAAAAAAACCAAACATCTGCATTCTAGGAAGCCACAAACAGCTTTTGGACATCTCACAAAATGAAAACAATAACAAACAAGAACACTCAGCAGCCAAAGAAGAATCCAGTAGAAAAGATGCTGCCAAGCAGATGTGTATGGATTCACAGCATCACAAGCCGGGGTACGTGTGAGCTTATTTAAGTATCTTGTTGTAAGAAACTGGAAGCAATCGGACAGAAATGGGGTCACATTCTCTGCATTATGCAGGTAAGTCACCAAGAAGTTGGTCCTTTTTCTGTACCACTTCAAATGAAGTGCTTTCACTTCCAGTATAAGAATGCAAAAGAACGAACAACTCAGTATGGGATAAGCCAGGAATATAATCCCTCAGATGCACTTAACACGCACTGAAGCAAAACTACATTTGTCAACACTATGGAGAGAGATGCTGCAGTGACTTCCACCTTGCAGCCATGCTGGCCAACAGAGAAGCAGCATCTTAAAATTGCTATTTAGAGTCAATCTGCTTAACTGAACTTAAACTTAGATCCACAGAGGCTAAAAATAAAGTAGTCTCCAGTGTGAATTTAAGAGAGAAGAGCCTCTCTGCCCATAGGGATTAAGAAACAAGGTAATGAGAGAAACAGAACTGTGATATTAAAAGCTCTGATTGAGCAATTTCAAACCAGACTTGACAGTACGGGTCATAAAAACCATTGAGAACCCTGGCCAAAAATATTCATTTTAGCTGAAGCAATCAGGTTGGAAGTAAAAGATCTGTGAAACAGAAGCACAGTCAGCAGTCGTTAGGCACGCTGAAATAAAACAACCTATGGATAACGCATAAAGGAAGAGCACCAGAAGTTCTAATAGAAAACAAGATGTTAAAATATATATATATATATTGAAGAGAAGACAGGAACAAGTGAAGACAGACTTCAAGAGAAGATGAAATGGAAAACTGATTTCACAGTCACCTGAAACTTTGCTTAGAGCAGGACTAGTGAGAGAATAGAGGCAGAAAAAGAAATCAAAATAGTTACAGTAGGCAGAGAAAAACTTGATTGAGGAGCACCAATACATGTCAACAGCACTTAACTAAGGCAGAAAATGAGGGAAGAGTCAAAGAAACATGGGGAAAGAGCATATATTCGTGAGAGAAAAGAAGTGAAGAAAGCCATTTCATAGACAGAAAAAGTGTAAGAAGAGATACGAGAAGCAAAGGAGATCAGCAAAGCTCTACTGAGGTATCAGAGAATAGGAACACTAGGAAACAAGAATAGAAATACCTCAACTTATGTGAAACACCTATTTTAAAAAGCACTTGTTTTTTCTCCAAAGAAGCTTTTCGGAAGAATCGCTGTGGTGGTTAGAAAAGGTCACATCACTTGGGTCGAGTCAGAAGAAAAGAAACCACAGTGAGATCTCACATACAGGGCAACTAAAAGTTGGGAGGAGAAAAACGAGGACAGCAAAAGCAGCTAGGGTTGAAAAGAAAGTCATTCAACTGAGATGACAGAACTGGGGAGGAGAAACAGCATGATTTACAGTCAAGGACTGCGTTTTGAAAAGCTTGACAACAGCACATGAAATCAAGTTTAAGGAAGCAGTTCTGGAACAAAGGGGAAAGGAGAAAAAAGAAAAAATAGGAAGAAGGATCTAAGAGTAGCAAAGTTAGAGGGACTGGACATGAAGCCAATCATCCTGGCACCTACAACCAGATAAGACAGTACTGCATCCTCTTGGAGAGATACACTCTAATTTGTTTACATCTTTCCTGTCCATTTCCGCATCACTAACAGTGCTCAGTTACATGTGAGTACAGGGCACTTCATCCAGAACTACAGCACATATACACACTGATTTCCTCACTCAGCTGACGTGCATCAAATACAGCCTTTATACTGGAGCCTGGGTAATTTATAACTGAGAAAAAGAGGTGCAAGTAATAATCTTTTAGTAAGAAGTGCTCACATACACTCCTGGAAATCCTGGAAATTAGTTAGATAGTGTTATACTAAAACACAAAGAAACACCATTGTTATTCTTATACTAAAAATAGATATTATAATTGTTAACACTGATGACACTGGCCAAATATAAACCAGTATCAAAATGTTATTTTAAATCCATGGTTGATGGAGAATTTTGTAACAGATATGTAGAAAGGAGGTGGGGGATCATTGTGGCACCATATAGTAAGAGGCAGACTTGGAAACAAACTCCACTTACCTCAGACAAATCACTCACATACAGTGAAAGTAATTAATTAGTGCAATCAGAATATTTGGTGGCTTCTATGAAGACATGATTCTAAAATAAAACTCAGATCTCAGCAGCCTGCTATAGGGTTTCGAAAGCTTTGTTTTTTTAAATGAATACTGGGGCTCCCACTCTTCCCCACTCACATCTGCCCAGCCCTGAGCAGCACACAGGTTTTTCCTCAGAGGCTTCTGAGAATGAGCTACCACCACGTACATGCCAATTAAGCAAAGGGCACTCATTTTAAACAGCATCAACTAGTATACAGCTACACTCAACACATCGATATTCCCAAACAGAACATAGCTTAGAAAGGAGAATAAAGGAAGATTTTTTACTCAAGGCTCACAAAGAAGGCCAAAGTACTTACTGCTTCAAACTTCTCCCTGTGTTTCCGAAGATAGTCTACACAAGCCATCCTAACATCAATATGCCGAGACTGAGAGTGCAACACCTAGCAAAGGGAGAAATCAAAGCGAGTGAGAGCAGTGCTTCTGATTCTTGATGACTGTTCCTAATTTAGTACTGACCGTATCCTAAATTCAGGCTTAGGGATTCAATTCGTTAAACCAGCTACAGCAGGCATCGATGAAGAGCTCAGCCACCAACCAGCACTCGTTGGGAAACTGAACAAAACATAACATACCTCTGGCTCACTTCCCCATGATTTGAGAGGTTAAGTTCTGCTGCCCAACCACTGACTTGGAAGGTAGGAATTCCCAGTGACACCTACGCTCCACCTCCTGTTCAGAGCTCAACTGGAGAAATATTACTTCATTATAAATTTAAAGCTAAGTCTAACATAACTTCATCAGCATCCCTGCTACAGCACAAGGAAGTTCTAGTTGATTTAAATCCACTGTGGTCTCTCTTGCAATCCACACACGTGACCCTTAAGACACCTGCAAACTCACCTCCAACTATTCCGCATGAAGAATACAGATATCCAAAATAAATGTTGTTAACTCTGAATTTGAGATCTCACATTTAACAAAATAAATTAATGTTTCAATCTTAATTAGAAGATTTTATAGGAAACATTCTGTATATTTAATGGAGTGTGGGAGAAACCTTTTATGTACGTTAGCAAAGAAGAACACACTATCAGTGCATTCTCACTGACTATTCCCTTGAAACAAAAGAAAATCTTCCTTCAAAACAAGCATCTGCTTGCCCAAAGTCAAAATTTCAGCGGGAAAAATGTTAAGAAAAAACGAAATAAAATTAAAGAGAACTGTGTATAATTAGCACAGGCACTTAGGCTTCTCTCTCAGCGAAGCACCAGAGCTCCCACTGCCGTTTGTTTGTATTTAAGACAAGATGACGCTGTCACTTTTTTCTTTCACAGTAACATGAAACTGGGGGGAAGGGACCGCAACAGGAAGAAGCGGAGCTAAATGACTCACAGGGCTTTTACACTCCTTCTACTCAGTTCGTTTTCTGCAGCCCCAATGCAAGGCAGCTGCACCCAAATGCTGCAGTAAGAGGTCAAAGCTTACAGGGTAACACGTGCTGCGCACACGCCGAACTTCTCCCCTCCCCACCCAACCCCCCCCAAGCCAGTAATATCTTTTTCCCCTCAACACATAACCTACGCTTGTCCGCATTTTAGCAAACGCGGGTTCACGTGCAATAGCTTTAAGAAACCAGCTACCTGCTCGGCCACAGCCCTGAAGAGACACGATCCATCCTTGGCAACCTTCTTCCTGTACAAGCCCTGAGATCGCAAGTAGCAGTCCATGGAAGCGGCCGCCGGAGCGTCCGCGCCGCCGGGCTTAGCCGCCGCCTCCATGTTTAGTGGTGCGCGTCGCGGGGACAGCCTGCGGCCCTCCTAGCCCCACATGGCAGCCCGAGCGCCGCGGAAGGGCAGCAGCAGCAGCAGCCGGCGGGGCTCGGGAGAGCCGGCGTGCCGGCACCCGAAGGAGCAGCGGCGAGAGGAAGCGCAGCCGCCGGCCCCACGTTAGCAAGCCGCATGTGGGAGCCGCGGAGAGAAACGGGAAACTTTTACAGCGAGGCCGGGCTGCGGGCACCACGCGGCTCCGGGATCTGGGTCCGGCTTCTCTCAGCGCCGCGATTCAGGGCGGTCCCGCCGATCCGGAGCGCAACCGGCCTGCAGGGAGGAAAACAAAAGAGAAAGGACATGTGCGAGGAGGGAAGGAGGAGAAGGAGGAGGGGGGCGGGGGGGGAAACGCAGCCCGGAGTTTATTTTCACTTTCAGCCCGGGCGCTGCTGGGAGCGGTAGTCTCGGAGGAGGAGCGGGCACGGCCCGGCCCGCACCCCACCGCCTCTCGCTGGGGCTCGGCCGGCACACGGCGGGCCCCGCTCCCCTCCTGAGGGTAGAGCTTGGCAGCAGCGACAAAGCGTGAGCGACTCCTCTTTAGCTTAAATGAACCAACTCTGATGTAAGATAGCTGTGGACAATGAAGGCATGAGCACTCTGGTGGCTATTTTCAGCCTACAGAAGTAGGGACAGAGAGGGCCGCAACTTGAGCTGAGAACCGAGTACAGCAATAACCCGTTGGATTAACAGAAGCTGCGAGCCAGGCTGAGTCAGGAGAAAGCTCTGTAGCAGCTCCGTGGAAGCAGCATCCAACCTCCTTACTGGCAAAACAGTGAGAAGTAGAGGAGGAGAACAGAAACTGCAAGTAGATTAAGTCTGGCCCTATGACACCTGCAGGACACACAGCCATCCAGAGAGCCCTAGACAGGCTCAAACAGTGGGACCAGGTGAACTTCCTGAGGTTCAACAAACCCACGTGCACAGTCTTGCACCTGGGTGGAGGCAACCCCCACAATCAACGCAAGCTGGGTGACAAAATGACTGAGTTAAGTCCTGCTGAATAGGACCTGGGAGTACTGGTGGATGGCAAGCTGAATGGGAGCCAGCAGTGTGCCCTCACGGCCCAGAAGGCCAACTGTATCCAGGGCTACATCAAAAGAAGTGTGGCCAGCAGGCTGAGGGAGGTGATCCTGCCTCCCTGTGAGGCCTCACCTGGAGTACTGCGGTCAGATGTGGAGTCCTCAGTGCAGGAGAGATGTAGACCTATTGCAGCACACCCAGAGAAAGGCCACAAAATGATCCAAAGGATGGAACACCCTCCCCACAAGGACAGGCTGAGAGAGCTGGGGCTGTTCAGTCTGGAGAAGAGAAGGCTCTGGGGAGAACCGAGAGCGGCCTTTCAATATCTAAACAGGGCCTGCAAGAAAGAAGGGGACAGACAAATTAGGAACATCTGTGGTGATAGGAAAAGGGGAAATCAATTCAAACTAAAAGAGAGAAGAATTAAACTGGATGTAAGGAAGAAGTTTTTTTTTCAATAAGGGTAGTGAAACACTGGAACAGATTGCCCAGAGAGGTGGTGTAGACCCCAACCATGGAGACATTCAAGGTCAGGCTAGACAGGTCTCTGAGCAACCTGATCTGGCTTCAGATGTCCCTGTTTATTGCAGAAGAGTCCAGCTAGCTGGTTCCTACATGCTGGAGTTTGTTCTAACAAGGAGAAAAGTGATCTGGCAAGATGCTTCTGAGGCCAAGCAAGCTCACGTAACCGAGCAGGTTACAGAGATTCTGAAGAACATTCAATTTTTCCTCATCCTATTTCACACACACAGCATCAGAACTACGTACTGACATTTTCACACGTTTCTCTCCTGTAGTATTTGAGCTCCCTACGCTATGACTGTCAGGACCCTGCAGAGGAATGGCAGACGCCCTCCACCACATATGAGGACACGAGGCCACATCACAGAACTATAGGGGTTGGAAGGGACCCTTAGAGCTCATCCAGTCCACCCCCCTGCCAAAGCAGCCCCCTAGCCCAGGTTGCACAGGCAGGCATCCGGGAGGGCTGATTTTTCCAGCAGCAAACCAGGTTTTGCGACTCGACCCGCCGCTCGCACACGCCCACCCCGCGCTGGGGCCCCGCTCGGAGCGCTCCCCACAGCGGCCCGGCTCCCTGAGGGCACCGAGGCGCCCGCAGCTCCTCCAGCACGCGGCCGGGCTCAGGGCCCGCGGCCTATCCCCGCGCTTACCGGTGAAGCGCTGCCCCTTCCTCTGCCTCCTTCCCCCTCCCGGACGGTGCCTGAGAAACGGCGGTGCCGCCCCTGCGGAGCGGACGCTTCAATCTCCCGCGGCGGTCGCGTCGCTGCCCGATGATGCGCCCGCTGCCAGCCCCGTCCAGGCCTCACCCTCTCGCCTCCACCGCCTCTCATCACTCCTCGCCGCGCGCGCGTGCCCGCCCACTCCCCCACCACCCCCCACAGCGCGGTTGGTTCGTCCCATCGGCCGCACCTGCGCGGGTGCGTGCGGCTCGTTCCATTGGCCGCGCAGGGGGGAGAGGAGAGGCGGCCGGCGGGCGCCGTGTGGGGGAGCTGCCCCGCGAAGTACGCGGTGGTACGGCCCAGCGCGCCTCCTGAGGGTGCTGCTGGGCTGAGCGGGCCGCGATGAGGTTTGTTTTTCCTCATCCTGACGATTAAAGATGGATACGAGGCTGTGTGAATCATTGGGCTCGCCTGGCGAGGTGTAAATCAGCGCGGCTTTGTGTGTTAACGGAGCTGGCGGGTGAGCGGCGCTTTGAGGGCAGTAGGCTGAAAAACAGGCAGGTGTCCCTGCATGTAGCAGGGGGTTGGAACTCGATGACCTTAAAGGTCTCTTCCAGCCCAAACCATTCCGTGATCCTATGATTCTGGTAAGTTAGGATCACTGGGAGACTTTTATGAATGTTTTTACAGTTACTTATCCAAGATGTGTTCATACTCCTACCTGCAAAATGGTGAAGTCCTTCATGAAGAAGCTCTAAAAAAAAGTATATATATACGCATATATATATATAAAATAATTAAAAAATAAATAGCAGATACTGTTACCTACCTACTATTACTAGTAAAAGAAAAATCAGTACTTCTCTTGATGCCAGAGGTAACATAAATAGTTCAGTCTAATATTTAGCTTCTCTTGACACCAGAAGTAACATAAATAGTTCAGTCCAATATTTAGTTGTCAACAGGAAGATCAGGCTTCAATACAGAAGGGTCAGAGCGTCTACAACACAAACCATTTTCTTTACAGATGTCTGTGTGTGGACAAACTTCTTTTTTATTCTGATGATGAGGAATTGGCCCAGATTTCATGTTTGTCTTGCAGAATAGCAATGGAGTAATAGTGAATAAAGCAGGTAGCAGTGTTTATATTACTCCTGCATGCTGTTTATAGCTGACTGCATCTTTGTGCTTTATGCACAAGTGAAAGATCATATGGTCCCAGTATTACATTCCTTCTGTTAAATCTCAGGGGACTACAGAAATGCGGTTTAATTGAGTTTGAAATTGTTCTTCAAAAACAGTAATCTTATGATATTTTGTCTTTTCAATAGTTTCAGTCAGGGCTAGAAACCAGGCCTGTTATTTTGATTGCGTTGGTCCCGTGTGGATTTAATACCGAATCATATTCAAGGTGCTTAGCGTGTTATGTTAGTGCCACCTAAAAACCAGTGGACTGATGGCACAGTCAATAGCTTGATATCTTGGCACAGTGGAGAAAGTAACAGAAATATTGAAAGCTGAGGCCGTAAAAGCCACCTAAGGTTTTGGGACTCACAAACAGATGCATTCTGAGCATCTTGGAGCAGCAGAAGAACTGAATGCTGTTTTTTCACTGTTTTTTGTCTTCTGTCTTCGTGTTATCCCTACTCCCTTCCTCCTGTGACAGTGGCACAAGCTTCCTGCTGAGTTTCCTTGTTCTAGATGTCGCACACATTGCTGTGCTGCTCTTCCTCGCCATGCCCCGTTATATGCTCCCCTGTGATCCCAAGGTGCGAGCAGGTGTCACGTGGCATTCTGGAAAACGTTGTGTGTTTGTGCAGATGGGCTTGGCATGTGTTCATCATGCAGCCAAAAGATCAAACAGGAGAGAGAGCTCCATTTTTCAAAGGGGACAGTAATTAGGGTCTTTCTCCTCGGCTCAACTGTTGTTTTCACAGAACACTTAAAGAATGTCTTTTTTCTTTTTCTCCACTTCTTTTGCTTCCTAGAGGAAGCAGCGAACTAAGTAGTCATCTTAACTTTAAAGATAAATTAAAGCTTTGCTTGTGTGAGTTTGCAACAGGTTTTGACTCCAAAGTGGGAATACATAAGCTTATCTCATCTTTGCTAACCAAGAGGACTTGCCTTATCTATGTGCACTGTGACATTTCAGACTTGAAAACTTAAAAATCCATATGAACACTACGTAACACGCTTACTTTATTGCTGTTTTTACTACATAGTTACTGTGTTTTTGTTTGTGCTTTGTGTCAGGCTCTGTATTGCAATCGCTGAGTCACAGCCTGAACCACTGATTGAGCTCCTGGAGAAAAGACCCGCTCAGCCCTGGGAGCACAGGTGAAGGCAGTTCACCTTTGTGACTGGACAAGGTGGAGCCAGGCTTCCCTTCTTTTAGACTTCATTTAAGGTCTGGCTGTGCTTAGAGAAGTTATTTTTTGTTGGTGGTTGCTTCTGTATGGATTTTTTCTCTGTGAGTCTGCATTCTTGGAGACAGGTGAGCGTTCTGCTTTCTTCTTTTACTGTAGCACGTTCTTGTTGTGTTAGTCCTGTTGTTATTATAAGCTCCTACTGTATAAGTGTAGGAACTGAAAGAAAATCACGAGAGAGAAAACTCTTTGTAGCTGTTTTTAGTTTAAAAATATTGTTGTAAAGCATATTGACCTTTTTGTTGAAAAGATTGAGTGTGTTTTGTATTAGAAGAAAGCTATTAAAGCATGGAAGTATTCTTGTAGTTAAGGTATATAATTGGTGTGATCATTCAGTCTTTCAAGTATGTAGATATTATTTTCTCCTTCCTAATGTTTCCTTATGAGTGGAAGTAATAAAAGCTTTTTTTCTCTCTCTTTTAATCAGTTTTTTCAGATTAGGATAATTGAGTTTAAACGAACAAGTTGAAGAAACAAAAGTGAAGAGAGTATTGTCCCTTTGCTTGTAAGAAAAAGATGTGCATCAAAAGCTTGTTTAATGCTTCAGCAAACTGAGCTTTTACCTTTCTATGACTTTTCTTACAGCTTGAATGCAAAGTCTGTATTGCTTGATAATGTTAATTTCTATACTGCTTGCCTATGTGAAGTGGTTTTAGTTTGTTACAGATTAACTAATCTGATTGATTCTGCCCCTGTTTTATTTCAGGGGCATGGAGGAGTGACCAGGGAAGAAATACTTGGAGTTTTACACTTACACTGATTGCCACATCAGAAACTTCTTTTCTCAGGTATTCTTTTATCTGTCTTTAAGAAGGTCACGGGTGATTAGGGGAGCTTGTCTTTTAGCAAAGCCAGAATAAAAGTAACAGTCAAATAAGAGAATAACTATTATTGCTATAGAGTGTTTCTTCTTGGACTTCTGATGTGTTTTGAAATAAGCAGCAGTTCATACTGCTGACAGCTTTCCTTGAAGTGCAAGAGCAATGTCATTGTGTAATCCAAATGACGTTGGGATAAGTCATGTTACTAATAAAGCTTTAGCGCTAAATGAAAAGTAATTAAAGAAAACCACACAGAAAGATGTGAACTTTGAGTGAGGTAATCTCGCTTTTTATCTCCAGCTAAAGCTCTGTATACTAGCTCATACTGCTCAGCGACAGAATGAGAGAGTATAGGTAGTAGATAGCTGTAGTGTTCTTTGTGGTTGTGACAGTGTAGCGTAGTACAGCTTATTAGCCTTAAGGTGGCATTAGCTCCTTGAATATTTTAGCTTCTCTAACATGCTCGAGCATGAGGTAATGGAAAAGAAACATAGGAGTAACTCCTGAACCGATGCTTTGTAGGGGGAACGCAGTCAGTATGCTCGAAGGATGCTGGCCGCAGTCCATCCCCCCCTCCCTCCGAAAAAAAACATATATATATGGACTGAAAGCATGAAGAATGCAGCCCAGCTCCAGAGGACAGGGCTTGAGAAATGTCAAATTCTGAACTTGGTTTGTCCCCGTGCTTGTACTGAAACAGCTCCGAGGTGTAAATAAAGTGGCAGGGGCTTGTCAGGTTGTCTTTCCTATCTGTTTGGCTTCTGCCAGCTGTGCGCAGGCACAGAAATGCAGCTTTTTGGCTTAAAGACAAAGCGGGTCTTTTGTGTGCTGAAATTATGCACTAGGGTCTCCCTGTGCTCTGGTTAACTCTAGTTCTGCTGTTAATGTGTGAAAAGACAGTATTGCAGTAAGGAATAGTGTTTAAGACTCTGAAGTGTGACCTATAAGCATACAGCTGAAAATGCTGTGTATTCCTAGAGTGGTTTGTTTTGCTTGCTTTTGTTTTGGTGGTGATTTTTGAACTATTGCAAGTAACGTGATCCTAAACTGTCCATTTTCTACATCCTGTGCTGCGTTTCAGGGCTTCTGCTTATTTTTAAGTACAAGATTCATGTGCGTTCTGTGAAAAAGATGATGTTAATTTAGCTGATTATGACAATGGGGCAGTTGAACTGTGCATAGTTCCACTCCATCATATTTTCAATGATACACTGAATTAACTGATTGATGCATTAATGGAAAAAGAACATAATTAAATGTGGCTGCCATATTTAGCAATGTGCAGTTCCTCCTTAGCTGCAAACCTTTTAAGGCTTTTTCATCTCTGTCCCAAAGCACAAGGCTTTTTTATAAGTGCTGCTAGATCCATTTCGTAGATGAGGAAATTAGAGCATCAGAATTTGATGACATGCATGTTATCATCCAGGAAGTACCAAACCTGGGTGGATTGCTGATCTCACCTCTTGTGCCTTAATTGCCAAAATGCATTTTGCATTTATGCTCATCTTTGTATGATAATAGTGTTGCTGTTTGCCATAAGTCTGAGTTAGTGTTCGGATTAGAACAACAGAATACCCTAAAATTCACAGTGCTTTGGAGTAAGTGCAGATAGCAACAAAATTCAGAAAATATTTGATGTTGGCAGAGCTTACTTTCTTGACTTAATGTCTCCTTTTTGAGTTTAGCCTTCACTTTGTAGGATTCTACTCCAGGGATTTGCAATGCTTCGTTCTTGTTGATTGGTTGTGTTTAAGTTTTCTGAAATCACTGTGGTTGTGTCTTTTTGTGGTCTGAATGTTGTCTTCTAGTTTCAAAGAGAGCCTTTAATAACCAAGTGGATATCAGAATGTATCTTGTTCTGGCATCTAGCTCAGCGTTGTGTTCGAGTAGGCTTTCACTGCAGCTGCTTCTCAGTTTGACTTAGAGAGGCTTCTAAAGGAATGTCTTGTTCTCATGCCATGTTTGTCGTGCTTTTTTTTTTTTTTTTTTTTTTTTGTAATTTATTTACTTTGGAGAACTGAACCAGACTGAAGCATCTGTTCCTCAGCAAGGTTTTGTGTGTGTTTTGACCCTGTACCACAGCTGGTTTCATTACAGAGCACTACAGTTAAGTGCTTAGCACACGGTGACTCAGTGAATCTCACAGCCTTCCCAAAATGTTGAAATCCTATGGTCCCTTGTCTTTTTAGCTAGTCTGGTTTCTAAATAATATTGGCTCCTATAGTAAACAAAACTTGAAAACTTAAAGTTGCTTTTCATACCCAAATGTGGGAAAATGTGTGGGAAAATGTCTGTAAGACTCCTACTGAGGAATCTTGTTTTTTGAACAAAGTGAGATAAAGCTTTTTGCATGAAATAGGTTATTATCTGTTGCTGTTATTTTACAGAGAATACAGATGTAAGGTTAAGCATGTGCTTTAGTGCAACAAAGCAGGAGTATGCAGCATCTGTAAGGTGAGGTTAAATGTGATCTGCCCAGCAGGAAACATACAGTTTAAGAAATAATAACAGTAATTCAAATCTGCTAATAGCCAGTACTAAAAGAAAGGAGGAAACCATCCTAGGAAATCATGTTTTTTTTTTTTTTTTCTGTAGCAGTTTTAAAAACAAACATTTCCAGTCATTCAGATTTTTTTTATCTGACCTATATTACTAGGATGCTTTCTCTGTACCCGTTTTTGTTATTCCTTCTTTTTGCTCTAGCCTAGATAGTATTATGGTGAATGTAACAATTATAGGCAGTGAGTGAGGAAAGCATTGTGAGAGTAATTTTTTATTAGACTGCTATAGTGAGAAAAAAATGCTGTCCTTCAAAGCACAGGTGCTATCTGAGGGAAGGTTTGTTTGTTCAGTATTTTTTCTGTGTTTGTTATCTGGCTTAATTTTCTTAAAAATTCCTTTTCGTTATCCATTTTCTTGTCCATCCCTTTTTAATTTTACTCTTGTGAAAATAAATGGAGTCCAAATACAGAATTGACCAAAGATGAATAAGAAACGTTCATTTGTTTCTTACATGGATTTTTTTTTTTTGGTTCTCTTTTGGGAGAAGATGACTTCTAATGGCAAAATATTAATGTCAGACAAAAATACAGTTCTTTTTAAAGTATATGCACCGTTAGCTTGACAGAAGATATGTAGCAGAAATGCTGAGTCCAAGCCTTAAGCAGTGATGGAGCAACTGGTGGGAAGGCAGGGCCAACCCAGGGGAGCTCAGGTGCATGCAAAATACCTGAGTGACCAGAAGAGGTGGAGCCTGCAGGGTATACCCCTTCCCAGACCTCTTTTAAGGGCAGCTGTGGAGGCAAGAGTGTCTTGCTGGAGATCCTTGTGTGCTTGAGGCCTTCTAAAAGTAAGCAGCTCCTTTCTTTTGTTTCTGTGCCTATGGCTGTTGCATTTGTGCAAATCCTTAGCTTGTTGCAGCCTAGGACCTTGCTGCTCTGCTGTCATTGATGTGCTTTCCAGTTTGTTACAGCATCTTGTCAGAAATCACCTTTATATCTTTTGAAAAATGTTTTTGTTTGCATAACTTTATAAACAAAATGTTTGTCAGTTATGCCTTTTGCAATGTAGTATTAGTGATTGATATAAAGGTACTTTATCCACATCAAATTATTTTAACTTTCTTAGCACAAAAAATACCTCAAGAAAATGCTTCTCTATGTAAAAATCCTTCCTAATTTGCTAACAAGACAAAGCTAAAGATATATGTGCTTAGCTAAAGAATAGCCAGAACCCTGTTCCAAAAGTGAAAATATGCTCCTGAACTGCAGGGAATGACAATACTGCTGTCTTACACTGCAACACAAGTGTGTTGATACAGTTGTTGTATAATCAGCTATTCAGGATGGTAGTTCTTGCTTGATTGGGCTTTTCTGTAACAAAGAATGGTTTTGTTCCAAGTCAGTCTTTCCACAAAGTGGAGTTAATTGTCAGTGATTGGATTATGGTGCTATAAGATACAACTCTTATCCAAAAAGAGTGGATGAAACCAAATAGCAGCTTTATAACAGTTATTCTGGTTAGTTTCCCTGAGGTAGATAGATTCAGATGCTAGCATCTCAAGGACTTTCAAACAGGAAGAAACTAAGCTTTGGCTGAAACAATTACCTGGCTCCTTGAGTATCTCCTAATTCATGTATGAAACTTAGATGCTTCAATGCTTGTAGGATCTTTAAACCTTAATTGTATGTTTCAAGTGGAGGTTTTGATTTCTTGTTTAAGTGAATTTTACATTCGGTTCTGTTTAACGTTATCACCCTAAGCCTGGCAACAAACTCAGCTGCTGTGTTTGGCTGATATCGTTGGCTTTTGCTCTGAGCTTAGGCCACTGGAGCTCTTAATATTTCCAAAGGGCTTTCCATTTGTTGTTACTGATTCAGGGCTCTTCCTGCTGTGATTGCAATATCATCATCTCATCCAGATATTAATGCAGTGATCAGGTTGTGGAGCAGTACTGGGACAGACCAGGTCATCTTCTACTAGATGGATCATTTAATTTTCTGCTTGATTACTCAACTGTCTTTCACCAGCAGTGTAACTGAGACAGCCTGGTCTTGACAAAGAGTATTCCCCTATCTTTGTCTGTATTTTAAGCTTTTCCAGCTTATGCAGGCTATCTCTGCCTATTATTTGTCTGACATCATACATTTTGCTGTCAGTAATCCAGCAACACAAATAATTTGTTTTTTATGTCTGTAATTTATGCTCCAGAGTTGAGTACGTTGCTGCACTTCAGGCCTAATCCCAAGTCTAATGAAGTCATTGGAAATATTCCAGTTGACTTCACTAGGCTTTAGATCAGGCCTGTAACTGGTAGTTGCCTGCCACTGAATCAGAACATAGAAAAGACAAAGCAGAACATTTTTTTTACTTCTCTTAGTCATGTTATTGAAGAACAGTGAAGAAGATGCAGTAAACAATTTAGATTACTATTATCAATTGCTAATGTTAAATAATGCTTCATTTGAAGGCGTAATTAGAAAATAAAATGCCTACTTGAGCTCCCCCATTTTAAAGGTTTTGTGAAGAGGCTGCTTCTGTTTATTTCTGATTTTTTTTTTTTTTTCTTTTATTTTAATTGGCTAGCTACTGAATTCTACATCACAGTGCCAGGGATTGGAGAGACCTTGAAAGATCATCTAGTCCAGTCCCCCTGCCCTGGAGCAGGAGCACCCAGATCATGGCCACACACAAACATGTCCATGCAGGTTTTGAACATCTCCAGAGGAGACCACACAACCTCTCTGGGCAGCTTGTTCCAGTGTTCTGATACCCTTACTGTGAAGAAGCTTTTCCTCATGTTTTTGTGGAGCCTCCTGTATTCCAGCTTGCACCTGTTACATCTTGTCCTATTGTTGGATGCCACGGAGAAAGTCCTCCTGAGTGTGTGGGGTGAATGCATCTCCATCTCATGCAGGTCTTCTGAGAGGGGAGAGCGAAACATTCTCGTATTGGACTTCATATGAGCACTTTGCCTGTGTAGATAAGAACTGCTCCAAAAACTCCTTGTAGTCAGTTTATCCAAGTGCTATGCTACAGGCTGCATCTTGGAATCTGTTGGTTAAAGTAACACTATTACTATGAAGAGGACTGAATTCAGCCTTTATAAATTATGAAGTTTTGTCCACATCACAAAAACGAATGTTTTAAAGTGAATAAGTATAGTGTGATAGTTAAAAGATCTTATAACACTTGATCTTTTTCTTACAGGGGAATCTGTCATCAGGTGATTATCTAAAAATACCATTAACTACAAATGAAAATATTTTTAGGAAAAAATCTCACTTCACTTACAGCAGGAGGCAAAGGAGGGGGTCATCTCACTTGTAAGAAGATGAGGATTTTGGTATTTTTCAGACTTAATTTAGGGATTTGTATGAATGGTCTGAAGAAACAGAACTGTGGTGTACGTGTTAGGGGAAAAATGTACCAGTTTCAACTTGTATTCTAAAAATGCAGTGTTCAATTTACCCGTAAGCATGCCAAATCATTACGACATCCTTATTTATTGGAAGCATTAATAACTAGGCTGTGATACACAGATGTTTGTCTGTACTTGTGTCTATAGTCTGGCCTAAGAGGTTTACAAACTGTTGATAATCATTCTCATTCTGATGGTAGGTTCTGAGAGCATTGTTGACAAGCATTTTAATTTGGAAAAATAAGGCTGAAGTACCCGTGCTGTTGGAACTGTGAATGCCACAGCTTCTAAATTCAGACAGCTTCTGCTGTGGCTTTGCATTGTTCCTCTTTATGCAATAGTATCAATAAATACACTTAATCATGATAAATTCCTTCCTAATCGTAGTAAATATGGTACTTAAAGGATTACCAAAAGCACAGGGAAAAACTAAGGAAGCTTTTCTTATTTCTTCACTGTCTCCAACATCATTGTGAAATATGCTGTTGCTGCAATCTGAACCCAGATTTTGCCAAGTTTGTTATTCCTGTCAATTTTCTGTCTCTTATCGAGACCTCTTTTACACTAATCAAACTGATCATATCATTCAATCGCAAGCCTTCATTACATCGATTCAAAAGATCTTTTCTTAAAAGCAGTTATCTAAAAGTTAAATGGTTAGTGTGGAATGTAATCCTATGGAATAGCTGTTCAGTATGAAGAAAGCAGCAACACTGAACATATCACTTGTTTCAGCACTGTAGCCTCAACTCTGAATTTTTTATCAAATGCAACTTTAAAAGGGCATATACTTCCAGATAACGCTTCTATCTAGACTCTATAAATTGGATCATCATTTCTCTTCATATTGAGAAATGTTTTTCCTGTCAGCTGTAGTGAGAATAATGTACAGGAAAAGGTGATGTAATGATCGTATCACTTACATTATTCTCTCCCTAATGAATAATCTACACCAAGGATGAGCTCACTTACTATTATTGGAATAGCATCTGTAAACCACAGTGTGCAGCTCAATCTGCCAGGGTTTTGTTGCTATGTAATCTGCTTGTAGCTAACGCTTTTCATACTATATACTGCATATGGAGTAAATTTTCCTCATGAGGAATAGAACAAACTATAAACCAAACCCACTAAGCTTGTATTTGCAGCATTTATCCTTGGGATTCACACCCTTCCTAAGTGCAGCTGTATCTTTTTTTTCCAAAACCAATCCTGGACTATTATTAACAGGATGTCTAAAATGTGATGATGTTTTCTGTTCTCATTTAAGTCAGTGCTCACATGATTGGCGTAGTAGCCTAAGTTTAATTTCAAGCTAAGGCTAGAAAATCCTCTCTATCCCTCTATGTAGTTTCCCTGTAGGCAGTCAGCATGCTCCATTGTGAAACTGTAACTTGTGATGTGCTTTCTATAAATGATGAATCATTTTCTTATTTAAACCTGGTCAAATGAGTAGGGCTAGGCGTCAATTTCAGATTCAAGACATAACATAATCAGAGCCACTAATATAATTCAGTGCCATAAATGTCATGGGCATGCAAGTTTTTATTAATGAAGCAAGGAGGGTGTGTTGTTTCTGTTAGATTTTCTACATACAATATCACCATTGGAATAAGCATGTTACTTTGTGCACTTAGATTTCCATGTGCCAAAACAGAAAGTTGGACTAGTCTGGAAATAATACTAAGCTCTCATTCGGGGAAGAGTTGAGAATATATGAAAAATCGCATACATTTCTATGCATTTAGCTGAGTGCTATATGATGAGATGAACACCACATAGAAGATTCCCTTTTTGTGGTAGTAGCTTGTATTTGTGACAGCAGGGATCTTACAGGTGAATGTAAGCTTTCAGTAAAGTAGAAAAGCAGTTTCCACTCTTCAGTGATATGTCTCTATATTGATAAATCTGCTGTTGAGTAATCAATTTTTATGAAACTTCTTAAAAAGATCTCATATAAAGAGATGAAGAATCTCAGTGAATGCAAGGAAACACTTAAAAAGCATTCCTCATGCAAATGCTGTCCCAACACTCAACTCTTCCCCCTTAGCTAAACAACTAGTTATGAAAAATCTAAAGCTATGCATGTATTTACCCACATGTAATCAGTATTTCCAGGGTTTGAGAACTTCAAGATTTAACAGCTCATTAGGAAGAAAATTATTTTCCTCAAAATTAATCATCCTTTTTGCATGTTAAGGGAAACCATGTGATGTCTCTTCCCTTAGTTTTTTTTATTTTTTTGCCTATTTTCCTTTCTGCTTTTTATTTGTTCTATGTATGTTGAACTTGGATAGGTTGGGTTGAGAAGCTGTAACTAACTGGTGTTACACATTGTAGCCTATAACCTGCTTCTTCTCAGCTGTACTTCAGGTTTCTTTAGTTAGCCAGTAAATTAAGCTGACCAAAGGCTTCTTGTGGATGCCTGCAGAATTCCTGCCCTTAAGTTTTGTTTTTTTTCCTACTAGCAGACAACTCATTACCACTACCTCCTCTAAAGTTGCTTTTATTTCCTTGTTCAAAATGCTGTGATTTGTAGAAGAAATAAATTAATAAAAACAAGCAAAAGCAAGTGGGTTATCATGTGAACCATGTAGAAAATTAAATGTTTCAGTGCTTTAACTAAAACCTCTGTTTCATGCCTACTATGACAAAAGACTAAGCAAGCTCTGTTGTAGATGACAGATAACTGATGAGTTTATCTGCTCAGCCATTATTAGCCTGCTCAGATTCCTCTACATTTATATTCTGCATCCCTTTTCTCATAACTGTGCTACCTCTTGATCTCTTGTTGATGATCTTCTATCATTCTGGCTCTCTGTGTCCTGTAGCAATTAGTTTTTGAAGTGGGTGAGCTGCTGGAGTCATCTGTGATCCAGATATGGTGGTCTGTGTCAAGTCCCTTTCAGGTGACTTTAGCTGTAAGGTGCAGCACCTTTGTAAAATGTTTATGAAGGTCTGCACCTGCCTCAGGACGTGCCTGACTGGGTTTGCTGTGGGAAGGCTGCCAGTTTGAAATAGCTAAAGAGATTCCATATCTTCTTAAAGACTGGATGCATCTATCCCTGTGGTTATCTGCAGTATTTAGCATTGCTCACAGCTGGCATTAGTGGGAATGCGTGTGTGGAGTTTTTGACTTCATCATTCAGATTTGTACTGAGCTCACTGCAGTCCAGTGAAATTTTGTTTCTATCTTACCAATAACTGACAATCTTCCATCAGCGTAAGCAAACGCTTTAATTTTGAGGATGTGAAGTTTTCTCAGTTTACCAAGTGGGTTTGCAGTGCATGTCTGGATACATTTCCTGTATGTTTTTGCTGTTCCATTTCTATCAGTTCTTTCTCCTTGATGTGTACCGCATTCTTTGATAGGTCAGTGCTGCTCCCCTGCTCCATTTCAGAACCCAAATAATTTTGGAAAATTAAGGCACGATGTAATCTAAGGGGTTGAGATGAGACATTGTTCCTCATTACTATTGTAATCACTGAATTATTCAGTTCACTCTCAACCTTTATACAAATATATCACGTTTTATAAAGCTTGTCAGTTGGTATTTTTGGTGGATAAATGTCAACCAGCTTAAATTAAAAATTCCATTCTGGAGTATGAGACAGAAGGAAGGAAAATATATTTGACTTCTTGTATTGATTTCAGTTGTCCAAGTATCTTTTCTGACTGTGTATCTAGTCTGCCTGCATAGCTGTACTTCTGTAAACCCTGGAGCAGTTTTGTTCTTTACTGTGCAGTGCTAAGAGAAGCATCACTCTCCAAACAAAGGAGTCAGTGAGTAACTTTCCTGTTTTTGACTGCGGAATATTTAAGAAATAAGTGTATGTGCATATTAATGCAAAGTATGATGTGTATTTCTTTAGGGAATTGTGCCCATTGCTGCAACTGCAGAAATACAAAAGATACTATGTACTAAGTTACCATTTGCACCATATGAATGGACCTTTGTGCATAACAACACTTTTTAAAGTCTTCAAGTGAAGCAAGTAGATTTAATTTCTAAATGAAATGCTTTATTTGAACTGCTAGCTTCAAGTATAAAACCCTGTGAATTAACACTGTTTTTAAGTAGGTTTTCAAGTGCTCTGAGATGCACTGTCTCTGTTAGATGCCCGAGATGTGTAAGAGAGAGTAAGCCTGTATGTGTAGCCTAACGCATAAGTTATATATATATAATGTGTGTGTGTGTATGTATATGCTGCCCTAAAGCCTAAACTGACCTAGCATGTGTCATTGTACTCTCAAGGATCTTAGTTTGGTGATCAGTATTAAAATGCACCTCTTGGGACATCTGGAGGATACACAGAAATCTGAGGTCAGCCAAAGTTGGTTTTGAAACTAGAAGGTGAGATTTCAGACTAAAAAATCTGACTAACGAGTAACTAGAGTGCCAGTGCTAAAACAGAGACATTAAATAGAATTTTCAATAATACAGTGGTCCTATGTGAAGCTTGAGATGCAAATGCCTTCTTTAGAAAGCTAAAGTGAGGGCCAGAATTCATTTGCTTGAGGTCTTGCACCTAAAAACAGGGAAATCTTTGGAGAATTAAATCCATTATGAGACCCATATGTAATAGAAGTCTCCCTACCAAAAAATAAAATAAAAAAGTCTTATTCTACATGCATGAGTGTTAGTGAAAAGTACTGACAAGTATAGCTTGAAATCAGAACTGTCACCACAAATTTCTTCAGGCCAGCACCTAGCTTTCATTTCATTTTCTGAATGCGAACTTCCCAAGTAAGCTTTTTACCACGAGGCAAATCTAAGGCTAGTAGCAACCTGTTATCAAATACAATTGAGATCTGTTTCAATGTGACAGAAATCCACTGCAGTATGTACATGGTTTTATCAGGTTTCATGTTAAAGCTCTTAGGATGGTATTCTAATATACTCTGCCTTGATTTTGATGTGAAGTCTCATAGTTCAATCCTATCCTAATCCTAAACAGTGTTCATCTTCACACAGTGCCTCACATAAGTCTTATCTGAAATGTTCTTGTGTATTTTAGGGGATAATAGCTGGGAGTTAGAATTTGTTAGCTCCATAAAGAGCTGATGAACTGCTGGACAATTTCAGTAAAGCTAAACATTGTTATGCTTCACCACTGCTGGTGCACTTAATAATAGACCAGAATCTTCAAGTGGGCTGCCAGGATCGGTTATGCTAACCTAACAAGCTCATTGCCAAGAGGGTAGAATCCTACTCTGTCTGTCCTAAGCTGTGCAGTTCCAGAGTTCCCATCCCAGATGAGATCCTTTGGCAGAGACTGATGCAAAGAGTAATCTCTTCTCAAAAAAGCTCAGGATAGTGATAGTGGGAATCTTAGGAGCCAGCAGTGGGAATAGACTCGTGAGTGTTTGTGTGGGCATGCACAGTGTCTGTCTGAGCTAAGTTTGGCTGAAGCCACTGCTATGACTCATTCATAAATTTAAACAAAATGTGTTGTGAAAGATTAAACAGACTGAATAAGGAGTTCACAGCCTTTGCTGTGTGTTCTGTTCATTTTACTCCAAATTCATGAATTGAACAAAACAAGGGAGCATCTAGCAAGCAGTGAATATGGCTGTTTCTTCCTTATTCTCTCTTTTACTCCTGCAGCAACATGAAGATATCTGTAACAATTACTTCCAAATGTACTTTAGGTGTTTGCTCATAAATTAAAAAAAAAAGCAAAAACTCTGGTTTCAGAGCAGCTAGCTGAGCTGCGTTGGTGTAATAGAGATCAAAATTTGACAAGTTCTTTTGAATGCTTATTGATAAATAACTCTGAATGTGCAGATGTCTTTTGTCGTGTTCCTTATTGCCTGTTAAGAGCAAAGAATTTGAAGAGGGATACCTTCAGGTTTGTTTGTAGAAAGACAAACTAAGATGGGGGACACTTCTGGTGCAATTACAGAGAATGAACTATTTGAAGACAGTAACAAGTGACATAGTATTTGTGTTATTTTACCAGAATTTGCTGATGGCTTCTAGAAGGCATAGAAACAAAGGGTTTGATTCTTCACCAAATCTATTCTGATTGTTTTACATCTGATATAATAGGCCTGAATATTCATTTTTCAAAAGCAGAGGTTTCCTATATTAAAAATACATATATAGTTGAAGATACTGTGCAAAGGATGATGTCTGCTTTACTTTTTAGGTGACTGTCATGTAAACTTTGTAGATAAATGGTGTATATGTTTATCAGCGTTCCCTCTGGAAATAACAAATGCAGGAGATTGTTCCATGATCTTGTATTCCGTGCTAGTTAGCAAAGATGTGACACTGGCAATGTACTGCAGCATGTAATTCAATCCAGTTCCATTTTTTCTCATCTTTGTGTGCCAGTCGTAAAATCTAGATGTATTGCCAAGGTCTTCAAACACATTTCCAGCAGCAACATGAGATGAACAAGAGCCTCATTCCTTGACAGACTCCTCAGGCAGCTGTGTGGGTGGCTTTGGAGTTTTTTTGTGATCCTTCATGTGGTTGAGTTGCTGATGGGCTATTTTGTCTGCTCTGCCCTCCTGGGTATCACTTGTCTTTGATTTTGAGGAATTTACACATCTTTAGCCATCTGAGAATACATTTCTGTGTAAAACTCTTCTGAATTATGCAAACTGTATTTCTTCACAAGAAAAAATGTATCTTACCAGTCTGGACTGCAGTTAGACTGCATAAAACCTCAAAGTCTGACATTGAACGTTCGATTCTAAGTACTTATTCATTTGTTTAGGATGAAGTACATCCTTAATAAGCACAGCCTGATTATGGAATACCTATAGAGGAAAAAGAAAAATAGAAATGAAGCATTTACCTGCAAATTCATAGAATCATAGTGGTTGGAAGGGACCTCAAGAGATCATCAAGTCCAATCCCCCTGCCAAAGCGGGTTCCCTACACCACGTAAAACGTCAAGCTAAATTGTGTGCACTGTATTCAAACAAATCTTACATGGTAGGACCATCTACCACCTTCTACCATCAGGTAGAAGTAATGGTGCTGGGCTGTATTTTTAACCTGAGTTCCAAGTATTTCTGAGACCGGCAGAATCTTAAGAAGTAATTAATTTTTCCTGCTTTTTGATCAGCTGCAACTCCTGTCTGTGCTTCTAAGACGTTAGGAGCACTGCTCATTTCTTCCTGTTTGGAAAAGGGTATGATATTTTTTCTTGAATTAAAAATATGTATGTATTATTTCCATATGCTTAGTAGCTAACTGCAGAGGTAATAGGGTAATGAGATAAGAAAATAGTCATGACTAATCCTAGGCTCCTGAAAATCTTTACTTCAAGCTGCTTGCACATGACACTCATAGATGTAAAGTTTCTGAGTGTATGTTGCCACCTGATAACCTATTAACTCTTGTTACTAAGCTGCAAATACTCTTTTTTCCCTTGGGGTGGTGGATGTTTGTCAAAGAGAAGCTTTATCGCAGTAGGGTTCCTGCCATAACAATGTTTACCTTATAGCAAGAACAAATAAGTGCTCATGGCATCTGCAGATAAACACTGAGAGCATGAACAGTGATGACAAAATGAGAATATGATACTTACATTCGTGCAGCTAATTAGTATGATAAAATTAAAGACAGATTGGATAAGCTGCAGCATACACAGCAGTGTATTATTTTTTTTTCTTTACTCTGAGTTACTTAAATTCCAGTAATCTTCTAAAGGAAATGGAAGAAGCACCCAGACTGAAGAAAGTGTCTTTCTGTGATAGGTAGGATGACTTTATGAATCGTTTTACCCCTGCATAATTTGTAGGCTTTTTTTTTTTTTTGTTTAAGTCTTTATGACCTGAGGGGTACAAGTAGCTCCCTGACAATATGCAAGGTTAGGGCTGATCTTGTGAGTATGTATATCTCTCTCTAAGTAGCTAAACTAACTCTAAAGAAGCCTTAACTCTCTCCTACCCAGCAGAACTTCTTTTTGGACCTATGATCCCATGAAGTGATTTATATTACAAGTGTAATTTTTTGACGTACTGTTTTAAGACAAATCCATAGTAAATTCAAACCACTAAAGGACTAATGTTGCAGATGTCTAATGCAGCTCCATAATGATGATATTCTCATTTGGTCTATCTGTTGATTATGTCATCTGGGATTTGTTGAAATGGTTGCAATGGGGAAGTGGGTTTTTAGGGATACTTTGATATGCTAGTGATACCAAGGCTCATCCCTTTCCATTTCTTCTGACCCAACCCTTGTTATTGAAACATCTGTCTGATGAGGGTGACTACAGATGAGTACTGGCCAATGTAAGTCCAAGCTAATGCTGGTCTGTTGAGAGGAGGCAAAGATAAGACTAGAAATGTGTCTGTTTCTCTTGTTCCCTGTCTGGATAGTTTAAGATCTTCAATGTCAGTCAAGAAATGGCAATCATTTCAAAAAAGGCTCATGTTCTGTCTGCTTCTCATCAGAAAAAAAGGGATCAGTGTGGGCATTGCATATCTTGAATGCTATTTACTCATGGATAGATTGAGATGTGCCAAACAGGAGCTTACTCCATATATTAACACAGCAGTGAGGAACTGGTGTGGAATTAAATGTGTGACAGTCACTGAGTACTATTTCTGTTTTGGCTTTCAGCAAGTAGACAGGCAGAGAGGGAAAATAAAGCAAATTGTAGTTCTGAATTTTGACCAAATAGATCAAGCATAACTGCTGGGCCGAGTGAAGCACGTTTATTATGATTTGCTGATTGGTAGGCATGGTCCCCTTTCCTTTCATGGAGCAATGAAGAGAACAAGGAATAAAACTGTGTTCCAGAAAGGAGTGAAAATGCCTCTCTGATAAAAATAAAACAGTTTCTACTCTGCCCACCCACCTTGATAAAGGGAGGGGCACTGAGACACTCACTAGGCCTAAAAAAGGTTAGGCATAGATGCTTATAACAGAGGCAGCTGCTGCCCTGCCAGAAAATAAAAAAGAGTCAGTGGGAATGTTACAATAAATAGTTTGGTCTGTATTGGTGATATCTTCAGCATTTAAGAGACAGACTGTGAAGAAAACGGTGTCTTCCAGTAATGCTGCATGTGCAGTTGGATTTGGATCCGTCAAATTTGTGGCTGTATGTGATGTTCAGACATGCAGTCTGTGTCTACTTTTTTTTGTGGGGGGGTTTTTTAGGCAGATATTGTAAATTTTCTGTTAAAATATTAAAGGCAGGCATAAATCTTTTCTAAAGGTTTCGAGTTTGGTGTTTAACACTATCTACAGAGACACTGAAACTGATATGACTCAGCAAAGATCCTGAAGTGACTTGAGATGATTTTCTGCTGCTTGTTTGCCCACTTCTTGGCATGCAGCAGCAGCCACACATCTTATTAGCTTCCCAGAAATCTGTGAAATGTTGAGCTTTGATGCTTCCCCTCAGCCGCAGAGACACGAGTACTTTAACCATTAGTTTCCTTTAGCACATCCAAATAAATACAGTCTAGTGAGCGTAACAGGGAACTTACAATGCAGAATGGTAGCACCATGACAGTTTGTGTTTAGAAGTAAAATCCTATGATACTTAGTAAATAACTGAAAGACAGCCAAAGTTTTGTTCCCTTGTTTAAAATGACTTGACTCGTTTACATGATAATTCATCAGTGAATTAAGTGTTGCATGCCAAATACAAACAAGATAGAAGATGTGTTCTACTTATGGTAAAAGATGCACAATATTGTAATCAATATTTAAAGTAATTATCTGGAAGACGTTAACTGTATCTGCTGACAGATAAATGTACATGAATAATGTATGCAGATATGCTCTTACTGCTCTGTCAACTTTCTAGTCCATAAGCATAGGTAGAGATAACAGTGTGTAGCAGTACAGAAAGCAGTGTGTTGCTTCCATCATCCTAAATTGCCTGTGTGTACAAGTCCAATAAGCACATTAAAATCCATGGTCCTCTATTCAGCAGCTGCATCAGTATAACTGTATCTTTCATCACTTGACTTAGAGCTCTGTGGTAGAGTAGTGCAGATTTGGTTCCAACCTTACAGCATAATAAGGGTATGATAGGTGGTGATAATCCAGTACTAACCAGCAAGTTCCCTGTCCCTCTGTCTTCACAATAAATTCCTCATGGTCTCCTGAAAGTGGGAAATGTTATTTTTAAAATACCCAGTCTTAATGAAGAACCAAGTCTGAAGAGTAGAGAGTGCATGAGCAGAAAGCTACTATTTGTACGCAGTCTGACTCACCACTTGTGTCATCCCAGAAGTTTTGGAAGATGGGGCCTGCTATGCATAAGCAATTTACTTCATCAGATACCAAACACAGGGGGATGTTTGCCTTGTTTCCAGAAGAGTGAGTAGAGCTTAGCACTTTCCCGAGTTGTGGGTGGAGTGGCAGAGAAGCTGTGCTGAGAGGAGACCAGTAAGCATCTCTTAAAGATTAATAAGGTCTAGATTTTTACGCAAGGTAATACTTTATTTTCTAGAGTAAGAGAACAGACGGTATGAAGATACAGTTGTAACTGGGTTCTAACCACATTCTAAGTGCTGAGCTCTTCACAATGGAAGCCTGCTGCTTAGGAGAAAGGAAGGTAGTGGTACTTGGTAAACGTGGTACTCTTCTAAATACCAGTCAAATACTTTTTCTTCAAAATTAGTTTGTTTGTTGCTATGTTTATAACAGTCCTTCCAGGTTTTCTTAACTGAACAGACTCTTTACTTGCTTTCTCATTCCTGAAGTGTGATTGTTGAGATTCGACTGTGACTAGAGATGAAATTTGTCTACTTAGAGCAGGTTAAGCTTATCAAAAATGACAGTATTTGAGCTAACTGGCAAGTAAGCTATTGCTGCTTTGATATTACCAGGCTAATGGACAAGCTCTAAGTTCTACCCTTGTGAACTACTAAACTCATTATTGTATGCAGCTGCTACTCTTACAGATGACTGTAAAAACATGCCTTTAATTTTTTAGCAAAGGCAATGGCCTTGCAAGATATCAGTCTTGTATAAGAGGCAGCTATCTTTGTTGAGTAAGACAAAAAAATGGATTTCATAACACAAGGAACGCTTCCATTAAGTCAGCAATTGCCACATACATGAGTCACCCAGAAGAGGTGCATACGTAATCTTCCTAACAGTGTTTCTTTTAATTGACATTGTTATGTACTAAGGGCCTTGAAGGCCCAGTGTAACCTTTACAACCTAGGAAGCAGATTGCCCAGCAGAATGGCTCAGAGCACCTGTGGCAGGTACCCTGTGGAGAACAGTTATTTCTGGACCTACTGAAGTTACTGTGGTGACAGTGTGTTTGTGGCCTGTACTGTCCTTATGGGAAGGAGAAGGTTCGCCCAGCCTTTTGCTTGACATCAGTGTTGCTGTATCGAGTCCCAAAAAGACAGCAAAACTGCACATTTTGGTTAGCATCTTTTCCATACAGACTTCTATGTTTAGCTGTGTGAGGCAGCTGCCATGGCCATCAGACACCATAAACATTTGACCACTATAATAAATACTCTTCCTGGAAGAGTCTTGCTTAAACTTCCAATAAAGACTGTGTTTTTAAAATACGTCCTAAAGGGTTCCATAGTCATATATTGCCAACATTGAAATATGTGCTTTGTAAAAAAAAAAAAAAAAAAAAAAAAAAAGTAATCCATGCTTTTCTATTTTTTTAATGTATATTTTTTTACTTAATTGCATATCTCAGATAATATAACACTGAGCTTCTTTACTTTGGAGCATAATGTCAGCAGTTGCTGTGACTTTTTAGATATAACATAGTCATATGTATTTTTTGTGTGGTTGTAGAACTTGCTTTGTCAGCATATATGCAATAATGTTGTTTTTCTTTGTTTTGTTCAGCACAGTACAGTGTAAGCGTATCTTTATTCCACTCATCTTCTAAATGGATGCCAGAAGTTGTCAGTTTTCTTCAAAGGCACTAACTTTTCCAGTGCTCTGCACAGCCAGAAATACAGGGAATAGAGGTTTGTGAGTTACACTAGATACCACAGCACTTTTTCTAGCTCTACTTTGAGTGGCTTCCACTGTTATCCAGTAATCGATGGATAGGAAAATGTGCCAGAATAGTAATGCTGGGAGTATCATTGCTGAGATTTTGAGCTGATACTCAGCCTAAGATGGCTTGAGGCAGCAGCAGGACACATTTATTTCTTCTTTATTAGTGACAATTTTTACGTAATTGCTTGAAAGTAATATGCTTGCTATCTGAAGTATTTATTATATAGAGAGGATAGAGCCACGTTGACAAGTCTAGAAACAAAAGAAAATACAGAGTTTTCCTATTACGACTCTCCTCCTTATAATGAAAATAACTAGGATTTTTTTGGAAAATGGTGTTTAAATTCCGTAGTGACTGAAATACCACAGGGCAGCTGCAAGAGACACTGTAGTACGCTATGAGCAGTTATATTTCTGTGGTTGCATGAGATGGGAAGCAAAGTCTAGTGACTTTTTAAATTGTTTGGAAACAGAAATGCCAATGTGTTAACAAGACTGTCTCTTCTTATCCCTGCCAACAGACAGTTTCAGAGAATGTTTATTGGCATGAAAGTGGTTATCTGTGTAAATATACGAGTGCTGCATGATGTAACTAAATGGCTTGACCATTATTTCTGTATTTAAATGTGTTTCTCATGCCACAGTTCCATTTCAGTAAATGTACAAATAAGTTGCAGAATAACTCAAAACTTACTCAGTTCAATCAAAGGTAGGCTTTAGATAGACAATATTCATGGATGCAAGTCCTGAATTGTTTCTCTTTTTTTAAACAAACCTTCTTGTTACCTAAGATGACACTTCACAAAATGATGTGGGTCTGAGTATAAAGTTAAGCATTGTAAATCTCATTAGCTATGGTAGATCTCATACAGATCTTAGCTACACTGAGATTAATGTTTTTCACTCTTAGTGTTTTTAAGTGGTTAATGCTGTGCGAAATCTGTCCTCACTGCTCAGAGCATTTTCTCAACTTGTTCATAGGAGTCTATTGAGATGTCTTTAAGTGTATTTCTGTATCTGAAAATACTGAGGTATCTGTTTGGCTAATGACAGGTTTCACCTTCCTGCTGAGCTGTGATTGTGTGTAGTGGAAAATGTGTTCCACAGTGTTGGAGGGATGAAGCTTAGTGTGCTTGTCTATGTAGCCAACTATAGAGGAATCTTTTCTTAGCTCTTGCATATGTGCCTACTTCTTCTGCATTTCTGTTAGTTTGTTCTTTCTTTTTCCAAAATCCATTAAGATTCATATGTGCATGCTTAAGAGAAGGAAGAAATATGTCACAGAAATCCTAGTATGAATACACAGCTGTGGCCTGTGAGGAGAATACAGCTGTAGAACAATATGATCACGTAAGCTATGACAGTTATTTTTCTACTCATCTCTTCACTTCTGATTTAATCAAGTTGCTTTTAAAACTTGTTGCCTACATGATGTTCTAAAGAATCCCACAGGTTAATGTCTAGCACAGTCATTTTCCTGAGTAAGCAGCAATGCTAGAAAACTGTCCCAACTAAAACAGATGAGTGTATGAATGACAAATTATCAAACAATATGATGTTGATTTGATACTGATAGGATTGAGGGCTAACACACAGCAGCGGCTGTGCAAGAGTCTTTAAATGCTTCTGTGTGTGGACTTCGTACAGACACAAGTGGTTCCTCTGTATCTAGTGACAACAGCTGAGATCCACCTCTCTATTTGAGGATTGACAAAATATTTCCAGAATAACAAACTTTCATTTGCTTTTGTTGTTGTTGTTGTTTGTAGGGTTTTTGTTTGTTTGTTTGTTTGTAGTCGTTTTTGTTGTTGTTCTTTCTGTCCCTGACCCTCTGGAAGCAGTCCAGAGATTTCTGAGACTCTATGAGTTCCTGCAGTTCTGTGGCTCAGTTTGAAAATCATCCTGGGATTTAGTGGGTTAACTAAACTTCTTTAAAATACTTATGTTGTCAGAAAGGTTAAATCGTCTTAAAGCTCCTTACTGTTTCATACATGCATGGGCACCATCCTTTTTATTTTCAGTATAAAATGCTAACTGAAGTTTATCAAAATTCAGCTAATTCTTTACCCAGTTTAAGTATGAAGAGGGAAATTCATGAAATATTTTGAGGTAATTTGCTTTTGGTCTTACTCTGCGTTTGGAGCTAACAATTTTAAGAATGGGTTGGACACTTTTTTATTTCGAGATTGGCAGAAGTTATGTTTTCCTTCGGTCAAGGTGACCTCTTGAAGCCTCTCTGAAGGCTTCTTTTTCAAGAGTGCCTGAATATTTTAGTTGACAGCATATTCAGTTCCTTGAGGCAGCTAATGGGACCGCTGATTATATGGTCACTTTTCTGTTGTGGGTATTTTTAATCAGTGGGAACTGGATTGAGGTAGTTCAGTAGATCTATCAGCATAGAGCTATCAAAAGGGAATAATTCTCAATTCTCAGTCGACCTCATTCAATCTCAGCCACTGGCTTGTGCTTGCTCTACAGGGTTACAAATTATTTTGTGGACTTAAACTGATTTCTGTGTGATATCTAGTCTTTAATGTCAGAATATTAATGTTGGATTAAATGCATAAATGAAACTTTGAGCTGTCAAAGTAAGCTATCTAGTATTTTCAATTCATTGTTTCTTTTCTATTCTCCAATTTTGTTACACAAAACCCGGAAAATAAGAATATTTAGAGTAAGATAATGTAAGAAAATAAGGGATTATTTTCACCGTCTATGTAATTCAACCATTTAAAATATGTTTTTAAACAAAAATATTGCTGATATAAGCTATGCTTTACATCCCTCTAGCTGCAGGCTTGAGCTTTCATGTTGAAAACACACTTTAGTGCTATCTTTCCCCAAGTTTTGTCCCAGACAGTAACAATACTGTGTATGGTTCTGAAAATCACACTTTGTGCTTGCCCGCGCTGTTGGCCTGAATAGTTGTCCAGGGTAATTGTGCATATGTATACTGTCTTCCAAAATAAATCTATGATTTTGTGCAAGAAAAATGTCACAGTTTGCAGTCATTCCAGACTTACGTCATCAAAACTATTCCAGATAAGCTACACTATTCACTTCTCCCGTCTATTCCTGCAGTGATTGCATGCATTGCCCACATTTTGGTCCTTTTTCTGATTGAAAGTTTGTACTTGCTTATATAAACTCAATTTTAGAACAAAAGTAGATATTAATGGGAGTTCCCAATCACATTGTGCTAACAACAAATGCTTAATGAAAGGCTAGTTCACTTAAAAACAGTGGCACTTAGAAGTTCTGCTTCTCTCTTAATCTTTGTTCTATACAGTGATACTATTTTTTTTTTTTTTTAACTCCTAATATCAGTTTGTTAGGTTTCTCAGGTTGCGGGTTCAGTAAGCAAAGTTAGACACTGGACAAATCAGACTAACAACATGATTTGAGTGATAAATCTAAAAACATCTTCCATTATAAAAACCATCAGTATTTCACAGTGTCTTTTTTTTTTTTTTTTTTTTTTAGTATATAATTGATTTATTTTGAAATATTAAGAGATAAACAGGAGGTTATCCCAAAGTAGAACTTCTGGAAGACAGCAGGTATGGTGTATGCCACAGTCTTTTGTCAATTATTCTAAAACTGGAGTCTGATGAAGACCTAGAAGGTAATATGAAGCATAGTTAGGACACCTTAACACAGGAGCTACTTTCATAAAGAGAGACTAACACATGTAGTCTAACTTACTTTTAGATCTGGATTCATCTGTGGACATACTTAGTGGTGAGATTTATTTTCCTGTTGCTTTGTATCTTGCTTCTCCTCAAATGTGCAAGATCTGAGTTGTGTGCTGATCAGTTTTGTTTTTTTTCCCCTTATGTCTGAAGCAAAGTCTCAGAACAAAACTCAGAAGGAAGGGCTCTGTGGATTCCGAGTTGCTTGATAATTTCGTGCTTCAGCCTTTCCCTGATTCCCGTTAGGGACACAAGCAGAGATACTTTGAGTCTTTGTCCTTTGTGTATTCCCTTTCTGTGTAAAACTTAATAGAAATGTAATTGCCTTGAGACCTCTCTCCTTTCTCAGATTTGGCTGCAGTTGCCCAACAGATGCAGAAATGATTCAGGTTTGGAGAAAGATATGCTGAGAGACAGTGTGGTCATAATGATTTTATTTCCATTAGAACAAAAGCTAAAGATAGAATTTATGACTAATACTTAAGAACTTCAAGAACTCCGTAGCTTTCTGAAACCATTGATGATAAAGAAAAGTATCTAATGTACTAATGCAACATACCTAGCTTTTACCTTTTCTGTAAAGGGCGCTGTAGCAGAGTAATCACAGAGGACACGAGGATGGTTGTTCAACCTAAAACCAGAATGCCATTACTGAGGTAAAAACAAAAAAGCTGTCTTTCTTATATTCTGCCTTTAGCTCAGTAACCAAGGAAGGGAGAAATAAATTATTCTTGAAGTGGAAAGTATTGGAATTCTTGCTAGTAGTTCTTCATCTGGTGTATATTCACCCATAGGGTCAAGTTAATTTCTCTTGTACTCAAATCACAAATCAGTTACACTACAGGTCTATAGTTGGAAAAAGATGATGTGCATGTGCAGCAAGGGATAGAAAGGGGGTGCTGGTAGTGCCTTTCAAGAAGTGAAGGTGTCAGTATCAGTGCATTTAAGAGAGATGGCAACTTAGTATGATCTAATTTGCAAATGAATAAAAATACAGTATGGAACACATCCCTTGCCACCAGCCTCCTTCTTGTCGCTCTAACTTTATGTGACTGTGTATGCTGGCAATTAATTGTTGGGAATTGGATAGCCAAATGCTGAGATACCGAAATGAAATAGGCTTATTTGAAAAATATAAGTTCTCTATCTTAAGCCAGTGACGATATCCCTGTGTCAGTGTAGTACTGAAAGGTTTCTGAAAGCCCTAGACTTTTGTTATTGGCCATACTTTATCTCTTCAATTTCTTTAAAGTACTGTTCATCATTTTCTGCTAGTCACTCTTGATGAGGTAGTTCCCCATTAGCAAGACACGCATTCCTGCCTGCAAGCCAAGGCACAAAGCAGCACGGAGCTGAAGATGCTCCCCTGGTAATGGCCTGACATGACTCAGAAGGAACAGCATGAGCCAGGTGACAGCGCACTGCTAAATCAAAGCTTATTGCTTTGATCAAAGCACTGAAGACTTCCAGGGCCTGTTCTGAAACGGTTGTGGTCAACTGACTGGAAAAGGGGACAACAGAGAGGATGGCTTCTCACTTCTAAAAGCAGCGTCTGAAGGAATTACCTGTTGTAGAACTGTAAGTACTGCAGGTAGAGAAATTCATTCCTGTTGTCGACAGTATCAAACACTACAAGCAATTAAGCTTTATAGTTAGTAATCTAGAAGTCAGCTGAATATGCAGGCAAGCTTCTTCTCACTTTTCACTGCTGTTAGCTCAGGCCCAAGCTTGTTTTGGAGAACTGTCATTTGAAAACACCATGTATGCCAGCAGCTATGCCAAACTTTTCCATCAGTAATGTGGATCAAGTAGTCAAAATGCTGTTCCATTTTATAAGTGCTTAGCTTCTCATTTGCTTGCTGCCACGTATGAATAAACATGAAGCTGTGGTCTACAGCAGAGAGAAACTTTCCCACAAATTCTTAACGCTTCTAACCTATGCTTGTGAAAGAGATTTAAAAAACATTGCTAGTTTGTAGTTTCAGCTCTGGGGACACCTTGCACTTGGAAGGTGTTAATCGGCTGGGGAGACAATCCTTTATATTTCTTCCACTCCAGGATCCTAATGTCTCTCAGGTTTTGTTAATGAGTGGGTTTCCTTTCAACAGCTCTGTGGGAAAAATGCAACTACATTTGAATATTGCCTGTATGACAGCTTCCTCAGGCTCTACAGCTGGCAGCTGTGTTGAGTAAGAGTTGCAGGTTCAAAACAATCCCTCAGTAGACAAGGCCCTGCTGACTTCCTGAAAGTTACACATGGTGACTACAGAATCAACTATTATTTTTCCCACAAGTATGGATCTTCAGGAAAACTTATGTAAGTGCAAACTAGATATTATTTATTTTGTTATTTTTTTTAAGAGGTTACCAAATTCACACTAGCATGATCAGAACTATTTATTCAAGGCTTTCTTCTTTTCTTTTTTGGCACTAGAATGTTAGGTAGATTAGCAAAACAAAAACGTTCGCATCTCAAGGTCCTTTCTGTCTGTGGTAGCAATTAAACTGATTTCTGAGATTCCCTTTTGCACCTTTTTCTCTGGACTGATTAGTGAATGTTTGTTGTCTGTAGCTTTCTAATTTCCACTTCTTGGAGGATACATAAATTACAGAAGCTTTATTATCTAGGAGCTTTGTATTATCTTGGGGAAAAAAGAAAAAGCAAAAGGTTTGCTGTTAAGGTTATGTGTGAAAAGTCCCCTTCTCATGTGTAAAGAGCTCAACCTTCTGTCTTTGTTTTGATGTGGGTGTGCATTAAGCTGTTTAACAAAAAGTGTTGGTAAAGTTCACATTCCTTAATGCTTTGTGAAGGCTTGCTTAAATACACACTTTGTACAATAAGATGTAATTCAAATCTCCTCAAAAAAACTAAGATAATTTCTCAATTCATTGATAGCCACTTGGGAGCCTTTACTTTGCCGAAATAGTATCTGCATCAAAAAGCATCCTCTTGTATTTGAAAGCGTGGGTGCTTTTCCCACCTCTAACAGTTGTTTTAACAGAGGGCATCTCTTCACTCAAACCTTGCTTTATGCTCTCACGAAGCGTATGAGAAATAGAAGAAAGTTGAGGAATTGCTATGGAGAGGCTTCTGAACAGAAATTTCGGGATTGGTTTGGAGAGGGAGCAAATTACCTGAAAGAAGTATAACAAAAGAAATAACAAAAAAAAACAAAAAAAAAAAAACGTAAAGAAAATAAATTGAACACCCCTGATGTCCTCTGGTGCTTTCAGAGTCTTGGAACGAGTGTCTTACAAAGGAATTGGAGAGGATTAATACAGATACAAATGCTTATTTATCCACTGGGGAAACTATTTTTTTTTTCCTTCTATATCTTTGTTTAAATGTTCCCTGTTCTGCCTATTAGCTTCTGATCTCTGTTGCTGAAACAGGATTTTTAAAGTTCAACTTTTTGTGAAATTTTTAAGTACTGCAAAGGCATCAAATGCCACCTTATCCCTCCATAACATTTTTCAGTTGAGTGCTGGAGAGGATATCATCCCGTGTCATCTGCTGTAAGGAGGTTTGCAGCCTGTTTTAATAGAAATACTGGGTTCTAACAAGAAGGTGCCTCTCTAGGGAATGGCATGTCAAACTGCACACCAAGAATATGTACAGAACTCCTCCTGGGCACTTGCAGTCCTATTCCTTTTTCAGATACATACCTTTTGCTTTGTCCTTGGTTATATTTTTCTGTTCTGTATAGTTTTATAATGAGTAGCAGTAGGAGAAAATAAAATATTTTTGACATTTCAGAAAGCCCTGAAGTAGACTAAAAATATAAGCCTTTTGTGTTTAATTGCCCTGGAGATACTTCCTGCAGGGACCTTGCAAGTGCAAGGCTGCACAGATCCTTCAGGATGAACCACTGGCACCTGCACTGATAACTGGCGAGTCTTTTGCTCTGATGTGTCTACACCACAGCAGTTCACCATCCTGGTGACCAGATCAGAGTTTGTGTTCACTGTATTTATATTGCACTGGAAATACCGTTTGTATTATCTTTTATTTATCTTGTGTTATCTTGGTAAAGTAGGGTAGAATCCATGTTTTTTGAAATAAACAGAAGCAGGAGCTCTACCAGGAAGCTTCTGTGATTTGAAGCTCCTGTGAGAAAGAATGGCTCTATGAAAAGCCACCTTTTTAATCATATTGCAAGTCACTTTTCACATATATGTGGCTGAATTAATTGTGTGTAATGTACGTGGATTAGGTCATTATGATTTGTAATTAGGACATGATTTGAGGTCCCAAGGAAGTTCTTATTTTCCTGTTGATTTCACGAATAATTATGGTCAAGTCATTTGTTCTTTAAAACTTACTGTTGTTTAGAAATGTAAGCACTAAACTCTGACACTGTGGTCTGCTGATGCATCGTGATTGATTTAGGGAGAATTGTGTCTTCCCTATGTTTACAAGGGGAGGAAAAAAATGATTGAAGTCTATCTGGCTATGAGCTTTTCAGATAGTTAGCATCAAGATTTCAGATCTTGAAATTAGGAATATCTGCTGAACTGTAACAACAGGAGGTTTAAAATTTTGTGGGAGTGAGGAGGGGTTAGATATTCTTTGATAGGAGGTCGAAAAAAAGTTATCTTAAACATTTTATATCAGTGTGACTGAGGAAGAGACTTCACTCAAAGTCAGAATAGAGAAGTGTTGCCCTATGAGAGTAGCTTTCTGCAGGATGCAAAGGAATCTCTCAATTTCTAGTGATGCTGAGTGCTAATCACAGTTGTGAGGTGAAAAGTATTGCACGTAATGCTTATTCACTGTAGTTTACAAATGCTTTTTTGAACTTAATATCCGTTATTTCTAACAAGAATAATGTCCATAGTTTTCCACATTTAAATCAGTTTTGTAAGGAAGTGGAAATGGTCTTTTCAGGTTTATTGTTTGCTGGCCTAAATCTGTTTACTGCATAGCACAGCATCCAAACTGCACAATTGTGTTTTTGCTTTGTTTTGTTTAAAACAACTAGCTTATCCTGTGTCATTTAAAACGTGTCTTTGTAGAGCCTAGCAGAGCAAACAGTGCAGCCACTTAGTAGTTATCATGAGTAATTAACTGTTCACACACTTCCTTGAGAAAAATGTGATATTTTGTTACTGTTCTACAGGGATGTGTAAACATAGCAAGGCAGAAGTTGGTTGTGAGCAGCCCAAATACGGTTAACACAGAGTAAAGCTAAATGGCAGTGGACAAGAAAAGAAATTAAGATTGATTATTTTCCTTGCATTCACCTTTATAATCTCAAATCAACTAGGTAACATTTCTCCTTCAACCTGTGAAGAAATATAGTGGCTTGTCTTCCTTGAATTTAATGGGTTTGTACCGAAGATGTGTCCAAAGTAGATGGAAACTATCTTTTCATTTTAACATAAAATTCTTTTTGAGTTCTCAGAAGCAATGGCCTTTTCCAGGTGGATGACTTCTGTTTGATTTAACCAGCACCGAATTATTACTGTGCTAATTTAGTGAAAATTCTGTAGGAATGGGAAGTAATATTCCTATGTCATTCTTCTGATAATGTGTCTCTGTTTAGATGATGTTGCTCTGACAACGAGAGGGATTATGACAAAGTCTCTTAGACAGCTTTCAAGCTCCAGGATGTGTCTCACTTAAGGGCGACACTGCATGTCCCAAGGAGAGCACTATCTTGCATGCATTTCAGTCTTGCACTTTTTATTGGATCAGGGTGTCACCTCCTCAGCAAGGTCAGCCCAATATTTGAAGAAGCTTTAGAGAGGGAGAGAAGATAATATGCCTATCCTGGGAGGGGAGATAAGAGAAGTAGAGGGAAAGGCAGCTGACTGGAGAGAGTAGATGGAAAAAGACAGAGTAGTAAGCTGAAACTTGGCTATAACATTGCTCACAGAAAAAGCTTTTGCTTTCAAGGATCTGTATTCAGAGGTAATCACATATGATGTTAAAATGGTAAGCACAGTGCTCTGTTGCTACTCTGCCTGTAATGACAGCAAGTTCTCACACTGGATGAAAGTCTACGTTTCCTCTGTCATTCTTTGATCCTTCTCTACTGCAGCGTTTCCTTCCTTCTAGCAGTCCCCTCAGAGTGGAAAGAAAGGACATGAATGGAGGTAACAGTTGTGGCTGGGGCTGAGCTGTGTTCTGTCCCTGCAGCAGTGCAAATAACTCTCAGTGGAAATGGCCTTTTCCCTCCCTGTGCTCTTCCATCTCCAGGCTCTTGGTAAGCCAAGCTGCTGCTGTGCTTGAGGCCCAGCAGTGTTTCTTTTTGCAAGATCTCAGACTCATTGGTTTAGTCAAGGAGCTGTGAAGAGCAAGGCTGTAGTGCAAGAAGCAGCTGTCTCAGGAGGTGCAGGTATTAGGAAAATGAGTGGAAGGCCCTTCAGGCAGTACTTTGATGAGGCTCTGAGGAGCTCAGAGAACCTGCTGGAGGTGCAAGGGGCCCCTGCTATAACACGAGGTGTAGGGTTTGATGAGCTTTGCCTGTGTGGAGCCTCATGTACTTTGTTGTATACTTTTACATGCAAAGACTTGGATCAGAAAGAGGGGAAGTTTCACACAGAGGGCTGGGAGACCTTGGTTGAGGCAGGCGAGAAAGGAGATGTACAAATAACCAGGAACAGAGCAAAGAAAAATGATAAAAGCTCTGATAATTTACACAGCTGTTGAGGAACAATCAGGAGATGGAAGAACTTCCCAAAGTTGAGCTCATTGTCATCTGACAGTTGCATCAACCTTGAATTCCTTAAGATTGTTTTGGGAAACAGTGCTGGAGGTAAAGCTAACTTAACTGAAAAAGTGGAATAGTTTCCTGGCTAGTTAGAGATGCAAGAAGCAATTTTTCATGTATTTGCTTTTGCATAAATTATGTTCAGTCGTCTTACATTACTTTGAAGTAAACCTTCTATTTAAGTAATGCAGTAGTGTGACCTGCTGTCTGAAGATAGCAAGGACTTTGTCTTCATTGCATATTTGTGCCTTACTGTGATACAAAGTAGTTAGGAGATACACTGTTTTTAGTGAGGCAGATCAGTGAACAAAGGTGGGCTATTGTAAAAAGCTCCACGACCTGCTTCTGTGTCTATTTGAAATAGATCAAAAATGACTCAGTGGGCAAATACAGTTTGGAAGCAACAAGCAATGGCTGGAGTTGAGGAATGCTTTATACAAACTGCTAAGTCTGTATAGTTTCATGAAATCTCTGTGGTGTAGGATGCTAAACTATTGTGTTCACTAGTGGCTATAGTAGAATATTTGCAAGTTTCTCAATCTGTCCTTCTTAGAGATATCAGGTAACCTTGAATTTTCAATTTCTGCCATCACTAATCTCTTGCTAATACTGTTTTTTCCTATTGTCTATATCTATTTCTACGCTGAAAATGCAAGAGCAGGATTCAGAGGGCTTTTCTTCCAGTGTTTGAGTGAAGCTTATAAATAGAATGGAGATGCGGTCTGGTAGTGACAGGACAAGGGGGGAATGTTTTTAAGCTAAAGGAAGGAAGATTTTGGTTAGATGTTAAGGGGAAGATTTTTCTTACAAGGTGATGAGGCACAGGAGCAGATTGCCCAGCGAACCTGTGGATGCCCATTCCCTGGAGATGTACAAGGCCAGGTTGGGTGGGGCCACCCAACCCTGATCTACCAGGGAGAGCCCTGTTCAAGGCACGGGGCTGGAACTAGGTGATCTTTAAGGTCCCATCCAACTCAAGCCATTCTGTGAATCACATAATCATTGATAAAACTGGAATTTAAGCCTGTGGCATCACTCAATATTTAGACATGTTTGTTTACACTTTGATAAAAGATTATTTTTAAGAACCTGTTAGCTAGCTTCCATGTAAGTATCTAATACCATGAACGTGTTATCACTTTGTTAGTATTAGAAGCTTAGACCATGTTAGAGTTCACTAACATATTTAGGTAATAAATTCACTGCAGGCTTTATCACACTGAAGGTAAGATTTGACCAGTTTGCAGCAAACTGTGTAAAGGAAAGTGGAGAATCTTAAATCTTAATGACCTCTGTGTAGTAGAGAGCTCATTATTGAAAAGTAACTGTCCTGTCTGCTTCCATCACTGTTTCAGCCATCTGTTCTGCCTCCACTTTTGAGTCATTTCTGATATATCCTGTATGCTTTTGCTCTCTTTGTTCAGCTCACTTGTCTAGTAAAAGACTAAGCACCTCTTACTTGGTTGTTGTTTCCTGGATGAGTTTTCTCCTGGGTTAGCGATTGGAACTGGCTCAGAAAGCATGTCTGACAAGGTCTGAGGACAGAAGCAGGTTAGTAATTCTGTCACACTGCTGAGAGAAGAGGAACAGCCATGATGAGCTGTGAGCTGCTAGGTCCTGTGCCCCCATCTTGTGTGTCCTTGTTTCCACAAGGGTTCTGAACGCTTCTTGGAAGGCCTAGCAAAGCAAAGCTGTTCTGACAGCGGTCAGAGAGATGTTGGTCTGGTGACTGGAGGGAGGTTGGCTACTTTCTTTCAAGTTTCACTTGCAAAATAAGTCCTATTCATGTGAGTCATGAAAAGGCAGTGTTACTACTGTGCTTGTCTGGGTGTCTTGATTTGCCTTGAATGCATTTCAAATTCCACTGTATTTCTTTCTTGGTAGGCACAGAAAAATTGAGACATTGCTCAGAGTTAATTGAGCAGATCTATGACTTTATCTTTTCCCTACTGCTGAAATAGTTAACGGTGTTGACATGCAAATTATCCTTACTACATGTTTAATAAAGTACTGAAATTGTCTCTTCTGAATGAATGAGTACTGTCCACCCAAGAAACCATTCCACAAACACTCCAGGACTTGCTCTCAGCTACTTGGATGCTTAATTACACGTCTCACCTATTCTTATCAGATGAGGAACTCTATTTCATCATCACAGAGATGATCACAGACATAACAAGGCCAGCAAAAGTTGGTGAGATAACTGTGAGATAACTTCACCTGACATTTGCTGTCAAAACAGTTGGCCAGCTCATTGTCAGAATACTCTGTCACACTTGGTATGTACGGATCAGTGCTGTGTAGTATCTGCAGCTGTGCAGATTTCACATGGGCTGTTTGGTCAAAGCAGAATTACTGTCTGCACGGCTCCTGTACTTTCCAGTTGTGCTTGTCAGCCCTGTGGCCGTGGCGAAGATAACAACAGTAGTGGGAAAGAGCCTCTGACACTGTTTGCAACTTTTGTACCCATCCCAGCCAGAGGAACAACTACCTGCCTTTGGGCTCCTGTAGTACTTCTGAAGCCAGTTTAACTGGTTCGGATGTGGCGTGGTCTGCTCTGCACCAGCCAATAATGCCTAGGGCAACCAGGACAGCCTGTTGTGCTTGTTGGTAGTGTAGAGGGTGCTTCACTCTTGCTCAGCAGCTTTTCTTTTCCCTGCTGGATAGTTGTCTTAAGAAGGTTGGACCGATTCAGTTGCCATTGATTGTTTTGTGACAGGCTAAGTCTGGGCCTCTTTTAAAACTCATTTGTTTTAAAATACAAGATGTCTGCATAAATAAGATGAATGGTTAATAAGATGAATGGATGAAAATTTCTGTTTTAGAGCTATCTACTGTTACAGACTCTAATACAGACATCAAGTTGCCCATTTTCTGGCACAATAGAGGAAGAATCTCAAGGATGAGGATATACCACTGGGAAAGTGAAAAGAACAGTGGGGAGCTCTGTATGCAAAATGCTTGTAATCTGTTTAACCGTGGCCTCAGTCATGTCAGCATATCACATTATTTGTCTGCCTTTGTTGTGAACTGCTGAAGGGAATTAAGTGCATTTGGTTTCTTTTTCCTTCCAGATTATATTTTAGCTTGATAAGTCCTCTATTCCCACTCCCAGTGCAGCTGTGCATGGTGCCACAACAGAAGGGGTGCTGTAAGTGAAACATGGGTGGGTATAAATTCTATGTGTGTGGGGAGAGTGATAATGTCTGGCTATACAATAAGCCAGTATTACTGCTGAAGCACTAAATCCCCAAAATAGAAGGGGGCAGCTAGAATATTGTTATTGTCTGAGTCCAGTTATCCGCTTTAGTGTATCTCCACAAACTGGCAAAACTGAAGGGACAGGATGCAGCAACATGAAGTCAGGACAAACATCTGCATGGGGAACCACAGCCTTGGATTTCTGGTGAGCTGATGAAGTAACTTATGTGTGGACTTGGACAGTAATTCAACACAAATGAAGTTATAGGTGTAATGATGCTTTGAATCAAAATGAACCAGTTCAAAATGTAAATCGGTAACAAGGCTTAAAGCTATAATTCAGGAGAGGAGTACTACTGGCGTAATGGTCTGAGTTTTTGAAATGCAGATTAGTGAACCTCTTTAAAGGGCATTTGTTGGCCTTCCTGTGGAATTATACGTGGCTATTGAGATGGAGCTTTAATGTAAAATGTGTATCAGCATATTCTTAACTTGTATGTGGATTGCTCGTTGAATTCTTGCTCACCTATGGCTGAAATGAGACGTAGGATATAGTTACACAACACTTCGAGCTGACATAAGCCAGTGCTGCTGACAGAACAGTGCAAGGGTGCAGTTAGATGGCCTGGCTGAGCCAAACTGTCAGGTCACTGCTGCTGAAAGTAGCTGGCACCACGGTGTGTCCCTGCAACCTGCCTCCCTGCTGCCGGACATGTGCCGCCTTTACTCCCCTTACACTTGCCTCCGTTATTCTTCTGACCCTTCAGCAGGCTACTTCAGCACCTATGCAGTTAAACCATGGCAACAGTTGAACAGTGGTTGATCGAGCTGGCCTGGCCCTCTGCAAGGTCATTTGGGCACGAGGAAGAAGAGTCTGTGGCTCTTCACTGGTACACAGATCTAGGGAAGAAGGAAGGTGTGGCTCTGATGTTTTTGGCAGTGAACCTTTAGGTTGGCTTAGCTGCATCCTCTAGCTGCACCCAGAGCTAACCCTGCTGCAGACTTGCCTGGCTTTTTTATCTTTGTTTCTCTACCACCCCACTTACGCCAGCACTTGCCCATCCAGCTGATGAACTATTTAGGGGGCCAAAGCCAAACCAACAAAAACAGTTTAGCTTTAACCAAGACCAGCATTGCAGGTGAGTGCGAAGCGGTCAGACAGGAGACGGGTGTGGGAGTGGAAGGAAAGACTAGTTTTGGCTTTTTGTTTTTTTACCAGTGGCATTGGCTGCATAAGGTATTAGTGAAAGTACATCCCTGGAGGCCTGGTGCTGTGGTTGAACCCTAGAAAATGAGAAGTACTGAGTTTCCAGAGTGCATTTGCATGAAGCTCAGAGAGGAAAGGCAGTGGATTTCTGTTTCACGTTTTGTTCACTGACTTCTTCCAAAGGGTAACTTGACCCAGTTGGCCATCTCAGGCAATCCTGGATTTCTGCTCTTATTAAAATCACTCTGTGATTTAGCAAGGAGTGTGTAAATGAATCACCTTGTCAAGCAAGAAAAAAAATACACTGGCTTTGGCTTTTTGAAATGCATCTAACCTGTTTGGTTGCTAGATAAGTTTTAAAACATAATAACTGTTATTACTGCTGAGGCAAACACAATATGATGCCAAAAGCTAAACTGGATTCAGTGTAGATTTTGCATTTCTAAATTCCAGTTACCCAGGCTGTCTGTTTCCAGTTCCCGATCACCACAAAACAACCAGATTTAACTGCTCAAGCAATGCTGGATTTACTTGAAAGAACTTTGTAGATATTAAGAGGTTGTTGGATGTGTTTAAACTTTGGCTGTAACAGCTGAAGTTTTAAAGCTTGAAGCTTTGATTACACGGGGCTAAGGAGCGCAGAGGAAAAAATGGAAAATCTGGACTGATGATGTGAATGCAGCCCACGCATCGTCTTGAGAGCTGACTGCAATCACGCTTTCTTAAAAAATAACACCGATAAGCTACCCCACAAAGTGGTGTAATTACACGACTGAGGAGGCAGCAGAGGCCAGGAATGAGGTGGTGGGGTTGGGAAGAGGAATGAGATAATGACCAGGGCTCTGAAAGAAACGTCTGTGTGGCTGTGACCCGAGGGGATGTACTGGTGGGCTGCAGCCAAGAAGGGAGGACCAGGGGTGGTGACGTGAAGGGTGAGAGCAGAAGCAGCGATTCACTAAGCCTGCCACCAACACCTTTGTTCAGGGCCTGAGCTACAGCCTTATTTACAAGTATTTAGGTTAACGACGCATTTGTTGATGGGAGGAGGAACCCTCACTTTGCCACACATTTTGGTGAGAAATTCACAAGAAAAATGAAGTCAACTACTGTAGTTTTTGTTGTTGACATTACATTTTCTTTATTTTTAACCCCCCAAATTATATTTTATCCATACTTTAATGTCTTTTAATTTTTGTATTTTACTAGTCAGCTTTTGTTGGCCAGGTAACCCTGTTTTAATGTGCAGATACATATACATATATACGTATATATATGTGTATATATATATTTTTTGTCATAATTTTGCTTGGGTGTGAAAGCAAGTTCAGCTTCTGCTGCTGTTTCTGCAGGACACTGAAATTTATTGTCTGCATACACGTATATGACAGCAGTTCCATTGTCCTTGGGAGGAAACAAAGAAGGGTTAAGAAAAAGGATGAAGAAAATGCATCTGAATATCTAAATTCACTTCAGATTTGTGGGGTTTTTTTTTTTTTTTTTTTTGTTTTTTTTCAGTAATCACACTTCCTTCCTATGCTCTAAGTAAACTGCTACATTAGCTACAGTAATTTCAAATTAACCCTTGGAGTCATAGATTAGATGAGTTCACAATAATTCAGAGATTTATTGTAAGACAGTCAAAGCTATAGATATCACCCAAATGAGATGCAAGAATCTAAGTCCACCAAAATTTGGGCTGAGTAAGCCCAAGTCCTGAGTATTCATTCTGCCTGAAGACATCAACCTTAACATCAGCTGTGTACATAGATTCTTAGTGTGCTATGAGAAGATTTTAGGAGCAAACTAAAACAGGCCGAGTGATGAAGACAGAGGGCTGGAGCACCTCCCATACAGACACAGGCTGAGAGAGCTGGTGTTTTTCAGCCTAGAGAAATCCCTGTGTGAAAGTGTTATTTGCTTGCTGTAAGGAACAGGTCATACTGGTGGCTATGCAGAGAGAATCAAGTGGGGCTTTGTCACCTTGCCTCATGTCTACAAGCAGAAGTGGACTTTTTTGTTTATGTCTATATGTACATACACAGTTGTTTGATTTTTGGTTGCATATTTATGACTGTAAATCATAAAATGTATCAAGCTGTATTTTCTATTTGGAACATTTTTTTTAAACCCAAAATCTTTTTTGATACCATGGAGATATTAAAGAATGCAAAACTGTTATGAATTAAAAGCTTAGCAATTCAGAATAAGGACAAAATCTTTTACGTTTTCACCTGAGTGTGTTGTTGTTGTTTGTTTGTTTTTAACAGAAGCACAGAGCATAATTCAAGAAGAACTCCCGTATTTTGCAAGCACGGAGCAGCAACTTACAAATATCCCTCTGACACCTGAAGATTTAAAACCGTATTATTCAAGACTGTTGCACTTCAGGCATTTTAGTACTTTGTGTCACACATGCTGCTGAAATAAGGGTATGTTACACCTATGCAATTTCATCACCTTGTCATTTAGACTGGACCATAACATAACCTGAGATGATGCAGGCAAGGAAAAAACAACATACCACTCATTTAACTAACTTGCATGCCACGTACTGAAAAAATGTTGCTATTCCTGTTGAATAACTCTGTCATGCCTATTTCTATTAAGGCTTCACAGTTTAGCCTTTGAAAGTCACTTGTAATGCTGAAAATCATGAAGAATCATGAAAGCATTCTAGGAGCTAAACTGTGAGAGTCTCCCTGTCCTCTTACAGTCTGTTCCCGCTCTGTTGCTTCTGCTCACACATAGTGTTGTAAGGGAATTAATATGAAAGCTTATTCATTTTGCTCATCCCAGAAGTATGAAGTTTCGTACATGTATGCCAAACTTATTGTCTCATATGCTGTAGTTCTGTTTACCCATGTTTGGAAGTTTCAGAGAGCTCATCAGAGGAAAACAGATATAGATTTTCCATTACACAATGGAGCAGGCACGGTGTTGGACGAATATATACCTGTGCCCCATGGTAAGGTCTCTGTTAGTGTAAAGACCTCAAGTCATTTAGGGAGTGTCACAAATGTGTATAATGTCCCTTTGTGCTACACTTTTGTATTTCCAATCTCTGATTTAGATGACAGATGTGAAAAAGTGTATGAAGCCAGATAACTCCCTAGGAACTACACAGCTGCAGATGTTGAAGAGAGCAAATTGTTTTGGCTGAGGTTGCTGTTAATTTATACTCAAAATGTTCCTTCCAGACATGCCATTTTTTGATGATATAATATATATCTTGCTGTTATTTTGGGTTGATCCCTCCCACATTGATCGAACTGTTTCCCCATCTGTGGCCTCTTCTAGCATAAAGTTGGGAAGCATTCAGATCCCAGAGTTTGTTTTTCCCGGCTGAGAGAAACAGTATTAATGCACAGACAAAAGCAGAAGTAGTTTAAGAAGGAAGTCTTGAGACAGAAAGATTTCAGGGGTTTACTATATCTTACGTCTCATTTAGTTTGGAGAAAGCTCTCTCTCCCTTTATCTTGTTATTTCTGGTCATAAAGGCAACATAATCTCTGGTTTTTTTGTTTTTTTTTTTCCAACAGAAAAAAAAAAATGTATTTGGTTTTATTTTGTCAGTGGCCAAACTCTGAATATTCATGTCCTCTTCCTTTCTTTGATCTGTTTGAAACTCTTACCAAATTCCTACTGTGCTACGACCCCAGGTTTGGCAGAACCACAAGTTCAGTTCTGTAATGTAAACAGACAGTGTAAAATACAGTGCTGCTTTATAGTCACTAGGAATTAGTAGTGGTCATTCTCTGTAGGGTGGCACGTGGTTATCTAATGCTTAAAAATTTGAGGTGGATTTGGTAACCATGCAGTTCAAAAAGCTATTTTAGAACTGTAGTGTCCTCATTTAGCTTAGACAACTGTCTTCCCTATGAAAGAATATTAATTTTAATATTTTAAAGTACATTTAAAAAATGTTAGGTTAGCGAGAGTCATTCAGAAGTCTTAAGGTCTCTTCTGCCATCCTTCAGAGTTCAGTAGGAGTCTTCACGCTCTTTTTCCATCATTGCTGGATGATTGTAAGGATCCAGTACTGCACTTTCTGATGGGTAGGCTTCAAAGGTGAGGTAATGCATTGTGACCATCTGTCTTTTTGCTACGGGCTGGCCAACGAAGTTACAGAGCTGTTCTAACCTGGCACAAATGCTAAACCTTTCAACAGTTCTTACTAGTTTCAGCTCAGCACCGTGTTAATGAAGCTGCAGGTCGACTTGATGCACAAGTTGGAGCAAATTGTGATCTGTGCAAAATATGTGGTATAGCTGTACCTGTGAAAGATTGTACCATGTACGTGGTTGAGAATGCCAAATGAATCTAGCAGTTGAAGACCAGTATCCCAGCAAGAGAAATTGTGGTCTCATGGAGTACAGCAAGGGGGATTTGCGTGGATGGGAATTGATTCGTGTTCAGAAAATAACCAAAACAAATGTAATAACCTATTGAAGGAGGTACTAATGCTGCAGTTCTCCTTCGTGTTATTTTGCACAAATGAATTATATCATGAGAAAAATATAGTTCTTGGATCCTTATTTGGTGATTGCCTAAGTAAGAAGTGCTTGTTCAGGGCTAAGCCCTAATCTCTAGCTTCTTAAATGTGATACTGCAAGTTTAAAACCATGCAACAAGAGAAATTTAGAGAAGCTCATCTACTTCTGTTATTACCTGTGTTTTCCTGTATTAATATTGTTTTATATTTCGAACTACTTCTGATGTTATGTGATCAGTGAGGTGAAGTTTTATCCTTTATCTATTAACTAGACTGGACTATATCTAGATAATGCAGAGGTGACTACAGCAGGACTTCGCCAGACTTATTTCTGAGCACAGCATACGTAATCTGGGACTTGCTTCGTCCAAGTTTGAGTCCAAAAGCACTGTACGACAGAGCAGAGCTCCCTTTCAACTGTGTGTGGGCCTCTCCCTTGTAGCTGGGCAGCTCCTCTACTGCAATAGGGAAGGGGTGAAACACAATTAGAAGCTGCGTCATAGTAAGACCTCTAGCCAGCAAAGAGATTTCAGGTCATAAGGGGAGCAGCAACAGTGGCATCTCTTCCTCAGCTTCCCATTAAAAAATGTGTGCTTTTTTATGAGGGCTCCTGCTTGTGTGAGCTGAGGGTAGGCACCTTACTTGCAGCCCTGAGTAAATACTGTTAAAGCAGAGAGTTTTCAGAGGTGTGCCAAAGCCTCGGCATTTTCCAGCTGGATATTCCTGGACAATTCCCTGTCTGAAGTTCTAATATTTGATTGCAGTTGTTGTTCCACACAGTGTCATCAAGAATAAACGCAATAGCACGGTTGCTTTTGCTGCATAACAAGATCAGCAGGTGTGAGCTAGCTCCGCTTGGGAGGCAGTTGGAAACACAGCAGAAGTAGGAAGCTCTACTGAAGTGTGGTGGATATCAAGCATGCCATGAGTAATTTCCACATCAGAGCTGACCTGCTGCTTTGAGAGTACAGGCAGGTGAAACATGGAAAGTGTTTACATCTGTGTAAAGTTTGTCCTAACTCTTCCCTCACGTGGTGCAGAAATAACATGTTCCTCACTGAGGAATCTCAGTACTGGCCTAGGATCATGACTTGTTTCACAACACACACTTTTGTGGTGTTTGTGCCTGGCTTAGGATATAGCTGTTTTATTTCTGTTACTTACTGATGTTGCCTGCAGGTTTTCCTGTTTCCGTGTTCATGAAGTTCCAGGGTTTGCATAGTAGGCAATGTGATGCATATTTTTTTCCTTATTACTTGTTCATGCTACAAAACTTAAAAGAATAGCCATAGAAAAAACACATGGTGTCAGGAAAAGACGTTGCTTTTGCAAAACACAGATTTAAGGGAGAAAATAGGAGTAGCCTGTTATCTTTTATAGTTCAGGGGTGCTGTGGCTTGGATTCTGGTTGTAATATGGATGTAGCCCTTCGCAATCTCTGGATTTTGTTGGTTAAAATAATTTTTTTTGGTGCTAAATACACTTTCAAGACGCTCCCTAGGTCCTCCTCAACTACTGTTAGTGTCTCGGCTGCTTATGCCAGTGATGATATTCTATTTTTAGAGGTGTTACTTCGTCGATATCCACAGCCCCTTAAAATCACTCTTATTTATTGCCTGCAGTGTACATGTAATACCCATCTCTAGTCATTTGCAGATGACCTCCCGGAAATGCTGCCAACATTCCAGGAAGGCTTTGGGATGGTCCCCTTTACTTGCTGGATATAGTGTTTAGTGGTGTACCATTTCATAAATGCCTCCCGTGTTTTTTCAGTTGTGCACCTGCTGTGGCAAGAAACCAGCAGTGGAGCCACAGCTGCCTTCATGAGATAGAGCAGACTGAACCAGGCAAGAGGAGAGCCAGAAGCAGGCGTTCCAATCACCGTATTTTGGAGGTGCCAGATCTTAACTTTCAGTTCCCTAACACTGAACTGCGGCATGCCATGGATCTCATGCCAGAAATAAGGTTGCCCGTTCATAGTACAGACATGTCTTTCATGTTTGAAATTATGTCTAAGGAAGAACTGGAGATAAGACAGATGTTGGCAGCGAGAAAGAGGAGAAGGGAATTTCTACATTTATTAGTCATGCTGTTGAAGAAAAAAGAAAGATTTTTATCACGTCTATCCTGCTGAAAGCAGGGCTCTGGGTTCACAAGACCTGCTGGTAACAGTGCACATCTGTGTCTACCTTCATAGGTGCTAATACTGGAGGGCTGATCCCGCTTTCCTTACAGCAGAGAGCAAGAAAGTTCTGTTGTTGGGATGTTTGCTGTATGTGTGCCTATGTAGGTATGGCCAGAAGATGAGAACGAAGCTGTTGTTTGTCCCAACCTTTCAGTGAACCTGACTAGAAGGGAGCACAGCACTAATTAAACTGAAATAGGAAGAAGATACGTAAGGCACAATGCACTGGTCCGGTTGATGAAAGGGCTGAAGTCCTCCTGGCTACCCGCTGCTTGGTAAAGGTGTACCTAGTAATTAAAGTACTTACCATGAATGACATAAAGAGAAATGATGCAAATAATATTACAGCACTCCTGCTTGTGACAAGCCCTTTAATGGTAAAAGTTTGGATTATTTAACAGTAGGTCTTGTTGTTTTTCTGGTAAGAGGAGCACGGTCCCTTTAAAAACCTTGGCCTCCTTTCCAAAATATTGCTGAACCGTGCCCCACCCCCACGTAAGCAACACCTGCATACCTGCAGGGTACTTTCTTCGTGATAGCTTGTAGAGCTTGATAATATATGTTGGTGGAGTGGTCTCAATTAGTGCGGTGTTGCCATTCATTTTCTTAACACGAGTGCATTGCTGTAACATTTACCAGATTCCCAGTGATAGAACGACCTGCTCTGCTCTGAACAGTCCTTCTGCTGCATTTGTGATCTTGGTAACCACTGCACTGATGAGTTTTAAAAGTGGAGACCCCGCCTCACCCAGGAATGTATGCAAGGAATAGCAGATCCTAGCAAGAAAAGCACCAAACGAGCTCTGTGAGAGCTGCGTGCAACAGCCTTCTCAGCAAACTGCCAGAGAGTTTCAGAGTGGTTTTGTAGTGCTGACTGACTGCTTAGTGTTAAGCTGAGTTGGTGGTCTGTGCCATCGCTCTGAATGTAGAGAAATGCATAACATGTCCAATAATCCTCAAAGAGCAGATCCTCTGTGGGCTGAGGAAACCCGATGGATTTTAAGGAGAAGTGAGGCATTTGGGAATGATATAATATTCAAGGCTTCCCGAAGTCTTCCTTCACCGAGCTGTATGTGCTGTGCATCCTTCTAAGAAGGAATGGCTAACTTGCAGAAAGGCTGCAGAGGGTAATGTACCTCACCTCTGGACACTTGTTATTGAAGTCATGAGGGGGACCAGAGAAGTTTTCTAACCGCTTGGTTAGAAAATTGAGCCAGTTTTCTAACAAACTTAAGGCTACTTTCAGCCATTTCTTTTTCTTCATGGTAGTATGGAAGGGCTGTGACCTGAGCATTAGCACTGCTGTGTGCTGAGGGTTTTCTGCTTCTGGTAAGACTCAGCAGAATAGAGCAGGTGTCCTCTAATGGCTCCCCTGACACACTCAACACCTAAGCGGGACATCGATAGATTAAGGTCATATGTCCCCTGCTCAGTGGAGGAATGGGGAACTTGAGGCCACTGCATTCTCAGATTTTTACACTTTTAGGATATAAACAGGGTAAATTAGGTGCACCTTTGTGATGATGAAAAAATGAACAAGGTCTTCATCATATGGGAAAGAGGGAAAGGGAGAACAACATTACGAGTGAGACCAAAGAGGTAAATACACAGAGGAAGAAAGTAATCACAGTGCAGAGCAATGTAGGCTGCAGAAGGAGGCAGGGGAGAAAAATGTGAGGCTTGCTGGGTTAGGACAGCAGGAGGTAGAGAGATGGCTGGCAGGGAAACAGCAAAGGCACGTTCCTGCTCACCACAAGGAACTGCACAAATATCAGCTGGGGAGGAGCTGCTCTTACCACGCTTTACAGGATTGAAGAACAGGTGGAGTGTTTCTGTGTATATTTGTATAGTGTATAATGCAATGCAATTCTGGTCCTGATTATGGATAAAAGACAGCATAGACACAACTAAAAAGCATCTCATACAGACCCAAGTGGAAAAGATGAGACAAGACTTAACAAGCCACTGGCTGACCTGAACTGTCACTCCTTATTTTGCTCCTATTTATTCATCGTAGAGCTAACCAGTAGTATTTTACTGTAGGTCATTAGGACTTAGGCTTCTTTGCATTTTCTCCAGCTAATTTTAAAACTAACAGGAGTGTTCTGGTAGACAGTGCTACTGTATTCCACCCACCCCCCTCCCCTTGCCTTCTGTTTTGGCATTTGCACATGGTCACTGCTTTTATTAGGGCTTCTTTTCAGTATATTGCAATGACTGGAGACTTCCCAGAGCAGAAGTGCTTCTTTCCTTTTTCCAGTACTGCTGTCCTGGAGCAGGTGGGAACAGCGTGCAGGTTCTGCCCAATGCACCTCACATCAAAAGGATCTCGTTCAGTGTGTGCAGACTGGGAACTGAGCTGCACTGCAGAAAACTTCAAGGATGACAGACAGCACTGGAAAATCAAATCAGCTTTAAAGAGAAACACGCAGCGTTTGGCTGGGTCTGCAATGATAACAAGCATTTTCAATCACTAGATCATGAAACCTGCACCATGCAGGGATAATTGTCTCTTACAAATGGTACTGTAGTAACTAGGAGGCCAGTGATCTGTATTTAACGTGATTATACACCACAAATCAACGATAAGGCAGGCATTGCTTCTCTGATTTCACTTCTGTTAAAGCTGAAAGAATGAAAGTAAAACAAAAGTCAGAACAAAGCAAGTATAAAAAATGTGAATGCTTTTCGGCCTAAAAATTCCAGAAAGTAATTATTTTGTAGATCGATGCAGTCAGAAATAACATATATATGAACAGCAGAAGGTTTGTAAATTCACTTTGGCCTTAGCGATCGCTCTGTGGGCAGTGTTAAGCTGTGGAAGGTAGGAGGCCCTGTCCACTTGGAATCCCCTGGGCACTCTCCTCTCGAGCCATTGGTGCCTTTTGGTGCTCTCAGCTTGGTTAATTACACTCTGACTGCTTAGTTCCCCAGAAAGCATAGTTGTCACCGTCTTTAATGAGGCTGAGATAAAACTTCCTATGTTTTGTTAGAGCCTGACAGTTATATGTAATATTCTATATGTATATTGTGTTTTGCAGGCAAAGATAAAGATTGGAACTGAAGAGCTTCAAACCGACATAAAGATGAACACACATTAGATCAGAATCTGTGGAAATGAGTTGAGGTAAGAGTTGACTAATTAGTGGTGTGAGTGAGCGGAAATGTGAGTGTAAAGGGAAGAGAATGTATCTGAGAATATGTTATATAATCTGCTCTATTTTTGCACATCTTTCTAGAAAGTTCTCAAGATGTTTTCAGTCTTAAAACAACTTATATTTCTGGCTTCTGGTGTCCCAGTATTGAAAACCTTTAAAATAGGATTTTGAAAAAGGAGGTCTGGCAGGTTATACCAGGATCAAAGAAACCGAACAACCTTCCTTTCTCTATTACATTGCCTCTGAAAATGCCATGCCCTCAAGCAAAACCAAGGATGTTTTTTTTAATTAATCACAAGACATGACTGTAATTTTATTTCTCATCTGAGAAATGAGAAATGTGCTCCCAGCAGTACTATGAATCTCAAATATGACCAACTGGGACGACATTGGGGTATCTCAGACATCAGGGAAGTTAGCTGAGAATTGAAACACTGCCTTAGCAGTTCTCATCTGAATCCTATGTCAGAATCCTAAACCGTTTCTTAAGCTATCTGTGTTTTCCCTGGAGTGTATCTTATCTGTGCAGCGACACACTGACCAAGTTTGACATATTTTGTTCAAGATTTGATGAGATCACAGTGCAAGACTGTATAACTGCAGGCCATAAATCGTTGCTCTCCTCCATCTGGTTGCTCTCTGACAGGCGTATACTTTGCTTAATCGGGGTGATATACTCTCTATCAGGGCCATCTTCTAGGTGCTGAAAACCTCAGCAACATGAACGACTGAACTGTAGGGGTATCACATGCTGGGCGACAGGACTTTGCAGAAGCTGGACCAGCTGTGCGTTGGCTGAGGCCAATTTCTGATGACAGGTTTTCAGTTAGAATGAGGCAGCACTGCTATCTCTTGCTATTTGTGGTTATCGGGGGACTTCCTTGTAACGAGGTCCATATTGGACATTTGAACCTTGTCTGTAAAAGTGATACTTTTCTGCAGCCGGATAAAATCTAATTGAAGAGGCACAGGGGTTCCTGAGTCTCACTGACTGTGGAACTTAGAAAGCTGCTTTCTGAAGTGTTGGTGAGCTGTGTGGTCTTTTCCGCTGACATCAGCAGAATCTCTGGATATGCACAGCATAATTCAGCCTGTAGAACTATGAGAGCTTCTCCAAAGGTAATGCCTCCTATTTTATTATGTTGACCCATGACATAGGAAGCAGTAGAGGTTGAACCTTCCTGCCAATATCCCGTTACATGTTGTCGCCATGTGACAGATGGCAGCGGAGGGGCAGTCTGGCAAAATGATGTCTGACACAGAAGTGAGTATAAAGCAAAGATTTGTCAGTGAATTCTTCCATGGGGAAATACTGGCACCCACTGACATTCATGGACGCTTGCTGAATGTTTATGGAGACCAACCAATGAACGTCAGCACAACGAGGCAGCGTTTCAGCACTGGTGACAGCAATGTGAAAGACAAGCCATGTTCTGGACCGTCATGCGTGTTTTTACAAGCATGGTATGCAGACTGTTGTTCATTGCTGACAAAAATGCATAGCTAATGGTGGTGACTGTGTTGAAACATAGTGTTTCGTAGCTGAGAATTTGCTCTATCAAGTAGTGTTATTACGTTCCTGGTATCTGCTGTCGTTTCCATGAAATAAATAGGAGGCATTACTTTCAGAGCAACCTACAGATATTACTAGTGGGCTGAGATCATCGTTTGTCATTCCGGTTGCCTGCACTGAGACTCTATTGATTTTATGTATTCAGAACTTCATCAAATATTAATTATCCTAGGTGTGCGCTTCAGGCAGAATACGCGTAGAAAATGTCAGCAAAAATGTTCAAGTATTTCTGCAAAGAAGATAAAGAATTGAACAAATTGATTTGCTAGGGCTGAAAATGTTAGAGATTTTTTCTACTATTATTATTATTTTTTTTTCTGAGGGGAAAAAATATAAATTTGGCAGGAAAAGAAAAGATGATTTTTGTCTCAGGAGACAAGCAACGAGCTGTGAACGGGCCTCATCTTAGTCTCAGTTTTGCAAATAGGTATTGCCAAAACCCTTTTCATAATGGTTATCTGTGTGTTACTTCTGACCACTGTTTTGTTCGCTGAGTGAGATGCATCTTTTGGAAAGAATACATATAAGCAATTAGGTGTCAGCGCACACCTCAACTGAATACTTAAGATTATACCAACAACTCTGATCTTGATAGGCCCTAACTTTCAATGGCCTAGTTTGGCAGTTTTTGGGTTATAATGAGGACTTACAGATGAGGTTTGTGCAATACTATATGAAGTGCAGGGGCAGTTGCTTTTAAATCTGCTTGTTTGTCAAAAATTTGGCTGGTTTTGGTCTGTCAAGGAAAGGAGGAGTTTAAAATTGGTCTCAATGCCTTTGTCATGTGAGCAACGTTTTCTTACACTTTGCATGACTGCCAGGCCATTTGAAGCCTATGATGTCATTTCCTCCTGAAAGTGCAAACAGAAACCAATAGATATACATTTATTCCCAGGATTTATCAGTTACTGAAAGGTCACTAAGAACTCGTTGCCTTGGGATGACTGATTACTTACTCTCCAGAGCTTAGTTACTTCCATACCTCATGAAAACGAAAACTCTGGAATAGGAGACTACACGGAAGAACAAGACATGGCAATGCATGCATACCCTGTGCTCAGCTGCATCAACTTCTTTATCAGAGCATAAAGAAGCATTCTGAAGCGTCGGTTACTTTGTTGACAGGCATCCTTGTGATTCTTTGGCATCTTTTGTTTGTGAACAGTGGAAGGACAACAGGTTTTTTTGTTTTTTACCACATAATGCGGGGCCTGACATATTCAGCAGTCCCACCAGCTCATACAATTCCTTGGTCTTATTGGTCTTTCTCTTTGCTTTCTGTTACTCACCAGGGAGCCCAATTTACCTTAGCTCTTCTAACCCCATGCATGCTGTTGTGCTAAAAATGAGAGAGTTTTTCCTTGCTTAAAAAGAACTTCACTGTACTTATTACAGTCTCATAAGCACTTAAACTAGCTGAAGCCTTTCACCCTTTCTCCAACCATACTCCTGCTCCTGCACAGGATCAGCACAAGGATTTGGACAACCACACGGTGAACCGGATCAGGGAACCGATTCAAATTAAAAATGAACTTGGCCCCCAGAACATTTGTTTTTCCCAGCCACGTCAGTTCCCTGGGCCTGTTCTGTGTGCAGCTGCACCAGCAATTGTGCCAGCACCAAGGAGGTGGGTGACACAGGGTTAGGGATGAGCAGCTTTTGTGGAGGAGAAAAGGTGGGACTGTTTCACTGCTGACTTATGCATCCAAAAGTGACACTGGCAATGTGAACTGGAATTGTGCTGGTTCAGAAAAAGTCATAAGAGGGTTCTGAATTCCTGAAGAAGTACTGTTTATACAGGGAATGAAAACGGGGCGTGAGAGCTTTATCTTTTATGATGTTTTTAATCAGTTATGATGTGGAATGAACTCATTATTTTGCCATGAACTATCGACAATACTTGGAAGTGAAGGGATGCATTTAGACGCTGTATATGTGATTTTATTTGTCTTCCCATGGTGTAACTTGTCTTCTTTGAATGTAAAGGCTATAGATGTCTGTATCCAGTTACCATGATTTCCTGAGCCAGTCTCATCCCAAGGTCCCTTCAGCCCACAGGTAGTAGTGTCACAAGCTGTGATACACAGCTGCTCCTGCAGCGCCAGTTTTTAGTGTACTCATCGTACAGTGCAACCAAGTGACAAAGTAGTGAGAGCCCAGAACTGCCCAACCACCTTTGGATTCTTCTCTCCTAGGGTTATTAGCTTTAATTTTGTATCTGCCACCTGTCTGAATAAATTTTAATATATTATTCTCTTTTTTTTTTTTTTTTTTTTTTTTTGCAACAAGCTATAACTGGGACAAGGCTGTAAGAACTTGAAAATAGTAATTAAAATGGGAGATAAGATTAGTCCTAGTGGTGTCTTCCAAGAAGCCAATAATAGAGCAAGGTTATTCCAGTTATGTAAATCTGTTTAAGCTGAGTGACTGAAGGGAAATTTAATTTTAAAAGAACCAGTAATGTCTGATTACATGGGGTCCGCTATCTGTTACTAAAGTGAAAGCCAGGACAAAGTGAATGTTCCTTCAGAAGCTTCCAAACAGAGACAGGCAAGATGCAAAGGGAAAATTTCACTCTGTAGGAAGTAGAACAGTGGTGCAGAGTAGTGGGCAGGAGTACTGTGCTCTGCTGCAGTCAGAGAAGAGTGCAACCCAATATTCCTCCCTGCTTTACCAGTGATATAGTATTGCTGGAGCAAAGTCCTTGCATCAGACTCCACAGAGAAAACAACCAATAAATGAGATAAGGGAATGCCATGCTTAGCACTTTTTCTCTGCCCAAACCTCTTAGATTCATAACTTTTAATAAGGATCTTGGCAGCTTTAGCCAGATACGTTAATCGTGGGCAAGTCGTGAATTTTGGTCTGAATCCCATCATCTCAAGGGTGGAAAAGATGGATGACTTCTCAATCTAATCAAAGACCTTTTTGGCATCTGCAAATAGATTTAAAGCAGAATGTATCATAATCTTGTAAAATTATCAGTTCCGTGTTTATTTTATGTAAATCCCACTTAATCATGGTAGGTCAGTTTAGGAAGAACTAAGTTAGAGTGAAACTGTTCTTCTGCATAAGTGAGTGAGTCAGGAAACTCAGGCTGGTCCCAAACAGGCTTTTGACTGTACAGGGACAAGCTCACGAAGGGTTCATTCTCGTAAATGGCTGGACCCAACAAAGAATGTGTATGGAAAAGCCTCTCTATTTCTGTCTTGGATGCTTTTCACAACTTATTTCCTTTATGTTGGTGCGCAACACACAGTGCCAGCTCAAAGCTTCTTTTCAGAGTAGGCAAAATTGAATCTTGACGCTTGGGAGTGAGGACCGGTCAACTCCGGACACTGGGAGATGCAAGAACCACTTCTGTGGGAGCGGCATCAGAGCAGTTCCCCCAAGTGTTAACCGCTTTGAACAGCTCAAGGTACCACCACTCTCACATCCTCCTTAAAGTGCTGATGATGGGAACCTCAGCTAGTCACAGCCAGCCAGCCTTGGGCAGGCACTCAGGCTGCTGAGACACTACTCTTACGCTGCTGGGGAGCAGGGGAGGAAGGAGAGCTGCCCCAAAGCCTGCTTTGCCCCAGCTATCCACCGGTGCCAGCAGAGCACTCAGCAGCAGAGGTGAACAGGAAAGAAGGGGGACAGGAGGACCGTGTCCTCTTTAACAGGGACAGGGCATCAGGCGAGCAGCTCAGCCATTGCTATTATTTTGATGCCCCATTTCAGCCGGTCCAGGTGCACTGACACACTTGTGCTGCTGTGCAGACTGGAACGACTTGGCCCAGCTCAAATCCAAGTGCCCTTCTCAGCAATGCAAGTCAGCTGCTACCATGCCTAACCAGTGCCCTGAATCCAGATGGGTTTGGAGAAGCATACCGAGCTCTGCACTGTTACGGTGACCTCTTAACGATACTTCTTACCTTTTCTCACACGCTGTTTTCTGCCAGAGGCATCTTTCCCAAACCTATTCGTGTGACTGCTGAACAATCTCCATATCCAATTTTACTAATGCTGTGGTGGGAAGCTTGCATAGTACCTCACCTATTCAAAGAAGAAGACAAGCTGTGGGGAATAGAGGTTGATGAGTGCTGTTTTGCCAGACCAGAAAGAAGGAAATTATGAAATCAAGTGACCTTAAGAAAGCATGGTTCTTCCTGACAGAACTGCTTCTCCTTTCAGAAAATGCTCTTTGCATTTTCCCACGCTAGGGACAAAAAGGAAAACGACTCCAGTGATTTTAATGCAAATAATGAGTTGTGTGTTTGATATAATTGTCCACGAAGCTCTAGTTTTTGGCAGAAACCAAAGTGAAGTAGAGGCGGAAGCACTGTCAACGTGTTTGGTGATAACCATTCTCCAAAAGGCAGTTGCCATCCCTGGAATTTCTGTGGATAAACCTGGTAAAACACAGGCTGCCTGGATGAGATTAATGGGAAATAGTGAATCGTAATCTGTGTATAAACTCTGAGTGTAGAAAATGATTGAAAGCTAGTAGTGGAGGTAGCAGTTGTCGTCATAGTATTTCTTACATATTTGTTACGTGGTGTAACAGAATAGTTAATTGAGTATCCTTTAGCACTGCGGCTTCTGATAAGCTGTTTCTGAGAGGAGGATTTTAGAAGCGATTAGGCAGGAGCTTGGTGAGATTTTAAGGAGTATATAGGAGATTCATGTCTCTTTTGAAAATGTTATTAGAAGTTTATCCGCATAAGTATCCCAGTTCCATTAAAATTCAGGCTCGGGGCCTTACGACTGATGGTGTCATCGATCAGACTGGTGTTATTAAACATCAGCAAAAGACCCTACCGCCTTATTTTGTTTCCCTTTATAGTAAAAGCACATATTAATGCGATCCTCCCCGAGCCTCAATCTTAAGTAGAAAATAACTTAATCTCTTATGTCAAAGCGAACCAACCAGTCAAGCCTAAGGACAACAGACGAGGTAAAAAATGTGGTTCTAACAAGACACCTGACAAACTGCAGCGCTGCCCTAATTGTCTTGTCATATCTGCTTAGCGTGAATCACGCACTGAATAGATGCTGGAGCAGCGAGATGCCCCGAGCCTGCTGCCCTGCCAAGGCAGCCCGAGCTCAGGACGCACCGCAGGCCTTTCCCATCGCTTTCTCCGCGTGGATCAGCGAGACGCTCTTGTAGCTTTGCTGTTTTCAAACGAAGCGAACTCCCTCCCGACAACCTGCGGTGCGTGGACAGCGATGGAACGATGTACGGGGGGGGGGGGGGGCGCGCATTCGCTCAGCGCGCCGCCGCTCGTTGATCGCGGGCGCGGATAAGAGCACCGAGCGCGTGTCCGCGCTGCGGGCCGGGGCCGGGCCCGAGCCGTGCGCGGCGGGGGCGGGAATTTGGAGAGGATCCCTTGCCGGTGCGTGCGCGTTGGCAGCGGTAAGTGGAGGCTGGGCGGCTCCGACTGCCTGACGCCAGCGCGACCAGATCAATCCCGGCGCGGAGGCAGGGCGGGAGCTGGGCTCGGCCCCTCTCTCAGCGCCCGGCGGCCGTACCGCAGCCGGGAGCAGCTTCGCGGCCCCTCGCCTCTCCCCGTGGCGGGCGGCTGCACCCTCCTCCTTCTCCTTCTCCCCGCGGCCGCCGGGCCGGGCGAGGGTCCCCGGCCCCGCGCCCTCTCCCTGCCGGCATGATGGCGTCCCGCCCCGCTGCCGGCCCCCGCTTCCCGGGTAGGTGCGGGTGTTGCTCCGGGCTCGGAGGGAGGGGGGGCCCCGCGGGAAGCCGCTGCTCCGCCCGGCCCCGCTGCCGGCCCCATTGTGCCCGGCCGGGAGCGCGCAGCGCCTCGGGATGGGGCGAGCGCCCGCCTTTGTTTTTACGGGGAGAAGCCGTGCGCCTCGGCCGGCCCGCAGTCCCGCTCTCGTCGCGACTTGATTGTCCTCCCTTTCTCTCCGCAGCCCCCCTCCCCTCCTCTTTTCCCTCTTTTTTTTTTTTCTCTAATGACAAATCTGTGCTCTGAGGTCAAGGAAAGTTCACTTAATTTCTTCCTCCCCTGCCGTTAGAAGGTTGGGATGCGCGGCGTTTCCCCCTCCTCGCTGTAGCTTCTTCGCACGCTCTGGCTCTGCAGCCAAACCATCCTGACGATACATCTTCAAAGCCGATTGAATTTTACCGGTGTGGAAATAGTCATCCATTCGAAAGCATCTGGGCCAAATCCTGACTTGGTTTTATTTATTTATTTATTTATTTTTCCTAAACTGAAGTCAGTGGGAGTTGTGAGCGAGGCAGCAGTGCTGTGCTCGCTCTTTTGTTAGCGGATCAGCGTGGAGATACGAGCTCTGACCTTCCAGTTTGCTGTTATGTTGGACAGATAACTGTAACTTAGGCTGGGCGATCACTGTTAATGTGGTGTCTTTTAAGGGAAAAATATTGGTTGCTGGGCATAAGCTGAGTTAGGAGCGTTACTTGGGGAAGGAGAGGTACTGTGGGATGGAGGTGCGCGGGGGCACGAGTAGATGTGTATTCCAGACACAAGCGAGTGGGAAAGCTCACTGCTGTAAACGTGGCTGGTTTAAAGCACGTCCGTGCTTAAGGATACAGCATCTTGAGGCTGACACGCTTAGGAAAAAGGTGTGCTTCACACGTGTCGTAGCTGATCCTTCAGATGGCACGTAGACGAGTAGTCAGAAAGAGAAAACACTGCTTGTTTTCCTTCCTCCGGTAGATCTGCCATGTTTTTAAGCAGCACTCAGGAATAAGTCTTAAGAACTGAAGCTGACCTGGCCCACAGAGGCTGTGTTTCTTGCTGGGCATGTGTTGCAGCAGCTCTCCAGCCCGTGCAGCTGCCAGCCTGCACCTTGGCCTGCCAAACAATGGGAGCAAATCGTGTGAGGAAACTCGAGGTGTCAACATTGGCTTCATTTCTTCTTTTGCTTGTGTGTAATTTATTCTGCTGAATTACGGGAGATGAGTTTGTTAGTTGCAGCTGATTAATGTTCCTTCTAAGTTGGAGTGCTGTACTGGGAGGCTTGTTAGAGTTTCTCATTGGATTTCGGTGCAAATTGGAAGTGCTCGCTTCATCCCTGTGACCAGGACATCCTCAGGATGGCACTGAGAGCTCTGTAGCCCCTTTTCAGATTCCCGGCCCAGTCTCGGTGTTCAAACCCTTGTAGTTTACTTCAGACTGTAAGGAAGAGCTTGAGAGAAATTTCCCTCGAGCTGAGTGATCCTGAGCCCTCCACAGCTACCAGAGAGGATCTGTTCATGTAGGATCAGGTTACCCTGAGGGCAGGGATTTGTCCTTGCTGCAGTTTTGACCCCGCTACCACTAGGTATGTAAACAAATACATGTTTTTTTCCTTACTCTGTCCCGCTTGTCTTCTTGTGTAACCTTAAAGATGTGATGATCCAATGCAATTGAGAAAAGTGACTGAATAGGCAGGTGGAGGTCTTTCCATTTCTGTATAGATATGAACTGTCAAGTCAGATGCGTGAAAGCTGATGAGCTTTTGCTGTTCCTGTAGCTTGAACACAAAGTAAGGAGTTGATGGCGTGGTAAAGTAATGTAATGGTTCAGGAAAGTACTTTTCTGTGTTCCAGATTACTGGGAAATTATTCAGGTTAAATTCTGAGTTGAGTTGCTTAGTATAAAAATTTGTATTTTGAAAATGAAGGGGTTGTGGCTTTTTTTTAAATTGAAGCATTAATGCACTGTATATCGCATATGGCCAGCGGTGTGCTTTCTGAGGTCCAAGCTGTGTGTGTAAAATAAAAGCTTATTTGAGTAGTCTTAGCGAGCCTAATGGAGGCATCATCTCAGCTTTATAAATAATGTAGGTTGTGCATAATGTGGAGTCCCCAGAGACTGCAGAGAAAGCATCATTACCAGCCTCTTCAACCTGCTGGAGATCTTAAATTGATTTACAGCACTGAACTGGTGCAAAATGATACATCAGGATGACACGGGGTCAACCTGTAAAAGTCTATGATGTGAGGCCGTTAGTTCAGTCATCATAATTAAGCTGTATTATGAGGGCAGCAAAGCAAGTGTCTGTGACATGTCCCGTTGTGCTTCAGATGGGTGGCTTAAGGAGCAAATAAAGGGAGCACCGTGTTTATTATTTATGTTATGCAAAGAGTAGCTGGAAATTTAAGCTTGGGGTGCTGTGCAGAATAAATGCTGAACCAGTTTAGGTCGACTCTTAACCTCTTCCTTGCAGTCAGTAGAGGACGTGTGCAGAGTGGAGGTGTGTGGAGCAGCAGTGATTGTGAGTGGGCATCTCTGAACTGTATATAATTTTTTTCCCCTTGTCTCCAAGTCACTGAGGCTTCACCTGCACGCTGTGCTGTCAGGTATCAAGTGGACAATTAGGTAAAAAGAAAAAGCTGTTCGCCTCATTAGTGGCTTTTGTCTTACTAAGCTGTGTAACTGCTTATGGGAATGTTTTTGTAGATTTGAGTTCTTTTGTAAGACAGCATTTATCCATAACTTTAAATATGTGAGCAAACTTATTTTAGAACAGAGTTGGTAGTTCTGAATATGGGCTGGTGCAGACAATCCTGCCTCCTTGGTGAACATGAAGCTTCCAGTTGCCTTCATGTTTATGTTGTAAATAGCTTAGTAAGGAGCGTGGCACATGGAGAAATGTTCACTGTATTTCATATTGAACACTTTGTGTCTTGCACTTCTGCTGTTACAGTCGCTGAGAAGTGTTTTGGGCAAACCCTGTTAAAGCTTTTCTTCTCTCCTGGGGTCATCGTGCTTGTTGGAGACGTGAGAGGTTTGGTTTTATTGGTTGTTAAACCAGCTTTTCATACCTGAATTAGCGAGAACTCTATGCTACATCTCTTGGACCTTCTCCCAGTCCCCCAAAAAGAAACATCTCTTCTTTTTAGTCGCCAAGGTAACGGAAAAGCAAATTTTGAGCAGTGTAGGAGAAATTAAGAGGAAAAATAGGTACTGGCTGTGAAGGAGCTGTTAGCCTTCAGGTTCACTTGCATCTCAGTAAGAAATGCAAGCGTGGCCTGACATGCCATTGGCTTAACGGCTCGTAAACACAGGCATCTTGCACTGCTGTAGCCATTTTGCTCCAGCAAATGGTGTAACTTCAGAAAGGCATAGAGGATTTATTATTTTTTACTTTGGAGTGGCGGGTTTTGCTTGAGGTGGGAAACCAGTTATTTTGAAGTAGATGCTTTTTTCGAGTCGATGGAGCTGTATCCCTGCGGATCGCTGTATAACAGCGATTTCCATGAGAACGATGCTATTTGAGTTTGTAAACAACAAGGGAAAATGTTGGATTAGGCCTTTTGTGAAGGGCTTGTTTTGCGTGTGTTTGAGTGGGGCGTGTCTTGGGTTTTCGAAGAGATAGAGAGACTCTCAGTTTTCTGCTTGTATTTGTTGGCTTTGGGAGAACCTGCTTGCTGAATGGCGCGACGCTGGGACACACGTTGCTTCAGATTAGATTGGGTGAGGTCAGGTATTCAACTTTACCCAGTTGCATAGGTGGGTTAATGTTTATCATTATTTTGTTTTTTTGAATTCCGGGAAGGATGGGGTTGCCAGTGTGGGGAACTTGGCCAATACAAGGCCTGTGCAATGCAGTCACCCTGGCATGACTCTCTAATCGCTCTGGGCCGGTGTCACTCATATTTCAGTACAGGCCATCCACAAGAGAGTTTGATGCTAGAATAGATGTCACCCATCTTTTTCATTGTGTTCTTCTCCCACCTTCTCCCTAGCATGCAGAGGTGAAGGATGGAGTACGAGGAGGAGTACAGGTTACTTTCAAACGTGCCTTTATTTAAATCATTGTATTTAGGCAGCGTTCAAAGTAATATCATCCGAAGGCAGTTATTATGTTGACTTGGCACACAGGCAAATAGTTCATGTGGTTGACCGGTGATTTCTGAAGCATTATTTCATACTTCTTTGATTATAATGGGAACACTCTTCCCGATGTGGAAACAGATGAGACTGTCTGAATAGCACGTAGCAGCGTTCAGAAGCATTTAATGTGCAAGTTTTTGTCATTAAAATAATTTAAATGCCAATCCACATCAGAGTGATCTATGACTATCAGTGTGCTGTTGGTTAACTTGGAAATCAGATATCTATTAACTTTTTTTTACTCCGTTAAAGAAATTAGGGACAGAATCTTGAGAATGTTCTCTTGCTTCTGTGCACATCATGTGTTCAGAGTCTGCCTGCCAGCTTTAACTGGTGGTTCTGGGAGTTACCATTTTACCGTGTATTTTGTGCACAAGGTTGTGTTTCAGGATTTACCGTGTTAGAGTTTCTTCTGCAGAAGTTGGAAGACTAACGTTATGTGTTCAAAAACTTTTCTAGGTATGATTTGCTGAGGATGTTTTTCTGATACATCATTTCAGACTTCAGATATCAAATGTCATCATCAGTGTGATGAAATCAGGGCATAAATCCTTTAAGATACCTTATTCTTACTGTGGCGTGTATGTGGGATTATTCATACTTAATAGGTGTGCTGTATTTGCACGCGTCAGTGCCTAAAATAACATTCACTGCTGATGGAAGTTAACTTATTTGGACCAGATAAAGGTAGAATAAACCAAAATGAAGTTGAGAAGAGCCTGAAAATTGATCAAGGTGTATAGATAGTAACAATTTGTGTATAAATGCTTAAATGCTTATAAGCATAAAGTCATTTTAGTTTGGAATAATATGTCACTGTTGTGTTGTGACAAATGCTTCCACTGGAATGTGTTCCTGAGAGTGGCAGGAGGAAATATTTGCTGCTTGGAGAGGTGCTGCTAATGAGCTGGATATTTGATTTTATTCTGTCAGTGTATTTCACCTTTATATCTGTTACGTTTTCTGTGAATATTGTATGGAAAGTATTACTGTAGTGTACTTGCTACCTTTCTTTACTATGGGGACTATGATTCAGCTGCTGTAGATGTTCATATGTCCCAAGGCAGCTAAAAGAGGACTAGATTTGGCATTATGTCTGTGTGTGTGAGAGAGAGAGAGAGAGAGAGAGAGAGATGGAAGGGGGGGGGAGAGGTAATGTGGAAGCAAAAGAAAATCCTGCTGGAACTGACATCTCCTGCTGTTTCATTTGATAAGTTCTTTAAGGTTACCAACGTTGTTTAATTCTCTGTGGTGTCCCAGTAAATTACAAAGTGGATAGCAAGTGTGTGTGAGTTTTTGTTAACTCTTTGTTGTTCTTTTCTTTCCAGCTCTCCCAGCACATGGTAAAACAAACACTTGCTCGTGTTCCTGTAGGGAGAAAAATTGGCAGAACGCCTTTGCTCACTGTTGGTCAGTTGCCTTTTTTTCTCAAGGGGTTTTTGAACTGCACTGTATGAAACAAGAAAGCTGCTCCCAAGCTAGGCCACGAGCCCCAACTTAGGAATGCTTACGGAAATTAGAACTTGCTTGTTAATGTTCCGTTTCTTGAAGAGTCTTTCTCTTGGTATCTTATGCTCTGCTGTTAAATTTGCCATTTATTTATTTATTTATTTTGACCACTGTTGTGCTTTCCTGACTAGAATGTGCTTTGGAGAAGCTTTGGTTTGGTTTCATTTTAATGTAGGGTGGACTTTCTGCCTTCAGGTTAGCACAGCTTCAAGTTGTCTGCTGGCTTCTGCTGTTAAAGCTTACTCTGTGTACATTAAACTAAATCAGTCCATCTTGCCATTGCAGCACGTGAGTGTGACAGCTGCTGAAGGTATCTGGTACTGTAGTGACGAGTAGGGGATGAGTGCCTCTGTGATCTGCAGAATCCAGGACCAGTGTTTGCTTTCCCTCCCTTCTCACAGTGTCTTGGTTGTTCCTCTTGGCGTCATCAGATCCTTCTGCCTTTCCATCACTGGGACTGGAAGATGGGTAGAATGGGAATTGGTTGTGCCTTCATGTCTGCTCACCTGATGAATGCAGTGAGGGATGATGCAGTTTCAAAAGATGTGACTTTGCTGGATATCTCGGGAAGCTTGGATAGTGTGTGTATATAGTTTCCATCTCTGCTGTTAGATTTTCTGGCTCACCGTTGTTGCTCCATTCCAGCTTTGCAGCCTGGCATACTTAATTATAGACCCTTTATTTTAGCCATGTGAGTGTCAGTGTTAAGTGCTTCCAGTGAAGCATAGCAGCTAAAGGAAAACACTTTGGCTGTATTAACTTAAAAACTCAAGTTGATTATAGTTTCTGTAATGTGCGGTGTTAGATTTCATCTGGGAAATGTTTTATAAATACTCTCAGCTTAAAATCTTGTATTGTGGGATATTTTTGGACAGATGACTGTGAAATCGCTTCTCTTATATTTCCTTTAGGTGCTTGATAGGTCCTTCAGCTATTCAGAACCAGCCAAGGCAGAGGTTTTTGCTGTGGGGATGGGACAAGGCTTTGCAAGTGAACTGAGATGCCACAGAGGCTGAGATACTCGGGTTGAAACTAATGCTAAATCTCCGTCCTGAGTATCACTTCAGATTAGAAGGGTGGTGTTTCCACCAAATGGGGAAGACCCCAGCGGCTCAGTTTTTCTCAGCCCTGGCCACAGGTTTCTTTACAGGGTAACTCTGTTGCTCATCCTGATGAAACTGTTCCGCAGAACATTGGTGGTTGTTTTTACCAGGCTAGTAAGGTGAACGGGCTAGTAACAGACTAAGCAGAGGAGCGAATTATTTTGAAGTGTCAAAGCTGACACAAGGAGGTAAAGGAAAACCTTTCTCTCTTTGCTTGGGAGCAAATTGGGAGCTGCTCATCTGCTTGCAGACCGCTGACCTTGCTGGGCAAAGGCAGCTGCTGGAGGTAACCCATTGTAAATGAGTACTCCCAGATGAAGACTCCTTCAAAATACTTTCCAAGGAAAGGTCTAATTTACAGTTCTTTTCCCAGATGCTTATATCTGTGATTAGCACAGTGAGGTTAGACTGCCAACGGTTACGCTAGTCACGAAGTCCTAGTGTAGTTATATTGGCAGCAAAATGACAGTGATTAATGATATAGTTTATTTTATGGGGGGTGAGGGAGGATGGATGGGGAAGAACATTTGAACAAGGTTTTCTGGTCAAATACTCTCTTTTCTGGTATAAACTGGAAATATTTTCCTATTTTAATACGGTGTGTGAACAGAACATCCCGTAAAAGCTAGGACAAATGGTTTTTGTTATATTTTTCATGGGGAAAAGTATGACCTGCAAGTGTAATGTCTCCCTGTTTATAGGATGAAATAATTTGAAACAACTGTTGGACCAGGTACAGTTAGTTGCCATTAGCAAGAAACTAGAGGAAATCAAAATCTTAAGTCTGTTTAAAGCCCTTCAGTGAAAGCAGGCTGGTGTTGTCCCGGGCACAGTTAGTGCAGGTGAAGATGGTACGTGCTGTAAGCCTGTGAACTGCTTGAGGTAGTGTAGAACCCAGGAAAGCTACAAAAGTCTCTTGGACTGACAGCCAAAATTTTCCAATTTTCTCAAAGGAAGTTTAGAAAGCACTTAATTGTGTATTATGTATACGTATTAAAAAAAAAGTCTCCTTGCTGCTGTGAACTGGAAGGAGGTGAGTAGGAAAAGATTCGTGTCAGGAGTCCTGTTGATACCTCCACATAATATCTTCTCTTTCCTCTCCCCAGCTGCTCTTTCTGGGTAACATGCTTTCCTGGCTGTATTGGTCCTCCCAGAAATTCAGCAAGTGATGCCTCACTTCTCCCTCTGCTCTGCACTCTTACACCTGTATCTGTGCAAGGAGGAGTTTCAGCACCTGGACTGCAGGAGCTGAGAACGAAGAGCACTAAATTTTGCTAAACACAGTTCTGTGTTTCTGAATATAAGCCCTTTGCCAAGCTTCTTGCCTCCATTCACTTGACACACAGGGATTCTCTATCTTCCAGGCTGGAGTTGTCTGACCCTGAACTCTTGTAACTGGGAGAACCTGGCAGCCTAGGAGTGCTGGTTTCATCCCCAGAATTAAAGGCATCTAGAGTCTCAGCTTAAAGAGGAGGATTGTGAATAGTTGTGCTCTCTTTGTGCACTGGCTTTTAGCCTGGAACTACGTAGTCCTGGAGAGCTGCAAGTCCTGGAAGTTCATCCTTGGAGTTGTTCTTTGTGACTTACTTGGGGCTTGGAGTCGCCTTATCCACTGTGCTGGGACAGCTGTAAGTGCTTATTCACTAGTAGGCATCAGTGGCAACTTTGCAGAGTGTTATGCCTCTGGCCCCAAAGAGCACGTGTTGTGCTGTGTTTTGGTGTCTCAGCTGTAAGTTTGCAGTATTTCAGTTCTGCGAAACCTGAATTTAGCTGGTTTTAGAAAATAACGATGGGATGGATAAGAAGTTCCCAGGATTCCATATGCAGAGTCATACAGGCTCTGTTGATTATTTTTTTTCTTTTAATCTTGAATTTAGAGGATACTCACTGTCTCTTTGTATGTGGTTTGATTTCTCTACCCAAGTCATAAAAAGCTTGCCGATAACCAGGGGACCAGATAGACAGATAAGAGCCTTTTTTCTCTTGTTGTAAAACTTCCTTATTCCCAGTGAGCGCTGTAGGAGGATATCTCCCACTTCCTTTCAAGTTGGGCAGTTGGCAAGTGCTGTATGAACTATCAGTTCCTATCTGTGGGCTGCAGCCTTGTACAAAATCCTCCTAAACCTTGATCTCAGGAATATGAGAGAACGGTTGGACATGACATTGTGCAGATGTTCTGATTTCGGGCTGTGAAATAAAGCTGCTTTATTCTGCAGCCTTTTGGTCCTCTTTGGATCTTCAAGCACAGGTGCATCCTTGTCTTGTGCTTTTAGAATTTACCTGTGGAACAGTAGCCTTCTGAGATGTGTTCTCAGTTTGTTGGTGGGGGAAAGTAAGGCTTGATGTGAGAAAGTAACTTGCCTGAAGGAAGTGGGATTTATGTCTTCTGAGAGCTGGAAGTGCTTTGAATAGTGGAGCCTGTAGGTCACACCAGTGACCTTATTGTCATCTGGGAGGCTGTTGGCTTGGCTGTCAACTATGGCAATGCACAGTACCCTCTGCACCGGGCATGCCTACCACTGTAGGTGGGATGCCAGTGCTTCTAAGGGTTGATCCTTAACCTGAATTGCTTTGGAATAAGAGCTTTGCTGAAACCACTTCTGAAGAGACCATTTAAATGCCGTTGTAGTGCTGTGCTGGTAACTATTCTTCCACCAGTGCAGTTAAGATTGGTGGGATCATAACTCTTGCTAGAATTTCAGTGGTGCATAGTTGAAGGCCTTCAAGCTTATGGTATTTTTGGTACTTGTGTGTCATGTTCCAGTAAAGGCCTTTATCAGTCTGCATCTATGCTGTGTTTTAAACGTGAACCCAAAGCTTCCTGGCCTGGTCTCAGATCAGTTTCTCAAAGTCTGTATTTATCCACAAGTCTGAAATTCTCTTTTTTCTGTATAAGCTGAAGAGGTAATCACACGTGGTGTGACCTTGGTCTCTTTCATTTGCAGAGGGCCTGCTGGGTTCAGGTGGCTGGGCAGAGAGTGAATGAGCACTGGGGGGATTCGCTGTGGTGCAGCAGCTGCTTGAGTCTGTCTGGGGGTGACAGGGAGAGACCTGTCCTTGTGTGGGCTGCAGTCCAGTCCTGGTTTTCAGAAGGCTCCTAATGGCAGGCAGTAATTAAACAGTGCTTCATTGGAGGGTGGAAATCTGGCAGCTCGGGATGTTTGTTTCTGGGTTGTATAAACTTGGCTTGTGAAGCTGTGTCATCTTTAAGCACTTTCTCTGTCCAGAATGACAGTCACGATTTGCAGGACCCTTCACCAAATTTAACATTGGTCATTCGCTCTGCATCTTGTCATTTTAATAATGTGATGAAGACAGTGTTCTAAAGCAAGAAGTACCTCCGTTGGTTTTGCAGACTATGCAAAAAGAAAGAGGAAAACGGGAGCGATCCTTTTTCAACTAAGGAAAATGCATGTCTGAGTGGCTGTGCACCTCAAGACATCTCGAATTGTGGCAATCTGAAGACGCTATTCTTGTTTTGAGTGTGTGAGTGGTGTGTTGGGGGGTGGGAGGGAACCAAGCTGTGAAAAGAGTTGTTTATTTTAATGACCTGTCTTTCCTTGGTTTAATTTTCATCAGTCTATTCTTTACCCGGGCTTGACCTAGTGACAGTTTAATTAGTGAATAAATAATTCTTCTTTCTCCGTTTTTGTTTCCTCTTGCATTACTGAAACATTCTGCCTTAAAGCTGAGTATCTGGAGCTGTAATTTAACATCTTTACTTAATCTCTGATGAATGAGATCTGGGTCACAGTCCTTAGAAGTGGTTTAATGCAGCTGATGTAACCGTATCAGTGCGTGGTCTTGGTGAAATGAATCATTTGTAGGAGCAGCAGCTTGTATAAGCTGAGCATAACTGGATTGCGTTTGCTGTGGTTGCCTCCTTAAAAATGCTGTATTGTAGAATTACAGTAGATGGGGGCCAGCAGAGCCTGTCCTGACTCCAAGCAGTCTGTGCTGTTCTGTGAAGACAAAACACATCTTGCATTCTGTGGACCTCAGTCAAAAAATGCTCAGGCTTTGGAGGAGATGGGCTTTTTGGTTTTATTTTTTAAGTTTTCCTTCATGTTGCAAATGTATGTTTTAACTACTCTTATAAAGCAAGCAAACAAAAAAAGCCCCTGACAGGGTCATGCCATTAAATTTTCCCCATCTCACCTGTGAAGGAAGTTCCTCCCACCCTGCCCCGATGAATTGGAGGGAAATGCTTTTTGCAGCTGATAAAAGCGAAATAAAATTCTGTGCCCTTCCCAGAGGAGGAATTCAACAATTGGACAAGTAGCGTGGGACTGTGTGTTGGTTTGTAAAAGGATATAGTTTGTAAAGATGTTTCCTTTGATGCCTGTGATGAATATGGATGTGTTTCCGTTGGAGAAGGTTTTGATTAAATTCAGCAATTAGAGCTGACCAGACAGATCTAAAAATAGGAAGAGGTTTCAGTTATCCTGTCTTTGTGTGTAGTAATGCACCCACGCAGATGTGTGTTTTGTTATTGTAGTAAACAACACCTGTTTTCTGAAGACAGTTCAAAAAGTCAGGAAAGGGAACGATCTCTGTGGAAAAAAAGGGAGTTGTACTGGAGTTTTATCATGAAAGGGAAGGCGGGCTATTTCCCACGAGCTTTTTTTGACTTATGCTAGAGGGTTTCTCACCTAGATAGCTAGGCTGGTCATGTCAGTGAAGTTCATAGTTTTGTAATCCCATCTGTGTCAGAATTCTGACTCATTCATCAAATTGCAGTTCCTTCCTGACTGAATCTTCGGTAACACATCTGGTTCAGTGCAGCTATTTGCCAGTACCCGAAGAGGGTTCTTCACACCTGGTTCTGCGGTTTGGTGTGTCCTTTTTGTATGACCCCCCTGTGCAGTGGGCTTATGCAGCTCCCAGTCACCAAGTAGTGAAGCAAACTGAATGCTGGTTTTATTTTTGTTATTATTATTTTGCCTGTAGTCCTGGCATGATGAATCAGTGCGGAGAGAAGACTGGCATGTGTTTGAAAAATGGCAGTTAGTGACTTCATTGGGACTCACTTGCACCTGAACATTGGAATAAGTAGATTTCCTCATTGCAAACCAGGAGTTATTTAGCTTAGGTGAAATGTCCGTGGGTGCCTACCTGTGCAGCCTGGGCTAGGGAGCTGCTTGGGCAGGGCGTTGGACTCGATGAGCTCTACAGGTCCCTTCCAACCCCTGCAGTTCTGTGATTATGGCAGTTTAGTTGGACTGTAACACAGTATTCAGCTTTTATTGTATACAGAAATGAGGCATTTTCTCTGGAGGGACAACGATGAAGTTAACTTCAGGTCTTTCAAATCTGGGAACCAGAAGCTGGTTCCTGTGGTCGGAGAGTGTGGAAAAAGCCTTGGTTCATGGTAGAAACCAACCAGGGGCTGCGTATCTGATCTGTGCTGTGTTGATAACTGGCTAGGAGCTGGCAGATATTGATGGTATATTGTTATTTTTTTTGTGCTCTGGAGAATAACAGCGCAGCGGAAACTTAATTGTTGGTGTTGTTGTGGTGTGCCCCCCTATTGCATAAGGCATCCATTGCCTCACTGTCTCATTTTGAGTGAGTGGTGGATCTGCTTTTTGGTGCTCAGGTTGTAAATCCATTTTCTTTTTGATTGTTAAAGTTGTGGAAATCCTTTGATAATGGGAAATGCTCTTGATAGCTATGTCCTCCAATAACTAGTAGGTATTTCTTGCAAGAGGCTGTGTGGACTACTGCTGTGGTTGGCTGGGCTCCAGTTGGTACCTGCTCTTCACCACTGCTTTGCTCTGTTATGATCTGCTGTGCTATGGGGCCAGGTTGGTGCCTAAAAGGATTTATTCTGACATATGGGTGACTTTCTTCAAAGGGCAAGCTCTCGTTGGAATGTGGTGAGCAGTTGTCTTTGTCCCCTTTCTCAGACATGGTGCTTTGTTCTCAGGAGCCAAGGCAGAGCCCACTTCATAGGGCGGGCTGGAAGTATCCTCCCAACGCTTGCTGGGTGTCTCATACAAGCCAGGAAAAAAAGCCTGTTGAATATGTTGAAGTATTTCTAACACCAGTGTGCACTTCTTACTTGAATGCTTGTTATCACGTGTCACATGCTGATACCTTTATCTGTGTGATGCATGTGATTCGTGGCAGAAACGAATACATGTTTGCATTTTTAAGAGTTTTTTCTATTTTTTTTTTCCTGTGCCAAGAAGACATGTTAGAACATCAGCTTTTTTTTTCTACCTCCCCCCTCTCCCCCTTCAGCCTTGATTTTCCTTATCCTTTTCAGAAATGCAAGGAAAGCCAGAATCAGGCTCTGTTTGAACTCTGTGATGAGTTTTACAGCAGTATGACTGACTTTCTTTTTCCATGAGTGCTGTGGTGCTTCCGAGGCGTGATGGCATAAGGTTTCCATGCATTTTTCCAAGATGAACAAGGTCTGATCTTGTACCATAAGAAGGTACAAAGGAAGAATTCTTTGATTAACCAAGCAAATCAGCAGAAGACTTGCAGCTTCTTTTAACAAGTCACATCACGTGGAGAAGGAAATCCAAACTTTTTGTTGCTTGCTCCAAGAAGCCAGAGGAAGCTGATGCACAACCTGGCGTAACGCGTGTAACGCATATTACAGATACTTTGTGCTTTTTAGTAATGTCTAAAAAGCCCATTGTCACCCAATGTGCAATAGCTCAATAATTGCACGTTCAGGAGGGGTGTTGTCTTGGTGAAGGCAGGGGTCTGCTTGACCTATGGGTGTGAACTTGAATGTTACAGTGAGGGGAGTCCAGCATGGACCTTGACTTTTACTGCCAAGTTGGCAGCATCCTCAAAGCATCCTGATTAATGTCCTCCTCAAGGCCTTCTGGCTCTGGTTAAAGGATACAAAGTGTTTATTCTTCTGATACCTAACACAATGTTAGCTCAGTGTTTATTCTGATGCCTAACGCAGTGTTAGCTCGGTCTTTGGAGTTGGTCTTAAGCACTAATACATGGCAATAGCTTTTGCAGGGGGGAAGGCGACAGCTTCATGGGATCCTTTCTGCCTGGAGCCTGTGATACAAATAATGAAATTAGCAGGGCAGTTAGAGCTGCCTGTTTGCCTGAAACTTGGACTCGGAGTTGTTTCACCTCCTGTGCAGCAGAGGATCACCTCCTTGTCCCAGCCCTCTCCACCCACCAAAAACAATCGCTTATGCAAAGGGGGGGGGGAGTTTCCTATGGGATCTCCTGAGGGAATGTGAGAACAGTCTCACCGAGTATTTCACTGTCTGCTTTGTGTTGCTGGCGGGGTAGTTGTGAGCATAGGAAAACAGAGCTTTGCTTGTAGGCGTTTAGCCCAACTATGGCAGCTTAAACCCAAGGCTGGCTGAAGAGCTCTGTGTATAATGCTCATTTTTGTCACGAGCTGCGTGTGGGTCTGTCTGTGTGTCGATCCAAAGATCACACTAATGATAGTGGCAGTGGAGGAAGAGGAATAAAGCAGTGCTGATAGTAAGGGTTTGTTGATTCCAGCTCATCCATCAGCGGACAGAACACGCAATAAAAAGTGCACAGTTTTTGATGTGTAAAGAGCAGCTGATAAGTGGGTAACAACTTGATTTCCTTTCAACTGATTCCAGGCTGCCTTTTGGAGAGCGTGCTGTTGTTTGACTGAGCTTGTTTCGCTGGTACCTCGTGTGTAAACATAACCTTCAAGGGCTGCTGGTCACTCAGCAGCTCCGATTTTCCCAGAAGGACACGTGTATCTGGGGAAGGCAGATGCAGACTGTCATCTGTTGACTTGTGGTTTAATCTTTATTTTGCACTTCCAGCTGATAAGACCACTTTGTGCAGAAGTAATACAGGAAATGATGCATTGCAGAAACCAAAAGTGGCAGGAAGGGAAACGGAATGTACTGGCAAAAGCTCGGTGCTACGGGCATGCTGCTGGCTTCTTGGAAATGGAAATCTCCACCTACACAGCCCTTTTTTAGTTTGACAGCACTATCGGAACGTAGCATTTGAGTGGTATGCAGCAGCCTGTCTGTTTCTTTGTTTTTGTTTGTTCATTTTCCCTTGCTTTTCTTTCTGACCGATTCAGGGCCTGGATCTTCTCCGGGCAGCTGAGCTTCAGCAGCAGTGCTGGGGCTGGAGGTCAGCAGCGGGCTGTAGGTGGGGCTTGCAGCTGCTGAGCTGCCTTGCTTTCAAGTGTATTTTCAAGTTCTGTGCCTAATGGGACGCCCTGTGCTCCCAGGGCATTTCCTGCTGGTTGTTGTTCCCGAGGTGCCAGCTGTTAAGATAACACTTTTGATCGAAATGTATTTTGGAACATGTGTTTATGGGAATGGGACACGTGCGTGTTACAAGAATGTCAGAATATCTATTCTGATATCTATTCCTATGGCATATTGGGGTTACATCTGAATGTCTTTCTAGTCTTAGCAGGCCTTGTGTTTTCCTACACACTTTTTCCTACACAGCAAGTAGTTTTCCCATTGATTTTTAAAGCAGCTTGATAGAAATGGGTTGTGCTGTGGTAATCAACACAGGCACAGTTCTACATATGTAGGGTTGAGGTTTAGACTTTGTGGTTTCTTTTTCACTAGAATGTCTATGCAAGTACTCTTAATTCTTTTGTTTTAAATCTAATAGGTGTGAAGTAGAAAGCTTGACTTGATGGTAACAGTGGTGTACTTTTTGTTTGGAAAAAAAAAAAAGTAGAAAAAAGATATTCAGAACATTGAAAGAGATTACAACTATATATGAATTGAGAAGAAGTCCAGTGCTTGCATGCATATTTCAAGCAAGTGTACCGGGTCACCAATAATAACGTTCTTGAACTAAAACAGCACTTTAGTAGAGCACTTTAGAATGTATATAAGGATAAAATACTCATGGAGCGCAGTCAGTGACGATAATGGAGTTTTAGTTCAGTTAACATTGTAGCTCGTGCTCAGGTAGCAAAATAAATTGTTAAGTTTGCCCCAGGCTTATGCATATCTCCCATTGCACCGACGTTATTATTTCAAGTAGAAGTCTGAGCATAAAAGGAGTGGGGAGTACCAGTACAGAGCACAGGTAGATGCGGTCTCTGCCTTAGTTCAAGATCATTATTCACATAAATGTGATTTATACATTTGACCTAATAAAACGGAACCTTTGCAATTAGATAATTATTTTAGTGGCAGCTTATTTGAATCAAGTGGATGGTTTTCAGCTTAAAGTACTCCAAGTGTAGAGCTACACTATGGAATTACAGTTAATGACAGTTAGGAGCATGAGTGTGGCTTAGCACTTATATTTTCAAGATCCATAATTATTTTTTATTATAAGTTTCCAATTCTGGCTCGTGGCTGAGCTGGTACCTTCTAACCTGTCAACGTATGGGTAGTTGTGTGGATGTTTTCTTTGTCTTTCTGATGGTAACAGATACATTGGTATCCTTTTCCTCTTTCCTCTTCCTCTGCAACCTGCTGGTATCTTCTCTGGGATACGTTTCCTGTCTGCATGCTTCATTCAAACATTTCTGTTTTAGTGTTCTGCCCTTGTCCCCCCTGCTCTCTGTGGCAGAGGTGATTCTCTTGCTTGCTCCTAACCTGGATAAATGAAGCCTGCTGCTCACAGAAGACCCTGTAATGGGGACTTTTCTTCATGCAGAGTTCTTCTCCCACATTCACCCGTCCCTTCATCACTGTTTCATGTCTCCCAACTGGATCATCAGTATACCACCTAAAACCGTCTTATCAGTTCTTCCTCCTTCCCTCTCCTCCACGTGTCTTTGAGCACATCAGGCTGGGTTTTTGACTGGGGGAGTCAGGATGTAGTCAGTGAAATAAGTTCATGATGTCTTTCCCTCACAGTCTGCTTTTGTGATGGGACAGGGAGACAGAGCTTTGCTTTCTCATGGGAACTGAGTGAGGGCACGGATCTTCCTCGTTTCCTTTTCTGTTTTTGGTTTGCCACTCGAAGTAACTCACGTGGAGCTGAACAGTTTGTCTCAGATTGTGATACACACAGCTCCCACACAGAAATTTTCTATTTGTATTGCTTGCAATACAAATTGAGCTGGGTAGTGCAGTGCTGTTGGGGCATATTGCTTCCACCTTCATTTTGAATTCAAAACCGAAAGTGCTGCTCAATCCTGTGTGAGTTTATTGGGATGTTTTGCTACATGAAATTGCCACAGGTGTTAGGCTGTGAGGAGCATACTTCTCACTTAGCAGTGAAAGATGAAATATGGGGGACAATTTCAGGCTGGGTTTGATGGGAACTGTGTTCCTGATGTAGAATCCTTGCCCTTCTGGCAAGTATGCGTGGGAGTACGGCTGTGTCTTTTTATGTTGTTTTGTTTTTTCTTTTTTCTGTCCAGCTTTTCACAACACTGAGCAAGGCCACGCTTGGGCAGTGAGCTGGAGTATGATTTGAAGCTGGCAAATGCAGTTGCCCTTGCTACATGGCACAAAAATTGTCAAGGCTACATCACAAGTTGGACGAGGAAGCAGAGCAGTTAGGGAATTGTCCTTCTACCTTCTAAATTGCCCCACCTTTGCCCTTCCTTCCCACTTCTCCCTAACTTCCTCCAGCCTTTTTTTTTGTTTTCTTTATGCTGTGTCACTGTTTTCCAGGACCATCCCCTCATTTATTTAGGGCTGTTTTGGTGGCGAGGTTATAAAGTCCTTGGCAGCAAGCTGTGCTGCGTAGGTCCTTGTCAGACTGTTCCTTGACTCTGATACTTGGGACTGCTGACGCTTTGTGGTTTTGTTTTGTTTTGTTTTTGTTTTTTGTTTTGGGTGTTCAGTTGGTCTTTGGTCACTGATATTGTGGGGTAGAATGTTTCTAACTGCTGGTGGTTAATTGGAAAAGTAAAGTCTGTTTTCCTTTTCCTTTGTTCTCAGGTTCTCAGCCAGAAGGCCTTAGCACGATGGGAAGGCCACATCTGTCAAGGGGCAATGTCGGCAAGGCTGTCCTGGGACGGAAGGACTGAGGCAGCAGAAGGATCACAATTATTTGGGCAGACTGCTTTTGACTACTGATAAAATCTGCTGTGTGGTGGCGGTGGAAGAACAGGACGGTCCTTCCTGCTTGTTCTGTGGTATCCAGCGTGACCAAGGGGGGTCACCATGAATGTGACAAGTTTATTTTCCTTCACCAGCCCGGCAGTGAAGAGGCTGTTGGGGTGGAAGCAAGGGGATGAAGAAGAAAAATGGGCAGAGAAGGCTGTTGATGCACTAGTGAAAAAACTGAAGAAGAAGAAAGGTGCTATGGAGGAGCTGGAGAAAGCGTTAAGCTGTCCTGGTCAGCCCAGCAACTGTGTCACAATTCCTCGGTCCTTGGACGGACGGCTTCAGGTTTCGCACCGCAAGGGGCTGCCACACGTCATCTACTGCAGAGTGTGGCGTTGGCCGGACCTGCAGAGCCATCATGAACTCAAACCACTGGAATGCTGTGAGTTTCCTTTCGGTTCAAAACAGAAGGAGGTTTGCATCAATCCCTACCACTACAAGCGGGTAGAAAGTCCTGGTAGGTTCTTCCTTGTTTCGCACCTTATCTAAACAATGCGAAGTATGGCAGATCATCACGTGACTCATAGCTTAAGTAAGCAGAAGTGGCTGTTTGCACACGTCAGATTTGTTCTCTGCAATCTATCTGGATATGAGCATTGATTTGCAGTTCTCCCTTTGGCAGGGTGAATACTTGGCATCTGTGAATGCATTTTGTCACTGTGCAGCAGCATAGCCTTAAGTTGCTAGATCTATTGCCTCCTGGTTTTGTTGGTTTGAGGATTGATTGTGTGTGAAACATTGCAAGCTGACAGGATGGATGACTGTTTTGTGGAAGAAAAACATTCTGATATAGTCTTAATGTTACTATTTCTCTTCTGTCATTTCTGTTCCTTCACCCTGCAGGAGATATTGCTGTCTTTAAGTTCACCTAAAACTTTGGCCTTTTGAACTCTGTGAATTTTTTTAGGCTGCAGAGTATACCCTCTCAACCTGAAGCTTTGACATTGGAATTTTTTTTGAACGTGAAGTTTTACCTTCAGTTTTTCTGCACGTGGAGTTTGTTTACGCATTACCCACTTCCACGCTTTAACAAGTACAGCCTGTTCTCTGTCTCCTCTTCAAGGGCCAAACTGATTTTTAGTAAATCTGTGCGTAATTTGCTGATGTGAGTTCGTTTTCAGGATATTTCCAGGGACAACGATGAAATGTGCTTAAACGTGTCTCCAGTTACTTGTGAGGATGTACAGGGACATCTGCAGAAGTACACTGCAGGTGTGAGTGGGCTGTTCTTTAAATTTAGGGAATCTGTCTGCGTTAGGCACTTCATAAACTGTGAAGCTGTTTCTGCAGAATGGTGTGGATCACTTAAGAGCTACAGTGGAAGTGATGTTGTTAGCAGATTGTTTTTCTGTGCATGGAAATTGCATTTATCTTGGATCTGCAACACATAGTGCGTATCTAGATGGTAAATATTTCCCTTTGGTGTGTTAGTATTAGTTTGGAAATCATGTGTATGGCACCCATAAGGTATGCCTCTCATGCAGCAGATGGTTAAACAAAGGAGCTGCACTGGAGAAAAAGGAAAGGAAGGAGTTTTAAAAACTTTTAATGTTTGCATGTTAAGTGGGAGTGGGACAATAAAATAAATAGTTCACACTATTAGCTTTGTGCGTGTGTCTGTGCCAGATGTGTATGTTCAGTGTTTCCAAATACTGAAAACTAAGATTCCCAGGATGCCTACCTGTGCAGCCTGGGCTAGGGAGCTGCTTTGGCAGGGGGGTTGGACTCGATGAGCTCTAGAGGTCCCTTCCTACCCCTGCCATTCTGTGATTCCTGTTAAGTTGTTTTGGGGTAAGATAGAAATTTCCAGAGTTGGTGTAGTTACAGATTATTTTTTTTTATGGGGAAAAAAAGAGTGACTTAATCAAGTTGAGTTGGTAGCAGTGAAATATTTTCCTTCTGCCATGTGAGTGAGTGCCCTTCAGGAAAAGCTAGGTATTTCTCGTCACCTGCTTAGTAGGCAGCAGGGCAGTTTTCTTGTTTACATCAGGGCTAGAATCAGTTTGACAGAGCTGATGCAAGTATTTAGTCCTCCAGAAGAGCACTATGCTGCTCTGACCAACTGAGATTTTCTGGAGGGGGGTGCTGAACAGGATCTAGCTTCCATCAATGGGTCGTGGGGCTGCAGCTATAAAGCTGTGTGTATGCTGGAGTCGCATCTTGAGAGTTTACAGTGGATTTCAAAATGCAATAGTGGGGTCAAAGCCTGAAGTTTTTACTGAGGTCTGTGGCTGGGGTATGTGAAGGTGGCTTTTAAATTTAATTATCTACAGATGAATCATTGCTTTGAGGGATATTGTGTGGAGATGAATGGGAGTATGTCATTTTTGGGCGCAGGTGGCAGCTGAGCTGCCATTTGGCCTAGAGATGTGCACTTTACTAGTTATGACTTCTTTTCCTTTCCCTTTCCTGTTCTTTGTCCTCAGAGTGTCACTTTTAGCTCCAGTTCCTGACTGTCACTCCCAGATTTGGCTAACCATTTTTCCCCATTTTTGTCTGGATGTTAAAAGACCATCATTGCTGCTTAAGTGCTTACGCTTTGAGATTAACGGATAGGGGGAATTCACACATGAGTCACTGTTTCCAAGACCTTATGTACCCGAGCAGATATCAAACCTTCTGTTTCCAAGGTTATTACAGCCAGGAGAGTTAGAATTGTACTTGACAAAATGAAGCTGGAAGCTCAGTGATGCGTTTGATGGGCACTCTGTGCAGGTTGTACAAGTATATTAAGAAATCTTGGCTCTGCCTGCCAGCTTGGTCCGTGCTTAACTGCGTCAGACAGACGCAGCTCCTCAGGAGCTGCTCTGTAGGATGCTGCCTGGGATGAGATCAGTGTGCTCTGTTCACTTTGCTGTTAGTTGTCTCACGGTTGGTGCTTGTGTAAGTTCTGAGGAATGGATTAATGATAAATCCTCGAATAGATAAAATCACGTAGTGCTTTCAGTTGGGACATTAGTCTCACAGATGCTTTTATATTTTCATTGTGGCAGAGGGATGCATCCTTGCTATTCAGCTTAAAAGTATGAGCTTGGAAATCATTGCAGTTGGCATGCTGTAGTCTGTCTGAACTAGTGTTACACCTGGATGCAAGGGAGATTTTTCTCCACTAGCCAGGTGGATGCAGGGAGGCTGAGAGCTTCAGAGCCTCCGAGGTGTCTCTGACTGCTGGTATCCAGCAAGAGACTTGGGTGTGATTCTGTGATATGATTGTAACACCTCACCTGATGCAGAGGCTCTGTGCAGGTACCAGCATCCATCTGGTCACAAAAACTAACCAGAGGGAAAACTACTGTTTTGAGATGCCATCCTCGAGCAGCTCCTGCATTGGGCTGTGCCAGCACAGCTGTCTCCATGGCCTTGTGCTGAAGCAGCCCGGCTGTGATTTGTTCCCATCCCACTGCTGCCTTATCTCCTGGCAATCAGGGTCACCCAAGACCTGCAGGAGCAGCCATGCACCCGCAGGGCCTTGCATCTGAACTGTGGGTGGGAGCAGAGGTGGTGGCAAGCAAGCTGGCCGAGTGGAGGCTGTTTTGTTGCTGAGAACACGAACATGATCTCATACCAGGGTTACATATCTTCTAGAGATACATTACAGTAGCTTGCTGATGCTGTTTCGTAGGTCTGGTTGGGAGCAGAATTACTTCTGGTGCAGCAGTGGCTATAGTTGATGGCTGTGAAATTTATTCCTTTGTCAAGGCAAAGCAAAGTTTCTAATTAAGGAGGGCAGGGTCTCAATTTGATGCCTTTTAAAAACTGGTGCAGTCAGCTAAACTGGAGTGCTTGTGTGGCTGAATCTGCTTTTTCTCCTCAGTTTGAGCTTTTGGCTTAGAGATACCTGGAGGCCAGACTTCTCTATGTTCCTACAATCACCAAAGTTGAAAAAGATCACCCAGTCCAACCTTCCATGTATCACCAGTATTTCCCCACTAAACCGTGTCCCTCATAATATGTTGCAAAGGAGGCCAAAAAAGTGGATAAGATGTCTTTTATGCTTCATGTGTGGAAGCTGTTGACGGTGCAGAGTATTTTATGTAGGGTATGTGCAAGCATACAGCTGAATGGTCTTTTGTGAGGGTGGCATGTGTCCACAATGTGCTGGTATCTTTGGGGTCAGGCTCAGGAGGAGCCTGCTTTGCATGGATCTTAAGCCTGGCTTGGGAAATGCTTGTTATGCTTTGGTGTTCATTTCTGCAGATGATAACTAATGCTCCACTTGAACCACGCAGTGCAGGGGAACAGTAGAAATGCGCTATCAGAACCAGCTGATCTGCCTTCAGAAATACTCTGCTTGTGTTTGTCAGCTGATGAACTCTTCTGTTTGGATGCCTGTGTTCTGCCTCGGTAGCAGGATGAGCAGTGGGTGCTTATTCGTGACATGGGTGAATACATTGTCAGAATGGCTGAATTTTTAATTTTGCCTGAGGATTGTATTCCATTCCATTATAAATGTGAATTTAAAGTAGATGTCTGCCTCAGTAAGCTTGCCTTCGGTGGCAAGAAGCATTTAACTTAATTGTAGAGGTGCTTTTGGCCACAAGAACAGACCCAAGTCCGTCCCTGGGCTCTGAGAAGAGCAGTAGGTACGTCGTTCTGTTTTTGCTCCCAGTGCTGACTCCTTGCCTGTGACTTGAACCTGATTGCTCTCATATTTGTCTTTGATCTTCTCTGCTCTTTGCTCTGAGTGTGTCTGTCAGGCTGCACACCCGACTGCGTGCACCAGAGGTGTAGAAGGAAACTTAAAATGGTGGAAACCCTGGCTAAGGCGGGCTGAGATGTCTGCAACCCTAGAAGTGGATGCTCTGCAGGACACTATTGCTGCTCTGATACTCAGCAGAAAAAAAAAAATATGTTTAAAGGAGCTTTCTAATGCCATTTGAAATCATACAGATATTTGGTTGTGTATAGTTGTGTGATTATGTGTGTGTGCTTGTGTGTGCTCCTTCTCCATGAAGGTAGTGCACCAGAAAATGAAATGGGTCCATCAGTCAAACGCAGTCTTGTTCCCTGGCTCTGGATCACTGTGTGTGGAGCTGCCATACCAAGCTGTTACCTGTTAGATCACCACAATGAGCAGCGGGGCTCAAATACAGCGTGCTGCTTGTGGCTCTGGCTGCTTCCGCAGGCATCATCAAATGGGCAGAGGCTGTAATTCCTGCAGGGTCAAACAGGGAAGCAGGACGGAAAACAGGGGGTGAGCAGCAATTCCCTTTGGGACTGCCAGCTTGCCTGGGCTTCCAGGGTTCCCAGGGCCTGCATGGCCCCTGCACCTGGGAGGACCGGAGGCGGCAGGAGAGCCTGGGGCTGCTTTCCGGCCAGATGGAGAAGCTTTGATGGCCAGGGCTCGGGGGAGCTGGGGACCAGCTGTGTGCAGTGCTCCCCCACTGCCTGGCCTTCTGGAGGCTGGTGCTGGATAAGGGGGGGATGCTGGGAGCACAGAGAGGAGCCTTGTGTCGGGAGTGTAAGGGACGGAGAAAACGGGGGGGCGAAGGGGTGTGGGAAATACTAGAGAAAACAGGTCAGCAGCTGATCTGAGACAGAGAAAAGGGAGATCCAGTTTACAGAACTAACTTACAGAACCAGTTTACAAAAATTCCCCCTTTATTCCCACAGCGGGTAGCAGGGTTTATGCACCTCGGGTGGCTCAGGGGCATGTGAGCAGGGGGTGGCATCACTGGGAAGTCTTGCCTTATTGCTGCATAACCCTGCTGCTGGGCACAGCTTTAAAAATAGCATGCTACAACAGGTGGGTACAATTATAAGGTGGTTCCCCAAAATAGTAAACGACTGCCAGTTCGCTTGGCAAAGACTCTGAAACTTTCCTCAGTTCAGTTTTTGCGGAATTCACTTTTAAAATTCCCCAGCAGAACTGAAATAAGGAGGCAGAAAGGAGGGGGATGGCCCAAGGTTTTTTTTTTTTCTTTGCCCAGACTTGGAAAAGAGAGCTGCAGTAAAGGGACAGAAGCTCTCAAGAAGGATGTTAGTTTGTTTCTTAATATTTTTAGTTAATGAACTCAGATGTTTCTTCTGACTTAGAGGAACGGACTTCCATACTTCATCTTGTTCAGTAGGATGGTGACTGTGGTTTTTGTACAGGTAATTTGAACTCTGCTCTGTGTAAATGTCTAACTTAATGCACGCTATCACACTGTAACACACTGTAACTTTCTGGTGTACTTACTCCTGTATCAGGAGTGCTTCTCCCTCCAAATCAGCTTACAAGAGCTCCCTCGCTAATGTGCATATGATTAGTGCTAAATTCTGAAATTGGCCTTGACAAATGTCAGTTTAATCAAAATGTTACCTTATCAGAGCATCCGCAAGTAAAATCTAATGTTAGCTGAATATTGTAATGCAGGAAATGTACTAATGTTACTTGCCAAATGCATTTGGACCAGATGTCTGATGTAAAAGTAAAGTCAGTGAAGCAACAACTGTGCCTTTTTTTTTTTTCCCTTCTGTTTTTAAATGCAGCTGAAGACTGTGTAAGATGACAGATCAAGCTGTGGGGTCTACGGAAACTGCAAAGTAAAACAAAGAGTTGAGAAAGCAAGAGGGCTCTCAGCTTTCTCCTGGAATAGGAAGTCTGGAATGTTTGTCTGTCTGTCACCCAGCACAGACTGCTGGACAGCTATTACTGAGCCTTTTCCTTTGCAGCTACTAGAACATAGGTTTGGAGCAACAGCCCGAAAGGTTGGCAGCTCTGCTTCAGAGAGAACAGCAAAGCTGTGCTCTGCAGCCCATATAGCACTGTCTGCTCCAGCCAGGAGGTACTGTAACAACACAGAGTAGCGAGATGCACAGGGAACTGCATTTGCCACAACAGTAATTATTTTTAACCAAGAGTAAACTTGGTCCTAAGCGTAGGCGTGTAAGTGTCTTTGTATGTGAGAACTTGTCCTCTGGTCAAAAAAAAAAAGTTCAATTTTGCCAGGTCTTGTTTGAGGCAACACAAGGAAACCTAATGACATGAAAACTTTTCTTTCTGCTTGGTGTTTTATTGTTTACAAGCAAGACCTTGGCAAGACATGTCAGTCAGCGAGCCTCAGTGACTCGTTAATGCAGGAGGCAGCACGCAGAGGTGAGCGTGGAGCTGGGTGTGTGCTGCTACCTGCTCTGTTCCCACCGTGGGACTGGCTGCCTGCTGGGGTGCCACAGCCTGCCCTTGGCCTCAAAGGCAGGAAATTGAGGCAGGAGTCTCCAGAAGCATTGAAATTTGTTTAACATTGCTGCTGTGCTTCTGAGATTTTTCTTTTTTGTGTGTGTGTATGTGCTGGTTTGGTGTTTTTTCTTTCATTCTCTGACTTCTTCCTTCTCCACTTTGTCTTTACAGAAGGATCTGTCAAGGGCATTGAGTGAGACTCGTGTTTTCATGCCTCTCTCCAGATAGTCCCTTCTGCTGTGAGAGGATTTCCTTCTCAGCGTGCAGTTTTATTTTCCCCATAAAACATGAGTAACTTTGCATAAATTCATATGAAAATAAGGCCATATGATACTTGCAAATTAAAGTGCACAGTCTAATGATAGTGCCCCAGGGAGCTGAAGGCCCTGTTTTGGTCTAAGGCTGCACAAACACTTCTACATAATGTGCACCCACCAAGTCATCACAATTTTTATGGGCAGAGTGGTTGAAAGTGAAGCAGCAGTTGCTCATCTTTTATTTATTTATTTGGTGAAGCTAGCAGAAATAGTGGAATTTACTTTGGAAAGGGTGATCAGAGCTCACTTTCTTATATAGGGCTCCTTGAAATATTCCATTATTTGTTTTTGGAATTTCCAGACATGAGAAGAGAGATCTCTACCCAAACCTTTGTGTAACAAGCCCACGAGGGAAATTAGCTGACGTTTGGGCTTGTGTAAGACAAGTGAAAATAAGGTACTTGGGTAGTACAGCAGGTCCTTTGGTTTGAAATAGGTTTTTTTTTTTTTTTTTTTAATAGAGAAGCTTTAAAAATTAAGTTGTAATCATAAATCAATGACTTTATATCTCTGCTGAAATCATTATCTCTGGAATGTGAAATGAGAACAAAAAGGAAAACCAAGAGAATTTTGAGCACAGAACACCTGCCAGATTTCTAAGAAAGGGAGACAGAGTGTAGAGATCAGTAGCTTTCTTCAAAGGCCACTGTAACACTTTCATAAAAGCATTTCTTTCTTGGTGTGGTTGGTAGGAACATTTATCTGAACAGCCCGGTTGTCTTTGGTCTATATTCTGTGTTTTTGGTGTTCTTGGCTCTTAGATGAAATAGCCCTGTGGGTGAAATTGCCCTTTAGCTGTCATTTCTTTAATACAGCTCCACTTGTTTGGTGCAGGCAAACTCTGAGTGCAATTTGCATGTTTAAAAACAAGCTACATAATTCCCAGGCTGTCTCACTCTGTTGACATATACAAGATCTCCTCTTTGCTACATACCCAGCTTGACTTCAAGGGGGGTTACCTTCCTCCTCGGCCTTTAGTAGCAGTGCTACTATGAGTAGGCATGTCTGAGGGCTGGCATTCAGGTGCATGATTTAGACACAGCTTAACCCCAAAAACCTTTTAATTAGGTGTTTGAGACAGTGCACTGTTACAGCAGTGTCCTGCAGAGATCCTCTCAACAAGATTGCCGTAGCTCCTTGCTTTATAGCAACAGGTGTGCTGGCTTAGCACAGAATAACTCCCGTGTGCTTTCTCCCCTTCAATTATACTTCCTCCTGAAGTCTGGCAGCTGCTGCAGATCGAACTCCTCCTCTGCTGCACTGAGCCCTGGTAATTTGTTATTCCATATGGCTGAGGGCTGCAGCCTGACCAGAAGCTCGCTGCCTTACAGAGGGGTAAGGGGAACAAGAACGGTATGCATCCCCCTTCACACACTGAATTCCTGGCACCCATTCCTACTCGTGAGCTGCCCAGTCCTGCTCAGGTCTTTGCTCACGGGTGGGCAGTGTTCACATCAACTCCTCAGTGACTCCTGTGGGAGCATTGAGGCTGCCAAGAACCCTTGAGCCCCAGAGAGATCAGGTTATGGCAGGGAGTGGTTGTCTCAGGGTCAGACTAATTGCAGTGCTGTAGGCTCAGTCCCACCTGACGTGGCCTTTGGGGCTTTTTTCTCCTCATCTGAATTTTGTATGCAGAAGAACGTGAATTAGGGGCAGCGCTCAAGTACATTCTGCAGTGATATTTTTGAGGCTGTTTAGGTGGTATCAGTACTGCCTGTTTTCTTCCTCCCTTTCTGCGTGTACACTGAAGGAGATGGCATTTAATTATTTTAGCCTGAAAGAGTAGTGGGATGAAAAGCAGAGGGACGGTTGGGAAGAGAAGATGCATTCTTGTCCTGAGTCCTTCCGAACTTTGAGAACATGCATATCTACCTTGGGAAAATGGGCACTGCTGTGTTTTAATTACAGAAAACATACAGAAAATATCCTGCTCTCCAGCTTTTTTTAAGTGCTATAAATTGTATGGCTTCCTGTTATGTCATGCGTGTCATTGTTTAATGTGAGACTGGGGAAGGGAAAGGTAGGTGATGTACTTTCTGCACAAATTAACTTTAGAAAAGTTAATGGTTTGACCTTCATCCGCAGGAAAGGAAGAGATAGGAAAGATGTGTTTTTAATGCTCAGCAAAGTAAGGAAGAATCATAAAGACAGGAAAAGGGAAAATACTTTTTAACACATGATCTCATTGTTACTTTTTTTTTTCTCTTGTAATTTATGAGTCCAGCAGATGTTGACCATAACAGTTGAAGTATCGCTCGACCTTACTACAAAAGGGCTGTCAGGCTTAACAGAAAGTGTTCAGTTTGGAGAGATCCTACTATTCAGGGAGAGTGGGCCTGACATGGGACAGGTTGTGGTTGAGGGGATTTGTGCTGTCCAACTCAAATGTTTGTTTGTTTTTTAATTTCCTGTCTTTTTCCAGTGCCCTGTGAGAACAGTTGCATTAGAGGCAATTTGAATTTGGACCTAGAACTTAGGCCTGGTCTGTAGGTGTAGTTAGAGACTGGGGTGCTCTTAGATCCTCGGGCACTCTGAATGCTTTTGTATAAGCAGTGTGCTGGAAGAATAGAAGTTCCTTAATGCATCTCTTTATCAAAATAATGTTGGTCTTTATTTTGTTTTTACTATCAGTTTGTAACTCACCTTACAAAGAAGCACCTTCCTTAATTGAGTGATGCAGTTCTGTTTGTGGGGGCTTCTCCTGTGTACCTGTTCCTGCTGTGCTGCTGCTTTTCTCCTGCCCGGCCACCAGGTCAGGAGATGGGGCAGGAGCCTCAGGAAGACGCTGTGGCATCCTGGCTTCATTTGATGCTTAGTGCTTTTTGGTAGTCTCCCTTGAAGGCAACCAGGGGGCTGCCTGGTCCTGTGTGGCTGTGTAGCTGGGAAATAGGTAGAGAAAGGCAGGCAGGCAGGTGTGGAGGGCTGTAACTTCTTATTTCACTTCCTTGTGCATAGGTTGCCTGTGTAGGCTCTTTCTTCTCCTCTTTCCTCCGTAACCCACAAAATATCTCAAGCAAGATGAGCTTTTAATCTTTTGAGTAGCTTGAACTTCACTGCGAGGCATTTAAAGGTAGAAGATGAAGTGTTGGAAAAAGAGCTGATTCTTTTATCTTGGTGTAGCTGGTATCATGTTCATATTCCCAGTTAAAGAGGCCTTTGTTTCCCACAGCTGAGGAGGCCTTGGGAGTGTGTGGAAGCCAGCGGTTTGTGAAGTGTTTCTCTGATCTTGTAGTAGCATTTATGTGGAACTCAGTGGCTGCTCAGTTGTTTTTATTTTGCTTTTATTATTTTTGAAATGTATGACTGTATTTGAATTGCATTTGTAAGCTGACCATTTCAATTCTCTTCAGTAAGAGCATAGCCTAGGTTAAAAATTTAACTACAGCTGTTGAGACCAGGCTCAGTGCAAGGTCTGTGTAGCATTAGTATTGTCTTCGGGGAAAAAAAACCCAACACATCTGTCCTTATTAGCAAGATTTGGGTTACAGGCTGTTACATGATTAGTGAGATCACGAGTCCAGGAGAGCAACGTGGCTGTCACCATCATGCTGTGGCTGCTTCACAGTGTTTCTCAGTGTGGCTTGGGGGGGGGGGGGGAGCTGCAGTATTGAATTGCTGCTTGTCCTTGGATCTTCCCTGGCACTCTGTAAAATCAAGCTCCGGTCTGACAAGCCGGGTAGCTATCACGATCACTATAAATGTAACCTGTGCAGTAACTTGGATATAAGGAAAAGAGTTCTTGCTTAGACGTGTTTTGGGTTCGACTGCCTTGTTTTTAAGGCAGATGTGAATTATGCCTTAGGGGATGAGGTATGTTTTTTCCAGGTATGGCCTAGTCTACCAGTACTGAGTCTCTCATGCCGTTGCTTTGTCCTGCTTTCTCCCTTCAGTTCTACCTCCAGTGCTGGTTCCAAGGCACAGCGAGTACAACCCTCAGCACAGCCTCTTGGCCCAGTTCCGCAACTTGGGACAGAATGAGCCCCACATGCCACACAACGCTACTTTCCCGGACTCTTTTCAGCAACCTAACAGTCACCCGTTCCCCCATTCGCCAAACAGCAGCTATCCAAACTCGCCTGGAAGCAGCAGTAGCACCTACCCGCATTCTCCAGCCAGCTCAGACCCAGGAAGCCCTTTCCAGATGCCAGGTACCGTCAACTTCTGTGACTTGTGAGACGTGAAAATGCAGTTGTGTTTAATAATACTTCATTATCAGCCAATGCTTGTGTTGAGCAGTAATCTTCAGGTAATGAAGACTTGGTAATTGTTTGGTCTCTTGTAATAATATTGAGGTTTGCATACGCTTCCTCTAGAACACGGTTCAGATGTTACAGGTAAAATCTTCTGGGACAGAGGGAGGGGTTCCAAATCATGAATATTCTTGGGAGATGGTTTGACAGTGTATCCCATTGGGTGTAAAACTTAATGCACAAGAAGGGTAATGCTGTGGATCATTCTTGCTTAGAAAAGAGAGAATCACAAATTGAGCACAGAGCTGTGGTTCTGCAGGAGGATGTTTCTCAAGGGGATCATGCTGCTGCTACTTGATAGGATTTCTTCACATACTGATGTAATCTCAAAAAACAAATATATGTCAACTGAAAAACAGTTCCTTCGGGCTCTGAAAAAAATCTTGGGACCGTTCTTAATTCCTAAATTCAAAGAATGAGCAGCCTTTTTTTGCTCATCTGGTTGTAGAAAATTCTGTGAAGTTGTCATTGTTGTTACTGTTTTTGTATTTGCATATAGAGTTGTTAAAAATGCTGCAGAAGCTGCTCACGAGAGATCTCTCGACCTAGATGTTAAAGACTCTGTTCAGATCGTTATGGATGTTCTGTTCGTGTGTTTTCTTCAGGGGCTCTAGGAGAGCATGTGTAAACAAAAGCGGTGTGCTTGTGAAAATGTGCTTTCTGTTATGTGCAATTAACAGTTAGAGATCTGTGCTGCTGATAGTTGTGTGATGACTGAACGTGCAGAGACAGGAGGGAAGGAAGAAGAGTGGATATATCAGGTGGTGGTTTGGTTTTTGATGTTTGTTTAAATGTGAAAGGTTGCAGCAGAAACAGCTGTCTTGCTTCTGCGTTCTCTTTTGTTTTAAATGTGACCAAAACATGAGCAGTGTGGTTGGGCCTCTCTAACAGGAAGATCTTCCTGAACGTTGTCCTATGGAATCTTGCTTGATTTTGAGAGGTCTGTCCTCTCTGCGCCCCCATAAAGACAAGTCATAGGCTGCAGTGAAGAAATGGATTTAGAAGAAACGCAAGATTCTGATGTCCTGTTCCGGATCCAATAGTTACTTCTGGAGAATTTGGGTTCTGCAGTGCTTTCTGTTATTTCCTATTGAGGGAGACGGAGCTCATACTCCATAGTAGTTGAGATTAAGTTAGTGATGTATCAGGGGTGTTTACATGCTTCACTGAAGGAATCGAGCAAACAGAAAAACTGGAACTGAAAGCTTTCTGCTCCTACTGTTCACATTTACAGCATGCAGTATGTACTTCAGGCCTTTTCCTATGAGCTCTGTGAGTGCTAATGTCTGTGGTATTTTCTACCTGCAGAAGATATGGACAGGCAGTGTAGCTAAGCCTTCTTTCGTGGTTTGATGGGGGAAAGGGACTTGTTTTTATTGTACTTGTGCTTGGTATGCATAGTAATTCTTTGCTTTCCTGAATCAGGGTCCATGATTGCTTCCTCAGGTTTCTGGTGAGTGGAAATTTATAGCTGAGTCAGACTGGAAGCATTTCCAGGCAAGCACTGTTTATGTTGGTATGTATATACTTCAAAGAGAAGAAAGGACTCATCTATCTCCATCTTTTCTCTATTTAGCTGATACTCCTCCTCCTGCTTACCTGCCTCCGGAAGATCAGATGACACACGATACCTCCCAGCCAATGGATACCAACATGATGGCACCCGGAATCCACCCTGACATACACAGAGGAGGTAAAAACATTTCCTTCTCATCTCCTGCTTTGCTCCTTAAGAGTAAAGTACTTTCAGAACTCTTTGGTTACTTCAGTGTTGGACGCATATTGTTTATGGATATCTTTTGCTGTAGAAAAGAAAAAACCAAAACCGTGTAGAAAGACCTTTTATTTTTAAAGTCAGTAGTTATTTAGAACAAAAATACTACTTTTAGAAAGAAAATATGTACTTTATTACTTTCTGCTGCCCAATCACATTGTGATTAACTGTTTTATATGCCTCTATTTGGAAATACTCATAATCCCAGAAAAGAGATTTATTACAACGTTGGACATTTTTGCATGCCATACTGAAATGGTACGTGTGCAGGGAAAGCAGTCTCCTTATCGCTTATGAATACACTGATTTATTGTCCCTGTCCCTGTTTAAGGAAAGGGTAGATGTAGTACTTCAGGACATTTTTTATTGGGCACTATTGGTGGTAGGTGGATGGTTGGATTAGAGCATCTACTGAGCTGTGGATGGCAGATGGGGTCAAGTAGCTCCCTAAATGAAGACTTGGTTGGAGAGTGGATGCTAATACTGTCACTGTGTAAATGCCCACAGACGTTTTTCCCAGGCAATACATGTCATATGCCAGCACATGTAATAAAACTTCCTATTCTCGTTGTGTTTGGGTTCTAAATGCAGCACTTACCTTGAAGTCCCTGAAGTGTATGCTCTGCTCAGTTAACATTTCTCCCGGTGATAAGAGCTTTTAAAGAAGTATTTATTTCTTCTGTTGTACCAGCACTTTTTGTTCCATCATTGAGCCTGGAATGACAGCGTGTGGTCCAGAATTCAAAGCTGTCTACTGAGATGACAGCGCTGCAGACTTTGAAAACTACATTTTAAGAAGGATACGTCCTATTGCTTTATCTGCTATGATGTAGAAATCTTTTTTACACATTGTTTTTTAAAGCCTTTTCAGTCAGCTGTGCTGCTGGGCAAAGGATTTAGTGTATTCATCGTGTTGTGAGAAATAGCCCCTCTAGAGAACAAACTGACTGACACAGTTGCCGACCGTGCCAAGAAAGAGCAGCGAGCTCAGTGCTGTGCCAGAATGATTGTAAAGATCACAAGCATACGAACAATCTAACTATTGTTTGATTTTTGTGCTTGTTTTGTTGCTAAGCTTAATGTCTGGTTTCAGGAAGTATATTTGCACTCTTTAAACAATTTGGATAGCTTCCCTGGTAACCTATTTGCTCTGCGTGGAATGAATTTTGCATGTGATAAAGCCCATCTGTGTAGCATTTCCAGTATTCTCTGATGCACTGTGCTGTGCGTATACAGTCCTTGCTGCTGCTGAAGGCCAGAGTGCGTTTATAAGAGTCTGTGCCTCACTGCAAACTTTTGCGTGTTTATCCTTCTTGAAAATCCACGTTAACATAATTCTTCTATTACACTAATTAATAAAAAGCCAGAAGGAACACGAGAACCATTCTCTTAATACTCAGCCATTGCAAATAAAATACTGTCCATTAGTGTTTCTCCCTCTTAGTAGTTCAGTACAGTGGATTCTCATTTCTGCCTCTTCAGTTTAAGAAGTTAATAAAGCAAAGCCAGGTCAGAACCCTTACTGTTGTATGCTGCTGTGTTTGTTATTTGTATGTGCATATGCATTTATACACACTTACACAATCTCTCTATATATACAGGCTGTAATTTCACTACATTAAAAAAAAAATCAGCCACAGATCATAAAAGATGAGGTTTTTTTTTTTTTAATGTAAACTTACTGCAGCATTTTTGTTGCAAGCTTTTAGAAGCATGTTTTTCATGGTGATTTGTTAGTCTTAAGAGCTTTGACTTAACAAGCTGCATCCTGTCAATGAAGTTGGGTAATTTCCATTGTTGGCCCATGCTGGGAATAGAGAGACTAAGCGCACCTGCTCTGCATGACTTAAAGCAAATGTAAGGAAGTTAGTATGAAATCTGTGTGAGAGAGATATGATTCATTCTGGAAGAATGGCCAGCTGGCAAGATTTCTTCCTGACTTTTGAGAACTGGGATAAAGCTGCAGCTTTGATAATTGCTGGCATCTTCGTGTGAGTTTGAAGTGTAGTAATCTCTTACTAATAACTATTGCATGGCTTTTAATTTTTTAACAACAGTGTGAGGATAGAAGGTGCTAGGGTATCAGAAAAGACTGGCTCCATTTTAGCACTGTTTTAAGACAGGTATTGATCAGATGTAGGCACTGCACACAAGTTTTGCACAATAAAGTAGGATGTATTATTCTGCTTTCTACTGTTTGCTGCTCTTTATGTCTGACATCTAATGCTCATTCGAGGGGATTTTGTTTTTGCATATCAGAAAAATCATGATGTGTGAAGAAAGGAAAATATGAACACTGGGCTTAGTTGGCTGACTTCAGGGAAGACTTGGGGTTGGGAGTAGGAATCTTCAGCCAGGGAAACAAGCTTTCCTGTGTTACTAATCTTATTTTTCATTTTAGCACTTTGGCCTGTAGTTAGAGCCCTAATCTGCTGAGCTGTTATCTCAGCAGCAGGTCCAACTGTGCTAGGCTGAGCAGGGAAACAGTCTCTTTAATTTGAAAGAAACCACATAAAGGAACCACATCCCTTTGCTAGCCTCCTTTTATTTGGAGACAGTTTAATAATTTGTAGCTGTATTTGATACTTGAAAGAATACATATTGGGTGGAGAAGCCAATATGTAGGCTCTGAAGAAGCCTATGCTGTTGGACACCCAATGTGAAACTGCTTTTGGTAAAGACATTCCATATCTTGAAGAAGTTTTTCCTAATGTGGAGTCACAGAGGTCAGCTCAAGACTTCCATGTGTTTGAAGAGCCCGATGGGTAGAAGTTGCGAATCGTGGGTGTCCTGCTGGTGTTCTCCTTTGCTTAGGAGCTGCTGAGGAGGAGCTTGTTGCTACTGTAGAGTAGAAAACCAAGTCTGGAGAAACCCTTGCTGTTACTCACCAATTCTTCTGTTGGTGAACAGTTGCATGATATGTACTGGCTAGCATTTGATGAGTAAAAGCTTCACATTAAATAATATCTGCCTTGACTGAATCTATTCTGTAGGCCAGCACAGTTGTTAGGATTGTACGTTGTGGCCTTGATCAGCCGTGGACCCCAAGTAGTTTGCATGCTCTGCAGGCAGATACCAACCTCTTCTATTTCTTGGAGAAAGATTACTGCAGACACCAAAGGCCAAACAATTGATCTGCTGACTCTGTTTTTAGGACGGCTCTGTACTTGTTGATACCCAAATCTATTATGGTCTCTTCTGTGGTTGCATGGTGCTGTTTCTCCTTGTTGCTATAGAACTTCTTAGTAAGAATAATGGCTACTTTTAATTTTGTAACATGCACAAACAAACAAAAAAACCTGATCAAAATGATATTGAAATACTATTTAATTTACTAGATAATAAAGAAAGTTGAGCTTTACAATTGTAGTGTTTCTCTGCTGTCTGGGCCTGTGTCGTACCTTGTAGAATGTGTAGCAGGGTTATTGGGGCATTGCTTGCTCTGTGCCAGAGCTTCTTTCATTTTCCTGTTGCCAGTATTTTCTGCTTTGGGTCTTAATGCAAGTAAATTTAAAATGAAATTATTCAATTCTGTGTCTGTGGCAGTGAAAAGTTCAAAAATATCTGAAGATGGAAGAGCCTTCGTTTAGCTGCAGTTGATTATCCAGATCATCTTTCAGTGATCTTCAGCCAAAATCTGCAGGTTTATGAATCTTTAGATCCTAGGCCTGTATTCCAGCACTGCTAACTGTCACTTTGCCTGGTTGCTTTGCAGATGTTCAGGCTGTTGCTTATGAAGAGCCGAAGCACTGGTGCTCCATCGTTTATTATGAGCTGAATAATCGTGTCGGGGAGGCCTTCCACGCCTCCTCCACCAGCATCCTGGTGGATGGCTTCACTGATCCTTCAAACAACAAAAACAGATTTTGCCTGGGGCTGCTCTCCAACGTTAACCGGAATTCCACGATTGAGAATACAAGGAGGCACATTGGAAAAGGTGAATTTTCAATCTTTGTGGGGGTTTCTTTGCGACTGTTTCCCTTTAGGCATGACAGCCCGAGCCACTTGCTTCACGAGCTGGCTGCTCTTCCCAGTACGTGGGGTACATGCTTCTTCAGAACGTTAATAAATACACAGTGTTCTGCCCATGTCTTGTAAGTCAGGTATTTTTCCTACCAACTGCGTAATTGCAGGAAGATTTTATCCCTAGCCATCTTTTATTGCCCAAAGCTATCACAATCTTGATTAGTACAAGAGCTTAAGGCTTTTTGAAATGAAGTGTCTTGATTAATCTTGATTATTGGTGATGTGGAAATCCAAATGATAGTTCTCGGCTCAGAATCTTATCTACCTTTTAGAACTGACATAAATGAGGTATGCGAAGGTGTATTTAAAGGGGCTTCTTTTCAAATGCATTTTAAAGAGGGTGGTGATTCTTTCAGGGGGAGTTTTTTGTTTCTCTTTTCTCTGTCTGACTTAATATTGTCCTCTTTTCTGAGGGCTTGCCTGAAATCCTACATGGGAATCTGATGTTGTCCCTGCAGTGGGTTATTCTTGCCAGATGCCTTATGTAGGAGCTTACATTGTTAACAAACTAAATTTTCTGAGATGTTTGGGGGCTGAGCATGCCCAAGCAGTGAGTGTGTGGTAAATGTCAATTGATTATCTTCCCCCTTCTTTGAGGAGAAAAGAATTGAAACTGAAGGGAACTATTCGGTCATCAAATCCCTTAGTCTAGAAAACCTTTCTTTAAACAAGGATGTGTGCAGCTCTCAGCAGTACACCACACCTGTGCTATGCCGCTCAGCTCCAAACACTTCTTCCTTCTTTTCCTCCCCATTTATCTTAACAAGTATGAGGATATTTATTTAACACCTCATTCTTTTTCCCTTCAAAAGTAACCCAGCTGCAGGCAGAGTTCTGTTGAAGCACTTAACCGTGTATGTACCAGAGTAGAACGGAAAAGGCAAGGAAGCTGTTGAGCAAGTAAATGTATACAGTTAACGATGACGTACAACTGTTAGTCTTTGAGGAAAAGTAGTAAATCCCGTACTTGAAGGCAGCCATAAATTGTTTTGATGATCAGATGGTGTTATGTGTTCCTGCACACGTACACACAGCTCACGTGACAGAGCACAGTTAAGGCTTTCTGACTTCAGTTCAGTTTTTAGATTGTGTGTCTGCTTCTTTGACTCGTTGCATTGTGGGAGGTGAAAGGTTTAAGCAGCAAATAATCAATTTCTAAGGCCTAAAGGAAAGTTTTCTTGCTTTCTCAAAGCTTTCTGAATTGAGTCACCCTGACAGCACATCTCCAGAGGTTCCCCATGGGGTGCTTTCTCAGGGCTTGCTGCCATCAGTGGTGGGTGAGGGAGTGGGAAATAAGAGGGGTGAGGACTGTGAAGTTAATAGGTATGTGTCCTCGTTTAAGAGATGCATCTACACATCACTTCTTTCAGTTTTCTGGAGTAAAAGCATTCAAGCATGCTGAAAGCAACCTCGCTGAACTTACCAAAGTAGCATTCAGGACTTCTATAGGTAATCCAGCTTAGGGCTGCTCCCAGTCCACGTAGTAGGGATTCTGCTCTCTCCTCACGCGTTCCCAATTATTGTCTTGTGTAAATGTAGTGAAAGAAGACTTAGCTGGACAATCCTTCCAATGTACAGCATCAAAACTACTGCAGTACTTACTGATTTGTTGATATTGAATATGCAGTTGTTGAAAATGCTGCAATTATTTATTTTTTTGTTTTTCCTTACTTAGGCATACGTATGTCCATAACCGTCCTTTAAATCTCCTGGTGAAACAGAGAAATAAAAGTAGTTCTGAGACAGACAGAGCATGGTCTGATGCACTATTAATGTTCATCTCTTTGAGCAGAAACATATGGAAACAGACCACAAAAACCAGATGCTCAGTGTGCATTAATCTAACCTCCTCACGTCAACATTCTTTTCCCAGGTGTTCATCTCTATTATGTTGGTGGAGAAGTGTACGCTGAATGCCTGAGTGACAGCAGTATTTTTGTGCAGAGTCGAAACTGCAACTACCACCACGGTTTCCATCCAACCACAGTGTGCAAAATTCCCAGTGGCTGCAGTTTGAAGATTTTCAATAACCAGGAGTTCGCTCAGCTTTTGGCACAGTCGGTGAACCACGGCTTTGAGACGGTGTATGAGCTCACCAAGATGTGCACTCTCCGCATGAGTTTTGTAAAGGTCTGTGAACTTTTGCTCGGGGCTATTTTGTAAGCGAAATAGGTTTTTCTTCATGTTGTGATTCTGAATCGTTGATTGCCTCCCTCCATTGACCTGATAATAACTATTACATTTAAATATTTTTGGAGTACTGTTCTTTAAGACATACCTTAATAAAGGTGTATACAAAGTTGTCCATAGACAAAAATCCATCTGTTGATAACAGACTTGGAAAACTGAGGTGACTTGTAAAAAGTGTTTCTTCTCTCTGGTTATTTTCTGAAGCATTCCTATTGTCTGTTAACTCTAATTTCATCAAATTTGCTTCTCTTAGAGTTATTCAACTGAATACTTGTATTTGATGTGCGTTTATATTTATGTATATAATTCTTCGTGTAATTACTCTGGAATTATGGGGCTTTTTAGTTTTGTGGGGTATGGCACAATACAGTACAAGTGAGCTTTGAATAGCTGAGCCATCAATTGATTGGTATAAAAGTGTAAAAGCCTCACATTCATTACGTAGCATCAGGTTTACCCTTTTAAATGATGCTGCTACGTTCTGTGCCATCTGTTCTTTAAGATTCCCAGCTGAACTTTATGCTTTTGTTCTTGGCTGGTATTTTTGATGCGAGATTGTACAGCTTGTAAGACACTCTAGCTGCAGCGGGAGCCTGTCTCGAAGAGCAGCCCCCAAATTAGAGGTGACAGTAATTATTTCAATGAGCACATGTACCTTTCTGTCCTGTGTAGGTCAAGATCTGTTATGTGGCAATGAGTGTTGACACAAGTACTAACATAAAAATGCCAGCCAAATGAAGCTGATATTATGCTGAGACGTTGTCTTTGATAAGAAGAGGTTAGAATCTTTCAGATGTGTTAGGGCAGGGGTTCGTGAAATGGGAGTGGATTGTTATTAGGTCTACATCCCATAGAGTTGTCCAGCAGTGCTGTTTGGGTGCACATGACCTCCTACATATGTGATGTTGCTGTGCACAGTGTTTAGAGCTGCTGCCACCTGTTGGGAGTTGAGCAGTTCCTTCATTAGGGCTCTAATACAGTCAGACACAAAACAGTTCCTTGAATGTGGTTTAAACACTTGCATATATCCTTGATAATAAGCATTACAGAAATGGGTGCAAGCCGAAAGAAAGCCACCAGCACTTGCTTTAACTTGGGAGATAGCTTGCTGGGGAGCAGTCATGCTCGCTTTCTTCTAAGAGGTATTTTCCAGATACCTTGTTGTTTGTATTCTTTCAGTTCTGCAAAAGGTGCTTCAGTTCTTGTGGGACAAATACCTCAGCCCCGATTCCATTGTCTCAGTCTGTGACCTCAGTTCTTCATTCATTCATCTATTTATCAGCATTTTTCTTGTTTTTGATCTTGATGAGGAAGACTTAATCATTCTTTAGAGGGCTTATTGGAAATGATATAACTGGCAATGAAGCGTGGGAAAGTCTTACATTGACAGATGTCTTTTGAAAACTTAGAATTCAATTTCAAGAGATTTCAAAATGACAACTTCTGTTAATCTCTTTTTTTTTTTAACTTTGGGTTTGTTTGTTGAAATGTGATAATGATCGGATTCTATTCTGCTGAAAATCGCTGATGAAAGATTATTTCAGTAAGGAAGGAAAGGATTCAAGTGTGTTTCTCGTATATTTGTTATTATATAATAAGGTGATTTTCCCTGCTTATGATTCTGTTTCTAGGGTTGGGGAGCTGAATATCATCGACAAGATGTAACGAGCACTCCGTGCTGGATAGAGATACACCTTCATGGTCCCCTTCAGTGGCTGGATAAAGTACTTACTCAGATGGGCTCTCCTCATAATCCTATTTCTTCAGTGTCTTAAGGTCCCAAGCTCTTGCATTTTGGAAACAATTGAGCCTTGCATGTACTTGAAGGACGTATGAGTCAGACACGCACACTTTTGTCATATTTTTTTCCCCCCTGAAGTGGCAGCAGCTGAATAAGAGCCATGAAAACGCTTTACTTCTGTGACCAACTGTTGGATTTGGGGGAAAAAAAAGCCAAACCACACACACACACACACAAAAAAAACCCAACAAAAACCAATACCTTTGACATAATACTGTTGGTGTCAAGAATTGTCGTTTACATTGTAACGTTCTGTTGCAAAGTTGATTTACAGGCCTTATCATAAAGGAGGCTACTGAGCCAAAACAACAATCCATTGGACCGAGTTCACAAAGGAGATTCCTATAGCTGTCACTCTGACATTCTCTTCCTTCTTGACATCCAGCACTCGCTGTTTTTGCTTTTTTCCCCACGTTGTCCTCTTGGGCTAAGAGCTAATGTTGGTGAAGCCTGCTTTTTGCAGGCTTTCTGCAGTATGTTTTAAAATCATTTGTTTAAGCTGACGGTTATTATTCTCTTTTTAAGACAAAACAAACACCTAACGCATAGTTTTAATATCAGCAACTTGTAACAATCTTGGAAGCTGTGTTCTGACCATACTACTGTAAGAATGTTAGCTATGTTTTTTGGTAAATGTACGTATGGTGTATTTGAAAGATTAGAAGTCCTTTAGACATAGAACATAAAGGAATTAGGAATATTTGAATGGGGGGAAGAGGGAATGGGAAGAGACAGTGACAGCTGAAAAGTAGAATATATTGTAAACATAGCTTGTTAGTTTAAACCGAGGTCTGTGTTTTGCTGTGCATTTCATTTTTATAGTGGCTTCACCGTGTTAATTCTGACGTTTTTACCTCTTCCTTTTCTCCCAGAGCAATTGCGCAGCTGGTTAATTCTTTTACCCTGTGAAGAGGACGAAATGATTAATTCCTGCTGTTTGAAGGCTGCAGCTCTATGTATTTCAAGACAAAATTGTACAGTGTGCTCTTTAACTATTGAGCAGTTTTATACAGTGTATGTAACAGAAATAGGCTTTTAATTTTGTAAGAGATTCTTGTTTTGCCAAATCTAGAAACTGTTAATTGTTTGGAGGGCTTCAAAATCCCCGTGCGGGTCTGTTTCAAACTTTTAAAAATATATATATATTTTTAATTTTTTTTTTTACTGCTTGGTTTATTTTCTTCTCTTTGATCTTTTATATTCACGTAAGCTGTAGTACTTTAACTACCTTTATTCCAAACTTAGCGGGTCCTCTTTACTGGAAGTTTTGAATAAAACCTGTTGTTACTGCTTACCTTTGATTAAAACTTTGTCTTGTCCACTTCTTAGTAGATTTTGACAAACCAGGTAAAGATATGATCTTGGAGGAGGAACAGCTAGGAGTGAAGAGACACTGACGTGTGTGGCTAGCACAGGTTAGTAACCCTACAAAAGATAGAATGGGAGATGAATAAACTTTGTGGAGGGAAAGACTTCGTAATGGTAGGATATATTAACATGGACGCAGTCACACTAAAGTTCCAGTTCATGGAATTTCTGTGATTTTATAGCATGCAATATCTGAATTAGCAGAGTTTCTCTGCCTTTTATTGAAATGTCTAGCAGACTGTAGAGTGCGTGGAGGTGACTAAGACCATACAGTTGCACATTCATTGAGGTCTGAGAAAAACTGAGTGAGAAATGCTTATAATTAATAAGAACTCGAGTTATGACTTCATTTTTCACCTTCTTTTTCTCTGGTTGTAAAATAAACAAGCCTGATCCTCCTTCATGAAACACTTAGAGGTCTCCATCAAAATAGGTATTTCCCTCCCTTACAGTATATATATATATATATATATATTTAATCATGAGGAACATTTTTGAATGCCTGTGTTCCATGAAGAAAGTGTTAGGACACAGATTTTGTGTGTCAGCCTTCACAGCCTCTTGTCTATTTGCTTTGGGTGGTTTACCTTGTGGAGAGCATTGCTGCCTCCCAGCTGTTTGCTGGAGACCTGCCTGGTGGTGAAGGCCACAGTGGCAGTGTGGTTTTCTTTGTTTTGTTTTGTTTTTTTTTGGTCTTCATAACCTTTAAGAATTTTTTTTTTATTCAGATTAACATTTCTTATAAAGTGGTAGTCATGGCACAGGCACTAGTCTTAAAAGTTTGAAGTTGAGGGTGATCATAAAAAGGAAATGCTGTTTGCTGTCTCTGCTTTTTTTTTTTCCTTGTCTTTGTCCCCTGCTGAATTAACTTTCAGCTGTTCCCAGCTAGGTTCCTTTCCTCTGTTAGAATACAGAAATTGGGCTTTTCTAAATTGCTACAATCATCCACCAGTCAAGCAGGTCTTAAGTAATGTAAGTGTTTCTGCCTCTCCATATTTGGATGATCCTGTAGAAATTATAATAAACTCTGAAGTGGCTTTGAAGTAAATAAAGTTCTGTTGCAAGAGTATTTGAGTGCTACTGTCTCATTAGTTTAGGGCAGCCAGGTGAGGGACCAAACCAAACCAGTTCAGGTCAGTTTGACCTTTCTCATTCTCTGGAGATAGTAACAGACTTGGACTATTGAAGTATGTACATTTTTCTCATAGTATTTGAGGAAACAGTCGAGACAGTGAAAGATTTTTAAAAACACACTACAAGTTTTTCAATATCTCTGATGTCTTTTTCCTTTTTATAAAATCTTACTGAGCTTCCTGGTTTAATGCCATCAGAAAACAGATCCACATTTCAAGAGCCTCTCTGAATATATTACTATAATTCCTCTCTTGTTCCTAACTGGAGATTGAAATCAGCAAATACTAGCTCTGCAGTGCGTTGGAAACTGTTCAGTGCTTTTGGGGGGATCCCAGTCTTCTGAATTTGTGTTTAGAATTTTTCTATGCTTTTGTTAGAGATGAACTACAGTGTATGTAATATTTTCTTCATCTGTTATCCAACTTTTGGTTTGTGGTAAGGAGACATTAAATGTAAGGGAAAAGTACACCTTCATGTGATTCTGATGATCCCAGCTGGACTTTGTTATATAACTTGATTGCATTAGCACCTGAGACTAATTGCCAGAAAAATGGGCCATAGAACAGCAGTTAGCTCAGAAGTAACTGCTAGCCTGAGGCCCTTGTGAAGACTTTTGGAGCAGCTTGGAGAAATTTTCTTACTGATTTGCTACTGAGTTACTATTACTTGTGCTGTTTTTAAGAGGGGATGGGGAAAAAATAGTTCATATATTAATATGAATCATATATCATGCATCAGAGAATCATGAGCCTGATCTCATTAAGCTGGTTTTGTAGTGGAAATGCTGAGTCACAACCTGAACCACTGATTGAGCACCTGGTGGGAAGGGAGGGGCAGCTCAGGTGCACGCAATGCTCCTGAGTGACTGCAAGGGTTGGAGCCAGGCTACACCCCTTCTCAGTCCTCATTTAGGGGCAGGTAGTGGAGGCAAGGGTATCTCCGTGGAGATCCCTGCCTACTGGAGACTTTCCAGAGGTAAGTGATTTTTTTTTTCCTTTGTTTCTGTGTCTGTGGTTGTTGCATTTGGTTTTGTTCTCATTTGTTGCAGTTTAGGGTTGTGCTACTCTGCTATTATTGCTGTACTTTCTGTCACTTCATAGCATTACAGCATTAAACTGTTGTCTTGTTAAATCACATATTTTGTTACTGCGTATGTTTTCACAACTGCGTTTTTTTCTCAAGTCTTCTCTATGAATGTGATCATTTATGACGATAGATTGGTGTAGAAGTGCCTGAAAATGTCATGGCCTTTTCTTGATTTGCTTCTTTCTTTGATTTTTTTTTTTTCCTTCTCATTTTCTTGCCATGCTTTAAGACTTTAATCAGCATTTTGGAAGCTAGCTGTGTTTTGCTGGTTTGTTTTATTAATTGCTCCAGGTTCATTCTGTTCAGTACACTGTAGACTCTTACTCTGCTCTTGAGATTCCTAACTGTGAACTGGCAGTCACCTTTTCTGGTTTTGTTCCTAAACATACAGCATAAGTCTACTATCACAAGTCGTGGTAGAGCAATGAGTTCTTTACAAGCATCATCTCACAGCTCTGCATTTATAATTGTGTGACTTAAGCAATTAAGTCAAGAAATACCCCCTTGTCACGTTACCCTTTTTGGTAAACAACTTTTTATTACTTTTAAAACCCTTCTTCCAAACTTCTATATTTTTATAACTTGTCTTATTTTTCTTGATAAATTCCTGTGACCAGCTGTTTGTTAGACTCTTTTTTCATGCGTGCTGGATGATCTTAATTTTGGTCCAAAAAAAAACCCTTTTAAGTATGCTTGCTGAAGGCCAGTAAAGAATTATGGATTGTTGTAGGCACTAGAAGTTACCCATAAAGATACGCGTGCTTCACATGCTTTTTCAGCCCCTCGCCATCTCAAATGAGAAGTCTTATAGAGGGAGAAGCTGAATGCTATTGGATGTGAGTTTTGCTTGGGTTTGCTATTTTCAAGACTTCAGTTGTACCATTTACTTGGCTTCTTTTTGTGCTTGTACGTTGCATGGTTTGCTATGGACCAGAGTTGTTGGCCAGGCTGTGTATTCAGTGTTCCCTGATTGTTGCCGTTAGCTTCACAAAATAAGCACTACGCTTTTTCTTGCCATCTCCCTCCAAGCGGGCTCCAGAATAAACAAGTGGTGTAGTTTGTAGGATGAAGCTGCTGTACTGCTTGTTAGCCTTGGTGGCTGTTCCTCTTGGACAAACCAAACTGTGCCTCTAACTCAACTCAGAGACAGCAGATTTGTATGAGCTGGCTGGGGTGGTTCTGTTGCTGGAGTCTGGAGAGCTCTTGAGATGCTATACCTGTTCTTGAGGTGCCACAGGCCCGTGCTGGTGTGTTGTGCCAGACTGCTGCTGATTTGTCCCTTGTTATTAGCATGCTGTGAGCTTCTGAAATGGTGGGTTCTGATTTCACTCTTGTTCAGTTGAGGTAGCTGACAAAATGGCTCCTGTTTATCTCAGCTGTAGGAGATGATGACCTCGTCAGCTGCAGCAGTTCAGTCTGATTGTATGACTAAGTCATGATCAAGAAGCAGTTGTAAAGAGACACATTAGTGATTCATACAAACCTATTGTAAAAAGAAGTGTAACTCCAGTGAGATTATAATGCTGGCATACCCTTAGTTTGCAGGATGGGTGCAAAAATGACCGATTCTACTGCAGTGTATGGAAAAGAAAGGTGTAGTTTTTACTTGGGTCTGATTAAATACATTGTAGTTATGAATGGTATGTGGTTCCTCATTGTATGTTTGTTTGTTAGGTGCACTCCAAGTCATGAAAGTGGTGTCAAACTCAACTGTACAAGCAGTCCAGAATTTGACTTCAGATGTTGTTCTGGAATGTTGGTATTTTTATTCTAGCAAGCGTAGATTTGTCATTTTTTCCTCTTAAGAGGTGGTTTGTGATGTGTTTGTTCATTCTGTCACAGAGGGGTGAGTTTAAAGGCAGAGTCCTCTCTTTGTAATAGTGTCAGCTCACTTGAAGCTTCAAATCTGTAAAACTTAGAGGAGGCAGCTGTTAGGTAAACTTGGAAAGAAATTATAATCTTCATGTGCTTCAGATTGTGGAGAGGTTTTAGTGTCTCCTGTAGCAATAAAAAACCTATCACAATCAACTCTGTTGTAGTAAATATAAAAGGAGCTATGACTGTATTGTAGTGGGTGCTCTGCAAGCAGGTTTTCCTGTCTCAGAGAGTTCTGTTGAAGTGCATGTGCTGCCTGTTTAGACTTGTGTGAGAAACACAGCTGGTATTTTTAAAGTATATTCTAATTATTGTATTACAACTGCTTTCTTTACACAGTACCCTTTAACATGTAGATGCATTCCTTCACATGAAGAAATACTGTCCCTCAATGCCACTTTCCTTACCCTTTATGTAGTAACTTTGGAATTATTATCTTTTTTTTGGTGAAAATTCTTTGATGGGCTATGTTTTAATCTGCATATGGTGATAAGGCATGTGTGGTATTGCAAACAATTACCATGAGGTAGGAACCTGATTCTGCAGAGCAGCCTTGTAGTGAGGAGCTCCATGTTTTTTTGTATGTGGGATCTGTTAGTGTTATACAAACCCTGGAGTAATCTATAACGTGTGCCATCAACAGAAACAAAAAAGTGTGTATGTTACAGGAAGGGAAGGTTAATTGAAGCTTGTGATTTATTTATGCATTTATTTATTTTGCTGTCTGGGCAGCTAGGATTAGGGTTACACAGGATTATGCTCCTGATATTCTGCTGTAGTAGATTTAGTGTACACATATCCTGCAGCCATGCTGGAGAGAAGGTGTGGTGGTGGGAATAAGCGGTGAAGGGCAGGCAGAGGAGGAGCAGTCAGACAAGGAGCTTACACAGAAATGTTTGCAAACAATTTTTTTTCTTCTGTTTACTAAGAAAGTGCAGGGAATGCTACTTTCTGTGCCAGAAGCTGTGAGTGGGTGGCTGCTTTGTGGCCGCTCAGTTGATCCCAGATGTGTTTATCAGACCTGGAATGTTACAGCTGAACTTAGAGACCGATGCATAAGTGAGCATTGTGTGGGACTCGGGACAGGGAAAGGATGTCCTGGTTACCTGTAGTTTCATCATATGTGTTGTTTATTTTTTGTTGTTTGCATTGTCTGGTGTGGTTTTTCTTTCAGTAGTTAGGTGGATGAAAACATGCGCTGCGTCTGTGGCTGTGCCTTGGTCGGTCTTCTACTGAGTTTCTTTGCATGGGAAAGTGTTTACAAGGAGCCCAGTCAGAGTTGGTTATTTCTACAATTGTGTATAGCCTGAAAAATATGACATGTGTATCACATAAACAGGAAATAACCCTTGCTGAGCACTGAATGTAGCTGAAGACCTAATCTAAATAAGGCTGTTAGTCATCTTTATATGGTAACCTTTCATTGCTGCACGAGTTTGGAAAACATGGTTGTATCTGGTTTCCGTATGCTGGATGAATGTGTAGATACCAGCTGTTGCCTTGCACATATAAATCTTTTTAGACTCTACCTGAGGCACAAATATTCTACATACAGCAATCGTGGGTAAAAGGCTTCATGTGCACAAGTGTTAATGTGGGAACTGCACTGGACCTGTAGCATTAGAAGTGAGGCTGAGGTTACTTTGATCATCTGAGTTTCTTACAACAATAAATAGCTTTAACAAAACAAAATGAAAGCATTTAGAGTATACCTGGAAAAACAGTTGTTTTATTTGCGTTTAATAAAAGTGTTCTGTGTATAGCATGTGAGAATGACAGAGCCAGGCTTGGGGCACGCATCACTTCATTTATGAGATTTGTTTTGTCTCATAAGATGTGTTTTAAGTGATGACCGTATTTTATTTTTGTCTGGAAAGCTGACTGAAGAGAGATCAAAGGAAATGAGAGATAATAGCCTTGATATTTAAAGAGGGAAAAAAAATGTTTGAGGTGCAGAGATGTGCTTTGATACTCTAAACTAGTTGTGCCTTTGAGGGTCCAGCAGGAGGAAAGGGAGAAGACTGGATGGACTTACTGCTGCGTGCAGTTTCCTTCTGATACAAGCTGACTCAGAAACAGGAGGAGGTCTTACAGTGGAACAGATGCCAATGATTGGTTTAAAATCTTGAGGGTTATGAAGAGGGGGGAGAATACTGGAAAACAGTAACAAAAATAAACTAAGAAAAGCGATGCTTTGGTAGAGATGTCTGCTTGGGCTTTGGCCTCCCAGTGCACCTCAGCAGCCCTGCCTCTGGCTGCTTGCTTCTCTGAGAAATCCTCTGAGAGCAAGCTGTAGGAAGTAAGGGTTTTTTTTTTTCTCTTTTTTTATGGGGGGGTGGGAGAGGGGACTGCTGTAATCCCCATCTTTTGGTTTTGACTGGTTATCCACACCCTGTTCAGGATGTATATGAAGGGGCTCCTGTTGGTAGAACCAACCCATGCCAGCTTTCAGATCAGGGTTTGAGAAATGCTCGTGAGGGTGGAGGATGCCAAAGCAGAAAGGGTTGGTCAAACTGAGTAGTTGAGTGTTAGTGACAGCTGTCTGCTGAAGTCACCTTGTTTTCTGCAAATGCTCGTTTGGTTACTGTCTGTAAAGGGGCTGTGAGTTGAAAATGTGGCTTTCTGGTGCATAAATATTTGAGTAGTTATTCCAGGAGTGTTACGTATTACTTTTGTCTGAGCAGAGTGTGTGTTATGGATGTGAAGTGCAGTAAATCCCATTCAGGAGGTGGGTCGGCCGTACCGTGGTCTTTCAGATGGTATGGGCATAAAGACTGAGTGCAAAGATTCAGTAAGACTCAAATGGAAGATATTTTGAAGTCCCCCCCATGTATCATTTGCAAGTTCTTAACCATCTTTGTCGTTAGTTTCTTCTACTGTTTTATAAACAGTTTTATTTTTTGGGTCTGACTCTTAAAATTTGGTCTTTGCAGTGTAGAATTTATTAATTACGCAAGCATGTGGTTAGTTAGCTAACACTGTCTCTACTTGTCACCTTCTTCCAGAAAGGTCAGCCATAGATGTCTTAGCAATAACCTTCACTGAAATGTATGCTTTGCTGTTGAATGAGCTGCTGTGAGACTAGTCCTCATTAAGTAATCCAGGAGTATTTGTGTGTGCTGTAGGAACATCCAGTGATGAAATTGTCTGTTGAAGTTGATTATGTTTACTATAATACTGATATTCTTTGTGGAAAGTTTTATTCTAGAACATAATTGAATATGGGAATTTGTGTTTTATGCTTAAGGAACTTTGCTTACTATCTGTTCTAACATTTAATACTGCAGTAACAAAAAAATGGGTCTGAATATTTAAACATAAATATCCTCATAGTGTTCACTGTTAGTTTTATGTGGTGTCTCAGAATACCTCTGTCCTGGGGTTTTAGCTAATGAATATTTGCTTGTTTCTCTGCTTTCTGTGATGTAAAGATGAGATTTCATCTACCACACACATATCTAGGAAAAGTAAAATGAAATATTGGCAACTCAGTGTTAAAAGTAGATAGAAAAATAGAAACAAATAACTTCTTTTGTTATTACTATAATTTATTCATAATAGTGATAAAGACCAGGAAAGAGATGAGTGGAGGCCTGGTTTTCTTTTGCTTACATTTACTTTCAGAGTCTGTGAGGTACTGAGATTGGTAGTTTCATACTTGGAAACAATAGCTTGCTTCTTAGTGGGGACAAATGTTATATCCTGCACTGCAAGAGGAAGAAGCAACTATATGAATACTATATGAATACAGGGACTAGATAGGAAGTAAGCATCCTCAGTGTTTACATTTGACCTTTTGGGCTCTTGCTCACAAACTTGCAGCAAATAGGGAGGAAAGAGGGAACACATGGATGTTACAGTGAGTTGTGTGGCCTCTAAGGCATTTTTCTGTACTGCCAAGGGCTGGTGACAGTTTACTGAATACAGTGTCTAGCTGAGCATTGTGGATCAGAACAAGTAATTTAAACTGTCCAGAAGAATCCATGTGAATGATGAGAGGTGCATCAAATGTGACCTGGAAAGAAAGGCTGGCTCTTTCTCTGGGTGTTTCTTCAGAGATGACAGCAAGGAGGTGGAGGAAGTGCTAAGTATCTCAAAACATGCACAGGAAGATACTCTGAAGTGGAAGAATCCATCTCTTTTTCTCCCCTTTACAGGGAGTGGGACAAGAAATATCAGGCTTAAATTGCAGAGAATAAAACTGAGATTAATGTGGAGTTGATATAATTCCTAACAGTCAAGATAGCAAAGTGCCTTAGTGAGTTGTCTGGATGGATTTTGGAGATGACCATTGATAAGCTAAAAGAATATTTGGAAAGAAAAACTTGACTTGCTGAATGTCCCTGTCTGTCTCACCCCCCCCCCCCCCCCCCCCTTTCTAATATTGCAAGACAACTGAATGTAGTCTCAAAATGAAGGAGGCTACTGATGACCACACATCATCTGAGGTGAATGATAGAGTTTTCTGTTTCATTTTCAACAGTGATGCTAAAAGGTCTTGAATAAATATTTATGCTGTGTGAAAACTTCTCATATCTCTTATGTGAAGTTTGAAACCTGTTCCCTGTGCCTTAATCTGAGTAGATCTCCTAACATAGAAATAGAAGTTCTGGTTAAAACTGCTTTTTATTTTGTCTTATCTTTTGAAGCAGATATATAAGATCACATTGTGTGTGTGTGTGTATATATAGATATTTATGCATGTATGCACAGTATGTTGTGGGGAGATCCCTAATTTACTGCAGCAATTGTAGAAATGGAAACAGCAACGTTCTGCTGGGGAGGCTGAAACTGACTGTAAAAGTCTCCCTAAAGGATTAGTGAGGTAAAGGACTGGTCTTGGTAAACCCAAGGTGGAACTCATGCTGGTACAGGTGTCACTCTTTCACATTCTGAATCCAACTGAATGGCCCCAAATAAGTGTTGAATGTTTGTTCTTCCAGTTGTTAAAACACTGCTGTGGCCGAAGAGGACAGATTTGTCCCTGTGATGATGTGGTAATAAATTCCTTTGTGTTCAGAACGTATCCAAGCTGTGTGACCAAAATACTTAGCATTAACTTCCCCTCCTGTCCAAAAGAAGGCAATGATCTTGGAGGCAAGATGCACGTGAATTGTTCATTTTTAGTTTTTTTTCCTGTATGCTAAATATATATATATGCTACTGTTTATATAAACAGAAATAGCACTTAACCCCCACTGAGGGGCACAGACAGGGCTGGTGAAACATTGTTTATAGGAAGGATGATATAGTAAAAGAATGAGATAGACTCACATTTAGAAAAGAATTCTCTTTTCCAGTAGTCACCTAATTTGGAAATTACAAGCACAAGATGCGTGTGCTTACGTACAAGGAAACAAAACTGCTTGCAAGATAAATGATAGCCTCATGTTAAAGATGCTTACATGGGCTGCAGAAAACATTCTTACCTGTTTGTACTGGGGGGGGTTTGGCCTGAACCACAAATATTTAAATTTTCCTATATCTCAATCTTGAATACCTCTTATCAGATTTATCATATTGGTCTTTGTCATCCTGAAACTGAAAATGTCTTGATATTTTGCTGCAATTGTTATGTTCCTATGGCCACTTCTACCTACTATCTCACTTCCACCAATTGTGCTTTTCACCTACTTGTGAACTGTTCAGCACAGCGACTTTGAGACAGAACTCTGAGCACTGATGCTGTTGGAGGTGCAGAGACAAGCATCTGAATGCATGAAAGCCTACCTCTTCTAATGTTAAAGTTGTTTACAATGATAAACTAGGTTGTTGGTGGGTTTTTTTGTCCATAATGTATGCTTCACTTTGTGAAGTATAATTTGAGCATTTCACTGTATAAGATCATGCTGATTTCATACCCATCTAATAAAACTTGTGTATACTGGGGTGGGGGGAGGAAGCAGGTAGCATTTAGTCACTTAGAATCATCAGCCTTTTGTTACCAACTTTGTCAAGCCTGAAAAAGCTTAGAAATGGATGCCAGTTAATGATTTCCATGGGCACGAAACTGGAAATGAGGATGCTTGGTAGAAGTTAAGCATCAGATTGTACTGTACTTACTGTGTTTACAAATATGCTTGCTATGATCTCATTGCAGTGCTGAAAATAATCAGGAGGCAATTAATGGTTTCCTTTTCAGCTGTGCAGTCATGCCCTGTGTGAGAAATATTTTGATGTCATGAGTCACTGGAGGCTATGGAGGAAAACATGCTCCTTATGCCAATTGTTTTTTATTAGTGAAAATGATAGTATTTTATGGGCGATATTTTACTGGCAAGTGATTTAGCTTACCAGGCTTATTTATAAGAACAGTCAATCTTGGACAACATAATTAAGTTTACTTTTACAACCATTAGTCTATGTTAAGGAGTATAATGTTTTGGTGTTGGTTTTGTTTGACCCATGTAGTTACTGAGAAAACATCATTGCTTTTAGAAGATAAACTTTTTAAAATCTTCTACATTTGATTTTATGCTAGGCAGTTCACTGTGACCAGCTGAAAAACTTCTGTGTTATCTAAAGGGAACTTTCCAGTTGAGGGTGATGCCATTTCTCAGCATGTGCTCTGTTAATAACAAAAACAAAATGTTGAAGTCACTGCCATAGAATTCTGTGAAGAAGTTTCAGCTCCCTTGCTTATAGAAAAGCTTTACAGATATCTTTTATCAATATAGTTGATGAAGTTTGCCTCCTCTTTCTTCGGGTACTTGCTTGTAGGTTTCAGGCCAAGTTCAGAGCAGATCTTTTTTCCCCACGTTCGCCAGACAGCTTTAGTAGCTCTCACAACCTCACAGCTCCTCTCCAGCATGGGTACAGTGAATCTGCTCAACTCTTGGAGTCATTCCTTGTTTGTAGGTTGCTAGCTGGGAAAGATGGCTTTTGTGCTCAGATGTAGCCAGAGTGCTGACTTTTGCTTCTGCCTTGAAGCCTTTACACAGCAAACATCTGCTTGTATAACTGTTAATGAGCTTTTGGGGAGATGGTTTCATTTAGGCTCTTGTCTTACCTAAGTCATGAACATATAATGAGCCAAGGCTTGGAATTTTGCATTCAAGTGGGTGAGCTTTCTCAAGTGAATATGCTTCCGACTGATCTTTGTTTGTTTGTTTGTTTTCCAATTTTCTTTAAAATGGTGTGGATTTTTTTTTAATTTAAGTTCTGAGACTGTTCTTAATTAAAGGCTCCCACTCTGCACAGAAAACCAGGCTGTTAATCAGCAGGTGCCATTTTTAGCGTTGCTGTGTGAAGCTCACATTGGTTCAGTCTTTCCCGTGTGAGAACTGAAATGAGTTGAGGAGTGTCCTCTGAATGATTGCTTATCCTTTACTTCAGTCACCGCTGCAGTTTCAGTCCCTACTACAGTAGGGACTATAGTCATGCTGCAGTTTGCCTACACCTGACACATTAGCAGGATTTAACTTGCACCAAAAAGTAACTGCTTGCTTGTTGCTCTGGTCTGCAGTGCTAGGTTGCAACTCTTTTCTCGTGTGCATTAAAATGCAGCGTGCTTTGCTCACAGAAGGGGAAGAAGCATTGTGTTGCTGTGTCCTGGGAGCCCAGTGTATAGTATGGATCTATGTTGTGTCAGTTTTGTAATGAGAAGGTCATTTAGCAAGAAGGTATAGATTCATAGATACATTAGGTTGGAAAGGACCTACAAGATCATCTAGTCCAACCATCGATATATAGCAGAGAGAGGGCATGGCTGAGCCATCCTTGTAAGGGGAGAATGAAGTGATGAAATAAAGTCTCATCTCTGAATAAACATAATTACATTCACATTACTTAAAAGAAGAAATAATCTTGTAGCCACTACCAGTAGCAAGTGTATCCCACTAAACATCCAGAGAGAGGGACCAATACGGGTAGTTCCTAGATAAAGTGCATCTTCATATGCTCAGGAAAAAGCTGATGCTGTTCATTTCATTTCGTTATTTGTTTTGGTGAAAAATGCTGAGAAATTGCATTTAGATCATTGAGGATTTCACTTTTCTACTTGCCTTCGGAGCACACTGCTTATAGGTGTTTCCATGAACATATTAAATACTGTAGTGACCACGTGCACAAAAATTGCTTCTGGACTTCTTAAGGGGGAGATGTGCGGAGCTGTTGGAAGCAGAGTTCTGCCAGAGAAAGGAAGAACGAATGGATCCAACTCAAAGTGCCAGGGGAAGGCGGTTACATGGAATGTGAATTTGTGTAGTACAGATAGGTGAAGATGCTCACAGCAATACTGCTTGCCCTGCAACAAGTTACAGAAGACTTTTTTTCCTGTTTTTTTGAGGGGATCCAGTTGCTTATACGTGCATCCCACACACTTCTACTTGGTGCCACAATGTTTTTAACACCTTATAAGCGTGATTGTAATAGCACTGGCTCAGCACTATGCCTGTGCTTTTGGAAGTAACCAGCAGTTCGTGTGGGGAGCTGCGTGTGCTGGAGATCAGAAAGCACAAAACAGGCTCATATTATGCATTGGATCGGGGGTAATAAAGACGAAAACAGTGTGTGTGTGGTCGTGTACCTTACAAGCACTTAGGGGGAGCAGAGCACTGTAATGGGGCAGAGTGGGGACAAGGGAGACGTCTTCAGGGGAAGTTCTTTGTCTATTTTATATGGATTAGGATAAGTGCGTGGCTGTAGCAGAGCTGTGCCATCTCTGTTCCTGCCGGTGGTACAGGAGGAAGAAAAACGGCCACCTCCCCGTACCACAACGGCCCCGGGGAGGGGCGGGCGCTGCGCCGGAGTTCCGGCTCTGTCTGAGGGCGTCACTTCCCGGGGAGGGGCGGCCGCCGCTGTGCGCAGGAGGCGGCGCCCTCACGAAGGGTCGGTGGGGAAGGCGGGAACGCTGTGGAGAGGTGCGGCGCAGGGTCCCGACCCGCGGGAGGAACGGCGGTTGCGGGGGCCGGTGGTGGCGGAGCTCGGTCGGAGCGTGCCCGTCGTTGGTTACGCGCAGCAATAAAGCGGTGCGATGCTGTCGGTGGTTCCGTAGCGCCTTCTTGTTCCGCTTTTTTCAGTGGGAAGAGCGAACCGTCTTTCGCGTCGACTCCTCGAGCGCTCCGAGTTCTTGGAAGGAAGTTAGAAGCGTCGCCCTGTCTGCTCAGGGTTTCCTCAAACAGACGCGAGCTCATACGTTTCAATGAAGATCCCATCTGCGCTGCTGAGGTTCCCTCATCGTTATCTCTGTGACAGAGCTCACTTGAAGAGCTTGACTTTCGTTTCCAGGTCGGATTTCCTGTGCGTTGAGTCTGCCGCACCAGCGCACCTGTGCCATTCGAAATGGATGTGCTCGTCCAAGGGCTGGAGCAGAGAGCTGTGTCACCGCGCTGCCCCTGAGCAGCACGCACAGGGCCTTTCTGACACAGAAAAAGGACTTATAGACAGACTCTACAACGGCCTCATCCGGGGCCACAGAGCCTGCTTAGCTGAAGCCATTACGCTCGTAGAGTCGACTCAGGCTAGGAAAAAGAAAGTAGCCCAGGTGCTCCTTCAGAAGGTATTATCCTACCACAGGGAACAAGAAAAGTTAAATCGAGGAAAGCCGCTTGCCTTTAGAGTGGGTTAGTCCTTTAATCCTGTTCAATAGTTGCTCTGGCAGGACAACAGCACTCACCTTTCGTTATCGCCACTGTCGTTTAAGCACTGTACTCTATCTTGCATCATTGGTTTCTTATGGTTTGGAATGATTCTAGATTGCTTCTGCTGTTAGTGAAGTTAGGGCTTGGGCTGGAAAAGGCTCTCAAAAAAGCTGTAGAAGTAATACACATTTCTTTGGTTGTGTTACAGCTATTGCTGGTCAGTTTTTGTTTTGTTTTCTATGTCTGGTGGTGTTTCAGTATGCATTAAGAGATGTTAGGTAGTTAGCAATAGCTGTCAAGTACACTGGCAGGGAAGGATGTAGCTCATCTGTTGAGTATGTATTTCAAGCTAACTACAGCAGCTTAGCGGGGTATATCAATTGTGGCACATCCTTTTATTCACCTTTGCTGTGATATTGTGATAAAACACGAATTATCTTTAAATTAGCATTGATGGTGCTTATGTAGCGTGTTATTTATTTCATTAACAAGCTGGCTTTTTGTGTGGTTCTTTCTTTCTATTTCCCTAACATGCTTGTTTAGGGTTATCTGGTCCTCCTGGTGCTGGGAAATCAACTTTCATTGAATGCTTTGGGAAAATGCTTACAGAAAGAGGACACAAAGTGTCAGTGCTAGCTGTGGACCCCTCCTCTAGTACAAGCGGTGGTAAGTAGGACTTAATGTTTCAGATGGGTCTCTGATATATCTTGAAATGTAGAAGGATCTATTTGGGGCAGATATTGTACCCCATTACTGTATGAAATTGAGAGTTATGCATCAGTGTCCTGACTTTGTCGGGTGTACTCTTTTCCAGTGTTTGATTGCTCGTGCGTTTCTTTCCATCTGAAACTATTGTTAGCTGCCATTTCCAGCATTGTTAGAAGATGCTGCAAAGGAACTGCTTGAAAAAGAAACAAATTTCAGTGTGCAGTGACTTAGAACTAGGAAAAATTATGTCCTTATGTGTGTGCATTCAAACTCCACATCAGTAGAAAAGTGCCAATGTTGCAATGCTTACGTGAATAGAGCATCTCTTATCTTTTGGAATGGGCATTAAACAATTAAAACCCCACACCAGCAACACATACTAGGCTCATTTTTGGGAAGTTTTTCTTTTTGGAAAGAAACAGCAAGGATAAATTTTGTGCCCTGCCGCACATGGGCCGCAGAACAAGCTGATCAGGAATTGCAAAATCCACTCCGACCTGGTATAAATCCTTCATATTCTATAGGAGTAAGATGTGCTTGTCAGGCCTTTTCAGCTTCTGAGAAGCAGAGCCAAACAGTAAGTTTTTCTTGCTCATTTGGGGAGTGGCAGGGAAATGGGGAAGGGAGATGTCTTGCACGGTTGAAATAATTTAATAATAAATTTTGAAGGTTCTTTATTGGGTGATAAAACGCGGATGACTGAGTTGTCAAGAGACATGAATGCATACATCAGACCATCTCCGACCAGAGGGACGCTAGGAGGTGTGACGAGGACTACAAATGAAGCCATTCTGCTGTGTGAAGGAGGAGGTTACGATGTTGTTCTTGTGGAAACAGTAGGTAGGTGCTTAGGGTTTTCTTCCAGTTATCCTGCTGTGGTATCTAATGTCAGCTGTGTTTCTAGCTACAAACTTTCTGTCTTCTTGAATTTTGCTTGTGTCAGTTTTCTAGCCATGTACCTTGTTGCATCTTGTAACAACACTGGAATGATGTGTTCCATGTTGTCTGTGCTCATGGGTCCTGAGGCACAGGATCAGGCTGCCCACAGAAGATGGGGGTGCCCATCCTTGGAGGTGCTTTGCATGGGGCCCTGGGCAGCCTGAGCTGGTGGGGGCGGTCCCTTCCAGCCGCAGCCATTCTGTGATGCTGTGCTCGGTCTGTATCAGAGTGATGGTGCAACACCTCCCTTTGTTACAAGCGCTGTCATTAATGTGAGTGTGAAAGCTTGCCGTGAGTGGTAAACCCTGGATTTAATTTTTCAGGTGTGGGACAGTCAGAATTTGCTGTGGCTGATATGGTTGATATGTTTATATTGGTGCTGCCGCCCGCGGGCGGTGATGAATTACAGGTATTTTTCACGTTCTCTTTTTAAGCGCTACCTAAGATTAACAAGATAAATGAAAGGCTAGGAATGTAGTGTGCATAAAATGGTCTCTCACGTAAACTGATATCCATACATAGCATCCCTGTGTCAGAATAATAACCGGTGACAATAGTGGCCATTGGTCCAGCTGTTGCATGGCTAGTGTATCCAGCCACCCCCCAGCAGGAGCCACCAGAAGCCAAGCTTTTCTGATCCTTCTGCTATTGGCTCCATGTGTCACAGCTCTTCTGGGTATTCACAGTTCCTCTCTGTGTTCCGTGCAGGGTATCAAACGGGGTATCATTGAGATGGCAGATCTAGTTGCTATAAATAAAGCTGATGGTGATTTGATTGTGCCTGCACGGAGAATACAGGCTGAATATGTCAGTGCTATGAAGCTGCTTCGCAAGCGTTCCAAGGTTTGGAGACCAAAGGTGTGTGTACTTTGCTATAGCGTTTCTGCTGCGGTGTTGTTTGTTGTCTTCCCAGAAAAAGTGCTGAATGATTTGTTGCTGTCTCACCTAGCTGCATTAAGTCTCTCTGAGCTCTTCTAGAAACATTTTAGTACTCTTGCTTAGATTTTTGCACTGCGTGAGAGACTTGTTTGCCACTGTTTCTCTTTCACCTCTTGATCTCAAGGCGTGCTGCATGGAGCACTGCAGAGCCTCAGTCCTGCCCACTGTGATTTGTGTCATGAGCTACAGTCTCAGCTCTAGCAGTCCAATTTCTGACGTGGGTTGTAGTTCTACTAACTTGTCTTGCTTTTTTCAGCTTATCTTAAGTGTGCTGTGAGCTACTTGTCCCCTTTTCATAACTCTCAAACCTGTGATTGCATTTGTTCTTTCACTTGTTAGCGTGTTTCCTTTAATTTTTTGCTTCTGTTTTAAAACACCTAATAGTGGTTCTTATGAGCAAGAGCCTCATCTGTTGGTGTATGCAATGTCTAGGTTACTGGGGTTGTCGTGTTGAGTGTCATTGCATTATTCTGTGCATTAAAAGGTGACAGTAAATTATTAAGAAAAAGATTGAGTACTAATACAGGTACGTGTGCATGCACTCTAACTCTGTATGTGAGTATATAAGGGAGACTTGCTCTATGCTGCCTAAAATTGACTCCTTGAATTAAGTTTGTGTCAGCTGAGCTGCCTGAGGCTGAAGCACTCTTTTGTCGTGTTTGTTTTTAGATCTAATAAGAGCTGCTCGCCATTGTAATGGGAAATGTAATGACTGAAGTTAGTGCAGAAGAGTTTCTAGTGCTGTAGTCTCTTTCATTTCAGATAAGGTTTTTAACACTGTAAATGACTGCAGGTGTAAACAGATGTGCTTCCAGCAGAATGCTGCCTTTTGGCCTTACCAGTTCCTCTTTTTGCAGCAGTGTATTGTTTTGACAGAATCATATATGAGAACATGGTACTTTTCATCACCGTGTTTAACAGCTCATTGCTATCTTATAAGCAGCTGATGCAGCTGCGTGGGTACCTGCTTATTAAGCCTTACAAAAGCAACCCAGAGCTATTGTTGGAGACCAGTGGCTTAAACAGGCCATCAGAAAGCTGTCTCTGTTGTAGTGATGGCATTTTCTGACTACTGCAAATAAGAAAATAGTGATGTGTAGGGACTTCAAACATCAGATTGGAGAGAGGTTTTCTTCTTAAGAAGAGTAAAACCAGAATATGTAACAGGTTCTCTTGGGTGCCTAAAGTAGTTGGGCAGAATGAATTCCTGGTCTGGGAAGCATATGTAAAAAGAAGTTTAATATCCCTTTTCTGGAACATTTTGAGTGCAGAAGGGTAGCTATCAGCACCTGTCTACCAGAGTACGTAATCAAGTTTACATTTCAGTAAAACAGCAAGACTGTGCACTTTTAGCTAAAGGTCATATTTAAAATGATTCTCACTTGTCATACAAGCAGTTGAACGAGCCCTGTTTGTCACTAATATTATGGATCTCAGGATCTACTTAGAGTTGGTACAATCCCAACTTTGAGATTATTTTTTTTTTCATTTTTTATTCATCATGGAGAAAAGAGTGAGCAGCACTGGGTAGATGTACTGAAGCAAGCTTGCCTCCTGCGTTACCTGGCTGTTGCAGTCTGCCCGATGCAGTAATTGAACCCTTAAGCCCAGTGGTTACTTGGCTTTAAAAGTTCTTCTGAATCCAACAGGTGATGCGTATCTCTGCCAAAACTGGAGAAGGTATCTCAGATATGTGGGATAAAATGACCGAGTTCCGTGACCTCATGCTCACAAGCGGTGAGCTGATTGCGAAGCGACGGAAGCAGCAGAAAGTGTGGATGTGGAATCTCATCCAAGAAAATATGTTGGAACATTTCCGGAGTCACTTGGCAGTCAAGGATAAGATTCCACTTCTGGAAGAAAAAGTTCTTAGTGGTGTCCTGTCTCCTGGGCTGGCAGCTGACCTGCTGCTGAAAGCGTTCAAGGATGGTCTCTAATTGTTATATTCTGTGTTCTTATATTGTGTTCTTGCTAATTTCTTCATGTAAACGTAAACATTAAATACAGTCTTTGTATGTGTGAATTCAAGTGTTTACTATAACAGACTCTAATGGAATATGTTTGTTAGTATGAGTATGTGTTAGTACTCTGGCAAAAGGTACTGCAGGATTCTGTATGTGCGAAGGTTGATGCAGACACACTCAGAGACTGCTACACGTTGACTTTTTGGAGTCTGTACACATCATGGGTTTGTTGGTCAGAAACGTGAGCCTGTGTCAAAACGTGACCGGTTTTGGATGGGTGGGAGGGAAACGTTTGGGGCGACCACTTCATCGTGGGACTATCTTAGAGGTGATAAACACTTCTTCCCATTCTGATTCACTATTGGTTGTTGTTTGTATGGATTGCTTTTTCCTTCCTCTCGAGTCCCTGCAAGAACACTGGACCCCTGGTAGCCCCTGACTGCGGTCTTAGCTTTAATAGATGAGTTTCTAACTAGATGTTTTAATACAAAAGCCAAGTTTAATTAGAGTTTTTAAAATACAAACAAATGGAACCAATGCCACCCACGAAGTGCTTAATCTTTTTATACAGGAACAATGGTTTGAGGTTCTCATGTGATTGAAGTAAGCTTTTCATATTTGAATGCTATGTCTACTTTGCTCCTCTCTTATAGATGACGTGACTACTTGGGACTAAAAGTATGTAAAATTTGGAAGTTTTTATTTTAGATTTCCCTTAAGATTGCAGCTGGAGTTGGCATTTCCCGTTCATGAGCTAGAAGGCAGGGTTGCCTACTGACTATGAAGAGTAAAATGGGAAAATGCTGATTTTTTGAGGGCTGGCAGAAAAGCATTAAACTAACAGGAGTTTTAATGAGTCTACTGTCGCAGATAGAAGTTAACACAAAAGGCACCAGAGTGCTTTTTACAGTCTTGGTGTTTCTGTGTGTATGCTATAGCATGTGAGATAGTGTCTTTTTTCTCTCTCTTTTTTTTAATTTAAGTTCATTGTTATCTGTCCAGATTCCTAAGAAGTGTGCATTTTGCAGAGCAGTTATGCTCTGGCAGCCTGGATCTGGATTTCTCAAACAACTGCAGGTAGCAGTGAATTGCTTTACTTTGATTCTATTTCTTTTTTTTATTTCTTTTTTCCTTCCCTTTTTTTCTTTCTTTTCTTTCTGGAGACATTTTTTCCTCCTCCCCCTGTACCAATTGTTACATTGAGTTCTCAGCTAAGTCTGCTCTGTCTTGCTAGGCCTCTGTACTTCTAGTTTGCACTCCTTGGGTGTAATTCAGCAACTACCAGAAAAGATTAATGCATGTTGAAAATGCTGAGTTCCGTTTGTCAAAGTAGCAGAAATTAAACAGTGTGGAAACATCCATCAGCAGCTAACAGGACAGTTATTTCTTTCATCATATGAGGGTTTATGTTTTGTTGTCTGTATATTTTTACTTCAAGAATACAAAGAATGAGCAGAAACTAAAATCAAACTGTAATGCAAAGTAAAACAATTTGGTAAGTTTTAGCAAGGATCCCGTTGTATATTTGTAGTGTAATGCTAACAGAGAGCGCTGTGGGATTCTGGAGGCATGACACCAAAGCATTTCTTTATTAAGGAATTTGGTACCAGTGTAACTGATATTAGTGGCTTCCACCACGTAGGTTGTCAGGACTTCAGTGGTGTAAAAATACCTGGAGAGGAGTGTATAAGGGGTGGCAGAAGAACAGGACCTTGATCCTTACCTTTCTGTGTGAGAAACTGTAAAAGTGCTACGTTTTTCCACTTTTATTTTTATTTTTTTACTTTAAAGATAGTTTAGCTCTCTATTGAGCTTGACAAAAAGTACCCCAAGCCAAAAGGAGTGGCTGTCATCCTCTCAGCTTTAAAGATCAGCAATATTTTTGATTCCAAGTAGTGAGAAAGGTAGATGGGAAATGAATGAACGACAGCAGCAGTATTTCAGCTGGTAAGTTCTCAACTTCTTGCTGGTCCAATTGCTTCAGGTGGCAGTGTTTGAAGTGACCTTGCTCATACTTACCTGCTACATCAACTCGTGTTAGTGTTGTTATTTTTTTTTCTGTTGGCACAGAGCTTTATTCCTTGTCTCCTACGTGGGAGCTGTCAGGCAGGTCAAATAGAACTTGTGGCTTTGTTTAAATGGGGCTGTTGTCATGGAACAGTTCTTCAAGATTTTGTTTTCTGGACCCAGAAAATCCTGTCTGCTCAAGCCATGGGTCATCATTATTTTCTTGTTTTGTTGCTTTTAAAATATAATTAATTTTCTCATGAACTCTTAAGATAATACAGTGGTTTGAGCAAGTTCTGCTTTTTGTTCAGCTGCGTCTTCCTCTGAAGTGGAATTAGATTTGCCTTCTTGATGTGTTTGTGCCTCATGCTTCAGTAGACAGAGAAATGCTGACAAGGATCTGCAGAAATGGCGAGATAGGTAAGGTTTGTTGCTTTGTTTTTCAGTAATTCCTCTACCAAACTGAAAAGCTATACTGCATGATCTATGAGCTGAGCCTCACGTGTGGGAAGCAAATTGTTTTCTAGCTGGGAAAATATAGCCACAAAATGTTTTGAAGCCAACTGTTCAATTAGTTGTGCAGTTTTCTTTATGTCCTCACTGACATAAACAAAATGACAAAGCACATTGTGTTCAGAACAGCTGACTAACTTGAGCTGGTATGCTAGAATTTAGTAAACAGTTAAGTATTTCCTGAGATGGGAAGTGGCATTTGCAGCTGTAGCTCTGTGGGGTTAAAAAGGATAAAATGCTCTACGTCATTGAAGTAAGTGGGCTTTGGAAACAGCGTAGTAAATAGATTTGGTGAGTAGGATGTTGACTTATTTTCTGGTTTCTGGAGTTGTTAGGACCACAGCTATTACAGAGCAGTACATGGAAACATATACTATATATGAAAAATATATCTATATGGTTAAGTAATAGCAAGATTGCTGGATAATGCAATGAACTGCCAGACCAATTTATATGAACATTGCAGATGTAGAAACTCTAGTGTCTTGTCAAGTCTTGCAGTTATATCTAAGTGTGAAACTTTTCCCCAGGTCCCTCTGTAATAGATGGTGCTGCTGTTTCGCAGCTGGAAAAACAAGTGTGAGATGAAGTGATTTACCAGCCCTCTGGGTCAGGTCAGTGGAGTATAAGGGTTACAGTTCAGTAGTCCTTACTCTGAACCCCATGTATGCTTGACATCTGTGTACTTAAGGTTGGAAAAATGCTCTTAGCTAGTTCATGCTCTCAGTGTGACTTCTTTCATATCTAATCTCTCTTCAGTGACAGGACAGAGTTTATCCTTCATGGTTACTGTTCTGCAGTAATGTCCTGCTTTAAGAAAACTTGTAGAAAACTTTTCCCTGAAAATCATTCTGCCTTCACCTTTTTGTTATTGCGTGGCTTCCTGTTATATATGCTCGCTCAGTCTTTCAGTTCTCCTTGCGTGTGTTGCTAACACATGAATTTGCAGTGTGTTAGGTGTCTTATTTGTGAGTTTTGGGATTTCTTGGGGAGGTTGAGCACTGCTGAAGAATACACATGAACTTTTTAAAGAATTACTCTCGTGCAGCTTCCTTACTAAAGTTTTTATGTCTTGGAGTTATTTGGCAAGACCCACTTACTGACTTACTCTGTTCTAGCACAAACATACTCATTTCTCCTTTTCCTCGCTCAGTGTTACCTTGTTCCCTTCCTGAATGCAGTCAAGATGTAACAGTAGCTGTGTGTTAAAATGAGAAACGTTCTTGGCAGAGCATACCGATTCCAAAACTATTCCTGCTGGACGTTCTAAGGCAGGTATCACTGGAGACATAATTGAACAGGGGTAGATGAAAGGTCAGTGTGTTTCCTTGGAACGTACAACTTGAACAAACTACAGTGTACAACTTGACCTCTTGTGAAAAGGAGATCAGATACTCAGTGGTAATACCCTTACAGTTTTAAGCCCTGCTCCACTATTGACATATTAGAACATTAACGAGGTTTGTGGGTTGAGAATAATTTTTTTCAAAGGGAAAAAGATTTAAGCAATGACAGTCCACTTTTAGAATGGAAGAATGGTAGGCATATTCTGTTTCATGCTGCCATACCGAAGAATGGAGCTGACACTGACAGTGGTGTATGCAGAGGGTGCATTAAGGAGAAGCAATCAGGATGTCTGTTCTCTCTTGAGAGCATAAGGATTACTGCAGGCATTTCATTGTCAGTCCTCACCAGCTGTTGTGGTACGCAGTGTTTGCTGTGTGAGGCTTACAGCAGTGGTCAGGCATTGGAGTGGGCTGCTCAGGGAGGTGGTGGAGTTACCGTCCTTGGAGGTGTTCAAGAAGTGTTTGTATGTCATACTAAGGGGTGTGGTTTAGTGGGGAAATACTGGTGGTAGGTGGATGGTTAGACTAGACCGTCTTAGAGGTCTTTTGCAACCTTGGAGGATTCTGTGATCGATTCCCTTTTCTGTTTTTTGGATTTGTTTGTTAGGAGGGACTTGTCTAATGTACAGAGCTGTACTTTCAGATTTTGTTTATAATCTGATGGTTCACTTGCAACAAGAGAACAAAAGCTTTGCTTTTCAGAACTTCTTTCAGTTTCCCTTCATGGTGAATTTTGTGCGTTTTTCCCTAAAATACCGTGACAAAGTGTTTTATCTGCAGTGCGTTAGTTACTGTCTGTGTCTTCAGTTTCTCTCATGCTTAGATTTCTGTCACTCGTAGAGAAGTGTAAAAATAGCTTCAGTGTAGTTATTACCTTTAAAAATTATTCAGTGTTACTCATAAAGCTCGTCAGTGGTTTTCTATTCTTGTTTTGCTTCTTGTATTGAAAGAAACCTAAACCTAAAGATTCTGATGACTGTGCTGACTTGCACTGTGGCTAGCTGTGATGGCTGAGGGTGTGCAATATAGATATAATGAGAAGGTATTTGGATGCTTGTGTGGCTCGTAGCTTTATAGTCACCCAGCTGACAGTTTATCTTGGCCTGAAAATATGACACAAAGATACCATGTGTAGTTTTCTAATTGCAACCACTAGAAGACAAGGGTACTGTTAGTTTTTATGACTCGTTGCTTAGCAGCACTGATCAACAAAAGTGCAACCTTTTCTTCTAACTCTGAGCCTTGGCTTGTACAGGACTCAGCAGCAAAAGGCAAGTATTTCTGAAGTCATGTGAAACTGTTGATGAGAAACTCTCTCTTCTTGACCCCTTTGTTACCTTTGGTCTTTAGTCCTCTTTCTCCTTCTCATAAAGCCTTTGAAGAAAACAGGCACCATCCTGGGAAGGATGGGAAGCTTAGAGATGATCCAGCTGTGCTAAGATGTATTCTGTCACTTACGGGGAAAAGAAGCCCAGCTAATCCCCAGGCTGTACGTCTCCACTCATGGAAAGAGAAACAGACTTCAGCCATTACAGTAAGGCTTATTCTCATTTAGAGAAGCTTTCTCAGTATTTTGGAGTAAGCAAAATGTTCCATAGAGTAAGGGGAGATAAGGGTGCCAAGAATTTTCTGTTCTACGTCTCTTAGGAGGCATTTTGCAAACTGAACTAAAAGGGACATTGAATGTGTTTGAAGGTGATTAACTATCTGCAGTGAATCAGGACAGCTTTTCCTGTTTTCTTCCCTGCTCAAGCTTGGCAGGTCCTACAGGATAAGAGCACGGAGCAAGTTGCATGTTTCACCTTTATTGAGAGTTATAAATTGTTAGTCTAACTGAACAATGGTTTTCGAGTGGCATCAGGAGCTGCAGCAGTTGGTGTGACTTAGGTGCCAGAAGCACAGACTAGGAGCTGTTTAACTCAGGAGCTTGTCGTCTAATTCTAGAGCTAAGAGACAGCTAAGCGTGCTTTGTACAGTTTGCATACTATTCCTACCCAGAATGCTATGAATGAGAGATGTCTGTAAGCTTGTGGACATGAAGTGAAAAATAACACTTGCTTAGGCTGTGGATTTTTATCTGTTCTCCCATCACCTCCGCTAATGACATCTGCCCTTAACCTTCAGGATTTGTTGATAGCTGGTAACGGTATTGGTTAAGCACTTTGGGGCAGCATGTATGCCACAGGCCCATCTGCTCTGCAGTCCCTTCGGTTCTGAAATTCAAAGGGAAGCTTTCCTGATCAGCTGTCCTCGTCTCATAAAATTCTTGAAGAGGACAAGTGTTGCTTTTACCTATTCTTAAGAACGTGTAACTTGCTTATAAGTGAAAAAAGGTCTTTGCTGTGTCTTTATTTGTCAGTGCTGCCATTTCCACACCTGCACCAGGTGGCCCAAACGTGCTCACAGTGCTGCACTAGCACGAGTAAAAGGCACTGTGTATTTCATTTCTGTATCAAGATTAATCACTTCTTCTGCATTAAAAAAAAAAAAAAAAAAAAAAGTGTTGAAGTGGGAAATCTCATTTTCATCTCTTGCAGGGTGCACTTATCTTTTAGTTTGGCTCGAGCCATCGCTCCCCGCAGCCATTTCCATTCTGCACACGATTACATTTCCTGGCTGTGCGTTTGGAAATGCTGCTTTTTCTTTACATCCTGACGTCAGGGAGGGATGGCATTTCAGCGTGTGCTCAAGTGTGATTGAACAGGGTCCCAGAATACGGGCCGTCTGATTGTCGTCCCAGCAACGAGTCAGCTTTTTGGTTTCATAGATCCAGGGCTTTTGTAGTAAACCACCTTGTTTGCATACCAAGAAATTGCTGGATGTGACAAAGGTAAATCTTTTTATTTTGAAGATTATTCCTCAGCCAACTTTGCAGTAGCTTCGTCGTGAAACAGTGACGGTGACTTACAGAGAAAACAAAACTGCTTGGGACGGTTTCTTGGGAAGAGAACTGCATGGCCCTCGGTGCGTCGGGGAACTCGAGAGCGGGCGGTGTACAGCTGCAGCCTTTGCATCTCGGTTGCGGGATGTACGGACAGCCCTTAGGTGGCGCTCAGTAGCAGCGCTCAGCTCTTCAGAGCGGCGTCTGAGGTGGCAGCGCCTCCGCAGGGTCAGTGCACCTTCGGGATGCTTTTGCCCCAGCTGAGGGTGTGCTTTAATAAGTCGGTGAAGGGCTTCCTTTTGACCTGCCGACCTTGGGCTACTGATAAAATTGAAACTCAGTTTTATTTGTCCATGAAGTTTTCAGGTGAAATATCCGTGCAACGTTTTGGAATTATAAGTTCTTGAAGTGAAAGGGACCATGAGGGCATTCCACATGGTAAGAGCTTTCTATCTGGTAGAAGACACATTCTTTCTTTCCAAAGTACGATGTCCAGTGGCTGGCTAGGTGATGTGTATTCCTGACCCTTGTTTTCTGTATATCCAAGGATCCATAGCCTTGGTCTAAAACTGTGCCTTAGTTTAAGCCTGCAAACATGGATAATCTCTGGGCATTTCTAATTAAAACCTGTAAATGCAGTCTGTCAGTAGGGACATATTAAGTATTAAATTTGAACATGGGTTTCAGTAACTACCATAATGTAATTCTCATAGAACTTACTAAGAGTGTGTCAAATATATTGGTGTCTGTCCGTAAAACAGAGTGCTTCTGAATAACAGCCCAAGATTTTTTTGAGGGCATTTGAGGATCGTTGTGATGGAAGAATGGTATTCACTCTCCTTGTGCAAATACGGATGTGGTGCTGTGGCTTTCGGGTTAGATCTTCCATGCCGTATTTCTGAAGAGTTGTTGGATCAGGGATGAGGATCTGAGGGCATGAGTTGTGCTGCTAATTACACAGAAATTGAAATTAAATTTCCTTCAACAGGGTGGATCTCGAGCCACGAGATAGGTTTTGTTTGGAGGTGGTTGGTGAATTTATGAAAGGAATTTATTAGACAAGTCTCAAACGCTCTACTGGAACCTAACCTTCTCTTTTGTAGTGAGGCAGGAGAAAAGTGAGATGTTGAAAATAACTTGATTCCTGCACCTTGGTAAAGAGCTATGTGAGTGCATTTTTCTAAGTTAGGAATAGAACCTTCCTGTAGTTCTGTGTTGTGTTTGTGTGTGTTCCTGTAATTTGGGAATGGATTAGATTCCTTCCCACCTTTTTCGCGATTTGAGGGGGTTAAGCCTAGGAGCATCCTGCCAAAGCAAATTAAATAATTCGTGTTTCCAGCATGACTTCATTTAGTTGTGACTTTTATTTATTTAGGGAGAGTGAGAGAGAAAGAGCTGGTGTTGTTACAATCTCAGCTCTATTTTGTTAATCTCTGTAGCCTCCTATAACCCAACTATTTTTTTTGACCTTTGAAACGTACCAGACTGCATAAACCGAACATCCAGTGTGTGCTCTGCTTGTCCCAGTAACCTTCATCCTATGGTCTCTGCGTGCTGTTATTTTAGGTGTGTATTTAACCATTATGTGAGTTGTTAACGGTACCCAGAATTGTGCTGGCGTGCAGCTGGGAACAAGTACTGAGAGTTTGTTCTGCATGTACTGAGAAAGTCTGTGGTTGAAATCACTAGCAATTTAGTGTTACTGGGTGGTGACTTGTAGCCTAAATGCAGGGGCTATGAATTCTCACCTATGAAAAGGGAAACCTGTAGCTGTGCAGTATGTTCTTCCAGCTGCAGCTGAATTTCTGCCGTATTAAAATCCTTAAGCAGCAGTGTGTCACACTGATCTAGCATTTTGCTTTCTCGAGGCTCTGTTCAAATATTTGAACTGAGGAAAAAACTTCGCCATGCTTCAAGTGAGTGAGTATCACGAAAACTTTACAGAAAAAGGAATAAGCACCAATAGGTTAAAGCAGCTTTACCTCTCCACACAGCAAGTCAGTGGTGGAGCTGGAATTACAGCTTGGGAGGCCTCTGGCTCTTGCTGCACTACGATGCTGTGTAGAAAGGTCATTTCCAGAAATAGTACTGAGAGTTCCCATTTATTATTGATAATAGGAGTGGCTGACATAGCACAAGGTTGTGCTGCCATTTGGCGAGACCTGGGCAGGCTGGAGAGTTGGGTGATGGGAACATTAAGAGGTTCAGCAAGGGCAAGTGTAGAGTCCTGCAACTGGGGAGGAATAACCGCACTCATCAGTAAAGGTTGGGGGCTGACCTGCCGGAGGGGAGCTCTGCAGAGAAGGACCTGGGGGTCCTGGAGGACAACAGGTTGTCTGTGAGCCAGCTGCGTGCCCTGGTGGCCAAGAAGGCTGGTTAGAATCCTGGGGAGTGTTAACAAGAGTGTAGCCAGCAGGCTGAGGAAGGTATCCTTTCCCCTCACTCTGCCCTCGTGAGGCCACTGTGTCCAGTTCCAGGCTTCTCAGTTTGAAAAAGATGGGAACTTCTAGACAGAGGCTAGTGGAGGGCCACAGAGATGATTAGGGGCCTGGAACATCCCCCTAATGAAGGAAAGCTGAAAGACCTGGATCTGTTCAGCCTGGAGAACACTTGGAGGAGGGATCTGATCTGAAGACTGAGAGTGAAGTGCATATGGTCAGATTCTTTTCAGTGCTGCCTAGTGGCAGGACAAGGAGCAATGGGCCCAAACTGAAACATAGGAAGTTCCACATGAATGTGAGGATGATAGAGCTGCCCAGGGAAATCATGGAGTCTCTTTCTTTCTCTGGAGATGCTCAAAACCCGACTGGATGCTTTCCTGTGCAGCCTACTGCAGGGAGCCTGCTTTAGCAGAGAGCTTGGGCTGGACGGCCTGCCAACCTAGGAGACTGGTAATTGAAAATGGTGGTGGCAGTGTTTTCCCTGTGTTATGTGACAGTGACCCAGCACTGGCCTGCTGGGCAGTAGCAGCTGAGGTGCGAGCATGGGGACTGCAGGAGTGCCCGGTTTGGTCTTTGGGGCTGTCAGGGTGGAAGACAAACCCCATCACCACACAGTGGGGCAGGGGAAAGGCAAGGGACTCCTTGTGAAAGGGTTTTCATACAGATTTGGTTGCAGCCAGACTCGGTTCCTCAAGTGTACCTAGGGCTGAGGTGTCTGGAACGTATTGCTTGATCCTGTTTGTTTTTACCTTGCCTTGTGTCGTTCCATGTCAACTTACTGGCTTCTGCAGTGTACCTAGTAGAGCTTACTGAAGATTTCTGTTTCTTGTTTTTCATCCACATAAATTATTTTAACTGCCTTGTTAATTAGAAAACCCAAAAGTATTGATGGGGCTTTGAGTTTGTTTTCACTGAGCACTGAAATCTGTGCATTTGTAACTGACAGAAGAACTGAATGATATTTTATGCTGGCCAAGTGAGAAAAATTCCAGTGAATGATTGTGGGGAGAACAACATTTGCAAAACAAATAGTCATCAAATCAAATAACTGTTTTGTTTTGAGTCAGAGTGGAGTGTTTCCAAACAGGCAGACACTAGGGGAAAGAAAAAAAACAAAACCTACAAAGATGAAAGATTAAGGAAAAAAAAGTGTAAGTAAGTGTAAGAAATCAGAGCTCATACAGTATAGAGGAGTAGCAGGGGTGCTGTTCTCTCATCGTTACATCTGCAGATGCATGTGTTTGAATTCACAACCCGCTAGGAGCCTTACCTACTGGATTTGCTTTTGAGTGCTCATTACTTAAGCAATTGGATGTGTTGCTGTGGGCACTGGGAATGCCTGCTTGGCGTTTATGGTCGCTTTCTTGAGAACATTACCTTCTGAAGGTCAAACACGGGAGAGCTGTTCTGTTTAATTCTTGGAGGTAACAGTCAGAGTGGTTACTGCTTTGAAAAAGCAATCCAGATGTTCCTGCCTGTCTCTAGTTTGGCACTTTTACTGAATTGCTTTTATATAAATACGTACATATACGTGGAGTTTTTTTTCTTTCATCTCTTTAAGTGAATTCAGAATTTCTTTTTTTCTCTAAATCACAACTGAAGTTGGTTAAATAACGATCAGAGATTGAAATGCTAGCGTTTCTGAGTGGTATTTTGCTGCAACCATCCTGCTTTCATTCCTCGTGATAATCAGGTCAGCCATAGGCAAACAGTCCCACATAGGAAAAATCAGTCTCCTTTCAGCTTGAGGAAGAAAGAAATACAGTCTCATGTGATTGATGCCAGACGATTCATGGTAAATGCTGATGGCAATGTAATGTCAGTATTGAGTATGTCTGCCTTCTCTACAAGGGAACTCCAGAGAGACTGAGCAGAAACATCCCACGTGAAGGGACAAACGGTCTCTTTAGTGAGTCTCTCAGTTCATTTGCCTGGTTTTGCTGTTTGGGCAGCGCAAAGTTTAAGTCCCTGTGGTAGAAAGGGAGGTTTTGAGGTCCTGCGGTTCCTGGTGTCAGATGGCTTAGTGGTTCCTCTTGGTATGAATCCTTTCCAAGAATTAGGGGAGTTGCTGTTGATCCTCAACTTTCCTCTTACAAGCCTATCAAAACACGTAGTATTTTGATGCTAAAAATGCAGTAAAACAACCCACAGATTTTGTGATCCGTTACCAGATATGCTGCTGTTAAAGAAAAGCAGTTATGGCAGCAGTGACTGGATTGTCTCCTTCAAGGTTTATGTTTTGGGGAAGTTTGGATGGGAGAAACTGTGCTTCCTCACTATTTCTCACCCTAAAATCCACCATGATATAGCTATCGTGTTACCCATATAAAAGATTCAATTTCAACTGCTTTGAATGTTATCTTCTAATTCCAGCAAATAGCTTTCCTCCAGCATGCTGCTCTTTGAAAAGGCTCACAGAAACAGCCGCACCTGCTGCTGGGCTGTGCGGGATATGTGGCAGCCTTACTCTGTCAAACTAGCAGTGGTGTTTTTCAGGAATTAGGAGAATTCAGGCCTCCTTAAATCTGGACTTGCATTAGCAACAAATTTGAGTATTTTTACCTCTTGCTAGAGTGCCTTATTTTGTATCTGCTGCTCTGTGACTTGCTCAGGGTTGTATATCTGCCTGCAGTTGTTTGGAACTGTTGCAGTGTGCTGTGTGTTGCTGTCAGATTTACAGCTGAGGTAAAAGGAACAACCACTTGTTACCATCTTCTCCCTGCCCACTTGCGATGTGTCAAACTGCTCAGCGTTCCCCCGAGCACCGGGCTGCTCAGAACCAGGGGAAGAGTGCTAAAGAAAGCAGTGAGTAGCCCCCTGAATTGATTGCCTTAGCTCTCGTTTTCTTCTGGGTTCTACATTTCTGTCTTGTTTTGACCAGGGCTTTTCCACTGATTTGTGATGGGGAAGAACTACTGAGAATATGAAAGGTTTTGTAGTTGGAAGAGAGAAATGCAGGGCAGGCAGGATCAAGACTCCCAGCTGTTGCATAAATAATCTGAAGGGCATAATTTCTTCAAGAGGCTCTTTTGTGGTGAAGTAGTTCAAGTCATCACTATTAGTTGGGAAGCCTGGGTTCTTTAGACCCAACAGACTGAATTTATATATATAATTTTTTGTCATCCTGATGTTGTTTATTTATTTATTTTAACTTGAGCTTCTTGATGTCTTCTGCTTACCCAGCCTGTGTGGAATCTGTGTTACTTTTAATTGCTAAGAGCAAAATCCTACTTCAGCGAAGCTCCTCTTTTTCATTTCCTTCCTGATGGTATCTCTGCACCACCATTTCCTGACTGACAGACCTCTTGCTAGCTGGAGGCAGCAGGTTACAATCCTGGCAGCAAGAGGCACCTGTCAGATGCAGCTCTGTTCTCCAGTGCTAAGGGAAAACGCATTTTTGAGTTGGAGTTAGGGAAGGCATGAATCCACACTGGTCCTCTGTGCAAAATCCTGACTGCTGCTTTTCAAAAGACCCAACTTCTGTCGTGCAGTGGAGTAGTTTGTTGCAGTATGAAGTCTTTACTTATGGATATTCTCTTAAGCAAAAATCATACTTCCTCGTAGAACTCGTGGGTTGAGATAAAATTACTTAGGAAGATAAAGAAGCAAGAAAATACTAGTGACTATGTAGGCAGGTTGATGGATATAGTCAAGACTAGAAGAATGTATTTAAAACAACTGATACGCAAGCAGTTGCTCACCATCCACTGACCAGTGCCCAGCGAGCTCCCCAAGCAGCAGAAGAGCCTGATGAACTCCTACCCCTTCAGAACTCTCCTGCTTAATGTCACATAGCATGGGATATCTCTTAGGCCACTTTAAGTCAGCTGTCCTGATCCTGTTCCCTTCCAGCTCCTTGGGCCCCCACAGCAGCTCTTCGCTGAGACACTAAAATGGCCTTGGCTCTGTACGGCACTGCTAAGTTATTATAAACATTGGTGCTTTATCAGCACTGTTTTTCTTCTAGAACCCAAACACAGCATCATACCAGGCACTTGGAAGAAAACAATTCCGTCCCAGCTGAAACTAAGACATTGATCACGGGGTAAAAAAAAAAAGAGCAGAAAAAAAAACCCTCTGTATTTTGAACTTGAAGTACCCAGAGGTTAGCTTCCATGCCTTCTAAATTAAGAAAACCCAGTCCTTTTCCTTCAGAGTCAGCCTGTGATCCATGGTAGACAGGATCTCTATTTCCAAGTCAGGTGTGCGTTGACCTTCTTTCCAACACCCCTCTCCTCCAAAGAAGCCTGCAGGGTCAGGGCACAGCCTGCTGAGATGGTGACTGGGGAGGGTCTGGTTTCAGATCCTCCTGTAGATTGGAACCTTGGACTGTCCCACCTCTCTGTTCCTGGAGAGTTTTATTGCCCTTCTCAGGTGTTAGCAGGCAAGTCTCAGCTTCTCTATTTTGTAGCCTGTACAACGTCTAACACAAACTTGATAGTCCATTAGTAAGAGAGTGTGCTTGCTGTCAAGAACAACCCCGTGTCACTATGGGCAAATGGATGGGATCTCCTGTCTGGTGCGCGGGCAGGCTGCTGTCTGTCTTGAGCTGACTTGCCTGGTGTTCCAGGTTGCTTACTGGAGTTGAAAAGGGTGAGACTTACTCCTTCCTCTCTTGCAGTTCCAGAGCACTTAGCAGCTGTCTCTGGCTTGTGCCCACACACGGGAGGTTTCTCTGCATCCTTGCACCCTACTAGGAGAGCTCTCAAGGTTTTTTGAACAGACAGAAGGGATTTTCCCTTTTCTTCATTGGCAATCCTGTTTATTACTGCCTGCAAGGAAAGGGGAAACGCGTCTGTCAGCAGGCTTCCTGTTCAGTCCTTCCTTGAGATGGCACAAGCTTTCAGATTTCACTTTGGTAATGACGTTGTATGCATTACTGGGCATTGCAGGTGTTCTTTCCTTTTGTGTTCACAGAAGTCTTCAGAAAGTCTGCTTCCGTGACTGGACCTTTGATAAGAAGAGTTGAGGTGCTTATCAGTCTGAGTGCAGCGTGATTGGTCTGAGCTTGTCGTGACACCACAACTTGCTGGCCTGCCCTCTGCAAGAGCATGGCAAGAAGGAAGAATCATGGTACGTCAACTTCTGTGAGCGCTGCTGAGGTGGAAGTTCTCTGACTTTCAGTGTTTGCACAGTAAATTCGGTGTCAACATGTACAGACAGCAGATCTCGGGGGAGTTAGAGGTAAACAGGCTTTCTTTTTGAGGTTTCTAGAGCGAGATGTGAAGCCGAGGGATTTCTTCCAGTTTTTGCCCTCTCATTAATTGGCAGCGGCGTGGGAGGCAGCCCCCAGTGCTGACAGTGAGCTCTGGACCATGTCAGCTTTTGGAATCTAGGGAATGTATCCACTGCAGACTTATGAGTCCTGTCCTCTCTGTGGCTGCCAGTGACAGTTTTTGGTCATCTGCTTTTATTTTTATTTGGTTATTAAAAGTCAAGTTAGGTGTCCCAGTCCCTCTGTTAGTGTATCCTAGGAAGCTAAAAAAGAAACAACTTCCCCAGGAAAAATAAAGTCTGAAGTGTACAAAAGAACACTCCAGTCATTTTCTTTTCTTTCCCCAAATGTGGAGTATTGTTGACGTATCTAAATAAGAGTGTGGGTCCTGAGAAACTGTTGATTAGCTAGCAGAAAGCCAGGGATGGGTCTGGCATGGGTCTAGCATGACTTCTGCTGTCCAGAGCAAGTGTACAAATGTACAAATGTACACTGTAACTGGCTGTTACAGTGACAAAATCAAAAACTGGGATAGGAAATTGTTGCAAATCCTGCTCCATGGGAAATCCCCGTGTCTTTCAAAACTTGTCTAACATAAAGCATCGCCCTGGAAGAAACCCTGAGTAATCCCAATTTCTGGATGATTTTCTTCGTCCTTCTGGGGTGTTAGTCAGTAGCATTTACCTAGAGAGCAGGACACTGGCAGGAACTGAGGAACAGATGGGTCAGTCTAGCAGGGTAAACCCTTTTGCCACACGTGAATGCCAGTTGTGAGCAGAGTGAGCTTGTTGTGCAAGAGCTGAGGTCCAGTGGAGAATGCAGCAATGCTCGCAGGTGACCTCTGTTTGTGGTAGGAGTGAACAGAATGGGACTGTCCAGCTTGAGTACCTGCACTAGGCTGCTACGAAACAGCTTGGGCGAGGCCAATCGGGAGCTGTTTCTGTAATGCAAGCACCAAGAGGGCCATTTAATATATTGCTTGGTTGCAGGCTTGCAGCAAACCAAGTTCATCTTCACAGACCTGATTGTTTTTTCCCTGTTCGATTCTTTGTTAGACAAGTTGAGCCAGGCTAGGATTGTCCTGGAGATGGATCTTCCCAGCACACATGCTGCTGTCACTGCAGCGTGCCCGTGAGGCAGCCAGAGCTCAGCAGCAAGCGCAGAGATGTTCCGCGCAGGACCTCGCACTGGGCTCACTGATGTACAGCAAAACTGCTGCAGCTGCTGCACGAAGGTGCTTTAAACAGAAAGTACACACACGTAGAAATGTTTAATGGCCTTCTGCAGCACACAGAGCGCTGTTTTACCTGGATGTGGAGTAGATCTTGTTATGAAACTGTTAGCTTTAATAGACCAGTCACAGGGAGTCTCAACGTGTCTGAATTCTGGGAAGTGATTAAGTGTATCCTTAATTACATTTTCCAAGTGGGAATGGCTGGAGGACTGTTCTTCCCCACTCATCTCGATCTTGGTGAGATCTGTCACTTTGAATGAAACTTGACTGGTAAAAATACAGTGTCTTGGCACGGTATCATCATATAATTGCATCTTCTTTGTTTTTAATTGAAACGTCAGCTTAAAAGAGTCAGTGCTAATTTTTAAGTGGCGTTAACATTGTATTCAGATCTTTTCATTAAGTTCCAGGTATGTGGTGATGTGAAAAATAGGCAGCTAGATGTAAAAACACGAAGCCTTAATACTTGCTTCCTAACAGGGTGCACACAGTTGCTGCAGCAACATATGTAACAGAGATATTCTGGTAGGAGTGCCACAGTTGTCACACGAGTGACACACATCAGCCTGTGCGTATCATTCCTGAATGGCACTGATGGTGTGCCCTCCTGCCTGTACTGATTTTCACTTCTATTCCCTTGCCATTTAAAAATTTGTTTCCTTCAATTTTAGGGAAAAAAAGCTACCCTAATTGTATTGCTAAACAGCTGCCATGCCTGTAATGGAATGCAGTTGTGTGGTGCGTACCAGAAAATCCAGGTGATGCAAAGCATGTGTAATTTGTAGTAGTTTACTTTGCTGGTTCTCACAAGAAATGTGCTCAGCACTGTGCAGTTGGAGATGTGCACTGGGGTGAGGGTACCTGAAGCTGGCACCTGCCCTCAGAGTCTGGCTTTGGCTGGACATTGCACTGGTAACACTGCTGTCACGAGTGCAGCAGTTTACCTTGTCTGAACTGGGGCTAGACAAGGTTGGCATGTTATTTGTGGCAGTATGCTTAAGGAGGCAGTGAGAGCAAGCCAGGGAAAACATGCTCATGCTCCTTCATGCAATTATACATAAATAGGTTCTGAAGTCCTACTTGAATATGCACAAGCACATCAGTTCTATCTCTGACCCTCCCAACTCCCATTAAATATGTTAAAAAGCACAGTCTGCAATCTAACGTGTGCATGACAATTCCAGTCTTAAAGAACCGAGAAAACATGTCATTCCTTTCTTTCTTTTTGACCAGCCAGAAAGTGAGCCCTGCTTTTTGGTTTTGCTCACGCTAAGCTGTGCTGAACACTGGCATGAAGTCCTAGCAGTTTGCTGATAGCGTTTTTCTGTTCTTTATTTAAGCAGGCACCTTCCCAGAAGAGAAACAGTCCCAAGTCTGCAGTTCCCAATGAAATGGTGTCTGAGAAGTGCTGGAAAAGAAGGTACGTGATAGGAATTAAGAGCAGAAATGCGTGCCAACAACGGAGGATGCTACAGGAAATCAAATAGTCTTTTTTCAGTTACAGTATCCTACACTGGGAAACCTTCTTATTTTCCCAGAGTTGTGCCCTGTGTTTTATTTTAATTACTGCTAAGGGAGAGTGAAATAGACCAATAAGGATTTTTTTTTATTAAAAAAGCAAGCATGAAAAGCTCCCCTGTACATTCTTAAAGTAGGGAAAATGGCAGCAGAGCCTTCACCTGGCTGCACGAGGCGGCAAAGAAATCCCGGGTTATTGCCTTGTGCTCCTCCATGTCCTTCCATTTGACTGTTCTGTGTGGCAGTGTTTTTTGTGTTTCACTTAATGAAGCACTTCCAGTTGGTACGGCCTTGCTACTGCTCTGTGCCCGCTCTAGATCATCTTATTGTACATAAGAGAGGGAAGAGTCCTACAGTGAATATGTCTGCAGTTGAGCTCTCCAGGGACAGCTGCTGTGCACACGAGGGAGCACAACAGCTGCATTACTGCCGTGCTGCCTGGCATCTAGCAGCTAGACTTCACTCTGCCCTCATCCAGGCTCTCCTGCTGGGCACTGCACACCGGCCTCGTCCTGCCCTTGATTAGCTGTCACCTGTGAAATCTGTACGTGTGTCTGTGGTACTTTGTAAAACTTCAGCGCAGAAGATGGCACACCTTCCACTAGCAGGGTACCTGAGTGCCTCTGTGAGGAGCGGACGGTGCACTGCTTCCTGCCGTTCCACAGACGGCGTGGAGGTTGGCACACCTCCGGTTAGGAGTGATTGCACCAGTGTTCTATTAGCTCTCAGAAAATATATAGCAGAGAAGAGGCTGTGCAGGCTCCAGCACGATCCGCCTGTGCTCTGACCCCTCGGGCAAGAGGCTCCATTGCTTTTACAGCCACTACTTAACCTTTCTCCCGAGACTTGTCAACAAGGAAGCCAATTAGCAGCAGATATGATGGGGGATGATATAATGCAGACGTCTGTTTGTTATGGACGCGACCGATGTATTTTAACATGAAGTGTATTTTAAAACATAGCTCTGCATTAATGACGCCACCTCTCACAAAGCGCCACTGTCTGCAGTTGTGTTAAAGAACATCTTTGAGGCTTTTCAGTCCTCGTCTTAAGCCGTGCTCTGCCGGACTCGCGCCGACTGTGACAAGTGCAGGATTATAAGAACTAATTCCTCTAAAATAAAATATCCTCTCCTACAATTTTCTTTTGAATACACCACCTATTTAAATTTAAATCCACAGAGCTGCAGATTGAAAGCAGGGCAGTAACTTCCATCTGAAAAATAGATCTAAATGCAAACTGAGTTGTTTTTTATAGATACGCAAATGTGTATTGGTTTATGTATCAGAAAAAAAAAACAACAAAACAACTGTTCAGGGAAACCTGAGCCAGCTGATGAAAACTGTGCAGGTCTGGAAGCACATCACAGCCACCCCCTCTGAGGGACAGCGGCTCTGCCACGTAAGTACGTGACACTGATGGCTCTGTTTAGGTACAGAGTTCCTCTGTGAGAAATATGTCGGGCCATGCTTTTAAGAGGACAGCTGGGCTGAGGTTTGACCTGATCTATTCTAGAAAAGTTTACAGTGGATTCAATGGCTGGAGCTTCTGAAGGACTTAACTGCCAGCTGGTTCTGTACGGAGGCAGAACAGTTCAGCCCTCCGCTCTGTCCGTTCATACAGAAGTTTCTTTTTGGGTGAAGAAATATCAAATTCTGCAGCAGTGCGTGCTAGAACATAGGGGCGCGCTCACTTTGTGAGGCATTCACGTCCCTGCCCTCTTCTCTGCCAGCCAAGATTCTTGCTGACTCACCCCCTGCCTGATCTTTGCTTGTTTGGACTGAACAGCTGAACCAATGTCTGAAACCATTTTCTTATCGCTGAACAGTTACCGTCATTTACAACAGAATTTGCAATTGCTATTTTAAAACCATCGAGATATAATATCAAGATACAATCGTGGCTTGGTAGATTAATCTCTGAGAAATCCTTCAAAATCAAATTGGAGAATTTTCATGATTGATAAATGATCGTTGGGATAACTGCGTATAATGCAAAAAACGAAAATGCCAAAAAACAACCCAGAACACTCTGACATTTCCTCTTACAGTACGGCAAGAGAAAGGCCGCCATCTCTTCTTGAACATGACTTGCCATCCTCGTGTCGAAGCTAGAGAAGCCTTCTCATCTAACAGCAAAAGGAGGAAGAGTGGATTCAGCACGTGAGCTGCTACCTGCACTGCATGCTCTGCAAGGTACTGATAGGAGTCCTGGAAATTAGCAGCGTCGCAGTACAGAAACACTTCTTCAGTTGACCAGACCTTCATATGGCCCCAACTGGGGACAGAGAACGATCCAAATATGTTTAATGCTAACTTAGATATAAACTTAGATATTTTTTTTCCCCACAGTTAGTATTTACCAGTGCGTTATTTTAAGATGTCAGGTATTTCTGCATGTTCAGTGGGAACATTGCTTTTGCTTAATCGGGGACTTCTTTTACCATCTGAACTGCTGACAACATCTTCCCTCTTTTCCGTGCATCCCGTCTTGTAGGAGTACACCTTCCCTCCCCCATATCAAGCCTAAAATCTATTCAAGGTAAAACGAGAGGAAGAAAAAGCAAAAGGAAACGAGGGGTATAGCCAACCTTTTTAATTAGAGTATATTGTACTTCCAAACTGGATACACTAGAAATTGGCAATGCAACGTAAGATGCAAAGGAATATACCAGTTACTGTCAAAATGACCCTGTACAGCCTTAAAATGCAAAAAGCTTTATACAATACAAACTTTTAATCATGTACACAGACCTTGACAGAATGATATCTGAACATAAAACACCAAGTAAAAAAAAAAATACAGAAGGAAGAAAAAAGTGCTGAGAACTTTTAACTGAAGTACTGAATGGAAAAACACACTAGCCTTCGTCAAAGAACGCAGAGGGATAAACTACTATGAAGTTAGCTTTATGGTGGGGGGAATTTTTCAGAACTGTTGGTCTTTAATAGGTAGGGGATATCTCTGGAGAACATTCCTTTCTTTAGTCTTGAACTGCAAACCAATTATTTTAATATGCACGAGCTCTGATAAATACTGTATTTTTTTTTCTTCTTAAAAAAATAAAAACCTCCTAACACGCTTTTCCTTACAGAGAAAGCTTCTGTGACCTACCAGAAAGAATGAATTTATCCTTTCCAAAGTGCTAAACAAACTTCCCAGGTAATTTAGACTTCGCTGCAGTGGAACGTTGCTGAATGCGTGGCATTCGTGTGCTGACAGCTCATTCTCAGGAGTTCCAGCCCTACCTACGTTGCAGTTTGCTTTACACAAAGTATCCTAGCACTATTCCTACTTCCTCCCAGACAGCTGTACTTTCCCTGTCTCTGTGAAAGAAAAAAAGAAGGAGCTTTTTGATTTGCAAGTGTTTGCTCTGCTGTGGGGTGGGGTCAGGGATGCATGCATGTATAGAACTACAGCTTCTGGGTGCAGAGTGCACGTTTCACGCTGCTGAGATGCTCAGTTCTTTATGCTTTGCGCATTTCTTTACTAATACACCACTTTCTGTTTTGTCTGCACTCCCAGGGGGGTTACCGGGAGTTGTGATGGAGTAAAGCACGGCAAAGAGGGCCCTGAGTTGCACTGCTACTACAATTTGTACGCTTGCTTTGGAACAGATGGCTTTTCTCTACCGCACGGACAGATGGAGCTGCCGCGTGCTCAGTAGAACCAAGATTTTCTGCTGGAATGTAAACAAACTGGTGGGACTTCTCTGCCCTTTCATTAATAATTCCAAATAATTACCTGCTCCTATTTGGGACGCTTCCCCTTTGTAAATAGCTTCGAGGATGTTAAACAGGAGTGCACGTGTGAGGATGTCCTCCCTTGAACAGGAAGACTTTGGTCATGCCTGTGGAGAGCGTTTGGCCATCTCAGTGCAAAACAAATGCAGGAATCTTCCAAATAAATAAAGCGATGCAAGTTCTGCATCAGAAAAAAAAGATACTCTACATAGGCTTCACTTAGGAAATGAGTAAGATTGAGATCACGTTTCTACCTCTGTGTGTGTGGCTCTGAACCTCCGTGGACCAGAACTGCCTTCCTGAACTGGGATGCTGCCTTAGTGCTGTCCAAACAGGGGGCTGGCTCCGACTGCTCTGCTGGGATCCCTCCGTCCCACAGCACCCTGCAGAAGCAGCTGCTTCGGAACAGCGTGACAGTGGGTGAGTAGCACATGAGGTGTGATTCAGCGCATCACTTACAGGGGCTTGGCTGAGAGAGAGAGAGAGAAGGACTGAATAAAGGAGAGGTCGCATCTCCAGTACCTGGCTAAAGACAGCAGGTCTAATTCCAGGAGACGCCGTGGAAAACAGTAATCCGGTAAGAAAGTATTCTGTAAGTCCTGCCATAGTTCTGAGATGTTCCACGTTTCATATTTCCAATTTTAATGGATTTTTCACACTGATCTTTCTTCCTGGATTTTAAATAAGTAAGTTGTCTCAGGAACAGATCAATTAACAGGCAGGTTCTCCTCTTTCAGATCGCTGTCAGCATTTGAGATTTAACAAAGGTTATATGACCCCTCTGCATTTGCTTCCTCCTGCGATAAAGTGCCACATACAACATGTCATTTTAATGACCTCAAAGTAAGAGCATTAAATAAGTATAAAGTTAGCTTCCTAGCAGTGTACAGAAAGGAATAAAGTATTACCAACGACGTGGAGGGCAGCGGCAGGACCGTGGAATCTGCAGGTACAACTGAAACAGTGAGGGTATAAAGAAGAACTGCACCTTTCAAACAGTATCTTTTTCATAGCTTTGTATTTCAGAGGTACCGGTACCTTTGCAGATGTACAGCCTTCTTACTGTCGTCCTGCAGAATTGTTTTCACTTTCTTTTTTGCAACTGAGAAACAAACTAGTGCAAGACTAAAGCGCTGTGCAAATCTGCCTTTTGTTTTTTTTTTTTTAGTCTGAGTATTTATACCCAGAATTTATCCATACCCTTTGTAAAATCCCCTTTGCTGGATTTTCTTTTTTCCACCATAGATTTCTAGTTATACAAGTTGTTCCTGCAAACTAAAAGGTAACCACTGCATAATACAGCATATATGTATCTCTCTGTAATATTTATATGCCCTTTTAAAACAAAAGATGTATGCCATGGCCCAGACTCAGGTGTCTGTTACACCCGCGTAACAGCTAAGAAGTGAGGAGCCTGCTGTGTGAGTGGGTACACCGCACATGCACGTGTATATGTGCACGCTCACTTTCGTTGTTGTACTCTGATCCTGCAGTGCCACTTCTTCCTTGTCAGCTCTGCCCCAAATCCTCACAGCTTAACAACTCAATGCAAGCCATCACACAACAAAAGGATGCTGCACGCAGCACTGAAATAATGACACCGGTCAACCCCGGAACCAAGAGTGACTCCCGCCCCAGCTCTACGGTTCAGGGCGATACAGAGGAAAGGGAGGGAGCAAGTGTGTTCAAGGGAGAAGAAGGACAGATAAATGAACCGATACAAGGGATGTGCAGAGCGGTGCCATGGCACGCTTACAGGCTCTCCTTCACACACCCGCACAAAGACCAAAAAAAAAAACCAACAACAAAAAAAAAAAAGCATCAATATGAAATCTTACAAGCGCTGATTGCCGGTAAGGACACTCTTTTTTCAGCTTAACAAGACAAAATAGTTTCTTAGATAAGAGTACTGGGAACATGCTGAAGGTAGAAGTATGCAGTAGGTCACCTGTTGAAGATTTAACAAAGCAGCTTTCATGTCAATGCAATAAGTATACACAGAGCCATTTTCTAAACCTTACTACTGATATAGTACAAATGTTCGTTACCTCTTCGGCTTATGGTTTGCAGCAATGTATACCTGCTGGGTTTGCTGGGGTATTTTTGGTACAGAATGCAACTGCCCTCAGACAGTTTCTGCCCTTTCCGTTAATCCAAGGTAGGCAAGGAAGGAGTGTTTAGGTGACGAGGCACCCCCCGGTGCAGTCTGAGGTCTGGGCGGATGGAATGTGAGATTGTAGTGGTTTTTGGGGAAAAACATTGTTAAGGGAATAAGGTGGGCGAACTCTGAGTTCCAGTATTTATCAAAGCACAGGGAAGTGCCGTTGACGGCCAAGGCCTTCACTGCCAAGTTTGGTTCTGCCCCGCTGCTGTGCGCAGCTGACATAGCCACTGTCTGCAGAGCCTGGGAGGCAGACATAACTGAGAGGGGGGACAAGAGGCTTCTGGAGCTGTTCACTGGCAGGAGCGGACTGGCTTCCTTAGAGGCTGAATACTGGCCCTTCTTCTCCTCTTCAGAGCAGTCCCCGTTCTGGTGCTTCTTCACGTGGCGGCTGAAAACAAAAGGGTGGGTAGTCTTGAACAGGCACTCGTCGCAGCTGAAAGTCTGGCGTGGAGCATGCTTCAGTTTCTTGTGCAAGTTGAGATTGTCTTTGCGTTTGCAGCTGTAGCTGCACTGGTCACAGTGAAAAGGGCGCTCACCAGTGTGGACGCGCACGTGCTCGATCAGCTTGTTGGCCGTCTTGGACAGGTAGCCACACTGGTCGCACTTGTAATGGTTGCCAAGGCGGTGCTCTCGGATGTGCATCTCCAGCTCCAGCTGATTTGCTTTCACTGTTTGGCAGATCCGACATTTGTACTCCATCTTGTAGTGAGTCTTCAGGTGGCACTCCATCGCTGCAGGGCGGTTAGTGGAGTAGATGCAGAACGGGCACCTGGCACAGAGAAAAGAGAAGTCACGTGGCTTGAAGTTCTGCGCTACCGGGTTAACCCTCTCATTCAGCCCATCTATGACCTACGAAAGCAGGAAAAAAGGCACTGAGTCCTCCCCGTACCGTCTCTCTATTGTGCTTGGTCCGTCCTGGCATCTATCTCTACTTAGAGTATGTGTGCCCATTTAAAGGCAGTGTTGCTCGCTCGTTCCTAGGAAGGCAGCAGAGGAGCATCCCCTTAAACCTTCTGGCTTACCTTTGCAGGCCAGGCTGTGCAGTGGGTGACCGATTCACAGGTACTTTGGGTAACGACATTCCTAGCGTTTGCACAAAGTCACTTCTGCCATTTTCTCCGTTCAGAAGTGGTTTAAAGTGAGTGTTTACAGATGGGTATGAAAGCAGCTGTTTAAGTAAAGACGGAATAAACTTGTAATACCGTATGTACAGCAAAAGCTTAGGAAATTCCTTTTATGTGACTCTGAACAATAAGCTTGCTGGGTGTCTGGCTAGAAACAGCTGGAAGGTGGCTAATTAAGATGATTTGTAAGGATTCCCATTGCTGGGAGATGAGCTAGTCTGTTCTTGGCAATCCTTGCCTACAGCTGCCTTTGCCATGGCAGGAATGGTTCCGGCGTGGGAACAGGATGTGGGCTCTGCTTACTCACAGCAGAAAGCTTCCGGACCAGGGTGGACGTGGTAAAGGGCCTCACCCCTGGGTTCCTGGACCAGGGAGGGCCGAGAAGGCTGGAGGAGGGAGCCTTGAAAGCTGGGAAGGAAGGCTGTGAGCTGAACAAACCCGGACACCATCAAGACTAAAACGAACCAGATTCTGCTTGATGCGGCCTGGAAGAAGGTGGCGAAGACAGCACCCACCCAGAATCTCTGCTACGCTGAACAAAGCGTACTGGCTCCAGATCTGCCTTGTGAGCTAGAAGAGCAAGTCTAGGTGAGAAGACACAACCAGCGCACCAGGCTGCTGCATTACAGATGTCTCCACTGCCTGCTGATCTGCCTTCACCGTTCAGGAGCTCTGCCAGCTGTGCCCTATCACTTAAGGTCATTTCTAAGCAGAGATCCTCTCACTTTGTTCTCACTGACTACAACTGATTGCACGTACAGGTTCAATTTTATCCTGCTTCTAATTGAGAGACTCTTGAGCGAGTGCAGCGAACAGCAACGGGAGGACAAACAAACAGAAGTGAAATATCCAGACACTTTTCCTGATGCAGCATCAAGTACTCTGATCCAGAGAGGGAACCTGGCACTGAGGCTGCTAAAGTGGTTAGCTCTACCGCAACAGAGAACTCAGCTGTCTGTGCACACATACCTCTCCTGAGCTGGGTGCTCTCTGGATCAGAATTCTCAGGTTTTAGATCTGGAACTGGAGGAATCATGTTTGTTTGTTTGTTTTTCTCTTCCCCCACAGCAAACAGGAGACAGAAAAATACAATTTACTTAGATCTCTTCAGGCTCTTCTGGACGCCTTAAAAAAAACAAAAAATCAGAGCTTTTTCTTAGATGCAGCTTTGAAGGTACCTAACGATTACTTGAGTCGGGCAGGAATAACTTAAGTAGACCGAGAAACCCATTCTGTCAGGAAGGTCTGAGTCACAGGTCATGTTTTTTCCTCGGTAAATAGAATAGATTCTGTGCAGCTTAAGACCAGAGTGCATGAGATCACTGGCCTGTGCATCCAACACAGACATCCCATCGTTCTGGCACGCTGCTTGTTTCCCAGCCTGGTCTTATTCCCAGATTCAGTCATCGTGTCTCAATTCATCACAGATTCAAGTCTGGGAAACTACTGAGCTGCAGAGCAAGACGCTGCCTGGCAAACAGAACCAGATTTCACTGACTGCAGCGCAAAGTGACGGAGCTGCTCACGGTAACGGTAAGCGTGGTGTGCTAGTTACCTGTCTAACAGTGCACTGAGAACATTAGTTTGTTTAGCAAGAGCAACGCAAGCAGGGAAGCCTGTGCTGAATGCTAGCTGGGCTTGAAGTGGCTCCAGCCTCTTCTGCTGCAGCTGCTGGAATAAACAGAGACCAGGGGTGTACGTCCTCCATAACATCACACTGCCTGCGCACAGGGAGCGAGCACATGGCCCCGACAGTCACCCCTCCCCTCAGGGGTCCAACTCTGACACGAGGGCACGCTCACTCTCTAGAAACATTGCTCGGTATGAACAGATCTCCAAGGACAGCACCTTAGCCAAAGACAAAAAGGTTGGGTTTTTTTTCTTAGGAGAGTATATTGCTTGTTACATGTTAATATATAGTGATTATTCCAAGCATGCAAAAGAAAGGCAGTACAGGATCAAAACTGTTAGTTGCTGAGGGGGACTGACTTTATATATTAGACTCTGCAAGGATTACAAAGCAATTGAGAGATCTGATTTTGAGAAGCTGGCTTCATACTTAGTTGCACAGGTAGCAAAGGATTCAGACTCTTTGAGTAGGTACAGGATAGAGAATGCCGTGCGTGCTCTCCTTTGCTCTAATGCCTTCAAAAAAAACCCTCTTAATTGGACAGCACCTCTGTGCAGTACTGCCTCATTCCCTTAGGACCCATCACATACTTTTCTCCTGTTCCACCTGAAATGGGAAAGGCCATGCTGTGTTACAGCTCTATAACCAATGGAGACTACATTACTATTAACGGTGCAGACCCGTGGTAAGGCAACTCTAAAGGACTGGGCTTCTATCAGCTAAATAACGGAAGCCCCAAATCTGGATTTCCAGTCATTTAACTAATCCTTTCCAGCTGACTTCCTTTTGTCCTGTCCCCACAGTATTAGAGGTGCTTTAACACAGTAAAAGTTTGTGTACTTGCTTTCCTTACTTGAGCCCACCAGTGGGGACAGTGTGGCATTTCTTGTGCTCCAATAATTGCTCGGGCGTCTTCATGAACTTGTGGCACACATCACACTCAAACATCCGTGTGATCAGGTGGATTTGCAGATGGCGCTCAAACATATTTTTTGTTTTGCAGACAAAGTTACAGAAAACACATTCAAAGCCTGAAAAATGAAAAAAGGAAAAATGCATTCCTCATACTGCGGCCGGATCTACCGCACAGAAGGTGACAATCTACATTTGTTTAATGGGGTTTTTACCTTTCTCTGACTTCTCTTCAGTGTTCAGTGAGGTCTGAGTACCAGGCACTACAGAAATGAGCAGCAGGTTGTTTGAACCCTTGCTTTTTGGAGATATATCTGCATCTTCTTTGCTGTTAGCAGAGTCACTGAGTGCTGACAGTGAAGATGAAGATGGACTGTTAGATTCACTGGGTGTCTTCCTCTCCTCAGCTGAAAAATTGGAATTAGGAGCAATAGCTAGTAGAGCAGACTAGATGCAATCTCGGTAATCGTGTGAGTGAGTGTCATATAAAGTTAATTCAAACTTACTTATAAACAAGCCTGAAATCAACCGGTCAGTTAGGGAAGCATCATTAATTTCACATCCTTTCGTTTTATAAGCACTTGCAGTAGTACATCCTAAAAGGTATTCTGTCTGTAATGGCAGTGAAAGGAAGCATGCAATTCTACCACACGATCAGGCCAAAAAGAAAAAAAAAAAAAAGAATAATAAAAAAAAAACTTTTCACGTGTTGATTAGCTCAGACACGCAAGAGCTTGTCACTGAGAAAGGGAAGGTTTCACAAATGGAGGCTGCGGTGCTGCCGATGGCCAAGCTGATTATCGTTCCATACTGAACGTGGCCATCGACAGCACCCCAACCTCCATGAGAGGAAGGGTAAAGGAGAACAATCTCACTGTGTACTGAGGATGCAGCCTCAGCAATGACTGTAAGAAATAACGGCCTGGTCTCGGGGTGTATCTGCTGTTCCTAGGACCTCTCATTGAAAATTAAATGGAAAATAACACAACAAAATGAAACGTTCAACTGGACCTAAAGCCGTAGCACTGCAGCAGTGCCTTACGCGTGCAGCAGATGTATGAAGTCTGAATCCCAAACAGCATCCCACGCTGAAAATGAGCAAGGGTTCTCATCTAAGCCTAATCCGGTACATTCTGCTGCGAGCCAAAGAATCAGGATGGGCAAATTACTTCCTCCCATCTATGGCACGCTTTATTCAGAGCTGTGCTAAAAACAGACTTTGCTAAAATGTCCTATTACCTACGTGATGAAGTAAGCCCTCCGACTGAGGCCTCTGCAAACAGCAGTACGTACCTAGCTTTAAACTCCTGAGTGGCACCTTTAAGTCTAGATAAAAATGTCGGAATGCTCTAATGAAATCTGATGACCCACGCTGTCAATAGGAAGGATGGCTGGGATATCATACAGAAAGACTCACTGACCTTGGGGACTGGAGTAATAAAAATGGAATGAAATTTAATAGTACAGAGAACAAGGTTATGACCTGGAGGGCCGGTAACAAGGATTTTTTGCTACAAATGAGGAGTGCTTAAGCAGGAAACGGTCAAGGAAAATAAAATAGAAAAAAAGAATGTGAGCAAAACACAGGATGAATACGAGCTATCAGCACGCTGAAGTCTCCAAGGAAGGTAAATAGGATCGCAGAATATTACAGTGTGAGTTATTCCCAGTAACTAACTGCTGCTGTTGTACCTTGCCACCGCTACTTATTTCAGCTAGATATACCACGAGCAGACGGGGCTGCGTGTGCCAAGAACTGGGATCTAACAAGAACACACACAGTGAAGGATTGGTACTGTGAGAAGAGTATTTCATGTAAGAAAAGGCTCAGTGAACGTGTAGATGGGAGAGGGCTGCTCTCCAGAAATACACGGAGGGAATAAATACCGTGGGAGGGGAGGAGAAGGGCTGAGGGAGGTGGGCCCGTGTTTCAGATGGAAGGCAGTTCTGGCAGAAAAGAATGAATTCCTGCCCTGATGATCAGAAAGATGCGCACTGGGAACTTCAGAGAGGTACCTCATCTTTAATACCAGGAAATCTGCAGCTATCTGTGGGGATAGCTGGGCTGAAACAATTCTATTTGTCTAAAGACATGTGCCGAAAGCCTTACGAGCAGACCCTTCATGACTCAGTAACCTTACAGGGTAGGACTGGAGGCCGGTGACCCAGAAAACCCATTCTGCCTTTTCCCCCGATACACACCGTATGTTTAAGCATTTGGTGGATCTCCTGATGAATGGCTCAAATGGACAGAGCAAATGAAGAACAGGCAATTGGAAGACAAGTGGCACCTCCAGTATTTTAGTCACAATAGGAAGATATGTTCAAGTACAGCTATTCTTTGAGCTCTGATGCAAACTTTTTTCACATGGTTATGGATGGCATTTCTCCATCTACACGTGGAGAAGGATTAAAGAAAACTGGGTAAGACAGCGTGAGTGCGGGGAGATGGGAGCAGAGCTGTAGTGCTGAAAGCTACACTGGCACAAAAACCTGTGTAATCCAGTAATTTCACTTACTTACGTTAGCACAAACGTCCTCCCCACCTTTCCACCCTTCCTATCTTCCCAGTTTTACCCCTGGTAAAACACCAGTGCAGTTTAGCAGTGGGAAAACTCTGCTGGATGCAGTTCAGCTTCAGTACTGTCAACAGAATTATTAGGAGTTTGTGACAGCAAAATCCTGCTTGGTGTTGGAAAAGAAAGGAACTGAAAACACTCTCATTTTCTTCTCCTGAAATTATGCTGAGCTTTACTAGTGGGACTGAGCATATGGAGCTTGTTTGAAAACTGCTGTTGCTCTTATCTTTGGCTATTAAGTGATTAAGAACAGGACCAGGGAGAAGAAGATACACAACCCTGTTCTGGTTCTGAACAAAAAGTCACATTTAAAGTATTTCTGAGTCACAGCATCAAAGAAACACCAGCACCAGACCCCAAACGCACCAAGAGCAAAGCTAAGTGTATTACTTGTTGCCTTAAAGCCAGATCTGCAGTTAGCACTCACAGCCCTTCATTTGTCCCCTGCGCTTGAAAACTGATCTGTACTAGCGGACTATTTGCCTGGCTTTACTTCGGCTTTGAGAGATAGGGCCTTAATTAGCAAGCGTTTCAGTGAAAGTAAAGAGAGCGCTAATGAGAAGCACGAAGGCTGCACCTAAAAAGCAGGGAAGGGAGAGAGATGGGGATCGTCACCTGTGTGCTTGCTGCTGACATGAGCCTTCATCTCTGCCTCTTCCATGGTGACAAAATCGCACGCCGTGCAGCAAATCGAGAACATCCACTGCTCTTTATCCACGTGGAGGGACATATGACTGACAAACTGGACGTTCATCTCTGTCTCAAACCCACACACGTGACAGCTGCAGGCAGAAGGGAATTCAAGAGTAAGAAGCATTAAAAAATAAAGCACAAACAGAAGCACGTTATCCTTCCCTTCCGTTTGCAAGGAAAAACTCACTGTGCAGTTCTCTTCCTCACTGTTGAATGTTCACTGGAAAATTCTTTGTCTGCTGAACTGCTGCGGAACTGATGGCCATGCCAATGTGATTAAGGGCAGGCACAACGCAACAATCCTGTACATGCTATAATGATGCTAGATAATCATAAAGTTAATTAAAAACTACGGATTCCAGATGCTGCACATCACCTAGCTGATTCCTCTGGGCAACGAGAGGCACCACGGCTTTGCCAAGACGTTTAGTACGGCTGATACACTGACAAACAGAAAGCGTGCTGCACACTCCAGGAGTTATTTTCAAGCCCTGGAATGGTTCCCATGCCAAACTGGGACCTTGTGCAAAACTGCCTGGCAGTTTCAGTGCAAGCATGTAAAAATGGGTTCAAACATTTCTTATGCTTGACTGGAAAACAGCAGTCACCAGCTATACAAATAATTAACGGGAAGACAGATTTCACAGCCAGTGCATAAACAGAGTGATACTGAGAGGCAATGGAGGGGACCCTTCTAAATTATTATAAGATATATTTTTATAATGTAAGTATATATACACATATATATTTTTTACTTACTTACTTACATGATTTTGTCATTAAATGTGCTCGATGCACTCTGAAAACTGAGTGATTCTGTACTCTGCTTGGCCACTAGGGTGCATAGCACAGTTTGCAGAGCACAGCACTGCATACAAAAAGGAGAATGCCCCAACAGCCATTTCCTCTGGGCCATTCCTTCCCATGTTTCTGGCCCATTCTCCTAGAATCTTTTTTTCCACGATGTTGGTCACAATGTCTATAACCTCTCATACCTCTAACAACTGGGAAATGAGTATGTGGAGGTTATAATTGTTTTAATACACTGCTCTTGGATTTCATGGATTTGGTTAAAAACAACAGAGCTAACAGTGCTTCAGCTTCGCCGTGAATCTACATACACAACGGGAAATTCCCAAGTGCAAAACTTAAAAGTTAGATTCCAAAAGTCTCTCTGTCTGCCTCACAGAACCATTACAAAACAACAACAAAACCGCACATGCCAAAGAACCCTGTCCTCCCCGCTGGCCATCCAAGTCAAACAGCACAAGGCAGCCAGCTGGTTTTGCTGTCATCAGACAGAGATGGGCAAGGCAAATACTTTCAGGGCCACCCTGGAACACCAGAAGAGGGGTCCCGTAACACAGCCTGTGCAGGCAGCTAAGACCAATCCAGGGCCTGGTGCACAGCTCTCGCCTGGGTCCTCACCTGTAATAGTAGGGGTGCTTCTTTCCATCGCTGCCTTCAGAAGTGACAGCGCTGACAATGTCCTCAGTGTCTGTACTCACCAGCTTCACAGAATGGACGGTCAGGTGCTGGTTCAGGTTAGCACGGCACTTAGCAGCGTAGGGGCACAGGTGGCATTTGTATTTTCTCTCTTCTGAGAAAGAAACAGAAAACTGTCAATGTATACTCCATCTTGAAGCAAACTCTTGTTACAGCTTCCAATAACCAAGCGTGCATTGCTTTGAGTTTCTCTGAGCAGCTTCCTGACTAAGGTGCTTTGGAAGCCAGACATTTTGGACAATTAGAGAAGTTCACAGCAATTACTCAGAAAATAAGCGAACTCGTTTGGAAGTAGTTTAGTTTAGGGCTGGTTTTATAACGCAGTCTGCCATTTGTAGCCAGATATTATAAAACTTTATAAACTGGAAAACTGGGGTAACTGCTGCTCCGAGAGCTGCAGCACAGCCAGTACAGAAACAGGTCAATCATCTGCAACTACTTCCTTTACCCAGCATCTTTCATTTGAATTCTGGGTCCACCCATTCTTGAGGTTGCCCATATGATCGCTTGCAGAGTTGATGGTTTTGTATTAAGACGTGAGGGTGGCCAGGGATGAAAGGGATGATCATTATCATTAGAACAGTCTGAACAAGCTTAACAAGAAAAAAAACAGCACCCAAAGAGCAATTAAAGAAATAAAACCTGAGTTTCAGTGCTTCGTAACTTTTAAAATAAAAGGATTTAATTTCAAATTTAACGTTTCTAAGTCCTGGCAGCGATTTCTTTGTGCACGCCGGACTTCATTTTGTGAAGAGCTGATTAATAAAACAACCAAACTTTACGTCAGCTTTTACAGCCTTCCACTCTGAAGAAGTGCTGCTGCTCTACATTTGAAACCTAACAGTACAAGCGTTAAGGGGGAAGAAATTCAATAGAGCAGCTCTGGATTAAGAAAAATGCACAGAGCCAAGGAACAAGAACACCTGAACCTTTCCAGGATGGCCGTACGGAGTGACAGAACACATACTGGCATTCTACCAACAATATTTTTTCAGCACTGCATTAGAAACTCTTGCTTTCAGGTCCCATTTTGCGCAGCACACCTCAGCAGGCTGACAGAGCGCATCGTCCATGTAAAAACTCCGCTCAGCTCAGCTGATTTCAATCAGTGGCTTTAAGGGAGCTGGTATGGACCTGAGTGGTTCCTCTTTAAAAAAGTGAATGATAAGAGCAAAACTGAATGACGGTATTAAATCCTGTCAGTTTCACCATATCTGAAATGTCAAAGCCAAATCTTTTGTTGTTCAGTAACGCTTAAGAAGCTCATCAAGTGAACGCAAAAAAGGCCGGACAAAGGCTGCGTCTTTCCTTCAGAACTGTGCTAGCAGATGTGGTTAAACAGCTGATATCTGCAGGTCAACCTGCAGGAACCTGGGCAAACTTAACTCGCACGTTTTGTAAAGATTAATGACAAGTCGGCTGGAAGGAAGCGTTAGCTAAGTCCCAGAGCACCCCTGCTACAGCGTTCCGGCCTGCTTCTGGTCTTGGTTCTGCTCCAGCAAGAAGCTGAGCGCAGCTCCTTCTACAAACACTCTTGTGCTTATCTCCTCCCCATCCATCTTAAATGAGCTGTGACAACCACGAGGATTTGCTTGGCGCTGAAGAACAACAACAAAGCATTGGCTTACCTGTGTGCAGCGAGAGATGTCGGGACAAAGTCTGCTGTCGACCAAACACTTTTCCACACACTTCACAGGGAAAGAGCTGGTCGTTGAACTTCCAAGATGGCAATCCGTTTCCTGCCTCCAACCCTAGCTTTTCTGTTTCTGTGACAAAATACAAACAGAACGCTGTATTTTAACAACTCAGAGGACTCCGATTTCACTCAGCATAATCCTGATATGAATGATATAACACACGGCACCTGCTGCATGGGCTGCATGCTGATCTGGCACATGAGTTCATGTTAAAAGGAAAATTTCCAAATGATGGAAATAAATCTTTCATACGTAATCTTCCATACATACTGTAAAGCACAACACTTACCAGCTAGACACAGTCAGAGTTCAAACAGATTACGTAAAGAAAGAAACTCAAGGACAAGCAGGGCAAAGTTTTAAGCTGTGATTTTGGTTTTGTGGCTTCACTCACCCACTTCCACCCAGTGCATTAAGGCCCAGACTGAGACGGTGGTTAATTTTACAGTGCACTGTTATTCATGACTGAAGGAAGATCTCCAAACCTTTTCTTTTCTACCTACATAGAAACTACTGCTATCCGAGCAGTCTGTCACTGAAGGAGAGCAGAAAACTGCTCAGATGAGAAGTTAAGGGAAGAGCACAGCACGCCAGTAAGCGGGTGGCACCTGGGGGAAGCTCCAAACAGTAACTTCTGTCCTCAGGCATCAAAATCCCCAGCAGCCCAGAGATCCATCCATTGAAAAACTAAGACGTCTGGAGAAATGTTACCTTTACAGAAGTGTTACTAGTTGTTCCAAGAACACAGAGAGTCTGCTGTACAAAAAAGATAGTCCACACGGCGTAAAACGTAGTCAGAAAGATGCCCTCTAAGGACACAGAGAGGAAGAGGCTGGAGACGAGGAAGAAAAAAAGTATACACGGTGCTTCAAGAAGAAGGTGAGAGCATCTGGACAGGAGGGAGCAAAAAGCCAGTACGTGGAGGAGAGCAGTGACACTACTCAGGCCTACATGAGAAAGAGTATCAGCAAATCCTGCGCAAAGAAATACTTTCTGCCAGTGTCCTGTTGTGCCTGAGGGAAGGGACCACTGCAGATAAGTGACAGAAAACTGAAGGGCTTTCAGGAGCTTCTAAATACAACAACCAGCGCAGGACAGGAGGAGCAGGAAGGTTGGCTTAGGACTTATGTTTGCTCAAAGATCTCCAATTTCCACTAGAATGGGAGGTGAAACACACAGAGAGCCCTTCTCTAACCCCGCACCGCCTGCGACAAAGAGGCACCCAGCTGCAGCCGCTGTGATTTAGGTACGTGGTTGTCAAATACTGAAATAAAGTTAAACAACAATAAAAACAATGCCTCGTTTAGGGCAGAGAGTCTGCACAGCAACCTCAGCAAGTTTAGGGACAGTCATACTTTGCAGCCCCCTTTCAGCTCCTGCTGAAATTCAAGAGAGGAATTACGAGGCACATACAAGTACTGCCGACCGACAGCGCATTTCTTTCTTACAGAATTTCTAGTTGGGAATCAAGTTCTGCCTCCTCAAAAGAGCCATTTTTGGGAAAGGAAAAAAAGATAACAATACCCTCCCCCAAAGGGACGGTGACCCTTCACCCCCAAAATACTCAATAAAGAATAATTCTTTTTGTTACTGTCCTTGAGCGCAAAACAGTGGAAAAATCTGACTCTGTACTGATGTTACAGTTGTTTTAGCAGAGCTTCTGGAGTACGTAATCAAAACAGTGCTTCAAGAGGAATATGGTAATAATTATAATAGAAGGTCACAAGGGTGCGGGTTGCTTCAATATGCTCACAACAAAAATGAATTAATTGGGACACACACCAAACAAGGCGGCACAATTAGACGTAAATATGTCTCTTAACAATTCATTTCAGCATTAGTCAGCAGCTCTCCTTTCTCTCTCGAGAAAGAGAAATATCCTCATTCCCTATTGCGGATTTATAGCTATCAGTTCTGGGAAGCTCACAGGAAGCTGGAGAAACACCAACTTTCTGGTTATCTCAAGCTGGGAAAAGCCACTCCTTGGCAAAGGTGCTGCGTTCTTTTCACTGATACGAAAGAGGATACCGTAGGTGTTTTGAAAATGTTTCTGTTTACTTTCAAGATCTATTCCTACAGCCTCACCTGCACTACTCCTTTCTTCTCTTTTTACTGAATCTTCTCTCTACAGCCAAGTGCTTTTTCTGTCCAGCAGGTTCCTTAGCTTGGTCACAGGAAAACAGAGCCCATCTCTGGCACCACAGGAGCCTCAGCACTTCGTGAGAAGCCTCCTCCAGCATGCCTCAGCCTCCTGAAGGCTCCGTCTGCAGCCTGGAAACTGCAGCTCTGCATCCATACAGCAGTCCAGAAACCTCCCACGGAACTTTCCCAGTAGATGACCTTTCCAGCGACCTGAGGAGTCGGGTGAGTCAGCATCCACAATCAGCCACTGGACTCTGCCTCCAATTAGGGCTGGGAATGGTCCAGTGACCATTATAAGTGCATTAACGACTAGTGGTGGAATTACTTTAAAACAGGGTTAGAAAGGGCTGGGACTGTGCCCATCTGATGTTTCTCAGAGGTGAGAATAAGGCAGGCAATACCTGCAGGAGCGCTGCTCCGTCCCTCCGCCTGCTCCTTCACACAGACTGATTCCTGGGAGACAAAGCCCACTGGCCTGAGAACTACTGCCTGCCCCTTTCTAAGCTGCTAGACACCATTCTGAACAGATGCCCACTTGCAGTTTTCCCATGTCGTGGTGAACTTGCTTTTCTTCTTCTCAAACTGGAGGAAAACCTTAGCTTGACTTTTGTCAAACGCTGAGAGAGGATACCCCATCTGGTTGAAGCTGTTTGTGAAGATAAGCACAAAGCGTGACCTGAATACATAAGTAACTGCCGAGAGTCACTGCATCAGCACTGTGACTGCTACAAGTTCTCACCTATAGAAAAACTTGACAAGAAACGGGAAATGTCTCTGAAGGACTTTGGAAGTTCAGAGGCCAGCCGGGAACATTTGGTACACCAGCCTGGAGTGGGCTGCTGCCAGCCTGCCCTCTGTCATCCTTCCAGCACCTCATTTCTACCCAAGAGTACATATACTGTATGCAGCTGCGTGTGAATGTCACAAGAACCCAATTTTAGGGTTATTTCTATTTTGTTCCATCTAAAAAAAGCTCAAGAAATGACTTATTCAGAAACAAACCATTCAGGTCGGGCAATCATGCAAACACTGTTGAAGAACATTTATTTGGCTACAGATTCTTCTCTCTGCATTTATCTACGTTGCTCTAACATTTTCCTGCACTCTGCGTCATCAAAGATGCGCTTTATTGCATGGGAGCCTTCCACTTACACGTTCATCTATCACCTCTCGCAAGCATACAGTATATTTAAACATCGAGCACTCCTTTTCTGGAATGTGTAATTGAAAGCCTGTTTGCTGAAAGCTCAAAAATATACCCGCTGTATGGAACTGCAGCACTCCAAACACTGTACAAGAAGGTATGATAACTTAAAATCCTTGATAAGGAAGAAGATACAACCCGAATGATTTTATTTATTGGAAATGCGGGCTAATGTCGCTCTTTATAAAAAAACATCAAGAAAAAGGTCACTGAAGTGATAAAGATGCTGGGTTTGTGAAAAAGAGCGAAAGCAAATGTAAGATGAACTTTAAAGATGCTTCTGTGGAGGGACGTGGGAAAAGAGTGAAGCCCACTTCACTGCTAATACTGAGCGCGTTGCCCTGAGCACACATCACACACAGGGCGAGAAAAATAAAGCCTGAGCCAGGGCTAAGATAAGGCAGTTGATTCAGTGACCTCTAAAGACAAGTCTGCTTCCCTCCTTTGTTTCCAAATTGACAGCTATTTTAACTTCACATAGAAACAGAGGACTTCTGACTGAGCGGTGGTTTGTGATAACCTTCATCTGCATTAAAAAGCTGTCTGCTTTAAACTCAGAACTTAACAGCAAAGAAGAAAACAAAAATCTTCCCGTTCTAAACTTCAATCAGTCTACGTTGGTAAATTCTGTGGAAGGTGGCTGGAGCTGCAATGGTTTTGCAGTCATTTGTTGAAACAGATCATTTCTGCAGCAGTGTACATTTCTTCCATAGAGAGAAAGCAGTAACACAGTTAGGGCACTTGGCAGAGCCAAGTACTCTCCAGCCAGGATCCTGATACAAACAAAGGCAAATTGTCCTTTTGATTACATTTTTCAGTCTGGCTCCTCGAATCCTTTCTAGAGGACCAAAAGGTGCCTTCCTAAGGGAACCGTGAGCTGGTGACCAGAAACATCAGTGAAGGAATGCAAAATACACGCACAGACTGAGCATCTCTTCCTGACCAGACAGAATTACAGCTCAAAACTAGATGGAAGTCCCTGCAAACATTCTGCAAAAGCCGCCTTGCCTCATTTCCACAGGCTGCCAGGGGACACGTGCCACCCTCTGCACAACGTGGCTGCTGCTGTGCAACAAAACATTTCCACCGCTTCCACTGCAGATTCTCTGAGTGATAAGCAGTGAGTCTGCCATTTCCCTGAAGCCCTTAACTTGCTCTTCTGCCCTTCCTCTCCTGTCATCCCCCCAGTCATAAACACATCTACCTGCACGCCAGTCCCTCCTTACCTCTGCTTCTGCCTGGCTCGCATGCCGGGCACTGGGGACATTGGTGAGGTGATCGCCCCAGCTGGACTCAACCAGAACACCCAGCAACCAGGGAGAACCCGTACCCTGACTGAAATCATGCTGTAGAAGAAAAAGTCCTTTATCTTCAGCATTGTATGAATTAATTTTCTTCTTTTTTTTAAAGCTATCCCAATACCCAGCTGATTGATTTTCCATTTAATTCACTCTTAGGCAGACCAATATTGAAGAAGACAACCTTGCACGAGATAAGATGGGTGAAGATGGAGAGTACTAAGGTAACTGAAAGAAATGTCACAGAATGATGTGTTCCAATTCCTTTTGCAGAGCTGAAGAAGTCATTTTAAATCCTGCCTTCCTATTTCATGTTAACTTTGTACTCGGAAAAGATTCATATTCGATCTGGCTCAGTGCTGATGCTCTCTTTTACAAAATATTCTGATATTAAGAGTGACAAAAGACAGTATGAGACTTCATATGGGTTTGAAAAACAAACAGTCTCTAAAACAGAGCATTCTGAGTATTTATAAGCCAGACACCTGATCTATCAATTCTGAGGTTATTTCATCAGCCTTACAGCTTTGCTACTGAATTTATATCACAGAATTAGAGCTGGAAGGGACTTCAGGCAGCCACCTGCTGTTTCCCTCACCTGAAAGCGCACACACTGTGCACCAACGGTACCTACCAGTTCTGACACGTGCTTGTCCCACACTGTCTACAAAAACCTCTCCGGTGATACGGAGGCTCCACAGCCTCTCGTGACTGCTGCTGCAGTGCAGAATCACCACACAGGCAGGAAGTTTTACTTTGCTGCTTAACTTAAATCTCCTCAGTTGTTATTCAGACCCATTATTCTGTATCTTACAGGAACATAGGATTTATTCCTTTTCTCTGAAAGCTTTATGCATTTGAATACCGTTGCCTTGTCTTCCTCTTTCGTTCTCCAGAATAAACAAACACAAATCCATCAGTCTTCACACACGGCTCATGGCTTCCCATCCCCTGAGCACTGCTGCGCTGCACACGTTGTTCCCGGGTTACAGAGCACAAAATTGGATTCAGGGCTCCAGCTGCAGAGCAGGAAGTACCACATGTGCCTTACAGACAGCATTTCCACCATCTCAGGGGGACATTCCCCCTTTCTGCAATGCTCCACACGTGCTGTTTGACCGAGACTAATTCACAGCTCTCCCTCAAGCTGCCCTGCCTGGCCATTCAGCTCTCTTCCCACATTTTGTGGCACTGATCATTCACGCAGATACAGAATTTTTCCTCACTGAATTGACCACTGTTTTCCAGACTGTTCCTTCAGAGAAGGCATCTCTTAGCATGGCATCACCAGGACACTTAATACACACGCTTCCTTCACCCTCAACGTTAATGAAAGAGCCAAGTAACATGAGAGCGAGCTCAGACCCTTGCAGAATACCACTTGGTCCCTGGGGTTTCACAGCCATGCCAGGTACAGCTTCACCTGCTTTAGGTCCCCCTGCCTGCTCTATCCATGCTGCAGGAGGCAGTGCTGAAGGCTTCACTCAATCCAAGGGATGGAGTTTCTTTTAGGATCTGGCAACAACCACTGTTACGCTTCCCTGCATACAAATCTCCACAGTTGTTACAACTGCACTTCCTGAGGCCAACTGCTGTCACTTTGCTGCTTTCCTTCTTCCTTTCCTGAAAATCACATCAATTCACGGCCATTCTTCACCTTCTGTCACCCGAATCAAAACACAGGTCCCGAGAACTGGCTGGACTGCCTTGTGTTGTCCTGAACTGGTTTCCTTGAAGACAGCTTAGGCAAAATCCCACACTTCTTATTCTGAGCGTTGAATGAGTGAGGCTGCTCAGCAAACCCTTCTCAAATCTGACCTCCGTTTGCGTTACATGTTTATTTAAAAATACTGATAACTACAGCTATTTTGTCTATAAAAATAAACAAACAAAGGAAAACAAACCAGCAACCAAACATCTGCTGCCAAATAACTGAGAGACTCAGGAACCACATCCAAAAATGTTAAGAGGTCCAAACCCTGCCCTACTCAAAGGGTAAGGAAAAAACAAATGCTAAGTTTTGTTTTCAGTGGGGGATGAAATGGTCACCTTTGACCATTCTGCCTTGGATTTGATGTTTACAGAATTAAAGAGCTTCTGCTTTGCTGGATTTAGTGAACAAGGTCTAGTAGTATTCTGCATGAAACCAGAAGATAATTGTTTTGAGTGAAAGTACTGTCTTCTGGCCTTTACCACGAGGGCTCATCCTGCTTCAAGAGGTACGAGCACAAAATGAAGTCAAAATAAACACTTCTGTCTGCATGAGAAGACTGCGGTGTACACACACACACACACACACGTATATATGAGCTGCCTTTATATGTATAGTACATATAATAAAACAAGGATTGCAACTTTTCCGACAGGAGTCCCTTTGGAGATATCCATTAGACGTGGACCCAAATGTATTTCTATGGGGCCTATTTTGATTAATTCTCTTCATCTTGAAGGTTCTGTAATTGGCAAAATAATTAGTGCAGTAACTTCACTGGGAGAAGAAGTAGCCCCGTGTGCCCATGGCAATTGTAGCAGGGCCCTGCTGTTTAACCTGTGTAGTGCTGAGAGAGAGAGCAGCCAATTCAGCAGCAGTTTGATGCATTCCTCAGAGGGATCCAATCACACCGCCCTTAGTTGCTGTGGGAACGGCCACGAAGTTGTGACTTTAGAGAAATCTGAACTGTACATACTCGCACATGTTACGTACCTCAGTTGTCCTCCTTCAGCTGAGAGATTTGATGATTTGAAACGGCCCGTTCTGCATAATAACACACCCTGTTCTGAAAGGGGGCTTGTTAGTTTCTGACTAACAAGTCAGCAATGGCTACTCAAGAGACAGGCACCACTACCACACCTCAGACCTGCAGCGTGCTAGGTGGAAACACGTTCGGCAGCAGACCCAGAAATAGATGAAAGAAACGTGTAACGCTGTAACTAGCTGCACCCAGCTTGGTTAAGGCTGCATTAAATGAACCTGAAGTTGGGAACCCCATTCCCAAGGGCTGGAGGGCGAGCTGGTTTTCAAGGTAGCTGGGTGCACAGCAAAAGAAGGCTGCACCCAGGCAGATGGTCATGGGAATCTGAAGGCAGGATGCTATAGATAAAAGCATGCTGCAGCCAGAACCGCTGTCGCACAGTTTAGCACTGAATTATACTGAAAAATTAAGCAAAATCTGTCTCTCTTTGGAGGACTGTGCCAAGCACTGCCCACTTCTGCAGCAGTTCAACTATCTCACTTCGCTAGCATCGCTTTCTACAACTTGTCAGTTATCTGTCTCTTGCTGTCACACTTCGGAGCGCAGCCACGGTGGCTGACAATCCTTAGCCTTCAAAAGTGCACAGAGACAGGGAGCATACACCAAGTAACGGGTACCCCAGAGATGTACTCCTGATTGTGAAGAATCGAAGGAAAATGCACACTGGGGATCAGGAACTTCAATTAGTTATTCAAATCCAAGTGCTACTCCGCCACCAATAGGTTCCTACCAATCTATGACAGTCAGAGGAACCTCGGCATTACCTCCATGTATCTGCACGAATTCATACACGTACTCAAATGAAAGAGGAGCTGGCTGAATTTCACCCCAGACAGGTATCAGAAAAGAAATAAAGTTAAGCGTTTGCTTTTTAAGACCAAAAGAACAAGATTTTTCAAGGGTTAATGAGTACCTAACACTGTGTTCTGCAGGCGACGATGACGGCAGCCTGGCATCTACCTCCAGCACCACTTTGAGCAAGCACATTTCACAATCGTGCTGAGATGGAAACAAACAACAGGACCAAGTGGCTGCTGGAGAAACCCCGCATAGTGAATTAAGTGCCACTCGACATTATTCCACCCCATCAGGAGGCCAACGAGGGCCGGGCGCTCTCATCATCAGGAACCTGAAGGGGTTCCCGAATATCCTGGATGGGCAGAGCTCGTAACTCAGAGCGAAACTGAAACCAAACGGAATGATCGTAAGCATCAATAGTGGAATAAAGCAGGGAAAAAAACACAAAAACAACTCTATATAAGTCAATTCCTTTAGAAGTACGCTTCCGCAATTACACTGGCAATGAAAATCACTGTTCTGTCACAGCACCAGAAAAAGCCGTAAGGATCTTGAAATATTTAGACTTTCAAGGAAGACTGAGGTGTAGCGCTATGATTAAGAGATAAGAGCATGTCATACGAGGACAGCCTGAGACTGCTGGGATCGTTCAGCCTGCAGGGAACAGCTTGGTGGGATCTTCTCAATGCGTACGTATTCAAAAGCAGCCTGTACTAAGAATCACGGGACCACCAAAATTCAAACCCTATGACTGATACCACTGTCCCAGTGCTCCTTGAATGCCAGCAGCACGGGGCTGGGCCCGCTGCCATGGGGAGCCTGTTGGAGTGCCCAACCACCTTCTCAGTGAAGAACTTCTTCCTAATCTCCAACCCGACTGCACCCTGATGTAGCTCCACGCCATTCCCTTGGATCCTGTCAGCAGAGCAGAGCCCAGCGCTGCCCCTCTGCTCCCCGTCCCCTCAGCCTCTGCTCTGGGCTGAACAAACCAAGGGACCTCAGCTGCTCCTCATACAACTTGCCCTTCAGACCCTTTGGTGTATTCACAGTCCTCCTGGATGCTCCCTGATAGCTTTAAGTCCTCCTTATACTGTGGTGCCCCGAACTGCATACAGTACTCGAGGTGAAGACACGCTAGAGGAAAGCAGATGGAGACATGATCCTTAACGGCCTGTGGACTCTGCCCCGAGCAGCAGAGTTGAATTAAATAATCACCAGAGGTCTCTTCTTACCTCAACCATTCCGTGTCTCCTCTCAAAAATAATAGTCCAGGGGTTCTGCTGTTGTGAATGTGTAAGAAAATCGATAGCTTGTAATTGTACTCTTCACTCCTAGCTTTTCTTTAAACATTCTGGCATTTAGGACTGTAAAAAAAAGCCTTCGTAAAGCGAACGGAGGATTATCCATAATGTGAAGTTAGAGCCTTTTCTGCAGATGTAAGCAAACAACTGTAAGAAGGTGTGAATTGTTCTAATTAACTCCACAGGCACATAGCTGGAAAGCTACACAGTGGCAATTTAAATGCCAGCATTTCCTTGTCAAGCACTTCAACAGAAATCCTCAAGGCCCGTGCATTTCACAGTCCCCTAAGGCCGAGCACATTTTCCAGGGTTACAGCAGTGCCACAGAAATCAAAACCTTGAGGTCTCCTTTCCACAGTGCAGGTACAGCCATCTCAGGAACAACACAAGTTAAAAATAGGAAGTCTGGCAGCAGACTAGATGAGGCCAAGTAGGAAAACAATCACTGGCAGCTTAAGGAGAAATCCAAACTATAGCCAGATTCATCTAACTTCAAGTTCACTCTATTAAAATCCTGACTGTCTTAACTAACCTGGAGATTACTCAGAATTCAGAGCCAGTTGCAGTACATGGGTGCAGAAGTTCAGTTTGCTGCGGAGCAGAGGAGGCCACAATCACAGCACAAATAACACCAGAAGCACAACGTGTCAGTGGGTCCGTCTGTCGGTGGGACAGCCTCACACGCAAGATCACAACATCGAGATTACAATGAAAACCTTAAAGTGTGTTGAAAAAAGGGATGAGGCACAAAGCAATACCTATGCAACCAGATGTTGGCACCCCTGTGCAGGAGAACGCGCACAGATGGGGCCCAGGGAGCACAGGAGATCTGCCTCTCCCTGGGAAGTTACTGTGGAACTGCTGCTGTAGAGAAAAGCAGCAGCAGCAGGGTGTGAGCATGAGGGGAACAGGAAAAAACATTCTGCAGATACACGCATCTATGAATCGTTGCCACACGTACTAATACTATACCACTAACTGCATTAGCAGTAAAAATACAACTGATAAAACTGTTACGCAGTTACCTCCCTTTTTTTTTTTTTTTATGATGATCTGCACCACTGATTTATTATTAACTTACCAGCATTTCTGGAGAGGAAGCACGGGCTATCATCTTACAGGTCACTGAAGAGCATGGAGACACAGTGACAGGAGATGCTCTGATGTATTTCAGAAAAGGATCTTGAGAGCAGAAGCTTTATTTGCTTCATTTCATGAAATACCAGTGCTAAGATTAGTTCTGGCACCGGTGGATGGAATTCAAAGTGTCAGGACTATTTGTGGACTACGAGACCCCAAACCCCACATCTTGCAATTCCAGAAGTCTGTTTAACCCACGTGAGATCCAGTGACCACAATCAAAATTACCATTTTGAAAGTCATGGTAAATTTTCACAAAACGATGAAATAAAAAAATAATAATTATGGTCTGAGAATGATAAGGAGTGTCAAAACAACACGAGGCAATCAACATCACTTCGTGGACAGTTTCACATCTGAAAGCATTTCTTCGGAGTTGTTTCCCTTCGAAAGGGAGGACCCAGGAGCGTTTATTGGCTGAAGTCTTGGCCTGGGAGCAAACAAAAGTAGCCTGATATAGGAGACTGGGAGATGATCCTAACTGTATCCCACAAAGGCGAGACACATGCTGGCCTCTCCCTACTTCCTCTGATTTGCTGACTTAAAATTTGCAAGGCCTGGAAGACAGGAGCAAAGGAGTTCCTGCTGAGATCCCAAAGCCAGAGGCTGTCACTCCGACAGAAAAGGCGCCATCAGTTTGGACAGCGTGCAAGGGTTTGTACTGTCGTTGTGAGTATTCGTCCACTGAACAACACAAACTCCAACAACCCATCACTACGGAAGATCAGCACCCGACACCAAGACATCGCTGGACCGAGCTGTGCTGTGTCTGTACGTCTGCCTGTCAGTCTTTCCCCATTTATTACCATTTCTCTTTTACTCTAAGAAGCAGCCGTTGCCTAATAGTCTTACCTGTAACGCTTATTAGTCATAATTAGCTAATTAGCCAATTTCGACTCCGAGTATTAGCTGTTATTAGGAAAGCTGTCAGTAAATGGATGTGTACTACTCTTGGATGACTCTGTCGTGGTAGTGATCCCTGCTGATGAGGGGAGGCACAGCTCGGGAGACTACATGCAGATGTATACTACATACTGTATATATCATACTACACGCGTGGAGAAAAAGATACTCCTCAAACCCATGCCTGGAGTCTTGGACAGTATTAATGAATCGCTGGAAAAGAAATAGTAAATGTTACCTATCTGGATTTCGTGAAGGCAGGTTTGATTTACAGAATGAGTCAGTGAGATAGTGGAAAACTATTAAAGCACATTAAAGATTAGCTAAGGGTCAGAACACCAGCGTAAGATCAAGTCTTTAATTTTTCTAGAGATCTGGACTGAACTACACTGTCTGACTTACAACTGAACTGTTTTCTGTCAAAAGAAACCAGTCATATAAAACAAACGATAAAAATGCCTTTTTAAAGCAACGGTTTGAAAAGAACATCTTATTTCTTCTCCCCACATTTTGCTGAGCCAAAAAAGGTCACTGTGGCTCTTCTTAAGGGGAGAGGCAGAAAGTACTGAACTGTTCTGAATGTCTTTGCATTGGCCGCAGCTCTGATACTACTGTGATTTTTTGGGCCAACTGTGTCTGATGTGGGCAATATTTCAATATTCATTTTCACTGTTGAACAAAGGTGAACTTATATGGATAGCAACAGCAATCCAGAAGAGTCCATACACCTGCAATTAACTCTGTATGCTAATTAAGGTACAAAACGCTGCAGAAAGGAAGGAGAGTAGTTCCTCAGATCTATCCAATACTTCTGAACTACAGGAAATGACTTTGTTTCCTTCTCAAATTATTAACAAATCACCACAGTTGATCAGGGAGTTATCATTACTTCTGCCGGACCATCGAGCCCCTTCTGACAGCTGTGGGAAATTTCTTTTCCTTGGTTACCAGACCTAAAAGCTGCTTCATGCTAACTACTCATCCTGCCTATGATACTGCTGATCAGCATTACTTCACCTTTACCTCAGGCCTTTATTTCCGCCCCTACGCACCTCCATCAGTGCTCTGCTTTCACACGTACTTGAACAGGTCTTTCCTGGTTATTTCCTTGGGGATCCCATAGACTCAGTGCCCTACAAAGAGAGCTCTTCCTCTTAAATTGCTGATCTTGCAGTTTCCTAATAAACTGATGACAAAGTGAAGTGGAATGCAGCACGAAGGAAAGCACCAGGCTGAAGGGCTGCTACTGCATGGTCTGATGGACTGAACTGGGACTGACCACACTTAAAAACTCTCTTTAGTGTCTTCAACATGAAAAAAAAAACAGCACTATGTTAGAAAAAAAAGCAGAAATATGATGCAATTTCACAGCATTAAGGAAATAGTTTTGACAGCTACAATAATAAGTGAAACAATTCCAATGAGAAGGTCATACATCTATGAAGGAGCAACAAGAACTGCTCCTACGTGCTGCAATATTGTGAGCTGAAAATGTAGGGGAGAAAAAAACCTATTTAGCATTTGATTAGTAAATGAATTGCAGCAGAGTGCTGGAGTTAAAAACTGCGATTAACTGAGAGAGGTATTTCCAATATATGTCAAGAAGATTTAATGCCACAGAAGAAAGTAATTTGTAACACCTTCAGCAAAATAGTATATATAGTTCTGATGACACATATGCACAAATTGATTTCTCTAAACAGGGGCAGAAGAAGGCTATGATGTTGGTCAAGGAATGGAATCTCTGTCATACTAACAGAGACTAAAAGATGTTGACTGGCTCACTTTTCCAAAAATGAAGACCAGATTAAAGGGACATAAGACAGCATGTCAAATAAGCCCACAAGAGAGAAGAATTATCACAGCCAAAGGACAGCACTGGTAGAAGAAAAAAAGTAGAACTTGCTGTGAGTAAACTCTGGCTGAGGGTGGTCCGGCTCTTACAATGAGCGAGCTTCTGAAACAGCTCTTGTACAAATAATGATGACAGATTTTGAACAGAGCTTGATAAATGAATGATGTTACATAATGCTGTTACCTATCACAAACAGAATCAAACTTGACACATGAGACACCTGACTGTCTTACGTTCCTGTCACTTCTGCCAGTTCCTCTTTCAGCGAGGGTGCCAAGAAGACTGCACACAGAAAGCTTCTAGGAGTCGGGGGGTACAGCCATTCGTAGTGGAGCTCTCTTGAAAAGAGGCACACGTGCACGAGGTTCCACCAAGGCCTCCCAGACCTGCCTGCAGCGCAAGCTTCCTTTCCTCATGCCACTGTGCCCGCTCCGGTCACGCCTGGTCACAGAGAGCCAGCGCACAGCAGCAGCTCAGGTCCCACACTTATCCATCAGCCCCGTTAGTTGTGGTGACAGCTACACAGACTGGTATTTTTGGACGTGGTTGGATACTGGTTACCGAATGCTGCTGGCAGTTAATCTGCTTGTATTTTAATAGATGAGCTGAAGTCACTGTCATTTTGTATGCTGTTCTCTTCCAGTTCTTACTATCCTATTTCAGAGATGAAACAAAACTGATCTCAACTGAAGGCACACATGTGACGCCACATACACAGTTCCACAGCATTTTCTGTTACGTCCTGTTGGCTTTTACAGTGGTTGGTTACTGTTCCTTTATGCTGCTCTCGGCAGGGATTAAGCTTTGTCTGAGCTACCCATAGCACCTTCTAGATAATTTCTTCCTGCAAGGCTGACACTAATAGCAAATCTACCTGTGGGTATTCTACCATTCTTTTACGTGAATATCACATTTGTAATCGATTACCAAAAAAAATCCAGTCACATGCCTGTTGCTACTGTGAAGCTTCTGTTCAGGTCCAGGAATTGCTTTGCTGAGGAAATGCATGATAGTGCTGGTCCAAATAAATACATTTTCTGTAATACATACTGCTGTTGTAGTAATAATTGCAGAGCAGTATGTGTTACAGCTCACAGACCCATCCAGCCATTACTTTATTACATTATTGCATGGAGTAGAACACCAGGAAACACAAACGTACAGAAAACATCTCCTCACTAGCCACTTTAACGTTCCAGTATGCCCTAACCAACTACATATTTTACACCTCTTAAGCACGAGCTTAAACACGTCACCAAAACCCATCTGCAGGTTTTAAGGCCTCACTTAATGTCTTATGGAGAATTAGAATTCCTGTGCACCCATCTCGGTTTGGTGTAAGAGCACTGCTGCCAGAAGCCCCATCCTCCGAGGTATTGAGCACTGCCTGAGGAGCCCGTGAACTCTTGTCTGTCTATATGAATACCCCGTGTTTCATCACTGTCAAAAGCCAGAACTGAAGCGCTAACTTGGTTTACATTTGAGTACTTAAAAAGTGCCACTGGTTCTCCTAGTCCTGGGTTCCAAAAACCTCTGCCTCCTTGAGAAAGCGCGGCTGGGGATGGCCTGAAGACCCTTCTTCTTATGCTACAGATTTTATTCTTTTTCTGCCATGCATATTTACCCTTAGACAACATCTAGCTCTTCACCTCATCTGCCACTTCAGAAGCTGTCAAACAGCTATTCAAGCATTAAAGAAACGAAGGGTCTTTTAAGCTGTAAATTAAATGACAGTCTATAGCTGAAAATTAGCAGTAACATGCCCAAAACTTTATTGATTGCTAAGAAAAGGTGACTAACCCCCACTACGGCTGGCTGTGTAATTACTGACCTTTAGAACTCAAGAGCTATTAATTTAAGAACAGATACCAGTGAACTAGCAAACGAAATATTTTGCAGCAGGACGGTAGAGGCACTTATCAGGTTTGTGCACGCATTCAGTGCCACCTTGGAAGGCAGTGGTATGCATCTGCCTTCTCTGTTTTAACCAAGAATACGATCCAGGCTGTATCTGGATATAAAATGTCAACTAGGTCTGAAGATCAGCAGGACTGCACCCACAGACACTGAGGCCTTTTGGTACGCTGTAAGAAATACACATCTTTCCAAATAGCTCCTTACGTGACTGCTAAAGGTGGGAAACCTGCATTGCCAAGCTCAGCCAATTAAACTGATTTAACTAATGGGAAAAAAAAAAAAAGCATCTGACCTGGTGCAGATGTCCTTCCGTGAAGAGCAGTTTCAGTAGGCAGGAGATCTTTCGAGTTGGAAGTGAACGGTGATTGTCTAAATGTGTCTTCAGAAAAGTAAGGGCTATGGGGGAAATAAGACAGCTTTTACTAAACAAAGCGGCAGTTAATAAAAAGGAATCATCATTTTTGACCTTAACGTCTTAATATAATAAATATCATCTTGTTAAAAGCCCTGCTTAACTTACTGAATTCACGCTGAAAGATATCCAGACTGTGAGGTAAGGTGTGGAGAAGAGACAGGCTTTGGGAAATCTGCACTGGAGAGCAAAACCTCCCACAATACTTTCCATTACTGCACGTCAACAACTCAGATTTGTTCTGTCCCAACACAACATAGGTCGAGAAAAGCAACGCTTCAATAATCTGTATTCTACTCCCATAACTTGTGGAATACACATAAAATACTTGAAAGAATTTAATAACCTGGGGAATATAGTAATTACGTTCGAAACAAAGCTTTTCCCATTTTCACTTGTGATGCTGAGCTGTTCCTTATTGACAGAGCATTCTGCGTAGGAAATTAACTGTATTAATTTGGAGAGCAGGAGATAATTCTCAGAAGCCAACTGAACGCTGACTGCCCGAACGCAGCACAGATCATCAGCCACTTGATGCTAAAAAGCGTATCGTGCCTTGGTTTTAACCAACAGGCAGTAAAAAGTTCATTCCAATACTGAACGGGCATTTCTGTGAAAGTATTTTGTTTTCTGCTCAGTCATATACTGTAACAGAAACAACGATCCCTGCTCCACAATACACACAGTTGTAAGATGCACAAAAAACATTAAAAGTGGCCATGGGTAGATCTTCTTGGACAGCTGTTTCCTAAGGTGCCGTACTGCATCCGCGTACAAAGGATGAATTTCTTCCAAGCAAAAAAGGGAAATTCATTTAAATCTGATCTGCACCGTATTGAGATTCCTCGAGAGGCTGAGAAATCTGTTTCTTTGGCTTTTGTTTTTCAGTAGCGTTAACTTTTTGCCGTTCTATACATGGCTGCTAGTGGGATATTTTGGTATTTCTGCAGAAGTCTGAACATAACCATAAACAGTCACGAAGCTGAGCTGGATGAAAACCACGAAGCTGCCCCAAACCTTGAGCAGTTCAGTGCACGCAGATACCTGATTAATCAGGGTAAAGCGAAGAGCTCCAGCCCACATGTGCGAAAGTTAACTTTTCCAAGACTCACACTCCCCCTCAGGGGTGACATAATATAAACCAGACTGACACCGTATAAAAATATGGTGTAATTCACTGCAACGTTCCTCCCACTGGCTTAATAATGATTAAAAAAAAAAAAAAAGACCAATGAAAAATGTTCAGTAACTGCTGTAACTCTTCAGAATCGTGCACCCCACTCAGGTTTCCATGCCGGGCTGCCCGGTGCCGCACTGTTGCTAGTTCCAGGCACAGTGAATGACGCAGAGCTCATCTGTTTCAGGTTAGGATATAAATCCTGAGCTGTTGAAGACTGCACTGTGTTGGTGTCTTAAGGATTCCCCTGTTTGCCATCGGCCTCCAGTGAACCACACAACCATGGATGTGCCTCTGTCTTTGTTCTTCTTTGACCTCTGTCCAGACCGGCAGATGAGTCCCTTCAGTGTCACTATCCCTGCCTGTATATCTCAGTGGGTACGCCCTCCAATTCCCAACCCAAAGTACGGACGGACAGTTCCTGCAGCACAGGAACTACACACGCTGTTCACAGTCCCTTCTGATGAAGATTAAGCTTTACTTCTTTTTTTTTTCTTCTGGCTGCACTTTTCCAGTTTTCTGTCTACACGGTTCTCTAGATGAAAGAAACTTATCTTGGCATCTCATGCTGGCGTACTCGCTTCCAGATCATTTGCTTCTCTGCTTTTTTCTCCTTATCACAGATGGCAGGTTCTACCATCTCACTCAGCCATTGAACTGTGAGGAATCCTTGCCAGTTTCGGCTGCTTGAGCAAAGTCATATGGAAGCACACGCTTACGCAGTCCAGGAATACCAACAGGAAGAATAGCAGCAGACGGGTGACAGAAATGTTAATATGGAATAAGACACAAAAAAAGAAGCACTTGTGTACCCTCAGCTTGCTGGGCTTTGTTCATTTCAGACTCTCACCAATGGCATGGCTGAATCTCTCTACTGCCCAATTACTCACAGGTGGACGACACTGACCTCACCTTGACTCTGCAGCTGTCAGCAAACTTCACATAACAATTGTGATTCCAGTGCCTTCCTGTCATGACTCCAGATGTAGGTTGGTGAGCCAAACTGCAACACTACACGTTTTCTTAATGCAGCCTTCGTGCCTCTATCCTCCACTGGCTGCTCCATCACGTTCTATTTTTGAGAGGTGTCACACTCTTACCAGTAAAGATTTCCAGCTGTTTGCTTGGTTTGGGGTGCTTTGTTTCTTTTTTTGGCAAGGTCTTTTGAGTCAATCTGTTAGAACTCGCAGGATTCAGCAGACTGACTCACTTGTCCTTAAGAAGCTCTTCTCATTCATGACTTCTTCTGCTGATAGACAGGTAAGATGAGAAAAGCACCCAGAACAATTCAGTCGGGCACTCTGCTTTTCAAACACCGATGGGTAGCAGCCATTATCAGGACATCTCAGTAAAATTCAGTGCAAGTTAGACAACAGCCAACTGTTCTTCTACACGGCAGCAGCCTTGTCAGAAGGAAGGTTGTCTGAACTGTCCTCAACCTTTCCAGTTTGAACTATTTTTGATAGATCCAAAAGTAGCTCTGGATTCTCACACCAGTAATATCACAGGACACTAAAATCTATTTTCTCCCAACTATTTGTCGCCCCTCCCTGCAACATATACTGGATGGTTAATGAGGAGTTGGACAATAAGTGCATTCAACTCTAAAAGTATCTTTCAGGCTTACGCCTTTTAAGAAGCAATGGGAAGTCCGTGCAGTCTCTGTCCCACAAGTTCCCAAACTAGCAAATATGAAAAGCATTCACAATAACCAGAAGTTAAAAGCTCAATTTCATTCTCTTTTCAACCTGTAACATCAAAAAGATCCCTAATGGGCATTTACTGAGTCGTTCAGTTTATTAAAAACAAATTTATTACAGTTACCATGAAAGAAGGAGATGGGCCTAGGAATTTAAGATGAGCACATTTCAGAGACCTTTTCTTCTGCAACTTGAAATGCTTTTCAAATTCTGTCTAGACAAAACTGCCTTAGTTATCAAGCCCTGTACATGCTGGGAATTTCTGCACAAGAGGCTGCAGAGACACTGAAGGTCTTACTCTATCTCCGAAGGAACTCTCTGACACTTCAGCCACAGTCTTCAAAACCACCCACGCTGACCACAGAAATTCCAGGGAGGACATCAGTGTACGTATTCTCGTCTGCAGGGCTAGATGACAGCCAAAGTAATACCTGCTTACACCCAACCATGCGCTCCCAACTTTTTTACCAATTCCAGCTGCCACTTATTACACGATAGCTTTGAGTTTTCCCTAAGGACACCTCACTTTGCTGCTCACGTATCTAAACAACCTGTGAGTTTGTTCCCAGCCAAAAAGCAGTGAAGGGCTTATTTCTTTAACCACACATGCTATAACTGAATCCTCATTCCTGCATCATTTCACATACTGCGTTAATGTGACTAATCTTGAGCAAAGTTCCACTAGCGTTGTCTCCTGCAGTCTTTTAAAAATTCACCTCTAGAAGGCACTGAGAAGATACAGAAACGCTAAACTGGAATTTTATTCAAGAAATCCAAGTTTGACACAAGACTGATTCACAACACCCCTTCTTACATTGGGCCATGCCTTAAAATCCAGTTGTCAGCCTGTTCTTCCCTCAAGCACCACATGTACTACGCAGTTTCTATTAAACTTTGGTTTTTGCAGAAAAAGAACGCGCACAGAGAAAACTATTCTTAAAACCAAGAGTGAATACTTGATCAGAGGAGAACAGTCACTTGGGCCCAAAGGCCTCTTGCAACATGGACGCGAAGAAATCCTATCTCTTGGTGTCATTTCTCACATAGCAGTTCCATTATTAAAGAACATATCTTACACTTGCAATACCAGGTCACACTTGCAAGAGAGAGACAAATCCAAAGTTCACAAGGCAGAACTGAGCAATGCCATTTACACCGCGGCTTTATGGATAACAACGGACTGAGCTTACCTGACTGTAGTTCTGATGGTGTTATCTTTATTGTGATTGTGCTCTTTGCTCACCTTTTCTGCAGAGGAACGTACATTTTTTTGTGATTATAGGAAGTATCATTATTTCCCCTATCAAATTTTATTCTGCGGAACTATTTTAATGCTTTCTGATAACAGTATAATCCAGAATAATTTAAGGGGAAGTGGTTACAGAAGAAGAGCAGCTTTTAAAATGTAACTCGTATCAGTTTTTTTCAGCCTCACATTTCAGTGTTAGAGCTCCATGTGCACAAGAGCCTTTCATTAAACAAGAGCTCAAATTGCTGCACGTATGTAATAGCTGAAGTTCACCTTCTATGTGAAGAGAAACGGACAGCACAACTTCAGGAACACTGTGTATTTCAGCCATTGCCCATTTATGACAGTAGCTGCCTCTGTGTTCCCCTATATTCCAAGGCCTCGATCAATCAGCTGTCACTAATCATTTAATTAGCCTTCAAAAATACAAGAGTTGAACTTTGGCTTTTCCAATTGAGTTCAAATATTTATGAACCCGATCGGACTGTCACAGTGCTCTGAAACATATGTTAACTATGGGGAACATTTGGCAAGACTTCTGTATTTCAAATCCAAGGGTGGAAGGGCTCTACCTCCTATTATGCTTCAGCCTTAGCCATCTCATACTTTCGTAGCACCTTAATGACTATACACGATCTCTTTCTGCTCTTTAAACTCTGCTTTCATCTATTTCCACTGCCCATACCTGATAACTGGAAGAGCAGCTCCGATGCCATCTTCACTGATATATCCTGGCTGAACAGATTTCGTTCTGGGAGCACGCGACCTTCTGGTGCCTTCTGCATGTGCTCACTGATGTCTCGCCCTAATAAAGTGCTGTAGCCAACGTTCTGGCTGGGTTGGCTGGGGGACGCTGAAGTCTGCGAATCATGAATGTCAACTTCCATTGGTTCTTCTTTTATCTTGACAGTCTGGGTTTCCTTGTAACTCTCAGCTGCAAATACGTATTAAAAGGAAAAAAAAAAAAGCCACCACAATTACTTAATTAGGTTATAATTTTTCAGAGCACTCAAAGCAAGAGTCTCAATTACAAAGTTTAATTTGTATACTGTATAACAGCAAATGGTGAGAGAAGCAAGCAGCTGACTGCTACAATATTCTTCTGGGAGCTGATAAATAGAAGAAATCTCTTGAAAATAATACTTTAAGCTACAGAGCAGAAAACTACATATTTGCAAATCCAAGAATTACATCGTTTTTTATCAACACCGTGTAATCACATCTCCCAGTTTGTGAAGCTTGACTTTTATTTATTACACGCAGTTACAACTGAAAACACACTCTTCAAAGCTGGGCACTGCGGTTGCCTTGCAAACTCTTAGTCGCTCTCTATCAGAGAAGTACCAGCCCAGACAGTTGGAAATAGTGCTATAGGAGTGGAGATAGAAACCTCACCTTCTGCTCCCTTTTCAAGATGAGATAAGTAGATTTCTAATACATAACAACCTTCGATATTCCCTCAGATTCTACAAGAACCAATAACCTTGATGACTTTGCTTCCATTCATCCATATCTTTCCATATCTACCCTCCTCTCCAGTGTACTAAATGTAGCAAACAAAACTATCATTTAGAAGCCAAGGTGTAGTTCATGTTCTATGCTTGTTTTTTCCAGGTGCTGCTGAATGCTCTGACATTTTCTTCAGAAGAACAGCTCTGAAACCTCAAAAACAAGGCCTCAAGGTAACTTGGCTACCACGCTCCCAATGCACCCTTCTCGATTCAGACATCCAGCTGTGAAAGAGAAGTCGAAGACCTGAAGTTAAGTTCAGAGAGATATGACAAGTTTTTCTATGGATCTTCCTTCAGAGTGCTCCTGAAAGGACATTATCTATAATGGTGGAACGGCCCAACCAGGTGCACAGTCTCTTCTGTCTGGATGCTGACAGACACTTGGGAAACAGGCAGCCTGAGAAGAAAGGCAGACTCAAGGAAATAAATAAATGTGTGAACAGTCATGTAGGAGAATGGTCGTCCAGGTGAGAAAATGTTCTGACAAAGATCTACAATTCTAGATTCAAAAAGATGCCTGAGGGACATATCCTTTTTGCCCAAACCTGTATATGTACTTCTGCTACTAACCAAGACACTCAAGACCTTAAGACAAACCTGAGTCTGCTTACTTCAGGGCACATGCCCTAGAGTAGTCCGCGTAGCCTCCAGAGGTGGAGCCAAGGAGGAGCATGACTTTAAACTGCTCAAACGCAAAAGAACCAACCCCGTAAACAGTATTTTCTATCCAATCTGGGTCTGAGAGAAAAGTGAAGAAAACACCGAACAGTAAGTTCACTTGAAAAACTCATCTGCTGCTACCCCCTCTGCCTTGCCTTCCTCTCTAAAGCAAATAACAGTGTCAGCATCACAGACTTTACTCCAAGTACAAACGTTTCAAACACCATCCTCTGCTGTCAGTTACTCAACACCACGGTAATACTCAGGGGCACCAGAACACGGCCTGGCCATTCCTGCCAGCACGCTCAGCACAGCCAGTTGGCTGCTGCCATCTCCCAGCCCCTAGCCAAGATGAACAGGATCCTTTCGCTATGCAGGCCTACACATCTCACATGAATTTAAATGGACACGTTCTACCTCTTCATCCCCCTGGTTCATCTTTCTCCTCTGCTGTCCTTAAGTGGAGGAAAAAGTGGCTTTCCTTCTTGCAGATCTTAAGATAAAAATAAATAAATTAATAAAAATCAAAGCCAGGAGATAAAAGCTCCTTGGACATGCTCCAGGAGTGATTTACATGAAGTGCTTTCAGTCTTATAACATTTCTTGACCTTTCAAAAAAAACAAAAAACAAAAAAAACAAAAAAAAACAAACAAACAAAACAAAACAAACACAGAAAAAATCTTGACCATTTACTTTTTTTAAGCTTAAATTAGTCTCTTAACATAAAGCTACAGAACACTGCATCTGTGGTGGGAAGTGAAAGAATACTATGCCGCGCACTCAGAGTACACAGAGAACGGCAAAGGAACGCATCAGGTAACACTGTCAATAAGAGCTCAGGTAACTCCACCAACAAATGAGTTCTTTAGCTGCCCTACGTGCTGAGCTCTGCGCCCAGCTGCCAAATTTAGGTGCAGAGTCAAGCTGACCTTTGTTGCTCTTTCTGCTTTTAAAATATTCTTTCTATTTCTGTTCCTGCCCCACACAGCTGAATTCCCTGTCCTGGAAATGCTTTTCAGACAGACAAACTGATACAACCCAACTAAGGCAATAGTTGAGCAATACCAATGACCTTCTCTCCCCTGCAATCAGCCAGAAGCCCTAACTAAATTTACATACTAAATTTCCTTTGACCTTTACCTCTGCAGCTGCACCCTTCTGACCTGGCAGAACGTACCTGATGAATGTGAATCCTGTCACAGTCCAATTCCCAGAAACAAAGAGAGAAGACACGGAGAGTCTCTACGGTAATTTTACCGCTAACTAAAGAGAAATTCCGTCCCACGAGCAAGAGCTGCATCACAAGCCACAGGCAGACAACCCAGCTGTGCTAGATAGATAGATCCTGGGTGGAATTAACATTATAGCCACACACATCTCACTGTACAGGCAGTCAGACTGTGACTTCTTAACGATTATTTTGCCTTCTGTTCATTTGTGGAGTAAGGAGACAACCCTCATCTCCTCTCAGAGGTGTCTCATGTGGTCATAGTGCAGCTGACGATTTTAAAGTCAAGGATGGGTACACTGAAAAGTCTCTCCGTTCAAATAATTAAAGCCACGATAGCTTTGGCTTTTTTCCCCACTGCTGCATCTCTCCTCGAGCACAGGGGCTATGTTAAATAAACTGCACCGTACTGCAATTCTGAATTAGCATACAGGAGTAATCTTCTTCACCCAGATTTTTATCAAAGTACAAACATCCAAATCCCAGGAAAACAAACAAACAAAAAAAACCCCAACAACAAAAAAACCCAAACCGACAGTGGAGACTACCAACTCACACAGCTTTAAAGTGTCTGGGACTGTGATCTGGTCTGCTATTGATTTAAACACGGTCTGCTATTCATTTCAGATTAAACTGGATGAAGCTCAGAGCAACAGGACAGCATACAGCAGTGAACATTGCTTCCCTGGCAGCAGAGGAACTGAATGACCTAATACACCTTCCTTCTTTTTTTTTTTTTCTTTTTTCTGTTGGCTTTTTTATACAGAAGGAGGTGATCAAAATTAGAGAAAATTATTGCACACGTGGATGTAGTATTATGAAGCTACGGAGATGCTCTTTACAGCATACCTTTAATCAGCTGATGTATAAAAATCCTCAATGAACTACTCACACCCAGTGAGACAGAAAGGTAACCCCACGCAGTGCCCCTCCACAGCCCCAGACAGAGATTGCCAAGTTCTAAGACGAGCTAAAACTTCATTTGAACTGCTTCATTCAAAGCTGGGACAACCACAGTCCAGCACCTGTATCAGGCACATGAAAACAGAAAGGAGACAAACAGAAGAAATACGTTTCCAGAGCAAATCACCACAGTTAAATGATTTCACTGCTACAGCACCACCTTAAAATAGATAAAGTTCTAATTCATGAATTCTCAGCTCACGGGAAAACAATGCAAAAAATGTCAAGTGAAACCAGTGAGAATAAAACCACTGGAATTTCTTGCTGATGTTTCAGTATGTGTGCAAGAAGTTGCCAATGTCAAGACAAATGAACCTTCTTTTTTGCACAAAAAGGAAGATAAAACAGAAGCACAGCAAGCAGGTAGACTTACAACATTCACTGCAAATACAAGGACTGGGAAAAAATTTCCCTTTTTCCTGGATCTGCAATCCTAGATATCTCACAACCAAATACACACTGTAACGCAATGGTAAGTAAAGCAACTACTGGCACTATTTAACACTTCTCCATTCTAGACTTCCACAGCACTTCAGAGGACACATCAAAGCAGTAATTATTTTACAAAACAAGAAACAGAAACAGCAAACTTTAAGATATGCACATGCTCAAGTTATGAGCACTGATATTCATATGCACACCTGCATTTGCTGAGCAGATGTACACCAATACACACAATGACATCCAGTAGTAACAATAACTCAAAAAACACTTGATAAAGCAAGCTTTCCAAATCCTAAGCAATTTGCTTAGACTCCATCTGCCACCCAGTTGAAGACACAGGGCTAGAAGTCAGGAGGGACAAGAGCAGACACCGAATATTCCTAAATCTTCACTGCAAAGCAGATGTTGTCAGGGTATACCAGCCACCCCGCTCAATGAGTACACAAAGTGACAAACTATATGCCACGAGGGGACTTCCCTATGCAGCACCCCTGCATCCCTGGGAACATGACAACCAGGGGTGACCTGCAGCACATTTCAGCAGCTACTCTGATCTGGACAAGAGGGATCAGGACTGCGGGGTAACACGCTGCGTGCATCTCCACTGCAGTATTCCTACAATCAGTGAGTCCCTGGCACTACACCTGGACCAATAAGATCACATTTCACAGATGCAAAAGGCAACCGTTAAGTTTATCTGTATACAAATACTGTTTTCTACTTCAAAACGCAGACAAATTATTGTTAGTCATCACTTCCCCCAAGTGCTATTACTGACAAAAGTACTTTGGCTTCTGTCTAGAGGCTGGGCAGCCTAACCTAAGCCTCTTGAATGATTACACAGCAAATCCTGTAGGAAACCACTTCTGGGCCCTTGAAAGACAAGACTGTCTAGAAAAGCCTAGCACTGGTTACCAATAACAAATCATATCTGATAAACCTATTACTGAGTGATGATCGTGAGCAGCACAGTATCGCTGCATCTGCAGTGAGCAAGGGGTTGGATGAGATGAACTCTGGAGGCTCTCTCTGAACTTAAATATTCCTTGAATCATCAGCACGAGCTGTTATCAGCTGCACCTTTACCTAGAGAAATTTTCAATACTTCCAAGCAAAGGAAAGCTACAGCATCCTGCTAACACTTGTTCTAGTGCTGCACTGGACATTTTCCCTACTGTCCAATCTGAACCTTGGAGCTGCAGCTGGTAACTGCTGCCCCTGTGCTTTACCACCTGCCACTGCTGATAAAAGTTGAACTCCACTGTTTTTCTAAGTCCCTTTCAAGTACCAGCAGGCTGTTATTAGATCTGCCTTGAGTCTCCCCTCACCAGACTAAACAGGCTCAGTTCTGTCAGTACCTCCCCTTGGGTCATGAACCCTAAAACCTTCATTAGCTTAGCAGCCTTCCTCTAGACCCTCTGAATTCTCGGCAGAGAACCCTAAGCTAGTACAGCATTCTACACGCAGACCACAACCAGCCCTAAATACAGAGGGTATGCTAAACATGCTCTTCAGATGCAGCACAGTATGTGTTTTACCTCACGTGAGATAAAAGCCAAAATCAAGCTAACAGAACTAATAAAAAACACAAAATCACCCCCTGTTTTTGCTGATACTATAGTAGCCCAATGACTATTTGTTCCTGAAACCAAGTGAAATGTTGCTAAATCATGCATGCTTCTCCTGATTGTTTAATTTAAAACCTCATCTTACCACCAAAAACCCAAGATACTGGTATGTGCTGAAACGTCCATCAGCCTCACAAATCAACTTCATGAATCAACTTAGAAAAGAAAGCCTTTTCCACATGTCTCATAAATTGGACTCGTGTACTAGTTTTTGCAATCAGGCGGACAAGGGTAACTAGCGGGTCAACTTGTACTGACTTCAAAAGCTTTCAGTACGAAGAATCAGGCATCTTGTTATGCTAATTGTTCTGATTTGCTAGAAATAAACATGCCCTAAAACAGCTTAAATAGAAACCTTAGAGGCAGGGAACAGTTGGTGAGCCCTGGAGGTTCTGCTACAGACACAACAAGTAACATCTGATGTTCCCTAGGGTGCTGTGCTCGATGCTTCATTTTGCTACTATTTTTTCAAGCTGCTGTTTATATAAGACAATGTCAATGGGCCTCGAATCAATGTAAGATGATCCCCCATTAAAAAAAAAAGAACACCAAAAAGCAGCTGATATTTGCTGAAGTGGAACTCAGAAATCCCACGTTACAGAATTTCACAACTAAAGGCTCAGTCTCACAGCAATGTAAAACAAAAGAGAAAGATAAAATTAAAGCACTAGACAAATCTGAAATTGCCAGTATGCATCTGCTGCTCCTTCTGTTCCAACATTAGGAATACGGTGCTTACCTGAACGACACTGCTTGCAGAACACACCCGACACCTCAGATGTTCACAGAATCACAGCGTCACGGAATGGTCAGGGTTGGAACGGACCTTAAAGACCACCTGGGTCAGACACTTGACCACTTACTTCTCTGGGCTTCTACATAAGTACCCACTGCTGCCTAAAGCCTTTAAGAAGCCATTTGGAGACCAAGCAACAAAAACCTTCCCACAGTTTTAACTCATACCTCTACTATCAAGGCGTTCAGAGCAGGGATGAAAGTGCTCAGCAGCTCCTCTACAGTCTACGGACACACTTGGAAAAGCCCTGACAACAGTTATCCCCAAAGACAGCAGCCCAGTATACAAGTACTTCCCAGAACAGCCCGCCAAGTTAAGAAAAACAAAACATATAGGACAACTAGTTTCTGCGCCACCTAATGCATGCACAACAAAAATATAATAATGTATGTAACGTATACCTCAGTCTCTAACATCAACTGTTGAGCCACACAAGCATAAGGTAGCACACCTACTTGAACTTGAAGAAACGGTTCTGTTTAGCTCCTCTTTAACTCTGTGCTGCTGTGACTGGACTGGCTTTGGTATGAACCAGTTTCAAGACCTCCCACATAGTCCTTCACTATTCTGCATCCTAGAACCCAATGGGTATTTCTGCAATGGGAACAGCAGTGGAGTGCTCTGGCCTCCAACATATGCCAGAATTGTACAACCCATTTTTCTTTTTTTTCTGCCACTTTTCTTAATAGAAGTTCTATCAGTGTGGTTTCAATTAAACCTAAGTATAGTGGCTAACAAAATTAATTATGAGGCATCAAAGAGAAAATTAGCGTAAACAATCAAAAGAAAAATCCACAACAAGCAGTTGTACTGGAAGTGCTGAACTGTTGTACAATTAGCTAACAATAAACAGAGTTGATCAAAGATGGTTTTGGAATTAACTACATGCAAGGTATTATTTCACAACCTTGTGAAGAAATAAACACGCATTAATTTCAACTACTGATAACCCCAAAATTATGACACACTGTGCTATAAAACTGGGGTATTATGAGAAGCACTGTGAGACCTGAGCTACTGAAGTACAGAAAAACCCAAAGGAACTGAACAGCACACAGAGCTCATGGTTTTGGTACTGATAATGAAGATATCTGCAATATATGGGGAACTGATCCACTGAAAGAAGAGAGAACTGACCTAGGTTCCTACAGAAATGCAAAATGACTCCACCTCACAAAGAAGGTACAGCTGAAATGATGTCAGATGGGATTCAGACAACACTTCTAGGAAAGACAGAGACTTACCAAGATGGTAGTTTAAGACAGCAGGGTAGAATATTACTTATAAAATATCTGGAATACAATATATATAGCTCCGGCTACACACTGCTTTTTGGACAAGAAGGGGAAGGAATATAGGCTCCTGAAACATGATAGGTTTCAGCAGCACAGCTACCACAACAGAAAATGAGCTTTTAAGCTGCAACATCAACATGTAAATGCAAACGTATATTTCAAATTTCCATCTCCTCTGGAACCTACCTTCCATCTTCCAAGGCTGTGAGCACAGAACTGATCAGAGATCACGGGGTGCGTCACTTAGTTAAACATTGTGAGAATTAAACTAGCGTTGCCATAAAAGAGAACTGGTAAGAATGAAGGAAGCTGGTTTATGAGCATCTGAAATACATTACTTCCATTTCTTATAAGCGATTTTGTGTGACGTTTATTAAGAATTTAAAACCATGCAGGAACGATACTAGGCTGAGATGAGAGTGATTTGCTCCACTTCTCTACCTTCTCAAAAGGATCAGAGTACCATTCTGTTTTATCTCAGTGAAGACAGTAATGAAGTGCACACCTCTATACATTTGTATGAAACAGTTGTTATTTTATGTTCTTCTGTAAGTACAGATCTTCAACCTGCATTTAAGTTGGAACTGCTAACCCACAAAGACCGTTTCTTTCAAATGGGTTTTCTATGTTAACATACCAGATCAGTTGTTTTCTTTTGACTGGATGGATGGAAATGATGTGCCCGTGATATTACCAATATGATATTATCAGGATATGCCCTAGAAATGATGTTATTCTTTGGAAGAAGTGCTGAAAATGTGATGCCGTGATTAGCTATCAAGATTATGAATTGTGAGGTAGGAGATCTAAATTCAAGTGGAACGCAGTGGAGAAAATTGGTACAAAAGGGCATAACATCTTCAGACAAGGTCCAACTCCACAGAATTGATATCCAGGATAAGGGCCTGACCTTAAGCACTGCTTGTCTGCTGCTAGAAGCATGCAAGTGTGCTGATAGCATTTTAGCTTTCAGAGAAAAGAGTATATCTGTGCAACAGAACTGAAATACAGGCAGCTGCATGCGTGAATTTTCTGCTCATTTCTGTACTTCTATATCCACAGTGAACAACTAGTAATGATCAATATTAAATTCTATTTCAGTACAATGTTTTTATTCTTCCAAGTTCCTCCTAGTTTCAGGATAATTTCCAAGTGGTGGACAAGTCTCTGAATCATATTCTCAAGAGACAGGTGATTTACAAATGAGCCTTCCCTGCAGTACCTAGCAGCACAGAGCAGGTTCCTGAGCCAGAAAGGCCTTCCACTCTCTGAACAAACTGAGCTAAGAGCTAGCACCACAGCACAACCATTTTGGAAGAGGTTGTCCGATGAGAAATCTAAGCATCCTTCACATGAAAGATACACGCCTAAATCGCAAGAGACTTCAATGAGTTGTCAGCAGTTGGCAATATTACTGCTAGAGAGTAACAGCAACATGCATGTCAGGATGTCTACTACTGTGTCAAAAATCCCTTGCGTGCTTTGTACACAGCTCAGATTTTCTTAATTAATATAGAAGAAACTGAAAATAACAAGGCAAGAATGTAATCCATTTGATCTTTACCTGGAATACATATAGAATCATCATAGAATGGCCTGGGTTGAAAAGGACCTCAAGGATCATCTAGTTTCAAGCCCCCTGCTGTGGGCAGGGTCACCAACTGTTAGATGAGGCTGCCCAGAGCCACATCCAGTCTGGCCTTGAATGCCTGCAGGGATGGGGGCATCCACAGCCTCTCTGGGCAACCTGTGCCAGTGCATCACCACCCAAGAGTCCTGAAGGACTTGAACTAAACACAATTCTGTGATACATCGAACCTAATATGTGCACTTGAGTGAAGATTCCACGCTGACATTAGAATATCCAGACAAGTTCATTCCTTTCTCCCTATTTCCACTTTGTTCTGAAGATGTGGTACAGATGTTTAAATACTACATCACTGAAAACAGAGTGAGAAGTTGCTTAAGATAATTTGGGAAGTCAATTGTGATCTCAGAATAGTCTGTCAGATAAAGGTAACAAATTACAAAACAAACAAACAAACAGAAAACCCCACCATAAACACTGCAGAGGTGACTGACCTTAGCCTGCCCTCTTCTATTTGTCCTACGTTAAACTGTACGTTAGTGTTTGACGCTTTCTGTCTCAGCAGGTAATTCAGAAAAGTACAAACTGAAAGCAGCTCATGTGATACAGTTAATATAACTCCACCCACTGGCTGACTCTGGAATGCCAATTTCAGCAGCGCTGCCTGAGGAAATCCTCCTTCTTTCCTTTTCATTCTACTGGTCAACAACTGTCAGCAAAAACTGCTCAGTCACTAAAAGACCGCAAGAGAAGTATTACAGTAGTCCATTTCTTAACAGAACCTTTAAGTACTGGGAGTTCCCAGCAGAATTACTGAAGACCTGATCAAGAGCTCATATATGCCAGATTTCACCCACGTGAACAGACACTGTCATTAATGCTCTAATACAATAAAGTCTGCATTAAAACTATACACAGCCTGCTGTTAATTGATTTAAAATTCCGAGTCAAAAACCACAGTGTGTCTGAGGCATGTGAAAAATCATTAAGTTGTGAAGTCCTTCCTTCGTGGAATTACTCCTTTATGGAAATATATGTATTAATTTAAATGGTAGTCCATAATGTTCTGTTATGAGAACACCATACTTGAAGCAACCACCACTAGCAACAACGCATTTCATCCATGACGAAATGTTTAGCATTTGGGAGCTTGAAAAATTGGGAAACATCTGCTCTGATCAGTGTTTACATCCAGGATGCTCTTCTAGCACCATCAACACCAAGGCCTGCAAACCAAATGACTCAAATTGCTCATGCCTGCAGGTATGGGCAGGAGTGAATTAATTAAATTAATTATATGTTACAACTCATGAGGGAGATCCCAGTTAAATTGAAGTCTTTGAGGTATAAATTTGAGCTCAAAGCCAAATAATTTGGGTAGATTTGTTACAGACTTCAGAAGTTGCTGAAGTTATAATAAAAAAGTAAAAAAAGTAATCCTCAGTTCTGGATAAGACTGAAGTGCTGATCCAGTTGAGGTGGGGAAGTATGACTCCTAACCGCCGAGACCAGCATTTATTTCCTGGTACTAAAAACAACTAAAAAAGTGCATTAGAAGTTCAAATCCTTTTCATCATTCACTTAAAAACCTGTTCCCAGGGGTACAGAATCAAGCCTGCTACTTTCCTTGAAGTTAAACATAAATTCTAGCACTCCAGCAGTCAGATAAAGCATAATCAGCAGAACATACATTGTTATTTGACTCCCTTCAGCTGTAACAGTACTTACGTGTATACACATGCATACTGTCCCACTGGCTGACAGAGCATTGTATTACTAAGGCACTGTAGGCAAGAGCAAGTGCTCTCAGTTCACTTCTTTTATTTTTTTTTTTCCTCCCAATTTTGAGTACGAGATACTGTCAGGAAAAAACAACAGGCTTTCAAAGCCTATCGTTTTTAAAGCTGTATCAGATATAGTTCGGTTGGTTCAGTACAGACACACGTTTTTATGATGTTAATGAAATGACAGAAATGTGAACAGATTGGTGCAAACATGTTTTGGTGCATTTTAAAAATGACAGCATCTAAAAGCATTAAGGTATAGTTCCTTTTGACTTATCCTGTTGATTTGAACACCAGTGAAATCTGTGCAGAACACAGGTAATTAGATACTGTGGTGACAGCACAAACTGAGTTGTCTTATGTATATGAACTTGTGTAGACAGACATTCCATTTGCTCCTTCAGCTGCCTCTAAAGCTCACCGCTTCTTCTGCGCAGTAAGGCAGTCAGCATACTTGAAAGAAAAATATTTGCAAGTTGGACAGTATTAAACTAACCACCTACCTGAGAGCTTCATGAGGAGCTCAGACGCTGCCTTGACTGATATGTCCTGCCTCATCATATTTGCCTGTGCTTCCTGTGGCTTGAGTTTCTCCTTGGGCGCACTGGGAGCTGAGGCTTCAGATTCCTGGCTGAACACGTAGCTGGACTGAGACAAGGCTGAACTCGCAGCTTCTTCATCCTTAGGCTCATCTTTCACTTTAAACTTTGGAGTCAAGGGCTCTTTTTGATTTGCAGCTGTCAGAAGAAGGAAACAAGCTGGAGTTAACAAGGTGTGTAATACATAATCATAGAACAACTAGTAGCAGGAAGAAACCACAACCTAAAACAACCTAGGAGCAGGTACTGGAAGCAAGACTGTTAAACAGCATCCAAAGATGCTTCAAGAGGTAAACGCTCGCATCTTCTGTACCACATGACAGTTTTGGAACACAAAAACATTCCCATTCTCTTTCTTATGCCCCTCCTTCAACTAAAAGCATGCCACGAGGCCATCAGCTCATATGCCTTCCATGGGCAGGATGCAAGTTCAAATACCATCTCACTTAAGGGCAAATCTGGCAAAGCCCGTGCGTACTACATATTAAGATCTTAATAGCGTGAAAAAGAGACTAGAGATGAAGGCAGAAAGATCAGAAAACTCAGAGGGGTATAAAGAGAAAAAGAACGACAAAATCCTAGGTGCTAACAGTTGCTATCTCAGTTAAGAATGGAGGGATATTTGTTAGACAACTCTGCACTGGCAGATCCATGAAAAAAAAAAGTAAGTTTAAAATCACTTTTTCAAATACTCCCTGTAAGCAGCTCCTCAGAAAAGAATACAGAAACCCTGGGGGCGTTTAAAATCAACACACCCAACTGCTGTTCCTGAATGGTCCTTCAGATGCCACTACGCAGTCATGGATCCCTTGCATGATATTCAAAGGGATAAAACTAAGAATGCCTCTTAGACAATACTTCCAAAACCACACAAAAACAAATTATTCTGTTGACTGTATGACCAACAGGAGGCTAAAAGAGCTGCACTATTTTTCACCACTTTTTATTTTAATTCTTTATTTTTGACCATGATGAGACACTTCCTCTCCTGCCAGCTGTTAGAGGCTTTTTCTCGTACAAAATTTCACTTTCATTTCCCAGAAGCACACGCCATCCACCTCACTACCTGTTTTCCTCCTTCCACGTGACATTCCACTGCCTACCTCCATGACTCCTACAGCCAAGCCCTGACAAAGCGCAGCAACGAAGGCCTTAAAGTAACCTCCACCACCAGAGAGTAGCACAAGAAACAAAGCGGGCACTCGTGGTGGGAATGAGCATTATTCAACACTCATAACACTGAGCCAAAGCTCAAGGGGCAGGCTGAACTCAAGCACATGTCAAGTGGTACCTCCATGTCCTTCATCCCAGGGCTACTCTCAGACTCTAACAGGATGAAGACAAATTCTGATGGCTCAGAGAACCAACAATCAAGGCAGACAATCACAGAGCTTAAACAGTTTTGTGACAGCGCAGTACCTATGAAGTAATTTTGGGAAGGTGACAGGTTTCCTTCCTTTCCCACCTCTCTGTGCACCTTCTCTCCCAAACCTGTCTCAGCTCTCCTCCTCTGACAGCACAGTGCCATGAGCCACTGCTCCCTAACATCTCTGAACCACTATGCAGGATGTCAGTGCTAAAGGTATGCTGACAACAGGTGTACCAGCACAGGAGACAGAGTCTAAATGAGTTCTACACGACATCTGTACATGCGGTTTGTCCCTGTACGTCTACCAGACCTCACCTATGAGAAATGTAAAATGTAGTCAATCCAGAGAAAGTTTAGATGATTAATATTTGGCAGAGTTATCTGGGGGAAAAAAAAGAAGCCCAAGACTAATCCTTCTATGCATTATGTAGCTACGTTGTTATATACATCTATAACTGTGTAGCTGGTTCTGCCTGTGCTACCTCGCTTTGGACTGAAGACAGAATTAATAAGCTAAGAAAGAGCTTGACTTCTATTTGCTTTGTTAACTGACAGCACATTCCTTTAATGGATCATACTTTCAAAACACTCCAACATCTCAATTGTAGATGAATTAGAAGGAAAAAAACCTCCACAAAAACCAGAAGCCTTTTAAACCTCACTTTTCTTTCCCAGGAAAATAAAACCAAATAAAACCAGACAACTATTACATCAGTTTCAAAACTATTGCATCAAATCATGAGACCTTATTCTTGAAATACACTGAAGTACATTCCCATGTAAAAGAAACCTGAACAGACAAATAAAAAGGAGGGGAGGCTGTCCAGGCCATCAGAATCAGACACTAAAACTAGAGACAAAACCAAAAACCACACTACAAAAAAGGGTAAAAGCGAGGGCGCTTCGTGTGCTATCTTGGATCCAACTGTTACACACAGAGCTCCTACAAAATGGGTAACAGCAACAATGCTTGTATTAGGGGGGAGAGTAAACAGATGTAAGAAAAAAAATCATCGCAAAGAAGGGAAATAAATTGACTGAGACCAATTTACAAAACAAACAGACATCAAACAAGAACAGCCCTCGGAATGAAAGATCTCGTAAAAAACTGGAACTAGACAGGGATTAAAGAGATGATGCTGAATTCTATTAAAGCATCTTTGAACTACAAAACTGTTACTCCCCAGAAGGAATAACATCATCTATCTACAGACAAAAATTGATACACGTGCATATACTTCATTTGTAGGTAACTTGCATTCATCCTGAACTGCAATGAGAACAGACTGACGGATGCACTGCCTGCAGACTGAAGCAGTAATCTGATGTAGAAATGCACAGTGGGAGGAGCGAAGAACACAGAGAATGCTGCCAGCAGGCTGCAGTCTCTCCAGCAGGGCAGGTAATTCCCCACTCACTCCATTTTGTTCCATACCCAGAAAAAAAATAACAGAGTGAAGAAGACTCCAAGTTGGGGATTTTTATCTGCCTGGAAATCGGGGTCATGTGATCCACATGGTGAAGCAGAATATTCAAGTTTTAACATCTTTCCCAAATTGCCAAATGCCACAAGAAAAGCCAACAACACAACGCTAGAACAAAAGAGGAGGCCGTGACAGCGCGAGTCAAAAGCTCTGCTGAAAATCTCTAATGCCACATTACACCACTGCACCATCACAGTGACTCCCTCACACCACGATGAGAGACAGCAGGATGTCCCACTGCAGCTGGAGCATGTGAATGGCACAAGGGCCTTCATTAGATCAGTCCCAAAGTATTCAAAAGACACATTTCCTTGGTGCAGGGCATCGATCCTCCTGAAGGCAGCTGTGGTCAATGAGGGTTATGACTCAAGTCCTCCTCTATTTTCACTCTAATCACTGACGTGTGCTGTTAGGTGCAGACATTCCGCATGGAGATTATAGCTTCTGCTTGAGGATGCTCCAGAACTGAGTGAGGGGTACAAGTGCTGCCCAAGAAGTCACTGGTGAGCAAATGGCTTTGCAAAACAAAAAAACCTATGTAAATGGAATGTGCTGGAGACTCTCCAGCCTAAAATCCAATGGGCTGATAAATTATGTTCAACATACTACACACAGAGGCCATCGATGCAACTGGCCCTAAAGGAGAAATGCTGTTCTTCTAACAGGCCAATCTAGTTGGTCTCTCATTTCTTTTTATCGCTTTCTGCCCAAACTGCTGATCTGTCCTCACTGTACATACCCCCCATGGCAACGCTAACTCCATTTGCAAGGCCCTCTGCTTTCAAGCAAATAAACTAACACACCGGGCTCCAAGAGGGAGAATGGGAAGCTACCCATGGCTCAAGGATGTTCAGCATTGCTTCTTTATCAAAGCAGTGGAATGGCAGAACAGATGATCACGACAAGTATGATGGTATTACAACCTGCCACCTCAGGGCTCCTGGAGACCACTTAAAACATCAGGTCTTTCAAATTAGCTTGCTTAAGTATACTGGAATTGTGTTGTAAGCAGAGGTTCGGAAAAGGCCAGCTAGTTATCCTGATCTTCTCTACAGCTGCTTTGCCTGTAAGGAAATACGGTCAAACAAAATGAGGCAGTACTGGAGAACGACATGTCCTGCCGGTGTCACCTCAGAATACTACAATGCTCTAGTCCACGCGGGATGGAGGAATTGGGAAAACTGCCATGGTACCCCTAGGACCACACCCCTAAGCTCCAAGATGTATGGCACACAGTCAAAGTAAAACAAGACTGCTGTATCTCAGACCACGCTCTCCTTTCTGGGTAAAACCCAAGTAACAGCGGAACATGTAAACTCCTGGGGAAACAGAAGAAAAGAAAAGGAACAGAATGGAGAGAGGAAGGCAAATTTGTTGCTGCTAGGTAGTAACTGTTTGCACTATGGAAATTCCCTTCTCTACAAAGGAACAGAAACGGAGAAAAAGAGAAATGCCACCAAAACGTTTTACAGAAAATTAAAAGAAAAACCAAAGAAACGAAACAAATAATCAGAGATGACTGAACTAATGTCCTAGACTCCCATCTTAGATAGCTCTCACAAGAAGGCTCATGAGCTAAGTCTTCAGCCCAGAGTAACGGTGCGATCAGGAAAGCAAAAGACACATCAGTTTTAACAGTCCCTGAATACTGTATTAAAACAAAATTGTAAGCACAGAACTGGTCTGGTACAGTCATATTCAAATCCTCTTCTAATTTGGACTGGGCTGAGTACACAAAAATATAAAAGCTATTTGTTATACTTTGAACAACTGAATTATAGTCCACAACACCTTACCTTGCTAAACTCTAAGTATTTTGCTACACATGAAATAAGGTGCCTATGATTTTAAGGCATCCAAGATCTTCGTGGTATTAAGACTAGCAGCTGCTGAAAAGCGATGATGGAGATGTCGAAGTGGCAAAGATTAGCACAAGATTTTATGTGCCCAGATTTTCATTAGTTTACTGCTGTCCTTTTTCACCTTTATGTTAAACTAAAGGTCTATACGGAAATGTATGAAAATGTTAATTGAGAGAGCTACCTGAAGGAGATCTTGATAACATCAGGGTGTTTGTTCCAACACCATGGAATTTGCAGTATTCTTAAAGAAAGGATATGGCCAAATAATAGCCAGTCCTGCCTGCTTACATAATCTAATTGAAATTTTACATTCTGGCATAAGCTATGAATTCTAAATATAGGCAGCACGGCCTTCTCTTTGGAACCTGCTGCACAAATACATCAATTATGACAAGAGTCTTCAAGCCAGCCAGCTCAGGCAGTGACAAGCGTTGCAACATTTCAAGTTACTTGTGTTACCTTTAAGGAATGCAGCGCTTTTCACAAGGCAAACATAACGGATAAACTGATGGCTTAGTTCATCTACTAATATTTGGCACGGAGCTGATGATTTACAATTTCGTTGCGCCATTACCAGAATCAGCTAGGAGAACATGTATGCAGAATCTGAGCTTTCTGGACAGTCACCAAGACCCCATGGTGGCATCACTGTCCAAAATAAAGCTTCGACTCGTCACACAAGAGTGACATCAGACGTGACTTCACCCGGGAGAAACCACAGCTCCTCACTGCTTAGCACAGACAGTCCCAAATACAGCGTGCCTGTTATCTCTCCTTCTGCCTTTGTATATTCAAGTTTTTCCTTGCAAGTAACTTGGGGAACATAAAAAGAACGGCAGAAGCAGAGCACAAGTGATGACACGCAACGTCAGAAGATGAAGAGATGTGCTTCCACAGTAATGCGCTTGCTGAGCACAGAGAAGTTGCGGAGAGAGGCTGGGGATGAAGTATGCCTTACAATTACTGCTTCCACGCAGAATTCCTTTGAGATCAATAGTGCAAGAATCACATTCGTTTTGATGGGTTCCATTTATTTTCAAACGTTATGAAAAGAAACTGCTGCACACAACGCAGGCCCAGTAATAGCTTCACTAGAGTTCAGTGGGCATGGTAATTTGGATCACTGTGAAAGCTATTTTTTATTTAAAAAGAAAACAAGCCTCAGAAGTGGGTGGAAGGGCATCAGAATTTGAAGAGATGTGCTGTATAAAGTCTATCACTGAAACTTTTAAAACGGGAAGAGCAAATACTCTGCAAATTAAGACATGAATGTGGCTACAAAGAATGTGAGGACCGGGGGAACAAAACGTTCCGTCAAAATACTGAAAGTAGCAAAGGGCGACTTAAAGCATACAAGTAATCCCACTGAAATAAGAGGTGGGGGGAAATTCAAACGTAACGATAGGTCCATGCTTAAATATTCTTCTACTATAAGGTTTTACATTAAGAGGAATCAGCTAATTATCTTTACAAGCAATAACCCTTTCAAAGTTAAATAAAATTTCACAGAATCCTTTTAAATTGCTCATGAATGTAAAAGCATCTCCTACCTTAAAGTGGGACCTAGAGAACTTCGCCTGGTAAAGATTTATATGTTTATTCTTATTTTTGGATCTGCAATTTGTGATTTTTGGTATGCCTGATTTCAGGTAACATGCATCCTAAAACTTTTGTGACCAGTAAAGGCATGAACTAAAAAAAAATAGAATACAGCAGAAAGACCTCAGACCACTTATTCCAGTACTTCTCTACCTCTCTGATTCTAAAGATCCCCTATGCCCTTCTAAATGAAAATTCAGAAGCCATCTCGAGCACTATCATCGCAGTTTTTTTAAGGCCATCTCAAAATCAGATCCAACTTTGAACATCTGTAACTTTTTTCCCTCCCTTTGCTTCTCTGCAGCTCGCCACTTGTTCAGCTTGTATTTCTTGTGACTGTTTCTCACACTGTATACTTCACCACTGCCTAAACCTGACCAATCACATCCGACTAGAAGTTATGTAACCATCTCGTACAAACTTCCAATAGTGGAGATGCTGCAGTCTCTCTCATCAGCTGGAGGTTTAACCACCTCAAGCTTTGAAAGGTTTTCCTAATGCCGACTTAAAACCTACAGTAATACCCATCTGATACGTTTTTTGTCTCAGTCATCATTAACCACCAACAGACAATCCCTTTCTCCCCCACTTCAACAGTTTTTAACACAATAAAGGCTTTGCAGTGATTCTCCTTAGCTTTCTTGACAGGCTTCACAACCTCACACCCTTTCATCTGTGTTTTCCAAACTGCCAGTCAATCCTGCTGCTCTCCTCTGAAGCCCTTCTAACCGTCCATGCTCTTTAGCAAGACCAAAAAGAGCAGCCCTTTCTTTGGGGCCATTTTACTCCTTTTACATCCCAGTCAAATGACCAACATTTGAGCAACAGTGTGATGTTATTAACTCGGGTTTCTTTCCTACAAGACTGTAGTAGTTTACTGCACCAATTCTGTACCACCTTTCACCTCAGACAAACCAGTTAAAATTCTGCTCTGAGATAACGCTTCGGAAAGACAACTCCTGGCTCTAAAGGGAGGCAAGCACGCATCCAAGACAGACATTTGGAAAAGAAGGGGCTGAAACTGCCCAGAAATGAAAACCAACCAGCTCCCCACTGTCTCCCACGAATGCTCAAACCAACCGAGAAGGGGAGGGGCAATAAACATTGGCAAGGAAAAATAAAATGTTCATTTAAACCATCAATATTCAATAAAAATAAATGCCAAATTCTAAAAGCCTGGATATCTCTCTGCTGCTTCCTTCTTAGCCACAAGGCCTGTCAGAGAAGAAAATTAGATTGTTTTGACATAATACGGTCTCGACAAATCTGTGTTGGCTGTTACAATTGCCATACACAATTTGCGATGTCAGAAGATTTATATCATTGAAAAGGTAAGGCCGATAATTGAAGTTCTGATGGGCCTAAGAAGAGAGTGTCATAATAAAGAAATCACTCAAAGGAACTCGGTTCAGCACGGCAAGCAGTTAAAAAAATGCAGCTATTACTTAGCCAACTTGCTAAAAGAGAATTACTTTTACAACACTCTGAATTCATGCACTCTAGATGGAGGAAAGCGTGAGCTAAATGTATAAAACAATATAAATCTCAGGAGAAAAGAAATTCCTTTCCTTTCAACACTGCTCTCCTTGTGTAGTAAACTTGGTGACTGGCGGTACATTTCCAACCAAATATGCACACATACAAAATTACAGATACATCTCACTCCCCCAGTGACTTTATAACATGTTGCTAGGTAACAGTGCATACAAGTCAGGTTTCAAGACCTTTACTAAGTCACCATAAAACAGCGGCATAGGTCTTTTGCATGAATAATGTACATTTATATCCATTTTCTGATGCCAATAGATCAGACACAGAAAACATGAATGTCTGCCAAACTGTAAACAATTTCCCATCAACTGCTACATGAAAACCAGCACATCAAAATGTTGTATGTTTTTTCAGCATTCCAGCTTTCCCCTCCTCTCCTGCTTTCTGCTCTCACTCCAGCTACATGCAGTCTTTCAGCACAGGTGACGTGGACTCATTCGGTGTAAAAACAATACAAATTTAATAGGCATCAGGACAACATATGGGACAACTGTCAAACACCAGAAATGGATTTCATAGGGTCAAAATGTGAAACTCAACTTAAAAAAAAAAATCATACAGACTCGTCCTTGCTCATTTTTTGTTTATCATAATAATATACCAACACTTTCTTTCTTTTTTTTTTAATGTGGCTTCTTCCAAGAAGAAGCCCACACAAGAAACTGTTTGTGCTAACCCATTTTACTTCCTGCTCGTCCTCAGTCTTTTCTTTTTCCTTTTTGTGGCTGGCTCCATGAAGCCTCAAAGCTTCATTTCTGCTGTTTCTCCCCTCTATTCTATCCTCCACAGCATTATTATCCCAGAGATCTGGGCAGATGAGGACAGTAACCCTTTCTTTCTATCGTAACAAAACGCTGCCATTTCACCTTGACAGGGAATGAGGACAGAGCTCATCGCCTAGTTCATCTGACAAAATTTTTTTACTAGAATGCAACTTACATTCCGTTTAAATGTAAAAGGTGACTACTTATTCTCTACTGAAAAGGGTATCTTCTACCTCCAAAGTCTAGAACTTGTAACGTGGACTGACATCTCCCTGTGAAACAGAAGTTTCTTCAGTGACATTTTTCCTGATTTCTTTCCCTTTAAAAATTAAAGGCCAATTAAAAAACAAAGCAAAAAAAAACCCAACAAAGAACATTTAGGATGCAGAACAACTCCAACAACAACAGCATGTCCACAACTCTGAGTTCAGCCAAATCAATAAGAAAGCACAGGAGTTATGATAGATTTTCCCTAAACACATTCTCCTCTTCAGACTCTCACATACGAATAACATTCTCACAGCAATACCCTGACAGTGGGAGGAAAAAAACAACCGAACAAAAAAAAACACCACGTTTTGCATTTGATATGGATTTCAATTAGAACAATAATAAAAAGCAAATAAAAACTGCTCATGAATCTCCAGGACTACTATTTTTTGTGTTAATAAGAAACGCAGTAACAGTCATACTTGGCAAGCAGTGACTAGTTAGATACCTTATGCTACTCTGAGCGAAAGGTCACCATTCGTTTCCTGTTCCTATTTAACAGATGGGTAAAGACAGAGAAGAAGTTAAGAGCTGAATTTTCTAACATGCTGGGCACCTCTGACCCTCGGTGATTTTAAACCAGAACTGCAGGTAGTTAGCATACCTGAAAAACACACCCGAGGAGATTTGCTGAATTAATTGCTAGTGAACATGAAAGCCTGGAAAACAAGTTCTCGTTCCCATTTCCAGGTTTCAATAAACAACACAATCCCTCTCTTTTTCTCCTCTCCCACTTCTTCCCCTCTTCCCTCCATCATGCACCTCTCTTTTTATAAGAGACAAGAAATTACAAGTTGCAAGGCTTTGCTCCCTGAAATTCAATGACTTAGCAAACCCAAGGCAAAGGGTTTCTTAGCCCACAGAAGGAGCAGCTGCTGCTGCTGCTGCTTGCTGCTCAATTACCTGACAGCTTCATAAGAAAATCTGATGCCATCTTGACAGAGATGTCTTGGCTGAATAGTGCTGATGCTGTACTGGCCACAAAGTCAGAGTCTTTCAGCTTTGTGTTGTTGGGGGCTCTGTCAACAGTGCTAAGAGCAAAAGGTGCAGCTGAGATGTCATTGTCATCTTTGGGCTCTTCTTTCACTAGTAAAGGTGGAATACCTCCACTAGCCTGCCCAGCCACATCAGATGTTTTAGATACAGATGCTGATCCCAAAAGGTCAGGTCCAACTCCTTCCCTCTGTGGTCCCGGGCAGGAGTCACTATTTAGCTGTGGTGACCCCTTCACCTCAGTTTCTGGTATTTCCTCCTTCACTTTGGATTCTGTCCTGAGGAAATGCTGATGGCAACGCATATGGAGTTTCAGGCTGAAGTGGCGGGAGGAGGTAAAAGGGCATAGCTGGCATTGAAAGGTCTCACCCCTGTCTTGGTGCTGATGAACCTGGTTCAAGAGGTGAAAGATAAAAGCATGTGTTAAGCAGAGTAGTTTACTAGCATTATAGAAATCTCAGCTCCATACTCCTCACTGTTTTAAAACAAGAAAATTTAGCTAATGAGTGAACTCTGCACTCCGACACTCGGCAAGAGGTCAGATACTAACGACAGTAGGATTCTTCCACATGTAAGAAACATCTGTTTTTGTATCATGGAAATGATGCAAGTCTGCTTTGGGTGAGACAGATCCTGATGAACTGTCACTATGCAAAAAACTTTCAAAATATAACTAGCAACTTCCGTGATTAAAAACAAATCTAAACAAAGAAACTCCAGAAGAACCTACTTATTACATGTTCTGCTAAGTGCGATCGTTCTGCCTAACTTAGAAATAAAAACTGTTCAGAGCACCGTCGTTCTGCATAGCAACATCCACCATCAATTTCTGTTCCATTAGGTTAAAAAGACCCCAAGGCCTGGCAATACCAAGCATTGCTGAACCAACTGAAATCAGTTCTACCAGAAAACAAACTGCTCTGTTAGGAGCAAATGCAAACAGGAGGGATGCTGTTTGTCAGCTAACTCAACCAACCCATTAAACCAGTTAATCCCACTCTCCTCGTATTTTGACTTGGGCTCTCCCTCATAGATTCTGTGTCCTCCAACATGATTACAGAATGCCCAGAATCCTCAGGCTTAGTCTTGATACCTCGTAAAGAGTACTCCACCCATTCATCTGCAATGGTTTATGTATTATCTATGAGGACTGCTCCAAAAGTAATGCCACCTATTAATTACATCAGAGGCAGAGAGTGGTGGTGTGGCACTAGGCGCTCAATCTTCCTGACAATACATCCTGCTGTTGTGTGACAGAGGGAAGCAGAGGGGCAGTCTGACAAAATGGCATCTGTCATGGAAGTGCATAGGATGCAAAGGTGTGCCACTGAATTCCTCCATGCAGAAAGAAATGTCACCCACCGACATTCAGTAATGCTTGCCAAATCTTTATGGAGACCAAACAGTGGATGCGAGCACACTGAGGTACGGAGGGTCACCTCTGCTGGTGCAGATTTAGATGAGCATGGCATGCAGGCTCCTGTCTGTTGCTGGTGAAAACGCATAGCTAATGGCAGTGACTATGTTAAGAACAGTCTTTTGTAGCTGAGAATTTGCTGTATCAAGTAGCCTAATTGTACACCTGTTGTAGTTTTTGTGGAAATAAATAGCAGGCATTACTTTTGGAGCATCCTTCATATTTAAAAAGATACACTCATTAATATGAACTACGTATAAACAATTACACAACAAACAATTTCCAATTAGCACAGTACTAATGAAAGGAAAGAAATAACTGAGCTCAGCATAACAGGGGCTGGTGCGTGGAGAAGTTTTCTTCTCCGTATCTTTACAAACACGTTTTAAACCTCCACAGCAGTGCCCAAGGCTGCTCCACCCAGGAAGACTGGCAAATACATACATCTGTCCTTTACCCATTGAGGACATGTTATCAGGACAAACTGGCACCAGACTGAGCTCCACGCATTCACTTCCACTTGTGACTTGAGATGGCTGGAAACATTTCAACGAGACAGAAATTTTGGAGGAAGATGGACATCTGCTGAACGCAAAATACTTCACCTGAAACACGGAGGGGTTCAATGAACCCTCTGCAAACCACGCCTCACTCCCTACCCTGCTGGGTGGCACTCTATTCTAAACTCTCCGGCCTTCACTCAGTGACAGACATCCCAGAGAATCAAAGCTTGCTGCTGATGTCTGGGAGTCTAAAAGCCCTGAAGCCCTGAGAGCTCCAGCTCCAACCAAAACTCGGCTTTCCGTGAGGGAGCCTGGAAGGGCCCAGCTCCAGTTAAGGCTTTCAGCGCTGTTTGGTTTCCCACAGCACTGAGACCAACATCCAGAGAGTCCCGGTGCAGGCTGTGGGGGCAGCTGCAGCATCTTCCAAATACAACTTTGTCAAAATTCTGACTGGAAGAAGTTTCCCACAGTAAAAGATTTAGCCAGATTCATTCTTTATATAGAAATGGGAATTCAGTCACAAGATGACATCTACCATTCCCAGCTCTACGCACAATGGACCTGAACGCAGATCTCCAAAAAGGTGAAGTTGGGAGACCTCCTTCTTTTACTCTTCTTGGCATTCAGTGAAAACGTAATTCACTAATGCAATTTGCATTCAGTGGCTCCTCAAGGGCTCTGAAGATTAGGTGTTAAACAAACAGCCAGAGACCAGTTCTTTCGGTCTGCCACTTTACAGAATGACATTCTCAGTACTGTATAAGCATGACATTTACAGACAAAGTAATTCTGAAATCTTAAAATCGCACCTGACAACAAAAAAAAAAATTAAAACTGTCTTAGGTTAGCATTAGCTTTTAAAGCAATAATCTTGCAGAAGAACAGCAGCAAAACACATTAACAGGTTACAATGGAAATGCCAACCACACTGACTGTCCATACTGCTGGAAACTGGACGGTCTGTAAGCACAGCAGTATTCAAGCAATTTCCTTCACGAAGAGCACCAGGATGTACTAATGGTAGCAAGCACTCTCACCATGGCAACTTTCTCCCTTACACCCACTGAGATCTTGCGTGCCAGAGTTTGTCACCAGGATTCCCACCAATCAACATTTCCCTGCCTACGTATTTAACCACTTGTTCTGGAGGCCCTGCATCAGAACCATCAATACGATGCCTTCACCAGGCTGTCCCTGCTGCACCTGGAGAACTCTGTGTGGGAGCCACCTTCTCTTCCCAGGCTCAGGGCATGACACCCCACAATATCTTTAGGGAATCAATAAGAATGGGGAGACTGATTCCTCTGAATTGGGATTTCACTCCTGTCTAAAGACAACAGCAGCGTCACCAATAAATTTCTCCTGCAATCAAGTATTTTATAGCTTGTAGCCAAGGAACGTCAGAATTCAAAAGCAAACGTTTTGGAACTGTTGGAGCGGGTCCAGAGGGGGGGGCTCTACGATGCCATGAGAAGAGTCAAGGCACCAACTACTTGTTGCAGAACAAGCAAAAAACCCTGTGGAGCTACACAGAAAGACAATCACGAGAGAGATCCAGGTCACGCAGCCCAACAGGCCGTCTTCTCCCTCCAGCAAATGGCTCTTACACTGTGCTAGTGCACTCGAGCCACCAGATGTCCTCTTCAGACTCAGCCAGGCTACTGGTGGTAGTGGCAGGGCTACTGCAATGGGAGATGGTTAACCCCTGACGCAGATAACCACTGCATCCTGAGCCAAATCCTGTCCCACAGTGAGACAGCATGAACCACAGGCAAAAGGAGACGAGGGCAGCTGAAAAGTTTTCTCCCGAGTCCCAGTGCCAAAGCCACTGATACACTTCTGCCCTCTGAGTTCGCTTCGTTTAACTGTGGAGCCTCTCCTTGACTGTGCAAAGCGTATCTTTATTTTAACATGAAAGTCTTCCTAGTCTCAAACAATGTTTTGTGTTTCTACAGTTCTGTTGTCTGTGCTTGGTTAAGTTTCAACAGGCTTACACAGTTCCTACAAACTTTAGACACCGTTTGGGAATGTGGGTACAAGTTGGTCAACGAAAATTTTTTCTTCCTTTGATTTCTCTTGCTGCCTCCCCAGTCTCACATTTTAAGAATGATAAAATAGAGTCTGCTCTATTTCTCTTTACCACATTATTTTGATCACACCCTCTTTTTAGAGCTGCTAGTCCCATTCTTATCAGTTTCTTTAAAGGGAAAAGAAAGTTCTTGCCATCCCAGTAATCACTTCCACCTTTTAAAATCCCTTCTATTAGTAATTTATCTTTTTGATACACAACATGCAGCAGAAGTGAGTATCAAAAGTGACAGCACACCATATTTCATAATAGCACTGTAATATTTTCAGCCTTATTTCTGTTCCATTCTATGCATATCTGAATATCTAACGTACTTTTTAATCACTGCTGCATATGCCAAGAAAAGGTTTTCATTGAACTGTCTCCAATGATATCCAGATATTTTCCCTGAGCAGTTACAGTCTGCTACATTAAAGACAGTCAGGTGCATGATTAGTTTAAGACCGCTGTTTCCAAGGCACACTACCTTGTATTTGTCAACAGTAACTTCATTTGCCCTTGCATTTGTCTGCCAGCTACTTTTTATTCCCTTTCAAGTTTTGCCTTTTCTAATCTTGATTCATATACATAAGGTTGTATCATTTACAATTCTCTTACCCACAGCCATCATTCTGTGCAGATTCCATTTGCTAAAATACACACAGTTCCACCCTCAGTAATGGAACACCTGTCTGCTGGGCTTTTGTCATGCTTAACATTGCTAGTTTCTTCCTACCCTTTGTTTTACCACCTCTTGGTAAATTCCTAATTTGCCGCAATACATCACGTTGCTTAATTTATTTGGCAGCTTCTCAATGAGAAGCTTTGCCAAAGGCTTCTGTAAAGGCCAAATACATTTCAGCTGATTCTCAAGTCCATGATTTTCTTGACATGCTCGGAACATCTTAGTGAAAGAACACAAGATTTTCGTTTACAGAAGCCATGCATCCCTATCATATCACATCATTCACATGCTGTGTATTTTCTGATACATGTTTTGTCGACATACTAATATTTCCGGAATCATAAGCAGTTTGTTAAATCAACTTTTCATCCCTAAAAGCAACATCCTGTCCGACTTACCAGCCACTTAAAGTGATGCAACCCCACCTCACACAGAAAAACAGGCAGCAGATGTGATGGAAACAGCAGGCTACTCCTGCCATTTTGTAGCACTTATCAGGTAGATCTTCACTTGTCCCCTTCCTTACATTTGGGAACAGATTCTCCCTTCCACTTACAAAGCACAGGAAGGGAAGGTTTGTCATTCATCCTTCGTTTGAGGGACTCAAGAGCTTTTATTGCTTTTTTTGTTTGTTGGTATTTCTTTTTTTCACACTTAGAATAAGAGGAGATATTTTTCTAAGAACATTAATCCCTAAGCAAAATGAGGATGCTGACTGAGTCAGAGTGAATTTTTGCTACTGGCTACTCACCCTGGCTTACTTTCAAGGACCTGGTTATCAGTTTTTTCTTTACCTGTTATAGGTTTTCTTTTTCTCACTTAACTCATTTGATGCAAACTAACATTTTCACATGGGATATCTGCTTAAGCGACCACTATAGCCAGCAACAACTACAACCTGGCCATTTACCCATACTTGTCTCCTGTATGGGAACTGCTGAGTCACAGCCTGGACTGCCAAATGAGCACCTGGAGAAAAGACCCAGTCAGCCCTGGGAGCACAGGTGAAGGCATCTCACCGTGCAATCAGAAGGGGTGGAGCCAGGCTCACTCCTCTTAGACCTCATTTAAAGGCTGGCTGACACGGAGGAAGGATCTCTTGACGGAAATCTCTCTTCTTGGAGTTCTCTTCTGCAAATCCAGATCTTTGGAGGCATGAGTATTTCTTATTCTTCTCTTCTAACACCTTCCCATTGCGCTGGTCCTGCTGCTGTTACATCTTCCCCACCTGTTTTTAGCATTTGTTGGTTCTTTTTGAAACCTTGTAGCAAAATGTCTTCTTCAAAGACTCAATTCAGGTATGTTTGATAAGACTGTATTTTGTATCTATGAAGTGCTTTCCACCTTTTCATTTCTGGTAAGCTCCATCTTCTAAGACACTAGTTTTGTTATGATCCTCCACCTCAGGATACATATGCTGCTTATAAAGTACTTTCTTCTTGCAACTGTTTCCTTGACTTGCTTAAAAAATGAAGGGTAAAAAAAAAAGCCTTTCTGCAAGACTAGACTACGTATTAAAAGTATATAAATAAATATACATATCAAACACATAAAAAATTACTTTATCTGTAAGATTTTTAAGGCAGTAGTACATTTCATATCTTATTTTTGCATCACATGCAAAAAGTGACAAGACTAAAAGGCAAGTATTTTAAGTAACTTGTGGTATATATATGGGTCTTAGGGCACAGACTTCTGCTGCTGAAAAGCTGTGTAAGTTTGTATTACCTTCCCTCAGCTGAGCTGAGGTAATGGAATCACAAGAGCCTCCCATGGCTCTTTAAGGGTAGCTTAAACAAAACTCAACAAAAAGCTCCTGCATAAAATACAGCCAGTCTCTCAATAGGCTGAAGTCGCTTTCAAGTAACCTGTTTTGTCTTTCACCAAAACGGATAATGAACTTCGCAAGTAAGAAAGAAAAGGAGAAAAGTAAATCACTAAGGGTGGAGGGGAAGACTAGCGAGGACCTGTTTACATTCTTCAAAGCCTTTCCTAATTCCCACTGTTGTGTAATCAATAGCCCCTCTAATGAGCAAGTTGATTAAAATCTTTTGCATATGACAGAAATATTCATCTTAGATCACGCTGCATAGCCCTTCACAAAAAACAGAAGCAGGAAGACAGTGTTTTTGAGCATCTCCTGATCTCTCTGCCACTGCATTTGCCTTTTCTGCTAAGGTTCATCTTCCACTTCTTCATTTTCTGTCGAAACATCATGTTTCAGCAGACGTTCGCAACACCAAGCTTCTTTTCCACTGCTAGAAGAGCTGTCTCACCCATTTCTGCGTTATGTCTATATAGCAGCACAAGGAACAGTTATAGGTATTATTTTTGGCCATATGCTCCTCTTCCTTGTTCCCCTTTCCAAGTACTCAGGCTAATATCCTGTTGCTTTCTTGGAACGTATCTGTATGATCTCACAGCCTAACCTTCCACCAATTGCTGAGGAAGGTATGTATATGATCCAAAGGTACCAATTGGCCAAAATCTGACTGATGCTTGCAGTACTGCTCTGAGGTAAATTTAATCCCTGCTTCTCCACTAGTAAAAACAGAAAGGCCTGGAAACACCTTGCTCAATTACACCACCCCCTTCTGTTGCCTTCTGCAGCTTCAGAACTAGCACTTGTTCTCAGTTTACCTAAACACATACTCAATTTGATCAGGTTACTTTCTTTTTGAGTGAAAAAATAGCAAGACTCAAAGACAACCCTCACTGCCTGCCAGGACCCCACTCAGATGCCCATTCATTTTTTCTGTCTTCACTTTCAGTATTCTTTGAACCTTGGGAAACCACGTTACGATACCAGAATCAAGTCCTGAGAGGCTACCCTCAGACTTCTAGGAAGAGGGGCCAAAACCTGTGGTTATGCAAATACTATTATTTGTCTCCAAAACAGACTAATAAAATTCTCTACTGTGTCTGTTTTAGGACTTTCTAAGGTGCCTATAACTATGGAATTTAAATGCAATATAACAATTACAGATAAAATGACATGCCTTAAAAGGCAGTTCCCTCAGTGTCTCTTGTCCACTGCATGGAAACATTCCTTCCACTTCCCTCCTTGCCTTTTACTTCCTCGCCTCCAGCTGTGAGCTGGTCCTGGACAAGTGCCCTTACTGGAAAAAAGCTTTCATCTACAGGGTGGGTAACACATGTATGGTCAGGACTGGAATCCATCCAACTCTCTCTCCATTAACATTTTCTTCAGCAGGAGACAAGAATATCAAAAATGTTGGCAACGTTATATTCTTGGCCAATGAGTTTTGTGTGTTACGACTGCTGGAAAATCACAGATAATGTACGTTATATAGGTATTATTCGTTAACCAAAATAAACACAGGATACGGAAGTTCCATAGGAGCACACACACAAACCATTAATGGAAATTAATCTCTCAGATTCAATGGAAAATGCCTACAAGAACAGAATAAAAAAAGAGGAGGCACTCCAGCTCACAACTATGCTGCCTGAGAGGAAATAAAGACAGTACTATCAGATTTGGAAGACTGCAGCTGGACTAAACATCTAAACAGGTTTTGTCTGTCACCCTGATCAATGGAACTTAAAACCAAAAATTAAAGAGCAGCAAAAAAAAAAAAAAAAAAAAAAAAAAAAAAGCGTAGCTTGTGGTAACATAGTAAAAATTGACTTATAATGAGAAATGCTGTCCTACCACCGTAATTTTGCAGTCTCACCTGCTGCTGCTGTTCACTCATGGGGAGAAAGAGAGGAGCAGAGAGCTAGGGGCAGCTCTGCCTTCATGGGATTCCTGCCAGGAAGGAGATAAGACCAGGTAGCTCCCGGAGGATTTGGGGACAACGAAGAGAACTGAAATGTCCAAATGAGGTAGCCGGAACACTACACCCTAGCTCCCACCTGTGCTGTACTATTTCTGACTTGTATTCATTCAATTTTTAATACTGTTAGCTTACATACGTGTTTTTAGAGCTCGTATTTATTCACATGCAGATTTAAAAGCGGCAAATTTTTATAATGAGAAGTCTCATTTATTTTTTTACTTTTAATCTTGGTATCAATTTATACAAAGGGAGCTCAAAATGTATCTGACACTGTTTACAAATGACTCGTGTCTATACTTCATTCACCTACTACTATGCAAATATTTTAACTTTACACAAATTCTGACAATAGACATTTTTATGAATGGACTACTGGAAAAGGAAAGAGGAAAGTGTATGAAACCCCTGGAATTTAAGGCAGATATTATCTCGCAAATACCTGTACTTGTGATTTTATGCATCTATTTGTAAGACTATGACCAGAATAAAAGACCAAATACTGGCCAATTAGTTTTATAAAGCAATTGGCTTCATCTTAAATAGAGCAGTTTTACAGGCAAAGACCACCAAGTGCATCGTGACCTGCATGACTAGGCTGCACTGACTGAGGACACTTGGAACCTTACCTACACAGGAAGTCTAAAGGAGACTCAAAATGAGCTCAAATTAAGCAATAATCACCATACTAACAAATAATAAATACTACTGTTATGTTTTTAGGAGGAGTTTGTCTTAGGACAACACAGGTTCAGTTACTGATGGGGTTTATGTTAGGCAGGGAGCAAAAAAGACTACAAGGGCTTCAGAGAGCCGCCAATTTGATAGCACACAGAGACAGTGAAAAAGTTCCTGATTTCTTCCAGCATCCTTTCTATGACCTCACATGGACATCACCATGTGCAAAAGTAAGGGATAGGCCCTCACTCTGTAAATAATAATTCCAAAGAGGTACAAAATGCAGAGATCAAGAATTTCTGCAGGGACTAACAGAGATGTCTTCCACAAAACAGGGGACAATACCAGCTAGCTTTCAGATGATGCGCGCCTCTGTGCAGACTGTCAACAATGGAAAAGAAAAAACTTCTCTTAATTATACTTAGTTCTCATTCCTTCATGTCTTCTACTTAAGATGGCCACCTGAGCCCTCTAGTCAACACTGAGCAACAAGTCTGAAAAAATAAGAAAGTTGTAAATACCAGAACCTACTTGGAACTGATAAAGTTCACCATAATACACTAAGAATGTCTGGGAACGGTGCGCTGATTCACGGCAGGAGAAGTAAGCAGCGAGCTTCCAGAGTTTGGAAGAATGGTTTCAGGCCTAGCAAGGACCTGAAATGCAGCCCAATCTGCTACTGTGATCAGTGGAATCATCTGATTTTATACTTAACAGTTACTCAGATCTAAGCAAGGCGAGACTCCTGTCCAGCCATCTCAGATGTTGTGACAGCAGCACATAAGAGCTGAACCAACATTCCTGTCGTCCCCCCAAACTGTGAGACCTGTTGTGCAAAACAAACAAAACGGGAACGGTAATAAAACACTTCATTGGTATTGTTAACAGCTCGACTGCATTAACAAAGTAAACTTTTTACCCTTCAGCTTCTTCATCCACGGATTAATGGGCCAGATACCATTTTTACTTCAGCAAGCATCTGCTACTGTATGCAAAGACAAAGTACTTTGTACCCTGCAATCGTGCAGTGCTTCTGCTAAATACACCTGTTTTTCTGAAATTCTTTTACATTTTTATACTTCTTTATATCAACACAAACGTTGGTTCACCTTCTTAGGGAGCCTAAGGTGTAGGCTGAGTTAAAAAGCATCTTAAGTTTAGCAGAAACATTTCAAAACGAAACATTACAGTATAACCTGCTTGTCATCGCTTTGGACGCTTCATTTCTGGAATATCTGCAGTTAAAAACCATGGCAAGAATAAAGTTAAAACTGCAGAGGTGCAGGCCAAGTTGCTACGCTCACAGCATACTGCAATGGCAGACAGCTACCAGCATGCATCCTGAAAGCAGCACTACTGTGTTCGCACGGTGTCACCTGTCAGCTAACACCCCAGCTTCTGCTGGTTCCAGCTCCAGAACTAAATCCATCACATCAATCAATACATCTGCATCAAGTAGGTGTATACCAAGGCAGCTGCCACACAACATAAAACGGAAAGGCAAGCAAAGGAGAGTAATTCATTTCTTTACCTATTTATGGTGTCCTTATATAAAGACAGACACAATTACGGTCCTAATAGTGAACTTTTCTTCTTGCAAATGCCACTGAAGTATGTTTGTTGCACTATCATTTTCTGACTGACAAGTCAAATGTTCTGACAGTCACTAAGCAATTCCCTTACCTTCATGTGTGATTTGAGATTGTCCTTGCGCGCACAGCGAAACGGACAGAGTGGACACTGATGACTTTTTAAACCTGTATGAATCACCATGTGCCGTTTCCAGTAACTCTTCCTCTTGATAACCAGACCACAGATGGGACACTGGAAAGGTTTTCCTCCTTCTTCTTCTGAGGCTTAGCAGAAGGGGGAAGAAAAAGAGAGGGTCCTTTACTTGTTGAATGCTTTTCTCTTGTAAACAGACTCAAGACGCCATTTTTCAGCGCTAGAATTTCATCTGCAAAGGGACACATCTGTTAAACAACAACACGTACCAGAAATTTCAGTTCCTCCCCCTGCACGTCCCCTTCCCACTTAATCTAGTTATTCTCCCTCTAAGAAAGGTCACAATAATCTTATAAAGGTTAATGTCCCAAACATCCTTTGGCTAATCAGTAGGGGATGCTATTCTGTCTCACCTGGTGCTAATGTGCCTTATAATTTAACAGAACTGAGATGGATGTCTCTCATAATCATCACTTTGCAGCCTCATTTCCTATCAAATGCCAGATGTGGCTGGGTATGGAAAATACGCTTAATTGTTCAAAAATGATCCGTTCCCATATTCGATGGTTAGCCAGGACAGCAAGGGGGATATAAAACACAGAGCCACTCACAGCTGTGGCATCTCAGGTATACTTAACAGGAGAACTGTTTGGCTCGAACAGGTACTGCCACAACTTCAGCCATCAGGAGTCCTGGGGTCACGGGTTTCCTTCTACTCCTCCAGATACCAGGGCATTAAATTAAACTGCCTTCCTAAACATTTTCACTCTGCTTTACTGCCCTAAGATAAGGATTTGATAGCATTCATCAAGTAAATATGGTTAGTCCACTGAGCGTGGAACCATCTCAAGCCCAATGGAAAGAGAAATCCCTTGCTGCTGACTACACCCAACTAACCACCCCTTCTTCCCCTCATCACAGCTAACTTCCTCTGCTTATTACAAATGCCTAGAATTACTACAGAATTTGAAGCCTTTTTTCAAACACACGGAGCTCAACAATGCCTGTCCCTGCTATCTGGAATTGCTCTCAGAATATTTCGCCTCATTTTTATCAGTTATTTCCTACCGATAAGAATATAGCAAACACCAAATTCCCCTGATGAAGAACTAAGCAGTAAAAGCCTCCAGAAAGATTTATAATTCCTTTTGTTAAGTAGGAAACAAAGACTATAATTCCACCAATTAGGTACTCATCATCTAAGTGCAAAAAAAAAGGACACGCTGTCAAGGCATGTACTTTGGCAATTTTAGGAATTCTACTCGTGAAATGTTCAACCACACTCAGCTTATTATCAAAGTGTTCCCCTCTCTGCCCAGCGACAGAACAAGGGGCAACGGCACTAAGTGCAATACAGGAAGTTCCATGCAAACATGAGAAAGGACTTCTTTGAGTGTTACAGAGCGCTGGAACAAGCTGCCCAGAAAGGCTGCTGAGTCTCCTTCTCCAGAGATATTCAAAACCCACCTGGGTGATTTCCTGTGTAAACTGCTCTAGGGAACCTGCTTTAGCACGGGAGTTGGATGAAACGATCTTCAGAGGCCCCTTCCAGCCCCTACAATCTTGCAGTTCTGTGACTTCACCAATAATGATGTCAATTAATGGCAAATAGGAATTACACTGGCCCTAGTGAAAGCTCGATCATGTTAGTTCTTTACTGTACTTCACATACCTTACCAAAGGAAAAAAATAAAGGGCGTCTCCAGCTTTCCTTCGTTTACAGTGACATCTATTGCACGTCACACAGCATCAATGACTTGGAAAAAGTGAAGAGAGAACTAGCCAGGAAGAAAATTCGGGAACAAAACTGCAAGCATCGCAGACAAAAAGTTATTACCAAGCAAGGATTCAGTCAGAAAGAAAAAAAGGATCTGCAGCTATACTCCCTCAGAAATGGTTTCAGAATTTTAACAGATTACAGACTTCCTTTTAAGTTTGATCCAGAACACGTAAGCACTTAATAAAGTTGGCAATACCAGCAAATCAGCTGCTAACAAAGTTACCCTTCTCTTTTCCCTTTCACTCTGATCTGCACAAGAAATGTTCAAGCCCACCAAACCTGACCTGCGGCATCAGCGTGATGACGTTCTCGTAAGCCACAGCTCCAGCTTCTCACCTGAAGTAAGCCTGACCATATAGCTCAAAATCATAGACAGAAGAGCAGCAGGAATACTCCTGTTGTTAACATACGCCTCTAAGTAGCCTCCATCTTTGCTGCTTCTAACTCGTCAGCATCTAATTAATCTTACAGAGTATTGATCTTACAACCAAAGCTAGATGTTGCTGGTGGGTAAGTAAAGGTGATTTGTAACAAAAAAGTGAAGTCAGCAGCGCGAAAGGGGAGCAGAATCTGTGCCTACCAGTCATCGATGCTTAACTCTGAGAGCAAGCCAAAAACCCAACGTCTCAAGAAGCAATCAGACGCACAACAACAGATTCCACATTATAAAGTGAAATATTGGTTTTTTGCTTCTAGTGCCATAAGGTTATAAACGCACAAGGAATTGAGAATACGTGACATTTCTTTTTACAGTAAGAATACACACGCTCTGCTACACGAGGCAACTTCCACAGAATTTTCCAATCAAAGGTCACTTCTGACCTTTTTGACTAACAGGGACTTTTTTTCGCAAGCTGCATTCCTCCCTGGCCAAAGGAAACAAGGAATTTGGCTTTCCACAACCGACATCCAGATATGCTAACCAGCAGCTTGCTTTTTGTTTTCAGTTGGTTAATTATTCAGAAAGGAAAAACTTAACTGTGTATTAGAAAACCGACTTAGAAGATCTTTTGTTATGAACGTTACACTATAAAGTCAGCTTGGATGCCAACTGGCACTGGCCCAGTGCGTATAAACTGAAAGGGAACACCCTTCCTCTTGGGATCCTATTCCCATATATTATAAAAAATGAATAGTTGTTCCTTGGTTACCAAGGACCTGAGGCTGTCGGCCCCTATTGTTATCTTTCAGCAGTACAGTAAGCTAGGGCCTTCAGCAAAGAGAACAGTTGCTAGGAATTTGCTGCATCAGAGCTGGTTTATGAAGTGCTGGTACCACCAGAGCACTTACATATGCCAGAGCATTCCCCTAGCATAAGCTGCACAAAGTGCACAGTTTTTAGTCGAACACAGAACCCGGATTTTATTGCACTATTTACCTTCCCCTAGTGAAAAGGGAGAAGAGCTCTTCTTTCCCAGCAAGCAACAAACTAATAAATTCATTTTAACCTTTTTCTTTTCCTATAGCAGCCTTTCCTGCACGAAGACCAGCGTGTATCAGAAAGTTGCATTAAAGTAATGCCCACAGTCTCATCGGGGTAGTTGGTGCAAGTACTCCTGGGTCAATACAAAGGGGCCTTCTTTTTGGCTTAGCTTCTATTGCTCTGAGAAAGGACTTTACTTAAACTAATGGGAACCTTACGGCAAGAACAGTTTGCCACTTTAACTGCCTTGGCAAAATAATGCCAGCAAAGCCCTTGGAGAACACTTGCACCTCACAGCAAAAACTGCTCTCAGTTGCACCTCGTCGGATCCCTTCCCTGCACGCCCGTGTCAGGCTCCCCAGCTGATGGGCTGCACTCATCCAGTCAGGACAGTGCTCCTGGAAAATTCAGTCAGATACAAATCTAAGGTACTGAGCCACTCTGTGCACCCTGTGAACATACCTGATGTGCTTCCTTATCCTCTACATGAAAATACCACTGCAGGGAGAACACTGACATCAGACATCAGAGGTGTGTGCTTTCTGCTAGAAATATATATTGCCGATGTGGAAGAGGTGAAGGGAATCTTGTTTTTCCTTATTTTGAAGACGGATAAATTAAGTTCTCCTGCGTGGCCTACCAGTTCTCCAACGCTCCTGTTAACCAAGACTATTTCTTCTTCTTCCCTACAAGCCCAATTCCTCGAATGCCAACAGTTAGAACTGGTGGAGGGAAGGCTCAAGTGTGAAATGGTTCTCGTTGAGCTAAATTAGAGAAAGGCAGTTCACTTTTCTCTTTTTAATGACAAAGCTTTGTAAAAGGCTGAACATGTGAGATTTGTTCATGCTGCAAAAAAAATTTAATGAAAAGTGGCACCATAATAATATACTCTGGTAAATTAGGACAGGGTAGTAAGCGATTATACAAAAGTCCATTTGTGACAGAGACAGCAGGAGGGAGAATTCTTCCTTGTCCCCTGTTTCAAAAGCACTAGTTTTGTGTATGCTCACTGATACTGCGAGCTCCCTCACAGGGATTCTTTGATCTTCTCCATTAAATATTTTTGTGGATTTACTTTGAACGCGGTGAGGGGAGGGAAAATGCCATTGTATGAAATTAAAAAAAAAGAACAACTGAACTGGACCCTCATATCTTTCAAAGAACGGAAGCGTTTGTGACAGTTTGGTCCTCAACTGGTATTTTAGAAAGCTTTCCCATTGTTTCCCTACAGTACCTAATTATTGTTCTCATAACACCTGGAATCCAAACAAACCCAGACACACTGAAGAGATGCGGTGTAAGCCTACAGAAAAACAAATGCGTTCTATTTAGTTGCTCAAACCATATCCATACCTGTACTAGTGGGTTTGGATGCTCTTCCCTTAGGGACTGGCAGTAACAATAATTCCAAAGACTGCGGTGGAGTTGCTTTCTCTTGCTTCATCTCTGAAAGCTGCAGGGGATCCTCGGCAACCAGCGATTTCTTCTTCTCTGCCAACAGGGTGCCTGCAGCCCTTGCAGCAACCTCCTTGAGCAGGGCAGCTGAAGAGGTCATGGAAGCCAGAGAAAGGAAAGAACTAGCCGGAGGCGGGTGCTCCTGCCCGGGAGTCATGCTTCTTTCACTCACTTTTTTTGATAAAGCTGCTAACGTGGAGCTGGCAGACTGAGAGCTAAAAGGCGAGGAAAAGGATTCAAATCTTATGTTATCTTCAGTCCTTGAAAGAGATCTGTCCTGCAGAACAGCATTAGCTGCGGCCTTCAGTTTCAGGATAGCTGAATCGGGGGACAAACCACAGGTGGTGGTTGAGTTTGGCAACCACTTCCCTTGATTCCATATAAAGTGACTACCTGCATTGTATTGGTCACTTTGTTCCTGCTTCTCAGCTAGCTTTCTGGCAAGCACGCTGAGCTGCTGGGCATGATGAGCAGGTGGAGAGAAGGAGAGATTTGAGCCAAGATTTACAGGGGACTCAACTCTGCCATTGACTGTAACAGCAGCGTCCAGCTTGAGGGAGCCAGCCTCCAACAGCCGCCTCAGGTTACTACTCAGTGGCTTATTTGAACCAGGAGGTTCTTCCTCACACAGAGAGGACGCATCAGGAGAAAGGTGCTCTTTGCTCTGCAACGTGTCTCTTAGTGCTTCATTTTCAATGGTTCCCAACTCCGCTGTGTTGCTGCTAGGAGTTGCACTTCCCAAAGAAGTATCTGGGGAAGTGGACTGCTCTTGGATGCTGTCTTCAAGAGACAACTTAAAGTTCTCCTGGACTTCTCCATATGACGCTTCCGAAGGAGTCTCTGAAGAATTTCCAAACCAGCGTTCTTCTTCACTGAGTTCACCTTCCACTTCTTCCTGTCTGGAACCATCTGCGTGGAACCAAGAGTAGCAGCATTAGTTCCAAATCTGCGCAAAATGACCTCTTAATGCAGAGTATATTTGGCTCTGCACAACTCCCCTGAATAGTCACCCAACATCCCTCTGAGGTGCACGGACTTGGCATGAGCCTGGACTAAGTGATAAGCGTTTTGGAAACAAAAAAGGGTTCATCTGAAGACAAAATCACGGAAGCTTGTCATCTTTCAGTCAGTATGACTAGGACGGCTACCACGGCAGCAATACAAATACGCCACAAATGTATACCACGGCTCCGCTCACACGCTGCGATTATTTTATTGCTAGAGGAGTTTGCACATCCTGCAAAACATTCCAAACTCTGCGGTATAAAGCAGGCATTTAACAGGCCCACAATGTCAGTGCAGATAACACGGGCCTTCAAAAGCAGATCAGGTGTATAGCTATTCAGAGAAGCTTCTTCCAGAGACTTTAAGTCTCAGCCCAATCCTGCAGTGACCCCTATCTAAAACATAATAAAATTTGTACCAATAATACACACTTCATTTCTGAATAGCCGAAATGACTCATACACGAACACAAGCCATGGCTCTCACCACTCCAACTATTTGAGACAGGAATATCACACTTTCAAGACTATTCTTATTATTTTTCACACCACTTCTTTTTTATTCGCTCATCACTCAAGTGATTTGAGCTTAAAGTTTCAAACATCACCCCCAAACTATTTTCATTTTTAAATATAAAGTGTTGGCCTCAGTGCAATTAGTTGTATTTTCTCTTCTGGGCAACCACAATACACCCAGTTTCTCCCCAGACCTAACTGGCAGTGTTTACAGAGCTGCACCCCTGGGTTGCTCTTCTTCCTGTAAGGTACATAAAGTAATACAGATGTGACCAGGGCTGCTTTTTTTTCCTTTTTTTTTCTCTTGGCAGATCTTGCAGGCCAATCAGAACACAGTCAACAACAACAATCTAGCAATGCTAGGATTGAATTCATGTTATCACCTCTCGTCAGGTACCTTTCACATTTCTTGCCCTTCGACTCAGTGTCCCTAGCTACAGAACAATCTTTGTAATCACGCCACAGCAAAACAAAAGGATTTAATATAACCCTCCAGTGACATTCTGGAAATAAGCCTGCAGGATACGTATTGTACCTATGATCATGTATGGCTTCCAGATTCCTTATTTGATCGCGTATTATTTCCAGATTCCTTATTTAATTCCTGCGAATTACAAAGCTTGGAGAGAAGCTGATGAATAAAATCTTATATTTACATTATTGCTTTGATCCAATGAATGTAAGAAGGAAACAGCCACCATAAAAGCAGATAACAGCATACAACCTGAAGGCAAAGTTGTTTGTTTTTTTTAAATGCTGCATGCAATATGAGGTGCTTCTCACTGTAAATTTCTTCTACTTAAAAGCTCTTGAAATTTTTTCACTGTTTTAATGACTCGGTTTCCTTAAATTGGCATTTCAAGTAGAAGAGCATCAGCATCATTCCTATTCAAAACAAAAGCCAAGCAAAACCAAAAGTGTTTATCTAAAATTATTTTGATACTATCCAAGTTAACATCACAGACATGACAACCTTAACAATAACTTCAGCACGAAGGCCAGGACTTACGTTCAAATGAAGAAGATACAGCTAACCAGCGGAGTCAGCACTGGAGGCAGGTTGTAGGAGACCTGAATGTATTCCCTCTGTGTTATGAGAGTGCTACTAAGTAACTCGGGGGACTATCTGCAAAGCAGGGTGCAGCCAGAGAGACCTGCTCACCAGTCCCTGATGGCCAAGAAAGCATCTTGCTGGTGCTTCCCTTGGCCTGACAGACCAAGAGAAGGGCAGTACACAAAAAAAACCCAGACCTCTAACAGCTGACACACTTCTAATTTTTCTTTCCTGAGTAATTCCCACTGTTGCTGCAGTATCAAGTCTACTGTACTTTAGGGCTGTAAGGTTAATGCTGAAAAAGCCAGCATCAGTGTCTTATCATGAACTCAGTCAAGCTTCCTTTTAAACACTAGTGAATTGGTTTAGAAGCATTACTGTGAAGCCTGGCAATTTCACTTCTAAGCGACGTTGCCATTCGAGGCCTTTAGGGCAGGACTTTAATTCACATAGTCTTGCGAGGCTTTGAACAAGCTTGAGAACTCCAGAAGTCAGCCCAACCCATTGACTCACATGCTTTCAAAACGAATGAAACCTACCTCAGAACTCAGGGGATGAGTTCATGGGACGCCTAAGCCTGATCTGGGTCTAACTGAAACAAGAGCCAATCTCCACGTGCTTGTCAAGAAATTTCAGCTGAATTCCACACTTGAGGCAAAAGATTTGCGTGGCACGTTTTTCCTCCTCTTGCAACACAACTAAGGAGCTCCAGCGAGAAGTCATTGAAAAGTTAGAGTAGAAATGCAATGCTAGATCTAAGTCTCTTCTCCCCACGACGAACACACAACGGTTTGTTATTACACAAATACTGAACGGATGCTCAGCTACAATCATTCCCTTCATACTGAAGTCTGAGATGCTAAAAGTGGCTAAGAAACCACACGGAAATTACGAAATAGGGAAAGGAAGTTTAAAAATTAGGGACAAATTCTCACCAAATTCATTTAGAACTAGTCCTTGCTGGGAATCTGCCAACACTTACTCGTAACTGCTCATCGGATTGGCTTTTCTCAACGCGATTCGAGAGTCAAGACCTGTCAGCACTTCCCTCTCCCAATTTCCACGGCAGTTCTGGAGGGAGATCTGTTTCCCCAATCACATCTCTCTAACAGAGAGTGGTACAGTTACAGGTGTCCTGCATCGCTGCAGGAACGCACCATCACACTGCACCCAGGAATCTCCAACAAGTCCTCTCCGCTCCTGTCAGCATCAACGAAAAGCACCAACGTGCTGTTGAGCCACTACTGTATCCCACTATCAAACAATCTCTGGCAAAGTCACAAATGTGTGCACCAGCTCCGCTTGAAGAAGTGCCAGTTTCCCATGCCTGCCTGCTCGTCTGCTTGTTTTCAAATACAGAGAAGTTCTGTTTCCCCCTTCGAGAGCTCATTTTGACAGATAAATCTTATTAATCCCAAACCGTGTTATTTCAGATTAAGAGCATCCGCTCCTTTACAGAGAATTGTGATTAGAACTTGACCGCGATATCAATAAACTGTAAATATTAACTGCCCAAAGCACTCATCTCTGAAAACTGAAAACAGACAAACGCGTTTATTGATTTACACACCAAGTCATCCAATTCAAACGTGGGAAACTCTAACTGAACCTCACGCAAAGTAACGCAACGGTACACGTGCTACTCGTGACAGCAGCAAGTGTGAGATGTTCCACTAATGCCTGTGAATAGTCTACGTGGCACAAGGAGAAGGTAAGAGTCTTCATGCTGTGGCAATGAGCAACAGACGTGGGCAGCGAAAGCATGACTGACTGAAACACCGTGCAGACAACCAGAAATGATCTAAAAACCAGCTATAGTTGAGGAAACTACCCCGAAGAGTGTGAATTTTCACTGAAAGAGGGACATCGTTTCACTTTAATCACTCAGTACAATGAGTAAGTTACGGAACATCAGTACAGAATTTACGCTGCATATGCATATTTATATTCCTCCGCACGTTATAGTGACATGAAACATACGGAAGTCCTAATTATGGGATCACAGAATGAAAATTAGAACAAATGTGAAAGAAGGTAGATGTCAAATCATTTCAAAGACAAGAAGCAGCTTTCCTGTGAGCAGAGAGAGATTCAGTAAGATTGCCCCAACTGCAGCAGTTATGCTCCAAGAAAAGTCCAGGAGTCCATAGACCTGGGATTTAACAGTGATAGATACCTTCATTCTTAACGTCTTGATCTCAAATATCTTGATGTACGTAAAGATTCCAGATGTGTCCATCCAAGTTTGTCTCAGCCTAAATAAAGCTACAGTTGCACTTGTCAGCCATTTGGCACCCAGGTCATCTCCCTAGTTTGTAGCTCCAACACGCTTCTGGTTCTTATCTGATACTTTCCTACCCCTGCAGCTTTTGCTCAGTCTAACCGAAGCAAGATTAACCTGGGAGAATAAGCAGTAGTTTAACAGCATATCTTATTCCATCTGTAATGCCAACGATAAACCATTTTATATATTACCTTGTATCATACACTGTACCATGGCCTACTGAAAGAGAAGGATGAAGTTATAGGGGTACACCAGAGAACCGCCAAGCCTGGCAAGATGCCTGAAGAAGGGGAGTTTCCCATCATACAACAGCAGCACATTCAGGAAGAGAATGCATTTCCGAGTCTCCATTTTAGCTCTGCAACAGTCCATCATGACTTACATACTCCAGCCCTTCAAAATTAAGAGTACATAAGGATGCCCTCTTCCTCCACTCAAACTGAGAAAGTACCACTGACAAAGACACCTTGAAAATTGTCAGTGTTTGCTGGCCACCCTGGGCAGAAGTTTTAGTGAAATATGGGAAGCAGCAGCTACACTGGAGAAGATTCAGGATAAAATTAGAGAAGAGGAACTCAAAGTCCTCACTGCTAACAGAATATTCGATGGGACCCATCAGCCACAAAAGTATCACGGCAGAATTTAGTGCGGACCCGAAAACAGAATGAAGGTGCTTAGGACTGAGTACAGTAAATATCTTTAGGTAAATTGCGTACACTGAGTAAATGCAGCATTTTAGCAATGAGCAAAATAAGAACTACAAAAGACCACTTAGTAACATCATTTAACTTTCTAATTCACATTATCTCACAATCACAGAAATCCTCGCTAACTACACAGCTAGCTTCTTAAGCACTTCAATTTTCATTTATTTGGAAATGTTTCTGTCATTTCTTTGGTCTCAGCAAACTGTGGGCTCCCACACCCAGCAGCTTCTGTGCATTCGGTCTGCAGGACTGCTCCAGAGAAGCTGGGTGCACTGGGCACCCACATACCCAAAACTCCACCTTCCGAAAAAGCATTTACAGCCACGTTTGATGAGGCTATACATCCAGAGCAGCAGCAACTGCTGATTTTCCCACGGGGATGCTTGCAAGAAAACCACGATTCTAATAAAGACACAAAGGCCTGCCTTAACTTCTTTTATTACATCAACAGCAGCAAATAAAACTTAGAAGTCACAGTTACATAAACAGTCATGTGCTAGAGTGCCCTCAGTCCCCTATTTTCCCTTCATCATTTCTGTGACCTATAATAGGTAAGCAGCACAGTAAGTCACTGTCCTCTTTCAACAGAATTTCTGGCTCGCTCACTTATCAACGGGATGATTATTCAACTCTTGACCTCATCACAAAATGGTTTAGCAGCGTTGCTGGTGCTTGAACCAAATTTCTCTACTGCAGGCTGACCCGGAGAGAGCAGCACAGCTGCAAGAAGGAACTGCCAAAAAGCGGGAACTCTTCTGTTCTGTCCTTCACCCCTATGTTTAAGATGTGTGAAAATATTCACACAATTAGACAGGAAAAGAAGCCCTAGGTAGAGCTCTCTATTTCATCTCCACATCTTCTGAAATAATGATTTTCCTAACTGGAGGGAAGGAGAGCAGGGGAAAAGCAAGGCACAGCCTTTAAAGACAGGACACATATCCTCTGCTTTCATCCCTCGCTTAAAGTGAGTTTAAAAAAAAAATGTACTTGCAAGAAATATCTCAGAATACTCACCTAGCAATTTCCCCAGCACTTCTTCTTAAAACAAATAAATAAATAAATAAATAGAAAGGCTCCGGGATGGAAAAGATTATAGGAGGACAAGTTAATTACCTCACAGTAACTGGAACTGTTCAAGATGCTTTGCCCTTTTGCACGAACAACAGTGAGTGTGCAGAAATGCAGGTACCCAACTGCACTCCAACTACATCAAGTCAAAATGCACGCACAGCACTATTTCCTTTCAGAGACAGAAAACAGCAGTTATGGACTCCAAGGAAAGAGGGAGGCTGGGATGTATTACCGAAAAAGCTCATCATTGCCAACATAAAACTACCTTTATTTCCTTTCCCTCAGAGAAGAAGGATTTTGTCATAGTTGGGAATCAGACTCTTACATTTTGTTTTCAGGCAAATGTCCTAAAATAAGTGTGTCAAATGGGCTTCATTACCTGCCAAAAAAGATCCTTCTGTTACTAGCTAGGTATCCCTGAAAAAGGACAGAAATAGACGGTTTCTCTTGAGCTGCCAACACTTAAGGAAGGCTCCCCAGCCTACTGACAAACCACAAAATGGGACGTTTTCGGGGTAGCAAGTCCGATCTTCCCCAAAACAGCAAGCTCTTCAGAAGATTACTGCTAGTTCATGTTACTTCCAAGAGTCGGAATTCTTTCGCTCTAGGCAAGAGGTTCTAGCTATTAGCTGCAGGACCTGGCTCGAGGAGTGCTGCTTCCAACAGGAAATCTGAACACCAAACCAACAGGCACTGCCTCAGAGCTCAGCCAGAATACACTGGTGAGGCGACAAGGCCTCGTGACTAACAGAAACGGTGGTCCTGTGCCCACTCTTATATTTGCTCAGTTCTTTATCTGACCGCTTGGTGAGCCAACTTCAACTCATTTAATCTGGCAGAAAAGTACTCCGTCTGCCAAGAAGTTGGAACAAAACTTATGTGAATGAGGCAGAAGTGGAGAAGCAGGACTGGAGTTGGTGGCCAGAAGGCACTTACACTAGACAACAATTTGAGCCACGTCTTCCCTGAGGTCTTCAGCAGTACAGAACACATCACGCTTTGTCAAGACAAAACACGAGAGGATTCTCCCTCCCATCACAAATCTTCCCAGTGTACTCCTGCACTTCTCAGAAAGGACCTGGTCCTTGTGAGTTGGATGGTCACAGCAGTCAGTTTCATGAAGGCTGCTTTAGATGTCCTATCTGGGACACCCATAGCTGAGCCACCCACCAAGGATTATTCTAATACGAACTAAAAACATTCCCCTCTTGAAATTGGCTGCAACGAGTTTGTGAGAGAAGAAAAGCCCTGAAGACCTGAAAATATTTTAACAGTAAGCCCTAGCAATCGGAAGATGCTGAGAGTATGTGGGCAGAGCAACACGTCTTATATTGTTAGTATGTAACAGTACACGTGTGTATAGTACATATGTGCGTGTAATTATGCGTGTGCAATATTTGTCTCCTTACAATTCACAATGACTTAGTTCCAGCTGGATTTTTCCCACTCTCTGAAGCTCAGTGAGATGAAGCACTCAGGGTGTGTGCACAAAACAGAACGGAACACACATGGCTTTAAAGGAACCGTTTTTAAAGACCGTTTCTCAAGCAGTACCCCCAAAGAAGAGCATCCTACAGAAAGAGCTTTCATCGACTTGACCAGTACCTAGAACTCCTGGAGAGAACTGCAGACAAGGACAACTGATTGTGATGAATGAGGTTTTTAGAAGAAACAAATACTCCTGAAGACAGCTGACTCTGCAAAGGCTTTGTTAGTCGCCCCAAGATAGATTCCTGAAGCACATAAACCGTGAGTCCAACAACAGAAAATCATGTTCCTTACAAAAGGTATTTTATGGTACCTACGTTCTTGTGACACTTGAACAGAAAGTAAGCAAAGTACCACAGCCAGCCTTACTGAAAGGCTCTTCCACAGGCCCTCATCAACATCCTGTAATAAATAACCTGTAGTTGGGTGTAAGCACACCTTTCATAAAGCTAGAGATTGTGATCACACTGATTTATTCACTGAAGGAACAAGGCCATCTGAAAACCTGAATTTTACACGTTAAAATACCTAAGGAATACATCTCCTTTTTTTTCCCTGATGAAAAACAGTTTGTGATAAAGCATCAGCCATAAAACTAAGCACTGCTTTGGTCAACAGGTTCTGAGTCAGATTCAAAAGCCCCTTAATCAAGATTTCCAGGCTTCCTGCATGTTTCAAAACCAGCTATGAAACCAGAGTAAGACTCTGACAGAGTAATGCAAATGTGAGGACAAACTAAATACGCGGGAGAGCAACTGCTATTCCACAGCTGTATCTGAAAAGGGAATCAGAGATCTTCGATGGTTCAAGTGGTCCATGCGCAAGCTTACCCAGAGACATTTCCTGCACCTGGAATGGCAGCATACCATTTACTTCAGCGCACATTTACCTCAGCGAGCTCTCTTACACGGTTAAGTTCAGAGCGCTGATTACAAATCCTACTTTTTCTTAGTTAAAAGCAAAAAAAAATTCCTCACAGTTATTTCCAGTTGGTAAAAATTCATTTGCTTGTCCGTTTGTTTTGCTCTAGACAGATGCTCATGGCAATAGGCTGTTTCAGTGAGAAAGTACTGAAAACCAAAAGGTAATTGAGATGCAGAAACATCCAAAATCAGGAGGGCTAAACATTATTCTTAATGCTTATGTTATTCTCAGTGCATAAAGAGTCAAGGCCTACCACAGCAGCCTACCTCAGAAAGATCAAACTATTGTGGGAGATAATCACATGAATGCCAAACGGTCAGTACAGGAATCCATAATATTGTACAGCCATCCCTGAATGAAAATTAACTCCGTGACTGAGAAGAGATTTTACTCCTTTGGCAGGTCATTAATGAAGTTTTCTTTGAAAAACTGATTATAACTGGAACCTACAAGAAGCTCAGTTACTCACTTCCAAACAAATAAATGATTTGTAGTAGTCTGATTCCAGGGTAGACTGCTCTGTTGTATTTTTGAGGTCAAACACAACACAGTCAAGACACGCTTTTTTCCCTACAAAGATGTGAGGCTGTAGTTATCCTTGCCTCACAAAAGAAAAGAGGGAAAGAAAACTACGGTGAGACTAAGCAATCGCCATGAGCTCAGGCACTGAAATACATCAGCATTCTCAAATCTACCAGCATACAATTCTGACTGGTGCTGCAGTGATCAATCTCCCAGAAAAAGACTACGCATAACACAGGGTTTACAGGACCTACCTGTTGAATGGATGGCTCGAGACATCTAGCCTGGCCACGATAAGGTGAGAGATGGCACGGCTAAGTCAGAGGGACAGCATTCTAACAGGGCCCTTCAACCTGCTGCCCTGAGACGCTCTGAAGAGCTGCAGCACACTTGAAACCTTATCACAATGAGTCAGGGACCACGGAGGTAATAGGAAAAGGCAACGGGGAAACTTAAGGGGAATACTTGAAAGGAATTAAGGAGTTATCCTTGAAGGTGACAACTAACCAGCTGAAGTGCCTCTACACCAACACGTGCAACTTGGTAAACAAAACAGGAGGAGCTGGAAGCCAGTGTGCTACTAGAAAACCATGACATAGTTGCCATCACTGAAACTTGGTGAGATGAGTCCCATGATCGGAGTGTGGCCACTGATGGCTATGAGCTGTTCAGGATGGAGACGCAAGGAAGGCGAGGAGGAGGAACCGCCCTCTACGTTTAGAAAGGAATAGAGTATGAAGAGTTCTCCATGCAGAATGGCCACAAGCAAGTTGAAAGCTTACGTGTGAGAGTTAGAGACCACGGTAACAAAAGGAGCCTTGTGGTTAGTACCTACTATAGACCACATGATGAAGCACAGGCTGTCGATGAAGCTTTCTTCCTCCAGCTACAATCTCAGACTCTCATCCTCCTGGAAGACTTCAACCACCTTGACATCTGCTGCAAAACTTGGCCAGCGAGCAGTAGGCAATCCAGGAGGCTCCAGGAACGCAATGTGGATAACTTCTCAAGCCAATGGACAGCCCCATCAACGGGGATGCAATACTGGACCCGCTGCTCATCAGCACAAGTGAACTGACTAATGACTTCAGGACTGGAGGCTGCCCGGGCTGTAGAGATCAGGGGTGGCGAAATTCACAATCCCGATGGGTATCAGACAGACAAAGAGTAAAATCAGCATGCTTCATTTTAGAAAAGCCAAATTCCAGTTCTTCGAGGAGGTAGTCAACAAAACCCTCTGGGAAACTGCACTCGAGGACAAGGGAATGGAGCAGAGCTGGCAAATCTTTAAGGGACGCAGGAAGTAAGGAAAGGATGGCATGAGACCAGCATGGTTAAACCAGGACTTGCTGCTCAAAATGGAATGCAAGGAGAAAATGCACAGGCAGCGGAAGCAGGGACAAGTAACCTGAGAGGAATACAGGGGAGCAATATACCTCCCACTGAGGAACCTGAACAACCAGAAATCCACAGATCCTGAAGAGAAGCATGCCAGAGTCCTCAGGGAATGGGCTGATGTAGTCACCAAATCACTCTCAATGGTATCTGAAAAGTCACGGCAGTCACGTTAAGTCCTCGGTGACTGGAAAACACTCATTTTTAAGAGGGGTAGAAAGGACGACGCAGGTAACCACTGACCTGTCAGACTCTCCTCTGTGCTGGTAAAGATCATGAAATCTCCTGAAAGCTACGTTAAGGCACATGGAAAACAGGAAGCTGATGTGAGGCAACCAGCGTGCCTTCATCAAGGACAAGTCCTCCCTGTCCAACTCAGTGGCTTTCTATGATGGCTTAACTGCATTAGAGGACCAGGAAAGCCACTGATGTCATCTGACTCCAGTAAGGCCTTTGATACGATCCCTCTCCTAAATTGGAAAGATACAGATTTGATAGGCGACTGTTTGATGGATGAGGAACCAGTTGAGAGATCGTACTGAGAGGGCAGCAGTCAAGAGCTCAACGTCTGGATGTAGACCAGCGATGAGTACTGACCCTCAGAGGCCTTTCAGTATCTAAAGCAGGGCTGCAAGAAAGAAGGGGATAGACTCTTCAGCAGTGGACAAAGGGAAATTGTTTCAGAATAGAAGAGCGGAGATTTAGATGGGATGTAAGAAAGAAAAAATTTTTTACAATAAGAATACTGAAGCACTGGAATAGGTCGCCAGAGAGGTGGTAGATGCCCCATCCCTGCAGACATTCAAGATCAGGCAGGACGAGGCTCTGAGCAACCTGGTCTAGCTGTAGATGTCACAGTTCAAGGCAGGGGAGTCGGACCAGATAACCTTTAAGGGTCCCTTCCAGCTCTAAGGATTCTACAGTCTTAAAGCTGCCGTACACTTCTTGGCTGACAGTGGTACCACAAGGTTTTGGCAAGCAAGAAGAAAATATGGAAACGTACCCCCAAAAAGTGTCACCTTTTTGTAGTGAGCGCTTGACTAGTAGCTATAGCAAAACTGAAGTAGGACATGAAATACGAATAGCACGGTTTCTTTAATCGTATTATGTAAGATCTAGGTGCCCAAAAGGGCTGGAAAGCTTTGCTTTCTAATCTTCATCTAACTTGGTAACAGATAAAACCGGTGGCTCACTCTATTTTGCATATCTGTCCTCTGTTTTTGAAATACCTCCATAAGCTGTCTGCTCTTATTCAGTCAGTGCCTTCATCAGCTAACAATTCATCTTAATTAAGGCCCACACCTGACCTGCCACCTCCCAGAACTGGCTGCAGCGATAGCTGTCTCAATTCTTTACTGCAGCAGAGTGCATCTTCATTGCCTGAAATGTACTGCAAGCCTCAGCACAGGCACCACCCCAGCAGCACAAAAATCCTTACGTGGTCCTAACGGTTTTGAGCAGACAAGAATAAAGAGTTTGGTTTATGGTGTATATCATTATAACACTGGTTTACTCTTCAATATCTCAGCTCGTTTCAGCACGGATATTCATTTAAAACTGACAAGGTCGCCACAACAACATGATTTTAGTCACCCCTGCAGTTGGAAAGGAGGTGCATGAGAAGCTGCAAGTGTCGATTCACGCCGCACGACGGGCTGACCAAAGCGAGGAAAGCGTTCAAACACACCACCTTGCTGCGCACAAACAGTTCGCCACAAGCATAAATAACTCCCGGATCACAGCAGTAATTCAGCATTACTGCTTATGCACGGTGCTAAGACACTAAAAAGCTCTCGAAGTATCACAAAGACTGAAACTGATCTAGAAGCACCAAGGAAAAGCCACCAAGCAGCGATGCTCTCAGCCGCGCAGGGCAATTTCAAACCCTCCTAAGGAATAAAGCACTGACCAAAAGGCTAATCGAGGCACCGAAGCCACACCGCCTGATTACCTGCTCCTTCACCCATTCATTTTAAAGAGGTGCCCTCGTGTGTTGTACACACCACACAGAATCGGTACCCTGAAGCAATCCGGAGTAAATTTACCATAGCTGCCACTATGTTGTGAGAGGAAAAAAAAAAAGTCTGCTAAGGTTGATAAATCAGTGAATTATCTGCTTCCTTGGCTCTTGTGTAGATTTTTTAACCTTACATAACTAGAACCAGGACAGATGAGAAGATGATCTGTATATCACCAAAACCAACTGTTTAAATTAGCAGGAAATCACTAATTACTATAAAATAAGATTAAAAGTCTTGCTTAAAAAAAAAAAAAGATTCTGAACAGCAAAGCCATAGCTCCAGAAAATAAAGCTCCCCCACCACCATTATTTGAGGCCAGTGACTCCACACTTACTTCTGTTGTGCTTTCTGCTTCGATAAAGGAATTTGGAAACAGAATCATAGAATCCTTAGAGTTGGAAGTTACCTTTAAAGGTCATCTAGTCCAACTCCCCTGCAATGAACAGGCACAGACACAGCTCAATCAGGCTGCTCAGGGGCCCCTCCAGCCTGGCCTTGAATATCTCCAGGGATGGGACTTCCATCTCATCGAGGGGCAGTCTGTTCCAGCGCCTCACTGCAAAAGACTTCTTCCTCATAACCAAGCTAAATCTTCCCTCTTTAAGTGTGAAACCGTTTCCTCTCGTATGTCTCAGCCTCTCTTTGTAGGAGAGGTGTTCCAGCTCTTGGAAAAATTCTTGGCCCTCCTGTGGACATTCTCCAACATGTCCATGTCTCTCCTGTACTGAGAGCTCCACACGTGGACACAGTGTTCCAGGTGAGGCCTCACCAGCGCAGAGCTGAGGGGCAGGATCACCTGCTGGCCACGCTTCTTCTGAGCAGCCCAGGATACGGATGATTCTCTGGGCTGCAAAGGCAGAGAACAAGTACAGAGGACTACGTAACAGCCAGTTAAAACCATGAGATCTAGATTCCTGTATCTTTTCAAAGGCACAGTCAAGTTTTGAAACAGAGGAGGGAAGAACTCCCACCAGATGTAACAATGTAAGCCCATCATGATTTCAATACTTGCTGAAAGCTCTTCAGAAGGTTTTGAAATCACTGGAGAAGAACGCATATGGCAACGCTGAGAACGTACCTAACCATTTCAAGGACAACTGCTATTTTTCCTGCTTACCTCTCGTTCCTCAGGGGGAAAATTGCTATCCACGACTTCAGCCATTGGTTCCTTGGTTTCCCTGAGAAACTGCTGTATCCATCGTTCCTACAGAACACCTAATTCCGATACAAGCTCACTTTCAGGCTGAAACTAATTTTTGCCAGGCCACGTATACTGAGGACAACAGGTTGGCTGACTCCCTGACTTGTTCTCCTGTGCACTATACCAACACCAGAAAAGGGAACGGTACTTCCTTGTCTCTCGTGCACAAGGTAGCCCTTGAGAGCACCGTCAGATGTCTAATCACTACCGTAGTACAGAGAAATCCAGCAGACACTCATGTGAAAGAATACTTTGAGTCTGCTTTCTGCACAACCACCGGCTCTCATTTCTCAAGCAAGGCCAACCACGTCTGGAATAACACAAACGGCAGTGTTAACTTTTCCTCTAGTCTTCAAGGGGTTAAAGGCATAGCGTGTCTTCTCTCGAACCAGTTCCAAGTAACTTCTCATTATATTCTGCAACTATCGGTAGTCTTCAGACAACAACGCTGATAAAGGAGTTAGCATTACCAAAATGAAACATGAATATTCCTCTATTTTCCTACTGACCAATTTTCTCCAGCTGGTCAGGTAAACTCACCATAAATACAGACTGGCAAAGGATTAAAAAAGAAAAAAAAAGAAGAAACAAGAACTCCAAAAAGCTGGACACATCCCACTGAGCCTCCATACATCACCACAAACATAAAGCAACCCAGAAAGCTCCATCACTGGAGTCCAGATCTCTCAGATAAAAAAAACTACTACAAGCAACGTAGTTGTAGCATACACACTAGGAAGACAGCAAGAGAAAAGCTCTTGTTCGCTAAAGGCAGGTTTTCATGTCCTGAGCACAAAATAAAGCTAGCTGGCTTCTGAGGAAGGAAGAAGAAAACAGACTCTGTTGTGCTTTTTGACTTGTGTTTACTCTGACTTTACGGTCAGCTCAGTATTTCCTTCTATGACCACAAATAAGACAAATCCTTAACAGCTCCAGTGGCAAAAGCAAATCCTTCCACTCAACTGAAAAGAGTCACTGCGTCTACACGCTCAGTAATCCAGATGCTTCTGTTCAGTCTCCATCCAGAACCAGATTTTCTCCTATGCAGCACTGTAAGTATATGGTAAAGGAGAAATATAGCTCTCCAATTCTCCCTTGTGTTTTCAAAAACACAAACTGGTAACTGGCACATCGACAGTAGTTGGAAATGACTGTTAACCACGAATAACTGAGTACGTTCTGGCTATGGTTCCGTCTCTGACCCTCTCCGTCTCTGATTCACAGTCCATTTTAAGTTTCAGTGATAGGGAGATGTAAGAAACAGCATCTTTAATTCTTCCTAGGAACATCCCCGTGCAACATGAATCCCATCTGGGAAAGCCAAGACAACTTGCTCAACATTGACACCACCCCAGCAGTGCGAGGGCTGTCAGAGCAGGGCTGCCAAGGTGGCCCATCGCTGATAAGAAGCACCAAGCTCCGCTTCTCAAAATAAAGTTAAATGGAACTCAGAGAATTCATCTTAGATTATTATAAATACTGAATTTAGGAAGGTTGTGGCAGCCAATCCTGCGAGCTTTATTTCCCTTTTACGAAATACAGGAAGAGAAAACCTCACGGTAATTATTCTAAACACCAACTCCAAGAAAAATGCTGTTAAAACAGACCGAACTGTTCCTTCAAACACGTTCATGAAGGCTGTTCATCAGTAAAATCAAGGAAACAACAAAATCAATCAGAAATTCCTATGCTACTACAATAGGTAAGTGGCAATGAAGAAAACCAAGGAAGCCTCAGCTCAAGCTGCTGCAATGCCTTCAGCTACCCCGGTCATGCTTACAACCTCCGCCAAGGGGTCACAGAGTGGAAGCACACAACCTGCATGCGTGTCGATACTCACACAGTAGGAAATCTAACAAAGGCCTCCTCTGTTGTTGCTGTTTTAACTCATTTCTGTTTATTTCTGACACATGCAGATTCTCCAGATCTTTTCTGGGGAAATAACGCGCCCCTTTTTTAAAGTTTTACCCTGCTCCCTTCCTCACCTGAGAGCTTCATGCACATTAGCTTCCTGACCTGCTCAGACACAAAAGGCTTAGGGTCGAGATACTGAAGCTATGCCTTCCTCAAAATGCCATCTCAACCCCTGCAATTTACTTCTTTCCTTTCTCCCAAAGTCAGATTAAAACACGGCAAATTATATTCTCTGTTCCTCTAACTCCCCCAGAAGGATGATACTACAGTATCTAAGGGAAGCCTCAAGAACTGTTTGTTTTGTCGTGCTGATTGCAACCAAAGACAGCTGCTTTCTTCGCTCCTGAGTGGATTGCTTGGGGTTAACAAGCAAAGCCAAACAAGAGAGGATTAGGAAGCTACTTGTAGGGGTAGGCTCACACACAGAAGCAGTGCTTCCCATGCAGAATAGGCACTCCTCGCTGACACGCTAAGGCACCACCTCAGCTTTCAACCTTAAGAGAAGTCAGTGCTCACTTAATTCTTGTGCGAGCACCAAACAAAGAGTGAACCTTCCTCAAAACTTATTTTACCTAAGGAGATTTAGGATTCTGCGCCAAACTCATTTTAGAGGAAACTAACGCCGTGGCTACTTAGGGCATGGCCCGTTTCTATATTTGGCTCAAAAATTCTCCTAAAATTCAGAGGAGCGGTGGAAGAGAAATATATCATAGTCTCATGAGACTGCATCTATACTAAATAACACCGTGCTATGTGGTGACATCTGAACCGGCCTGAGAATACCCAGAAGCATTACAGCTGAATTATCCTGACTGCTGGGGTAACTGCCTCCCATACACGAGGCAGCTTTATTAGAGCTTGCTTTGTTGTCTCAGCGTGGCACAGCACTGTGCAGGAAGACATACAAGCAATTATGGCGAGGTCCATTTATACCTTACGGGCAATGTGAAAGTACCTCAAGGTGGGCAGAAGAGCCCCCTTCAGAGTTATTCTCTGTGCACAGGACTCCCTCTGGCAACACAGAATTGACAAAGGGATTATGTCAGCCCTTCCCCTCCAGAACAAGGAGCGGGATGAGAGCCTGTGGGCAGCAGAAATTAGAGCAGCTCTAGGCTGTTATGCCCACACCGGTGCCTAAGAAGGGCTCCTCATGGCCTCAAAGTGCTAGAAATACAAAGGTAGGCAAGTGGAGATTCTGCTTCAAACACAGATGAAATGAGTCCCGAGGCACTAGCTGCGAGGTCTACATTTGATGCAGCAGCCCATAAGGGGAGCAATTCTGCCTGTGCTTCAGGAGCACAAGCAAACTCAAAAGCTACGACACCTGCTGCTCGCTGGATCCAGCTGCCCAACACCCTCTCCTCCCCTAACCTGCTCTTGACTGCGTATCTAGCTGCGGAAGATCTGCTACTGATTTAATTTTTGAGAAAATAAATTCATCTAGGATGAATTCTCGTTGCCTCTCTGTACCACACGAGTCAAAACGAAGCGGCTTGCAAAGAATTCCTGTTCACTAATGGAGTCACACACGAGGATCGCCCATTAAGCAACATTCGCCCCTGCTAAAACCATCCATTTATTAAAGCCTTCTTCTAAGTTACTTGCCATTTATTTTTAAGAGCTCAACACGACTTCCACTTTTGCCGTGGTACGGCATCTTACAAACTCTTACAGGTATCAAGATCCACTTAAAAACAGGAAAACACCCACTTAAAATAGGAAGTTTGTGTACTTGCTTAGAAAGCCCTGGGATAGCAGAACAGACACTGAAGCAGCAAACCTCACAGGAGGGCCTGCAGTTACAAACCCTGCTTGACGGAGAGAGTCCCCAGAAGTGAAACCACGCCGAATCCAAAGGGATGATGACAGAGCTTGCTTCAAATTATTTATTTTCGTCCTAGTCAGTGTCCCAGACAAAAGAAATCAAACACCGCACGTGTATGGAACCTAACTTCACTTTCTCCTTAACTGTTGGTTAAGTCACGCACTGCAAGACCTCTGCTGCTTGGTAACCCTTTCATTTTTAAAGCAACATACTTTGAGCATCAGCTAAAGCTGCAGTCTTGTGTAACAACTTATTTTTCTTCGTCTGCCATCGTACCATCAGCATTAGTCATCCTTTCAGCCCCAACTTCCATCCCTATCACCTAGGTACTGAAAAGGATGAGATAAAAGACTGTTTCTGCAGCCCAGTTTTTCTCTCCCTACTACACTTCTCTGGAAAAAAAAAAACACACACACACCATAACCCTTCCAGGATTCCCAGTTAATTGAACCTGGACTCTGCGTGAACTCTTAACATTTCCCTCAACCTGCAAAATATAACGGGTTTGTTTGAGCATTAGGCTTAAGCTGGGTTCTACTGTTCAGTGTAATTACACCACAAACACGAATTCCATGGAAAGGCAGGAGAAATTTGAAGCAACAGAGCTAATTACTAAGCTTACAGGCTCAAATCAAGAATGCCTGTTGTCCAGGCCAAGCAGCGTACCAGGTTGTAAACACTACTGAAGGCATCCGAGGAAAAGTCTCTGGGAGCACAACGGTTCCGTAAGTACGACCTTGAGTTAGTCTCCAAAAACCAAAAGTGAAAGAGAAGCTCTTCTGGGACCTTCTGGACACACATTACTGAATCCTGCATTAAATTAGCCACAACTGTGGGGGTGTGCACGTGTGCAGACTGACCGTACCCTGCAACATGCTCACATTTAAGTTCTGCACAAATGTGCACGGGAACTCCTTCACATTGCAGTGAAAGAGCAGTGGCACAGCTGCACAGAGAGGTGGTGGGGTCTCCTTCTCTGGAGATGTTCCAGACCCACCTGGACACCTACCTGTGCAACCTGGGCTGGAGAGCTGCTTTGGCAGGGGGGTTGGACTCAGTGAGCTCCAGAGGTCCCTTCCAAGCCCTACAACTCTGTGACGCTGTCATTCCTTTGAAATGAAGTCTGGGTTAAGCCTGAGTTTTAGAACTGAGATTAAAATAACTGAATAAATAAACAAATAAATAGTAATGATCCTTGGGGAAAGGGATAGCAACCTTCTTGAGGTTATTTTTCCTTCAGCCCACACCGAGCCACATCATTTACGGTTCTTCATAGAAACAACTTTAAAAAACAAAATAAAACATCAGGGGACAGAAAAAGAGAATCGCTTGAAAACTGACGTCCATTACACGCTGCTACCTGCTTCGAACACCAGCATTTCTGCCTACTGTTGGCGTGAAACACGAGGCACTTCAGACTCTGCATACAATGAAGAGGTTACGTATATAAAATTTAAACGATACACATCGTCGTATCATGACTGACAAACCAGGCAAGAAAAAAAAACTGATATACCAGAAGCCAGAGCAAAACATTATTTAGAAGATAAATTCTTCAAATATGACTCTGGAGTAGTTTAACAGCTCTAACAGAGAAAGGATTCCAGGCATGAGCCAAATTAGCTCTTCCGAACCATCTGAACTAATGTCCACATTACGATTGCTTTGCAACGTGAAAGAAAAAAGGTCCTCTACATGGTGCTTCATGACAAATCATATGCCTAGTAAAGCTTCATGTTAGAAACCCTTTTAACTTCCAAAAAGTCCTCTTTTGTAGGTCATGCACTCATTATCTTGCTCTGGGATCTCGTCTGATTAAATTATAGGAAATTACTAATACTTCACTTTGAACAGCCAGCTCCTCCTGGCTCTTCTTCTTCTTCTTTTTTTTTTTTTTTTGGTTAAACTTAATTCTTCCCATTTCTGCCTTCTTACATACGAAGGAGACAACGGTCGTTCTGTTACACAGACGAAGCCGTAATCTTTCTTTGTCCATTCCAAATCTTAAAAACAAAAAACGCACTCCGTCCACGCGCTCTTACGTTTCCCATTCTACCGCCCTACCTGTGGCCTTCCCTGTTCTGCCAACTAAAAAGTCTGTGTTTGCTTTTTATGCCTTTTTTGTCGCTCCCCCCTCCCTGAAATCTAATTCATAAGATCCTAAAAACTGATGTAACTTAACGAGCACGACACCAACTCTTTGTCGGTTCCATTCACACCCAGACGACACCGAGTCCGCCACTGAACGGCTTCAGACACCGACCACTCAATGACTTTATAGGAGCGACAGCAACTTCAGATGTTAGAACCGATCCCCACAGAGAGGGAGCAGCTATTTCTGAAAAGTCTGTAATGAGTTTGCTACAAGGAGCGGGACGAAATAAGAACAGTGTTTTCAGACGGAGTAATGCGGATGTTACTCCATGCAACAAAACGCCGCTGTTCGTTTCAGAGGTACATTACAGCACCACCAGGACAACTATGATAACAGCAATGAAATTATTAACCTAATCATACTAAGGATAATAATTTTCCCTACGTGGATCCCCTTGTCAACAATGAGCTATATCGTGATCCCTGCAGTGGTGAGAGGTTAAAAATAGTAAATAGAAAATATGTTAAAAGCTTCCCCTTGTACATGCAGTGCCTGCTAGTAAGGTAATAAACGCTATTAAAGGAGACATTCCTGCTCTTGATAAAAGCCCTTTGTCTCAAAGGAAACTCTCAAATGCTGATGGGGGCTTCCTGACACTGGGAAGTCTTCTGAACCCCTCAACGCCCTCTCTTGCTGTCAAGAAGGTATCACATAAAACTTTAAACCTCTCCTAATTTATCTCATTGTAAGTATTTTCTTTACACTTTTATAATACAATCAAGCAATAACAAAAGAAAAGTTTCATAGCCTTTGAGGGTCGTTTTTTTGTTGCTGGTGGGTTTTTTTTAATAGAAACATTTGAAAATTCAACACGGTATCTGGACTATCTAATACCGAACTCGACCACGAAAACAAGAAGGGCTATGTCCCCTCATAATCACAAATCCAGTTTTAGATAATTCAACTAATATTATACCTGTGCTGTGCCTCCGTCTTCAACAAAAGATAATCAACAGAAGTAGCAGCTGATCCTTCAAAAAGCGGTTCAAAATTCTGGATACAGCTTCTAATTGTCTGACGTAACAAACACAAGCTTTGTATGAATGGTACCGTGGTGTTCATCCATGAACTGCACCGCACACCGACTTCTGAGACTGGAGCGAACCTCAAGGAACACAAGGCGGCGACCTAGATCCTGAACACCTATCTGCTATCTCAGAACTTCCCCGCTTCTGCTTCTTAGGCTGATCACATCACATTTATAAGGCGAGGAACTCTTGAGAAAATGCATGCAGTGGCATGAAGAAGGATAGGACATAAGGCATGGAGTCTCCTTCTCTGGAGACATGCATGAGCCGTGTGGACGCCTACCTGTGCAGCCTGGGCTGGGGAGCTGCTTGGGCAGGGGGGTGGACTCGATGAGCTCTAGAGGTCCCTTCCAACCCCTGCAATTCTGTGATCAGGATAACAAGAACAGAGGAAAACTGTTTTACACATCCGTTTTTAAAGATTCTGACTCCAATCTATGACACGCTGAGGAACAAGTAAAATTCCTTTAAACATTCCAGTGAAAGCAAATTGATTCACCCGAGTCAGGTGCATCCAAATGTACTCGTGGGACACACACGCACTGAGTAAATTTTTAACTTAGAAAGCTCCTTCGGTGCAAACTGAGGTGAGCTGCTCCAGTATTTTGTTTGGATACAAAAGAGCCACTGTCTATCCAAGAATTCCTGAACTCATTCGCTGGTACCTTAAATTAAAAGGGAAGCAATTTGCTCTTGTACTTTAAAACGTGAGTGAAGACAATCCGCTAGCATCTGCAACAAAAGGTTACAAAAAATCGCACTCCTTTGCACGCAGAAGCTCCAGTTGCAATTGGTGTTCTCAGAGGAGTTTCCATGGCCCACCCACCCAACGGAAAGCTGTGGGTCACCCCGCTGGGAGCACAGGGCTTGACCATATGACCTCCAAAGGACCCTTCCAGACTGAACTGGGTTGTAAACAACTCCAATGACTGTGAGCTCAACCTTAACTCTGCCCTTCTAAGCAAACAGTATTAAAGCATCCAACGAAATCAAGTCTTCTTCAGACACCTAACCCTCAGCGTCTTGCAGCTCACCTGAAACTAAGTTGCATCACTGCAATAATCTCTTTCGTCTCCAGCAAACTCTTAAGGCTGAAAATTCCCTTACTAGAGTACGGTGTTTTGGCAGCGCCGTCTTATTTTGGGAAACCACCATGAAATTTACAGAAGTCACTCAATGAAGCCAACAGACAAAAGCGTCTAATATACAGAAATACAAAATCAGGACCCCAGTGGGCAGCAGATCCTGCAAGCAACGCTCTCTACCTGAGCTCCTGCAGAGTCCACAATGCCGTACACTGGCTTGTTAATATCCCCACATTACTAAGTTGTTCAGCGTAACCACGTCTATTTGCCTCGCCAGCCACTGCAGGAGAGCCCAGATCGCCAGCAGGATGGTGCACAGGATGCCAAATGCACCAAAAGCGGGCACTGAGTGCACCACAGAGCACTCCTGCACCAGCAGCAACCTGTGGCACAGCTCTGGACTGATGTGCGAAGCGTACGTACGCGTGTTGGGGCAGAGCTAAGGCTCAGCACAACCTGAGCCACCTCCTCCTGGGTGTGCACGGCCCACTCCCCATTCTACTGCCATTGTTAACAACTGGAAACAAAAAGTACGCGCAACCTAAAAAAAAATGCATGGCTAAAACCTTCAGGAATTATGGGACAAAAATGCCTTTTACGCAGAATTGGAAAAAAAAAAAAATACTGCTAAAATAAAAGGGGAAAAAAAAACCAACCACCTCAAATCTAGTATGTAATACATTCACACACTGAGAGCAACGGGTTCCAGGCCATCCTCTGAACGCACAGAGCTGCAGACTGTATCTGTATTCCTACAGTTCTTCCTTATTTATCCAACGTGTTATCATCTTTCAGTGGAAGAAGAGCTTTTAATTCAGATCAACGGGGCTGTAAAACAAATCTGAATAAATACAAGGCACTACGAAGTAGCGTTAGCGTGGGACACAGCGAGCATGCTTCACACATCAGGGGAAAAAAAAAAAACACAGCACCACAACACCTCTCGTGAATCGGACTAAAAAATTCATCCAGAAGAACGGCAAACGAGGCCGCGCGTTTAAGACGCAAACTAAACGCGGCGCCCGCTCCGCACAATGCGGGCGATTGTCCGTTCGCGAGGAGAAGGCCGCGACTTCTCCCGGCGCGGCGGTCAGGAGGTCGGGGCCGCGGCGAGCCCGAAGCGCAGCCCGCGGGCGGGGGCAGCGCAGCGCCGGGGCCGAGCCCGGCAGGCAGCGCACGGCGGCGCGAGCTAAAATGGAGCCCGGGCTGCGTGTCAGCCCGAGAGGCGGGCAGAGGGCAGCCGCGCGGGGCAGGGCAGGGGCAAGGTCAGCCGCCGCGCCGCCCGCGGGGCCCGCCCCGCCGCCTCCTCCGGGCCCAGGAACCCGGCCCATCCCCCTCCCCCCCCCCCCCACAACCTCCCTCGCGGGGGGCTCCGGGCGGCGGCACCTCCCCCGCCTCCGCCCGCTCCCCCCCCCCCCCTCCCCTCCGAGAGGCCCCCGCGCCGCCGGGCGAGGCCTCGCGCTCCCGGGCTTGGCCCCTGCCCCCGCCCGCCGGGCCGGGCGCTGCAGAGGCGGCGCCGCCGCCGCCCCCGTGCCGGCCTCGCTGCGGCGGGGCTGCACGGGGGCGACAGGAGAGAGAAGGGATGAGGGGAAGGAGCGGGGAAACGGATCAAAAGCACAACTCGAGCCTCAGAACCGGCGGAATAAGAAACGAGCGGAAAAACGCTCGCCGGGCTGCGAGTGCCGCCCCCCGGCCCGGCCCCCGCACCGCTGCACGGAGGGGTCGGGGCAGCGCTGCCCCCGCCGCGCGGAGCCGCACCGCGCCCCGCCCGCGGCGGCGCCCCCCGGCAGCTGAACTCCCGCTGACCGAACGCTCGGCCCCGCCGTGCCCCCGGCCTCGCGCGGAGGGCGCGCTCCGGGCAGATGCGCCGGAGGCGGCCAAACGAGCCCCGGCAGCCACCCCCTGCTCGCCTCGCAGCACCCTCGGGGCCAGGCAGGGGCAAGGTATTTTTAGGTCCCCTCCCCTCCGTCTCTCTCTCTCTCAATAGCCGCCGAGCACTTAATGCGGGTGGGGGGGGGGGGGAGGAGAGCGGGAGAAAAGTTAACTGTTTTGCAAAGAGGGGAGAAAATAGGAAGGAGGGGGCAGGGAGCGAGGAGCAGCGGGGCAGGGGGAACCGTGCCGGGGATGTCAGCGTGTGCGTGCGCTGCCCGCGGGCGGGAGCAGCGGGATGCACTTTAGCCCCGCGCTCTGCCGCTCGCGGCTGGGGCAGAGCCGCCGGAGCCGAAGCCCCCGCTCCGCCGCAGCCCGCGGCAGCCCCGAGCGCGCCGCCGCCTCTCCCCCGCTCCGCGGGGACCTCGCCCCCCTCCCCCGCCGGTCCCGGTTCCCTCAGGAGCGGCTGCGGGGTCGCTGCGGGCGCCCTCCCCCGCCGCCGGCCCCGGGGGGGCCGTGCCCACCCCCCCCCCACCCCGCCGCAACCTTTAGCCGCGGACGGACCTCTCGGCCGGTTCCACGCGAGCCGCCGGTAGCTGCTTCCCCGCTCGCCGCCCTCCCCTCCGGTGCGAGCCCCCCTCCCCACCCCGTTAACGGCCCCCCCCCCCCCCCCTCCCTCCGGCCCCGAAGCGAGCCCCACGCCGCACCCCCCCCCCCCCCCCCCCCACAGCACAAATGCACAATCACGGGCGGGGGGAGGGACGAGGAGGAAAGGGCGAGGGACGCGAAGAAAGAAGGGGGGAAAGGAGAGAGAGAGGAAAAATTAAAAGGGCACAAGGCTGTTCATCACCAACATGGCTGCCTGAGCTCAGACCTAAAAGAGGAATAACCCAGGCTGTGTCTTTGTCAGTTTCACCTCTGTAACCCTAAACTAATGCGCGAAACGGCGGAGGCGGCTGCAGAGAGGAAGGAGACGGGGAGAGGAGGAAGGAGAAAATGGCAAAAAGAGGGGGCACTTACGTGAAGAGAGGCGCTTGGGCTGCTCCTGCTTCCTCCTGGGCATTTTCCCCTTTTTTTCACATTCTCCTCCTCTGTTTAACGGGAGATCAAACACCAGCGGGAGGGGGAAGGGGGGGGGGGTGGGGTTGGGGGGGGCACGGACGGGCACAAAGCCGGGCCCCCCGGGAGAGCCGCCGGCCGGGGCGGGCTTTCCCTCTCCGCCGGGGGAGCGAGGGCTGCAGCCGGCGTCCCCGGAGCCGCCGCGAAGGGCTCTCTCCCCCCCCGCGCTCCCTTTCTCCCTCCTCTCCCCCCCCCCCCCCCCCCCCGAGCCGGCCGTGCACCTGGCTTGTCCCCGCTCTCCGCGTCCCCCGGCGGCCGGGGCCGCGCTCCCGGCGGGCGCCGTGCGGGGCCGAGGGCTGCGGTGGCAGCGCCGAGGGCTGCGCCCGCCGGCCCCTAACTGACACTAACGCGGGATCAAAGGGCAGCGGCGGCGGCGCTCACGGCGCGCCCGCGGGCGGCGGGAGGCAGCGGGGACACGCGCGCACACACACAGAGCCCGGCGGGCGGGCACACGCGCGCACACACACGCGCGCACGCGGCAGAGCAAAGGGGAAGGTGCCCCCGTGCCCGGCGGGGCGCGCGGAGGATGCGCTGCCCCGGGTCCCGCACCCATCCGCTCCTCGCAGCGGAGAGAGGGAGGGGAAGGAGAGGAGGTGTGCGGGGCCGGGGAATTACAGCGCGAACGCCCGAGCCGATCCGGGTGGAAAGAGGAGAACGCCGAGCAGGCTTTTTGGAAAAATTAAGGCGTTTTGTCATCCCTCGATAGGAAAAGCAAAACCGCGGGATCGCCGCGCGGCCCCGACAGCCGTGCTCGGGGTCGGCTCGCCGCTCCTCCGCGGAGCACGGGGGAAGAAGAAGGGCTCCTTTCAGCCCGACTCGAGCAGCGCGAGGGGGCGGCGGGAAGGAAGAGGATGCACGACGTGGGCCACGGGGCCCGGGCGGGGCGGGGGTGCGCGATGCAGCGGCACCGAGACGTGCGGAGCCGGGCTGGAGGGGGGAAAGGCGGGCCGGGCATGGGCGGCACGGCTTCTGGAGAACGGGGGGTTGGGGGGGGGGGGGGGGGAAGGAGACGGATCAGGTCACCTCTCGTGGTTGGTTTCACACGCACACAGCGACCTGGGCTTCTGAGGTGCGCTTCCCTGCTGCACCGCAGGTACACGAAGCTCCGTGCTGAAGCCAGGTGTGTCATCAGGAGCCCCGCGCCGCAGCTTTCATTTACCGACACACAACTTTCAGTGCTCCACAAACCACACGCGTCTCTTCAAAGACAGGCGTGAAGGCGGGGGGGGAAAGAAAAGAGAAGCACAAAAGCACCTGGTGCAAGCCAAGCGTTCTGTGGGACTCGCGGTCACCTGCACAGAAGCTCACGCAGAGGTTGTCGACGATTTCAACTCTGAAAAGTTGTTACTACAATTGAAGTAAAAGGGTCTGAAGCGCGGCTGCTTCATACAGCTCTCGCTTTGCGTGAGGAAACTTTAAAACTTCGCAGAATACATCATCAAAAATCATGAGTCAGATGTTGCAAGACTAAAGGAGCGCGTTCTTCTCCGCGTGTGTACCTGTGAGGTTCTCGCTTCAGGTTTTATCCCGAATTCAGAACACTTAAATCGACACAGAGCAGCGGATGCACAGCCCGCCCGGTACGCCGTAACCCCACGCACAGTATCACCTCACCTCAGGAAGGCTCCACACAACGCTGCCCATTTGACAGCACAGTTCCCTGCTCCACGTGGAAAAAAAAAAACCCTAAATAATATTCCGAAGATCACAGGCACGAGAGAAACACAAGCTCACTGACACACACGCACCGCTCTGAGGCTGGAAACCACACGCACAGGCGACTCTTCTGAGGCAGAACACACACCTGCTGGTTACAGTCAGTTTACCGTCCCACAGTATAGCCAAAAGACTTCATCCTCGTGGGGAGATTTTCTTAGTTTTAATGCAGTGCGTATAACTGAGATCCCAACAGCCACCTTGCACTTCCTCACGATCAGGTGTACCAGAGAGAGCTCCGTCAGAACAGCGAATCCTGTCTTTGCCCTCCACGCTGTGCTGTTTGGGAGGTTTGCACAGCATTACTGATGTTAACCAAAAATAGCAGAGGTTTTTTTTGGTTGTATTTTTTTTACTCTTGCTCACAAGCCTCAATTTTGACAGGCTGGGACTCGAGCAATGCAACTTTGCTAACTTCAGAGGGGTTGCAGCACGAAATCCCTCTGTATTATTACCTTCTCACTAACACACCAACGGCAGGGTTTGAAGCAGGCCAGCTGTGCATGCCCCAGAGCTTGAGCTGCCGGAGCAGGAGGCCGCAGAGCTGCCATTACACAACGGGAAGGAGCAGCCCCGTGCAACCCACTGCTGCTGCAAGAGCCCTTCTCCAGGTGCTTTGTGAGAACAGCACATCACAAAACACTCCCTTCTGCGTCATCACTCTTCCCGCCCTCTTTTCCTCATGCATTTCTCACGTAAATGAAGGCTGACAGCGTCATTGTTCATTTATAGTACGTTAATTTCTTCCTCCATCGTTTGAAAGCTCCTTCAGGGGAGTTAAGGTGGCTGCAGCAACGACACTGTGGGAACACAGCTCTTGGGAAGTGCCACAGGAACCAGCAAGCGACAGAGCGGCACTGAACCTCTGAAGATGACCTTGGGTCCAACTGACGTCCCAGAAGTTTGACCAAGAGCTCAGAGGGCCAAACCTTTAGCTCGTCCTCCAGCAAAATGAATCCCAGTGGCTGAACGAGTCATCAGGCAGAAGCTTTGTATGTTCCAGACTGAAACAGTTTCTCATCCCGTGCCCATACGGAAACAACTCTGTCCTCCATACCTCTCCACTCATTTCAGATACTGCACCCAGCTACGCTGGAATCGAAGACCTCAGCCCCACAAAAACCGACATGTTTTTACACACCCGTCTGAGGAAGGTGGCTAAGGGTATCGTGCCACCTCACAAATAATCTTCCATTATCTATTCGGTGGTATAGCGGGGAAAAAGAAAGGTGCTGGCTACCACGCTTTTGAACATTTCTAGTCCAAACACACAAAAAGATAGTTGCAAGTTTTCCACAGATAACATAATATAAATAATGCATTCCTTCTGCAGGTCTTGCTATTAATAAGTAATGATTGTATGGCACCTTCCAAACACCAAAGCTAGTAACACATATGAATTAAGTTCAGCCTCAAACCACTTTTGAACAAAGTAAATATTTTCCTCACTTACACACAAGAAAAATGAAACAAATTGAGTAAATAAGGTTTTACACGGTGATAAATGATGTAATGTTCTTGAAACCTTCACGGGCTATCTAGAATCCAACTACTGTCACGTAATGTAACAAATACTTGAGAAGACTGCTAAACAGGAACGTGAAAACTGACATCCCCGTGGTGTTTTTTAAACTGTAAGAATTCTGTTGTTAAGGTCAGCTTAAAAATAAATAAATACATAAATAAAAGAAAAAGTGTAATGAGTGGGGAAAGAAAAGCAGCTCACTATAAGCAGCTCGTGGGCCCCAAACCAGACTGTGGTATTAGGCCATAGTCTGCTTCAAGTACAGCTTACCAAAATTAACGTCAAGCAAGTTGTGTGTCCCTGGGTAATCAAAGGATCTCTTGGATGCAGCTACAAGCTTCAGGTGAATTTCCTACTGAGCAGGGAAGTTACTTGCCTGTAGCCTCTGTATCTTCTATACCTCCTGAGCACACTGTTCTTCCACTGAAATGACACTCCTCTCCACGTGTTTTGGACGAATATTTTCCACAGCTTAAGCTCCTCCTCTTTTCTCGTGTAATTGATGTCACTATTTCTACACTATGAATCAATCCTGCAAACAGGAATTAATTACCAACTTCTCCCTGCTCCGAAGTATTGAAGAGGCAAACACAACAGGATGAACAAATCCATAGGATAAGAGAACAGCTCCTGGATAACATTGTCCATACTTGCAAACCCTCTGTAAACTCATAACATGAAGTACTGGATGTGTAATAATAATAAATAATGACAGGTTAATAACAGGTGAGGCCACAACTGGTTTCACAAAGGCCATAATATAATGATCAGAAATGTGACGATTGCCGCCTCAGGAGGAATAATAAGCAGTTGCAAAGTTGGAGGTAAAGTTGCACAACCAGCGCATCTCAAATCACAGAGGGGGCAATCAACGTTCTCCTGCCCCAAAATTTTAAACTCTTTTCTTTTTAAATGAAAGACGCAATGCTGTCAGCAACAGCAACCCTTCTGGAACTACTGAAATCACAGGCTGTCCTCTTCGGACTCTTCAGTTGCATATGCCACGTTAGTGAACAGAGAACACGTGGCACTAGGAACGTTCTCCAAGACTGAGATTCTCGTGAATCCCACCACAGAGTGGGTGGGCATCAAGAAAGAGCGCATCCACTCTGCACCTCTCAGCAGAGCCACAGGCAGCCTCGTCAGGATATGGTCCAGATCCCGCTAAGCAAACTAGCCATCATCATTTTAGAATGATTTCAGCATAAGCCGCTTCTAGTTGAAATGTAAATGCTGTAATTCTTCCAAAGGGATTAACACGCTCAATTTCCATGTTCCAGCTCTTGTATAGCGTGTTACTTAGGAAGGGTGATATAGTGCCTGATCTCAGTTGCACCAAACAAACACCACCACCACCACCACCAAAACAACCCTAAAGGGCTGCAGGCCTTAAACTTGTGCTGAGAAATCATCCTAGAGTCACAGGCCAGGAATGCACAGACTACAGGCCTAGAGATACAGCTGCTACTCAGCTACTATGGGATGTTTCTTCAGACTGACCAAGGAAGTCTCGTCTCTTTTATTTTACCATCAGCGCAGTTGGGTTTTCATTTCCATAATTCCCTGCAGTACCTCCTCATGCCCTTTTCTGAGAAACACTTACTTGAGCCTGTAACTATCAGACCTGCGTCTACAAATATTTGAGATAAACAATTTCTCCAGAGAATCGGACCTTTACACACCACAGTTTACTCCAAACAAAACGCACAAGATTTAATTTCATATTTTGCAACAGAAAGAACTAAACAACTCCTGAGCTGCTTAGCTGAATGGGAACTGGAGCACTTGGCTCAGGGCTATTGGTTACAAATATGAACAAAATAAACAGGCATCTGCTCCAGTGCTCATCTTTTTCACTACCGTCCATCTCCACTTAAATTCATTACGAACAATAATGGCTCTGCCCCCATTTTAAGAATGGTTTAAGTTAAAATCAGAGTCAGACTGAAAACTCCCTATCTTTTTGTCCCCACTTAATTTCTGTTAGTCACTGGTTAACTGAAGATTTGGGCGCACACACGCTCGTTAGCAAACACCTGCCATGGTTTAAGACATTACTACCCACCTAGAGAAACTGATTCCACCCCCAGCTTGCAAAACAATGCAACTGGCCTCTTCATTTGCTGCAGTGTAAAGTCTTGCAGCCTGCTTTAGTAGAAAGGCAGCAGCGTTTTAAGCCACAGCTGTTTGCTAAATGAAAGTGTGTCCAAGTTCTTAAACACCTTGTTACATGTACTTGGAGAGGCAGAGTTTCTGCTACACCAGCAAGGTGGCAAATTCCTCAGGGAAATCAATTCCAGTTTCTCAATTCACTAGCTAGTCTTGTGTTAAAACACTGGAGTAATACTGAGACTGCTCTAGATCTCCAGAACTGTCGGGATCCCAAGGGGCTCATCTGCCACCTAGGACTGCGCACCTACAAAACTCATCTCTCTCTCGTTGACACGGTACCTTAAAAACAGGAGGAAGGAAGGCACAGAAGTAGACTTTGGCAGTTTAATGCCAGCTACTGAACAGAAGGGCAGCTGGGAGAAAGAAAACATGGTGGTACCGACATCTTATGTTCCCAGAGAAAGGAAAGAAAACAGCAAGGAAAAGGAGGAGTATTTGGACATTAAGTTATGGACTTAACCCGCCCGGTGCAACGAATTTCACGTGGCATTCAACTACGCTTCAGCATGGTGCACGTCCTCAGTTATCAGCCCTTACCCAGCAGCACGCAGAAGGGTTTGGGCCACAAGTCACACTCAGCAAGCAGCGGTGACAGCAGGCTGAGGTCATGTGGCAGTCACTCCTCTAGGGAGTATCTTGTTGCTTTGTCACTTCCCCATCTAACCCAACAGCACAGAGGAAGAGGTTATTTGCCTTTTGAGATATTCGGGCTAGTCTGGTCTCTTCTACTCCTGCTCAGTTTGATGAAAGTACTGTTCCTATCCCCTCTACTTTCTGGCATCACTAAGGCTCCACAGTGTTTCCGTGTTTGTAGTATACAGTCAGATGCAAAATTATTTGTCCACAAAAAGTAGGCTAAAAATCGTGGTAAGACTCACATGGAGTATCACAAAACCTCATGAGTAGGAAGGAAGGGGAAGAAGTGATGACTGGAGGGAAGCAGCTTACGGCTTCACGCAAGAAAGCTGAGGGATGCAGTTATGCAACAAGAAGAGAGACAACAAACAGTGTCACAGTGACTCAAGCATGGCTGGCAAAGGGAAAGCAGCACGAGGGAGCAGGTGGGGAGTAGAAGATTGCAGAGAACCTTGAGAAAAAATATCAATTGGGCATTCACTAACTAGGGAGAACCTAAGCTCCATACAGCTCAGGTAAAAGCAATTATCTGTGCGTTCAACTCCTTGATTCAATGTCATCGCACGTACATTGGGAGCTGCTGGTTTCCTTGCAAGACAGATGCAAATGGAAAGGCTGAGAAACCTGACATCCTCCTTCATTTCAAGTCTCTTATTTTCACACCTGTTTTAGAATGCTTTAAAAGTAACGGACCACATAAAACAGCATGTGAAACTCGAAAAGGAAAGCCCAAATGCCTTCCTTGCCTTTACCAGTATAACTAGCCTGTATGAATTCTAGGTCCCTGAAACCAGAGTAAAAATCTGGAGCAAGGAAGACAATCAGATTAGGAGGTGATTAAGCTGGACATTTGCAAGACCACAAGAGCTGGTGGGCTGCACCCACAAGGGCTGAGGGAGCTGGCTGATTTCACTGCAATCTCTCTCCTGGTTATCCCAGGAAGGTTTGGAGACGTTCAAGAAAACTGAAAGACAGCAAACATCACTCCTGCCACTCACTTTAGCGTGTAGAAAATCCTCCTGGAAAGCATTCCTAATTGCCTGAACGACAAGAAAGTGATTGGGAGTAGTCATCGTACACTTACAAAGAGGAAGACTGTTTCAACAAACCTGACACCCTTCTGCAATGAGGGGACAGGGTTGGTGGACGAAGGCAGATCAGTGGATGTTGTTTACCTCAGCTTCAGTACAGCCCATAACCATTCCCATAAAGTCATCACGGGCAAGGTGACTTGGCATGGGTTAGATGAGTAACAGGTGATGTGGATTTAAAATTGGCAGAACGACTGGGCCTAGAGAGCTGTCACTGATAGCACAAAGGCCAGTGGGAGGCTGGCACTAGCACCTCTGGAGTCAATCCGACACTATTTAACATCTTCATGGACAAGAGACCAAAAGCACCCTCAATAAGGTCACAGAGGACAGAGAAACAAAAGGAGTGGCTGACACACCAGATGGTTCTGCCGCCATTCTGCATTATCTTGACAGGCTGGAGAACTGGGCAGGGAAGAACCTCGTGAAGTTTGTGAGGAAACGCAGAGTCCTGCATCTAGGGAGGAATAATCCCAGCCACCAACACATCCTGAGGGCCAACCAGTTGGAAAGCAGCTTTGTCAAGGAGGCCCTTGGCGTCCTGACAGACAAGTCTGACTACAAGCCAGCGATGCACACTTGCAGCCCTGCACTGCACTAGGAAGAACACTGTCAGCAGGACGAGGGAAGCACTGTGCTGAGGGCTGAACGGAATGCCATTTTGGGCTCCCTGGTACAAGAAAGGTAAGGGCATATTAAAGCATGAGAACAAGAAAGCACTTTTTTCCTTTCTCTTCTTTGAGAGTGATCAGTTCGGCACAGGATGCACAGAGAGGCTGTAGAGTCTCCGTGTGCAAAGATTTCCAAAGCTTGGCCGGGCACGGTCCCGGGCAACCAGCTTTAGCTAACCCTGCTTCAGCACTGCGGTTGGACTGGGTGATCTCAAGAGGCCCCTTCCAAACAAAAGATCCTGTTAAACTGGAACACAAGCATTTCTCATTCTTAAACATGGTACTGATGTCTGCTTTTATAGGAACAGTTTACAGAAAACAAATACTAGATCTTTTTTCTGGAACGCGCAAATATTTAAAGCTCTCACTGACTAACGAGCTGTTTCCTAGCAGAAAACAGTCTCTGCTCCTTTCGAAGCCAATGGTTGGTGTTTTACCCCCATGCTCTTCTTCCCTTAGTATGGTTTCCATCTGACGAGTTCACAAGCTAAACGTAGCTACAATATCATCAAAGGGCACGAAGAAGAGCGATGATATCTTTTTAACTTCATGCATTAAAAGTTGACTGTCTCTCTGCAAATGCTTAAGCTTAAGAAAACAGTTCTCTCTACCTCGTAGTTGGGGACGTCGCAAATACATATGTTAGTCCTGATGTGCAGGTAACACGGCCACAGGATAAAAGTGATATATACGTTTTTAACCAACCTGCATTCATTCTTCCTTCGTGCAATTCCCTTCTTGCACCAGTAGCTACGCAGTTTTGCTGCCTGCCCTAAAGGTTCATGTTTCATGTGAGGTACACGTATAGTTCACGAGGTATGCGTACCATTTGATTTGTTGTTACTCTTACTCTTCTTTATTTCTAAGGTCAAATACTAGTCCGGTGAGGTGAGGAATGCCCGTTTATCCCAGCAGTGCTATTCAAAACCCAAAGTGCTCACAGCGCACGGAGATTATGGTGACTCTGGGTGAAGAGTAGCACGCTCTTGCCTGCAGAGGGAGTAATGGACTCATGCGACGTAATCACACACCTCTTTCCCCTGATCTTTCCCCAGAGTTGGAGCAACAAACCAACATAGTAATAGAACCGCGGGGAAGACATGTTGGCTCTTTATTTGCTTGCCAACTGAAAAGCAAATGAATGAAGAACTGATGGTCCGACAGTAGAAAAAACCAGCAGCGAGCATTCTAGGTGAGCATCTATTGATCCTTCCGTGTATGCGTCACAAAAGCTTGGCCATTCTATTACAGAAGATAGTCAGGAAAAGAGGAGCAGAAATGTTCTTCGGGTGAAGGGAGAACTATTTTTTTTTTCCATCTTTTTATGCACTGAATGTTACACGAGTCAAATCAATGGAAGCTGGCAGGTGCCTGAATGGAAGGTATTCCCCAGCAGATAGAGGACAAATTCCACTGGGATTTCTGATGGTCACTGGGGAAACATCAAAGCAAATGACCATTAGAGAAGGGGTCCAGCAGGGCTTCAACAAGGCCTACCCATTTTATGATGTTTTTGTTGAGTTTCAATGGAAATCCCTATTACGCCGTATTACATTTCAGTGTGTTGAACGGAAACCAAGAAAAAACAAGCAAACCTTCTTGGTTTTCATAAACATCTATTTAGATGGCCTGTATCCCACAGCACAAAAAACAGTGGCCACCAGTGAGGGGGAGGGGTGGGGGCTGGGAAGGGGAGGAAGTAGTAAGCAGTGCATTCTGGCTGCCTCATTCATGAATCAAGAGTCAACTCAAGAAGGGAGGTACCGGGATGTTCTCATTTACACGGAGATGGAAACCAAAATCAATGGCTTTTACACTATCAGCTGGATTGCAAAGCAATTATTAGTAAGAAGGTCACGAAGGCACCCAAGTTCAGAGTTTCTAGGGGAAAGCAGCTGAAGGTACTACAGCAGAGATAAGCTTAGGAAGAAACAGCGTGGAATGTCTTTCTGATCCTTCTGTAAAAAGGAAAATTCACTCTGCAAAGCAGGATAATACAGAAAATATGGAGAAGAACTCTCCTGTTCAGAGCTCATCAGGTTTACGTGATCTGTACAACCTTTCGGACCCAACAACCATGACACCATGTCAGACAGTTAAGCCTGCTGCCCAGGCAGGTGTGATAATCAAGGAAGCCGAGTCAAGCCTCACCCCTACTTCCCTCCCTTCAGTGGGTTTTAATCAACTTACTGAAAACATAGAAAGCTCATCACAATCTCCAGTGGAGAACATGAAAGCTATCATCTTCCGCTGCTGACAAGTGTTTCAGATCCTTACAACACACGGCCTTTTACCAAAGGTCCAGCTTCATGCTCTCAGTGCCTCTATATTACTGAAAAGAACAGCTCATCAAGTTGTCTCAACTAGATAATTCAGGCTCAAAAAAAAGAACATGTTTACATAAAGAACACCTCACGCCAAAAATCAAAGCGAACTAAAACAAAAAAAACCCTGCAACCTCATCCAAAAAAAAAGCAGTCAAAAAATAAAACCCCACAAAAGATGCTAAGACGACATATTTTGGGCTGCTGGGAACGATGAAATTCAAATTCATGTTGCTGAAAGTGCTCAGCTCTTAACACCTTTTGGCTCGACAGGACAAACATCGCTGCTGACTGAAACGGGCATCCCATCACATAATAGGATACCTACCTTGCAACCTTTTTAAGCTTCTCTTCTCAGGTTACCTCCGAACCGTTACCTCATACAGTGTATTCCTCCCCGTTTCTCTCACGCTGAAAATAACACCAATTGTATCTTTATGACCGAAGCACATTCTTCCCCTCCTTCCTGGCCCAGAACATACCTCTAACCTATCTGAACACCTACACCCAACATTTTTCATCTGTTCAATCACTCTAATTCAAAGCCTCTTGCTTTATTTGCAGGTAAAAATCACCTACGCTTACCAAACTCCTTCCTATCCCCAAACTGCTGTGCCTTTAACAGCTTCCAACGGTACGAAGACCTCTCTGCCCCGCACCTTTCAAAACAGAGTCCTTGTACTTGTCCCTCTCCACTGTAATGTTCTCTGTGGAACTGCTTATCCCCAGGTCCCATTAAAGCCGCCCCTTATCTCAGTGACGTTATCCTCAGCAGGGCTTCCCACACTACTGAGCGCCCTTTTTATCTGCTCTTTGTACAACCAAGCCTCGGGTTTTTACCAGCACAGTAAAGCCATCCTATACACAAAATGGTAGGCTGTGATTTTGTCATGTAATCGAGAAGGGAAGGGAACCCTTATGACTTTTAGCTTCTAGAGCTGGGCCCTAAGGGGCTGCACCGCACTGCACCTCCTCAGACCCTCGGGCTGAGGCAGCCGTGCCAGCAGACTGCTGTTGTGAACGTGTATCTTTCTTAGACCTTTCTCGGATGTAAGGTGAAAGAACTCCCCAGGCCTCGCTCACCTGAATGTTAAAATAGGAAACACCCAACCTCTTGTATTACAAACCCTTCCTTACTTCAGGGAGAAAGCCTGCTGAAGGAAACGGCTGTGTCAATATACAGAAGTTGACAAAGTCGCAAATGCAGGAGGATTAGGTTACAGGCCAGCGCTTGTTTCCTAGCGATAAGGTTAGGAATGCCGAAGATAAAATAGTGCGCACGAATAAGTCACAGGAATAAAAATTCGAGTTGAAGCCGTTGTACATCTCAGTAGCAAGAAGAGCAGCTCCATCACCCCCGGACACAGCTTCCTTTTAAAACCCACCGCATCTTCCCGATGCATTTCAACAGAAGGAAACGGTCACCAGGTGAGGAGAGACATCCGCGGCAGCGCCGACCCTCACACGGCGTTCCCCCGCCGTCTCTGGGACGCTCTGGGCACGGCGCCCGGCAGGGCTCCCGCGTTCGCCTTTAAGAGCCGTGCCGCCGGCGCTTCGGGCACGCTCCGCAGGGCGGGCTGACCGCCGGGCCGCGGCGGGGCGCTGCGCGCTCCTCCGGCCCCGGAGCGCCGCGGGCAGTGACCGCCGCCATGTCCCGAGGGCGCCCCGGCCCGGCGGCGGCCGCAGGGCTACCGTGTGTCCCGGCGGGGCAGCGGAGCGGGGTTGGGGATGGGAAGCCCGAGCCGCAAACGAAGCGAGCGGTACGGCATCCCGTTACTGTGCGCTATAGTTTCAGGAAAGCAGGCGATGCCCCGCCGCGGGGCGGTATGGCAGTGGTGGGGACGATTCTGTCCCTTCGCTTCAGCTTCCTCCCTGTATGTGCTATTCCTGCTCCTTAAATACACTGAAGCACAGAAAGCGAGGTGAGCACAACGCAGTTCCAGACACACACTGTAGTGTTCCTCGCAGCCCACAGAGCTCACGGTGAGCCACAGATACTGCCTTGGGCGCACAGACTTCACTCATAACCTCACACCCAGCAGACAGAAGCTACTGCTAAGACGCGTACCGTCCTCAACAGCATCAGGGAAAAAATAAGACAGAAAAGGGGGCATAGATAATCCCCTATGATAAATTGTGGTGGTTTCAGAAGTCACTGCTCCTAAGCTGAGCTTTCCTAACTGCTCCTGGCACCCTCTTAGGCTATTAAAACAGCAAGTGCAAGGTGTTTGACTAAAACACCTTTGTTTTGCTTCACATGTGCCAGAGATGAGAAGAGCACGCAGTCAGCCACCTCATCATGCTGCTGTATAACAGCCTGCAGTACTCACTGCAATCCTAAAACAGTGGGCTTTTCAAGTTCCCAACTGGAAGACATGCCAAAAATAAAGGAGTCACGCTAAAGGCACCAACTCACCCTGGATTCAGGAGCCAGGTTTTCCACTGCAGCTACTGACCTTCTGAGCTCCACTATCTGTGTGCTCCATTTTCACACCCCGTTTTACCACTTAAAATGGGGAGTGGTTTCCTCAGGTCTTCTCCCTCATTTGATTTCGTTAACAGCCGGTCATGGCACACGTGCACGCATAGCTTGCTGACAAACACATCTGAGTAGGAGAAAAAGCCTCATTCAAAATGCACAAGTACAGGTAAAAAAAAAAAGAGTTTATTTATTTTGCAGTCTCACTTCTAGAACAGAATCCAGAATTGTGTTAGGCTATCCAGGTCCCCGATGGCTGAGGTGCCTCGGAACCGGGAAACCAGTAGTTACTAACAAATTTTTAAGCATTCCCACATGAGGTTAGGAAAGGCTCAGCACTGCCTCCATCCAGGAAATGTCCTTGATGAGATCAGGCTAAACCACAACGTCTGCTCAACACGTACCGTGGTTAACTCTCAGCCTGAACCTGAGCAACTTCTACCATTGAAAGCTTGAGTTTGGTGCTTCCAGAGCTGAACAGCAATCAAGGGGCGGGGTTTGTTCGGTTGGTTTTTCTTCTCCTTATTGCAGTTTTAGACTTATAAGGTTAAGGTCTCTGATCTGGAAAAACTGTGTAAGACGAATCCTAAGACCATGATCTAAGCAGACAAAAGCGGAGGGCAACTCACTGTAGATTTATTCCACCCCCCTTCTATTTTTAATAGTGCATTTTAATTCCCAAAGCAAAGAAATAATAACCTTTTGTCAGTGTTTGAAGGAAAAGTCCTGTAAAGGTTCAGAACAAACGCTGGCGAGCTAAAATAACAAGATTCCTTTCTTCATTTTCACATGCTTTCTCTTTCAGTCTCTCTCAGCCCGCATTTTCAGGGAAGTTTTTGAAGCTGGTTACCAGTCTCTCAGCATCAGTTTCCTTCTGAAGGAAACCACAAGCAGGACACAGTATGCAGTGCATACACAACTTGGTTTAGGGTAATCAGCTACTCAACTAAGCCAGCACTGCTGCCAAAATCTGACCTCTGATAGATGAACACCCCCTGCACACCATCCCCGAACAGTCATTTCCCACTCCCAAACAGAAGATGGTTTTGCCTCAGACTTCCTAGCAGGCAGCACGACCTCGGGTTTGAACAGCTGTTTTCAATCGTCCTGGCAGAGTCACCAGTTCTGTGAACTCATTTTCTGGGTTCATACATCTTTCACTGTCACAGCTCTCTGGAGTTGAGCGAGACCTGAAGCTGAAGAGAGCTATTATGCAAAAAAATAAAAAATAAAAAAAATCACCTCAGGAAGCTTTACAACAGCATGCCTACCACATCAACACAAATTCAAAATACATACGATGTTACTGAGGTAGCACCAACATTTTAGGGCAGGAAAGGATTTTTTTTCTAGAAGTCCCTCTTTTTTTTTTTTTTAATATCAGTTTTTGCTTCCAGACCTGACAGTCCACAAATATTTTATGCAGTTACTGAATGCACTTTGGTCAGCAGGCAGTGCTTGAGAAGCTGAAGAAGAAAGTAACGCTGAACATGCTACTCATTTACTCAAATGATCTTTCCATCCTCATCAGCCAAATTCTAGTTTTTAAGTTATGCATTTTGAAAGCAAGGAGCACAGGGATTTATGAGCCCTGCACCCACACCTGAAAAGTTGGGGGAAGGAACATACCAGTTTCTGTGATTGGCATCAAAAGCAACAACAAACAATCCAGAAGCGAGCAGTTCAGCACTAAGCAGCAGCGCAACTGCTCCACGTCGGCCATAACCAGGCCCTGCAGTGACATGCTGGCCCCAGTTCCATGTCAAAGCCTTCACTGACCTGCACAAAGCCAGGGTTTTGCTCACAGAGACTAATGATTCTAGCTCTCACGTACCAAAGCAAAGGCTCGAGCCACTTTACTGTTCGCAACTGCTCTTTCCATCTCTTCACCAGAAGTTGATTTCCCTCTAACGGCCAGAAGAATTAATACTGTATGCTCACCTTAGCCATTACACTTTGCAGTCAGATGTTAGGGGACAGGCAAACTGCACCTGCTCTAGATTAAATGTCTGCTGACCCATTTCCAACGCCCTGCCACCCCTTACCATTTACCAGTTCAGATCTGCAATCTTACACCTCTGGGGGCTTGTTTTCTTTAAAAAAAGAAAAAAAAAAGAAACAACCTCAAAACATGAGTTGATACGCAAAGCTCTTGTAAGCTACTGTGGTATGCAGCATCTACCTGAGGGACATGGGTAAGTTACCACAGGTTTGAAAGAGAAGAGGCAACGCACAACCAGCTCCATCTAAACTGCCCGCTTTGTTAGGGACAGTTTCAGACACACAGGTAGCACGAGGTTTTGCTTTAAAGCTGTATGAAACTAATAGAAGATAGCTGCCTGGAGACTATTAATAGTAGACAACCACAAACCCTGCTAGTCTTCAGCACGACAGAGACAAAGTCATTAACATGAGGCCGACTGCCCGCTGATACAAGAGTTAGACACTACCAGTTGGCAGATACTCCCCAGCCTATAAGTTAAGATGAATTTCACCGCAGAAGCGTTGCTCTCTTTGTGGACTGTGGAGGGTAATGAGTTTGGGTTCATTCTAAAGCCTCGTAATCACAGGTGCCTATGTCTAGCTTAAAGGAAAATGCCAACTTTTTTTTTGAAATCAGTTCTCATTTCATCATTAACTAAAAAGAACACTGCATCCTAAGCCATCACATGTGCCCTGACACAGTCTGCTAATGTGGCAAGGTTTAACGTTCACCGACAGTGCAGCTGAAGCAAACGAAAGCTATTACCACCCACCTTGCCTATCATTCTTCCTTCTCTGTGCCATACTAGAAAGAGCACATGCGTGGCACACAAGCAAACAAGACGGAATAACAAGTGTTGCTAAAATCAACTCAGAAAAACCAAAACCTGAAGTCACCCGTCACTCAGATGGACTTGCAGAGATCCCACAAACAGTACCCCTAAAGCAGAAAACAAGGGCACAGAGCTGCCTGTGACTGAACTGCCGTTAAAACCAAGCTGATGGGACCACACACCTTGCCTGCAATCCCTCAACTGCTGCAGATTACTAAGCATTTCACTTAGTTCTCTTTCTCTGCAGGAAACACATCCCCTCACCTTTGTAAACTGGGGAGACTCAAGCCGACAATATGTGCTATTGCATAAACTTTGTTAGGTACATGCAGCACTCAGTGATAACAGAATCAGAAGCCCACCTGCTGGTCACGCTTCCATACCAAATCCGTCTCTTCTGACTGCTCTATACACAAGGCAAGCTTCAAAGATCTCTGTTCACCTGCAGCGTATCAGAATTAACAGTTCCTGCGTCTGTTTATAATCCTTTGGAAGGCTTCTGCTGTACATCAGACTCCTACCAGGAACAGACTACACCCAGTACAGCCAGCAGGCCACCACCACGGTAACTTCAGCTGCCAGATCCAATAGATTTTCAGGACTCAAGAACCCTAGTAAATGCTCAGAGAAATCACCTGCTTCTTCAGAGAAGAGGCGGCTGCAAATATCCTACGTACAGTGACTCCAGCAATTATATTCAGGTAGAACATTGAGGATTAGGGTTTCTCAGCCTGGGTAAAGAGGACACCCCTCTTTCACAAGGTACACTGAAGTAACCCACAAGGTTCTTATTCAAAATAAGTCTGTCAGCATTTCTCGCTGAAGCACCCCCTTACCACTGCAGTAATGCTTTCTGCATTGCTTTGCTAGCAGGCTGCCCCACTTGTAATCAGGTGGCACAGCCCCAGCCACCAATCCCCTGATTATTGGTGGGATTGCTGCTTAGAGAACGACTGTTTGATAACAGGGACAACTTGACAATAGCAGCCTCCTCCCAGACCCTGTCGCTTCGAAAGCCAAGCCTTAGTTTGGCTGTGATGAGCCTTCCAGCCGAAAGGCCCTTGCCACTTGTTACTCCCAAAATCACGTGCCGCACACTCTGTGACTGCCACACTTGCACGGCCACAGACGTCATTCTGTACTACAACCTGTTACACCACCTCCTGCTTCAGCAGTTCCACAGCACCCCCACAAGCTATTTTACTCCGTCTCGCTCTCTGGATGACAGCAGGCGTTCTTCTTCCATCAAAATCTCTCTCACAAAGACAGCTTTCTGCCCTAGTGGAGGCACAAGAAGCATCTGGGCCAGGAGCTTCCTAACTGGAAGGTGACAAATCAGCTGGCTGACCACGGAGGAGCAGGATGTTCTGCATTCACAATACTGCATCACCATTTCAAGTTAGAATCTTGTGGATTCTTCCGACCACCTCAGTAAACCTATTGCTGACAGCTGCTTTAACAACCCGTTCCACAGATAAGCAATACCTGTCACTAATAACGAAGCTAAACGTAACAGAAAAGAAAATAAGATGTAAAAACTGGATTTTGATTACCTATCAGTACTTTATCCTTCCTTCCCCGCCCCTACCTACGGACCTCCCCCTGCTGCAAACTCCTGCAAAAACTTGGAAGCCTTAGTGTCCTACTAAGCAATACTCCTCACACATAGCTGAAAAGTATTTAAAAGGAAAAGAAACAATACCACGTACCTCAATTAAACTACCGTAAGACAAAGTGTGGCTCTGGTTCAGTCTCGGGAATGTCTCTTTAGCTTGGACCCAATTAGGGAAAAAGTGAAGGCAGAGGGGAAAGAGCCAAGGTTCTGTTTTGTTTTTTAACGCATTCATTCTAGATTTTTTAGCCTTCTTTAAAGTGAAAATTAAGAAAATTGCTGCTTTCTCCGGATGGCATTTTGGAAACATTTAATTAGCATACTGCACAACACAATGCAAACCAGAGTGGCTTCACGTGTTTCTCAGTGATTAAAGTAACAGTAAAGAAAATGAAAGTTAAGATTAAAGTGGCCTACAGTTAATGACAGGCTGAAGTTCAACTGTCACATAACTGAGAGTGTTTGAGAACGAACAACAATTAAAGTCAAGCAAGGGATGAAGCCCAGATTATTATAATGAGATGTGATATGTTCTTCAGACTACCCAGAGGTTAATGTTACTTAGTTTCATATGGTTACGGATAAGTAAGTACTGCACGACTATATAGTAAAAATAATGTAGCTGGATACAGTCTGCTTCACAGCGACCCAAGGTTAATGGTACTTGCTCTTAGTATATTTAAAATGTTTAAAAGAGACATAACAACTGCAGCATTTTAAATCTAGCGCAATGGGGCTGGAAAATGGCACTGAAGAGGCCCAGCACAATGTTGGCGTTCTTGGTTCGTGGAAATAAGCTTCCAGTGTAATCTACGTTGGCTTTTATCTCCCTGATTGTACTGAGTACGTCCATGAATTCTTCCTCACCCGAACAGCACCGCCTTTTGAGTAATTGCTCATTGGTACGCATCACTCCAACACGGCATGGCACTGATGTATCATCAAAGCAACAGATGTATTAGTGCTGTAGACCACCGGGACGAAGCACGCCGATGATGATGTGTTTCTGAGAAGACGGCACCGTCCAGAAAAGACGAGGCCCAAGAGAAGACTTCTGCTCAGTTTAGTACAAAATCAAAGTACGCTTTCCTGGCGCAAAAATATGTTCTCTGTAAAAGTAGCATCGCTATTAATTGTGCCCCCACTTTCACTGGTAACTTGATGATCACACGGCTCGGAAACAAATGTGCTGTGGTTAAGGAAAATATACCACTTAAAAGCACGACCTGCCCATTTTTTCCTCAGAACACCTCGCCTCCTCATCCAAACTCCACCAAAAATCTCCCTGTGTTGACAGCCTCTGAACACCTGTCCTGTTCTGGGGTCATGGAGGCTACATCATGACCTCCTCCCACAGCCTTGAAAAGTTCACACACAAAAAAAATGAGCACAGCAAAATGAACAGCCAGAGAACAGGAAAATACAGTGATATCGCCCTGCAGGCTCTGGCTGACCCTCTCCTGAAAGCAGAGATGCTGCCACAGCCCCCACACCAACCAGCACACAAACTGCACTCAAACAGTTAGCCACACAGCTCAGAAGGTACAGAGCAGCCAGTTCTGTTCTAACCTCTGTACAACAAGCAACTTGAGTCAAGACTTTGCACAGCCAATGAATCACATCCCAGCTCGTGTAAAACCAGAGTGCTTCTGGGGAGAGGATCAGATAAAAGAATACACACTCTGAAAAAAAGGCTCAGGAAGTTAAACTATAGTACTCCACTCCAAAAAGCTGTAGCCTCCAAAAGCCCTAAACTACACATCCTGGCTAAGTGAAGTATCTGGGCAAGCAGCTCAGGCACATGTCCTAGAACACACTACTACAAAGACATTTCACATATTTAACTACAAAAGTAGCAAGCTGATCTATCAATCAAAGGTGAAGGTTGGGAACGATTAGTCCTTTAAAGCAGCCATTCTTTCTGCTTTACCCATTTTCAATCCATTAAATTTCTCATACAAGTCACAACTCAAATTATAAAATAATTACTCCGAATTATTTTCAATTATTGTTTAAACATTGAGGTCCAGATTACAATACCTTCAGTCATTCAGAGCTGTGCTGTATACCTCAGCCTTCCCAAAGCAATGGAGTATTCAGAATCAGTGATGATCACAGTCTGGTCCTAAATGAAACTAATTCAAGCTGTGATAAGGAGGACTGTAGAAATAATGCTGAACAACTAGAATGCCAAAGGGTAACTAAAGGGTAAAAGCAGAAAAGCTATGGAAAAACGCTGAGAATAAAAACAAAAGCAGCTGAAAGAAATGGAGAGATGTGAAAAGAGTTGTCATGTTGAGGATAAAAGGGAAAAGTGGCAGACTTTTTGCCCTTAGTTTATAATGTTGACTTCTGGGGTATGTAGTTGTTCTCTTCTGAGAACCAGGTGTTATGATGTGGAATACCGATAACAAACGTCGTGAAGTCACGACAACCCCCCCATGCTTTTCAATGGGTAGGCCCGCAGAACCCAGCTTATCTGAGCTACCTTGGTAAGACTGCTACTAACTACACAGAGATTAACATCACAAAGCCTCCCGGGGCCAACAGTGACTACTGAAGGGGTGAGGCAAACAGGAATCAGGATCAGAGTTTTAGAAAGCTCCGTTCTAGCTGCATGTGGTATTGCCACCCTTACAGTGTTTTAATTGCAAGGTTATAAAGTGATCCAGCTGGAAATAACTGCAAAAAATATGCTGGCAGGATCTCACCTTTCTGTTTCAGTAAGACTGATATGTGATGGGACATACAGTCAGCACTTCCACGATCAAGCCTACATGCTCAAGGTAAGGGGGAAGCAGGTGATGTAAAAATACTGAGTAATATCTTCATCTAATTCAGAGTCAGATTACTACTTATTTTATCTCTTTGTCAAATGTCACCCATCCCAGAAGAAAAGCTACTCAGGGAGAACGTGTGAATAGGAAAGCTGTTGGTAACATAACTCCTTTGTACAGCTCCAGCATCCACAGTTGTTTTTGAGACTACAGAGGCTACCTTCCCAGCTAGTTATTAGAGTATCCTTTCACGCATATCTTCTCTAGAAGAAGTCAGATTCTTTGTCACATCTAAGCATCATGACTTGTCTCCATTTAAGTAAAATTTAGAAGCTACCTAAGTAGCACAGTACTTTCCTGAGGTTAGTAGAAATCACAACGTGTTGGCAGCGTAGGCCAGCATTTGACATCACAACCTGCTTCAGCCAGGTCAAAAAATAAAGCTTGTCATGCAACAAGCAATTAAGGCAGTAAGCACTGCACAGGTCAGAGAAGCCAGAGCTGCCTGAGCACAGGGGGAGGAGGATGAGAAGAGCAGGTGGCCTGCAAGGAGGCCTGATCAGGAGAGAGGCACAGCTGAGGCAGAACACAGCAGGTGGAGGCAGCCTGAAAGTCCATCAGCCACATGCTGGTAGGACTGAGGTACAAGCAGCCATTTTGTGAATTAATAGTGAGGCTCCCCAGTTCAAAACCAGCCTAACACTGGGCTCCTGATAGCTGCAGGAGGAACTGGGCTGGCCAGCATCTTACAGACACCACACATAAAAAAAGAAAGACACTTTCTTATATTTGCACTCATAAACAGCTTTTGCATCCTTCTCCCGTGGAGAAAAACGCAAAAAACTCACAGCAAACAAGATACAGAGCACTATGTTTTAAAAAAGTCTCTCACACCTCCCTCAGAGGAAAACTCAAAACAATCAAAGTTATCAAGCAAACAACAACTCAACCTTGTTTCAAATTCCAACTCATACTGAAAAAAAAAAAAGTTTAAAAGATTCCCTCATGCACACCTCTTCAGTTCTGAAGAGAAGACAGAAATAAAAAATAATCTGAGCAAGCAAAAAATATACAGGAGATCACTGATAACCAGCACATTAAAAACATAACAGGATACCAAACATTTCAAGTATTTGTTAAGGCGTTCGTTTTGAGTTTACGGGAAAAACAGACACAAAATGATTAAAAAAAACCAACACATTTTGGTGTTGCAGAGAAACGCAACAGCAAACAGTCAGTCCTAAACCACCCAGAAAAGAATGATGGCCACAAAGCAATTAAAGAAAAATTTGCTTACCTGTCCCAAGGCTCAGGGCTGCCCCAAATACTCCAAAAGAAAGGATCCCCAGACAGAGTTTCTTCTCCGGGGGCAGCCAGTCCTTAAATGAGGCTTAGGGAGGGGCTGAACACGGCTTCACACCAATTGCTTTCACCTGTGCTCCCAGGGCTGGCCGTGTCCCTTCACCACACGCTCACTCATTGGCTCAGGCCACGACTTAGCAATTCCTTTACAACTGTAAAAGAGAACAACTACCTGCAATTTTGTTATCTCACAGAAAAGCTTCTACTGAGATGAAACTGCTTAAGAAGCACTGGAGATTTATCTTATCTCAGTCTGATTCTTACACCCCAGGTCAAAGCTGAAGACTGCTGTGTATCACTGCTTTTAAATGCAAAAGCACGCTGTAATTAGGAGGCCCGGCTCTGCCCATCTTGGCTACCGCACAGTTTCTATCCTTTCAGACACCAGTCGAGAGCTCAGATGAGGAATGCCACCTTGGAGACTGTTCCATCGCTTTTTGTGGTTTGTAATCAGCAAAGGTTAATTGTTGTCCTTCGTTATTTCCCAAGAGACACCGAGGAAATGTAGAGAAGTTCAGGCATCTGTAAACACACAAGCATTTGGAAACCTGTGGCCAAGCTGGTCATTTTGCCAGCCTTGCCCTTTGCGCCCTGTAGCTCTCAGCACTGTCTGTTTGCCAGTGTCCCCTAAAGTATTCACAGAATTATTTCAGAGGCTGATGGAGTGCCACAGACACTAACCGGCTCGTGCTGCTGCAACGATCCATGATTGCATCCATACAGACAGCACCATATAGTCCATATAATCCATATAGCCATCACCCACAGCTAAAGGAACGTCCTGCTATTCACTGGCATACTCTCTCTGCTGAGGTACACAGCAGCAGTGCATTTTCACTTGGGCCACGGTGCTATGTTCCCAGGCAAAAATGCTGCAATTCCTTCGTGGCTTTCTGGGTATCTGTGCAGATACAGGTGCTGTTCTACTGAACAGCTGACCCTCGTTTCAGACTTAACTCTCTCAGTGCCTCACTTCATGATGCTCCCTGTGTACGCACCACTACTTTCTTCCATGGTTTGTCTGACACGTCTAATAAGCAGAGATACGGTTAGAAGTACACTAAAACTATTTAGAATTGAGCATGAGGTGAACTATTCCAAGGCCATTACCACTTAATTAGTAAAGAGAACATGTTCACAAACGTTCTAATGTATCAAATCCTTTTTGACCCTTTAGGATTCAAGCATGAACTTACAAGGATATATACTTACAAGTGCTTATCCTTTTTAATTTTATAACAAGGGATACGAAGGGCGTATTTGCAAAAACCTCCTGAAGGACTGTATCGACCACGTTCCCTACCGAGGCAGGACAGCCTGACCTGCCACAGCACCTGATAAGAAAGCCTGTAGATAGAGAAGTATTCCTGGTTACCTTCAGTAATTTTTCCACAAATCAGGAAAGCTATTTCCAGTGAGAAAAAATATGGAAGGATTGTTTCGAGCATCCTTTAAAGGGTTATTCAAAGCTTTTACTCTGATTTTGACACACACGTTTTACGGTTCTGGGGAAAACAAAAGTACTGCAGGGACAAATGACTGATGTGCAAGGAGAAATATCTCCATTCCAGGAGGAAGCAAGAGGCAACCTGTTCATCTATTCACTCACTTCAGCTCACTTTCACCTCTGCCTGCAGCCTAGGACCCACGCTTGAAACCAAGCTGTCCTCATCTTTTTGCACGGAGGAAGAGAGATGCCTGCTCTACGTCATCTGAATGACCTCCACTGCAGCGACAACCACAGTGTAAAACAAAACCCTAAAGTCAGTTCAAGAGAGGTAGTGCCATTTCTTTCATACTTTCCCAGCAGCTGGAAAATTAAAAGGAAAGGATTTAATGTGTCTTCCTAGTGTGGAATATTGCACAGCCAAACCAGAACACGGGTTATGACACTGTAACACGAGAGAGACGTCAAAAAACGAACACAAATCCACATCCTACTAACAGTGCTGATACAGCTACAGTACTGCAAGATTTTAATGCTGAACTCAAAGAAAATGACTGAGGTAACAGCATGAATACACACCCATCCCAAACAATCAAACCTTCTGGATAGAAAATAAATAAATAACATTGTATACCAATATTTGTATTTTGCAAACATAGAACAGCTACATCATTTAAAAGCAGTTGTGGGGTTGAGTCACATTCCCTTACAATGCCAGTGTTCCTATTGTTTAATACAAATGCCACCGTGTGATGACGTATCTTAGTTTTGCTTTCTCATAGTATAAGCACAGAATAATAATGATGAAATTAAGTTGCACTTACTAGCTCTTACTGTCTTTCATTTCTGAACATCCCAAAGCATTTCATATACTGTCAGGGTCAATAAGACCAGAATTCAGCTACTGCTCACATGAAGCTGCACGAACTGATGCTGAGCTGCTCAGGACAAGAAGCAAGAATACCACAGCCAACTGCCACTGGAATTGATGAAGACAGAAATGTAATAACCTAAAAAGCCTTGAGAAGGGGCAGTACTGCTACTCTTGCAAAGAACCTGATCTGCCCCAAATGACACCCCCCTTCAGCACACCCCACTTAACTGCCAGATATTTGTTATTAGATATTTAACCCATTGCACATCTCTGCACGTGAATGACAAATCATCACAATAAAACTTTTTCAGCTTAAAGAAGTCCAATCAGTCATAGAATCAAGGTGGTACCAGCTCAGAAATAAGAGTGGATAGAGTATATGGGGCTCCCTCTGAGAACTGGTGAGGAGCAGGCTGAGAGCCTGTGGGTTAGAATTAGAGACAGCAATAATAAAGGGCACCTGGTGGTCAGGGTCAACTACAGGCCACCTAATCAAGAGGAGCCTGCTGACGAGGCCTTCTTCCTTCAGCTGCAGGAGGCGTTACACTTGCAGGCACTTGTTCTGATGGGGGGATTTCAACCACCCAGGTATCAGCTGGGAAGACCACACTGTGAGCTACAAGAGATCAGGGAATCTCCCGGAGTGTGTGGACAATAACTTTTTGTTTCAAGTTCTGGACAGACCAGGCAAAAGTAAAGCACTGCTGGATCTAATGCTCACCAATGCAGAGGAGATCCTTATAGGTGCTAAGATGGGAGGCAGCCTAGGCTGCACAGACTATGCCCTGCTTTAGTTTCTGATCTCAAGGAATGTGGTTTTGGTGAAGAGTGGGGTCAGGAGCCTGAAGTTTGGGAGAGAACTTCAGGCTGTTTGAGGGACTGCTGGATGAGATCTCCTGGGAAGCTGTCCTTAGAGAAAAAGGAGTGGAAGGAAGCTGGCTACTCTTTAAGGATGCTTTTCTGAAAGCAGAAGAGCTCTCTGTCCCTCAGAATAAGAAAGCAGGCAGGGGAGGCAGGAAGCCAGCATGGCTTGGCAAGGATCTGCTGGTGAGAGTGAGGGGAAAGAAGAGGAAGAGATTATACCAGCAGTGGAAACAAGGGCATCTCACCTGGGGAGAGTACAGGATGCTGTCCAGACTTGCAGAGAGGGGATTAGGAAAGCCAAGGCGCAGACAGAACTGAACTTGGTGAGAGATGTTAAAAACAAGAAAGGATTCTATAGGTATATTGGCCAGAACAGGCAGGCCAAAGAGCGTTCCTCCTTTGCCAAATGAGAAAGGAGAACTGGCTACCATAGATATGGAGAAAGCTGAGGTACTAAACAAGTCTTTTGCCTTGGTCTTCACTGGCAGCCAGTATTCTTGTATTTCTGATATCTCTGAAGTTCACATCCCCGGGCCTCTAGGTGTCAAGAGAGGGAGTAAATCCCCCCCCTGCTGTAAGGGTACAGCAAGTCTGAGCCCACCTAATGAGACTGAATGTATACAAGCGCAAGCAGCTGGATGACGGGCATCCCAGGATCCTAAAGGAGCTGGCTGATGTGGCTGCCGAGCCGCTCTCCATCATATCTGAAAAGTCATGGCTGTCAGGTGAAGTCCTCTGGGACTGGTAAAAAGGAAACTTCAATTGGAAAGAAGGAGAGAAAGGAGGACCCAGGGAACTACAGGCTGGTGAACCTCACCTCTGTGCCTGGGAAGATCGGGGAACAGATCCCCCTAGAAAACACGTTAAGGCACGTGAGGGATGAGCAGGTGATCCCACAGCTTCATTGAGGGAAGGTTGTGCCAGACCAATCCGGCGGCCTTCTGGAACGGAGTGATGGCATCGGCGCACAAAGGGAAGGAGACCGATGTCACCTACCTGAGCCAGAACATGGGGAGAATTAATGGGGGAGAAGAAACTGCAAAAAAAGAAAAAAAGAAAATAAATCAATTTTAATAATAGCTTGACAATTGCAATTAAATAATCCAAAGCTCAAGCCGAGCATTTTTGTTACACGCTGCATGAATGATGTTTGTACTTTGGAACCTCTAAAATATTTAAGCAGAGAAGAAATGAAATGAACTGCAACCAGTTAAGGTCATCCATTTAGGATAAAATTGATAAAATATTAAAATGAAAGAAATAAATTTTCAAACAGAGATACGAAGGCTTCACAGAGATTTATTATTCAAAGCAGAGGAACACGCGTGACCTCTAGGCCATTACATAATGGAGAAAGTGGATACAAAAGTTCAAATGAGCAGGCACTGAAGGCTGCAAAGGCAAAAAGGGAAGGTGGATTAAATATTCTGTAAGCCAGGGCTTTGCTTCCTGGGCACTGTGGCTGGGCCCCAGGATTAAAGCATTGCATTCTCACAGCTAGCTGTTGGACCCGACTATTACACTGGGCTTGAAAACTTCGGAGCAACCATGTATTTTTAATCACAAGACTGATTTTGTGTCTGGCTGAGTTTGTTTCCTCCCAGTGGCTAGTGCTTAAAGCAGGGGTGCTCCCAGACTGCTGAGTTTCACTGCATGGCCTTCTGAATTGTGACTTTACCCTCACGTACGTTTTGTAGAACGGCCTGAGGTCAGGACAGCACAGGCTGGCTGAGGCACAATGCATCATGCTTCTTTCTTCCTGTGGTCAGCTTGGCTAGCTGACAGGCAGTATTCTCCTCATTCACCTCTGCCTTATCAGGACTTAGAGATGCCCAGTTTACACTCTGGGCATCTTCAGTGAAAATGGCCTTAATTCTGGCAGTAACTTTTACTTTTAAAAATAAAGAATAAAAAAAAGTTAAGACTGGAGCTGGTATTATATAGGCTTTGCTAAGCAATGCTGTTCCACAGAGTTCTCAGCTCTCCTGTATATGAAGTGCTCTGGATAAACCTCCCCTAAATGAAGAAATAACTCCCTGAAACAAGATTACCTTTAAATCCCTCTGAAATCTATGGAAGAATACGGACCTTGTTCCTTTGAAAAACTGATATCCATCTTGAAAAGGCCCTTGCCTCTAAGAGCAGTGTTCCGATGCAACTCCATCCCTCTCCTGTTGGCAGAAGATATTCAAAATTCATACGGCCAGCAGTGCTGTGCCTGAAGTAAGGTTCTGCAAGGGGTGGGCATCAAAAAGCTGGATGACATGATAGCAGACCTTTTTCTGTGGATCAGCCTCCCTAGAGGATATGCAGAAGCATCTAAAATATTAGAAAAATAAGCTTCACCGACAGCCATTTGTGATCTTAAGTCCTCCTCTAATGTACTTGACCGTCTTCCCATTCCTACTCAGCTGTAATTACTCCATGCAGAAAATAAATCTTCGCATTTGCAGAGCAAGCATTTATTTCCATATCTCTAAGCTCCTTCCAGAATTAAGTATAAACATTATTAGCTTGATTTTATAGATCGTCTAAGTGGAAAGATAGGGACAGTTTAAAAATGAGGTGGAATCCAGGATGTCGACATAAACTATGGTGCTGCTCCTCTGCCCGTGGCACTGCAGCAGGCTGCTCTAATGACTTCTGGCAAGATGCTTACTTACCTCAGTGGGAAATGGGGATAATGAAATGGGTCTGACCTTATGGAAACAGTAGGAGCGCAGTCCTTATACGGCCCACAGAGGATGCAGATTTCACTGGAAGAACTAAGACAAGTTCTCAAGCTGGCCCTATATCTCAGGAGCATTTAGGAAGAGAATAGATTCTGGAGGTCTCAATTTTCACAGGTATTATTAAGACAATTTTAGGGGGGCAAGATAGGTCAACTGAGTTTAAAATCTCAATACAAAAAAACCCACTATCTTCTCTCCCCTCAGTTAGCTTGCACAAATGACAGGACAGCTAACTGTGAAAATACTGCAGTTTCTTACAAAATCACTCCTCCTGCCTTTTACGGACGTCCTACATTTAACATTTTAGTAGTATAATTATTTTCAGGAATACAAAGAGGTAAGAAGTGCCTAGGAAAAAAAAAAGTACAATAACGTTCTTCACACTCTTAATCTTACTCCTTAATAACGTGAAAGTTTCTCATTGCATTTTAGCAGTCAGTTCAGTCATAACAGAACTGTTCTGTGTTGTGAACTATAAAAAAAAAAAAAACCATGACTGAATTCCTAATCTGACTGATAAGAAGTTTGTTGCTCTCGTTCTAAAATAATGTTTTTTTTCCTTTGAGTAAAAATGAATTTTTGTTGACGTAACTACACTGACTAAAACAGAGGTCTACGTCACCAAGTACCTTTCTTCCAGAAGAAGCCAACAGCAAATGCCTAAAGCAGTGAGTAAGAAGGGGAAGCGTACAGTAACACATTCTCAGTACAGTCCTGTAGTTTCCAGTGATTCAGGGCCTTTCTTAAGACAGAAATAGTAACTACATACTTGAATGTCTCCAGCAGGTTCCCCTTCAAGAAGCTGTTAAATTACATTTTCGCTATACAAAGAAGTGGCGTTCACAAAATCTGGCAATTTATCATCCTCAAATACCTGGTAAAAGGGTTTTATGTGGTAAGGCTGAACAAGTTTGCTGACAATATAAAGCTGGGAGGAATGGCTGTCACGCCAGAAGGCTGCACTGCCATTCAGCGAGACCTGGACAGGCTGGAGAAACGGCCAGAAGGGAACCCGGTGAGGTTTAACAAGAGCAAGCACCTCTGGAGGTTGGGGGATGAGCTGCTGGAGAGATGCTCTGAGAAGAGGGACCTGGGTATCCTGGGGGATGACAGGCTGGCCACGAGGCAGCAGTGTGCCTTTGTGGCCAAGAAGACCAATGGGATCCTGGGGTGCATTAAGAGTGTGGCCAGCAGATTGAGGGAGGAGATCCTCCCCTTCTACTCTGCCCAGGTGAGGCCTCACCTGGATTACTGCGTCCAGTTCCAGGCTCCCCAGGACAAAAGAGACAGGGATCTCCTTGAAAGAGCCCAGCGGAGGGCTACAAAGATGATAAAGGACATGGAACATGTCTCTTATGAGGAAAGGCTGGGAGACCTGAGGCTGTTCAGCCTTGAGAAAAGAAGACTCAGAACAGATCTGATCAACGTCTATTAATATCTAAGGAGCAGGAGGCAAAGGGACGAGGCTGGATTCTTCTCTGCAGTGTGTGGCGATAGGACGAGGGGAAATGGCCACAAACTGAAGCATAGGAAGTTCCACACAAACGTAAGAGCTCCTTCACAGTGCAGTGACGGAGCACTGGCACAGCTGCACAGAGAGGTGGTGGAGTCTCCTTCTCTGGAGACGTTCCCGACCCGCCTGGACACCTACCCATGCAACCTGGGCTGGGAGCTGCTCTGGCAGGGGGTTGGACTCGATGATCCCTAGAGGTCCCTTCCAACCCCTACAGTTCTGTGATTCTGCAAAAAAAAGTACACTACTTTTTTCAAATAATGCAGGAAAAATCCAACAAACCTAGAAAGAGATGATCTGCAAAACTTGCACTGCATTTCCTGAAATTTTGCAGAAACCGTCTGCTATGCCTTCAGTGCAGACAAAGGAATTTTGTAGCCAACATCATTTCAAAAAAATGAGATAAGTGTGTGTGTTGAGAAAGGGGATAATAGAGCTTTCTATTAATGGAAAGCAGTCTGGCTGCAGTCTGAACTGTGGTGTCTTCCTTCCCCATAATCATGGCATTAATTACTTCATAGGTCAAATTATGTTTCTGTTTGAAGAGTTTGGCCGTCTACGCGAACCAGGGCACGCGTATTTAGATCTGCTATATCCTCTAGCGAGAGCTTTCATTCTTGCTTGATGCACGCAGGCTAATGATTTAGATTTCCAGCAAAGAGCAGTCTCCTCTCTCTCTCCTGCACAATGGCAGTCTGGTTCTGTAATATACAGAACAAGCACACATTAATTGAATCTGAGGGCAAATATACTTCCTTCTCCAACCATATGGACGGGATTTTTCTTTAAAATAAAAAGGCCAAAGAGGGACTGGAACAACGCCCAAAGGGGAGAATAAAAGACAGACACTTAATGGTGAGCTCACTAGATTTATAATAGCAGGGGACACTATCATCCTTTCCAGCCAGCTACCCAGTTAGCAGTAATGCTTATGTCACAGGAAAGGGCCAGGAGATTCTTCTTCGGAAAATAATGGATACAGCTATTAATGTACTGGGGATGCCGCAGCCATCCACTTCAGATATTGATCATAAATTACACTGTTCAGGTGCAGAATTACATAATCCAGGCAGGCAATTTGAAAAGCTTTGTGTGTGTGTGTGTGTGTGTGTGCACCGCAGTTATTTGGAAGAGTTGCCCTGAGAAGTTTGAAGGAATTAAGAGTTTTTCTCCCCAAACAGCCATGAGATTTGAATAAAAATAGTAACGATTTAAGCATGAGAAGAGCCTGGTTGAGACAGAGGCTAAGGGCTCACCGCAGGAAACATGCTGCTCCTTACACTGACCCGATGCCACAGGTTTCAGAAATAGCCTGTGAAACAATTCTGATTGTACTGAAAGACAGAAGTGAGTCGTGAAGAGACAGTGAACGTCAACGTACTGTAACACACAGCAAGGAGAAAGCCCAGCAGCCTTCCCACTAGAAGCAACCTACCTCGCAATGAACAGTCTTGGTCTCACATATGTGGAGCGTCAGCCTATTTCTGGGCAAGCAGATGTAGGAATTCTGCTGTCCAAAGCTTAACGCGGGAAGCACGATGTGAGAACAGGAAATAAATCTGAAAATCCCAAAGCTGCTAACCCTAAATGCATTACAAATACCACAAATTTGTCTTAGTATTATAGCACTTGAGAGACTCGTGATATTGCAGGCACCTGGCTTGTCTGCTGGTGTTGAGACAAACAGTTGTAATGTTACTACCTTTTCTCAATCACAAAGGTTAGGACATCAATTTTTTTTTTTTTTTTTTTTTTTTTGTATAATGACAGCAAATACCCTCATATTACCACAGCTATGGGAGCTGAGAGTTGAAGAAGCCCTTAAAAATCACAGCCTTGTGATAAAGCTGTGAGTGAACTCCAACAACGCTTCTGAACCCTCTATAAGCTCCTGACTTCTGATTTCTGACTGAGCACACAGCACAAGAACTCCCACTGATGCCAAGTGAAGTTAAGAATGCTTTCCTGGAGGTGCCTGGTGCGTTGTGGGATCAGACCACAAGCAAAGCTTACATGTTAATAGAATAAGAGGATGGCACCCTTCTAACCACGTAAGAATCTTTAACACCACCTGTTTAAAAAAAAAAGTCAAAGAGGATAAACATAATAGAGCAACTTTGAAAAATTCCCTTACTCTCTGGCACACAGATTCAAGACTCGGGGTCAGCGAACCCTTTCACCTTTCTCAGACAGATAAGATGAGTACTGCAATATTTAATGCAAGATAAGCCACACAAGCGTTTGACTGGGTTTGACCTCTTGGGCCGCTTACAAATCCAAGAGCTTGTGTAACCTGAACTGCTGCAGGGAAATGGGTATTTTTGCATTCTCCCGTAACTCCAAGAACTGGGAACTTCAGAATCATCAAGTACCACAAAATGAACTACGACTGCTCGCTGGCCACCCTACTGAAAACATCTCAGCTGTAGCTTCTAGTGCCAAAGGCTGAAACTTCCATCCGCCCAGGTGCAAATGCCAGGCTGAGCTGCAAGCGTTCATGGGGGTGCAGAAGTCCATCAGCACACTACATCTCAGGGATCAGGCCCATAGGAATGAAGGCAGGTGAGCTGGCAGCAGGCATGCCTTGCTGACGCTGTCCGAAGAAGCACCGTACAGCCAAAGCTGCTTTGTGCTGATCACAGTTACACATACAAACCAGTACTACCGCTGAGCAAGATGAACATACCCCAGATCACAGGAAAAGATAGAGTTAGTAAAACCTAAATTTAACCGTCAGCGAGGTGCGTTTTCCAGTGCCGCACAGCACGCTCGTGAAAGCGAAACACTTGACACTGCAACAGTAAAATCACCAAATGCACAGTGCACAAATTGTAACGAGTAACTGCATTCTCTCATCCTAACAATGGACACCACCTTATTCCCCAGCCATCGAGACGTCCACTCAGGAGCACAGCGGCGCTGCTAACAAGAGGCACTTTGTGGTACGAGACAACCACCTTTTTCTGTCGTGGATTTCTTCTATTATTGATGGGTGTGCTTGGGTGGCATTGATCAGCACTCGTTCCTCACTGACCACGGTGCCTCTGTCAGCGGGAGGCGTGCTCACAGTGATGCCAGTCACGCCAGCCCTCGAGAGGCTCAAAGGGACGGTCCTTCCTTGGATCTGAATGATTAAGAAGGGCACTTGAAATACTGCTATCGCTGCCACCGCGCTCCAGAGGCGTTTCAGTGTAATGCAACACTTTTATGCACCAGAAACTACTGCTATAAAAAAGGTAAGTGCATTTATTCAAACATCTAAAAATCAATCAGCAGCTACTGGAAATAGATCACATCTGAAAAGCTCAGCCTGCACAGTTCAATAGGAACTTCACTGGCAGTGTGTCTCTAACTGTACCGTGAACAGGAGGGTCAAAGAAGAAAGCGCAGAGCATCAACATTTATTTTCTCGCTCTCGGAGCCCCCTCCACCCACTGAAGCTACTCAGCTGGCTTTCTGCACTCCTTGTGGAGCTACTGCAGCCCTTCCCAAACAAAATCTGGTACTGGACCAGATGCAAAAAGATGCCTGATGCTTCCAGAATGCCTTTAATCGAATAAAACGCATGGTTATTAATGATATTTAATTACAGAGGATATCACTGAAATTACATTAGCTCTGGAAGAATGTACAAATATAAAACCAGGACTGCATTTTAGCACTGACACAGTACTACTCCACTTTAATATGATCAATAGGGCACTGACGGATGGGTCTGCACCGGGCTGTTCTCTAGGTACTGGCACACTTGTGTTGTAGTGGCTGCTGCTGTCATTTCCATCTGTCCACAAGGGAGGGACTCAGATTTCAGAGGGTACAGAGAGGCTTATTCAGTAGTCTGGCCTCACAAAAGCTTACTCTACCAGAAAACATAACTGGCTACACCTATTCTGATGTAATTAGAAGACTGTATCAGTGTCACAAGTAGTATCCCCCTTCAGATACATAAGACTGATCTTAGGCCCTAGGAAAAAGCTTTCCTTCCTTTAGGGTAAGGTCTCAACAACTGGTTAGCCTTCCAATACCGCAGGCAGCACGAGCCAGCAGCCAGGACGGTTCGGTGGCTGGAAGAGGGCTCTTCCATCAGCACACTCTTGCAGCCTTGGCTGCTGCTCAACAGCAGCTCCTGGCAGAACTGGCAATGCTCAGATACCTGCACCTCTCTGCTGTCCTTAGCACAGAGAGTCCCCCTCACTGCCTTCAGGCACTTCACAGTGACAGTACATTTCCTTAGGGTAAGTACCACGATGCCCTTTTTAGAAAAGGGCATGGCTGACTCACAATATGTATAGGGGGCTTATCCGAGATTCCAAAGCAACATCAAAGTGGCAATTCTTATGTAACTCCTGGGGAGAGCAGCGCATTTCCCTGAATCATACTGCGTCCCAGCCACAAGTAACGATACTCCCATTCAGCACATTCAGATCTGAGCTATTTTGTCCCTGACTGATGGACAATGAAATCAACTGTTTCTGTCCTCAAAAACCTGAAGACAAACAGGGTGTATTTCAAGCTTATTATATGAGTGAGCCCGTTGCGGAACAGAAAACAAAGCGTCAGTTCCCAGGAAGCTGTTCATTATACACTTGAACAGGTAATTTTACTAAAGGCACATCTAAAAATACAAATTCAGAGGGAGCACAGACTGGCAAAAGCACACCATGAAGAAAAGCCGTAGGTCAAACTCATATCCCCATTCACAAGTGGCACCCCCCCAAAGCCGAGAGCTTGTTGCAGAGGCTTTTGGAGGTATTCTGTCTGACACAGGGCCCCAAAGCACAACGTGCTTGGTACCCAGGTTCAGCTGTTGTTGGTTCACCACCAGCACTCCATGCTGCCATACCCACAGGTGAACAAGGGGAAGGGAACAAAGCCTGCCGTACACCTTCAGAAGGCTTTTATCTTCACATTGTTGTTATTACTTTATAGTCTGGAGCACGTCAACAGGAGACATAGAGGGAAGATGGCTGAGGAATTAAATTACCTAGAGTGCTGAGCAAACCTATTTCAGTCCACTGTGGCTTACATTTGCCACCTGACATGATAAGGTAAAAAAAAGGTTATGTTACTCTTCAGCTCAGAACACACCTGTCTAGGAAGCCCTAACATCTCTCATTAAAAAGGATGGTGCATGACCTAGGACTGAGGTTAATGCTAATGTGTTCCCCCCGAGCCATGACTGTGGTCCCTCATTACCATTATCCTCTGGATGTTGTTTATCAATTAGGGTGCCAGCACTGAGAACACAACCTGCCAGTTTTCACAACTCACAGACAAGTGGCTAGGATTTAAGATGGCTATCCTTGGAATCAGGAGAGTTTTGTTGTGTTTTGTTTTTAAGTGTCTGCAGAACTTTAATTAATCTTCACGTGATGCCAACAGCTCACAGATAAAGCTACTCAAAGGAAATAGGTTCTCCTTTCCCATTGTGAGCTGCTATTTCCAAGAAGCACTTGATGTGAGTCTGATGTAAGCATGCAATCTGAATTTGAGAGGGTCATTAACCAGGAAAAATTAACAAAATACATAGAAGCAAACAGCAAATGGCTATTCAGTGCACAGAGGTCTGATACTCACCTAAGGGCTCAGAACACATTCCCTGGAAGTCATCACACGTCTGCTTAACAGCTGAGGAACAAAACCTCCTAAGTTTTAGGAAAAAGGAAACCAATCAACAAAGTTACAGAAGAATCAGACAGGTCTGTGAGAACAGTTCCTGGTCCAAGATGCATTTGTTTGAACGCTCCATTACCATGGCACCTAGTGATCCCAGTCATGGGCCACACAAGCCTTCCATGGGAGACCACTTTTCAAAGAGCTTATGCCCGTCTCCCTCCTGAATCTCTTGCTCATTTTTTGTTTAAGCTATCCTGGGTTTTACATATGGAGAAAGAACAAGCTTAATCAGGGCAAATATATTAAGCCTTTTATCAATTCAATTATCCATTTAAGTACTCGCTCATTGAACTCAGCCATAAAATGTCAGAGTCGCAGCGCTGCTCCTGTCTATCAGCTCGTGTCCCTGAATTCTCCGTACCCTTAGGGATGCTTTATCTTCTGAGCAGTGTGACAGTATGCCTTCCGAGACCGGCCTTGGCAGAACTCTGCAGCCAGTACACCGACAGACAGAAGACAGCATGGAAAGTGAAGCAGCTCACAACTTACTTGGGCCTGTCAAGCAGCTTTCATCACCGGACCCAGGATCCTTCAAAGCTGTTACAGGATCTTTCAAATCGCTAGCTTACATTAATTGCACCTGATTTTTCCCCTCCAGGAATCTATGCATCTACGGCAGCATCACCTCCTGTACCATTTGCCAATGCAATTATCCCATCTCTGAGCACAGAGGAACATGCCCAAAACAGAGAGCGGAACTGACTGCTACTGCCAGCATTTCTCACATTTTCTCTACTGAAATACGAGTCGATTATTTCTACGTGTGAGCTTGGTTCTGCAGTTTTTCCTCTCTGCATTTTTAAGAAGGATGAAGAAAGACAGCTGTTCCAAAGTGAACTTAAAAGTCACGTCACCTCTAAGAATATAGGTTTGTAAAAATTAAACTCTAAATGATGCAGGATTAGCTGAGGAATATTACAGGGATCTTCACGATCCCAGTCAGCCGTTGTTTCAGACAAGGCAGAGAGCAGATACATAGCTAAAAATGACATCGGCTCTTTCTTCTGGGGATAACAGTACACAGATTGGCCAGCACAGGTTTCCTCCTTGTTTTACCACGGAGGAATATTGCTGTTTCAGTGCACCTCAGCTAGGAGAACAAGAAGGTTCAGATTCCTGCTGAGAAGCGTTTCCTTTTAAAATGACAATTTCTGCAAGAAATCAAGAGTTACTTTCTACACTGACAGCATTCTTTTCATCCTTTGGTACGCTTTTCAAGAGCAAACTGTCAAAATACTAAATTACACAATACTCAAAGTGGCTTTGCTCAAATCTTAGTTTATAGGAACTGACTCTCTGGAGGTTACGTGTGCCCCCATACCTTAACTTCCTCTCTTCAACTGCAGTCACCAGACAGATGCTAACACAAGTACTTGGAGATGTCTCGCCATTTTATGGTCAACGTTTTATGGTAAGCATTCTAAATCAGCCTTCAAAATCACTGGCAAACACTCCCTAGATCAAGTACTATGTCTGTTGGTCTAATGCAGAATGAAAGACGTACGTTTTGGAGCTGTGCTTCCCTCCAGAAACAATCACGTGCCCAGCTAATGGCAGGCTATATGGCTGTCAATATCACTTGCGAGTTATTAGGTCCAATCAATGTTGAATAAAAGGGAAAAAGGTGGTCAACAGGCAATCTAGCTTTCAGTTTAAGACTCCCTGGAGGATTTTCATTATCCTTTCCTTTTCTGCTCTCAAGGTTAGCTCCAGCCAGACTATTTCTGGCTTCAACTTCCTGGAGATAATGCACATGCACAATAGCCTCGCTCCTCCGCCAGCGTGCCCTTCCACCTGAGTAAGCAGAGTCCCTTCTCTTTTCTATTATTTGTGACCTTTTCCTGGGTTAAAAGGTCGCTCCTGAAGCAGACAGGTTTCACTTCTTATGGTGATTGCAGTGCAAAAAGCAGGCTTCTACCTTGTTAGAAGTGACATCACTGTACATTAAAGACATCATATCTCCTTTCATATTAAAATGCCTGTCAGTTCTGCTGCTCGCAGGCTGTAAATCTGCCACAGAGCCTTGTGCTTGGGAGCTTTCATTATGAAAATATGAAGATAAGCACTCTGCTTTACTGTCAGGAGGAAAAAAAAAAAGTCTGGTAGTAATAAGGTGGCTTTAAAAATAAATATACAATTTCTTAAACGTGGATTATTCAACATAGAGCAATTGTAAAAAGGAACCCTTCCTACTTCGGTTCCTTACAAATTTCAAGCTTAAAAACTGCTATGAGTAAACTGTAGAATTTATTAATGCATGGGCTGTGCACTTGCTCATGCAGTAAATCATTAGATTTTCCCTTTGACTTTGGCCCTCCAGCCTTGAGAGCAACGACACATTGGAATCTAACCTGGTTTTCATCTTCGTATCATACAAGCACCAAAAGACTTGTATGTTCTGCAAGAAAGTGACAACATTCTGCTGTTATGTATACAACTTCAGAACTACATAGCAGAGAAGCACCTCACAGACAGCAAAGAAAAAATATGAATAATTGCTGATCATTTTTTGCCTCCTGGTATCATTAGGATATTAATGACAGCTTGCTATTAAGTGCTGCTTTCACCCATAGCTCTTAAAACAAGCACAATATATCTGAAGTGTTTTACAGAAGAGAAACTGAGTCACGGAGAGGTGAGATGACTTGTCTTAACTCCTGTAGGCCAGCCTGCCCAATGCTCCACTTGCTGATTTCAAACCAGCAGCCTGCACCGTTTGCTGGTGCATCCCCGAGTCGTTCACACAGACTGTGATTCTATTCAACAATGGGATAAAATGATCAGATGATTTCTTATGATATCAAAGACTCCTCCATTTTCTTAGAGAATATTAATCCACTGCTATTCCCCATTGCCTTGCCCCTGGAATCTTTAGAATTACCTCCAGCTGAGGAAACACGGGAGCACAGCATATACATTTTCAAATCTCATCTTCCAAATCACATACACTCCACGGCTGATTCTCTGTTTGGTGAGCTGAAATGAATGGCTCAAGAGTTATTTATATACAACGAAACCTCCCATCTCCGAGGCATTGATTTTCATGTCTGAGCCCTACGTACACGGAGACAGAAATAAATATATTTAGCCCATGCTGTGTGCATTACGTGAAATCAATTGCTAGTGTCAGTTCCAAGCAGACAAGAGACCTGGTGAAAAACATAATAAATATATGTACACTTTTTTCATTATTTTATTTGCTTGAGAAAAACATATATAAGACAGGAAGAAGTTAGTAGCTGAGGGGATGACACACCTGGGCCACGGTCTCAAAACATAAGACCAGAGTACTCCACATACGTGCCAAGTCAATGAAGCTGGAGCTGAAACAATAAACTAAAGAACACAGGGAAAACACAGCTTGCTTCTTCACCTTCCAGTTTCTCCTGAATGCAGAGAGGATTTTCTTCCTCTTCTTTGTAGAAGCCCTCTGTTCACGTGGAGCAAAGCAAAATAGCAAGAGACGTAGCTCTTCAATGACTCAAGTCAGCAGGATGTATAACCCATTTTTGAGCAATACAGCCAACACGTTCCCAGCCACAAAAGCCTGCAAGGACTACTCATCAGACTTCTGCATCTCTCCCCTCCTCAGTGAGAAGAACTCTGCAAACCTTTTCAGTTCCCCACTTCCAAGCCACGTCTACACTGAGTGGTTTCTCAGATTCACTGTGTTCCCAGAACCTATCCTGGTCCACAGGCAGCAGTAAGGGTGCTAATCTTAACACCAGGCGGCCCGGGGGGCTACAGGCACCTCACACTACTGCCACCTACATTACAATTAGGGGAGTGGGAAAACACGGGCATTATTTTCACCCTAACAAATTCTCTAAAGTTCCTAGGACTAGCGGAGCTGCACTGGTATCACAGAAGGCACTCTTTGTTGCAAGATAAAAAATGGACCACAGAAGCACATGTTGATTTCCTTCCATCATCCACCTCTCCTTAACGGTAACATTCATACCTGTTATCACATAGTTGGAAGACTTCATACATAACCTTCCATACTGCTTTCGTTTAACTTTCACCAGTAATGCCTTTCCATCAAAACAGTCACGAGCAAATACATAGGAATATTTTCTTGCACCACAGAATCAGATCTGAACACAGCATTTGAGGCTTTTACTACCTCAGCAAGCCCTGGGGACAGGTCACAGGCAGCCGCACCACACTCGCAGATTTGCATTTATAGATAGGGTCCTTATTTTTGGCACTGAATGCAGAAAAGGATAATAAATGTTAAAAAGACAGGACTTGCATCACGTGCTCAGTTACAAAATTAACTTTAGACTTCATATGAAACTTTATGACTTCGCTGTACTCCAAACAAAAACATTTCTCTTGCATGTGCCCTGAGTTTCCAGTCCTCCCCGTGCTTTTACTTTGTTGTTACGTTGCAAAGTTTTACATTAATTTTGTTGCAGAAATATTACTTTGTACACAGTGGTCAGGAATTAAGTGCACTGGAAGACACCAGCTCACAAATGCCCTGGGAGCAACCTAACACCGACATTAGATCGTGTTTTATTTCCAAAGTGATTGCTCTCTCCAGCTCGGCAGCTAACAAAGATACAGAAAGAACGCAGCGATGATACCAGTCTCCATGATTTCAAATACTTACTTGCTTTGTTTCCTGAATTAACAGTAGACTAAATACTTTTAAAATCACTGAAACTAGAAACAGTTGAGATTCTTGGTATATCTCTTTCCGACTTCTCCTCCACTTCAAAAAATTATTTATACTAACAAAAAGAGCTTCTCTCATCTAATCAAGCCTCTGTTAATGAAATGAACGTGGCCGCTGAGGAGGTAAGCGATACACCCAAGGTCACCTTGGAATCCTCTGGCAGAGGCACACGAGGAGCTGGGCAGCCTGGACAACTGACCCCACCACCTCTGCCTCTTTCCAGCGCTCTCACAGGAGGAACACGCATCAGCAGTGAGCACCAACTCCGTAGCTCTGCTTGCGGCTTCCAGTCTGGGTAATACCCAGTGAGGCATTCCTCACGCAGACAAACCCAATAACCCCCGCATGCTTATTTCCTAACACGCGATTAATATTTTCATTTGCATTTCAGTAACATCTAACAGGTTCTGTATACTGCACACGCAGAAATGGCAGATCTGGTCAGCTCCCCAAAGAGACTCAGCCTGCCCAAGAGTCAGGTGACACTTCTGTCCTAGAGCATCAGCTGGACCCACAGGTGGAAAGGCTCAGGGGGACAGCAAGGTGGCTGAACACTTCCACATCTTCCTGCTACACTGAATTTTGAGATGAGATTCAGACTGTTTCTACCATGCTACAAATTACAGCAGCCCCACATTTATTCCGTAGTCTCAGGTGAGTGTCAGAAGCAGTCTGAGGAGCCAAGAACTAACCTCGCAGATGCCTTACTCTAGCAGGTCAATTTAAAGTAACCACTTCAGCTTGTGTCTGGCCTTAAACTTGACACCAGGAGTTTCCAATCTGAAATGATGGACTGCACCATCAAACTGGCTTTGGAAAAATTTAACTGAAATATCATCTGCAACTGATATTCCACAAGAGGAAAAAATAGAGAACTTGTGTTTCTTTACTATAAATACTTTAGAAAGCTTAAATGTAGAAGAGCAGCTCCAATTTGAGCATGATTTGGATATACCCTTGCTAAGTGTTGAATAACAAAGCAGAAGACATCAGCCCTTCCCCCAAAAAAGAAATCAACAAAAGCATTGGAGCTTCTAAGCCTTTCCTGAGCGCAACAGAAAGCATAGTTTTTATGTGATCTGTTAAGCTGTGTTTGAACCAAATAGAAAGCTGGAGACAAAAGCATGAGACAAAAGGTAATCATGTCACTTAAACCATATTGGATGACATGAACATCCTGGAGCGGGAGCAACAAGTAAGGAACTGAAGGCAAGAGAATTTTATTAGGCTCTCTGACTTCAACCTGTAGCACAGAACCAATATTTTTTTATTAAGGTCCAATTTTAAAAACGCATTAACTTTTTAATTGAGAAAATAGCTGGAAATCTATAGTTCTGATGCTCCTGGAAATAATGCTGGACAAGTAAGCCCCCATTTGAGAGGAAAGAAAAATAAACCACCTTGATCTTTCATCGCAGAGGCAAAGATACAGCACCACTGACATGCTGAAAAGCCACGTAGGGTGAATAACCCTAAAGAACAGCATTCACAGAAAATAATGAGGGGGATGGTATACTTTGTTTGAATCATCTGGGTGGTAAACAAACAACCAGTAAATAAAGAAAGGCTCACCTTTTACAGAGAGCTGAGACTTGCCAATAACTCCACAGGGGAGAGATCTCCAACAAGAGACCCTTCCCCAGTTGTGGTCAGCCCTTAAATGGGGTCTGGGAGAGGCGGAGTCAGACTTCACCCCTTCCAGTCACACAGGTGCATTGCCTTCACCTGTGCTCCCGTGGCTGACTCAGTGCTCGCCTCAGGTGATCAATCACTGGTTCAGGCCGTGGTTCAACAGTTCCCGTAGGGGCCGGAATTCTCCCATCAAAATGCACGCAAAGGGAATTTCAAGAATTCAAAGAATGCCGCCAGCAACTCTGAGGGAGATGAGCTCTGAAAGCTTCTGGAGATCCTCTCTTTCTTTCCAACAGCCCTGAAATTCTGGAATGAGAGAGAGAAAACCTTGGGATGGGTTCTCATGCTGTTATCCCCAAATCCCCCAAGACCTGTGAACAGCTGCTTGCTTACCAGAAACTTTGATGAAAAGATGAGAGGTCCTAATGTTTCTTTTCTGTTGCCTTGCTTGATATAGCTTTCTTATCATGATGCTGAGCAGCACAAGGCATCAGTGTTTCCTGTTCTTCTGTGAGGATACTGCGGGATAGCTCTGGAGAAAGCAAGGAGTGTGGAAAGGATCTGAACCAGAACCCACTGAAAGAGTTTGCCAGGGGACAAAGGGATTTTTCAGCAGCCAGGATATGCTGCTGAAACTTCAGTTTCTAAAAACCAGCCGTGACAACTGTTACGCCTAATGGCGATCTCTTTGGTACCTGCTCACTGAGATGGATTTGTTCTGAAGTTCCCAGACTATTTCAAAGATTTTTTCGGTGAGGTCCTGAGTACAGAGAAGTAATCACCGTAACCTCCAGCAACTTCAGTGGGAGCAGAATCCTCCCTTGCTTCTTTCAAGACTCTGAAAATGCCATGCAGTGCTTGCTTCAGGAAACCGTGCACTTACAGTGTTAATCCTGAACCGCAGAGCTTCTCCATTTCGACATTACTTCACGGAGGTTAACTTCTGCCCCATGCTCTCAGAGGCTCTGAAAAAGAAGTTCCCCTGCATTCAGTGCTCAGCCCCCTTAATTTATTGCATTTTTTTTCAGATTCTTTTTTTTTGCAAAGCAGGCACCAAAGCTGACTGTCAGAATCATGAGCTATGCCATGATTTTGGCCCAAATAAGGCTCCGCCTTCCATGACACAATTTTCTGGTGAGGACTGTTTAATAAATCCTCTTCCATCCACTGACTGTAGCCAGGGATTACTTAGGCTGAATTCGGAGTCGTTCCACAGACACTCCTTTGTCTTGATGTTCTCCTGCATTTACCGGTGTTCTTTTCAGAAGAGCTGGAAGAATAGTACAGCCTTCTGTAACGCGTTCTGGGTTGCACAGCCATCTCGCCCTATGGAAATGCCTTTATTTCAGTAGCTGGGAAAGAAAAACCTTTCTAACTTGGAAGCAATTTTTTGCATTAGAAAAAAAAAAAAGAGAGAGAGAGAGAGAGAGAGATTGTCAAATCCCAATTCAGTTTTCTAAAGTTAACTGCAAATTTTAATGAGGTCCTCTGAACAAAGATTCTGAGATGCTTCGTATTTAAGACTTAGCAATAGAATGTGAGCCACCGACTTCCATCATTAAGCCCAGCTGGCAAAGGCCAAGGCGACTCTTCACACTGGAACTTTGTAACCACTTTCGTTTGAAGTGAAGGAGCTAATATGGAAACTTTGTGAGCTGGGAAGGACTGAGAAGTACCATTGTAATTTATGACCTTTCATCTGAGGCCAAACGTAAAGGCAATTGTTCTATATTTCAAGGCCAGCACATAGCAGATGTATGAAATTTGGAAGTGTTAGACATAAACTTTTATTACCAAATTATAAATAATTTCTACCACTTACAACGTTCACCTTTCAAGTTCATCTTGATGAAAGCACACGGGCAGAATCTCGCTGATTTCAATGAGTTATACAGCTGGAAAAAACTCTCTCTGCTTCAGGGAGGGATAAAGCAACACTGCATTTTAAAGAACGTACTGATCACAACGCATGCAAAGCTTCAGAGCAGGGTCACAGAATTGAAGGGGCTGGAAGGGACCTGCAGAGATCATCGAGTCCAACCCCCCTGCAAGTGCGGAGCTTCCAATGCTCCAGTTTAATCCTTTTTTTTTCATCTAGATGACTGAAACAAGAAGAAGAATCACGAAGCAGAGTCTCATTTTTTCGTACCTGAAGCTCTGAAATCTGTAAGGAATCCTACAGAATGGATTACATGATTCCTTTGAAAGCCACCTACCCGAGCATTGGGATCTCGTGGCTCAGGGAATAACACGTTCTTTCGGTGGTGTATTTACAGCTGGGATTACGTTACTTAATGCTTCTGAATGAGCAGGACCCTTTACGCCAAATCGCTCGGCAAGGCCTGCATACAGGCTAGGTCACTCAGAGCAGCACAGGAGGTCGTTTCGAGATCCATCTGTCTCAGAATATCCAGGTCCCTACGGCTCGGAGCAGCGGACCCCAGCCCTCTACCCGCGCGCTCGCTCCTCCCAGCAGCACCGCGGCGGCAGGCTTTAGTGAGCGCGCCCGGCCCGCCGTGTCCCCGCCGCCGCTCCGTAGCGGCCAACGCTGATTGGCCGCGAGCGCGGGCCGGACGGGCGCAGCAGCGGGTGAGTGCGAGCGGCGGCGGGTCCCGGCCCGGCGGCAACGGGGCGCAGCCGGGAGCGGGCCGGGCCCGGCACGGGGTGGGGGGCTCGGTACGGCGGGAGCTGAGGGCCGCCTGCCCGGGACGGGGCCGGCGGGACGGGCTTTACGGACCGAAGGGTTAATGGCGCGGCTCGGGGAGCTGCGCGCCCAGGTTTACCCATAAGGTTCTGCTTTCATCTCCTTCCGATTTAACCACGGCCTGCTGTGCGTTACTGAACCGTTCGGGTTGGAAGGGAGGTCCGGTAAGGTCTGCCAGTCCCAGCCCGTGCTGCGGGCAGGGACGCCTCTCCCGGCACCAGCCGGGCCTGCAGCTTCACATCTCTTCCCAGCTTCCCCAGGAGAATCAAGATGAGCCTACGAAAGCAAACTCCGAGCGACTTCCTGAAGCAGATCATTGGCAGGCCAGTCGTCGTAAAGTTAAATTCCGGAGTCGATTATCGAGGTAAGCTCTCCGCCTGCGCCGGTGATCTCAGTGCTCGGAGAGGCCGCCGCAGTTGCGCTGCTCTTGCTTTTATTTTTTGAGCGCAGTCCATCAGTTCTGTTGCAGAACGTCTCTTCACCTTCATGCGCTGTATCGGCCTGTACAGATAGGCAGCTGTTGCAGTTAAGTCACCCAATCGTATATCAAACCTGTGGTTTCCTACTCTCACTTCAGGGCCACTGAGTGCCTGAGCTGGCCGTGCCTGGGAGTTAGTCTGTCATGAAGATGCAAGTTTTTTTCCTTGTTGCAATGCAAAGCCTTTTTCTTTAATTTAAAGTAAGCTTAAGTTGGTTCACTTTTCAACTGTCACTCTCTTCAGGTGTCCTGGCTTGCCTGGATGGGTATATGAACATAGCTCTGGAACAGACAGAGGAGTATGTGAATGGACAGTTAAAGAACAAGTACGGGGACGCGTTCATCCGAGGGAATAACGGTAACTGCTCCTCTCTGTGCTGCGTCTCCTTTGTACAGTGCTTCTTTTCCTCAGACCTGGATGAATCCTGTATGTAGGTACTGGAGGTTGGGTTTTTTTTCCTAAAGGCTACTAGCAGTTGGGAAAAGTCCTTGGAACACCCCAGTGCAGCAGGTGGATGTGGTGCACTTTAAGGACAAGGCGCATCCTTCCCCGCCACAAGAGGAACCTGCTTTGAACCACAGGCTGATGAATATCCCCAGCTCCTCAAATGATGCTGTGGCATCAGCTAGCTGGGCTATGATAGCTGCACGTGCCAGGGAGAAGAATATCTAGACGTGAAAGAAGTTCCAAAGGCAGATGTGAGGAGACCTGGAGAGAAAGTAAATGAAGCAGGGATGTAGAAACAGAGTTACTAGGAAAGAGGAAATAGAAAGAAACAAGAACTGCACCTCACCTTACATAGTCGCGTTCTGTTTTGGAAAGAAACAGTCCTTGAATGAGGTCAAACTGTTGTTGTTTTTTTGTAAGGAATGTAGCTCGTGACAGTAAGGAGGACACTGCAGCTACGGGAGTGAGAATCTGTTACACAAGTTAAAAACAAACGGATGAGAGGCAGGAGAACGGAGCAAAGAACTTCAGACATTCCAGCATAAGGAAACTGCATTCTGTGGGCATTCAAAATACACTCTGCATAGTTCCTCACCAATGAGAAAGCACTGCTAAGGAGCGCTGCATTACACGGTGTTCTGGTAGCAGCAGCCATGTGGGTGGAGATGTCTGCAGGTTCACAGGTCACGGGAGTAATAAGTTGTAAGTGAACAGGCTTTGCACGTGATTCACTGCAACTCTTATCTGCTTTCTTCTTTTTACAGTACTGTACATAAGCACACAGAAGAGAAGGATGTGAAGAAGCCAGAAGGAGGCTCCTCTGTGTTCGTGAACCTCTCCAAACGGATGAGGCCTGTTTCATTTGTAGTTAGTCACTCACAGGTGAAATATTCAATGGCTTTATTTTTTTTAATAAATGTCAAGCGGTGCAAGCTTCCTGAATACTTTTGCTTGAGAGTATTGTTTTGTTCCACTGTACAGAAATAAAAACGAAGCGTGCAACAGTGCCGATTCAAAGCACCCGCTCATCTGGCTGCAGCAGTGCTGATGGGTGGGCAGGCAGGTGTAGAAGATCTGCAAACCACAGCCACGCAGTCACGGCAGAAGAATGGGTTAAGTAATGTGTTTGGTGACAGTGAGCCGTCCCTTTCAGAAAGCGCAGTCTGCTTCAAACGCCAAACTGCAGTAAGAGCCAGTGGGTATACAAGTCTGCTGCCGGCTGTTAAATTACCCAGAACATCTTGATTTGTGGCACTGGAATCAAGGGATGGAACTGTGACGCTTCAACAATTACGGGTGGGGAATCAAATGGAATCAAATGGAAATAAAACTACAAGAGGTAGCGCTGCGCCTGCTGTGGAAGTCAGGCACTGGTGAAAAGCTCTCAGCTGGTGCCCCAGCACAGCTAGCAGCCGCATCGCCTCCTGCCTCTGTTCCCTGCCCTGCCTGCAGGACCTCTGTTTTCACATCTCTTTACCACGCACAAAGGGCTTTAATAAAAAGCAATTTTAACTAATACCTAAAGCTGCTCTTTTAAAACCGACGGGCAATCCAAACGCTTTTCTAAATGTGTATCCTCTTCAAACTGCTCGCTCCCCCCATCCTTACCCCCAACCGAGTACCACCCGTGTTTTCTCATTTCCAGCCAGAAGTGTCAAACTATGTGTATCGAGCTCATAGCTGGGGTGCGTGTTGGGGGAAGAGGAATCTCTGTACAGGCAAGCAACAACACTCCCAGTTAATCAAAGACCGGTGTGTGAATCCAGCACAGTTTTAGATGGATCGGTTTATAAAACAGCTTCTCATTTTATTTGCAGGGAGCCAAGAAATAAGCTGTGGATGTGCCGCTGGTCTGATGTTACTGCACTTAACATCCAGATGTTTCAGAATGCGTTCTCGTTCCTCAAGGCAAGGATAAAATTTAGGGTACTGCACCTCGTGCTAAGGTCGGTTAGGTTTTTGTTTGTAACGAGTCTTCTGAAGCCCTGCTTTATTCTTTGAGCCATTAACAGTGCCTCCCTGAATAAAAATAAGTAGGTAAATACCTGTAGCTGTGGAAGGACAAACAGAAGGCAATCGTGTGAATATAACATCATCCTGTTCTTCCCAGGTAGCACTAATGAAAGAAGGGAATGGTAAGGTTTCAATTATCCACGGGAGAGAATGTGGATTTTTGTTGGTGTTGTTGTGAATAAAGAATAAGGAACAATTCCAAATTATTTTGCAGTTAGCAGCCAACCTTTCGACATTAAACGCTTCAGAAGCCACTACAGAACACAACAAACAGAGACGCTACTTTACAGTATCCTTCTGTGACTTACCATCCCCTGACAAGGGCTAGAAAAGGGCCCAGATTGCGAGCACACATCACTAACTCTTGCTCTTCCATAAGAAACCTCCAAACAAAAATACAGAAAGCTGTGCCTCCAAATGGAGCGTGCGCAGTTCCTCATCTGCTCTGTCATTTACACACAGCCAGCCGGTTGCTGTGTGCTTCCCGACAGGGACCTTGCTGTGCTGTCTTTTTAATTCTAACACCTATTTTTCGTTTCTCTTCCCCCTGCACCTACCCAGGTGCAGCAACAAACCTGGCATGGCCTTTGCTTTATTCTTGAGAGTCTGCATCTCTAGCTTTATAGCTGCATTTCTGTTTGTACGAGGCTGGTTATCTGCTACGTCACAAGGCAGAGCGCGGTCTAATCACATATCAGGCCGCAAACTTACAAAATACTGTTTCGTTTTAAACGCTGAGATTTCTGTTAATGTATTCTAGATCACGAGGTCACTGTTTGCTATGCGAGGTAGGTAAGGAAATTTGCATTAAAGAAGAGCTGTTGCAATCTGTATTCAAGTTTCAATAGCCACTAAAATTATATGTTTAATTCCCACTGTCGCTGACCTTCACGTACACGCTGCAAGACTTCTGCCCTCCATTCAGACTTCAGCCCTCACACTGAAGTCAGTTCAGCACTGAAGACGGACTTCAACCAGGCACTGCGATGTCCAGATGTCATCTGAGTATGTGACAACACCAGTTACAGATAAATCACACACTTGATAGTCAGCTTTCAGAGCAGCAGATGGAATTCGAAGTTTAAGGCACTCTATCCCATCGCCAACGTGCATAAATATCAAAGTGTGTATGTCACAAACTCGATGCTTAGAAATGACTCACATTTATAAGATCCTTATCCCCATGGGAGAATGGCTGCTGATGGCAACACCACACCTTTCCCATTCTCTTACAATGTACACATACCGTCACACACAGGCGGTATCGGATACTAACACTTCTGTCCTTCATTTTCTTATTTTGCCATGTCCTAATGCTCTTCTCCCAGTGCAAACCTTTTCCCTGTAGATCGAGCTCACCTCGGTCAGGATCGAAAGCAAAGCTCCCCTTGAGCAGCTTACAAAAGCCGCTCCATGACAGCAGCCGCTTTCTTAGAAGAATGCATCCACGATTAAAACTTAACAAACAAATACACTGAATTTCCAAGGACAAATGCTCATCTGTGTATATACATCGTGTCTTCATGTGATGAGACCACCTCAGGAAAGGATGGCCATCCGGCCGCTGCCCCACTCTCACCCTCTTCATGCCCTCAGTTCACAGGCAGAGCAGAAACTCCTAAGTGTCTCATAAGGATCCAAACTTGAAACGTGATACTACACCACATCTCCTCACACAGAGCCCTGACCAGAAGCAGCAAGGCCTCGTGCTGTGTGTGAGCAAAAGAAAGCACGACTGGAAGAAGGAGCCACACACTCACCACCAACGACAGATCAGCTAGAGACAAGGTACTACTGGGGCCTGTGGTACCCTGCAGTGCCCTGTACGAAGTGAGCAGGGGATGCAGGGAGAGGATTCCTTTAAAGGTGTACGTGCTGGGTACGACACACCTCTGCCATTTTCCTGCTGGCTTCTGAGTCAAAAGAAATCTAATGCAAATGCATTCTGAACATGATTTACCTGAGCTATGATCATCTTTTTCACATCATTTCAGTGACAAAGCAGCCGCCCAGAATCCTGGGCACCACTTTCCATTACATCCCAAGGTTCGTGCCTGGCTCTAAGAGGGGATTACACCATGCTGCTGCATGTCTCAGCTGCACTGTTCACAGGAGTCAAGAATGTGTGGAAGTGCCTGCGAAGGGACACCTTAGAGCACGTGACTGATGGTGAGCTTTAATATGCCAACCCATTCCGGCAGCCAGCTCCAGCTCACTGTCGTTTTTGAAAGCAAACAAACCCTAGAACCAGTGGTTGTAAGCCTGAGGTTCCTGCGCCAACCTTCTCCAAAGCAGAGCAGGGGCACAGCAGCCAGCCTTCCCCGAGGGGTACCAATCTCACCCAAGAGCTGCTGCACAAGGAGCAGCCACCCATTTGCTGACAGGCCTTTCTTACTGGGAGCCAGAAAGAGCCCTGCCTCACCCCTCTCCTCATTCCCACCCGCACCCCCACGCACCTTCAGGTAGTTACAAAATAAAGTGCTGGGGCAAGGGTGAGCAGAACTTGTAAGAGAAGGAGGCTCGGGAGGCCACGCTGTGTTCTGTATGTGTATACACATTAGCTCATTCCCAACGTTGGAACCCACTACCCAACTTCACTTAGTCTGAAGGCAGAACAGCAAAAACAGCCAACCAGGTAGAAGCAGGACGTGCTGCTGGTACTTCCACTGACCAACTGCATGTCAGAGAAGCACCTCGTTTTCCCTGATCTGCCCAAACACAGAGCCACAGAGGTCAACCCTGAGAGCCCGGTTTGTAAGCAGTGCTCTTCATTCTACCCCAACGAATTATTTTGCTCTTCCAGAAATCAGCAACAGAAACATCGCTGTGAAAACGACGATCAGGGAGTTTAAGTTGTTAAGCCTTACATCCCCTTCTCCACGTCAGCTACCTTACAACAAAGAAATTTATGACAGGAAAAAGCCCAAACTCTGTCCAGTGACAGCAGTGCCACTTGTCTGCGTCTGGGCCCCACCGTGAGAGAGATGTGCAGAGCATGGCTGAGCAGAAACGACTCCAGGTCACAGCTCCAGCCAGAAAAGACTGAGGCAATGCTGTGCTGCTGGGTGATGCAACCAAAGGCTACAGGGAGGACTGTATTTCTCACCGGGAACAAACGCCTGTCACTTGGCATTAGAACTTGCAGCTGGGGGCTGCTGGTAGGGGCTCACGTCACGGTGATGACCGTGATGGGATTTTTCCATCTCGAGCTGACGTTTGGTCTGACTGCCACTGTGAAGCCCTTGAGCTCTCTGCTCGAGTGCAGCCGGCAAGGATGAACTCAGCTAAGGCTGTATTTCAGCCGTACTGAAATAAGTCCTGCCTAGGCTGTGCAAATCTCTGGCCTGCTACTGGGCTGAGCTGGCCTACCTGCAGGCAACACCCTGCAGCCGCACGGTGCTGCTGAAAGCCACGTGAGCCCTGGGGCTTGCTGGAGGTGCACAACGAAACGCGTGCCCAAGCAGCAGCTGGAGAAGGCTGCGTGATGCTGAAACCGTGCCACTAGAGCTCAAAGAGGCACGCTTACCTGCAATGCCGCTTCCGGGTCTTGTCACTCCGTGCCAGAACGGCTGCAATGCATTCGGCGGGTTCAGATGTTTCTCGATGTATTGGCAGAGGTCTGGGCCTGGAAGTACAAGAAAGGGATGGTTTAACTAGGGAATACGTTAGTGAGGAACACCCGCAGGAGACTAGCTTGATTCAGGAAAGGATTAGCTACTAATAGAAAATTACTTAAAAACAGTCCTTCTAAGAATATGTCAAGTATGGGCAATTGCAAGCTGAAAGAGAAGCAAATTATCTCACTCGTTCTTTGAACTACTACACCTGCTTCCACTGACAAAAAGAAGGAAAACCAGGAGCCTTGCATTATATCCTGCAATCCAGTGAATATAAGGCCTTCTTCAGACACAGAGAAGAGCAGTGTGCTACGAGCCCAGTACCACCAGTTTCCACACTTTTGGAACAGTTAAACAGGTGTTTTAAGTTCACCGAAGCACGCACCAGCCCCCTCAACTCACTGACCAGGGCAGGGTGTTGCGCTGTCCTGCAGCGGCCATTGTACCAGCAAGAACTCGTTCCACCTCCGGACACACGTTTGTCAGCTGAGGATGACGTGAAAGTGCCAAACCCGCAATAGCGTTGGGTGCACTCCCGGCCACAAGGCCTAACCTCAGCCCTGAGGCAGCTCCAGCTCCAGCACGAGCCCTGCCCCACTGGCCTGACGCTGGTGGCTAAGGCTGGCCAAGGGTCAGGGCCACCACAGCAGCCTGAAGGGACAGGGGGCAGGACCGGTGCCACAGCCAGGCCCCAGCTCAGGCAGAGGCCAAGGACCTCATGAGGGATGCTGGTACAGCCGGAACTACTTTGCCATCGCCTGCTGTGCAACCTCCTGAAGTACAGCAAAGCCTGTTACAGACAAGGCGACAATGGGCATCAGCAGCATTTTTACGGCCACGTCAATTCTGTGCTGGCACACAGATGGGCTGTTTATGCAAGCCTGTGCATGACACACACACACCTAAGCCCATGTTCAGGCTTTTTGGCTCCGTGGGTAAGCACCTGCCTGAAGAGTGACCTGAGGCCAAGGGGACTGCACCCGTCCAAACCAGCTCCCTGTCCCATCGAGTCTCTGCAGGGGCCCAGCACGGCCCACGCGCATCCCAAGGCTTTCTGCCGCCTCCCTCCCCCCCGCTCCCTTCGCTATTTGCTTTGTTTTCGTTGCCAAAGCTTGGAGATGTAAAGAATAAAGAAGAAGAGGTGACTGGGATGTGAAAAGTAATGTGATTATGGCTGGATTTGGGCACTGCCGGTGCGTTCCCGTGGTCAGCGGGTGCTAGCAGTAACAGCTGCTGCGCTTCCCATTAGAGGAGAAAGCCAAGACCTTCCCTGACAGGACGCAGTGCTGGCAGGCTGGGGACGCGGCGGCAGGAGGGAGGTGAGTGAGCGGGGCCAGCGCCGACATGAGCCCGAACCCACACCCAGCCCCAAACGTGGGTGGCTGCAGCCCTGAGGGTGACGTTCCCACGGCCCGTGGGTGCGTGGGGAAGGGCGCGGGAGGCAGCGTGGGCAGGATGGGAAGGGGGAAATTTCAGCCTGGGAGTGTCAGGAGGAGCTCGAGCGAGCTGCCACCAGAAACCTCATCCAGCTACGGTTTGGATGTGTCTGCAGAGCTGGAAAGCTGAGAGCACGAGGGCATCCCACCGCTACAGCAGGGACAGGGGCTCCTGGAAACCCCAGCACATCTCTGGCACATCTCTGGAAGGGAGCGTAGTGGTGCTCTGCTGCAAGGAACTGAACTGCATCCTTCTGCTCCTGGCTTCAGGCTGGGCACAAGCTGCTCCGTGCGAGGGGTTTTAATCAGCTAGTGATGTAGATGGAGGTGTAAGGTGGACCTCCCCAGTCTCAGACTCTCTTTGATGTCTTTACATCTACTTATTGACTGAGCGTAACAAAATCTAAGCCAGGAGAAGCTGCACGTTGAAAAGATTAGCAAGAGCTACATGAAAAGCAGGGCTGTATGCAACAAATGCGGCGCACAAACTCTACATCCTCATTTTCAAAAGCGCCTGAAAAACTGGAATAAGAAAATACCACATCTAATCTGGAGATGTGTTGCACCAGACGCCCAATCTGGTGATAGCCGACAGCACGGAGCACGGAATGTAGAGCTTGTGGAGTTGGGCAGGGGTAGGGGGAGCTGAGCTGACTCATCAGCACGCCCTCACAGAGCCTTATCCTCCTGCTAAATATGACCCAGATTTCTGAAGCAAGTTCACCCCGGGGATGACTGCACTAGAACGCGTCCTCTGGGGGAGTCACAGCATCACAGAATTACAGGGGTTGGAAGGGACCTCTGGAGCTCGCTGAGTCCAACCTCCCAGCCCAAGCAGCTCCCCAGCCCAGGTTGCACAGGTAGGCGTCCAGGTGGGTCTGGAACACCTCCAGAGAAGGAGACCCCACCACCTCTCTGTGCAGCTGTGCCAGTGCTCCGTCACCCTTGCTCTTTTCCTTCCCAACCTCAACCATTTACCCCGAAACGTGGAATTCTGCGGATTCCCAGTGAGAATCCACGCGCCACGGGGATCATTTCTTCCTCCTCGTTTAGAGCCCGCAGGAAAGGCCGCTCGGCTAACCGGAAGGTGACGGACACGCACACAGACTGCTGCTGCCACTGCTCCGGACCCAGCGTGCTGGCATCATCCCCGCACGGCATGGAGCGGCAGAAGGCCCGCCTGGCGGTGGCTGCTTGTGCGTGCACCGTGCTCTGCCTGGTCTCCTCCTCGGCCGCCTTCTCGCACGGCGCCAGCCTCTCCGCCTGCGCTGACATGACGCCCAGGCACCTGCGGGCCCAGCTGCACAGCCCCAAGAACAACTACGTTACCATCCACACCAACGTGTCCTTCTACGTGCCGGGAGACAAGGTCCCAGGTGAGGACAGCTGCTGGCTCTGCGTCAGCCCAGCCCCACAGAAATCCCTGAAGCAGTTACCAGTCCTCGCCCAGCCAACTTCCCTTCCCATCCCCACCCAAAATAAGTCTCAGAGGGCAGGGTGCAATCATCTGCCCACGTGCAGCACGGTGAGCATTACAACCCAGGGGGAAGAAGACTCGAGCCAACCGCCTGTGCCATTTCACACCACGAAGTTATAGTCTGGCAGCCCGCATCCTGCACATCTGACACAGACCGTCGGGCAGAGATCGCAGGATGCTGCGCTGTTTTTGCCAAGGTCTCCTTCTGATTTCACAGGTGCCGACGGAAATTCTATCACAGAAAATTCACCTGAGAACTGCAGCACAAATCCCTTTGTGTCCCGTGTTTTGTCTTGCAGTGACGGTGCGGAGCAGCCGGGATTTCATGGGCTTTTTGCTCCAAGCTCGCAAAGTGTCTAATGATGAAACTGCCGGCACCTTTGTCTTCATTCCTCCTGGCTCCAAGCTGCTGTCCTGCTTTGAAGATGGCGACACTGTCACCCACTCGGACAAGTCCCTGAAGAGAAACCTGTCCTTTGTATGGAAAGCGCCAGACCAACCCATCGGGGACATCAAATTTCTGTAAGAGCACGTCAGTTCCTAAGCACTGTTCGCAGCTTCGCTTTTTCTCACCCTTCAGCTTTCAAAAACTTGGCTATTTTTCCACTGCACTTTGCTAGCACCATCTCTTGAATCCCGCAGAGCTAAGTCCAAGCACTTCGTTTCTGAACAGGAATACAATGAAAAAACAAATCTATCAGCCTGCCTGAGAGGGAGCACAGGGATTTTTCATTTTGGAACGGATTCAATAGTTTTGACTTTACCAAATTGCTTAGAAGCTCCTTGGCCAGATCCCTGGCTGCTCCCCGAGACGCAGGCCTCCTGCTGAGCGCTGTGGCTTGCGCATCTCAATGCGATTCAATGCAAATTAATTGAAACAAAAACATTTCTGCTCAGCGTTTCCATTTTGCCCGCTGCTTCAGGTTGGGAAATAGTATTAAAAACGTGTGAAAAGCAAACAGGTAAAAAGAACCCCGGCGCTGCCATGCCCGTTCCTAGCCACCCCGCAAGCCAGCCCCACAGCCCTTCCCTTCTGGCCCCAAGGCCGCGCTGCCAGACAGGAGCCACGTCTCCACAAGAAATTCCGACTGCTCCCTGCTCCTTGCTCTCTCTCCCCATCTCCCACTTCTGCTGCTGCTTCTGCTCTCGGATCCACCCCACAGAATAACTTCTGAATTAGTAAACTTTGGGCAGATTTAACGCAGAAAGCAAAGGGCACGTGCCGTAAAGGTGATCCCCGGCCGCGCTGTAAACCCACGTTTCATAACTTGCGCTACAACATCTGAGAGAGCTCCTTGTTCCATCTATAAGCGTCTCACAAGAACCATTCAGCACAGGAAAAGCCAGGCCATCCCCCTTTATCTCATCTTCACAGGGATCTGGGCTGAATGCTCCCCCGGGACGAAGCTTCCCCACGCTCTGGGGACGCTGCTCAGGGCTGGCACCTGATGAAAGGCAGAGCAGGTGCAAACACTGAAGAGAGTGCCTGTGGCTTTTTCTACCTATTCTGCCGTTTGTACATGTTACACTGACCTGTTTTAATTAGTAAATACCTCTGTTGTCTCCCTGCCTACGGAAGATTATACGCAGAGGGATTCAAAGTTTTCCAAACGTACTCTGACCGCCACAGCGAATATGATAGCTTCTTTTTTCCTTTTTTTTTTCCAGTTCCCACGCATTTCTAACCGATCGTAACTACGAGTGATCCTTCCCTCACTATCTTTCATATGGGACCCGGTATCCTTTATTTGTAATATAAAACGCGTGACGGGCTAATCCTTTAAAAAGATTTCCGCGCTGCCTTTAGATTAAAGCACTCCCTCTGACGAGCTGAGCGTTCTGATCTTTTATTAACGACAGCGCGAGAAGTAAATTCCTGCGTAATTATCTTTTGACAGCATCTCTGTAGTCCAGTCCTACTTTGTTTACTGGGCGAGGATCGAATCGGCCGCCGTGGCCCAGCGAGGGCACAGCCACACAGCTGCCGGCGGCGGCAGGAAGGCCAGCCCTGCGGCACCTGCACCCTCCCAGGAACCCGCTGGCACCCACGGAGCTGGCACAGCAAGCAGAGGTACCTGGTTTGTTGCTGACAGTTTCCAGCAGGCTGTTTTTACGGCTTATTCCTCGCAACCACTGAAGACAGAAGAGAGAAGCAAGCTAAAAAGCCTCCGTTTAATTTTTTCAGCTGCTGGCGAGATCGGTGACGGCCATCAAGAGCTCCCTGAAGAGAAGGCACAGGTCGGCATCCCAGGTAACAGAGTCAGTCCCAAGGAGGGTACCGACAGGATAAACGCTGTTGTGAGATCCTACAATCTGAGTGAAAAACCTAACACGCTGCTGAAAAGCCCTAAACGTATTTCACCTCAAATCCTAGCTCCTAAAGACAAGCGAGCACAGCTAGCGATGCTGCACACATACTGGAATACATCTGTCTCTAAACACGCCTCTCCTGCCCTTCAGGCACGTGTTATTTGTGTTTATGCAGCCTACGGTCGGTAAAAGGCTCTAAGAATGTACTTCCATTTCAGTCAGATGTGTTTCTCAGCCTGGATGGCCTAGCATCAAGTCTGAGCTGTAACTACTTTACCTGAACGCCTTTTAGGCAGCAGGCTTGCTTCTTTACTCCCTGTCCGGGCTCCTATTTAATAACGAGCGCCGGAAAATAAAATCCACTGTGATGATCCTTACTAATAGATGCTAGCGCCAAGTGTGATTTGCGAGAAACAAAGCAAAGGAAGTCGACTTCTGATCCTCTCTCGCTTTTTGCTGCCCCTGTCTTGCAAGGCTCCGGCTCTTCCGCAGCCGTCCCCAGCTCTCTCCAGCACACCAGCCCAGCTCCGACCAGCCTGGCCAGCGTAACACCCACACCAGAGCTGGCGTCAGGCACCGGTGTCCACTCGGATTTGCAGCCCACAGCCGAGCCAACGCAGCCGCCCCAGACGTTGCGGGATGCCCCCAGCAGGAGCGCAGGGAGCAGCCCCCCCAGCAGCTCAGGGCTGGAGCCATCACTCGCCCTCCAGGAGCCGGGCACGGCTGACGCCCTGCGAAGCTTCCTCTTCCAAGGCGCCTCCAGGCAGAGCCTCTCTGACAGGTACTGCACCCTGTGACGGCTACTGACCAGAACTGACCGCTGCAATACTTTTCCTCTAAAGGTGTGTGCAAACATCCAAAGAAAGGGTGAACTTCACAGAGCCATTTCTCCACCTGCAGGGTGAAGGAAGAAAGGATTTCAAACAGTTACGAAGTGTTGCCTTTAGGAGGCCCGCTCGGGAGCCTGAAAGGCTTTGGGGCACACGACCCTCAGTGCAACGTACTCCACTGTGGGTGTAACTGATGGAGCTGTGGAACACACGGCCTGTGTGCCCTGCACTGACTGTGTGCGCCACGAGGCTGCTCCAGCAAGCGGCACTGGTCACAAACCACGCATGCTGCAGAGCCCAGGGGTTCTACTTCTGCGGCCTGAAGCGGCGGGTATCGCTTATTAACTCCGTATTTTCTGTTTCAGAGCACCAGGTACTGCCAGCACCACCAACCCGCACCTGTGCGTGACATGCAAAGACGGCCAGGTAAGCACTGGGGACGGGGAGGATTCGTTTTTCTTTCCTCCAAAGACGGAAACTGCTAGAAGCTGCTGAAAGCTCTTAGATAAGATGAGGATAAAACCTCCCTGCTACTTCACAGCACCAAGAGCCACGTATACGTCTCACGTGTGACTAAAACTACTGTGAGGTTGTTGTTTGTTGTTGGTTTGGGTTGGTTTTTTTTTAAGCCTTAACTGGGAATTGGTTTTCATCTCTCTCTTCCCTTTTCTTCCTCCCTAATGCCCGGGTTTCTGAGAGTTCCACTGCAAAAACAACCCCAAGTAATTTTTTCTGTACGTAGCCATGATCACGACTGCATGCAGCTGATGTCAGCGGGCTGGAAACGTGCATTTTTTTTTCCAGTTTACATTTCCAGCGGAAGGCTGAGATGCTCCTCTCTAGATGTGCCTGGCAGGAGCTGCCCAATATATTCACCAGAGGTCAAAGCCTTTACCCGTTCTGGTGAAGGCGCGGTGTGGACACAATAATACCACCATCTCCTCAGCATCCTAGGAGCGGGGGGAAATTTCAGGCCTCTTGGTTTGAAGCTTCTTTGTTCGTTACAGAGCTCAGCTTCATTCCCCAGTCATGCTACATCTTGGAGCGGCACCCAAAATTACTCCATTTCCCCACCAGTAGGTGGCATCCCTCCCTGCCCAAAGCTCCGCGAAGGTGTCACTGCAGGCCAGCTCTGCACATAGCACATACACACACAACGTTACCCTTGCCAGTCAGCTACAGTTTGCAGTTCAACTGTTTTTAATTTACTGCCTGCGTTTTACCAGCACCTTTCCTTCTTCGGAAATCGTCTCCCCCTCGAAGGATGCTCTGTGACTCCCCCTTGCTTTGGCTCGCAGCTTGCCAGCGTTCCTACCTCAGCTTTCTGGTCCTGTCACACCGTCTTCCCAGCAGGCTTTCAAATTCACTAGAGAAAGCAGAGGGTGAGATTTCCCCTGGTGTAATTAACGGACGTGTGAAAGAGCCTGCCGGGCTGGACAGCAGCCAGCTATGAAGGGCCAGATCCAAATCTCAGAGAAGCCAAAGAAAAGACTCCAGTACGTTTCTGAGGTTTTGGACTGGGCCTCAGGTGCACAGTGGGAATAGGAACATTCTGTGGGGGCCTCCTAAATAGTAAGATTGTTTCACAGTCAGTTTTGGATGGGATCTGTGGCAAAACCTGGACTGCAGGCCGGGCTGTCACCTCACGACTGATCAAATAAGGTGTCCGGCACCACGCAGAGCCCCTAGAAGAGCACGGGAGCAAGCAGGAACAGGAACGTGAGCTACCGCGTGTGGCTAAGCAACACTGAGAGGCAGCAGATTCCAAACGGGCTGTGCAGACCGAGGAGACGAGACAGACTTTGGGGAGAAACTGTGGGTTTTAGGTGACTGCCCAGAAACGCTGACACACAAACTGCCTTCTGGGTCCTTCAGCTCCACAGCTTGACACACGGCCTGTGAAGGCCTACCCCGAATTTCAGGGGACACAGTGTGAACTTAAACATGAACCATGGCTGGGAAGATCCACCCTTTCAGAATGACTCTGGCATCTCTAAAGGCAGGAACTGTTCATTAAGTGATTCTTCTGTGACAGCAATGTCGGTGCAAAATACCACAGCTACAGTGGGAGTGGCAGACTCGTGCAAAGCAGCGAGAGCCCCTTCCTCTCTGCTCTTTCACACGCTCCACCTAGCCCCATGGCACCAACTGCCACTGCCTCATCTCCCCTGACCGTTGCGATACAGACAGCACAGTGCTGAATCTTAGCTCATTTCTGATCCAGAGAATTACACAGGGTTATCCTAAGGCTGAGGGACACTTGAATCAGAAACAAAGAGCTGAGCGAGACAGCGAAGTCAGTAGTGGATGAGGGTCTGACCAGGCTCCTTTCTGTCCCCTCACCGGATTTCTTGTCATGTTTTTGCTTTCAAAGGCAAGTACTGAGAACGGGGCCACCTTGAAAACCTCCCGGCCGGCGGCATCCTCTCGGCCCGCCCTACACCTACGCACTCACCTGAGTGAAGCCACTGTGACAACAGCCTGGGTTGGCAACGAGGACGCCGCCAGCAATCTGTCACTGGCTTGGAGGCAAATGGCAGAAAGCAACCCCCCCCTGTGGTCAGAGCAGGGTGAGGAGGAGGAGGTCGGCGAGGAGGTGGGTGAGCACACGCTGCCGTGGGTGACCAGAGCACGTCCCAAACCTGCTGCCCCGGGGAGGGGGGATGACTCCGGCAGAGGGACACGCCTGATAGCAGCCCAGCTTGGCATCCTCCTCGTCTGCACGGCGGTGCTGGGGCTGGCCGCGGCAGCCGGCCTGCGCTGCATCTGTGCCCGCTACTGCCACAAGAGGACAGAAGTGTCCTTCAGCGAGCCTGACAACAACGTCATCGCTGTCAAAGAAAACGGGGAGATGATGCACTTCCGGAAGATCCAGGAGAACAGCTTCGTGCTGGTTCAAGCCCAGTACAACTGGATCAGCCCGGCAAGCAGCGGGAAAGGGAGAATAATCTAAGCGTTCCCAGTACTTAGGGCAGCGCGGCATGATGAGCCAGCTGCCCCTGCAGACAGCTGAGATACACATAGCGCTGACTCTAGGAAGCAGCAGTGTCCTTGCCGCCTACAGGCCGACACAGAGGCGTGCAAACTTGGTGCAGGTAGCTCCGCTAGAAGCGTGACCGAAGTACCTCAGCTCCAGCTGCTAGGAGAACAACAGTAAGCATTGTTCCGTGTGCTACACGTACTGCAATTAATATTGTATATCTGCTCATTAGCTGTCATTGCACCCATTACTCTTCCCTCTGTTGCCTTAAGGCTGTAGCAAAAAAAAAAACCATCGAAATTCCTCCTCTGCACTGTACTGCTGTCTCCTATTTAATTTCAGCAAATGCTTCTAGTGTTACACTTCCCTTCCCTTTCTAGGAACTAGAAACCCTTGGTTCAAACTACCATTCTCATTTAGAAGCTTACAGGTTCAGGTCTGCGCACTTGCTGCGCTTCGGATGACAAAATATTTGCCAGTGGATTTAAAGTTTCGACTGGAAAATAAGAAGCAGTCTCTCACTAGCAGAGAACATTGATCCACAGAACGCTGAACTGATCTAAGGGAAAGAAACGCAGGGCGGGGGAAACCAGTTTTTGGGGGAGAAACATGCCTCCTCATCAGGTGCAAATGGAATAAAACTCTCCCTGTCCATTTGCACCTGATGAGGAAGCTTGTTTAAGCCTGACAGCCAGCATTTAGTTTGTCTTTTGCTTTGAGTCAGTCCAGTTAACACTCAGTGTGGAAGCACAGTGAATATACCCTTCTTCCCAGGTGACTTTGGAAGTCCCCAGCAAAGGCTGCCTGGTTAAGTTAACAGCACCTTGTGCACTGTTTGTGCAAACGCTCCTCTGGCTGCGTGGTTTTCAGCAGGAGGCCACAAACACAGCCACTGGAAAACAGGAAGACCCTCGATCTTTTCCAAGAAGGGAAGGTGACGAAAGCAAGGGCAAAGGTTCATTTCACAGAACCTCTGAAAGAGCAAGCAGCAGTCCTGACAATGATCCTCCTGAGACGTGAGCCTTCCAGAGAGCAGTGATCCCCCTCTCCAGCATCCTCTTCTCTGTGAAGGGGCTCACGCTGCCTTCTGAGCAGCACAACGGACTGAACTCTGGTGCTGCAACTTGCTTCACAGACCGCAATACTCCCGTCCCACCGAGCTAAGCAGACACCTGCATGGGCCATCAGGATCCTACTTCCCTCCTGGAGATGGGGACACCAGGCAACCTCCTGCTCCGGCAGCAGGGCTCTGTGTTTATCTCCAGCTAGCTGGCCAGCTCCATGCTTAATCATCAGGCACAGTGCTGGTCTCACCTCCTGCCTTACATCGCCACGAGATGCTGCTGTCCCGTTCCGATTCTGGCAGCGTAACACAGCGCGTCCTGTGCTAACAGCCTTCCACACTCAGAGTTTGTTCCACTTCCACAAACGACAAAGATCAGTCCAGTAACTAACTCAGTGCGGCCGAACCTTCTAATGACTAAAGTAGACCGCGTTTAATTCATTGTTAATGCAGCCCCCAAATTGCTAATTAGCTGGGAAAATAGGTCAACAAACTCTTAAATATTTAAAGAACCATCACATATTATTTCAAAAAACTTCTCGTGACGGCGCAGTTGTTTATGAATAAATTACAAACACCTATGTCCTTTTCCACTCCCTCTGCAGACAGAACGTTATGGGACTGGCACGGCTTGAAAAATGCCCCCTTGCTCTCCCCAGCACACTCCCCATTGCCCAGCACTGCTTGTGCCAGCCTGGCTGCAGAAAACGAAGGCTTCGGTCTGAAAGACGTCTGATTCCTGAGCAGCACTTCAGCAGCACTCCTGCCTCCTGCCAAGCTCTACCTTCTGTTAAATTTATGCGGCTCTAAGTATTATTAGCAGTAAAAACAGTGATGGTGAGCTCCAAGGGACGTTCTCCTCTGAATTAGTAATGAGTTCTGCTACTTGGCTGAGACCGAAAGTGCCCGTGTTTTTTTCTTGTCTTCTGCACGACGCTTCATTTCTCGCAGTTGCCATGACAAGAAGGACCGGGGCTTTCTCTCTTCTTAATGCTCTTAGAAACACAAGCACTGATTAACTTATTAAAAGGCAAATCGTTCAAATGCCCCACGCTCCTAAGTGACCTGCCTTTTACTGAAATTCATCTGTGCTCACGTTTGTAGCAGATACAGAAGAAAAAACGACGAAGCACGGAAAGATACAAGCCATTCTAATACACATAGAGAGAGAAGTGAAACAGCTTCCCTTGCTGGCCAGATGATCATGTTGGTCAGAAGTTCAGACAGTGGGGGATCTCAGCTCCTCCCTGCAGGTCAGCCTGAAGCAGCCTGCACCCACGTGAGGCTGCCAACCCTCAGCCGAGTGCCCGGCGCCCGAACCGCCGTCAGAAGGCATGGAAAGGAGTTCCCACCTATCTAAGTCCTGTCTCCCACTGATCAAACAGGCACCAGGCAGAGCTTTGGCAGTGGAAACTCCCGTGGCTGAAGTCCTTTGGTGTCACTATGATGCTTGAGCTGCCCTAACTTAAGAAAAGTACACTTTAGAAACAACTAACTATTGCACAGACACGCCTGTTCATCACTCCCTCACCTGCACGCTCCTTTTTCCATCTCACATCACCACAATTGCTGCTTTTCCCCTTCTTCATGAGGGGAAGAACCCACTGCCCCTAAGCCATCAACGCTGGGCGCTGAAATGTCTAACTCCATCGCTGGCTCTGTCCGTTTTCCACCACATGAACATAGCTGAGGCCATCAGGAGCATTTCCACCCACCATTTCTGAAGGCCAGGATCACATCTCTGCCCTAAGCGTGTAACCTAACGCCTATCCCTGTGGGCCCAGCCGTAGCGGTTGCCCAGGACGCGCAGACTGGGGCAAACCATAGTTTGGCACAGCTCCTGCAGCTACTGGAGACCGTGCAAACCAAGGGAGGCGAAGCAGCTGCGCCAGAAACCCGGAGACTAAAACACTCCTCACGGCCCCGCAACAAACTGAGCACTGGAGAGGGCTGCCCTGCTGAGGGGTGAGGTTCGGCCCTCGCCCCTGCAGACCCACCTGAGCTTCAGCCCGCTCCTTGCTCTGCAGATGCACGCACTGTTTGGTAAACTAGCCAGAAAAAATGCCTGTGAAAGGAGGAGGAGATGCTCAAAGGATTCCTGCAGCACTCAGCTGCAAAAAAGTCAACTGCTTACCAGCCAAAACCAACAACAAAGTAATGACCCGACGCTCTCAGCTGGTGAACAACACAGCAGTCCTTTTCTTCCTCCTGGGTAACTCAGAGCCTCTCCACTGCCCCTGCCACAGTCTCAAGGCTCCGACCGAAACAAAGCAGGTCCGGGCAGCTCCCTTCCTCCGTTTTCCCTCCCATTTCCCTGCTGCTTCCTCCAAGGCGGATGGCACCATCCCCTCAGCCCTGCGCCAGGACCTGGGGGTCTCAACCACCCTGGGACGGGGCACTCATCTGGAGCCTCTCCTGAGCCTCCCTCACACCACAGACCCACTGTCCCCCTTCATGTCTCACTGCAGAAGCGCTCTTTTCTCATTAACACGCGCGTGACTCTCCCAGTAAGGCGTTTTACCATATGATGTATGAAGGATCACGTCTCACACCACATTTTACTGTATATTTAAACGCACGTTTTGCTGATTTACTGCCGTTGTAGAGAACGTCTCCTTCCCTTAGCAGGGCAGGTCCACAACGGATGCAGCAGCTCTGACTAACGATTATTAGCACATCCCAAGGTTACGTACCACAATCAAATAAAGCGCAGGAGGGAAAAGAGACTCCAGCTTACTGGGCTAAGGACAAAGATCACAGCTAGTCTCTGAATCTTCAGATTGCAATATCCATTACTGATTGCCACCTTCGGATGTCAAAGAATAATTTGTTGTTCAGAAAATGTGTTGCTGTTTCAAAGGCGAGTCAAAGATCAGACTCGCTGTATATCAGCGTGCCGCTGTACATTAGGAGGTGATGCCCAGGTACCAAGGACATCGTGCTGTCGGTATAGAGGGAAATAACACAGGGAAAGACAGAAGACGTGACTCGCTGATCCGTATTATGCAAACATACGGCCCAAAGTGGAGAAATATTTAACCCAGTCAAGTAGAATGTCACCAGTAATTCCCAGCGCTTAATGCAGCACAAACTCCACGTGTCAGACAAGCTAACCGTGGGCTCCTGTGCTGCTAACGGACGTGACAGGCTGATCGACCCTCCGTGCTGGAACTCGCTGGGAAGGGGTAAAGCCCCAGCAACCACGAGGAAGGGCTCCTCCTCTCCATAAGGCCATATAACCAGCCTAGGCCCCGTGCCCCGCACCCCTCTGCTGCCCTTCCCCACGCGCTGAGGGGCCCAACCCTGAACACAGCACTCGAGGAGCAGCCTCACCTTTGCTGCTGCTGCCACACGCCATTTTCCACACCGCACAGCCCGCGCTGGGCGCGCCTAGAGCTGCCGCCTCAGGGGGACGGCTGCTCGTCACGGCGCGGGGCGGGAAACTTCCAGAAGGTCCGAAAGCGCGGGCGGCCGAGAGCACGGCCACGCGCCGCCGGGCCCGGCCCGCAGTGCGGCGCGCCGCCGCCAGGGGGCAGCGCTGCTCGAGCAGCCGCTGCCGCGCTGAGGGGACGGAGGTCTGCCCGCCCGTTCTCCCTGGAAGCGAATACCCCCATCTCTTTTTGTCCGTGCGAATTTAACGCGGGCCAGAAAGTCGCGGGAAGTTTTCTTCAGAGGGAAGCCCGTTCAAAACGGAAGAAAAAAGACGACTGAGAAAGACAGCTTTATAATAAAGTCCTTTTAAAACGAAAACCGCTCAAGGCTTGACTGTTAATCAAAGGGACGTGGCTTACCTTACTCAGCAGCACTGGAACAGGGAGCTGGCAGCAGCTCCTAAAAAGGGAACTCTTTCGTCTTTCTTCGGTCATAACTTATAAAAGACTCCCGCTGAATTATTGGCTATAAATACTCCTTCCCCTCTGCTAACGTATGGTGCTTCTGGGGTTTTGTTCAGAGCAAACGTTTTGTTACTTAAAGACAATACACTCGCCTAGATGATCTCCAGAGGTCCCCTTCCAACCCTACAACTCTGGGATTAACCTGTTAAACACAGGTGAAATCTTAAACCACAGAACAGGACTTTATGCAAAATAATAAAAAAAAACCCTACCTAAAAATCCGCCCCCAAACAGTAACAGTCAGATCTGACTGTTTCTGAGCAATGCCCTGAGGGATAGCTTAAATGAGATTATTTGGCCACACGTTTACGTGACTGTGTAGAACATTATTCAGCTCCTTCTGCCCTTAGTGATTAGAGAGGCTCACAAACTCGTGGGGGTGGTCAAAGACCCCACAGGCCGCAGCACTCTGTTCCCAACTGACACTTCAAAACACTGTGATCTTATTTATTTTTTTTTCATTTGGAGGGACCAGAAAGAGAGGAATGTGTAAACAGCGAGCAGCACAAAACCAGGCGTGCTGGGGAGGTCCTGCTCCCGTGCCATGTTAATGGGCTGTGGGATGTCAGTCGGGTGAGGAGAGCTCACAGCAGGCTGAGCTGGAAGGGACAGGGCTTCCCACCTTAACACTCCACGAGCTGCACCGTATTAGCTGCCTGAAACTGTGTCACAGCCTTATTTTTAGAACGCTTTTATGCCTCTGGGATGTATTTTATTTACCAAGGAATTGGACCTAAACAGAGATGCTAACACCAGTGCACTAAAGGGCACTTCAGACGGGTCTCCGTGAGGGCCGTACGTGTGTGTTTGCAGAAGGGAAGGCAAGGCAGAGAGAATGCTGTGCACACACCTCCCTGAGCCACTGGTTGGAATCACAGTTTGTTTTCCAGTCTCTCTGAAACAGGACTGCAATAAAATATTTCATTGAAGAAAAAAAAAAAAAAAAAAAAAAAAGATTCAGTAGTTTCTATCAACAGTACGAATATGAAAGAACCTAATTTAAAGCAACGCTACAAAACGGAGCAGGCTAGAACTTGGCAAAAGGTATCACACAGCATTTGCTACACGTGTTTCACAGGCTGCCATCCGCACCAACACAGGGTGCGGGCATCAGCTCAGGGCTATCGATCCTGACCCAACAGCTCTCACTCTCAACTGCACAGGGTGGCTAAGGAAAGTTAAGACTCTTGCTCTTTCAAAGGTGTTATCCTCACTGCAGACTTATTCCCTGGAGAATCCTTTGGATCCTCAGCTGACAGCCACAACAGTGAGCTGCGGGCCCAGGTGGGAGCTGGTGCTGCACACAGGGAGGCTCGAGTCCCGAAGAAGAACGTGTCAGGTTGAAGATGGGGGGGAAAAAGAAAAGACATTTTATTGCAGGCTTCATCAGACGTTCCTGGTGAAAACTGGCAGAACTGCACGAGGAAGGCACGGGGAAACGGGGTACAATTTCCTACCTTCTCAAACAGGGGCTGTGCAGCAGACAGAGGACACCGATCGGGAAGGACTGCTGTCCCGATGCCGAGCAACAGACAGAGCACAGAATTGTAAAAAAAAAAAGCTTTTGTCAATAGAATTTCATACCCAATTATTGTCATGGGGCGCTCAAATTTTATTTTCCACAATTCCTCTGGCAAAAGGCCAGCTCTCACGTGACCTACGTAATTTTCTTAATCGCATCAATGGAATCATCTTTCCTTCAAGGCAACCCATTTTCTTCCTGCTAAGAGAGCTGATCTCTCTTTGAATTTCAAGCCGTTTCGGAACTGACCGTGAGCGGTCATTTTTCTCTTACAGAGAGGAACGCACCTGCAAACCTTTGATGTTGTTAGTCATACTCGACGGCACCCACTCCCACAGGGTGCCGGTTCAAAGATGGCTATTTCTTGTTCACTGCATGAAAAATGCTCTCACCGAGTGGCAATTCTGAACACAGGTAAGGGGTGAGCAATACAAAATCATCGGGAAACAGACGGCCTCTTCCACGTGCTGCAGCATGGAAGGACTGGCTGCCCTGCAGGGATCGCAGTGTGTTCCTAATCTCATGCCTGCTTCCAGTCCGGGCTAGCAACGGCTGGTCTGGACCTATCAGGTACACTAAGAATTAACAGGTCACTCTAGTAGCTATGTAGTTCTTCATTATATCCCTTTCCAGTAAGAGCTGAATCTAGGAAAAGTGCTTAACTTAGCAAATGCTGGTGACGGGATCAACTCAGCAGGGCTCTTCTCTGCAAAAGCCTTCGGTCTACCTGCTCTCCCTGCAGCCAGGAAGGCAGAGAGCACTGTAATTCAAGAGCAGCTATTGCTCGATTCTTTGTCACTGTCGGTCCCCGGCCAGCAGAAATCTCTGCAGAAATGCATCTACAGATATTCTGAAAACTCGGCCTCCGCTGATGAGAAAATTAAGTGGTGACTCATGTTCCCATCAGCTCCAGGCTTGATTACTGCAATTTGATGGACTGAGAAGCTGATATTCCACCGAGACGGCAATTTGCTTAGGGGAGCAGCTGAGAGGCCTCACTGGCACCAATTGCTTCCAACACATCTCTCTTGTCCTTTTAATCACTAGCAAATTTAATTTCACTTCTCACTGAAGATCACACTCGCTGCTTTTCTGGCAAGGCAACAATTCACAGGCTGACTTTGTAACCTCTGCTGCAGCTCTAGATTCCAGCATGAGGCGAACTCGCTTGTACCAACATCTCAGAACTGCCTTTCCTGGCATTTCTAGTCCCACCAACCTAAAGCCCCACTGCTCACGATGACTTACCATCCTGCCGGGCGTTCTCTGTTGAATGAGAATGGTGGAGGGTGCGTGCACATAAGCTTCAAGTAACTGCGTACAAAATGTCTCCCTGCCAGAGCTCACAGTCTAGCGATCACAAGTGGGAAGTGGCTCACCAAAGTAAACTGCAAAGGGACAGTTTCCTCGTGACACAGCTCCAAACAGGCGCTGTGATTTCCATCTGAGAGACCGGGGCTACCCACGGAAATAGGGGTAAAAGAGATGTGGTTTATACGTGCCAGGAAGGGCAGGCCATCCGACAGGAAGTACAGAATACTCTTCATCTGCTCTCTTCAGACGCTACATTATCACGGAGCGTTGCTAGAACAGTGGCAGGGCTTTTCAAACAGATCCCTTTGGGAGAGCGCTCCACAGCTTAACCGCCTTTTCACCGGAGATATGCAGGTGTAGCCAAGGGCAGAATTTACTCTCCCATCTATTTAGTGTGATTCCCAAGGATGGTATGTGTTTCTGGCACTTCATAATAATAATAGCAATGTAAATGCATTTGGATTGTAACAAAATGGAGAAAGCATGATTTAGCCTCTGACTGCGTTGTAATTCCCAAATGCATCAGCATCTATTTAAGTTCAAAATAACCTACAGTTTACAAATACACTGCTGCAATTGTCTGCTGTAAAGGTTCTGCACAAGATCGCGACAACACAAAACACAATTCGGTGGCTGAAATTTCATATTTAATGTCAGAACAACATAAAAAAGTAGCTCTTTCTCCATATAAAGACCTGCAAAAAAATGCATACCAGGGATTTGGTCCTTCCTAGCATTTCGACAAGTGTAACTGCTTGTATCTTATGCACATACGCACTTACACATGGATAAATGTGCTTGCAGACAGACAATATTTCATCTTCACTTCTAACCTCCCGCTGTCAAGGTATTTTCACAGAAAACCGTACACAAACAAAACTAAAAGCTCCTCTTTTCCCTGACCGCCAGAATAACTGAGAGGACTACGGTAAAACCGAATTGTCGGATCACTCCTCTTTGGTCTGTGAACAAGCACAACTGCCCAGCTTCTGATGAGACCGTGGTCTTTCTGTTGTATAACCCATTCACACCAGCTACAAGTTGCACAAGAAAAAAAAAAAACAACAACACAACCGCAAAATAAAGATCTGTATTTTTAAATACATAAATTCTTTACCTTGGACCTTACTGGGGCCATCATAAGCTTCTCAAGTACTGCACCAAAGCGGGGGGGATAAAATGTTCTGAGAGACTCAACACGAGTTACAAAGATTCCCTGTGAACTCTCAAGTACCGGTTTATTGTCTTGGTGGCTTTTTTTTTTTTTTCCCTTTTGATGTCATTAAATGGGATTACAGATATGTAAAAGCTAAGAGGCATCAATGATTAAGAAAATCCTTACGCTTTTTGTACAAAGCCCTCACTTTCCATCGGTTTTACCTGCTAGTGTTCATCACTAACTCTTAGTTAAATTTAAGGCTAGAAAATCAAACTGCTTTAACCTCTACTGAAAAACTGTTGGATTTCATGAGTTAACTTCCATTTGGTTATAATTTGCAGTATCCCTTCTTTCTCCAAGTGCAGTTCATTAAAAATCTGTGTACAGCTGACAGATATATGTATATTTAACAGGACAAGCAAACAATTTGGAAAGCTTACAAGAGAACAGAAAGTAGGTAATGGGGAAAAAGTTGACCCAAAGGGTAAGTGATTTTACCTAGTTTTCCTATTAGCCAGATGAAATTCAAAGCCACCCTGTTTATTAAGGGCGTTAAGCAGAACAGAAAGTCACGGAACAGGCAACAAACAAAACAGAATCGATATGCATAATTAAGTTCCATCAAGTGAGGTTTTGAAATATGCATTTCGGTTCTGCTTTATATTCCCTTCAGACGAACACCTCCAATGCAGATACACAATATTAGATTGCCCCAAGCCATGACGTGAGTTAGTAAAGGCTTCAACAGAACTCCACTTTAAAACAAACTGAAATATCCGTAAATGCAGAAAACACTGAAAGGAAGAAAAAGAAAGAAGGATGTTTTCAGTGGAATCTAAGCAAGCTGTTGGTTGTACTGAAGATAGGGGACTCAGTACACAGAGGTAGCTCAGTAAGGGTAGCTGCAGTGTTCTGACTATGTAGTGTCAACAAAACCACACCCAGTCATTGTATGCCTGAACTTTTCCTGCATATTTAAAACAAACAACAACAAAACAACAACGATGAGAAGACTCGCTCTTTCTGGGAATGCTGCTTTGCCATTCAAAACTGCAGAAAGAGACACCGATCTTAATGGGAGATTACGTCCTTACATACTTTGGATGTTTGGGTTTATAGGAATAGAATAAAAAGAAGACACTTTGAGTCTGGACTCTGCTGCAAGCACAGACAAAGGAATTTCTGGGCTCCGGGAGCCAGTTTCTGAACAGCGTGTTTCAGAAACAGCCCAAGAACGTGCATGTTACTCTCTTCAGTTACCGCCCAGGTTGGCCAGTTGGTGAACCTCACTGTGCCATCAAGAGACACAGCAATCAAAACCGTGAGCTTGCTGCTTGATCCCTGTTTGACCTACTTCTTTCGTTCCTTTTAACGTTGAAACGTACAATTGCCAGCACGGCTTTTGCAGATGGGTACCCCTCAGAGCCCAGGGTAGATCCTCTTCTGAAATCTTAATCTCTCAGCCGAGATGCAGTGCTGGCTAGGTGCTTCAAATACGTGCCTGTGTTCCTTCCTCTTCAACTCTCCCCTTAGAAATCGTATTTTGAATGCGTTTTATATAGGGTCATTAAAAAAGTAACATTTTATTTTTTAAAAAGTTGCGAGGGATTGTCAGATTAGTTGTGATAGTGTTCCTGTAAGGATCCTACTAATTGGAAACAAACAATAATTGTCAACTCTCGTCCTCACAAGCTACTGTTCATTACCGATGCAGCAACGTAGAAAACAAAGCTTGGCTTACTACAATCAAGACTCTGCTTCAGTATCAGCATCCTAAATTCTGTCACTGCGGATCTCTGTGCACTGCACCAGGGGAAAATAATTAAAAAAAAAAAAAAAAAAAGGAAAAAAAATAGTGTTCTTTAGGGGTAAATTAGAAAAAATCTTCTAGCTGCAAACACAAATACTTCACTCATAACCCAAGCACCAGATCAGTTCTTTGAAGAAGCTTATGAGGCATTTAAGATATACAATGGCACAATATCATACAATGGAATTGAAAGAATTTTCTTGGGAAACTATTAACTTTGAAGGAATGTCTAGACAACTGTGTCAACAAACGCAAATAATTCATGCTTCTCAGCTTCTATCCAATGGATGGCCCCATGCTGAGTATACACAAACTCAGAAGAAAAAGGCATGTCACAGTCATATGACTAGGGAGTGTAACAGAATCACACAGAAATTCAAGTCAATCTTGAAAGAAAAAACAACCTTCAGAAAGCTCTTATCCAGCGTAAGCCAGCAGAGGGATAGGCTGCTGGTCATTCTGGCTCGTTTAAAACAGAAGCTTACAGCTGGTGCACCCTGGCTCCAAAGCAGGGGCAATGGAAGAAACACAGCTGTTATTCATGACCTCTTCATTTCACTCTCTTAGAAAAATAAAAACTAAAGGACTTCAAAATACTGTACAAACCTTTTGCAGTAGCCAACAAAGCGGCTTCTGGAAACAATGCTTTTGCCAAAAACGCATCAGTAAGGCACTTCATGGGTATCTTTTATATATATATATATATATATATATGTATATATAAAAATAAAATATGCACTGAAGTAACATTCACAAAAACCCAGTTGTCTCAACCATCTGTGTGTACAGTATAGCACATATATACATTCACTGTGACACAGGCCGTCTCCATCGTTACACCTTCACGGGTACCTTGGGTTGTCTGGTTAACTTCAGTGCCTGTGAACAGAAAAAATAAAGCAGTCACTCCCTTACGTTCTTAATAGAAGACCGACAGCACGAGACAAGCTTCTTATTAAGGGGTGACAAAATGCTCCGGGTACTCCTGGGACGCTGAGTGAGGTATCAGCATGCAGCTGACAGGCCAGCGTAGCTTCTGTGATATCTTTGCATCTCTGGAAGCCCATCACAGCAGACAGCCTTAAGAAAGCAACAGTAAGAGACACGGATAGACTGCGGGTGAAGGAAGCTGGAACGGGTCTCAGGTGTCTTTTAGAAAGCAACTGTTGGGGTCCCACTGAAGGAACCACCTGTGGCACACGCTAAAAAAAGCTTCTGAGTTACTCAGGGAGAGACAGTGAAGGAAACTTGCGTGAACGCCTTAGTATTCTCGGGCCTTCTTCCACGTGGCTCAAAGCTTGCACTTGTGTAGTCACCGCTGCAGCGATGGATGTCACGCATAGCGGACGTTACCCTCCTTTATGAGGAAAGGCAACAAGAAGCCACACCCACCCACCCAGGGATGCCCTTATCCCAAGCCATGCCTGACATTCTTGTTGACAATGGCTGTAGCTATAGTCTGCTTTTACCAAACGTTTTCACTAGGAGAGAAACTCCACGGAGAGTTAAAGTGATAGAAGGGTCAGCCAGTTATGGCAGCTAAACTACGCCGTGCGAGGTTCTACTTGAATGACAGGTGGTCAACCTGACACTTCAGGCAGGATGCAGCCTCACCACCTTCAGCGGTAGTTGTGACAGGCTTAAAAGACACGCGGTTTCCAGCTGCTCCTGTATACGCACATGGACACTGAGAAGGATAATGCCTTCTTTCGGTGTGCTGCGCAACAAAAGAAAAGCTCAGTGCCTTCTTGTGGCCGGAGCAAGAAGGCAGTTCACGACATTTGGAACTGGTGTTTATCCACATCCTCCTGGGGTAAGTGTCCTGACAGGCCAGCATTTGCTTGGTGGGTGAGTGACTCGTTTCTGGAAAGCTGGCTTAAACTAGCAGCATTCAGACTGAGAGATAAGTGTGATGGGTCTTCTTCGTGTAGATATTAACCTTTAATATCTTACATTTAAAGCTTGCATGCACTGCTCGAAAAACATTCCAGCACAAATGTAAACCCTTAAAAGAAATAATCCAAACCTTTAAAAATAAATAGGCTTCATTCCCCTCAGAAACGCCAGCCTTCGGAAGCGCCAGCATTTAACTACTGTTAAACCTAGCCATTTGAGATCAGTCCTTCGGGTATTACTCATCAAGAGACTTGGGAGAGAGATCTCAGTTCACATTTTGTTCGGGGAAATAATTTTTTTAACTTTGTAGCTTGGCAGATTCTGCTGCCATATTTACAAACGAGAAATACCTTAATGTAGATGAACCTCTAAATATTTAAATTCAGTTTCATACAACCAGATCACATGTACTATCATAATTAAGTAAGAATGTCACTGCAGTTGAGTACTGTGACTGGATAACCACCTCCCCCTGCAAGAGAGATGCCAAAATGAAGCCAAGGTGTTTATAGAAAATAAACATCAAGGGTGCTGATGACATGTTTGTTTTCAGAGCGGAAGACCATTATCCAGTCACAGCATTCACTTCTATTATACTTATTGCAACCGCACCGTACCAAACCTCATTGATTTTTCTTACGAGAGTAATTAAAAGAACATTTGTGAATAATAGAGAAGGCCAACTTTAGAAACTGCCGCAACAGAACAACAATTCCCCAAAGTGGTTCTATGGTAGCATTACCGTCTGATCAGCACAGAAGGTTTATTTGAAGCTTAATGAATAAGAAACTAGTGCTGGTGAACCGTAAGTCTCGGCAGGACTGGTTGACTTTTCTGATGCCCTGTTTAAAGGCTGCGTTAACTTGCAGCAACTGACAGCGGCCCCTAAGGGCCCTTACCACCCCTGAGGATCATGAAGGTCTGGATGAACTCCAGCCAACGGGTGGTCTTGGCAGCAGGGAGCAGCCAGGTGATGAAGAGAAACCTGCATTGCAGCAATCCTTTTGTCAGTGGTAGTGACTTTACGCCCTAGGAGTAGCACATTGTTTTCTTTATATAGTTTCTGGTAACTAGAAACAAGTTCCGTTGCTTCAGACAGTTGGTATTTCTGAAATTACGATTTGCAAAATTCCACTTTTGGCCGCCAAGATAAAAACAGCTTAACGAGACCTGATTTCTGGACTCACTGCTGGAAAACTGGGGGCTTTCCTGTTTTTTCTAATTCAGATAATCATACATGAAGCAACACAAAGTGTCTGCGTTAGGAATTAGTAGTCAAATTAGCAAGGCGATTTTGCTGAAGTAGTAAACTGTTGTGTTTTGCTGAAGACTGGAAACACGGAAGATATAAAAACAATAATTCTTCACTGACAGGTGAAGAACGAGGAGCACTGGTGGAGCTGAGCCTTCTACAGTGTGACACAGCCTTCACCTAACACGGCCGTCTAAAACGACTCAGTGGTCACAGCTTCTTGATCCTTCTCATCCCAAAACATTAAGACAGCATTATAATCGGCGGCAAAGAACAGCCAGCTGTGAGGTGGTTATGACTGTCCTGAGAACTCGACTGAAACCGCTGCAATTATTTCATGTCGGTCACGGAATGGCTCTCACATGAACAGCTGCAGTCAGCACTGAAATAAGCGCAACTTGAATCAGTGATGCCGATGCAAAAATCTCTCGGTCAGTCTATAACCCTGCAAGCTATTCTAGGCCATAATTTCAACACGTAATTGGAGGCACTAAACTTCTGTACACTCCTGGCTATTGTAAAGGGTGACCTAAGTAAAAACCATACAAACCAACCAACCAACAGAGCAACCTGCCCCCCTCTCCAAAAAAACAAACACAACAAAACTAAACACCAATACAAAATGTTTTTGTCTTGTTCCAGTACAGTTCCCAAAGGGCCCCCATTTCAGCTGATTCCTGCAGCTCTCCTGCCACTGAAGTTCACATTTTTTCACAGCTTCACGAGAGATCCCATCACATCTCCACAAGAGAGATGCAAAGCAGTGATTACTATCTCAAGACTATGAAATTTTTAATAGATAACATCTGAATTCATAACATCAACGCTTGCTGCAGTGATATGCACAAGCTGCACTGAAGGTCTAACTTCTGCATTTGAACTTGTCTGAAGGTAAGGGGCATGAAGTTCACCCTTTAACATGCCGCTACCGTGACTGTCTGAGAGACAGAAAAATCCCTACCGTGGGATCCACAAGAAGGAACCTGAGGAGTTTAAGACTTGTGCTTGGGTATGTCTTTTCTCAAGGCAAACTTTCCATTACAAACAACAAAAAAAAAGCAATTCTTACCTTTTGCCTAGAAACCATCCAAGATTTTATTGTTGGTACCAAAAGACTTCCAAGAAGAATCTGGGCGGGATGATAGATGAGTAAGGGGACAGAAATTAAGGACAGGTGCTCGTAACCTGCAAAGACTATCTTCAGCATCGGAATCCCTGCAAGCAGAAAAACAGGAGAGGGACTCTTAAAGAGAGTCAAAGAGAAAAGCAAAGCGTCTTATGCTGCACTGAAATTTTTTAAAAATGCAACCAAAACGTAAAGAAAAAAACAAAAGAACCCCAAAACCAAAACGAAGTTTTACATAAAAAAATAAAAAAACCCACAACCACGCAAACAAACCTGGAAGAAAATGAGCAATAACAACAGAACATACATGGCTAAGTCTTGTGCCAGAAAGGAAGAAGTAGGGAACGACACAAAATATTTTCTTTAATGATGCGGACAGCTGCAAACTCCTGATGACATAGAATACGTTTTTTGCTACAGTATGAACCTCTCATTGCAGAGTCTTGCTCTGTACTGTTTACTCACTCCTTCCCCTTGTTATGCTGCTTTGTGTTTTCGTGACTGTCCTCCATCCAGAGGATGGCCCAACTCCTGCTTCTTCAGTCCGCTCGCTACCAGAGGAGGGTTTCTTGGCATTCTCCTTGCCAGTGAGTGCTCAAATTATACACTTCCCTGCTTAGATTGATTCATGTAGAGTGGACAGTCAAGTACTGTGCAGGTGAGCACCCACGTGTCAGAGCACAGAACTCTAACTGTATGCCTCAGAAAAGAGAGCATGAGAGAGAAGATTTCATGTGCAATATGCAGCACTCATAACTGTGATGAATTAGGAAACAGGTGGAGTACAGAAGTTGTTAGCTGCTGGGAGAAGTGAGTTTTAAGAGCTAGGCATTTTCCCAAAGAGCTTGGATTTGTACTCAAGAGTGCTAATGCTATTAGACATCTCCATATGTAATCTTCCCACTTGATGAAGTAATGTGTAAGATTAAATCTGATTTAGTTTTGCGGTAATGAAACTGATTATGCTGACTTTGAACGTGTTATTATTGAAAATGATCTGTTGAAATCTTGCAACTTTGCGACCGTGCTCCAGAAAGCATGGGTGCAGGCAATGCTTGCAACCATCTCATCTCATTTGACCAGACATTCAGGCAGACGCAGACAAGATTTGCTGCTTCTCCTTGGGAACCCCCTGAGAAAATACCTTACTTTCTCCCTTGTTTAAGATGTCATTGTAGGAATCTTCCACCCAGCATCAAGTTTGCAGCAAATGAGACCAGGCATGAGTTTTCAGAGTGTATCTGTGAGTCTTCCTTGGCGGTGACAATAAGCTGAGCACCATGGCACGTGCCCCTCCATTCCCCCATTAGTAAATGGCACTGATCAACCACTGCTGCCGTATTTACATAAATCTCTACCTGTATCTTGGATAAACTCTTGTTCTCGACACCATTCCAGACTTCTCTTAATAAAAGTGGCCCCCTTCCCATGTGAAGAAACGCAGTTCATTGATAATGGGCCCCCAGTGGCCCGCTGCTGCTGACACACATCTAGGCTTGCTGAAACCTGCACGTTATTTCCACAGCACAATTTCTTTTCATTATTTTAACTAGTTTCACCACGTTAAACTATTAACAATCTCTACTAGTAGATTTTTCCTAGGGGGGCTATTTTCACTGAAAACCTAAATCAAATACAGGCTTGCATGCTTAATTCAGTATTAATAAATAATCACCCTTAAAACAGTATTACCACCAATGCAACAGAACTGCCTACTGCTAACACTAGTTTCTAGAGCTTGAGGTTAGATGGTGTTTGCACAGAAACTAAATGGGCATTTGCTCTGCATTACAGAGTGTAATTTGCTTTAAATACCCATCATAGTGTTTTTGTAAACAGATAATGACTTTAGTACCTGTTTCCAAGTCTCAACAACACCCTTGTGGGTCTTTTTCTGTTCCCCAACCACAGAAAAAAATAAACTGCAGTGCTACATTTATGTTCATATGACAGCACCTGGTGTTTTGGCAGTGCAGTTTCATCCACAGATCTCAGAACACTTTAGTAAGCTCATCAGGACTCCCGCAGACAATCAGAGAACCCGAAGATGACTAACCTGGGATGGCACAAAACTAATGGTGGAGATAGGAACAGAATGGGTCCAAAGTGACTGAGACGTTCTTTAAATTACTGTACATTTTCTGAACAGAAAATAGGAGAAATTCTAGCCCAAAAGGTAAATTCTCTGGAGGAAAGCTATTTCAGTGAAGTGGGGAAAGGAAATCGAAGCAGTCAAATATAGACACATGATACTGTAGTTAGTGCGACAGTGTAATTAGATCACAGGGTGCAAAGAGATTCTTAATTCACGGCTCATTTAAATACACGTCAAAACAACGGGTTCATACAAGCCACGAATGCGCAATTAAAGTTGCTGCTATTTACTAGAAAATTACTAACGTGAAAAGAAAGCAATCAATACGGCAGGTACACACTTGCTGAAAGGAAAGAAAAAGCCCTGCTGCCTTTGTCGAGCTTTCTGATATTTCCAGTTCCAACAGTGCCTCTATCAGCTCTCTCAGAAAACCGTTCATGACAGAGATCCACAGACGACAGTCACCAACGCTGATGTCGGGAACAGTACCACGAAGCGAAACAAAACGGCACGGGGTTTTATTGGTTTTTACAAATGTTCTCTAAACTTTTTCTTATCCCACTGCACAGAAACTCCAAGCACTGGTACGATGGCTCATGCTTCCCAAGCGCATCAAACTGACACAAGCTCATACTTAGGAAAATTGTAAGACCTCTTAAGAACGATTAAGAGCACTTCAGAACAATTAAGAGCACTTCAGAACAGAAGAAATTGGATGCGGGTGTTTGTGTGTTTTATAACCATTTGCCCCCCAAAAACAACAGCGGCAACGAAACAGAAAACAAATCTCAGCCAAAGGAAGAAAAGCGAGATGGCAATAACCGGGCTGACGCCGTACGCTAAATCTTTGCACAGAATGTATTTTCAAAATGAGGTTATGAACGAGCATTAAGAGAAGCTATAACAGAAGCGCTAGTGACAGGCTGCTGTAACAAAACTAATAAAGTAAGATGAGTTTAAATCTTTCAGATGGATAGCGAGGAATAAAGGTGCTAAGCAAAATAAAACTTATCTTTATTTTGGGTTGTCCACTGTTCTTTTCCTCATCATTTATAGCATATTGTTCCTAGTGTTAATGGAGTACGATGGCTATGCTCAGTATAAAGCAAGTAAAATTTTGCACGGCACCAAATCCCTTATAATAACCTAGTAAACAAGCCACCTGCATAGTTTAATTCTCTTCAGTTTCCTCAAAGAACATGGCAGCTGGGCCCTGTGAGCATTATTTACAGAATGTGGGCATTTATTTACAGAATGCAGTGCTAAGGCTGCATTCCTTGCTCCAGGAAGGAAGGGTACAAACTCTTCAGGCAAGGTCTGCTGTGACAGGACAAGGGGCAATGGTTTGAAACCAAAAAAGGGGAAACTTAGACTGGACATAATAAATATCTTTTATTTCTTTTTTTTACGGTAAGGGTGGTGAAGCACTGGAACAGCTTTCCCAATGAGGTGGTGGAAGCCCTGTTTTTGGAGACAGTCAAGGTGAGGCTGCATGGGTCTCTAAGCAACCTGGTCTAGCTGCAGATGCCCCTGTTCACTGCAGCAGAGTTGGACTAGTTGTCCCTTAATGGTCTGTTTCAACTCTGAAGAGTTTATGATTCATCCTGACTGACACTGAAGGAGGAACACAGGAATTAACAAATAGATCACATACCAACTGAAAAGTTTAAGAATTGCTGCCATGGTCTGAAGGTTCACGTCACAACCATCAGCTCACATGGCTGCAGTTTATGATGTTTCGGGCTTCAAGCAGCCAGGTTTAGCTCTTCTGCCAGAGACCCTCAGTCACTTCCATGGTTTCCTCACATCATATGTAATGTGGTACCCAGCTGAGTGAGAAAGCAGTACTTCACCTGACCAGGAGCACAAAGAGGAACAGGAGAAGGGAGAAAGCACCGAGATCATTCCATAGATATCCCTTACAAGCAAGATAGGATTTTATTCTGAATTTGCCTCTTCTCCTGAACCCACTCACTGATCACCCTTCTTCCCCTTCGCTCGTGGGTTCCAGTACTCCAAAGATATATTTTTTTCCACGTTTCTGTTCTTTTTTTTTCCTCCCTTCTTTTCACTCCTCCATTTCCACACTCCTACTCATTTTTTGTTCGCTTCCCAATACCTTCAATGTTGCTCTCACTTGCAGCAGCATGAAATGTAGGCACATCCACTAAAATCAGTAAACTGCCAACAGGGCTCCTGCAACTAAGAAAAGGGAGTTAGCCTGTGATACGGAGTTGTTCACTTTTCTTCCTCTCTGCATCCTCATCCAGCCATTTCATGCAAGAACTTTGAGTGAACCTGAAGAGCTGCTAGCAAAGGGCTGTTGATCTTTCGTCTGCAACTTTCCAGAGCAGCGAGGAAGAGCGAGGAGACTACTTCCACGTTCTGCTATGGGAAGAACCTGGCTGCTCTCCATTGCTTTAGGGTATTCCAGTCTCGATCCAGATCCAAGGCTGTGGCTGCACAGCCCCAGCTTAAGGCCCCTGTTTCTCCAGTAGCCTACTACGTGGTTGAAAGCTATCTTGCCTTCCTCCAGCTTTGTACCCAATACAGCCTCCCATACGCTCCCCTTTCCCCTTTGCTACTTTCAAAGTTGGTCATCACCTTCATAAAAGATCCATGAAAATGTTTGCCACGTCTCTGCGTTAACAGTTAACCGTAAAATAATAACAATAAAAATCCCAGAACATCTGAAAATATTTTTAAGAGAATTTAAATCTAGGGCTCTTTTCATCTAGCTATCACGGCAGTAATATAAATGAAGCAAATTAATTTTAATGCTCCAAGGTACTGATTCTGTGTCACTGTCACTGATGGGATCCAGCCAGACTTTATGAGATGGCATTTGACTTTATGGAAGTGAGCACTATGCACGCATTTACAATTTTACAGGGACTTTAAGCTGTCATGCTGAAAAATGTTTATAAAACATTAATCAAAAAATGCCTCTTTAATACAATGCATTGTCTGAAAGATGTTAGGAGGCACATATTGTAAATGGATTCTTTTTCTGACTAAAGTAATTTCTACCAAAAGCCTTTCCCCACTGCTATACAAGTACACAGTGTGGAAAGATAAAGAGCACTTTCTCAGCACATTACTACCTGATTCAAACACTTGGGAAATCACTAATGTACAGCATGCCATATTTCCATGTCACACATGACACATTTGTCTAAAATTACCCAACAGACTTTGACATTGCAGCATATTCCATAGCAGAGCTTTCAACTGACATCTGCCAAGTAAGAACTTCAAGTAAGAGCTTTCTTCTTCTAACAAGCAAGTAAGAGTTTTCTTTTATCCTATACCCATGATGGAAGCGATAAAACAATAAGTACTGGAAATCAGGGTGGGTTTTTTTTTTTCTACTTTAATATGTTTATTTTATGCTCATTGAATGTGCAAGCTCCCCTCATCATTTGTTGTTTTCTATCACGCTGCAATGGGTTCAGAGAACTTAATAGAACATTTTTATTACCACCAAAACATAGGCCATTATCTCCCACACCCAGAGCAGAATTATTTCTAGACGCTCTACTTACATCCTTTACTGTATAGATTTTTCCCCTTAAACGTCCTCACAACAAACAATTTATCCTGAAACTTTATTGCTTACATTACCAAAACACATTTCAAATCGTATAAATGCTCCAGCATTTCTTCTCAGGAAAAGAAGTTTGGTACAAAACAAAAGAGGGCACCACTAAGGCTACGGAAGCACAAGGAATCAGAGCATCAAACAACTGTTAGAGAGAGGCAGCACAAGTACTTAGAAGAAAATCCTTCATCTGTGGATTTACAATTCACTTTTCTACTCATCTGTACAGCTCAGAATTTTCAACTGCCACAATGTTCAACTGCAATACACAAAAAAGCAGTCGTACGATAGCAGCTTCTCTGACACTCTGTGCTCCGACGCCTTTCTGAAGAACCTTTTCAGGGGTTGATAGGAAGGGAACATCACCAGGTCAAAAGTTATACGTTCTTCTCCCAAGACATGTTCCTTTCGGGTATGGAAAGAGCTGAAAGACATCTGAATACCAGTAACAATAGAAATACTTGCTCGCTGCCACGGATAGCCATTTTAGCTGAAGAAAGCACCTTCCAAGGTAACGAGAAATCACATTAAGTTGGAGGGAGAATAGATCAGTGGAAGCTGAGCAAACTGCAATATGACATGACCTGGTTCAGCTGAAGGTCTGCACAGACCCTCAAGTTCAAACACTTTCACCTTCATCATCCTCCTTGAGAAAGAACCTTATTACCAGAATAATCAGCAGGCCTTCACGTTACACTAGAAGATTTACCTCTTCTGGAGGACTTGAATTATTGGGAAGGCTCTGTACGGAATCAGGGTGCTGTAACCACACAACGTAATCCATGCAGTTACGTTAGGATGCAAGAATTCCACTGACAGCCACACCATGTTGCAAGAGACCGGGCTGGTCTAATACTCAGGTAAAGACGAAGGAAAAATATGGAATAAGACATTTTGTTTGCTGTAACGAACAGAGACTACGAAAAAAAAGTAAGAAAATCTGGCATGCTTTGAATGCTCTTAAAAAATAATTATTCTTCAGTTAAGCGGATCACTGTGTTCATCATAAATCAGCGATTTAAGTTAACTGTAAGTGCAGTTACTAGGGAACAGCGCATCTTGATTCTATCAAACTTTTAAGCAAATAAACGTAAAGGATAGAAGAGAAAGCAAGCACAGTTTGTCTATTTCTGGGGTTTCAACACATGTTCAGATTGGAAGTGATGTTTAATGAACAACATGGGCAATCTTACCAGCTGCTAACAATGAAACATTTAACACCAACAACAGAAGAATAGATCCTCAGACTCCAAACACCTCCACCCACCTGACAACACAGTAGTAATCATTAGTTAACAGGGAACATGAGGAGGAACTGAACCATCACAAGTCATATTTTAGACGCGTCTTATCCTTAATTTGGGACCACAGCGCAGGCACTTCAATGTTGTAAGCTGATCCTAGCTCTTCAGTGCTTTTTATTACTTCAATTTCAATTCACTCTTCATATATAGATATACACAAAAGGCACAGGGAAAAATCCTCCTTATATTTGCTTTAAAAAGCTAAGGTACGGAGATTAAATAAACAGGGTTTAAGCAGCTCCATCCTTTCTCAACAATTCTCGTAACCAGCAGTTTTTGAAGGCTTAACGAGTTAGACCCACTAATGAAATAACTTCTGGACAGAGAGTCTGACAGCTGAAGCTAACGTCCCTCTGAGCACTGAAGTTTTGATTATACTTTAAAATAAAAAACTGTTAGAGCCACTGCTGTCATTCCACGCAGATCCGTAAAATATTCCTGATTAATTGCGATCAGAAAGTTTAGCCCTTCAAGTGAGTGGTGCTTTACAGTCACTGCTATTATTTTCGTGAACACCAGGGGGAAAGGGGTTGGAAGGGACCTCCAGAGCTCATCGAGTCCACCCCCCTGCCCAAGCAGCTCCCAGCCCAGGGTGCACAGGTAGGCGTCCAGGTGGGTCTCGGACGTCTCCAGAGAAGGAGACTCCACCACCTCTCTGTGCAGCTGTGCCACTGCTCCGTCACTGCACTGTGAAGAAAATGCTATGGTTCGCTGCCGTTGTGATTATTTTTTCACATCTTTGCACCCACTCTTTCTGCAGTGTCTAGAGTCAACGGCTCAGTCTGGCTGCCAGCTGCACTGAGAGTGGCAAAAGTAGATGGAAGTCTCTCAGGGAGACTCGACATCATCTTCAATACCCGGCAGTTTTAGTGCGGGTGACACTTGTAGCCTTTGCCAGCTTGAGGTAAGAAAAATAAATAAATAAAAATTCTTGAGTCATGTCCAAGCGTGGATCTTCCCGAGGGTAAGCTGTCAGCTGTCTGCTGAGTATAACGTAGTTTTTGCAAGTAGAAAAATTAACTTTAACTGTTTTTGGTGGGGAGGGAGGGTTGAGAGGGCTCTAGTGTCATTATCATTTTACAGATGGTTGTGTGTGTTTATTTTTTTTATTATTATTATAAAGAGGTATGAGCTCGCTGTCATTAAAAGCCTGCAATCTGGTTTTCAGTGTCACATCCAATTATGTGTACATCTGGGAAGACACACAACCAAATAAATAATTGGAGAGGTGCGACTCTGAAATGACAATTGTTATTCATCGATCTTTTTCTGTAAGTCGAGATTGAGAGATGTAAACTTCAACTGAATGAGATCTCCTGGGTGAGATTCTTCAGTTCAAACACAGTAAACAACTGTTGTCCTCTGATGCACATTTTAGTACTGCTGGAGGCAAACTTTCTAAATATTAATAAAAAACCTACTGCTGGCAGAGCACACAGATGAAAAGGAAGCCTGGGAGCCGGTGCACAATTTCCAGCCACATTCAAAGCCTAATCAAAGAAACACACATTTCAGGTCATGACAGAAAGGAGATTCCCTAATTTTCTCCAGTATTTCTCCTTCTAAAATCACAGAGAGGTAAAAATTGAGTAAAGTGCAATAGATTAGACATGCTATATTGCAAGTCCAATTAAAAGAAAAAGCAAAAGAGAATCAGCTGATGTGTTCAAAGGCCACTGGAATTCACTGGACTAAACCATTACTGAATTTCACATTGCCCTGCTAGGGCATTTTCTTCCTGAAAGCATAGCTTTGGGATGCCCTGCTACGAAGGAGACAAGCAATGCATACTTGCCCAACCATACATATACACAGGGGAACATAAAAGAGATGCTCTGATGCAGACTATCTGAGCCACCGCAGCTACTCAGAACCGTCAGCGTGGCTTAACACGGAGACACTCTTCAAGAGAGTGGTGGGCTTTCTATTACAGAAATGCTTACACATACAAAATGGCATTCCACTGTGGGTGGATTAGGCAAGGAGTGCTAATAGAAAACACTTATACTGTTCTGATAACGTTAAACTCAGGCTTGAACCTAAATCTGGTTTTGCTTCTATTGTGATCTGGCAGCCATACCAGAAATAACAGTATTGCCCCGAGTTCATGAGGGGTCTGCTGAGACACGGTGATTTAAATGATATCTGCTTGATAATATCGTTTCGTAAGATCCAAATGCTGCCTCTGTAAAACCAACGAGCTGGCAAAGGCAATCCAGCTGCCCTCAAGTTAGGCTACAAAAAAGATGACGACATGAGAGAAGTCAGGTGGATCAAGGTGCTTCTGTTCTCCCCGTTACCATCTCATGTAATACAAATCTCTCACTTGTTATTTTCCAGAAAAAGAGTATAAAAACAGAGAAGGGAAATCCCAGAGAAGACGACGATGACCTTGTTTTTGACATGCTGCTAGCAACTGCTAGGTGAAGACTGGAGAGGTGAGAAAAATGTTCCAGTTTGGCCCACAGAGTCGCGGTATCAAAACTTGTGGAAGGTTCTAGCAGCTGCCAAATCCCCTGAGATCTCAGGAGCAGGCTTGGGATCAACAGGGCCCTCCTGTTTCCATCTCTTCGACCAATGTGAGGGGTACATATCCACCCCGACACGGCCTCCACAAGAGGCAATGCACCTGCTTTTATCACCTCGCTTCTCTATTACGGAACGCCTGTAACCTTAGTTGAATTTCGTGCTGTTAGTAATTGGCCGGTGCTGCTTATGGACAATTGAATCGTTTGTAAGACAGTTTGGCAGACTGTCCGTTCTGCGCTCACGGAGAAAGAAGCTGAGTATTTTGAAAACAAATCTGATCAAAATTAAAACACTACAAAGGAAAGTCAGGGCTTTACCTTTCGCTCTCCAAATTACTTCTATCCTCTCCTGCAGGTATTCTGTACTCTAGACTGCATTGCTTTAAGAGTTCCACGATGAAAGCACTGCTACGCTGTGAAATACGAACGAGGGAAAAATGCTCTATGCATCACAAACAACAGCCTAATTTCATCATAAGTGCTACTGAAAAATACAAAACAAAACCAACCTGCTGCTCATCGTACCTACCATACCGACATTTACACCTGTGGTTGCCCGAAAATGTACCAGGACTACATTTTTCGCTCATAAAATAATTACACAGAGTAAATAAAAGTCTTAAAGTAAAAAATAGCTGTTGCCCATCCGAAATCTTAATCCGAAATCTTAATTTCGGAGTTGAAACTACTGTCCAGCACTTAATTGTGCAAAAAATAGCGTAACCACTTGCAACTTCTGTGCAAGTCCAAGCAACAACTGCAGTGTTTTTCAGATGAGCCTCACTGATAGCTTTTCACTTCCTTGAGGCCTCTTCTCTTCTTACTGAATGAACTCCAGGGAATGGCATTATGTCGGGCTTTCCAGATGGATTATGTGAAGCCATAGCTCAATGTCATTTTCAATAGCAAGGCTCATAATTAAAGGTCAAATAGTCACTTCATCTGCAATCAATCAATAGAAGAAGTACTAATACTAAGTACTAATCAATCAATGGCAAATGCACTAATAAAAGCCATGCATCAAACGTCTGCGTATGTGTGTGCTCACATGTACGGTGCATATATGTGAGTAGGGAGAAGGACAGAAAGAGAACAAAGTGCGGGTGAACGAGCCAGAGGGCATTGTTGGTATTCCGTTTATCGTCACTACTTGTAAGTTCGTATCTTGTTTCACCCATTTCATACAATATCTTTTTTCTCTGCAGGTGATTCACTATATTAAAAACAAAAACAACAAAAGAACAATGACTGCCAAAGCACCCACCTCTATTCAGAAGTATCAGCTCATGCTCCTAACTAAGAAACACAAAGGCACCAACCCTGTGTAATTTGTCCTTACACAAACATGCCCTGCACTCTGATCCTTGAGACAAAAAGTGTGTCAACTGTTCTGTCTACAAAATAAAACCCAGCATATGGGAACAGCACTCCTCTCGGTGCAAAGCGAGCACTTATTCACGGATTCAACAGTGGAAGTGGCAGTTGGTCTCATGAGCATGCACTGCATGGGAATTAGTTGGTTTCATAATATGGTGTGGGAGAAAGTGACTTATAAAAGTCTTCTCGTGCCTTTCCTATTTCCACTTCTAAAGCTTTAAAGCTGTCAGCTCTTCTCCCACTTCTGCTGGTACGACTGGAAACTCCCCGGGGAAGGGACCAGACGTACCTATCTGGAACTTCACTTGCCAAGCTGAGAGAAATCACTTTCAAAGTGAAAGAACAAGTGTTGGGGGGTCATTTATACACTACCACTGGAATACTGAAGACAAACAAGGCAGAGCTCCACAACGGATGTGAAACCAGACCCTGGGATGTAGTTGTGCTTTCAGGCACTGTGATGAAAGGGCGAGGGAAAACCTCTTCCTGGTACAGCAGAACGGAAGGTTTTTCATGGAATGGTCTACAGTAAACACCCCTGGACACAGAGAAATGTGACAGACCAACAAAAGAACAAGGGGCTAAGCAGCTACGTCCGTTCTCGTTCCTGCTAAGATCAAGGCAGACAAGACTGCCCTGCACAGAGATTTTACTGTCATTCAGAAACTGCTGATCCTTAAGAACAAATTATATCCTCTCTTCTGCCACCCGCAGTGAAGGAAAAAACGCTAGTTGCTCTGGTTAACAATTCTAATACACGCACCAGTGCAGAAGCATACCTCAAGTTACTACTGCTTTACAAAACCTGATCCTTTTCATTCACAAAGAAAAGCGTATTTGAGCAGCGTCTGTCCTATCTGGACCTGGCATTAGTAACAGCCAAAGTAGAATACCAATGGTCTCAAAGCCAGCCAGCTTGAAACTGCTGCACAATATTCAGGCCTATGTCACGTGAACACCGTGCAACGGTGCACGAGAGAGTGAGTGTCAGGGCCTCTGGCCTCACCAGAGAGGGGCTCCCAGAGACTGCCAGGGCTCATGCTCAATTCAGGATAGGCTCCTGCTGCCTTGTATCAGACAAAGCCAAGCCCCAGCAGTAGAAGACAGTAAGGAAAGTGCATCTCAGCTGCCCAGAGATGTTGGTACGTGCCCTGAGCTGTAAGGAAAGGCAGTGCCAAAGCATAACAACGAATGTCATCTTGGGACTAGTCTCCTAGGAAGCAAAGCCACCTTCAGTGAGATACCAGCTCTTGGAGGATGAAGGCAAACTGTTCCGTCCCGCAGCTGACAAATGGAAGTCTGTAGCCAAGGCATATTTCACCATGAACCTACTGCCATTTGCACGCTCATGCATAAGAAACACCTGTATGGGGGGAAATGCCATACGAGTCTTCAAAATCAAGCTGGTCCGAGTATTTTTTTTTAGCGGCGCACTCAGGCAAAGAAAACTGCAAAAAATCAAGCATACTGGACTCATTTGGCTGTGCTAATCAGAGCAGTAACCCGGAGTTTGGAAAACGCAAGCCAGAAAGTCAAGCAAGTTCCAAACCTGGAAGCAGTCCAGTCAGCAACAAGAAAACAAGCAATCCATAAAACGTATAAGAAAGAGCATACTAGCAGAAGACGAGCACACTGACTCAGCTGCTGATTTAGGCTGCAGGTCAGGATGGGCTCCGGGGTGAATGAAAAGGATCACAAGTCCCTCGTGGCTTTTTTCTAGGTGAAGGCAAGCCCCTTTAGCACTTAAACACCAAAAAAACGATTTGAGATTTTCTTAGTGCCACAGCAAGCTGCAGCAGTACTGACAGAACGTACATAAAGTTGATTACACCAGGAAGAAAAGGAGGGAATTTCACCTTTGTGCTGTCAAACACAATCAACTTCTCTTGCGTAGTATCACAGTTGAGTCCTAAATTGCTATGCATCTCCATATAACAGCAAGCACAGCAGGGCATTATGGCTTGGGGTTGCGTTCTCTAAATAGAATTGTAACTGTTCTCCCGACTACAGTCTCACTCGCTAGTTGAAGCTTCAGTTTCACAGAACATTTGGCTGGACAGAACCTCAAGTGCCATTTAATTTATCTCCTGCTTTAAGCCAGGATCAACTCCAGTTTATCTAATTCCCGACTGAAGCTTGCCTACAATGATAAGGGATCCCAAGACATCAGTAGGCAATATATCCCACGGCTAAAGAGTTTTCACATTAGAGAGGTTTCCCCGTTACCTTAAATCTTCTTCATTGGAATAAAGCTTTTTCCTTTTCAAAGTTCACTGTGAACGAGGCACTTCTTTTTCCTACCCTGGGTCAAGCATTTACGCATTTCAAGACCGCTACTGTATTTCTGTTGTCACCTCTGAAACAATTTGGTTATTTCATTTTCCTGAAGGGTCGCATCTCCGAGAACTCGGACCGTTTATGGTATTCTCCCCTGATCTCTTTTCAGATGGTTCTCATCGTTTTTGAATTCTGGAACCCCAAAGACCACGCCACAGTGTCAAAAGGCATCATATTCTCAACCTTCACAACTTCTGCTACCTCTCTGCAAACCATAGGACCATGTGCGAAAGGAAATTCATTGAGTCTGACATAGTATGCACTTGATAAACCTAGGGGGCTGTTACTCATTTTCTATTTCCCTTCTACACCTTTGAAATTGTTTAAACATTTCAGTAATTTTCTATGAAGTTGAACTCGCTGATCTGTCCTTGGCCCCTCCCCATTTCCATTTTGCAAGGAGGCGTTACGTGTGCCTTTCTCTCGTCTTCAAGGAACTCGTTCACCTCCCACAGACTGCCAAGGACAGTTGCTAACTCTTCTGTAGCACACGTCTGGCTGAAGCAAAGAATCCTGAGATGACTTTCGCCACATCACACTGACCTGAGAAGATCTCAGCTCTGCATGCCCTAGCTTGTTTGTTCCCTGTTTCGGGCTTAGCTCTTAGCTTTCCTATTAACAAATCTGCTGCGTTTATCTTCGAAAGACAGAATCCTGAAAAGACTTAGTCACGTATGTGAGAAGGCCTTACTGTACGACCACTGAAATCTCAGAAAACTGTTTCCATGCCCTGCAATAAGCATATTCCTGTGCAAAGATACTATCCTGCTATTAATACTGCACAGACAGTATTACTTTTCATACTAAAACCAAAACCTTTAAGCAGCAAAGCCAGCAATCAGCAACTTTTTTTCCTTTAACAAAGCAAGGTATGAATGTTGCTGCTGTTTTACTTAAAAAAGCTGATCTCCTGACTTACCCAGGGTGAGAGATTTGTGCGTGGAGCAGAAGATGATCGCCACTGTGTCCGCTGGTGTGAAACCAGAGTCATTTCTAGAAAAAAAAAAACAAAAACAAAAAAGAGTTCTAGTGATCTCTAATAGAAAAAAAACAACCCACCTTCTTAAAACATCATTGATCAAATATATTACTTGGGGGATCCATATGCATGTACACATCCCTTTGATCAGTACTAGTGACAGAAATAATTCACAAATGAACGGTAGCGTTTGATTTATTTATTTTTCATGCGGCATTGTTTCTCAGTGGTGGCAAACTCTCTAATGAATCTGCTCTCTCGTGAAGAAGAGTTCTAAACACGTGATATGTAGGACACAACTTGATTCCAGCAGGGGCTGCCTTTGCAAAGGTCCTGTATCACAGCAATGGCCAGGATCGCCTCTATAAAATAAGAGAATTACCTACAATTTCTTTTCCCAGTCCATGATGACAATAAAACACTCAACTGAGACAGAATATTCAATTCCATGCTATAAACACTGCTTAGAATACAAAGTGGAAGAAAACTACAGAGAAAAACTGCATCTAAGGGTTGAGGCAGCAGAAGTGAGGCCAGAAAAAACGACACAGAGGTACGTGTCTGGATCATAGCCCTTGGTCCCTATTTCGAATTGTTTTTCTGAGACTCTAAGTATTAATCAGTGTCCGAGCTGGTGACAACTTAAAACACCTTAGATTTTACATTCGGGACAGATTTTTTCCCCCAGCTCAGATAGAGCCAATCAAAAGTTATTTAAAATTGCCTTCCTAGTATGACCTCGCCACAGAATTTTTTTCTTGTGGCACTAGAAGAAGTCTAAGTAGCTGCAAGACACGGCTCCTTCCTTTATGATCCTCCCTTACAGACGTCGTATGTTTTATATAAAGCATATGCCTGTTGTCTGCTGTACTGTGGCCCTTTGCGTTGAGCACAGTGCTGCTAAGGAAAATAACCCAGAAAGCACCCAACAGAGACACCTTTGGACCACTAAGCCTTCTGACAACACTATTCTGACTGTTCTACTTCTTTTTTTGAGAAATGAACGTAGAACTTTTCTTCCTAGTCGCTATTTAAAAAGAAAAAAAAAAACCCTCTGCCAAACGTTAGTTCAGGACAACTGTCTGTTAAGAGTCACCATATAAATGTAACACGTTTGACATGTACAAAGAAGACCGGACTGCCAGCCCAGCAAATGAGTCTTGAGATGTAAAAAGTCAAACTGAGTTCTCTCTCTCATATGTCATCAGCATGTCTGCAGGGCAAATTATACCTTCAGTGACATCTGTGCAAATCCATTTTTTTTCCAGTGGATGAGGTATAGCAGTGATTGATTGAGATTTAACAACTCTGTAATTAACACACACGAAAGGACCGGATTCAGGTCCCGTTCGCTTAGCCTACAAAATCCTAACAGAGAAAATGCAGTAAGGACGATATGAGATAACAAAATGAGGTCACCCCTATTCAGAAACCCGCTCTTTAGGCATTTTTCGTATTGCCCAAAACAAGAACATCGCACAAAAATATTCACGCGCTCTGATTCGGGACACTCGATTACCTTGTAGAGAAAAGGAAAGTCAAAAACATGAAGCTCATCTGGACAGAAAATACTGAAAGAGAAACAAGTTAAAATTAGACTTACATTGCAGCAGCAAACATCCCTTAAATCCCTGCGAGCGCCATGTACCTGCCTTCTGTACCTACTCGGGACACCAGAAGGCAGGCTGCACCATGGCAACCCAGAGAAAGCTGATGATGGGCAACCCTTAGAGCTGGTGATTAGGACAGTGGTGTCTGGAAGAACAATGCGCATCCGGAGAGAGCTAGCGCTGGTATTCTGGCTACACTGGTTCGTCCTGAGGTAACTTTCGAATCCACTCCTCTGTTTTCACTAGTTTTGCTCACTGGGTCGACAGCACAAAATCTCTTGGATGCGCTCTGGTTGCCAAACGTTTAAATGAAGTCCCATGCTACAACGGGTAAGCACGATGGCAATAAAATATTCTCACACGATACATTACTCTCCTGATGAATGGTAATTATTAACAGGAAATAATTATACGCATTTAATTCCATGTGAGACAAAGGCTAAATCCTGAACCGGGCAGCGCACCTCAGACAAAGCAGCTGCTCGTTCAAGCTCAGTCAACTTCGCAAGCGTGGCTGTGCCTTGTGCTGACTGAGGGGAGGCCTCCTCTCTGCCAGCTCACACGATACCTGCAGGGGTTCTGGGCCACGCAGAGCCCACACTCGATCTGCGGAGACGTTGGGAATGAGCTCAGGGAAGCAGGCAGCTCCCCAGCTGTGCTGTGAGTAGCTGCTGGGGCTGCAGAGACCAGCTCTGTGCCGGAGGGCAGGAACTCCCTGCGGAGCTGGAGGAGAAGCCCTATGACCTGCGCGGACCTTTCCAGCTACGGAGGGAGGGCTTTCACTTTCAGCAGAACCTAGGGTAAATTCTCTCCCTTTTCCTTGCAAAACTTGTGAGTGCAATAAAGCTTGTGTGCCCCTGAGGGTAGCGCAAGCCAAGAGAATGCGTCTGATTGCGACCTGAGTTTATAACCGGGCAACGTGGCAGGGATATTAGCTATTACCAGTGACATTTTCCGTTCTCTTACATACATTTCCTAGGATATATAAATGTCACCTCAGCACGCACTTAAATACTTCCTTCATGAACTAAGGAATCAATCCATTGTTCCTGAACTACAGTTCTCCCGCAACTAAGTACATTAATCTCATACGCACAGAAAAAAAAAATCCCTTAATACAGATAAGTCTGTAAAGCAACATGCACGCGCTGCGACCAATTATCCCTCGTGCACGTTTTGCTGTGGCTAGAATATTAACATAAAAACCACATGAAAACATTAATCAGCGGAATAACAAATGTGGTTTCATCTCAAAATCCGTGTGCTGATTTCCCACTGTGGTATAACACAACACAGACATCCAGCCAACACACCCGATGAAGGAACAGAAACTTCTGTCTGGAATACAACATACATATTCATCTCCACAACTTACTTATTGTTTTGTTTTATAAATATTTTAGGGAATAAAACAGACATTTAGTATCTCCTCAGCAGTTTCAAGGCTTGTGTTAATATCTGCATCAAGAAACTCCAATTATGCACACTGGAAATTAGTAGTATATATGGCGATCTTTAACGTAGCGCACTACAGGTCGGGTATGTAGTTACACGTGGCACAAATGCCAAGCACTCTCTGCAAAAAGAAATTACAAGAGAGGCAATGGAAGGAACCATTTTGCAACGTCTGTTCAAGAAAGAACATGCCTTTTTATCTGAAAGACAGCCTTCTCCAAAGTGGACATCGCAGTAATTACATTACTTCGTTCTCCGTTTCTCTGCACTTTAAGTCAGAGACGCAGACTTCCATACCCTTCTTTTTTCCCCTGACAACTCTGCTCTTATTGAAGGTTGTGGTCCTCCTCAGGTGCCCATAGAAATAATTCTTTCCACTGTTCTGAAAAAGCCCATTCGAACGGCTTCCTTCATTGGTTTCAGAATAAAGTATATACGCAGCACCAATTCCAGTTACACGTAATATTTCACACAGCGTTTTACAACCCCCTCAAAAAACTGCCACAATCAGAACACGTAAGACAGAAGAAAAGCTGACCCACAAAGGACAGGGCAAATCTCCCAGAGCGACGGTTTCGTTTATGCAGTACATGTTATTTTGATTAGACAGAAATGTTCACATATGCACACGTGAGGAAGGCAATGCACTGATTTCTTAAAATCTACCGGTTTTAGAGAATTTGAGATGTGATTTACCCTGCAGTACGCTGCAGTTACTTCTCCTCCAAGCTAACTGGAACTGTCTCCGCACAGTCTGAAGCAAGACAGGAATTATCTACTGGGAGCGGAGACAGTGCCTGTATACCACTGCCCTTCCCTGGGAGGTAGTGATCTGCAAGTGTATTTTTAACTGATGGCAAAGATACCAGCAGTCTATTCTCACGTGTGCGTTACTTAAGGCTGAATGAACAGAGTGCTTCTAAAACAAACTCTGTACCAAATGTGTTCATCCACAGAAATGTATTAACACCTTCAAACTCCCAACTAGTTTTTAGTCCGTACAACAGTACGGAGCCATTTAAAAGTTACGACGCTCAAACGCAGGTATTTCCTTTTTGTTTGGAACACCTCTATGCAAACATGGCTGTTTAAGAACTGAGCAGCCAAAATCTCAACAGTCACGAACACTTGGAAAGTGAAATCACACCCTTTTGGAAAGGAAGGATCACCAAGCAATCTCAGGGACGCCCAAAGAGCAGGGCTCACCCCTTTCGACATGCTTACTCAATATTTTACAAGCACCCAGTGCCTGAGAAGTCAAGTAATCTATTCAGTTTACTGGATACATTGAAAATGCAAGCTCTAAACCCACGCCAGTATTCCCTCAGCCCCACTCTTCCCAGTACGTGTAAGCTCACTGCACACAAAAATTGCCGATGAATTAGACATTTTAAGATGATACTTACTTATAAACACTACTATAATCAAGCTAAACTTATCGAGGTCAATATTTGGATTGGCGAAGGTATCGCAGAAGGTAGTGTAGATAATCATCAGGAGCACACAGCTGCTGATCGTGCCAAATGGAGGCTTCTTCCTCTCGAGCCAGTCCTTGATGTATCTTCGGACGACCTGAAACACAGAAATCAACAGGTTGCCTCTTTTCAAAGATGCAGGGAGCCAACTTGGGCATCACAAAGTGAATCTGACAGCAGAAAGACACAAAGAGAAGAGAGTAATTTGGATGACGGCCACAGTGGATTTCAAAGCTTCCCTGCCACACAACTCTTCTTCTGGGGAATTCAACATTTGTAGTGCAACTTCCACTGGGCGTCCATAATGAGAGTATATTTTCAAGTACATTCAAATCCATCCTTAATCATGCCAAATGTTCTTTGCTAGCTGTCACTGAGACATGCCCATTAAGCCTCCCCAAAGTTTATCTCCTCTGCTGATACTAATGGATGTATGTAATTATCACAGTCCCCTTTGCATCAACAGACAATTCCAAGTGCAACTTTGGGAATCTTAAAAATCTGACATCTTCAGGAATTTTAGGACGGCGGATAATCGAAAGTGATCCATGGAACATTTTAATATTTAAATAGCCAGCGATGCACCAGAAGTTTTTAATTAAATTATAACTCAAGCTTGAAAAGCAAAAGTGCATGTGTTGTGGGAGTTTAAATAATTCAAACTCTGAATATCTAGAGTTTTTGTAAATCCAAAGACAAATGCCATTTGCACGCTTGCAGAATACCAGAATTAACACATGAAAACAAGCAAACCTACTGTACTTCAGCTAACTTCTGCACTTTCAGGAAATTGAATCTGAAGTTGTTTCTTAAGGTATTTTTTTCCCCCTCTTGTACAAACATCTATAAATTTTAAAGTAAATCCCACTTGCAAATTATGCCAAATGCTACAGGACAATGCATCACCAGATACAATACACCCATTTCAGCCTTGCCTGGGGAGTTGCTTTTATTTTTTCTCTTCACTCTGTACGGTACGAAAAAACTTTTAAAGCTTTTCTCATACAGATGTGATTTGTATTAATTTTTAAGCAATCACGTTATCTTGACTAATTTATCCTGAGACTCTCGATATTCACTGTTACCTTATTCTTTCAGAAATAACAGCACAAGATCCAAAAACAATTCTACCAGGATACTCTAAAGGTGTCTCATTACCTTCGCATAGTAATACCATAAATAAACATCACCATTATCAGTCAATAAAACAGAATATTTTCGAGGTATTTGAGCTTAATACTATAGCATCAGCACCAACGCTACCACAGGACATTTTCGCACACCAGCTGCCAAAGCTGCTGGATTGACCTCATAGCTGTCAACTTTCTCACTGCCTTCCCTGCTTGTTTGCAGATGTCTCCAGAGACAAGTCCTCTAAGTAGTTCCCCCAGTAACCAAAGGAAATAGACCCGATAAACCACCTGGCAGGTCATCCACTAAAAACTCTGCACATTGGAAGCTGAGGTCCCTTGGTTAGTTCAGCCCAGGGAACGGCACGGAGCTGTGTCTGGGGAGGGTGCAGCTGGGCTATTAGGAAAAGGTTCTCCACCAGAGCATGGTCAGCACTGAAACAGCCTCCCCAGGGTATCGCTCACACACCTCAAACGAGGTCTGGGAAGGGGTGGATCCTGGCTACTACCACGCACTATGACTATGTCTGTACAGGGTATAACTAAAACATGCATGACAATACTGATTTCATATAAGTATTCAACACCGATGCATAAAGGAATGCATTTTAGAGCTGAAATTATTTAACTGAAATCTTCAATCAGCTGATACCATCTTCAGATATCCATCTCAACTAAGTCTGCAATTACCGTGAATGAGCATGCACAAATGTCAACCCAGCTCTCTACTGCACTTACTGTTAAAAAAAAAGAAAAAGAGAAATAACAGAAGGTGGGATCAGACCACGTAGAAATTAAACTGCGGCTTTAGAAGTTCACCAGTTCAACTCTGTACCACGTGACATATACACTGTAAAACCACAGAGGAGTACATCCTCTGCAACACAGAATATGATACATTCTGATCTTCTCCCAAGCTTCAAAAATAGGTACAGTCAGAGGTCAGTTCAGCCTACCATCACTGATTCCAAGTAACCCAAATCCTTCAATTATTTTAGAGAGGAAAGAAATAACCCAACAGGTTCTTACAAGGAAGATCACGTCGGCTGATTCACTCTGACTGACAAACAATCCATTTGTTACTTATTCACGCCCTGCAGAGTTGTTTCAGGACTAGGATGCTTTGAGAGCCTTTTAATTCTTAACCCAATTTTATAACTTTCCAGTGTTCAGACAAACAACATCTTGCCGAGTTTGGTCGTGAAATAATGCTAAATCCCACAAATACAGCAGGGACAACACACACAAGAGGTACAGAATTAGGCAGGAAACCTGCTGGTTCTGTGGTGATGGCAGATTGTGACAGCAACTCCATTAGAGGTTGAAAAGCCACAGGCAGCACAGACTGAAACGATTACATAAAGAATCCATGAGGTAAAATCAGAGCACGAAGAGGGACACTGCCTCATTCATCTGTAAATACAGAGAGCTAGTGCAATGATTCCTGCGTGCTATGCGCTGAACCAAAGACGCCGTCTGGCACTATACTGACGTGCTGCTTCTTCATTGATGAAGTCCAGCCCACTAATTTTGAAGCACACACCACTATGAGGGGGCACAAGCACCAGAGAGACACGCAGTTGCAAAAACGTCCAAATTGATATTTCTGTGAGCAGTTGAACTCGCAGCCTGGAGCAGAAATGTGAAGAACTGACATCCAAAGCAGATGCATTGGACTGGCACGCTGCTGAGAAAGAGCAAAACGGACGATGCTCTTTAGATGGAATGATTCCACAGGCCCCAGTAAAAGGGAATTCCTTATAAAAAAAAATCAGTTAGAAACGGCACTGTTAAGTAGGGGAAAAAAGACAGAGGTGTGAAAATAATCAGCGTGAAACTTCAAAGCCGTTAAAAGCATATTTACATGAGGAAATATTGCAGGGTGCTACCTGATCACAGAGAAACCACTTACCATTTTTTAAGGCACCAAGGCCTTGCCACCCCTAGCCCTGCTGAGGCTCCTGCAGAATTACATCTACAGGGAGAGCCTGTGACCTCTGGGCCTGTGCTAGCAAACCCATTAAGCACAAAGGACCGCAAGGATTCTCATGCAGATTCAAATGCCAGCCTCAAAGTGCAGGGAACTCCTGATGGCTGACCTAGAGGCTGCACATAAAAAGACCAAGCCTTAAACTGGCTTACTGGAGAAAAGCAAGGAAGAGAAATAAAAATTCAGATAAGACGGTATTTCATAGCTAAACTGCACGATGAGAGCTGCTGAATAAAACGAAGGAAGGTTAGATGATAACCACACAAAAACGTATCCAACAGGCAACCTCGTGCCTAAGACCTGGCAATCTCCAAAGCTTCTCGGACAGGCATCGGCTCAAATCCACTTCAAAAAACAACTCCAGGCTCAAACTTCCCTCCTGCCCAGAATTTCACTTATAGCAACAAAGGAATGGAATTACGCGTCAATTAACAGTCGTGAGCCCACTTCAAACTATTTCTTCTACCAGAACGGTTGCATCTAGCACACTTTTCCTCCAGATTGCTCAGCATCTCGCTGTAACCTTCTTGTTGACACAACAGCCTTCCTAAGCAAATGGGCTGTTTATCTTCCTAATTCACTTAGCATGCCCTGTGCAAAGAAACACGACCTGCTCTTCCAGGAAGGCAGGTAAATACCGCCCATCTGTTAGAAGATCATACATGAAAATGGTAGGAGATGCATTATAGAAAAACAATTATCTTATTATGCCTTCATAACAGTCAAACTACATACCCAGAGAAATCCATCAGTAAAATACAGTTAGACTGTTTCCACCTGCCTGCTCAAGTGCTGGGCATGCATGATAAAAAATGCAATAAACAATGTAATTCATTAATGTTCATTATTAATTGATCTAAATAGGACAAGGAGCATTTTTTCCCCTAGTGTACATGGAACGGAGCCATCTCTGACACGTGTAATACACTACACCCTTTAAAAACTACCTCTGTTTTCAACTTATTTTATTTTCAACTCTTGAAGTAAAAAACGAGAGGAAATGATTGTGAAGCCACTTTTTCCTCTTCCCACAGGAACATCTCTTTGTATTTGCATTATTATGCAAAGTTGATTTTTTTTTTTTATAAGCCCATCGAAGTTTCCAGACCGATGTAACCTTTAAAGAGAAGTTACCTTTTTAATGCACTTTCACTACTGTTGCTTTTTGGCTTTTGTTACGGACTTCAAAACACCTAAACAGAACACATGAGCTTCAGAGTTGTAACAAAGAAACACTAGCTACTTCTTCCTTGTGTTGAAATGCTTGAGGAAGCAAGCTGAAACAAGGCTGGACTTAACTACTGTACTCAGGGATAACGCTAACTGATTTACAGTGTATATGAAGCTAGGATTCCTAGATAATTCTTTACTACTATTCTCACTACTATAACTTTGCAATGCAAGATTTTCTTTTGACAAGCTATCAGTCAGGCTAGAAAGATATGAAAGAAGACAATTCCTGGGGTGAAAGAAAAAGAGCATGGCCAGCAGTTCGAGGGAGGTGATCCTCCCCCTCTACTCTGCCCTGGTGAGGCCTCACGTGCAGTACTGCATCCAGTTCTGGGATCCCCAGTACCAAAGAGACAGGGAACCCCTCACAAGAGCCCAGCATAGGGCTACAAAGATGATAAAGGGTGCAGAACACCTCTCTTATGAGGAAAGGCTGCGAGACCTGGGGCTGTTCAGCCTTGAGAAAAGGAGACTCCAGGGATCTGATCCACGTCTATTAATATCTAAGGAGCAGGAGGCAAAGGGACGAGGCCGGACTCTTCTCTGCAGTGTGTGGCGATAGGACGAGGGGAAATGGCCACAAACTGAAGCATAGGAAGTTCTGCAAAAATGTGCATGGGAACTTCTTCACAGCACAGTGATGGAGCACTGGCACAGGCTGCACAGAGAGGTGGTGGAGTCTCCTTCTCTGGAGATGTTCAAGACCTGCCTGGACGGGAACAGTTCATGAAATCTGGGGAAAAAGAAAGACTGACAAGCCTCTTGGCTTTTTTCCTCAGTTTACCTCTAAAAGCTGCTTTCCTTCATTCTCCCCACCAGCTCACCCCTAAGAGAGAGCTCCTGACACACACATGCCTTCAAACCAAACTTCAAAAAGCCCACGTGAGACCCTTCTGAAAATTAATTACCACATCTTAGAGCAATTTACAGCTGTTGCTTCAAAACACTAGAAACAGGTGCAACGTGGCAAAGAATGTAAAGTGACTCTGTTAGAGCAGAACATATATTCTCCTCATATTTCTGTGGGGACAATGTTTTGTTTGCTGTTGAGTCAAGTGTCAGGAGGGAGTGAACTGTGGTCCAAATGCCGTTTTTATCTGACATCTCAGTTTCCCGCAGCAAGGTTCAGGAAGCACTCGCCTCACAAGATACCGTTCTTCCTGCTCCCTGCAACTCCCTGGAGCCTGAAGAAGTAGGACTGCTTCTGTGTGGGGTTAAGTTATGAGAAGGAAAGCATTTGACATCGCTCCCTTTTTACAGGGGTTGCTTTGAGCATTGTTCCCAACCCCCTCTCCACAATAAATGAACGTTAGGTTAAAGGGAACTGTTCCTTCAGCTCGCTAGTAACCACTGCACAACTTCCCCTTGTGATTTCTTATACTTGGAAAAATAAATACATTGCTCGGCCTTTTAGCTTCAGTTTCACTGACAACTTGTACTGCGATGTAGCACTCTTTTTAAGCTATGCTTATAAACACACCTCCAGAATGCTGATAGGGTTCCTCTGGAACGTTCTGGGCAATGATGCAGAAGGCACTTAAAGTCCTTCACTAGTAGAACATCGAGGTTTTTTTGTGTAACTAGGGTTCAGCAAGGATTTCTGTTCAACTGGCTTCATTTTATAGATTCAGGAAGAAGAACCACTAGAATGATAACATTAATTTTAGCTTTAGTTAAGGTCTGTTTAATATGAAGTGCCCACTTTACGCTGGCAGACAAATTACCAATGGGGCAACTAGAGAATGCATGAATGATAATGTACAGACAAGCTTTTTATTATTTATTCATAGAAAACAGTGGGTTTTGGTGTGCTGCTTTGAAAAATGTTCAAACTAGTAGAATATAATGAAAGCACAGTGAAAATTCTATTTCATTAACATTTAATCATAAATTGCTCTTTAATATAAAACATAAAATAAAAGTCTGTCATAAGCACTTAGGTGCAGAGAATAGAGAAAGCCTTCAAAACGGGGAAAGGAAATACTGCAGTGGCTTTCACTATTCCTGCTGCCTGCCACTTCAGAATAAAAAAAATAAGCACAGAAACAACAGTCTTCAGCCAAATGCTCAAGAGTTGGTCAGGAAGAAACTATTTAGACATCTCTCAAAACCTTATCTCTCGCTGCCTGTAAGCATTGCCTACAAAGAAACAAGTTCAGCAAAATCACAGCAGCTCAGGAGCAGCAATCTTCATTAGACTTCATAGAACTCTGCCATCCAGTAGAAAAGCCATCAGAACTTTTGAGATGCCAGAACAAATGCAAAAGCATCTCCTGTGACACGTCTGTTACCATGCTTATTGTGTAACAAGTATTCTCAAATTCCCCTCGAAGGCCTACAAGAGTGAATTACAAATAAGCTGTTACACTCAAGGCTTACAGAGCGCCAGATTATACCTCTCCAAGAAATCCTCCCAAAGAAATCTTACCCTTTACTCTGTGAATACAAATACAATACCATAGTATTCACATTGATTTGAATGATATCATGCTATTGATTAGGCAAAACACATCTACAGACACGGAGGATGCAGGCCACTGCAGACAGCCAAAGCATCTGTGACAAAGAACAGAGTAATTATCCTTATGGAAGGTCATCCATCAGCAACTGCTATCTGCAAGCCTCAGTGGCTTCCAGATAACAGAATGTCTTTCCTCCTCCTTTACCAGTTACTTCTTTAACAACCTGCAGCCACCACCTGAGCAGAGGACACCCTTTGACTTTACATGGTCAGAGGCAAAAATACTGTATCTTCCTGTCAACAGCAGTCTAGGCACACGCTAAAAGATTCTTTCAGAAAGAATAGAAAAAAATACATCAAGGACACTACTGTAAAGTCCTCCCATCAGCTAGCATTAAGAAAAAAAAAGCCAACAAGTCAACCAAGCAACACAAACTCTATACACTTTGCCATAAAGCAAGAAAGAACACAACATTAAACAAACAAGCAAACAAAAAAAAAAAAACCTAACTCATCTGCTTTGCTCATTTTCCCTTTGCAGCCTGCTCAGGAAACCACCATCCTGGCAGCACAGGTTTTCCCAGAGGTGAGACTTTTTTTATTATTATTATTTAAAGGAATATAACCCCCATGGAGAACGCTTTCTTTAAGCAGCCTCCTCTGTTTCACAAGGATGAGGATCAGTGTTAAAACCTGTGTTGATTACAGCTGAATTAAGAAGATTAGCAACCCTCCAAGCAGGCAGTTCCCGAGCTCTGTTTTTCCCCAATCAAGCCCTTTGCTACTAGGGAACCTTAGCAGGCGTTCTTGCACCGACTGCACGTGGTAGGCAATTGACATCACAGGCGTGAAATGATAAATTAGGAGTAATTGCTGAGGCTGTCATTCATGAATTGTGGGCCATTATCTCCTAATGCATCTGGAATCCCAGAGCGAGCAGCTTGGGATTCACAAAGCACTGCTACATTGCTGTGCCCCGCGTTGGGCAGCAGTCCAGTAATGACTCAGTAGTGGTCCACAAATGAAACGCACAGCCTCCCATTTAATTCAAAGATGATCCGAGCTACCTCTGTCTGAAGTGCAACAAGACACATTACTGCATCTCCTGATGACACTGCTTTCCCCCCTCTTATGGTTTTTCCCTGTGTTACTTGCATGTTACATTTGGACATCTACCTTCAAAAAAAGGCTTTAATCCCTCACTAAGCAGGTTGGTTTACTTTGGTACAGTTCTACCTAATCACAGCAATCAATGTAAATCATCCTTGGAACTTGTGAATTGAAGCTATCCTTGGCATTTCCTTCCTTCCATAGCCTCTGAATAGACAGAACAGTATCTCTAGGAACTATAGCTTTTATGCTTAGAGGAATGTGAGCTATTCCCATTTATCATTCACTTCCAGTCATTGCTTTAAACATTTCTAAAGGAAAGAATCATCCTTAGGTTTTTTGTTAAAATGTATTCATGAAAAACAATCTCTTATATAAATTTGTGATTGAGTTACACAAGCTTTAAGATTCTCTATGGACTTTTCCTTCAGTTCCTAAATCACATCTGCTATCAGTTAAATCTCATCACATTTCTCATTTGAGCTCGTTCAGAGCACTTAATACTTACTGCTCAATCCCCATTAATTAGCCTTACTATTTGTTGCAGCCAAAAAAAACCCACAGCCACTCACCTCACAAAGCAATTTCTTGTAACAACTTTCCAAGGCAGATGAAAGTCCTCTTGAAATTCTGCACTTTATCTAGCAATCTACTATCACTGTCAGATCACGCTGCAGTACAGATTGCTGCTGCTCAGACTATCGCTGTCAGTTACTTTATTTCTAGATCTGCTGCCACACTATTTCTTAGAAACTTGCAAGTAAGGCAAGAACTTCAACTTCTGGGACCTCCCAGGACTAGAGAACTCAAGAAACTTCGCTTGTTCCACGTTTCGTAGAGAACCAATTCCATTTTGACACGATAAAAATGTGATTCACAGACATGTTTTCTAAGTAACCCTTTGCAGTGCCAAGTAAGGAGGAGGTTCTTGAGCACTTGACTCAAAGCGTGTGACCAATCCAATAGGCACAGATTGAACACCCAGGTCACGCAGTCACAGATGCTATGGCTAGCGCTGTGCTTATCACACTCCTTGAACAATCACAGTTTAATTACTTTGATCACGTGAAAAACAAAATTCACTGCGACTTAGTAAACTACAATACGCGTTGCCACTTTGGAAATGTGTGATTACAGTTTGATACAAGACTGATTCACAGCTCTACGCAGCACAGGCAGGGACAGATTAATGTTTCCCAGAACGCTTCACAGGCTGCACTTTCATTGGCCTGTATATTTTGACCACATTTTGCCTTTCAGAGTCAGTTCTAGGCTTAAAAATCTCAGAAAGCTCCTGATGAATCCAGAGACAGAAACAGTTCTCCTCTGAAACGAGGGGGAAACCGCCCGATATTCCCTCAATGAACTATTTTGTGCCTGAGAGAAACAAATGCTAAGAAGTATTTAAGAATTAGGCTCTAGGTGTTTCACTGTACAAAAAGAATAGTGCACACTGTGAACTGGAAGGAAAAAATGTTTGTGAAAAACAGATACCACAGAAATAAGTGTCAGATAGTACTTTAAATTACAGTGTCTTTGCATTCAGTGAACTTATTTCAATCATACTTCACGAAAAATAAGGCCTTGTGTTTGAGTGTGAACAACGAGCACATGACGAAACAAGGAACAGCCGCTCATCCCATGAATCCCTTCCATCCGCTGTTACAACTGATGGAGGAATCACGTAGAAAAGAATCGTATCTGCATGAATGCAAAGTGTATGCAACATCGATCGAGCAGTCTTCACTTCACTATTTCTTAACTGAATGCTTCACCCTTACGTATCTTCCCAGACAGAGAATTTTTTTATTCTGTAGTTAGCAGCAGATACTATACAAGGAGAACTTCCTTCATCATCCAGGCAAAGAACACGTGACCAGAGCACTACAGAGTATTCTCAAAGCTCATCTGTATACAGGCGCAATTCCTCGCAGGCTGGGCTGCCATTTTCCCCACTTCATGCTCACAAACTCCCTTCTCGACATGCAGTGGTGTATGTTTGTGGTAGTGAGGGACAGATGCTCAATCTCAACAAAGATCAATGTGGCTCCAGGGAGTACTGTAGCATCTTTTCTCTGATATTAGACTCCACTATCCCGAGGCTGTTCCCTACGCGGTAGCATGCCGTGTTCCTGGCCTGTCTTTAAGATAGCTCTCTTTATCTTATTTTTAAAATGAAGATGTATATTTAAAAGACATACCTGTCCAATAAGAAGGGGGACTACAACGGTCATAAACAGCTGCGAGAATATAGATGTAAAAGGCACAGAGGAGGATGATCCAAGCTACAAAATAAAAATATATCATTAATATTCAACTGTTCCTTAGTCTCTGTAAATACACAGTTACCACATATTCATGTTCTTTTATTATATGCATAAAAACATGGAAGCAAGTGCATGTGTATTTAACTATTAAGTCCTAATAAGGCATTTGGTATTCCACAGTAACAAAAGTAAAACAATCCCTGGTCGATTATGTGGCAACCTAAAGGAATAGTTCCATCAATATTCATTTAATTGAAACCCTACTACACGCATCTGCAAAGTAAATCGTGTTAGCATTTGTACAGCGATAGCCTAAAAAGACAGGGACTGAACATCTATCTAACTGAGCTGGTAACTCAGCAAACCTTACTATTTATACAACTATCAAGCAACAGAAAGATAGCATTTTCACACTAAAACTGACAGGAAATAATGAAGATATTTGTAGCGTTATTGAAGTAAAAGCTAAAAGAGATATCTACTGAAAGCACACAGCTACTCCTTCACCTTGACAGGTAGGCAATGACGGGCTTTGTCTTCAAACAGGTCATCTCTTCATTGCTACATTAAATACTATTTAGTACTTTTCTTTTTTTGAAAATGCAAGAAGAAAAGGTGAACCAAGCAAACTTAGAGGAATTTCTGCAACTACAGAATGCCTACGAAAATATTCACTCCCTTTCCTCTTATTTTATGCTAGGCCATTTACAAGTTTCAAGCCATTTAACATTCTTTGAGCAGCAAGAGTATACATTAAGAAATACACAGTAAGACACCTGAAAATAGCATTGTCAGAGCTTCCACAGGCAACTGTTTGCTTCAGGAGCACAGCACATGCCATTAAACTGAGGATTTCACATTTGCGTTGTTCTGTATTCTGCACATCGCTTCAACAGACCTCAAAACGATGACAGAATTCAGAGCTTCTCCTAAACAATGTTGATTTCCTAAAACATCCTCACATACATTACTCTTATGAACTAAACTCTGACTGCGTTACACTTTTGACACAACCTTCGTTGAAAGCTGCCTGCAGGCACGATAGACAAGATGATCACAGTGTGGGACCAGATGAAGTCTGTTATAAACACTCCCTATCTCTTTTGTATGTCCCCTTCTGCATATACTCTAGGTAGAGAACTTCGGGCAAAGCATAGGGGATACAGTGACAGGGAAAGATAAGCCACACAAATACCTCAACCTAGACAGCAGGGTTATCCCACGCCCAAAGGACACAGGCACTTTCTGCATGACCCCAAAACACCATCACACCACACCTAGGGTCAGTCTCCTTGTTTTCATTCTTGTAAGGAACTTCTGAAAATTTAAAAGGTTCGTAGTTTCTCAAACCGTAGACTATTTTTTGTTGTTGTTTTTTTTTCTTTTTTTTTTGGCTACGCGCTGAGGAGTTAAAAGCATTACTTACTGTGTATTCAAAGAAGCTTTTCAAGTGAAAGTGAACATTTTTAAACTTTAAAATCTGCCTGAGTCACAGAGGAGAGGATCTAACTAAGCCGTCCACATGCCAGGCCCGTCTGCACAGCTTCATGAAACCGTGACGCTTTGACGGCGGCTCCTGTGCATTTCTATCATAACACAGATTGCACTTTGCTGACTGCTTTAAAATTTTATGCCTAGTGGGTGTGTAGTCAAGAAAGAAGAGATGTCCGACAAAATAACACTGCTGAAAATGGCAACTGGTCAACTTCCAATGGTCTTGCCAGTTTGGTTTTTTAGTATTACTTCAAATATAGCATCTTCAAGCCATTGTGGATTCACAAGCACTGAATCTATAGAGGGATTTATTGAGTTAACTATTTTTATAGAGCTAGAAATGGACTTACAGATACTGAGGTGGGGTGACGAAAGAAACCACTCACATCACAGATCAATTCTCATAGGAGAAATAATTATTCAAAGAAACCACCTTCTGCATCAAGGCATGATTCACTACCACCTCAACTTCAGCCCACCAACACAGGCTCACCTTGCTGTCACCTGGGCAAGCAAAAGTCTATCACGGATACTTCAGGTAACTGTCATGCCCTGACTACATTTTAAATCAAGCAAATATTCACTGATCAGTCCACAATGCCAAAACAAATGATTCTTTAACTCCTGTTTCTCCCACTGGAAGCGAGTCCACCAGGTACACCTGGTTTGCAGGAACAACTCTCCTCCTGATGGAAAAGTCAAATTCTGCTGCTTCTAACATGAGTTCTCTGTCTCCTGAAGGATCCTATCACCACACTGGTTTTGATCCTGCTTCAGCCAAATAGTTGAGAACTGCATTACTCTGCCAGTCTCCAGCACGTTCAATAGTTCCTACAGAATTTTCAATAGTTCCTACAGAATTGAGTGAAGCTACTTTCTTTCTTGGGTCTTTTAGGGGTTTTGACTGCTACGCTACACACAGGCACAGAGGTTTGGAGAGGTGCATTTGCCCTCCTCTGTGTCCCTTTCCTGCACTGTTCCGGTATTGCAGTTCCCTGTTCCTACTTACAGTACTGACATTCTCTCTTCCTCAAACAGATTTCTGAGCTCCATTTCCCTTCTGTATATTATGACAGTCTTTTATTATTATTATCTAAGGAAAATCCATTGGACAACAAGCCTATTTAGTCTTGCATCATATTAACCTTAAATCTAGGGCCAGAAAAAGACACAGAAGACAAACGTCCAAGAAAAGAGAAGGCAGGATCTCCTCAATCACACAGAAGAAAGAAACTTGTTTACTCAGACTCTGGGCATACAGAGGCTGCCACGAGGAATCGCACACATAAGTGATCTGTGGTTAACAAATGCAGAACTTGAGCACAACTGCCTCAACATTTGTAGTAAGCAGACTCATCAGGCACACCTACGTAAACGTCCCATGAAATCTCAGGCACTGCTCACGCCTCAGACTTCCTCTGAACCCAGCTAGCTAGAAATTTGGCAGCGTAGGAATAGAGGAAACAAATTTATAAAGATTCTATCAAACCTTTCTGAACATCCACAGATGTAATTATTCTGTCTGAATGAATAACTATGGTTTTAGTCATGTTCTAGTTGGATCAAGCTACATTCTGTACTCATGAAACAAACGAAACGCAAACAAAACCAACCTCGAGCACACAGATCTGCACTGCACTAAAATCAGCACTGTGTTAAGTATCTGACTTGGCTGCCCTCCTTGTTACAACAACATCCATGTCTAAATATACAATTGTCTTCACAGGGAAAAAAAATGGAAGCCCCGTAAGAACAGGTGTAGAAACATCACTGACTCAAGCTGCTGATTTATAGCTCTCTATAGAGAAGAGTCTAGTCGCAATCTCTCATGGAAATAAAACCTATAATCTTATCACAAAGCAATCAAAATTTTCATGCCAGCACATTCTAAAAAGTGCTTCTCTATGCTCATTTCAAAAGAGAAGAGAAATCTGATATTGTAAAAAGGCTGTTGTGCTACTCTCCATAGCAGAATGTCAGTGAAAGGTTTATTAATGCAAGAGGACTGTTTGAACAAATACTCCAAAAAAAAAAAAAAAAGACAACCCTGAAAACTCCTTTTTATGGAAAGGAACAGGCACTTCTCGCTCAATCCCAGTGATTTCAGAAGGATAACTCACATGAGCAGGGGCTGCACCCCGCAAGCATTTGCTGGATACGGCTGTAACAAGAGACTTCCAGATCTTTCCAAACAACTCTGTCATCACGCAGCATTTCAATCCTGACCTGCAGCTTTCTCACTAATTCAGTCCTAGACCTTTCCTCTCAAGAGACTTTGTTTAAAAAAAAAAATAATAAAATTATTTAATGGATTTGTTTATGAGTTTGTGGTAGAAACACTGGCTTATCCTTAATTGATAGGATGTACTTCACTGGTTGTGGTAAAAACAAAACAAGCAAAACAAAAACCTTGGTTGCATAACACCAAGACAATTAATTCCTCTTTCAGGCCCAGCCTGCTCCACAAGCCAGATGCTCCCTCCAGTCATCCTTCTGGCCGACAGGGTAGGTATCACAGTGGGTGTTCCCATGCCTACAACTGCCACTGATTCAGAAGACATACACCTCCTACCAGCCATCCCAAATTATAATCCAGTGCCACATGTGTTGCACATATTGAGTCCACTTCAAAGGCAGCTGTCTTTAGGGGCCTTACTTTTCTTGTGTTCTTCTCTAATTGGCATGCTTCCTCAGGTTGCGTCATCATACTCTAATACATCACCAGCCAACTTCAGCCTCGCCGTTTGTCAAGAACAGACAAGGGAGTGAGGTGGGGTAAAAGAACCGAGGGGGAAAGTCACGGGCTGCTCTCTTACATAAAATATTTAACTTAAGCTTTTCTTTTCCTTTTCCACCTTCAGGTCAGGCTACTCTGATACATCTGTCTTCTTAAATTGCCTTCATTGCTGTGCCATCACTGCTTCTACTCACTCTCATCCAGGTCAGACCCAGCTGTCTCTGAGGCCTGCTTGGACCACCACGCTCCAAGGCCTTCAAGTCCTGCTGCTGAAAGGAAGTGTTAGGTGACGTGCTTTTAGAAGAGACGTGGATGGGATACACTTCAGTAACGAGCGAAAGCAAACAAGAGTGACCAACAAAGTGTCTGAAGGTGTTTCAGCAAGGCAAACTGTTTACGTTAACTGACTACCAAAGGGAAAAAAAAAAAAAAAAGGCTGTAGGTCGTAGTTTTACTCTCTTTAAAATATAGGCTTGTCCAGATGCCCAGGCTCAAGATCTTGCATTTGGATTTGGTGAACCACACAAGGTTCACCTGGGCCCACTGCTCAAGCCCATCTATGTCCTTCTGGAGACCTTGATATCTCTAAGTGGGGTAGAGCAGCTGCGTGAGGGACACCAGCTCCAAGAGACTGATCAAAGTACCACAGGTACTGGGACCAGTCTGCTTCCAGCAGAAGCTAACAGTAGGAGAGGTTTACCACTGAGGATGGAGTTTCTACACCAAGAAAAGAAACAAGATTTGACATCCAAAAGCAAATAAATTTCAGTTTCCTAGCACTAGCAGAGTAAAAAGAACCAGAACTAACATTTAAATTTTAAAACACAGCTTTTAATTCTGCCTATCAAAGCCAGCAAATTGCCTCCTTCCTCAGAGAAAGGTAGTAGACGTACAACAGAGCTCATGTTCTGAGGTCTGGCAATCATGTTTTTTAACAGATAGATCTTCGATTGTTACTTGTAAAAATTAAATACAGACACAGGTCTCTCTAGTTCTGCTAAGGAAAATAAAAAAAAAAAAAGCGTAACACAGTAAGATCCAACATACAAAGACACCTAAGCAGGAGTAAGGAGGTTTATACCCTTACAGAGCTGTGACTTAAGGAGTAGTATCCAAAGATTCTGCTACAAGCACAGGGTGACTAACTGGAAACATGGTAGATCAATAACATTTAGAACCTTCAGCATGGTTTGTACAAGTCTTGGACGAGCCCTTGTGAAGAACACCATGCTACTATGCACAAATAATTACACCTGAGTTGAAGAAAGAATTAAAACTGGAACAGGAGCAGGAAACAGCTGAGAATGATGAGACTACTTGATGAGCAAGGCTAGAAACACATGGTTTGTCTAGCCTAGCTGAATGAAGTCTGGGAAAGGGGATAAAATGCACATCCAGTCTGAGCCAGGAAGATAAATCTCACGGATGTACTATCCAGCTGTATGTTAAATCTGACAACAAAGACAAATGGGTGAAAGACCTGCCAAAAATAACAACTTGAAATTAAAAGGCTTCTGCTCATCAGAGCAAGTTTCTAGCATTTCAAGGATGGTGGAAAGAACAAAAATCTTCACTTTTAATACGCCCCGTTTTGAGGAATTGCACAGTGTGGAAAGGAAGAGGACTGGGTGACCTTGGACCAGTTCCTCCCAGCGTCCTGGTTCTGTGCATCCTATTATGAATTACGTTCAGTGTCTGCAGTGTGGAAGCAGGACGCATACATAAAAGACTCCACTCCCTCTGCACTGTATACATGTAAAACTCCAAGAGCAAATAAAAGCTGAAAAGAAAGCCCTTTACAGAAGCGTCACACAGCCTAGAACCTTTTCTCTAGACAAATGCACAGTAATTTGTGTATGCACCTGGAAGAGAAGGACTCTCTATTACTCTCTGGCTGTTATCTGTATGCAATTTTATATAATAAAGTCATAAAAGCTGAATTTTAAAAAGAAGCAAAGTGTTTGTGCTAGTATTTTACAAGTCTTTAAAAAGTTCTTGTTAAATGTAATGGGTTTGGATCAGATCAGAGTATTTTGCCTTGTCAATGATTAAAGAGATAGTAAATAGTGAGGTAAATAACCAGGTGGAAACAATGATGCACTTTAAATCTTACACATGAATGACCTGATCTGTTCACAGCTAATGCACCGTGCTGCCTCTCCCCCACACACTGTAATCAGCCTTTTGTCACATACCAGTGAAATCCATTATCCACAACTTCCTTATCAACTTCCAAGGCTTTCCAGCTATTAAATATTTGCATACTTAACAATTCATTTGACTGCCATCTATTCTCCTTTACCAAGTCTGTGAGGGGAAAAAACGAGAATTGTCTTCACTGGCTTACTCCTGAACTTCCATAAAAGTGGCTACTATAAAATCTAGAGGCTTAAGAAGTTACCAGAGAAGAAAACATCACTAAACAAATCAAGTAATGAGGCAAAATTCTGACAAAGCATTAGGAAGATTGTATCTTCACACAAATGTCACAGTAACCCCCTTTGGTAAAACAGCAGACGTGGGAGCAGCGTGTGACAGTTACACGGAGGATTTTGCCAAACGCATTTTTGAAAACACACATGAATTTTGCATTGGCTTTTTAACACTCCACACTAACTGGCTTGCAGGCACACTTCTGAAGAATGTAAAATACATAAACATCTAGAACATGTGCTTATCCGTAACACTGTCTTTGATGGCTTTCAATAACGATTCATAGATTCGTGCACCTTGACTTTCATTACCTGACTGTGTTTCCAACAACTGAAGAGATCACTTCTGTCAAGGCACCGAATCTCAATAGCAATGGCAACATAAAGATGACAGCAGAGCTGGGATGCCATGCCATAAAATACACAGCATCACCATGGGCTCCAGCAAGTGTGCAGATCTGTATATATTTTGATAGCAAATACAATCAATGAAATCATAAGCCCGTGTGCCTTGGTAGAGTTACAAGTCCATGGGCTCAACCACATCTCAGGACGCAGAGGGGAACCCTGCTCCAGAGCAACTAGAAAGAACAAGGCCCACACTAAGGAAAGAATCATAGAATCACCAAGGTTGGAAAAGACCTACAAGACTTCCAGTCCAACTGCCCACCAATCACCAATAGTTCTCTCCCAACCATGTCCCTCAACAGGATTTCTAAACATTGCTTAAATACCTCCAGGGCTGGCGAATCTAACACCACCATGGGCAGCCCATTCCAACGCCTAACCACTCTTTCAGAGAAGTATTCCCTAGCATCCAGTCTGAATCTCCCCTGGCACAACTTGAAGCCATTCCCTCCAGAAATGTCACTACATCCACTACAGTATGTACATTCACAGCAATTTCAGGTCAAATCCAATAAGCATGGACCTTTCTGAAGCATTAGGCTGCCCTCCACCTGGGCGGGTCAAAAGCATGGAATCTCTGAACGTAAATAAACCTCCCTTCATATATATTTCTTCTTTTCATGTCTGAAGTTATAGTCTAAGGACATGCATGTGTGATGATTGCTAGAACTGCTGCAGAGCGCAGGGCTTCTAAAATTCCATTTTTCAAATGAGACATTATAAGAAGGTGTTGACAGCTTGAAGCTATCAGAGAGATCACAGCAATTTTACCTCCACAGCACGATGACATCTCTCATTTAATTTTTTAGTAATGTTAACATGCCCAAATGTCGTATATTTATGTATTCAAACCATAAACGCTTACAGGTGGATATAAACTAGTCTGTCTCAATCATGTTCAGAGTGGACTGGAGATTCTTTCACCTGTACTCACGTAGAGTTAAGTCAGTATGTGAGTGAAGAAATGCAGGGTTGAGCAGTGGAAGCTGAAGCATCAGATTGGAATGAGGTCCTCTTACCTCTACTTTCTGCTACTCTCTGGACAGTTTTTCACCTCCTAGAACAAACATCACGCTCAGCTCTCAACATCTGCACAGAGACATGGCAAGACAGGTGACTGTTTAAGCCACTGTCACATTAAGGTTCAAAGGCACTGGGCAAACCCTCTCTATTGAAAGATTACATACAAAGGAGGTATGTTACCACAATCACAAAAGGAAGACAGAACCTAGAGAACAAGTCATAAATTAACTGAAGATGGACATCACCATTTCACACCCAAACCATTAAACTCCTCAGGAATTCCTTCATCACTTCACAAGCATCACTTGCTGATTTCATTACGTCCAAAAGCAAAATTTCTTCTGCACTACCATTCTCGTTTTTCGGGGGGGCGGGGGGGGGGGGTGAGGAGTCGTTTGTCTGTCTGACTCCAAAACACTTAACTTATTACAGTATTACCTCTGGTTTCACCTAAAGATCTGAACTGTCAAGAAGAAGATGGACAGCATCCTCCTCTGGGTGCTCTGCTATACAGATTTCTATCATTAATGAAACACTGCAGAACATTCCAAAGAAATGTTAACAGTGTAAGCCTATGTTAACTTGAAACTGATGCACCTTACAGCAGTTAGCTTCAGCACTTCTCACCATATATATGAACCTTTGTCAATGACATACAGTTTATGAGACACTGCCCATTTATAACACCCCAACTGAGAATACAATATATTGTTAGTAACATGAGTTTAGGTGAAGGTGATGATATTGCAGATGAATGCTCTCAATGTCAAAATTCAATAGCTTCTTATTAGGTGAAATGTTAATCAGAAGTACCCACACAGAAGGCCACGATTCTCTAAAGTCTAGCTAAGACTTCTCAAAAGAATACTGTCTGCTAATTACATGCCTTGAAATTACATTACAATGCACAAGTTTCATTAACCAATCATAATCTCTTAGAAAGCTTTGTTTTTTTGAGTAAACTCTCTAAACGAAGTTTCATATCAAAAGTATACTTTTCAGAAATGTACCTGACAATCTTACATTTAACGCCATTCGTTTAAGCTAAATTATTTGCATTTAATGCATTATTTATGACAAGCCTCACATGCCTTTATCAACGCTGTTTAGGCAGCTTATATTTTCATTACGAGGCAATTAGGAACTGAAACAGCAGTACAGATTAACTTATTCTCTGTTGAACATGAGACAAAATTTAAACGCCCACAGCTTAAGCTTTATAAATAATAACAAGCTAATGGACAATGATTTATTTTCTTTCTGGCAGCACTGAGCATGTTTGAGGCACCATATGTGGCAAGCCTTACAAATTGGACCACTAACACAGTTATAACATTCAGATTATCCTAGTACAACTGTGGAAGAATTTATACCAAACACCACCACATTCACAGAACCGTAGGGGTTGGAAGGGACCTCTAGAGATCGAGTGCAACTCCCCTTCAAGAATTATAGCTCGCTGAAGGCACTGAGTTCAAAGGACCCTCAAGGCTCTTCATCAGAAGACCAACTCAGCTACGTTTGAGGTAAATGGGAGTTTTACTCCAAAACTTGAAAATTCCACTCCGTATTAACTAAGCACTAAAACTTAGCTGCATGACTAAACTAATGAACAGCACAGAAAAATAAACAGTCAGGGTTTCTCACAGCATGTGAGATGCAGTCCCACGTGAAATGATCAAGTCACAAGCTAGAGGCATACAAACTACACACAAGATACCACAATGAGTACAGCAGGTCAAATGTATCAAAGAAATTCAAAGGCAAATCAGAGCAAACTAAAGACTTTGATAGTCCAAACCACAGACTGTCAAGGTACAGAGTACAACAGAGCATGCACATTTAGTCTGCCATCCCATATACCTGCTGCTGGATGACTGAACAGATAAAGAAGACCTCACCTTGGCAAGCTGTGCACACGGTATGATCTGAATGTTTGTCGTTCTCATGTCAATTCCTCAGCAAAGACATCCAGAAGTTCTTGTGTTTACATATGTCACAGGGTGCCCTAAAGTTGTGGGCTTTGTGACAAAGGCTGCAGCTTTGGCAGCTCACCGTCCCCCAGACTGGTTTACTACTCTGACAAAAAAGTAGTTCACGTATCTATCTTCCTCAAAAAGAACAGCTCCAAGTTCTGCTACAAACAGCAGAACAATTACTGTGCATTTTACATACTCCTCATACAAATATCTCTTGAGCTAGTAAAAAGACCAGAAGCATACGCTCTGCCTTCTGGTCCTTGCACACACAGTTTCACTACCTCCACTGAGAAGTAGCAGTGACACTGCAATTTATGGGACAGAGTATTTTATTATCTGTCCATAAGGCCCCAAAAGGAAAGATTTCAGCTCACCTGGAAAGTCAAGCAGATCACTCATTAACATTTCAATATCTACAGGAAAATAAGCCCAATGTTTGGCTACATAGAAGATCATAACTCAGGAAGGTATAGCAAGGGGAAAGTTGTCAGGGAGCTCAAGTTAGAACAGCTGACATTTCAGCCACTTAGAAACAAAGTTGTAGGTTTCCAGATTAGTGCCTGCCTGACAATTACGCATTCCATACCAGAGGGAAGAAGAGAGGAAAACAGAGCGTTAGTCAATCTGAAATCAATTTACTTGGAGCAAGAACGACAAAATACCCACTTTTCTTGGAACAACTATATTTCACAACCTAAAGTAGACAGTTGCAAGCATATGAGGAGAGCTCTGCTAGCACGTACGGACACAGATGATACAGTCTAAGTAGTTCTTGTCCAAACATAGCTATGTCGGATAAATGACAATTTGCTATAGTAAAATAAACTACTGTCAAACAGGAATATCCCTGTGCAGCTTCACTGATGTTATAACCAGTCCGGAAGGATATACTGCTATATATGCATATATTATGTCTGCTTCTAAAGTACCTCTACTACAAGCAATATGCTACTTACAAATTGCATCATACTGAGTTGACACTCCTTCCAGGAGGAAATCACATTACGTATTGCATAATTAGTAAGATAAACAGAAAAGTTATACTTCTGAAATCCTCAAAGTGCTTCAGCCTACTTCCTCGCTCTACACAAAGCAAAACTCGCACCAGAACAGCAAGCCCTCCACCAGCACCACAACTTACAGACATGGGACTCAAAGAACCATTATCTGTCTGTTAAAGCTGCTTCGTTCTGTACTCACTGATGACCATTCTGAAGTCATTTCCACCCTTTTCTCCTGCCGTGCACTGCGAAGAATGAAGGCCCTGCCTGAAGACAGCTAACAACCGAGACAGTCTCAAAGTAACAAGAACGAAGCAGCATCACCTTACGGATGTACAGAGACTCCAGTAATTTATGTTCTTGATACCATCCACATTTACCACAAAAACGCCCACGAGCTTAGCCGCTCAAGAGTGCAGCTCTATCTCAGCAGCGCTCTCATCCATTCCATATCACAACAAGGTTTTCCAGCTTCTGCACGTGAAAGCTCTCCAAACGCTCTCCTGACTAGATGAACACCTTCTGTGAAAGGCTTGGCTTTGCATACTTGTATAGTAACATATGATTTTGTGATGTTGCAACAACAACAGGTTTTGTTCCTTCCAGAATAAAATGCAGCAAGTATTTGCATTCGTTGTGACAGACTTCCATGGTCCTAACAGACAGCAATTTATTTCAAATACCAGTCAGAAAAACCTCCCCTGTAATTTAAGCACTCTTTTATCATTCACGTTTATATATTAAGTATATGGATTGCTCATTAAAACAGCATCTTAAGAACAAAGTACTTACAAAAAGCAGAAGCAGAAGTGGAGTTATAACGATGCCCTGGAAAAAAAAGCATAGATTTGTCTGTTAGTCAGGAAAGCAGGATACTCAATGTACTCTGATACATGAAAAAGCACAAATATTAATCAATATCATATTCAATTTCCAGCACACTTTTTTACTTTTTTTTTTTTTTAACAACTGTACATCAATCATTTTAGAAATTAAACTCCGTACAAAGTTGTTTTTTTTTGTTGTTTTTTTTTTGTTTTGTTTTTGTTTTTTATTTTAACTCTAGCTTCCCCTATTTTGGACCTAAGCCCCTCTAATCCAGAAAACGCGACACATACAAATACAACTGTCTTTATAACATTATATCTTCATAGCAAAAACAGTTCTCTACAAAGTTATCTTTAAAACACATTCAAGCCCTCCCCTCATCGTGCTGTACTTTGACTGCAGTAAGCCACCCATCCTTGGGATCGAATCCCAAGCCACCCAATCCCAGGTCTTCATCTGAGCAAAAGCCACATAACAACCGAGATGAGTTAGGTGTCGTGACTGCGTAATGTAAACTGATATTCCCCGAGGAAATGAGCTGAGATCTCAAAACTCACTTCACTTGATTAGACTTCGTGTCTCACTGGTAGAAGACAAGTCTTTCATCTAATTTAATCACACAGGACCACCTCAGCTTCCCACATCCCTCTGGCAGATGCAAGCAAAAGGATTTTTTGTCTTCACTGACAAGGAACAAGTTTAAAGCTGATGATTGGACAAAACAGAGGGTTTTAAGTTTCATGAGACCAATTCTTAAAATGAGTTGTTTGGGTTGGGAGTTAACGTGACGTGCCTCAGTTCCATGGCTGAACAGAGCAATTCCCCATCATCCTCCCATCTCACTTCAATATTTTATTATTGCTCAATAAAATCATTTTATCATTCAATGCATGCTAATTCACAGAGCTTGCTCAGAACTTCTCTAAGACAAGACTGCTCTTCATCCAAACATTTCTCAAGTATAATTCCTTTGGCTATTCACAAACTTCACAGCTTAAAGAACAGAAATCCAAAACTTTCTTATGTGCCTCTATAGGGATGTTTATTTTCTGTTTGTTTGTTTGTTTTGCTCCACTTTAAAAAATAATCAAACAAGAAAGCAATTTTTCATTCGTAACATCCCTCTACTTAAATAGTTTGGAAGCTAGTGTAAAGAAAAGCCTTATGCAATTAGCGTTCTCTTTGTTCTCCAGGTCCATGACGAGACACTGCTCCAATGAAACACAGAAAATCAACACCATAAGGATGGAGCAGGCCACAGATAAGCCGTGCAACTTGAAGGCATGGCAGAATTCTAGAGTATACTTTGAAATAAGTACTATATGCCGTATCTGGCAGTAAGAGCTGAATTCGTGAACAGCAGCATCTGCAATGCTTAGACAAAAAATGACAGCAAAATCTGTATCAAGTGGATGCGGCAGTCACTTCGAAGAACGAGCCGCTACTACGTAAAAACTGATAAGAACACCAGAGCCAGATCAGCCTCTTATTCCCTTTTCCCCACGGGCAATTACACAGCAAAGATCAAAAAGTACCGAGTCCCTGAGTAGTCCCTAAGCACCCTTGCACTTTGGGATAGCAGAACACCATTATGACAGATTTCCAAGTTCAGACCCTTCTGGGCACGAGCAAAGAGGAGCAAAAACCATAAAGTCACCAAGGTTAGAAAAGAACTCCAAGATCAACCATCCACTTATCACCAATATTTCCCACTAAATCGTGTCTCTCAGTACAACATCTAAATGTCACCTGAACACCTCCAGGGACGGTGACTCCGCCACCTCCCTGGGCAGTCTGTTTTAGCACCCAACCACTCTTTCACAGACGAAGTTTTTCCTAACGCCCAGCCTGAATCTCTCCTGGCACATCTTGAGGCCATTCACTCTAGTGCTATCAGTAGTGGCACAGGAAAAAATACCCATCTCACCACAACCTTCATTCTGGTAGCAGTACGGTCTCTCCTTCCCCAGACTTAACAATTCCAGCTCCCTCAGTCTCTCCCACTCACCAGCCCTTCTCTGGACACGCTCCAGGGCCACAACGTCTTCCTTGTAGTGAGTGGCCCAAAACCAAACACAGTCCTCAAGGCACGGCCTCCGCAGTGCTGAGTATAGATGGATGATCACTGTCCTGCTCCTGGTGGTAACAGTTTCTGGTACAAGCCAAGTTGCCAGTGGCCTTCTTGGCATCACTGCTGGCTCACATTCAGCTGAGCACTGACCAGCACACTCAGGTCTGTTTCTTCCACACAATCCTTCTGCCACTCTGCCCCAAGCCTGTAGCACTGCCTGAGGTTCTCAGGGCCAAGGTGTAGGATTTGACACTTGGTCCTGTTGAACTTTATCCCACTTGCCTCAGTCCAGGTATCTAGACTATACCTATCTAGATCGAGCAGGATGTGATGCACCAGAAGCATGCTGTGCTCCAAATGAGCACTGAGCACACTGTCAGCAGGTGAGTACAGACATCTCTCCCCTAAACCTGAAGAAACTCCACTGATTCAACACAACCAGCCACTTCAGGCTTCATACCTAAGTACAATGCAGAAAAATGCAGAAGTAAAAAATAAACTAGAGCAAAACAACCCTCTGCTTTATGTAGCTAACGGATAAAGACAGCAGCCCTCCTCCTTAAGACAGGATCTGTGACTTGGCATATATTTGCTTTCAGAGCTTTGAGATATTAACACAACGGACAAGCACTGCAAGTTCAAAGTGTGCAATGTCATAAACAAAACATTACCTCTGTGACAGTAACGCGTCCTCATAATTCTGTGAGCAGAGAGGAAGAAAATCCCTATATATATATAGGGATTATATATATATCACAGATCCCTGACTGTGCCTGTTGAGAGTCTGGCCTTCAAGAGGTCAGTTCTTCCAATTCTTCACAAAGTTTTGCTATTAAAGCTAGAGATCTGAATAAGCAGAAGTGAGTTTCCTGTCGTCTCACCACAGAAAGAGACAGAAGAGACACATTCACGTTAAAAAATAGATGCTGTTGCTGAATCAGATTAATTTGATGTTAATGTTTTATTTTGATACGGAGCGCTAGTTGGAAAAAGCAGAGACTACGTGAACACCAAGGATTTTACCAGGCAGTAGCACTGCAATGACTGCGATGGCTCCTGGGTACAAGCAAGGCAAGATCTGTTACGGGAGCGAGGGCTGTCAGACTGACCGGGAGATGGGAAAAACAGATAAACTTCGAACACGTTGAGGTGGGGTATGAAAACACTTGACGTGTTATCCATCTATATAAATCCATGGGTTTAAAATATTTTGATTATTAATACCACCAGAGAGAAAAAGTATCTAAATTGGACTACTCTTTTCCCCGCTTTGCTTTCCAGGCAAGTGCTGTCAGGTCGTGTATGGAGATAAACAGATTGGAGATTAGCACTTCTAGCAGAAGCTGAGCATCTGCCCTTGAGAATGCAAGGTCATTACACGGTTTTAGCATCTTCGAAGTTCGGGTGGAGTGTTAAGCTTTCTGACTGTTGCCCACAGCGGAGTCGAAGTTGTAAAGTGACTGCCGTTTGCTATCAGCAGAAAACTTTCAAGAAATCCATTTACACCTCTGATGTGAAAGACTGACTGAATATATTTCAACAATTTCAGTGGAAAAGGAAAAAAAATAAAAATCTCAACGTGACCCAAGACACTGATACGAAATAGGAGTCGGAACAGCCATAGCAGATACCTGTAAATACACTTCATAGCAAGCATCGTGAAACATGTCTTGATGTTGAACTCTCTTAAGAGACTTAAAATACACATGTGTCTGTGCGCACGCACGTGCACTAGAACAGGAAAGGGGGACCTGGAGATGCATTTAATTACCTTTGCCCCGTATAGATAAGTATGCTAAGCAGTTGTTTAGAGATTTCAATCAGTACAGCACTGCTGAAAAACAGATATGAAAAGGTGCTTTCTTTTCCCACAGAATATATAGAATCTATACGTGTAATTGGCTGCCAGATGAGAAAGCAAAAGGAAATCGCATGATGGATTGGCATCTACAATGGCAAATCATTAAGAGAGAAATTATGCAAATAGTAAGAGCAAGGTGGGCACAGATCCAAAGGGACACATGGCAGAAGACGAGTAAGGATTATTGTAATGAGGCATGAAATATATGTGAACTTTCCTTCCTCTCCTTTACTCACATATTGCCAAGCAATTTTTCTTCATTCTGCCAGGTCAGCAGCGTGACACACAAGTGGCAATTAGTAAATCAGAAAACAAACAAAAAAGCAACCTTTAACCAAAGCAGCCTCTGGCTTGTCTTAAGAAATACAATTAGAAAGCACAGAACAAACGTATATTCTCTGAAATCAATTACTAAATGCTAAAAAGGACCTCAGAGCAGGGCACAAAATGAGCAGAAGTGTAAGCAGTGTTAAGTTATAAGCTAAATAAAGGTTAGTAGTAATCAAAGTGCTGTCCTGACAATTTTGACTGATAGAGTAACGTGTGAGAAAACCGGCTCTGAACTCTGAAAAAAAAAAAAAAAAAAAAACAGGAATAAATGACAGATGCAACAACTTACATCTGCATACCACAGTTTGTTTGTTCCCTCACTGCCCTGAGTCGAGCACCTTTAGAAAAAAAAATATGTCCACACATACCCTACTTCCCATTGAAAGACAATCTTCGCAGAGATATTCACACCATGAGAGACAGTTTGAAACGCACACTACTTACATTACTAGTTGTGCCATTTGCTCTCTTGGTTTTATGCTTGGAAGTGGCATTCCAAGCCAACTCCATCTATCTCAACAAAGGAGTGCAAGCCTTCCCCTTCCCTCACCACTTAATGGAAGGCACAGCTCCACAGTCCCACAGTGACACAATGCCTGCATAAGACACTGCTTACTGGACATGATGTTATGTTAGGTACCCTTTTCACTCAATGGATTTAAAACATAGCTCCACGCTGCCCTATTCTACTCTCATTGTAGTTTCAGACATTAAATAAATATCGACTCCTAGCATGGAAACAGGGATTTCATAAACAGCCACCGGTTTCTGGAAAACGTTGGCTTCTCCCTTCTTCCACACACTCCCAACTTATCTGGAATGACTGAGAGCCTCTTGACCTACACCACAGAAAAAGTTAAAAACCTACCTGCTAAATAAGCTTCTTTGGTCACGAATCACAAGAGCCAAAAGAACAACTACTAAAACTCAGGTTGGGATGGCCTGTGCAAGCCCTTGTGAAATCACCCTTTCCTGCTAAATGAGGTTCTAACAGAAAAATGTTGCACAGGCAACTGTGTATTTTGCACATCAAATTAAATCATTTTTAATATGACTTCAAGCCTGTAACTGAAATGATTCAGAAAGCATTTCAGCACATTATTAGATAGACCAAGTGACTGCAAGAGCCTGAGTATCTTTTTCTGGACTCTTTTAAACAGCTTTTAATATTTGCCTATGTGTGGCCATAAAAACTACGCCGCTCATTCGTTTCTACTTAAAGACAATATTGAAGATGACAAAATTTAGTTGAATTACATGCTAAACTAGATCTCAATTTCCACACTAACACACGCTCTCCCCCTCTTTCAAACTAAGTGTCCATATAAATGACAACTATTAGGTTTTTATCTCTTGCCATTTCAGAGACCTAGTCAGAACTGCACTGTTGTGCTCCATTTCAGTCACAGCCCTCCAACGCAACTCCAGTGTTCTTGTGCTGATCCCCCACGGGCATCACAGAGGCTTCTGGCGCCAAGTAATCAGTTGTCTTACGTTCTCCAGTTTAATTATTTTCAAAGTTAAGTTGCAGAAGGCAGTCTTTTAAAAGTCCCCTACTGCACATCCCTTCTTCGCCAGCTATTCCAAAGGGTGTTATTGGATCTGAGAAGACTTATAAAATTGCAGGACTTCAGAGCGAAAATTTTAATTTAGCTCTTTATTGTACTGTTTTATATCAAATGATTGATCTGAATGCAGGGTGGGAAGAACAAAGGCTTTATGAATTGATGTTTTTTTTAGGATGCCAGATACACCCATAATATGAGAATAAAATACACTGAAAAAAGCAGTCAAATTCACACATTTTGTTAATTTCACACTCTACAGCACTAAGGCAACAAATTACAAGTCAGAATTAAACATACGGTTTTGCACAACATTAATTCAAGTACAATTATAAATATTTAGCACAACAACAGCTGCAACACAATCAGGCAAATAAAGGATTTTAATAACAAAACCTTAACGTTAGAAATGCTGCGTCAAATGGCTTTTCCTTTATTGAGGGGACAACACAAACCATATTTCATATCACCTATGAGACCACACGTAGTGCTTTGTGAAGTGTTCCACACATTGTACCATGTTTGCTCCGTTGTGTCAACTCAGTGTCCTCCTCTATAGGAAGGGAAACTTTACTACTGTCAGTGCTTTCTAAAGCACACCAGCAACAGACAAACACTGAATACAAAAGCATTTTCACAATTAACAAGTCATTACTAATGGCAAATGTTCCCCTTACACACATTCTACGCAACTACATCAAAATGAAATCAAAAGCAGCCACAATTCAGTACTCCCAAAGCAATAAAACTTGGAACGTAGTGTGATCTCAGGTACCAGCATAGCATCACTACAGCTGTCACAAATTAAGTTTAATAAATAAAATCAAAAGGAGAAATTATCCTTTTTTCTCCAGTAAGTTTGAAGGGTCAGGTTCCAGTACAGGGTCGAGAGTTCAGCAAAGAGTATGAAGCATTCCACAAAGGTAAAACTCTACACAGTTATAGTTTGCCCAGCTTCCCAGCAGAGGGCATCTTCAGTACATCAGAAATTTTATTCTTAGCCAGCAATAATTCCATGAAGACAGAGAAGTTTTAAAATACCTAAAAAAAAAACAAACTTCCTTTGGCTTTGAAGGTGCTATTGTAATAGCATCCAGAAAGATGCGCAAAATACAAAGCTGGAAATGAGTGCTTCCATAAAAATGCCACGAAAACTCACAGCCTGTGCTCAGAATAGCAATACCGCAGCAGTAACAGAAAGGAACTGAGTTAGACAGGAATTGTCTGGCAAACAACATCTGTGATGCACAGAGGATGCTGCTAGCTGGGAAAACTGCTCCTGGCTGCACTTCCCTCACCTACAGCATTCCCCCTGCTACTGCACATGACCAAGGAAGGTCATGGAGGGCCTTCGCACACCTCTCTGGAAGAAGAGTGAGCCAGTCGCCCTCTCCAACACACAGCACCTTGCTGCAGCTTCCTGCTGGCTCTCTCCTGCACAAGGCCTTGAGGCAGGTATCCCGCTGGCATCTTCAGTACATTCAGTGATGCCGCTAAGCCTGGAGCTCCAGCTGTTTCCCATTTCCTCTCCACTCACTCTTGCTGACCATCAGTCTCAGCCTCAACATTTCCTCCCTCTTTTTTACATCCCACCCCACCAAGATGCTACTACATTTCCTCACATGCACAACGCTCTTCCCTAATTCCAGCTCAGTAGCTGCTACCTGTTCCTATTCACACTTATTTCCTGTGCAGTGTCAGCACTGAAGATGTTGAATGCTATACTTAGCATGGGAACTGAGTTTCTGTGTTTCCACAAAGCGGGCCTTCCCTAAAGGAGGCATAAGAATTAGAAAGGGACTCTTCTTCTCAATCAGCCACACCAGTGCATTTTCTGATCTACCTCTGTTCCTTTGCAAAAATCCTTCTGACACTATTATGCTCTCTCTCCAACATAAGAAGGTTCCCAGTTCACCTAGTGCAAGCTCAGTGGGACTGAGGAGGCAAGCAACACAGCCTGGAGTACTAGGGTGCGTGAATATTTAAGCATGCACAGTAAGGACAGAAGAAACTTAACATAAAGAAACGCTAAGTCCAATGTAAGCTAGTGCAGCATTAAGGGCACATAACCACTTCTCCTTTGCTTTGTGCATAGAAAGTGCACCAGAAAAGCATTCTGAATAAAAGTTGTTTTGCCATTTAAAGGTACGTTTTCTGGAAGAAGATTACAGATTCTGTCCTTGGATCTGCCTAGATTAACAATTAGATATTAGTATTTTGTTACTAAGACCAAATTAATAGCAAAACAGGCAGACTCGGCAGCCAACCAGCTACCTCCAAATCATTTCACAACAGCAAAGGACAGCACGCTAGATGGTGCTGTGGGTCCTTCCAGAGGAAAAAACCATCCTTCTAAAGGAGAAGGCATACCATCCAAATTAGCCATCTCATCTATTCCATGTTTTGAAACACATTGAGGAGTATTAAGCGACAACCTTGAGAAAACAGAACCACAGAAAAATAAAGGAATGAACTAAACAAGCACTGCTCTGATTGGTACTACTTTTTGGAATAGTTAAGTGCCCCTTTACTACAGGAATGTTTTTTCCCCTGTTCCCAATTGAAGTTTTTCTGATGTCCTACACTAGGAGTAGTTACGGAAACCTGTAAGATAAGCTGTGACAAGAGCTGACAAATACTACAGAAAGAAGCAGTCATCACAACAGATTTTATTTCTTTCCTCCTATAGCCTCTTTGGTAACTGAAAGCTATTTTAGTAGCACGGTGCCTGAATGAATACCCAATTGATACTTGAACTGCTTGACATATGTATTTGGTTTAAACAAGCTCCAAATGAACTCCTACCTCCTTCATCTTCACTAAAGCCAAGATCCTCAAAAAGTGCAAGAATAAAACACTGCACAACTCCTCTACGACTTGATATAATAAACAGGAATATTGTGCCAGCAAAAACCCGTAGAGCGTTCACTCACTGATCAGCATTAGTAAAGCACTTAACTGGCACTGGAAAGGTCTCGCAGGGGCTTCACATTCAGAAATACCACTTAAAAAGCTACAGATACAGTGCTGGATTAATACTCACCCACATAGTGAGTTTGTTCTGTGGTAGGAAAGAAACCATCTCTACACTCACACCAACACTACAGTTTGTCTGGAAGCACAGGAATTAGACAGCTCACATTTGTTTTGTCAGGAAAATTTCTCATCAGAAAAGGTGCTAACTGCATCCTAAGATGAGAAACGCTGTCCAAATTCCTTTGAGACAGATGTGCTTAGGACTGCAGGATCACAAGTCCGTCAGAAAGTTAAGCTAATAACAATTAGTGCGTGACTGAGCTCACTCGTGTATTCTTTTTTGTCTTCTTTAGCCCTCAAATTGTTTTATTAAAATGTACAACAAAGCTCAATCTCTTTTCCCTTACCACTCCTCAATTTGATTTCCTTTCAGAACAGGGCATTTCAAAAGCATTAAGCCAAAGCCCAGAAAAATGCACACACGTGTGCATGCGCACACACACACACAAACACACAAAACCCAGCCCCCAATATGGTAATCTATATTGCTTGTGTTCTTGTGCTGCCTGCCTGGCCCCAAGTCATCAATAATGAATAGAAACGTACAGCTACAGCAGTAGCCTGTGTCATGGGCTTGTCAAGGATTTTTGAAAAGGAACAAAAACACACGTTTGCCATTCGATTGCATCTTCTTTTGCAAACGTGGGACAGAGAAAAAGGGGTATTTCAAAAGGGGAGATAGGATTAACTCTTTTCGTAATAATTGATGGTCTCTTCCGCCATACAGAATTGAAAATGATTTGCCTGTAGTGTAACCAGTATTCTCCCAGGCCTGTGAAGTCAACAATACCGTTGATTTTGAGCACAGGGAGGGGAGATCCTTTCTATTTTAAGATAATGAATACATAATGAAAGGGAGTCGAATAGCATGGTCTGCATAGAGGGAGGAAAAAATGGCTTTGTTTTCCAAAAAGCTAATAAGTTCAGCCTCAGATAAAATTCTTACTGGACAAAGTCAACGCACGTAAACACATCCACAGTCAACGAAAGCAATAGCCCTACTAAAGACATGCAGATCTTAGTAAATTAAACAGTAATTAGAAAATATATGATGACTTTATCTTTCATTTCTTTAACGTTCCCACATAAATTTCTACAGACAGCGTGAGCGCAGTCTTGCAGAAGTGATCACGTGACACTGCACAACCGCTGCCCCGGGCCGCACGTGTGGCACATCACAGATGTCTTCAGGACATTCACAACACGAACCCAGCTGCAACTGCAAACCTTTCTTGCTTTTTACATTTGCATAAATTCCAGGATAAGCCTGGCATTGTATTTTCACAACGCTGACTTCCGCCGTAAGTTCTGTAGCAGGTGAGCCATTAGCCAGGCTCCACTTCAGAAGACATGACCGAGGAGGCTTCTTTTCAGGAAGCCTGGAACTAAATCATTTGTGCAAGAAATGAGAGCATCTAAGCACGTGCTTTTACACACACAAAAAATAGCAAGACATCTCAATTCAAATAACGCCGTCACGCCACCTTTTACAGAAGCAAACAGCAAATACAAGCACGCGACTTAAAAATCAAGTGAAGAGTCACAAAGCAGCCATCAGTAAAGCATCACTCCACACACTGACCCAACATTACACTGGGACAATGGTTTTTAATGCACAGAATGGGTTATTATAGTATTCAGCCACACTGTGCATAAATCGGTGGACATTCCCAGGTTGAATACTTTAACATGAAGAACCTTTTTTTTTTTTTTTTTTTGGCAGATAATAAAATAACTGCCTCTAACATCACAAATCACCACAGCGCACTGAGGATAGAAAGCCCCAAACCACAGAGAAGTGGCTGTGCAGGTTAACTGGGTGCAAGCAAGACTACTTAGTTACAAAAGAAATTTTATTCTGTTTCAAGAGTTAGCAAATTATTTCCCAGCAGCTGTTTCTCAGTTTTAACTCCACACAAGCTTCAGCGCAACTCGATGAATCATTATCCATCTCACCATTTCCATACGAGCTGTAAAAAATGCTTCCTCTCTCCTGGTGGCCGTTTCCTACCATTCTGTACACGTTCAGCTCCTCTCTCACCCATGGTTCAAGCACAGAGTTGAGAGCACAAAACTTCTGTATTTTCTTGCACCTCTCGTGCATTGTTTTGGACATCCTCACTGAGATGACCATCTGCATAACATGCATTTTAAAAATCTCAATGTGCACACTGGCAACAAAAACACGTAGTTTTTTGCTCATCCGCAGTACGCTGGGTCAAAATCGACATTCTTGTGTATCAGTGCCATACGGCCTCACAATATCTCAGTTTTATTTTTAACTAATTGCTTCAAAGATGTCCATTTCTTAAAAGCTCGTCACCAGATACAGATGCAGATTGCACAGTCAAGACAAAAATCAAAGGCTTTCTTCAACTGCACACTAACTCAGGGGTCACAGATAACCAGTTGGGATGAGGTGCTGCTTACAACACCCACCCCTCAACCCAACAGTCTGTATTTCTGATTTCCTTAAAAAGTGATGCTGCTTTGGAAGCATGCAGGAAAACAGCTGTACGGATGGATCCACCACTTTCAATAAGCTGTGTATACACTGCCCTTGTGCTGACAGGCCCAGAGAAAATTCATCTTCCCAGGTCCATACTGGTGAGCCTCAGTGCCACCTTGCAAGCAGAGAGGAGCGCTGCACAGGTAGGCTCCTGGCTGCCCAGGACCCACCTCACACTAGCCCAGAGTGAGATATCAATAAGCAAGACAACAAGCAAGAGGGCTACACACGTGCAGTGAGGGTTTTGTGGGCGTCCTCTGCTGAAGGCAGCACATCACCATTCACACAGGAACGGTGACATCTGTGCACACTGGGCATACATGGGAGCAGGTAAGATGTAGATGTAGAAAATTAAGAACACAAGCAGAGGTAGCCCAAAGAACTAACTGGAAAACAGAAAATAAAAGGAGAGGAGGATGGAGAAGGAGGGCTGAGGGCAAACAAAAACCTGGCTTTGTACTTCAATTTCCTCTATGGGTTCCACTGATGAAACTTGCCGTTAGAAGGAACCTGCCTTTCCCGTCTGGTGCAAACACTGGTTTTGCATTTAAATCATCTCCCCTGAAATAAAGATCTTTGATTCCGTATCATAGAGAATTTCCAGAGGGGAAAAATAGTTTCTGAAAACAAAACAGTCCTCGTCTAGCAGAGACTGCATAGGCATCGAAGGGAGATGGCATGTGAGAGCAGAACCAAATAAGTATTTCTTTCACAGCCCTCACAAGAAAGGCTTTTTGATTTGTGCTCCCAAGGGCTCAAATGGCAAGACAGCATTAGCTTGGAAGGTGTCTCTTGCATTAGAAAAGGTAAAACGAGGGTACAACAGAAAGAGGTTATCCGAGACCTCTACCTTCCCCTGCTATAGCAAGAATCCTCAGCCTACACTGTACCTCTGTGCTTCCCGCCCCAGGCTTCACCCAGACACTTTCTAAAGCAGAACTGCAAGGCTGAAAGTTCACAACACGCGATTAGATGATCTGTGGACTTAAAACTTCCAAAGACCCCAGCCCCAGTATCTAGGATAACTCTCCTTCTGCAAGTAGAACACATTCCTTGTTAGAGTGAAATCCCGTATAATTAATCACTTAAATGACATGCCACGCACATTCAGAGAACCTCGTTAGCTGAAGGGACAACATATGTCCTCAAGGCTTTTAATTTATACTGAAGACTTCCGGGCTTTTCTAAGCAACTGGAGATTTGCCTTTGCCTACTCTTGTGATTAACACCTTTCATGAAGCGCTTCATCTTGTGAGTGGCAGACAGCACTCTCCACAGAGCTCACAAAACAAGTAATTCCCCACTACCTCCACCCTGAATAAGGGAATATGAATATGCGAATTGCTGAGAGAGATGCAACGCCTCACTCATCCCAAGATGAGTAACTGACCTGATTTTCTAAGTAGTTTTCAGGTGCCTCAATTGGTCAAGCAGAAATCAAGATAAGCAAGCTCATGTTAGCGTTACACGTCACTGAATTACCAGCTGAAACCATTTCACAATTGAAGAAAAATTAACAGCTCATAACACAGCTCAGCATAAGCTGTTAATAACTGGTAGTTATAGCTATAAAGCAGCTTTAGTTCTCACCTGATGGAGAAGAGGTTAAGCAGCCTCACGCTGGCATTCGATACACATCCTGCTGGAGTTCTGAAGAGGATGCCTTACAGATGAGAAATACAGCAGCTCCTGACCGTCTGAGCCTGCAAGGTACACGTCAGAGAAGGGATCCCGACCTGCTGCTTTAGGTATCACCCGTTGGCAATCAAGTCTTTTTGTTATAACTGCAATTTCAGTGTGAAAAAGATCCGACTTCCTAACTTTTCCTGAAGTTCTGTGGCCTACTCACACAGGTGGCGGAACATAAAGTAGCTGCTTCAGTTACTTACATCTCAAAAGCAATTATTAAGTCTCTAAGGCAACTCTAAGATACGTAAGGCATGTTGGCATAATCCCCACAGTGGTAAATTAAGGCCCTGTTACCCAAAAGCAACAACATCAACATTCTCACATCCAGATCCAACACCGAAGAGACCAGCCCTACCCCCCAAAGAGCAGGAACAACCACTCTGTAGGTTAGAAGCAGCAATAACTTGCACTGGGTGTTCCCGTATCAGTGCTGTAAATGAGCCGCCAGCCATCTAGAAGTTTGTAACCTCTTTGTTCTGCAAAGGTACAGTAAGGCAAGAGCCTCAGGATACCCAATAGTGCAAGCATACCCAGGGAGCAGTTTGCCAGACGCCTGCCAGCACATCCCACACACACACGCACACACACTGTCTGCTATGAAACTGCTGAGTTACTTTTGATACACCTAATACAAGTGAGTTTTTTAAATGTAAATATTATATTTAAATCAGCATTTCTGCTTCGCCTACAATCAAAAGCCTCCGACATCACAAATCACAGCAACCAGGTGGCCTAGCAACCTAGACAGACAGACAGAGGGAGTTCAGTCAGTCAGTAATAAAAAGCCGTGGCTGTCTGGCTTCAGGGAGAAGAAAATTGCTTGGATGATCACTTCAGTACTCTACTAGGTGATGCACTATTTTATTCTTTCTGATAGCTGCAGTTTAAAAGAACTCAAAACAGGAAAATGTACACGTAAAGGCTGAGCAAAGATGTGGACTGAAGCTTGATTTTGTTTGGTTTAAAATTCACCCTTTTGATAGAGCCTAGGGAGCCAGAGACAGAAAAAAGGAAACTGTCCCCGAGCGCCTGACAGAATCAAAAGTGAAAACAGCTGCTGAAGTTACCAGCTACCTGTAGAGTGGGTTTCATAGCAAAGGGTTGTGCCGTGCGGCCTCAGTAACCCAAGCAGGTGTCACTGCAACATACCTGTCAACAAAGCAAGACATTTATTAACTGCGACACACGGTCGCAATTAAGCTTCACCACTATACAAGAAAACGCAGTTCCATTCTCGTCACCTGCAGCTGCAGAGGAATGTTACTTGCCTGTTTCCTATGGACCTAAGCCTGAAGGTGCTAGGCACTACCAGCTGCTCATAGAAAAAGAGAGACATCCCTCACCACGAAGGAAAAAACGTTATTTTTTCCCCTTTCAGGAGAGATGCGGCATGGGCGCTGAAAACTCCCTGTACCCTCCACTTTATTTATACTTAAGCAGTTACAGTGCCACTAAAAAGTCAATTTCTTCTGTCAGAGTGACTGGCCTTCCTCCTCCCCAAGCTCTCTCCTTTCTGTCACCTTTTCTTCCTCAACATCATTTTCAAAAAAGACCGAGTCTAACCCTTTGAGAGTGCTTACTTGCGAGCATACGTCACAATGGAACCTATGTCCAGCAGGAAACTGAGGCTCACCCCATTTTTCGTCACAGGTATTTCTTCAAAGCACTCTTTCTTACTGATGACATCAAGCAACACATCCTAGCTTCATTACCAGTCCAAAGAACTCACAGTGTTGTCTTCAGTTTCCAGTGACTCCTGACTGCTCAGCTCAGACCCTGAGCCAGGATGGCAATCGGCAAATAAATCTGATTTGGTCATTTATCCAGCGAGCACAGAGCATCAAGAGGAGCACTTCCAGATTTGACAAGTAATTGCTGCCCTAAATACCACACACGTACGTCTCTCTGAAGCTGACGGCCCATCTGTAGAATACTTATTACCAGCAGCAATAACCATTCTGGCTAAGTGACTATTCTCTTCCAAGGGTAACAGCATCTGCTTACATAAAGGGATATTTTTGGCACATCCTCAAGGTCTTCTTTCTTCTGCCCTGCTGCCAAAACTCTGATCAGGTTTGCAGGGCACCTACAGCACACCTGCATGCTCCAGGTAATTAGCCCTTCCACTAATAAGACAGCATCTCGCCGAGCTGCAGATGGACAGGGTGCTGCTCGTTCCTTAACCCTCGGCTTTCCTTCGCTCATCTCTTAAGGAACTGACTGAGTGCCGCTCACCGTAAGTTTCTCTTTCAATGCACACCATTTAGAGCTTCCTAAATAAAATCATTTCTGAGCATTTTGCTGGGAGCTGAGTTTAAAGACATGAATTATCGATGTTTCACCTAAAACGTATCCCTGATATTTCCTCTGCCTACTCACAGTTAAGAAAATAAAACATTCCTGAAGTGTTTCCCTGTGACCATCCTCACACGCCCCTCCGCTTGAAAAATTGATCACCTCAGATAAGAACTAATTTACGCCCGCGGTTTACTAAGCCAAGGAACTCTCATTTGAAGAGAAAAAAGCTGCAGTGAGTGTCTATGCTCTGACAAATGGCAAAAAGCACAGCTGATTTAACAAATGAGTGCTCAATCAATGGTGCACTGAGGCACACGACAAAGGGAAGTCAAAACCCATTACATTCAAGAACCTCCTTTAAATTCCACTTCAGTGCACTGACCCTGTTGCTCAATGCTAAAGACTTTACAAGGTTTTCGGAAACATTTAGAAGAGCTTTTGTTTTGGCATTCACTCAGCTGCACCTCACAATTAACACTGCCAGACTCCTTTCTAATCAATTATTCATCACGATTACTAGCACATCTTTTGAGCGCCTTAACTCCACATCAGAAGTGTGCGAGGGATGACACATGCATGTGTACTTTGCAGAATAAAAGGCAGACTCTAAGCAGGTTTTAACGCTAAATGAGTACAAGGCTAAAAGAAGCGAAATCAACACTTTTAGTCAAAGTTGAGCTTCAGGCGAGCTGCAGGCAGTGCACAGCATGAGAGAATTTGGCTCCAGAAAGTGCCCATGTGTTGACAGCTGAATAAGAGTTTGAAGGCTTAATGGTAAGAAATGTTCCGTCAACGATAATGTTACACGTTACTTACTCACTTAGCTACTCATCTTCTGCAGCCTTGACAGCTAATGACGCAAAATCCATTCCACACAAGTTCTGCTATTAGCTATACTAACGTGTTTTATTGCGGTTACCCCGGCTAACATTTTTCCCAGTCCAACAAAACAGAAGATAATTTCAGGAATAACTATAAGACACAACAGCGCGGAGAAATTAAGGCAGACCCATCTGAAAACTTGCTCAAATTAAAGGAAAAATATGAATTACATTGAGCCTACTTCCACAAACCTATTTAGCATACATGCGGGATAAATTCATGTCATGGTACAACCTCCTCTACTAAACACCGTGCGTTGGCAGGGGAAGGATATCGAGGCTATCTGTATCATTCAACATTAAAGCATATAACTTAAACATGCAGGATAGGAGCCTGGGCTTTCCATTTAAGTTCCATCAGAAATCTAAGTCGGCACAAGCGAGAGGGTTTAAATGCTTCTCCCGACACTATACCAATCATCTTTATTACAAAGGTTGCAATCTTAGTTTCTATGCATCTGTTTTACCTGGGTCATAACAAGCAGTCAGCTGGAGCCCTGCGTGGTGGTTAGTAGCAACTAGTGATCGGGAGCTCTGATTCTGCAGGATCTAGATGCTGCTGGCTAGGGCTTGCGTGTGTTCGACACCATCACTGCTAGTGTTACGCAACACATACATATACACATGCACAGACCTCAGAACAAATACAAACTTGGTCTAAATGCATTTAAATTCAGCCTTTTCTAATCATCACAGCATGGGAAAAGTCCACTGGAAAAACAAGAGAAAGAATAAAATGACCAAAAGGAATCAAAAGGTAGAGCCGCAACTGTTCAAGTGCCAACAGTTCTACTAGAACAGAACTCAGATGCCTGAAGCTAAGTGAACTTTCATTTTATAAAATCTCAAGGCCTTTAAGAGCAAGCAAGTCTGTGGCCGACCAATAACAACTCAGCAGAATGATAAAGGAACCTGGCATCCCTCTGTTCTGCATGCCCTCAGCTGCTGCCATCAGAGTTCAGAAGAGCACCTTTCCACACACCGCGATGAGCAATTTCTGATCAGAGCGCTTACCAAAGGATGGACGTTTTGTTCTGGAGCCCGTTTTCACATGACAGAACCAATAAATACACCACAGCAGCAGCTGAAGCAGGAGCCAGGAATGCCTAGGAACAGCATCACAGATCCGAGCACTTCAAAGTTAAGTGAAATGTTGCTGCTCCTTTGATTATGAAGGATTATCAAGCCACTTGGATTTCCCATGTAAAAACTGCTACTTGGTTCGCTATAGAACTGAGAGGTGCCTAGAAGCATTTAGAGAGGGGAAAAAAAAAAAAGAAAGAAGTGGCTTAGGAGTGAAACTCCCACTGCAACCACATTAGGGATCTTCATATGCTTTGCTTGCAGCAGCTCTGCAGAACGCACGAAGTTACTAATGCATGCTTGAAATGACAACTGTATTTCAAAACTACTATTCATATTTCACATGTTGTAAATATTAAGAAAAAAGTTCCAGTCCCAGTACATCTAGAAGCGCGCTTGAAATCTTGCCAGCTAAACAACATACAGTCATAGAACAGTACTACCGTCCACAAACCAGCTGTGAAGGGATTGAAATATTCCCCGCAAAAGCCAGCACATCACTGACCTATTTGACACTTCAGAAACAGGGGTGAACAATTCTAAGACAAACCCAACCTGTGAATTGCCACTCAGGATTCTCATCATTCACATACAGCCATGGGCAAAGCAAATGAACACATTTCACTGTTGTGACGTTCCAGCCTTAAGTTACCATTCTAAGGACCATGGTTTAGTGGGCAACGATGGTGATTAGGTCAATGGTTTATTACGTATCTGAGAGTTCTTCTCCAACATAAACGATTCTATGACCCTAAATCTACAGATGCCAAAGGATTCAGAATGGGCCAAAATGTGAACACCAGAGTGATGAAATGAGCCCCAATAGATTATTTTCAGACACTGACTGCATCATGACTAGGACAGGTAATGTCCCTCGCTGCTGTCAAACTTGCCACAACATCATAGGGTTTGGTTCCTGATAAATGACTATTTTGAGCCAAAACAGAACACTTGGTTATCTGACAGCAAACACCACCACTCCAGCTGAAGTCAGTCTGAATGTTCACAATCCAGATTTGTTCATAACCCTGTGAAGTAGCACTGAGCAAAAGCATTACCTCTGTGTGAATTCTCAGCCTTTTTCCAGAGAACATGGCCATTGAGATTTACATGCAAATTCCACAATCCTTCATAAATCTTCATGGCAATACATGAAATAACAAGATTGTCATAAATGCAAATTACGGCACTGCAAGTAAAATACGTTATTGCAACTGAGTATATGATATCTTAGAGGAAAGTAGAGAACGAGACAATAAAAAGCCTTATCAAAGCACTATCGATACTCTACGCAGCATGCAAGGCCTGCACGCCAGCTCCGCAAAGGTGAGCAACACACTGACAGCCCTTTTGAACTGCTGCGTGCCACTTATTTCTGCTGGAACATACAGGTCTGTTCCAATTACCACTTCTACACATTTCCATTGTCAAGTTCAACATCATCTGCGAAACAGATCGAGTGATACCAACTAAACACGCTCCTCAGTTCATAGCTGTGTGTAAGCCCTGTCCTCAGGGTGTATATGAGCAATGGGTAAAAGAAAGCAATATGCACAGCTGATCAGACCAGCAGCTGATCAGTACTTAATCATCAAATCCAATAAGGAAACAAATGAGGCAGAACACAGGGGTAGAAAACAAAAGGTAGGGGGAAGACATTAAATGAGCCACCAATTCATGAAAGATAAAAGCACTCTCGGAAACAATTTACAAAACAATTTTCTTTTTATGCATTTAATAAACATTCTGTCAGAGTAAACGAAATCTCAGAAGCTGGAAGTTGAAAAAAATCAATTAAAATGAAGTCACGGGAAATGGTGGGGAATTGTTTCTGGCAGTTATTTGATACAGCATGGTTAATATTTCTAGTCAGGCAAATTAACAGTTTTGCTGGTGTAGACTTGTACTCAAGCAATGTACACCCTTTAAGTGTTCAGTCCTAAACTTAAGGAAATCTACACAAATATTCTCAGACAGCCCCATTGTAGATGCACAGTAGCACTGTTTACTTCTACTCACAGGCTGAGGAATTCCACACTGCTAAACAAAGCTGAAAAGAATATCTGCATCTAAAAGGTAACAGAACACGCAATTCCACGGGGTCCCATTTCACTCGAAGAAATAATCTGAAAGCTCTTTGATAAGAAACTTACTTCTCTACCCATCTGTATCAACGGATGAGCTTTTCTTAAATATGATTCTACTGTATAATTTGTACTGCGCCACACTCGTATTGATTGAAGAAAATTCAAGCAAGGCAGTGTCAGTTTCTATTTCTACGGGGAAACCACTGAGCTGAACAGCCAGGCTGTAAGGTCAAATCAGGATCCACCCGCTGCCTTGCTACCTTAAAATTATACAGCGCTAAGGATGAGAACAATAGTACATCTCACCAACGCATAACCAGGAATTCAATTTTTTTTCTTTTCATAAACCAGTACTCATGTTTTGAATAAAATCACTTAACCTTCTTTACCCTTCCTATGGACTAAGTCATTCAAATTTTCAAGCACTGCATTTTCTTTGCACACTGCAAGCTTTTCTTCCTCCTCTATGCTGCCCAACGTGGCCTCAGAAGTAAGTCAGTGCTTACCCAGTTTACCAGCTCACCTGCAGATCCCTCTTAGGAGAAGCTGCTGCTCCTCAGCTGAAGCAGCCCGTGCTTTCATTACAGACTGACCCATGAGGACTTCACGTGCAGGAAGCAAGCAAGCAGCACATCTTTATCACAGCAAAGTTTGCAAAGACACACGGATGGTGAAAGTAAAGGTAGGTGAATTGATCCAACCTTTCTCTGTTCAGAGGAAGTCTCAGGGAGCAAAACACAGGGCTGCACACACGCACACACACCATTTCACTTTATTTTACATCCAACTTGTGTAAGCTGAACAACTCGTGGGCTGCCCCGGCACTCCCACTGCAGCCACCACAGAGTGAGACAACAGAGCACTCTACAGCCTTTGTGTATGGACACCTGAATCCCTCAGCCGAAATACAAGACTTCTAGTCATGACCAGGCTTCAGAAAATAAGACTTGCCCTGTGGTGAAGCCTGGGCCTCCAACACTGTATCCCTACTGATGATCAGGCATCACTCCATATATTAACGCAGCATTTTTATCTCATAATGCAGAGTCTGCCTGTATTTCCTGAGCCTGTCACTGCCTATCAGCAGCACTTGTCCCCTAACCCACAAACCATGACAGCATTACAGACAAGTTCATTAGTGCACGACTCCGAGCCGATCCACACTACAAATAGAGGAAAAACTTGATTTTAAAGTGTATCAGAAGTAGCAGCAGAACTGTTCACTTAGGTGTGTTCAGGTTTTCATCAAGCTAATAGAACATCATAAAAAATGAGCTGACAAAACAATGACACGAGGGAAACACATCGATGAGGAGACTGGCATCTGAACTAAGGAACAAGCAAACTAAAGGAAGTCCTTGATAGCCTGAGGTATTTCCTAGAAGCCAGCCTCCTCTCATCCTGCACAGATCACACAGGTAACGCACACACGATTAGAACAGTGAACATGCACTGCAAAGATCAACAGTGTTTTGTAACGAGCACCGTGCTTCATTATTGCTTATTTTTCCAGTGATCACAAGATGAAAAAAACCTTGTCTCAGCTTGTTTACGCTGTCTGTGAGAGACTAAATGAGCATAAAACAGGCAACTCACACCAACGCCAGCAAAGGAGCATGTCAGAAGTAATGCATATAGAAGAGGGTCTATTGAAATAACATAGAAATACAGAATCTTTTGAGTTCGAAGGGACTCTTAAAGGTTACCTGCTCCAACTCCTCTGTAGTGAACACCCACAGCTACACCAGGTCACTCAGAGCCCAGTCCAGCCTGAACATTAATATCTCCAAAGAGAGTATCCACCACCTCTCTGCACCATCTCTTCAACTGTCTCACCACCTTTATTGTAAAGAACCCCTTCTTATATCCACTGAGTTATCAATGCCTATTATTTTAATAAAACAGCCAAAGTAACTGCACAGTAGATCTGAAAACACGAGGAGAAATGGCAGAACCTTCTGTTGTAACCTATGAGACAGACACTTATTCCACTCATTCTTTGTTCATCTTCTACAACCAACTACATATACACAGGCTGAAAAGAAAACAGAAGTTCATATATGATAAACCTGATGAAATTTATCAAGAACACGGGAACTAAAACTAATTTGGGACGCATATGAGAGCTGGAGAGCATACCACGTTTTAATTCCACAAACTTGAAATGAAGTTTCCTTTAAATATCTGTTTTTTGGGCACTGATAGAGAAAGAATACAGACCCTTTGGTCAGACCCAGAATAATTAGTTTTTTTTGTTTGCTGCAATATAGCTTCAACTGCACGTGGGTAAACTTCTTAGCCATGTGTGTCCATGCATGTACAAACCATCAAAATATTCTTGACTTCTAGAGTCACAATATAATCTAGCAGCCACAGATCTTGCTGTTATTACTTAGACACTAGACATACTTCAGAAATTAAGAAGACAGATTAATTACACTGTATAATTTAATTAAGTCATTAAGGAATAATGGATCCAACAGAAAGCTCCTTAATAATCCGCGGATACAACCATGAAAGAACAGTGAGATCAAACAACAGGCTGAACGACCAAAAACATACAAGAATTCCTTTTTCACTGAAGTTAGCTTTTGTGCAGCTTAGGCAAAGCCACTAAAAACAAGCGCTCAACAGTACAAGCATCAGAGAACACACCCACAGCTACAGCCTGCACGACTGCTTGGTCAGTCTTAATTGAGAAGCACCACTTCTGTTAGCAATTAAACACTTCTCTGCCAATCAGCTGCCTGAGTACAGGGCACATGCTTTGTATACTCAGCTATGAGACTGTAATGGAGGACACTGGGTCTTCCTGAATGAATGTTTCCAGGATACAGAGGAAACAAAGCCTACCCACTCACCATTTCCTAATGAATCCAAATGTACCACTGGTGGCTGAGGGATGCAAAGCATTCAACAGCTAGAAGAACAGCCTCAAGCTCTTGCCAAATCACGCACTTCAGTATCACATATCTGCTAGCAAAATGGATCCGATTTTTCCTCTACATTATATTTTATTCCACTGGACAAAGAAGACAAAAACAAGTTGTTCAATAAAATCAGATGCACAACAGACTACAGTATTCAAGAGAGAAAGGCTTTCATGCACAACCAAATACTTGAGAATCACAGACAACCAGGACAAGCTCCCAGTGAACACACGTGTCCTCACAAACATAAGGAACTATAGAAACCTAGTAGAAACGAAGCTCATTCATATAAACAGGGCCTTATAATGTCAGTGAGTCTGCCTGGAAAGTTAACCATTCAGTTAACAGGTATACACAAGGTTAAAAAAAAATACAAACCAGTAAAATAAAAAACACGCACTGCAAATCAGGCACAATGAAAAGTGAATTCTCTCACTGAGTTTGTACAGTCAACAAAATGTATACAGCGCAACCATCTATATACTAGTTTATCTCCATCTTGGAATACGTTCCTTCTTAAAATGAAGAACAATAATAACTTGCACTAAGCAACCATCCGAAACCTGGATTTCATTTCCCACATACTCGCAATTGGAAGGGAAAACCTACAGTCTTAATACACTAGTCCTCTTACGCCAATACAGACGACATAGCAGTACTGCTTTCAACCTCTTGAATACAGTACATTAAAAAGGTTTGATTAAGTCCTCTTTATGCAACATGTCACAGTCAGTGAATACAAATTGATGACCCTGCCCTCTGCCCCGGCAAACTGTCTTTGTCTTCCTTTTATGAAATAGCATATTCGAACACGGTGGTTTTTTTTTTCCTGAATGTTGCCTTGATGGCATACAGAGAGAACAGAGGCAGGTAACTGTTAATTAGAAGGCTAAACAGGGTTTCTCAAGTGTTTCTGTCCACAGTGTCAACACTCACACACACACAATGAATATTAGCATTATATTATATTAGGGTTATACAATCTATGCAGGTTAAAAAGAAATTACACAACCTCATTATTTAATAGTACACTAAAAAACAAGTGTCGCTTTTGGTACCAAAGCACCAAAATCTTATCATTAAAGGGAATAAAAAGCGCTATAATAAAGCAATTTTTAATTTACGTAGCTCTAGACAATTCATTAGAATGCTGGGACTGAAGCATACTAAAGAGTAACTCTCCTTTTTGTTCAGCTTCCCATGCAAATGGTTGTCAAACAGCCAAAGTTGCTGCTTCACAGATCCTTCTATGCTGCCAGTTACTCATTTTCCTATTTCATCTGTACGCAACTTTCACGTGCTATCGGTAGAGAAATAAAAACATAAAAAGGAAAATACCAATGCTTACCTACAAATTAACAGGGGAATTTGAGCACTGAGTTACTTGCATTGTTGGTTTTAGAGCAGCATTAACTGGTTAGAAAAACACAAGGTTTAAATAATTGTGTTATATTTATGAGGCAGTCTGTTTCCTCAAAAGCATATAACCTGGCTTACAAAACACACATTAGAAAAATCCCAGAGGACAGAAAAGAAAGTCAAGACAGCTAGATATTTGAGGGGCTTTGCTTGTTTATTCTGGCCTTTTTTTTTTTTTTAAACTGGATTTTTAAACAGAAATCCCTGAAGAATGAAGGAAGTTATCTGTAATGGCAAGAAGTGAACAAGTACGCCTATCTGTTCACATGCTCCAAAATGGAATGAATTCTGTAGATAGATATATAGGGACCTCAATAACAAGGCACTGAGATCTAGCACAGGATGAGACATTTCCCTGTGCGTACCCACAGCATCCAAAGCATTTGAAAGTTGTACTTACTCCTAAAAAGCAGTCAAAGATGATTAAGGGGAAGTGTTAAACATTAGTGCTCTCCCTTGTGCTAGAAAGCTAAGAGTTAGTATTTATCATAGGTCTGGATACTATTATAGGTCTGGATACTAGCAGAAGCAAAGCAAACCACGTCAATATGTATTAACAGTATATATAACAGTATATATAACAGTATTAACCACGAATAAAACAACAAAACATTATTTTAAGAGAAGGGGAAAGGGGATCTAACCAAACCCAAATGAAGACTGAAGATTCCCTCACTTTGCTTTACCCAAACAGTAGATAGAACTGCTAAGAGGCCTCCTGTAGAGCATGGTTCACTGACACACAACGAGTGCTCACAAATGGCATTTCTCCTGATTTTTTTTGCACAAAAGCCAGAAAAGTCCATGCTCTACCAGACTGCTGTACTCCTGTAATACCTATATCTGTCAGAATCATTACCAACTCTGAACATCACTACCAAATTGTATCAGGTGAGCACAATACCCATCTCACAGATGTTCAAAACCACAACTGAAAGATCCCAGATGACTTAAAAACTTACTTGTCACATATTACAAGTGTTATTTGCATTTACGTACCGATCTTGTACTACTTTGAGTCCCAGCTCTTAATACTAACATTTAAAACGTGAGTCATCTCATGCAGCATTATCTTTTGTCTTAAATCATTTCTCTTTTGGGGGGGGTTGGACTCCATCTCTTGAGGACCCTTCCAACCCCTATGATTTATTCTCAGATGTTCCATTCAAGCAAGAGGAGTTTGAGAACAGCACCATTTTTCCAGTTGGGAAGACATTGAGCCTAGCTAAGCAGAGAAAGAACGCTCCACACATGACACTGTCATGCAGTCCAGCGAGGGGATCAGGTAGAGCCATGATAAGGCCATACCAAAAAGGCTGCATCAGAGTACTTACATGAGCATACAGTAAATACAAAGTAGAGTTGGTTGTTCCTTCCTAGATACAGTCCGGAGCTCTGTAACACTGAACAAGGTAAACTTCAATAGAAAAAACAAACAAAAGCAACTACTACTTCTAACCTTTCTGTCTCTTTAACAAAAGACTTGATTAAAGAAACCCTGCATGTTTGCACAGGAATACATTTTCCCATTGTTTTTTAGCAGGGCAGAAATTCTACCTTTTAGGTTCACACAGGGAACAGCTTCATTTCAGCCTCTTCTAACAAAGCTGATTAATGAATTGTTATCCTGAGCCTCCTTTCCTTTGGCCACAGTTAACCATCTCCTCCTCCCCAGGTCACTTCCAAAATGGATTACAGTGATGTTCCAAGTGGGGGGAATAAAAAGCAACAGGGGTATGTTCATGTCATTGCGTTGGCTTCAAATGCAACAAACTAAATAATACATATATATATATATATATGTATATATGTGTGTGTATATATATATATATATATATATAACACCCCATTTTACTCAAACATCTCTTTTTCAAAAGCTCAGGGTTCATTGTAAAAAAATAACTAACACCTCTGACATCTGCTAGATAGGAGCATTTGGCACTTGTGCACCTGCAGAGCAAAACAGGGCAACTTGAAATGAACCTACAAATCCACTTAGGAAAAGCTACCCCTTATTTAAAGCAATATGACCTCACGTGACTGCAGCATCTGAGGCACTCTTGCTCGCTGCACTGCTTTGATATAGCAAGCAAGCAAGAAGTTTAGCACACTTCAAAGTTGGCAGGTATTGGCAATGAACTGTGAACAGCTGCGATGTCACCACTGAAGTACATACATCTCCCTATGCCCATTTTGAATCTCTTCAGAATCCATTTTCCTGACCCTATTTCTTTTTCCCCACAGAACAAGATCATGGTATTTCTTTAAAAAGGTCATTTTCAATTTTCAGACGGCTTTTGTAGTTCCACACACCTAGGCAATCTGTGGGAACTAATGAATTGCTAACGATCCCTAATTCAAGGCAACCTGACTCTGTTTAGAGCTAGTGCATAAACTGCCCACAGAATGCCATAAAACACCCCTCAGCCACCCATTTCAATTGCATCACCATAGCCGTTTAGGGCTTCTGAAAAACACACCCCACAAGACTGATGTAATCCGCAGGACCCCGCAGAAAGATCTCACTGTGACAGCAAATAGGAAAAAAAGCAACAGTTTGAGCTAACTGTCTATAATGACACTAATAAGCTTGGGAAAATGACATCACCTCCAACCTGATGACCAACTTGTTTCCTAAAAATGCCATCGTACCTTCACCAGACTGAAGCAACTCTTAATTACTCCACGGTTACAGTGGAAGAGTCAACAGCTCACTAGAGGGAACACGAGGCATCCAAGATGCTATCTCTAGCACACGTGTTTACTAACATCATTTGTGACTTATTTGAAGACTCTCCTCTATAAGCTCCTCCCTGCTTTTCACACCCAACTCTGCCCTTCCAGACGCATTTTCAGTTCTTAAAAAGTACACATACCTTGTAACTCAGAACAAACAATTTGAGAGTATAAGCCTCCAGAACACAATGTCTTCCAAACATATCCCTGTATGCAGTAACTCTTTCACTGTCTTCTGTAGCCCTTGTGATGTACTTTTGTTTTTGGCCTGCACAGTAGGGATGAATATGAAGAGCTCCAGCTCATAAACCACAGCGCTACCACAACCACACTGGTCCACAAAACTAGAACCCTCACTGGGCCACAGGAGCCTGAAACCTGAGAACAGGGCACACCAGAGAAGAGCTCCTCTCCAGTACCACAGTGTATTTCCTACTAACTTTGGCACGGACCGGGAACAGTTGTGGAGAGAAGGCTGGAAACTTAAGACACAGGCCGGGACCTGGAGCTGCCACCCTACCTGCAGCGCAAGGAGAGTCCTGGGAAACAGTCAGCTTTGAAATAGCTTAATTAGAAAATTAAAGCCTCAACTCACCGCTAGATCAGTGACAGCACGTCTAAGGTAGACTAAAACTAATGAGCTGAAAGAGCAGGTTGGCTAACACTGTGGTGAAAACCCTCTACGGGTGTTCTCTCAGGCTGTAATCCTGCTTCTCAAATTGGAGGCTAAGCCTCCCTGTGGAGATGCAAGTCTGTTCAGAAACTCAGCAGCTCAGCCCTGATGTTTTTCAAAAGCAAGATACTGGTTCTGTGTAAAGTTCTCACAGTTTCTACTAATGGTAGAGATGCACTGGCAAACAGAGTCACCACTTGTCCCAGACAGCCGTTAAGATGCTGTGCCCCCCAGTACTCAATCTTCTGCGTACCACTAACGCTCTTCTTTGCCATCATCTTTAGCACCACAGTCTGCATCGCTCATCTCCGAACTAAGAGCCTGGTTCCAGGGTCTTAGAGACAGGTTTCCTCTACCGAGTAAGGAGATGGAGCACAACTTGATGTACGACTGAGAAATGCCCTAAGAGACTCCTGCTTTCTGTTACAGGCCCTAGGTGCACACCCCTTTCCTCACATCCCACAGCTAACTGCATTAGAACAGACAGCACAGCAAGCTGAAAGGTACGCATAAGGACAAGCAGCTACGCGGCACGCTGAGGAGAACAGGAAACGCTCGTGTTCTGTTTTTTGGCTTCCCTAGAGTTATAAGGCTACACATCCAGTAACGACACAAGGCTGCCAGGAGCAGGAACCAAAACAAAGGAAGATTCCCTTAACCCAGCCCTCCCCCGCAGCCCACTGCCCCAAATTATGGGTGAAAGTGAAGAAAAACAGTCTTTTAAACTGTCTCTTCCTCACAAGCGTTAAGCCGATCCCTCAATTATTGACAGCTCACTCCCACAAGTGACCTCTAAGCTGGAAGCTGTCCAACACTGGATTTAATATTAACAGATAACAGTCAATGAGAAGCGTACTCACAGCCACATGAAAAAAAGAGAAGTGAAGACGACCTACGTAAAGCATCTTTGCCATCTAGAAGCCAGTGTCCTCGCTGCTTCCCACCACGATTATTCTAATTGAAAACTACAAAGATTAAACCCATTTCTATTTAAAACTGGCAGCCCTGTATTAAATTGTCCTTTACACCAATGCAGCAAGACAGAAAATGAAGCTTTTGTATATGCTTTTGCTTAATGTGACAGAGACATACTCGGTGTAAATTTGAGTTTTATCTTGTTACACGAAACAAATTTCACTCGCATAACTTTACTTATTTCGTTGCTAAGAAAAAGATGGTGTGCGTGCGCAGATTTGAATTCAGAAATATTTAAAAAGTGAACAACCAATGTCTCCAGCAGTTACATTAACTGAATGAAAATGCTCTGCGGCTACTCGTTAGCAGTTTTGCCAGGCAGCCTCCTGATTGTGAATGCTGGGAGGAGAAAGGAGAGATACGGCATCAACTGAAAATAAGAGTCTTCTCTTGTGAAAGTCAATACATCTTCTTAAGACAGAAAAAATGGTCCCATAACATCCGTAACAACAATCCGTAATTGTCATTAAAAGCTCTCATTATATAGAGTAAGTGTAATTAGAGCATCTTGCCCTCACAGGGTGCAGCGCACAGAGAATGCTAGAAGGATTCATAAATTAGTGCCAAATCAGTCTCATTCCCACCTACTATGTAATCTGCTGTAAAAGAGAGAAATCGTATTTACGCGCATTAAGGCAAAGCCCACTGCCCTCTACAAAATTAGCCTAAACATGAAATGCAGTTATTTGAGGGACTCCCTATTTCATTACACGTCTGAGAAATAAAGGGATAAAGTTTGCCATCAATAACGCCGAACATATCTGCTGAACCCCGCAGATTCCAGGGCATTAATAATTTAAACTCTTGTGGGAATTTTGTCATGGTGGAGATAGGACTAGCCTGCAAACGGAGCTCAGGGGATGTTCAATATGATCTATTCTTGTATACACACACAATTGCTACATTTATCATGATGCAGAGGAAAAGAATGGTTCCTCCTTAAGCACTTCAGAAGTGTTTTTTTCTGTAATTTACACAATAAAACCTCTGAGTATTTCCAAGGAAAAAAAAACCCAGCTTCTAAAAAGATTATTGTCTGAAAAATTATTGTACTGAGAAGGTTTCTTCTCACTCCATCTCAATCACTCAAGCACGTACAGCATTGTTCAACGCATTATAAAATGGGATGGGAAGTCGGCAATCCAGCTGCCTGATGGCAGCATTGTCTATGCACGATGCTACTGTAAGCACAGATACTGTTCGAGATTACAGCCTAAGCTACAACACAAATAAAGCTTCACGTCTGACTCAAATATCCATCCTTTTGAGCGCCAATCTACTGGCTAGGTATGTAATGTCATATACGCGCACAGCCACAAGACCTCAGCGCCAAAGATCCTTCTGCACACGCCAATAGAAAGCGCAGGAAGTGCAGACCCTTTGCAGACAGCAGCACTGCTTCTGTAAAACACACTGAACTCAGGCCTTTGTGCAGTAGCTGATCGAGGGCAGCTCCAGGTGCTGACACATCCACGCTGGAATAAATGCATTTGCGTTCTAATTCGGCGTAACCATTTTCCAGATCTCTGTTCTTCAACAGAAGCTCGCTCAGAGCTCAAAACAGCAAGGGAAAAGGAAAACCTTTCTTTCACAAACAAACCCTAATTCTTACAACACATTTTTCAGGAAGAAAAAAAAATCAGCCAAAGTTCAAAACCAATAATTGTCCACACATTTCCAACAGCCACACTGCACCTTCGCCATGCCACACACACACACAAAACTCCATGTGTACCACAGCACCTGCGTGGCAGAGGACAGATATTCTATCACAAAGCCTGAGCACTAGGGAAGCTAATGCAGTACATACCCCAGATAATTAACCCATCCAACTTCTGTTTAAATATTTCTGTCGATGAATTCATAAGCGATAAAGAATCTTAAGAGCACAGGACAAACATCTCCAGCTTATCCAGCTGATTAGCTTCCCACCGTTGACTTAGAACAATCCCTATAAACCCTGAGAATACCATCCAAAGGCTTTTCAAGACTACTGCACGTTCAGTTCAGGAACGCGACCGTATAATTTCATAAAACAGCAATTCTTCTACTGGGATATCCGTATGAGAATCTGTCTGGAAAATCTAACTCCGAAGTTTATCACTGCAGCAGCTCCTAGTTGATGTTAGCACCCTGAAGAGCCACGTCCTCATCTCAGCATCAAGACATTATGTTAGTGCAGGTCCTCAAATGATGAATGAGGCCCAAGGAGAAGCTGCAGGAGAAGCTGCAGGAGGAAGAAGAACAACGGACAGGCAGAGGCTGCGTTCAACCAGGCAGAAGGAAGGAGCAGGACCGCCACGGGGTGCGTGTCCTGCTCCTGAAACAGGGGCTGCCGAGACAGGGTGACCCCCACCCACCTTAATCTGTTTCACACTGACTCAAAGAGCTTGAGCAGCTCTCGTGAATGGTGATGCCAACCGTGCAGTAGTGTTCCCACCCTCATAATCAGCGATGGCCCCTTCTGCCTCTAACAGAAAGCACATAATTACTCGGAAAAGCCTGTAGAGGGTCTTTAAGGTCCTTGAAAAGAATTTCATCAGAAACTCAACAAATCACACCATTTACCATGTATTACAGATGATGTAAATTTTCCAGCAATTGCTTGAAAATGCTGCCTTGAGATGTAAGCAACATTCCGATAAGTTATTTTTTCCAAATGTCTTTGCAGTGACATAGCCCATTTTGACAGACTTTTATGGATGAGGGGAGCATCAGTGTCCCGTTAACTCTCTGCTTCAGGGCACGCAAATAGAGAAAATAATGACGAAATTCTACTTCTGTCCCCTGACTTGAATATATAAAAACAATAGGTCAGCTTTGGGAACTTGAATACAGAACACGTAGGACCCAGGGCACGTGTGCTGGGAAGCCCACGCTGTCACCAGAAGGGAAGCAAAACAGCAAAGGATAAAAAGCAGCAGTGAAACCACATTTGTGCTGTGACCAACTGTGCAAACTAAGCACTAAAGCTGTACTCTGAATATGAAGCTGTAACTACATTTTATTATGTTGCAAGCAGCTCATGTTGTAGCATTGCTCTTAGACTTCTAGCTATCTACCAAAAACATGAACAGGAATAGTAACAAATACATTCCACATGACTTCACATCGAATTTGTTTGTCGGGGACATAGCAGCCTATAAAAGAAATGAGCTGGACACTTTTGCTCTTCTTGAACCGGGCTGCAAATTAAGAAAGCAGGATTGACAGAAGCTGTTTCTCAAAGAGAGGAACCACATAAATGAAGCGTTCCAAATGAATCATGGCTAGAGGAGCGCCTGCACCATTTGCTAGCTGCATCATCACAGAGAAATATCTGACGAGCAAAACATTTGTAACCACTTAGAGCCTTTCCACAATTCAAATGGCTGGCTGCCCACTGGATGCTTCCAATCCAGAATGAGGCACTCAGGTATCAGCTCCACCCATCAGAATCAAATTCTCAGGGTATTTACAGATGACAGAGCAGCTCCTTCGGCCCGAGCAGAACTGCTGCCAACTGCCACAGTCTGTGAGCTGACAGACAAAACAATGCTATTTAAAACCAAAACAGCTCTTTAGTGACAACATGATTGTAGAGCTAGTATCTGCATAGTAACAACAAATCCTGCACAAGCTGCCCTTTACTTGCAGGGATTGGAGGTGACAGGGCTGCTCTACATCCCCACCGTTGCCTCCCCTGCCAGCCAAGAAGGAACAGTCCATTTTCTGCTCGCTACCGGGTGGTGTTTAAGGGCCTAGGCGCCATTCCTCTTTCTTTAGGACACACTCTCTCTCTCAATCCACTTCCAGTCCTGACCTGAGAACTGGGCCTCCTACAGATGGATTACTAGCTCCAGGCACCTGAGAAAAACACGATAAAATTAAATCCACAGGCTAGCGCAGTTTATTAGCAGGTCACTGAGTTCCTAGAAGAAAACACACTCATCCCCCACCCAGCGTCCTCCCGTCAAAACACAAAGCAGCTTCACACCACTAGGGCACCAACGGGGCCTCCCTGTCTGCACAAGGCCCGTGAAACCCCATGAAGAATGACTCATGCATCAACACCTTGCACCACTTGCACAGAAGCATACGTAAGGGTCACATGTAATTAAATCTCCCAGTAGCTGTGGATGTGTACACTCCTAACATTGTCTTCTTCACTCACAGAAACCATCTTTATCCATCGTGGTGTTACGGTGTTGCATGTTTCTGTTAACACACCACACTGGCAAATAAGCTATCAATACAGACACACCTAGCCGCATTATATACTCCCTTCCCACAGGGAAACTTACACAATTCTCTTAGCTGCTCATCACATACTGTTAAAAGACAGGAAAGAAAAAAAAAAAAAGAAGCACAGCTGAAACGAACAAGGACCTTCTCCCTAACTGCTGCACTATTTCACACAATTAGATTAATAATTAAACAACCTGCAACTTCACATGTGCAGGGCACCGCGAGCAGACCAGTGGCATTTTCACTTCAAATTTATATAGCCTTTAGTCAGTACACTTCATCTGCATTTCTAACACCTGCTTCAGTCAGCTGTGAAGTGCGATGTTATCAGTAAAATTTTCTTTCATCTCTCTACGGTCCATCTAACAAAAAATTATATGACGGTGGGTAATTATACGACTTTAAAAAGGACAGGAAATTTCTCAAGTTTTTGATCATTTCTTGAAAGACGTGCTCATATATTTGACATTCCATTTTATTAAAAGGTAGAGGTTTTTTCAAAATGGCTTTCACATTATTTATGTTACCTAATCCTACGTAATACACCTTTCCTTTGAATAGTTAACATTCACTTCCCACGGAGCAGCAAAAACACGGGATATTGGCCACGCCACAATTAAGCACAGAGGCACGACAAGGCACGCATTCTCAAGGCATCAGCACACGCCTTAGAGGCACCGGGAAGAAGCAGTTACAGTGAATTTTCCACTCAGGTGGGCATCAAGGCCAGCACCTCGACGCACACCGCAGCACACCACCGTACAAAGAAATGAATCAAGAGGACACAGAGGGGGGGAAACCACGAGCAGAACTCATCCAGTGGGGTTTACGTTGGGCACAAAAAGCAGTTCCCAGTCAAGCAGAGACACGTGATCTCAGTCGGGGTCAATAATAGCAGGAAAAAACAATAGCTAACGGAAGCATTCATTGTCAGGCTCCCAAGATTCTAGTTGAGAAACAGAAGACAGCGTAGAATATGGTTCACAAATACCAAAGTCCATCTTCACATAGATTATTAACATTGAGAGTACAAAAGTAGAAATTTTCCAGTGCTCAGCTTGGTCAGAGCTCACATATTGTTTTTTGATGATGCTTTTTTTGCCCCCGTACAGTCCCTATTTCATAGAACACACGCAGTTGTCAGAGATAAAATGAGAAGACGTTCTAGCCTGCTGGCAGAAGGTTACCACCTAGCCATTTTTGTGACAGGCACTCATGCTGGCACTGACCAAGGAAAAGTGCCTTTAGAAAACTTTTCTAAAAAGGAATTTTATGAGGTTAGTTTATGTTTTCTGAACAAACGAACGTTTTCCTTCTCATCACAGCAAAGTAACCAGAGGGCGGGGAGATGGAGAAATAGAATAAAGAAGGTGTGAGAATGCTAGAATATAGAAAGGAAGCAGATCAGCTCACATCTCATGCCAGAGAGGAGATGCACTTGACGAGCAAGCCCGAGTCTCAGAAAGGGTGAAGAACAAGTCTATGGGACAGCACGCACTTTAAAACTAAAACCTGAAATTGAAAAATCTGTTCTACCAACAGATCAATGTTAAAAGAAACCAAACAGTGACACATGTTTTAATTACTCCTTCTCCTTTCTTCACAATAAGTCGCCTTCCCAAATACATACCATCAAGAACAGAATCCATACTTGTTCTGATAGTTTGAAAGAGCTTAAGGAGAAATAGTGAAAGGAGCCTCTCAGTGACACAAGAACAGATCCACAAAGAAAAAAAAATAAACCATGGACTATTGCTGTCTCATAGTGAAGGGTCACAACCGTTTCCCCCAAACTGATTCTAAGAAGGTCAGCAATAGAAAACAAGCACGTTTCAAAGACAAGCTCCTGTTTTATGATAACCGTGTCTCACTTGCTTCAAGGCATCATGATAGCTATTGACCTAACCATCAGCACTCCCAGTGAGACAGTGCTGGTACCCTGGCAACAAGGAGAACAGTTTCCAGCCAGCCAGCTCACAGAAGCAACAGTATCCCTTCAGTCTGTACCCCAAGAGACCAAGGATTGCCAATCCGTGAATTGCTGAGCTTTGAACAGACACTGTTTGGTCAAACAAAGAACCATAGGAAAAAAAAAAGGTAAAAAGAAAAATCAAAACCCTGGCAGAGGTATAACTTGTTCTAGGCCAAAATCAATAGGTTTAATAAATAAAAGTGTGTGGGAATTTCTTCCTCCCCCCCAAAGGCTCAACTTAAGGTAAGAGAAGGTTCACATACAGTGATACAGCACTGGTACCGCTCTGTTAAAGTGGATGTCATGAAACATGCATACTGCTTCCCAGGATTTGACTCTCACTAGCTGCTGAACACATACTCGGAGCTCTTTCTCCTACTGTCTTCTCCATGCTCCTTAACCAATCAGCGCATCCACTTAAACACCTTTTCAAAACAGCAGTATTTTATAACTAAAACAGATGCAAAAGAATGTCTCCATGTGTTGTCACCAGTTCATAGTGCTGATGGATCAGCGAAAGAGAAAAGAGAACAGTTAAATAATTTTGCCCCAAATTAAGGGCTAATTTCTCTCTGCCCGCCCGCCCCCCCCCCCACCCCAACTCGTTCTTTGCTTGTGCAAGACACTAAAAGCTGCAGAAGGATCAGATCTCCATCTCAAGATAGAACTTCAGGGGAAAACTGTAACAGCAGATTCTAAAAAGATTTTCATTTCCTTCTGATGAATTTTTAAAAAGAAACAGGAAAATGACACATTTTGTGCATTTCCAGGTCTTTCTGCAGTAAACACTGCCCTCAAATCAGGTCAAATGACACACGCTTGTGAACAGTCTTAGAGGAACAGAGCTTGTGCATCTTCTAGGACAGAAAGATGCCATAGGAAAAGGGGCAAAGATAAGAAACAAAGTGTCCTTCATACGGCTTCCCTTCTCAGTTTCTCATTTGTGCATCAGCATAAGGCAAAGATGCAAGCAAGCCAAACATCTTGCCAGAGACACAACCAATAATCCGCAAGAACTTTACATCTCATTCTAAAAATAAACTGTTCAAATTGTTTTAGTGTAAATTCTCACCTTTTGAAACAACGAATGCAAACGGACCACGAAATACTTGCTGGAAACCTCATAAGGCAACAATGTCAAAAGGACCGGCACAAATGAGGAGAGGTTACAAAAAGATGGAACAGAATGCTCAACCACCTCCGAGAATCTAGGTTCAGAGAAAAAGAGAAAAGGACTCCACAACAGAGAAACCTCCAACAAGAGATCCTTCCTCAGTGGCAGCCAGCCCTTAAATGAGGCCTAAGAGGCATGGAGCCTGGCTCCACCCTTCCAGTCACACAGGTGAATTGCCTTCACATGTGCTCCCAGGGCTGACCGGGGCTTTTCTCCAGGTGCTCAATCAGCGGTCCAGGCCGTGACTCAGCAGCCCCCGTACACAGAACTTATCAACACAACCTACTTATAAAACTAGTTTTAAATAAGCAATACAAATGACACTGTCTCATGATACAAACTTCATTGACTTAAGTAAAAGCTGAACATCTTCATCACAATACCTAATTGAACTGCTGATATCTCTTCCTGATACTTTTATTTTCTTTGCCTAGAAGAAGAAAGAAAAGAAGCCCTCACAAAATAGAAGACAAGAAAATGCTGCAAGACATTACTGCGACATTTTCAGTGTTACAATCTGCACAGAAATTCTACCCCAGTGCAACACATTTTGAGTCCTAGCCATTAAGGGAAAGTGAGCACAACCAGAAGCAAACAAAAAAAAAAAAACTATCCTGAAAACAACAAACCAATATATTTATTTATTACAAACATGCTGTTTTGTTGTTGTTTGTTTCGGTTTTTTACACTACAACTGCGTATAGGCACAGATAGGATTTAGATGCTAACCTAACCCAACTGGCTGATTATAGAACAATATTAAACACATACAAATTCCTACTCCAGACGTTCCCCAAATGATAGTTACCAAAGATATCCTCAAACATATCCTCATGACTGTTACTCATTAGCATTCATTTAAAATAGAAGGAAGCTTTTTATGTTTTCATTATTCAGTTTCCATTAACAAGACAGAGGAGTGCACCATAGTCAGTCTGAGGGCACTTTCATCTCCAGTTTCCATGTCCAGTGTGATCAGAAGAAATACTCCAGATCATAAAATTGAAGGTACTTTGAATGCCCGGTTTTAGCTCCTGAAACTTCACGCCCTCTACTTTGTAATTCATAAATGACATTTGGACTGGAAGAATAAAGCAGCTCCAACTCTTGTGCTATCTTTCCAATTTACGACAAAAACACTGAGGTCTGCCTATGAAATTTCTCCAGCAACTTCCACTTTTACTGCTTCTCTGCTTACTCAGGAAACGCTACTACACAAGCATTTTCAGCTACGTCTTTCCCTGAAAGCCTGTTGAGCTACACAACTGGCAAAGACAGTGGGAAGGAGGAAAGGAAATCACCGTGCTGTCTTGCAAACAGTCACAAATTATCACGCCGAGCAAGATGCTGATCCAAAAAGCGGGTGCAAGAAAAAAATCCTTCCCACCGTTAGTTATTGTAAGGAACTGGAAAAAGCAGAACGCACAAATATGTGCAACTTTCTAATGACACTGGTAAATTACCTCAGGCTGCAAACAATACTGAGAGAGACATTTAATGGTCTTGTTCTTCCTACCTTTAATTTTTTGGGGGAAAAAAACTGTCTGCTTGAGACCCATAAGACCAAGGGAGATAGATTAATTAAATATTCCATATTAAAACCTAACGGGAAAACAAAGAATGCAGTAAGACCAGCTACAGCCCACACCATTTATAATCAGTTGACAGCTAATAGATTCATTTTTTCTTACTATGTAGATTTCAACACGCTTTCCTCTAGGCAGATGAAAAAATACAGGGGACTAATCATCGGTTCTCTGTAAGATACTCTTTTCTGAAGGCCTGATAGCATATACTGTTTTCTCTTGGTTACAGACAGCTCCCCATCTTCTTTAAGACTCACTGAAGACAACTGAAAGCAGGGCTGCTATCAGGGAACTGGTTCTCAGACAGCCCATGCCAGCCAGCAGAGCCAATCCCTCCTGACTTCAGCCGTCTTCTCAGAAAGACAGAAAAACAGACCGCACACGGCCCAGGCATTAATACCCTGATTTCCAGTTATTCCCCAACACGGCTTCCCTCGGTCCCTCGGTAGCAGGATCTCACTTGCTGCTGCTTCACCTTCTGAACATTGTTCTTCTATACTCATTCCTTCCCTTTTTTTAAAGGGGTCCAGCACTGCTCACAAAAAAAGCAGACTCTTCCTTTGTAAACAGTTCCGCGTCTGTTCCTGACCGCCCCCATTCTGCCAGAACACACCGGGATCGGTGCCCTCGGTCAGCCAGCCTTGGCAATAAGGACGCGCATCAAGGGCTCTCTTGCTCAGCCCACACCAGCGGGTTCACAGGTCTCCATCACAGCAAGCTTTGTTACTCCGTATTGCTTGTCCCAAAAATAGCACACGCTAACTCAAGCGTGTATAAAACTAAGCGTCCTATGCACTGAAAGCACAATTACACAACCAGAGTGGAGGCCTACACGCTTAAAACGCCGCTCAGAAGGCTTGGAAATAGCCCAAACTCATACCCAGATTTTGAATCAAGCTAGCAGAAATCAAAACAAGGTTGTTAACTAACAGCAAGGAATCTGAGCAGCGGCCACAAAGCAAGGGAAGCTACAGTAAGGCAGTATTTAGATGAGGTGCTAAGGGATTTGATTTAGTAGCTTAGTGGGTAGGGATGGTGGTAGGAGGATGGTTGGACTACATGAGACTAGATGATCTTGTAGGTCCTTTCCAACCTAATGTATCTATGAATCTACGAATATAAGCAGCTCCCAGGACAATTTGAATTCCCAGCTCTTCCTGTCTGGTACAGAATACCTGGCCCAAAGATTCATTGCTGCCGGGGTTTGCCATCTCCTTCCAGTAGAAAGCCATCCTTCAAGGCTGAGGCGGCCTCCCAAGTGGCGGATTAACAGGTAGAACTCGCTCAGGATTCGTGAAAAAGACCTGAAACAAATTCCAAGCCCAGCCTTGCAGCATCATTGCACTGCTTCAGAGAGGAAGAGGAGACAACTGCTAGGAGGGCAGTGACATGACATTACTCTGCTTTGAAATTTAACGCGGCCAAATTCAAAATTGAGCACCTGTTGTGAACAGGTTTCCTTGGAAAGTTTTCCTTGTAGGCAACTAATGCAGTTAAGAGGGAATCTCAGGATACCGTTCTGCCCCTTTCCACACCGCAAAGACACAATCAGAAGGGAACAATTGGGCATACGTTGGGCTGACCGCAGAAAATATTTATAATTTGATAGGCAAGATTGAGAAGCTTATTCATCCCAGAAATAACAAAAGACAGAACAACAACAGAATAAAACAAACACCCACGGAGGTAAAACAAAGCAAATAAATGCAGCCAATCGGTTATTTCCATACGAGTGGATTTCTTTAAATAGTAATGAAATCATTGCTAAAAAATCCATTGTTATTAAAATAGAAAAAGTTGGCTCAGCCTACCAAAATTAGATTTGTAAGTTGCCGGTCATTCCCATAATTAAATCTGTGTCACAAATTTGCAAGAAAAATGGACACTATGACTAATGCATTTACTTGCTGCACTACTGCTGTCAGGCTGTGTAAATCATTATTGCCTGCTAAAACAGAGCAGATAAGAATTCCATACATTTTCATTAACTGACAGGGCTTTGTGTACGTGTAAGAAGCCAACTTCTACACTCCCTTTTCGATTCAGCTTACATTCGGAAGACAAGGTGAATAAAAACAGTGGCCTCGTTTGGATTAGCCAAGCGGTTGTTCAGAAACAAAACACTGAAGTTTTTGAACAATGAGCCAGACCTGTCGCCTTAGAAAGACCTCAGATAAAACAATAGAGCTATATAAGCACACAACTTGGACAAAGAAGACTACAGAAATGATGCACACCTTGAATGGGCTCCTTCCTTCAGGCTGATTGACGTTTGCCAGACACCAACTTCATGTCATTACACGGGTTACAAGCAAAGCCAATCCACTAGAGCACTGTAGCACTGTAAAAAGTCACAACCAGCACCTACGTTCTCACGTGCCCTTGGTTGTTTTTTTTTTCCCCTTTCAGGATGCAAGTCACCAGAGCACAGCCCTCTGAACTCTCTCTTCTCCGCTTGCCTTCCTACCACGACACACCTTCAGATTTCAGTTACAATTCTTCTTATAAGGTGAAGCTGACAGCTGTTCCCTTCATACCTGCTGTTTATAACCCCAAGGTGCCGAAGAATTGAGAACACTTGCACACGGCACAAAATGAACACAGTTGAGAGCTTCCAAACCGCTGTCTCAAGTGCAAAGCAGATGAATGAGAGGCGGAAAGAGACCCGACAGCACCGTTTCTCGCATCGCAGAGCATTTTGTGAGGACAATGTCCTTAAAGCGTTGAGCCCTCTCCTTCTTCCACACATACGGCATTACACCACGACTGCAAACAGACCGCATCCCCACTTCAGTGCAAGAGCAGCCACTACGACAGACTTGGTCTCCGTGAATTTCAAGCCCACGATGTTGAGAAATCCACATAAACGGAGTGACACGGACACCAGTCCAGAACGTTTCCCAGAATTTCCTCTGCGCTCTGGACTGCAGCACAACGTCTTGAAGCAGAGCAGAAACGCTCAGTGTAGAGGAAACCCTAAATCAGGGCCTGAAAAAGTGTCAGGGCGAACCCAGGGGAGCTTAAGCGCACGCAATGCACCTAAGTGACCGGAAGGGTCGGAGCCAGGATCCATCCCTTCCCAGACCTCATTTAAGGGCCGGCAGCCAATATCTTTAATCTTTAGACACACGTGGAAGCAGCTACCTCAGCTTTCCAACTCAGCAGATCCTGCCACGTATTTGCATGCTCTCAACTACAGCAGCCGCCTTACCGATAACCAGCCGTTCACCCAGCATTAGTCAACTGCTCTCCGATTTTATTAAAATCTCATTAAGAGAAAAAACTGAAATCGCTTATTAAGTTCCACAATTATTGTAAACCAAACTGCTTAAGCGAAGGGAGGAGATAATGATATTAACGACCCAACTCCAAGCAATCCTCTGTGGCATGATTTTAAATATTCTCTTGGCTGAAATTTATGTAAATTGAATTCATCTATCGTTAGTTATTACCAACCCAGCGACATAAAAACACTTCTCTTTAACAATTAGTTCTTTAAAATACTGTGTTTTAATTAGACCTGGGACATTATTAAACAAAATGTAAATATGTGCAGTATCTTCCCATGCATTTTCTGCCTGCATATTTACAGGAAAGGAGGTTTCAGAGGAGTTCAACAGGAACTAGTTCTCTGTAGTTCAGTACTTCATTTCAAATCTCCTTACCAGTGAAAACGCCTCCAGCAACTTCACCTAAGAGAACTTCTGCCCATCAAGACATGTTTGACAGTTCCACACCTCTCATATCACAACATTCTTTTACATCCACAGAAGGTCACCTCGGTATCACGTAAAGCTGAGACTTTTCCTGCAGACATTCTGATTTGCCGCTCACTTTAATTTCACTTCTCAGGGACCACTTGCTAGTTTAAAAGAAAGCAGACCCCACCTTCTGGTCCTTCTTAAATTAGCTTGCTTTACACTGCCATACCCCAGCTCTGGCCCCAAAGGGCACGGTCTAAGGACAGAAAACATACCATCCTCCTGACTTCATCAGGGCTACATGCAAGGTACTTGCCACGGTGCTACAGACAGCAAGAGTAACAAAAGCAGGGGAAAAAGAAAATCTTGCCAGCAGTCAGGTACTTCCAAAGCATCCGTAGGACCTGTGGTTATGGTCACCAAGGTATTTAAGTGTGTCTATCTGTGCACACAGTAAGAAAAAAAACAAATGCTACTTGCATGCGTTATGAAGCAAAGGCATACGAAAAAGGGTCTCTACGTATAGCCAAGCCTATAAGAGAGGCACCGACAGAAACTGAGGGATATCCAAAAAACACCGCCAGGAAATTCTACCATCTTCTCGAAAACAGACCGCTTACTTTCATAATTGACACAAGAGCTTCTACTTCAGATAAACAGTTCCATTTTCAGGGCATCTCGAGTGGCATATGGAAAGCTTACCAAAAAAGTAAACCATTACACCTGGTGACTCGCTGGAGTCGCTCAAAGAGCGAGCAGACTACAGTGCTGTGAACTTGGTGAACGGCTCCAGCGTCTTGTAACACTCCTACCAGCACTGCCACATATTCAGTCACAAGCGCTGTCGATATCAGAACTGGAAAAGTCAGTCAGAGCAAAGTATTAAGTAATCAAGTGTTTTGTTTTCTGTCCTGTACACGTATTTATATATAGATACGCATACACCCCTATATAGTCCTAATTTCAACTAGGATACTACAGTAACTACCTAAATGTACGTAGCTGTGACTTAATGGCACCCACTCGAATCCCATTTCTTGTTATTTTAAAGATGAGCAATCAGAAAAGAAGTTTGCCGGTACTGAGGCTTGAATTGAGCTCATCTTCAATATTTTCGCAAGAGCTTTCCAGAGAATACGTTAAGCGAAGTTTACTACACGTACGTAAAAAACCTGAAGTGAATAAAATGTCAACGAAACATATTATATACAGACAAATGGAATTTCCCAGTGATCAGTTCACAGAACTAAGCTCAAACTCAGGACATTACATGAACGCGTCAACTAGCTCGGCTCCCATTTCCAGAGATTAAAATATGTATATGTTGCTGCAGTAAAACCCAGCATCACAGTCAGATGCTCTGAGGCCCAACTCCTTATTTGAAGTCAAAAGCCATTCTCCTAATGACAGCTGAACTGACACCTTTGGGTATTCCAGGAAACCGCCTGAACTGAAGCCCAGGGACAGCAAAGAAACCGCAGCTCGTGCCAAGCCACTAGAGAAGGTGCCAGGCACACACAAAGACTTGAAACACCAGGGCTCTGCAATTTCAGGCAGAAAGTACTTTCTTCTCATTAGAGGAAGACATGATAGGAAAGACAATTATTTGGGAACCGCCAACCCACCCCCACCCACCACCAAAAAAACACTGCAGCTTGGAGCACAACTGCTGGCAGTTCATCTGAACTCCTTGACTCCAGCTTCACACAATAGAAATACGCATAAAGTCGGTTACTTCGTTCCTGCAATTTTGATTTTAATTTCCCGATTTCAACTGAATCCTCTTTCTGGGGACAGAATAGGGAAAGCACAAACGCACACTACTAAACCCGCACAAGCGTTTGTGAAAAGGAACAAATATTAGCTGTCAAATAAACCAAGCAGTTACAGTAGCTTGTCTTCATACGAAATAATTTCTATTGACTATTCATTAACACCTCCTAAAGAATCAATCAACAAACAAATTCTGCTCTCTTCTTCTTCACAAATAGGCCTATATATAGTGCTCTTTACCGTGCCGCCTGAATCCTGGCAGACCGTCGCGCCCACAAATCCCGCTTTTGCTTTGTACAGAACCGATTGTATTTCCAGTGGGACTGGCTGATTGCTTTCCCGTATCCAGCTATTTTAGCGTGCTCCTCCGAGACGCAGAGGGGCTTCACCGACAGTGAAATATGCTAAACAAATGACATGTCACTGAGTAAATTAGCATCTACTTTCCGATCAGCTGGGTCATGTTTTCTTTTCAAAATCCATGGCCTCTTGATAGAAAATAATGAGTATTTGATGGGCCTTATTAGAAAAATCAATATATTGATGCCCGTGTTTGAAACATCTGCATAATAATAGATTCAGTTAGCGCATTAAGCAGAAAATTAAGATGTGCTTACACGTTATTAATTTACCACGATTAGAGACAATTTATTCACTACTTTCCTCAGGAGTTTAACAAAAAAGAAAAGAAAAGAAACTGTAGTATCTGCATTTAATAACACGCTGAACTAAATGGAATTACTTAAATACTTTGCCACACGAAGCTCACAATCCCAATACCGCTACAGTTGGCAATACGAACACACCAGCGACAGTTAAAAAGAAGATTCGAGCATTAACAAACACTGCATTACTTACCAAAAAGCTTCCAAAAGCAGAATTAAATATAGCCGCTGCCTGAGGAGAGAGAGAAAAATACGTATCACCAAGGGTAAAATAACTAAAGAACAGGAATCAAATGTTTTCGCCCTCGCAATCAGCTGTTGGATTCTCCAAACAAACAAGTACTCAGACCATTACGTAGGTAGTCACCACTTAACAACTGCCAATGGCCTGTAACATAAGAAGACTGATAAATTCCAGTCCACGTGCGTATACAAACGTGCTGAGACAGAAAAAAGCAGGAGGAGAAAAAAAAAAACAAACACCTCTGCTGGTAAACTTATGTGGAACATCCAAAAGAAATGCAGGTGTCACACGAGACGAGTCTCACTGGTTTGGCACTGATTCGCCTGGAATATTTCTGCATATTGACCTACTCGTTAAAACAAATATGATCCGATTAAACTTCGAGACTACTTTCATAGACTTCTAACAGTTGTTACAATAGAACCTTAATTAGGTAATCGCTCATCATAATAAAGCATTGACAGATGTTTCTATAGTTTGACCAACAAATTCCAAACAGGAATAACAGAAGCCAACGAAACAAAAGAAACAAGAAAGCCACAGCCACCCCATCCGTCCGAGGCCAAAATATCTAACCGTTACTTTTTACTCCGTAGTCTACTGTAATGAAAAGAAGCGATTTCGATAGTGACTTTTGAAGCCTTTGTGCTTACCTAAAGATCCAGGATATGTAAGATAGCGGTACTATTTCTTAACATTAACTCAAAAAAATTCCAGGAAGTTAAAAGTTCAGTCTTGAAAAGCTTTCCCCAATTACCCAGAAGGAACAAACTCTCGTAGGGCAGCCCGTCTGACGATGAAAAGCCGCACGGCAAAGGTAGGAGGCAAGGGAGGAGGGCAATCTACCATTTACACGAAGATTTAGAGCGGAGTCAAATTAATCAGCCTGGACGTTTTCAGACACAGATTAATAACAAGTGGACGCTAGCGAGTTGAGCAAGTTTGAATAAAGTCCAAATTCAGGGTAGGAGCTGTAGCTGAACCTGCCTTCTGCTCCATAAGAGGATGCAATGAAAATGAATGGGTAATGAGATCCTTGGCTCTAGAGAGCTTAGCTTTCTTATTCAAGTTCATAATTAATTCAAAGCTTTGATAATTTCATTAGATTCCTCCTCCGCTGGCCCTATCAATAAAAGATGGCACCGGACCGCAGCTCCTCAGCGGCCCAAATACAAACACAAATGCAGCCTGGGAAACCTACGCTGACTCGCTTACTAACAGGGACAATGACATATGGCACTCCGTGTTGCGGAGGGAGCATCTGAAGAGAGCCAGCTAAATAAAACATTAAAGTTGACAGTTGTAAACTACGGTAACATATTTTAACACCTTTTCCTCATCAGCATTGCTTTTTTGAACGTAAAAAAAGAGGCACGAGTCCAAACAGCTTCCCTTGCCAGAGATCACAGCTGAAAGCGAGAGTATTACTTAAAACGGTTCTTCAACAAGTGTGAATTAAATCTGGAGTATCACCTTGCATTTGAAGCCGTACAGTTGGTATTTTCACGTGGCAAGACAGACAAATTAGACCACGGGCACGATCCCACTGTACGGGACCATTTTCAGTACCGCAAGCATCCTTCGTTACCACAATGACAGCAGGAGCTGCAAAAGGGCTACAGTTACAAACAACAACTAAACCGAGCCCGATAAAACCCAGCTGTATAAAATCGACTGCTGGATCCAAACGAGAAGCATCTGGGCTCCACATCGGCAGCAGAAGGCTGGGAGGAAACGCACCGGTCCCCACCTCCTCACGAGCACAGGGTGCGCAGAGCACAACAACCTCAGACGCCTTTAATGGGTCGGGTATACGGCCCGTTATGCAAAAGTCATATTTCGTGACTGGCCCAGGGGTAATTAGTTAGCAATTTTTAATTCCTTCCTTCAGTGTCACGAGTTGTCCACGGCCAATGATTAAACACTCATTATAGGCAAAAGGGAGAAAAAAAAACCAGCAGGAGCACAAATGAAGCTATATTCAGATGACTCGCCTCAGGGTGCGAGCGCTTACAAATGCCAACTACTACATTTGCAGTTCTCCCTAGAAACTTTTTCCTAACAGAATAAACTTAGAAGTAAATTCTTCCCACACCCACAAACCCAGGGTTCATATCAAACCACTAATAAACCCAATCGCCGCCGCAATTTGAAATTAAACGCACCAAGCAGCACGGCCCAGCAGAATTTAAACATTCCTGCACTTCCGACTCCTCCATCAACGGGGATAACGTCGCCTACATACCTCACAGGGCATTGTCAAAATTAATTCACCGCTTAAAAAGCGCTCGGAGATCCTTAGAGGCACGGCACAAGCAAACATTCGCACTGACATGTGATACAGAGTCTCCTCATTTTCTAGTCAAAACATTTATTAGTCACTAATACTGCGCAACTTCTTCCCTTTTTTTTTTTTTTCCTTTTTTCTAATTCTTGCTCCTTCTGAGCAGTAATAAATACCAGACAGCAGCCAGCTCTCGTGAGACAATAAAACACAAAAGCATCGAGATGCCCTTACTGTACTCCGAGATCAGCCCTGCACGTGTTTGCAAACCAGACACTGCATGCACCATTAATACTAGGGGTCAGTTAGGTATGAAATCCACAGTGAGGTCTTTTCCGAAGGTAAACTCAAAGCCATAGAACTGAAGAGCAAGGTCAGAGCACATTCTAAAGCGCGGTAGTAACCAGACCAGTTATTCAAGCTTGCACGAGCTCAGAAGCCACACAGATTGAAAGCCATTGTCAGCACCGTTAACGGGATCAGTACGGAACAACACATTTAAAGCAGTAAGCTGAACAGAATTTCACTTAACTTTAAACAGGCACAATTTCAGCCAACAGTATGGCACTAGGCTGGAGGGAATTCTCCTGCTGTCCTGCATTTCCAGCGACGGTGTCTGGCCAGCAGCACTTATAAGGGAGAAGGAACCAGCCTCTCTTATCAGACGCCTATTAATGCTCTTTGAGAGAACCTTTCTTCTTCCCATACCTGACCGTAGCGCAAAGCTTCGGCCCTTCATCTCCTACCGCAACCTGGGATCTACGTACAGAAAATGCTAAGGCATTTGTAACAGAGCAAGACGACAGTCCTTACAGCTACAAAGGTTAGTGAACAGACATAAGGGAAAAAGCTGAGCCGAAAACTAGAAGCTGAGCAAGTCCCCAGGGGTAGGTACCCCAATGCCACAGCAAGGGCCTGCGGCACTCAAGCACACGCGACTCAGCAGCAAATCAAACAGGCAAGCCAAGGTTTTGAACACAATTAAATACAGAATACATTCTACACTGCTCCAGTTCATTTTGATATCAAGCTAACCCCAAATCTAGTAGAGCAGGCATCTTCTCCTAATAATGTAGCAGGACTACACTAAAGAGCAGGATGAGATATACTGGCAAGATGAGGAACGCCTGGGTGCAAAAACAGTAACATTTTACCATTATTGTCAAGACTCAAACGAAACCGTTCTGCACAACTCAACCATAGGTGCACTGTTGATAACTGAACACACACACACGCTCGAACGTTGAGTCCCGAGTGTCATTTGACAGCCTTCTAGGGGGGTAACCTTCCCAACCACGCTTACCTCAGAAGCGGCGCCCAGGCACCCCAAAGCACGCACTAGGGGCACCAGGACCCGTGTGGCCCTGAAGTATCTCCTACTGATGCAGAGGTTGTTTCGGGGCCAAGGCCGCAGATGCAAACTAACAAAACTCCAAGGCCTCAAAACATCTCAGGAGGAAGTAGTCCGACCATCATACAGCGCTGCTCCACGTAGGTCGGCGATTACCGGCAGCTAACACCTTATTTTCAGCCACGAGCGAGTGGGATATACAATTCAAGTACCACACGTTAGGCGAAATATCTTATTTAACACGCACGGCACAACGAGGTAGAGCAAAAGAAACACACAAGAGCAGAAAAAGGCACAGAGAAAGAAAAAGACCTCGAGTAGTACTACTCCAGGATTACAAAGCAGAGGGCAGAAAATGTGACATGTTGGTACAGCAGCGCTCGCATTAGGACAGCCAAATTTAATAGTTCCATGTCTAATCTTCAGTACATAAAAACGGGAGAAAAAAAAAGGTTGCAAATTGTCAAGGAAATCATTTGAGCAAACAGGACAGAAAAGGTAATCGTATCTACCCAAAGAGATCAGTGTAGTTCGAGAAGGTGAAGGAAGAAGACAACATCTGAAGTAGGTTGAATGAGGCAGCAGAGTCCCTCGAAGGAACTCCTTCAATCTCCTATGTAAAAATAAAACCTCACGTGAGAGTTACCGCAGTTGACGCCTTAACTGCTGCTCCCGTTAATAAGACGTTGCAGCACTGTTGCTGCAAACAGAATATAAATATACCTAATAAGGTTTAATCTGTGCTGCTGTTCATAACTATTCATCCGAGCTCTGATGGGAAAAAACTATATATATATATTCAAGTTGGTGATTCTGAGCACTAAATTGAATCAGGTGTCCTCTTCTCTTAAGAAAATTAAGTTGCTTTTGTGCAAGAGCGTTTTAATGAGAACGGAGCCCGCCGACAGTGATAAATGGGAACGACACCAGAGAGAGCATGTAAGCAGGACAATATGTGCATGTTACAGTCTTACAGGCTATTTTTCACTGACTATCCTGAATGACTTCGCTGTTTCTTAAGGGGCCTATTAATCTCAAATTTAGTTATTACACAACGTTTATTTGAACATATATTCTGCGGATGATGACAGTTAATAAAGGAAATCTTTTACAAGCTGTATTTTTACATATTGTTCCAACCGCAGCTCCCAGCCATTCTGCCGCGTTGATGGAATAACCTTGTTATGATGCAGCCTTAAAAAAGGCACATATATTCAGATTCTTTTCTAAGCACGTGGGGACTCTAAATAACCGTTAAAATGCATATAAAAACCCTACCGCAGCACGGTAAAAAGAAAAGAGGTGCTGTCGACCGGGCAACCGGATCACTGCCCGCACAGCTGCCCGCTCGCAGGCGAGGCACGAGCCTGTTTAACGACACATCATCACCTCCCAGAAACGCTTCCAGCCCTGAAGATGTGCTCATACCTCATACTGAATCAAACTGACGTTTTAGCGCGCAGCTGACACGTGAGTTTGGCCCACGAGTTGCACACGGAGTAGGCGATGCTGTTTCACCGAGGGGAAAGAAGAAAAATGAGCCGATGTTCGAAAAGTTTCTTTGCATGCACCCCATTGCTTGCACTGTTTGGGCAGAACCGCACAACGTTACCTTCTAAAAAGCAAATACACAAAACCAAAAAAACCCAAACAGATAAGAGAAATATAGAGAGAAACACACAAAGATACGGAGAAGATTATGTTTTTATCCACCACTACGTCCCCTGCGGTCCAACGCATTTGTTTCCTGTGAAAAAAGACGTCACCTAATCCCCCAGAGGCCCTTCGAGCAGCACTGACCATAGGAAAGCATTTCTTTTTTATTAAACAATGTTGGATGACCATCCAACTTATGGAAATGATGCCGCCATGCCACCAGAAGATGAAAATGGAACAGTCAACACGCCGTTCGTCCCCTTTCCTGCAGGGAAATGCCATCCAGAGAAAGACAGCCCCTAAAATACCTTGCTGAGCTGCAGACGTGAAGCTGCGCACGCCGCCAATTCGCTCCAAGCTGACAGAGGTCTCCGTGGCTGCAGTACACACCACAACAGCACACTCACAAGATATAGCACCTCACACCGTCGCATCCTTCATCCCTAACACTCCAGTCAGAAGTAAGATGAACATCCCCAGGGGATGAATAAACACAGGAAGTTCTGCATTGCTGTGTCTCCCGTACTTCAGACTTCTAAATGCAAACGCTAGGTTCACTGCCCAGCACCAGCGCAAACACTTCAACGGTGGCTCAAAGCTGTCAACCTAGGAACAACACACGCTTTCTCACACTGAATATACTTGTACAGCTACCTGCAGTCTCGTTGCTGTAGCACCTGGCCTCTTCCCCCAGAAATTTCACTCTGGTCTGCCATGAGAGTCACACAGCCCAACTTGTCGCATGAATGTCCGCCTAAAGGGAAAGCCCACTTCCCTAACTCTCTTAATACACCACGACACAAAAATTAGCTTCTCCCTTCTACCTAGGTACTGTAAAGTACAAGCAGCCGTACCTTTGACATCTGAGTGAAGTTCAGAACATCGCACACGAGACACTTTGGAATGAAAGCTACCACAAACCTTATCAACAACCTGTATTTATTAGTGATTCAAGGCTTACTACCTTAGCAGTGAAGACACTCGCGCACCAGAACAAACACCCTGCTGAATAATGATTCAGTAAAGGAAGCTCAGCTAGACAACATTACACAAGCAACTCTGCCAATCCGATCCTCGCTTCCGGAGAAGCATTTCATAGCTGTGAATTTCCCTAAAATAAATAAATACTGCAGAAGGTATCCTCCAAAGGATACAGAGCAACAACAAGCTCCCAAGCATACTTTTATTTAAGTTCACATTTTCTGAGATCTTCAGCTGCGATAACAACACTTGAAGGTCCCGTCCCCTGATTCTCCTGGAGAGACACCATCCATAACATGATCAGAGGTCCAACTGAACAACGCATCCCGCAACTCCGAAGAGTATTACTTCCCTGCTGAAGTGAAATGAAAGCACAGGGCCGCTTTTTAAAAGGTGCCCTTTGCATTAACTGCAAGGCTGTGCCCGCACCAGTATCTTTCTATAAATATCCCACTGTCGTAGTGCTTTCTGGGCAGTTAGAAGCAGAACCAGACATCTCAAACGCCGTGCCAACCAAACCGGCTCAGAAAGGCTCCATTATTCCAGGCCACGTCACCGCCGCCTCCAGAACAGCTTTGCTATTTCTGGCACCACACCAGGAGCTGCTAATTCAAACATTCATCTCAAGGAGGCACCCCACATAAAGTGCCCAGCTAAAAGATACATAGATTTTAATCTCATCGAGAAACTTATGGCTTTGTCACCAGGAAGTCTGCGTTTATTTAAGCACAGTGCAAGGTTAAGCTTTACTGCAAACCAGTATTGCACGGGTCGGGAAATTCCCCTTTCCTTAGGCCAGTCAAATCAATGCAATGTTGCAGCAGGGAGACGGGGAAAAAAAAAGCAGAATGCACTATGGAAGAGATCAACATTACAGCCACTACACGGAGGTAAAAATAACAGCGTCTGCATGTGCGCAACAGTACTGTTCAAAACAGCGCTCAGATTCAGTTTGTATAGATCCAACTAGAAATACTTACACATATATTCAGCACAAGAGAAACGAGGGGGGAAGCGCAACTTCAGAGGTTACTTATCTCCAAATTCCGCCCCAAAGAGTTCGGCCATACGTCAGAGCTAACTGAAGCTCCAAATCTGTTTCCAGGGTAAAAAGCTAACTGCACTACTGATATTTACCACTACTCTCCTTCTGAAGCACACCCAAAACACCTTTAAATTCTAATCAGCGAGTCGGTCCCATTTTCCACAAGACCTGCTCTGCCCTCTAATCCAAGGGGCCAGGGGGGTAGTCACTCTTCCCAAAGCACGAGGAAAAACACCACAGCTTCCGTCAAGTCTGGGTCACGGGCTTGATTTCCCAACTGCTCGGATGGCAGCAGCAGTACATCGTGAACTACAAAAGCACAAAAACAGCTCTTCAGAATTTGAACTCCCACACATGTAACATATGCATTTTTATTTTACGTTTAACAGGTAAGATACATGGCGACTCAGCCGAACTGAAGACTGTTTCATAACTTCCTTGAAGTAACTTCATTCTGAAAGGGCATCGAGGACTCACGAGCAGGATTTCATTCACGCTCTGCAGGGAGCAGAGGCTCACACCAAGGGCTGTGCTGGGTGCCACTCTAAGAAATGCAAAAACGCGTTTTACTGCAAGAGGTCACACAGCTGCCAGCTGCGCTAAAGGTGCTCTTAGCGGCAGCATTCACTGAACTTCTACATTTCACATTTACATCCTCTCTTGGCTTAAAACCAGAATATCCACTGCTAGAGACATTCCAACAGCTAAGCACGCGCTTTAAGCCCAGACTCCCCTCTCAGGAACCACTCATTGTCACACAACATCCAGAAATCACAAACAAACAGAACTCATCCACCTCCCAACTATTTCTTCATTTCATTCCTGTATTTTGCTGCTTCCTGCTGAGTTGCTCAGGTACCCGGTAGAAAACTGCTTTCGTCCCCACTTGTCTCCGCACAAAGATTTTCAGGTAGGCCACACACCCCAAATGCGCTGTTCTTAAGTTCTTACGAGGCAATGAAAGGGTGCAGCTAAGCAGATCAGCTTCTCAAACAAAACAGAGGTCCAACGTATCAAAATCACGGTGAGACACGCAGAAGAAGTCAACAGCGTTCGTGAAACTGTGTGACTGACCTCTGTTAACCCGACCTGGAAACAAACCACACGGATTTTTCTCAAAGAGGCCACTTCTACAAAGTCCGAATTGCGCACATGCAAGGAAAACCAGGTATGTAACAGTAAGTACTCATGAAACGTCATATGCGTTCAGCACGACGGCTCCAGAGGCATACAGTCACTGCCTTTATCTCTCCGCAGCAGTGGTTCATCGTAGGCACTGAGTGAGGAAAAAGGCAAGGCAACAAAACTGTGTTCTATCACAGCATTTAAGGCCAAAACATAATGCACTGACAAAGGCAGATGGAGGATTTTCTGCAGAAGCCACCTAGATGTAGACTGCTTTTCCACCTTGCAGTGCTTCAGTAACATAAGGTGCTCCGTGATACATAAATGGACAATACCGTCAAAAAAGCACAGTCAGGACCACTGGGCCAAAAGCGCAAGAGCCACACATTTCTCCATCCTGCTTCCAAGGCAGGCATAGTGCCTTCAGAGCAACACATCTTGTCAACGTACCTGAGCACAGAACTGAGCAACAGAATCAGCGAACAAACGTAAGCAGCAGAAAAAGTCACCTTCTATGCTATAAGCAATTGAAAATTACACTGTACAGAAGCACCAAACACCAGCCAAGGATTGGCAGGTCACTTACCTAACAGCTTTTTACCTGGCACAGCAGCAGTACTTCACAAACACAACTTAAGCTTTTTAAAGTGAAAGCCAAGGGCTACTTCTTTGAGTAGACTACCATCAGCCTGTTTGGGGTCGAAACAGACAAACAAGGGTTTTAGAACGGTGCCCAGAGAGTACTCTGAGTCACGTCTCACCAATAAGGGAAGCTCGCTAAATACCGAGCAGTATCATCATCCAAGCAGGGGGGAGAGGAAGGGGGAAATAAGCCTGTCGCTCACCACTTCTTTCTTCTATACATTCATTCTGAATCAGAGTCACTGTTTAGAGCCAAGCCCACTGTAAAAGAGCTCTCAGAGAAACATGGCAACACAGACAGCATCTAGTCGATTTAAAGTTCAATTTGCTCAAACGCCACAACAAGTATATTTTTACCATCTGTATAGATAAGTATATCTATAATATATAAGAGAATCAAATCACTCCCGTAAGCCGTGGCGCAGCAATATAGAAGCACATCACGAAACAGTAATCAAAGTCCTGAAAAATACACCATTGTCAGCACTGTGCACCGGCACCGTCGCGTTACAGCACCTCGGCTCAAAATAAATCAACCTAAGTGCCTGCTTTGGTAAGCACTTCCAATTCAGTGTACATCAGCACCGGGGCACGGGGGAGGGGTAACGCACAGAGAAACAAATCAGAAACCGGGACTTGGAAATAACAATTCAATTAGTGGGTCGATACCGCTCCTTCCCTAATGAACTTCCTCTCCGCACCTACAGGAAACCCTCCTGCAGCCTTCCCCCCTCATCTGCATGGCCGCGCAGGCCCGCTCTTTCTGCGGCGAGCCCCTTTGCCCTTTCAATCATGAAGTATATTACTCCGCTGTCAGAGCAAAGCAGTTCCTAACAACGGGGAACCCAGCTGGGATAGGCAGAGGGCAGCAGGCTCACGCATTACCATAATAATCCAACCGCGCTCCCCAGGCCCTCGGGGCAGACAGCATATTAGGCAGGCCTCCTGCCCAGGCCGCGTCACCTGCCCGTCAACCTGTGGCAGCCACCACAAGGGCCCGCCCGGCTCCGTGGCCGCTCCTCGCAGCCGGCACGCATCCTCGCCCGCAGCTCGGGCTTCCACAGAGACGCAGGGTATTCAGAAGGACCCGGCACGGAGCAAAAATGGCACCAGTTACTGACCGCAAAGCGCTGCCCTGTAGACAGGGCTGGGCTGCACTCCCTCGCCTCAGCCTTCCCCAGAGAACCGGAGCTTGGAGAAATCAACAGCAGAAACAAGTCACTTAAGCATCTGAGGGCCTTGCCACCTCCTGACAGCCAGTTGGGGGTTTGCTGTGTTGCCCTTTTTGGTTTTGGTAACACTCGAAGGCAACGAGCAGCAAAGCTGTCTCGTCTCCGGTACCGGGCTCACCACCAAACGGACACAGCTCCCACCTCAGCCTGAAGCTGCACAAACCCATGTACTTCATGCTGTTGGGCACTTCCAATAAAGGAAGTGTTTAAACGTATTACACAGCTGATTCCACTGAATCGTAGGGGTTGGAAGGGACCTCTAGAGGTCGTCGAGTCCAACCCCGCTGCCAAAGCAGCTCCCTAGCCCAGGTTGCACAGGTAGGTAGGAGTCCGTTCTATCCCAAACCATTCTATTGACAGACTGTCTGCCGCGTGCACGCGGCACAAGTTTAGGTACTCCAGGCATCATCCAGTAAAAGACACTGTTTTCTGCACAGTATGGGAGGATCGCAAAGAACACTACGACAAAAAGGCTTGGGCTCTAATGCAAATGGTAATTTCATCTTAGAAAAATACATAGGCTCTAAATCCCCTTAACAGAGGAAGGGGCAACAGAAATTTGCGCTCCTCAGCACGGCCAGGATAACTTGTTAGCGGCATCTCTTCCAGCCACAGAAGGGGGCAGCCAAAGTGAGCTCTCCGCATCGCATTTATTCTAGGTCACAAAGGCCACAGATAAAACACAAGGACAACCTGGGGGCCCAAAAAATATCTTAATATAGTCAGGAGTCTTTTCCTCTATACCCACCAACTCATACGCCTATCACAATTAGATGTACACTTTCTGGGCTCGCGATTTACAGAAGAAAGGCACTGCCAAACCACCTCTTTTACCCCAAGGAGGAAGTCCCATCACAATGACAGCATAGAAGCGAACAATACTTGGAAGATGAACAACACACTTTCTCCTTCATCATTTCTAGATATAAGTGACTTGGGTTAGCTGTAAATCAGAACAAGGAACTGATGACTTGGTAATAACAAGAGGGGAGAAAAAAACTTCTCTTCCACACACACAGTTTTCTGGAGGTTCGTTCTCATTGGCTCCCTCCCTTCTCCAGGCTACGGGTCAAAAATTCCATAAACCAAAGCAACAAAGGTGTACATGTTGAGCCAAAAAACTAGCAATTCACCAGGAGGCATCCTCCGGCACGAGGCTGAGCGCAAGCAAGTCCTCAAGCAGCTTCAGCTGTTTGTGGTAAACATTTCACGTTTACAGACACTTTGCCAGCGACAACAAAAGAAAACCAAACGATGAATGTATTCCTCACAGTTCACGTGAATTCCAATGGTGCTAACTGAACACGTCAACAGACGTGTATTTGCAAATGGAAATGCAGGTTCTCCATTTCTGTCACAGCCATACAGATCAGGCTCATATCTCAATTAAGGCAGCTGGAGATGAGTTACTAGATTTTACAGAGCCCAAGGTGAGAACACTGCAATGGCTGAGATACAAGAAAGAGAAAGGCAAATTTCTGATACAAGACGCATTTATGCCACGATGGCGTATTTGGAACGGTGACTAGACCAGAATCTACTGAACACAGAAGTTGTACTATGGAGGAATACATATACAGTCTATTTAAAAGCTAATTCCTACGCCAACTCCACTGTAAAATCCATACTTTCCTCCAGTAACAAACTATCAGGTCCACATCAATGAAGCGTTTCGGTTTCCCTCACGATTTTGACTCGGGTCACAGTTTCCCTCTTTCCACCTGCAAGGCCGCTACAGCCCCTGCTCTCTCTTCATACTGTTCCTGCAGTTTGACTCTTACAAACCAGAAGAGACGACACGAACACAACAGACATTTCCTTCCATAAGCAGCTCTGCAAGCAGAACAAATGCCACTCTCTAGCCCCTGCCTGATCAAACTCTGCCACGCATTTGTAGGGGACGGACTCTTTAGTTCAAATGTTTTCCCTCTACAAAACATGCATTTCAAATTCATGCAGAATTTCTTGCAATGGAAGTGTCCAGAAGCAAGCAGTATTCGTGATGCAGCGTAAGACCTTAAATACACACAAATTTAATCAGCACATACAAAGTATTTTTGCCAAACCCTCTGTCGACTCAAGCTACTGAATTCCTCTAAAGCCAGTTTTTCTCAAACCCAAATAAGGAATTCCTTCACAGTACCAAGACATTTCTTTGTAAGTACATCATTGAAACACACCGCCTGGACAAGAAACTGGGAAAGGCCTTCGTGCCTGGATTAGGTCACACAAAGGGCTATGAATGACAACACACTGGTCTCAGCCCAGATAGTTCTGGGTAATCCAGATCACCAGAGGAAGACGTCTACTTTGAGATGTGATAACGCAGGCAAATCACCCATTTCAGCATCCAGAGTGATGAGATTTATAGGGAAACAGCTATTTTTCACCTCTGAGCCTCTCCTCGAGCAATACCTGCTTCGTCCTACAGAGATTTTAACAAGGTTCATAATAATAATAACCAAAGCGGCTACACCTGCCGACAGCCGTAGCATCACAAAGACTAAATAATATTGCGCCACCAGAAAACTTTGCCCTCCCATTTCTTCAGGTGCCAGATTTTGTCATCTTTTAAACACTGTTTGAGCGTAAAGGAGAACCAATGAGGTCTGCAAGTGAACAGGAGCGGGGTCAGAAACGCAGCAGAAAAGGTAAAAACTCAAGGCACCTTCAGTCACGTCAGCTTCCGGGGTTTCTCGACGGGGTAACACATTGAGAGCGAAACAGATGAGCCAATTCCCTGGTTTTAAACAACACCGGGGGATCTTCTCCTCGCTCACTACTCATGCAGAAATGGCTCTCGGAACAGTTAGACACGTGCAATACAGGCAATAAGCTGCAAACCCACATTCAGCATGACCAGAAACTCACCCCCCCCACACACACGCTTGAATACATATATACATTAGTATTTAGCACACAAGAACACCACATTACAGGAGAACTACAGCTGTCGTAACACAGACAACAGGTGATATGCAATCACTACAGTTCATTATGCAAACGCTAAGGAAAGGCACTCCTAGACTTCCATCCTACGACAGGCAACAATGCTTAGTGAAATAGCCACTCCATTCACAACCACGATAATTTATTCTGAAGGACAAAAAGCACAGAAGGCTGCAGTCAGACTTCCCCCCCTCTCATTCAGGTAGCCGCCCACTCTAAAAGCATTTCAAGAATTCAGAGAGAGCACTTAATTTTATCCTGTTATTTTAGAGTATAGAGCGTCACTAAAAACATTAATTAGCCTTTCATGACAAATATCACCCACACGACCCGCCTCTGGGATCAGATTCGAATTCATTTTAGATGAGGAGGCAGCGATCTAAAACCTGAGAAGTTAACTGCCCGTACTGACACGACCCTGGATGGGAATAACATCAGCCCTAAGCACGGCAAGGCAAACAAAAAGACATCATGCCAACTTTTGGCATTTGAAAATGATTACGAATGGGTTACTCTACTCGGCTTCTGTGAGAATCCCAGAATTTTTATCAGCTTTGTTCTTAAATTAAGATCTTCTTGCATAACGGTATCAAAAAGACCAAATAGCCGTTGCGGACCGAACCGCACCGGCAAGAAAATTTAACCAACAAAAGGGTTAATTAGGGATACAAATTTTCTCCGACTGTTAATAATGGGAACGACACATAGTATGTGCCCATAAGTAATTCTCAGGTATCTTTGATCTCCAGCCCCAGGCGATTACCGTTGCCTACCATAGGCCGGCCTCCGGGACTCTCTCAGAACCAGACATCTGGCTACTTTGTTGTTTTAGACTAATCTCATCCCGGGGGAGCTCAAGAAACGACACCAGGCAAGGAGGGTCCTGGCAAGGGAAAAGACATTACAGTATCGGCAGATTTCTAAGTGGACTAGAGCATCAACATTGTCTTCAAATTTCTATGGGGATCCTATCGCTTCAGCTCTCACACGTGACGCACGTGATCCCATTTTAAGGAACCGCTAATCTCCTCGAGGAAGCTAATGAATGATAATCCAGGGGAGAATGCGAGACAAAGGCAAACCGAAGTACAAAACTGTAAGGGACGGGTGCATTTCGTACAGATTTTATTCAAAGGTCAGCACCCCGCATAACCAAATCACGTTTTCAAAGCCCTACAAAAATAACTCCAGCGACCAAGCACTCTTTTAGACGAATTCACTGCCACAGATTTTAGCTGCCAGCCACGTTATCATTAAAGTACGACCCCGTGACAACAGCGGCAGTAGCGGCGCCCGGCCGCCCGCACCGGGCTTTGGAAAAGCACAGTTCGCAGAGCGCAGAGCCCACGGGGGTAACGCGAGCTGCTAACACAAAGGAACAAAGGTTTAAGTTTAAATCTAGAGGTACTACTTTTATCAGCAGACACTAAAGGAGATCTGCCGCATACTCCCGTCTGTCAGGGCTCACCCTCCCCAAAGCACAGGTGACATCAGACGCGACACTCGGAGCAGCTGGACAAGAACCGCCGTAGGCTCCACACCGAGCTCTCCGCGCTGAAGCCCACGTGCCCCGGGAACACCCTGGGCACGCTCACGGCTCACGTCTGGCAAGAAAAGGAACCAAAACACTTTGATACACAGGAAAGAAGACTCTCCCACAGCGTATTCTGAAAGCAGTAAGCGTATTACGAGCGTTATCCCAGCTCCACGCTTGCAGGTGGCATCACTTTTACAGCACAGAGGTGGCACATAACTGCAGTAAGCACGCAATTGCTTCCTTGTCCGTGCCTCTGACTTCAGAAGCACCGCTCTACCTCCCCTTCCTCTCCATTTGTGAGCACGACTTTAAAGGAAGGGAGGCTAAACGCAGACGGCCATCCCCTCCTAAGGACAGGTCCCTGCGAAAGAAGTTTGCATCATTTGAGGGTACTTTCAAAGCATTCAGAACAGAACTTGACATAAAATTCTGAATAACCTGTGATGCCACATCGCCTCCTGAAGCCAAGAACCCCCCGTTCAAACCTAAAACGAGTGCTACGTACAGAACCAGCTTGAAAACTGGGTGCTAAACTTGACCGGGGATGACGCTCTCATAGAGAACTCGCTTTCTCTTTCTCTTCATATTGCTCACAGCACAGACATCTAGTACCCTTCAGCTGTTATACTGCTCCGTGGGTCTATGATACTGAACAGCTGCCCTACTGCATTTTAGCAGCTTCTGAATGCACTCCAACAGCTCGATCAAAGAGAAAACCTGAGCTTCACCAGCTCTAGGTACACTGTGCAAACAACACGGCAGCGAAACAAAAAGCACCACAACAGTTCAGCACGCTACTGAGATGTTTCGTGTTTATTTTTCTGAAATACAACCAAAGCAAGTTCTCAATTGCTGTTTCTCATCCAGCAACCACGCTGTTCAAGCGCACATGGGTGGGTACAAACAGCTAGATGTCAAAAAAGGAGCCGTGCCGGGACAACAAACCACTTGGCGTTTCCTCTACAGGTAAGACAAGCTCAACACACACGTCTGTTAAACACTTTGCTAAGTCAGCCTGACGCAGCGTAATGATGACTTCTGTGACTGCAATAGTTTGTAGGTGTCTCTGCAGCTTTACACAGCAGACACGAGTCAGAAACTGCCATAAAACAATCTATGCTGCCACACTAAAGGTTTGTTCCGCAGTTAGTCCTACATCACCTACCACCAAAAAGCCCAGACCTCGGAAGAGTAACAACTGAGATAATAAACAGGTTTAGCTCAGACGTTTAAAAAGTAGCACGCCAATGTTGCAATAGAAAAGCAACAAGTAACAGTACGTGGAGAGTGTGGAAAGTTTGTATCTTATGCTTTGTACCTCTTTGAACACTGCTGTCTACACTCACCACAGAACTTCCCTTAACCCATACTTTTAAACAAGCCATGCGCCATCCATAACACGTACGATCTACTTCACAAAACACACAGCAGACAAACAGTTAATAACAACCAAAAAAAACCCTCCCTAACTCTCTATATTAAAGAAAGAAAAATACAGGGAACATAGCTATAGATCCCAGGAAAGATTTCTGTGTCTAAAAGCAAGCTCTTTTATGCAGGACCATCCTTCGTACCCACAGCTACAAGTCCACATACATTTTACAGACTCACCTCAAAATCCACATGCCAACATCGCAGCTCCTACACCAAATTCAGAACTGCTCCAGATGGTAAACGCTCTCAGTTTTTATTTAAGTGCTACAGGTATCCAAACACAGGGAACTAACTCTGTCTCCCACTAAGTACCAGGGGAACACAGTCAATCATTAGAGAACCAAGCCCCAAAAGCCTTTCTCTAGCAAGTCAGCATTCAGAAGTTACCACCATAGCATAAAAAAATACCAACTTGTCCATACAAAGGCAAGTGAAAAATGGAGGCAAGCTCGGGGGGTGGGGGGGGGAGGGAAGTCTTAAAACAAAATGTGTGTAGATTTCTACCTTAATTTGGAAACAGAACAAAATGCCCTCTGTTTATCTAATGCTACAGCCCAGCAGAAAAAGAAAAACCCAGTTCAAATGTTAGCATCATTTTACAAACATCTGGAACTCCAACAGAGCGGTCAGCCAATGGGAAGACAACTAATACATGCTATTTTAAAGGGCCTGCAGTTTGCAAAGCAATTGCAGCACACAGCAAACGTACAATTCCAACCCGGGCTCGTGAATTCCACACAGACACAAAAGACTACGTGCCCCACTCTCACATCTCTCAGCTCATCTCACCTAGAGCATTTAACAGTCTCATCCTGCAGTCCGCTATTGACTACGCACACGTGCTATGCAAGTAGTCTTAACGTAGATATTTTCTTACTTCACATCCTCCTAACAAAGTTAGGAGCAACGTTACCTTCACATTCACAATACGCAGTCCTCAGGCAAATCTTCAACCGCCCAGGCTCTTGTCAAAGGGATGACACAGCAAGGCACCATAACACAAAGAGAACCTTAGATTGCTGATAACTTCTATCTTCAAGTAATACAGAAACTTAAACAAAAAGCAGCTACACTAAACTTTGCCCACCTGCAAAAAGGGCTAATGCATAATGTGCCCTTTTTATAAGGGCTTGCGCTGCAGCAGCGCTGAGTCACGGCCGAACAGATGACGGAGCACCTGGTGGGAAGGCAGGGCCAACCCGGGGGAGCGCAGGTGCAACCAATGCACCCGAGGGACAGGATCCACCTCAGACCATATTTAAAGGCTGGCAGACGAGGAGAAGGCATCCTGCTGGAAATACTTGTGTTCTTCTGGTAGTAAATACAGGTTTTCTTTTCTATTTGATGCTGTTGCATTTCAGTTGTTTTTTTTTATTTTTTTGTTGTAGTCTAGGGTTTTGCTGCTTTGTTGTTACTGCTGTGCTTGATGTTGTGTTACGTCATGTCATCATGTAAGAGGTGAGCGGCTTAAATTCACAGATTGTGGAACTGTGCTGGATAGCTGGACCATCCCAGCTGCAGTTGTTGCCTGTGGTGCTTTTGAGAATCAGAAGGGGAGGGAAGCCTAGAGCTGAAGAGGTGTTAAGTCCTTCTGAAATAATGTTTGGGAGACCTTATGTAATGTAAATAAAATTCTCTACCCAGACAGGGAGTGAAGTTCTAACAGAATACACGGTAAGCCTACAGAAGTAGCTTTGGCTGATATGAAAACTGGTTCTGGGTACTAGGGCCTGAGGTCTTGATACACCAGTATGTGATGTTTTAACAAGAGACTGTGCATCTTAGATGTGTTTCAGAGTTGCCCTTGGAGACCAAGCGAGAAGGACTATTCTAAGTACCTCTAACCACGTACAGGATGACCAGAACGGAGGAGGCACCTTTGTGGAGGCATCACTCTGAACCGAGAAGGCGTCAAAAACTCAGAATACCAGTACTCCACAGGACCTCTGGAGCTCACAGTGAGAAAACAGGGTGCTCGGTATTTATCTATCCCGTACAATTTTAAGTCTTGCTTTAGCCTGGATGGAAAATACCTATCTAAAGAGAGACTAAAAGCTTACAGAAGCTTTGATTGTTTCATGTTGTTAGGTACACACAGCCCACCCTGGAGGTGGACTGGACAATACCAGAGTGGGTAACAAATCAGATGGGGAATGATGGAGGGGACTGCAAAAAAGGGGAACACAATCAGAGTAAGGTAGGTCACAGATTTGGTTTGTCATTATTAACAGCTGGTCCATTTGTATAGACGGGAATAAGGACAGTGTATACCCTATAAATGTTGGGCGGAGGAATGTGACAGGCCTAAGCTGTAGCTGAGAATATGGCAATTATAGGATGGTAGCTGGAAACAGCGAGACAGCTAGGTGCTAGCAAATGTGATCCTAGAACCAGAAGTACTATAATGCGATACAGAAATGAAGATGTATTAGCTATAGTGGGAATGGGGACCGCACTAAGTGTAGGCAAAAAAACCCAAAGGGAAGCTTACGCTTTTGGTGGTTGTGCGGAGGTGGATATACACGTAGAATACTGCTACTGAATTGGACTGGTGTGTGCATGGTACATTATCTGATTTCTCTGGTGAGTTTATGTACTCAAGCAGAGCTCTGCCCGCCCGCCCCCCCCCCCCCCCCCCCCCCCCCCCCCCCGAGGTTTCTTAAGAACCATATGGCTACGCCCTGAGAGAGGGAATAATCCCCTGGCCAAAGGCCTATGAGATTCTGTAGTTTTGTTCAGTGGCTAATTCCGGCCCTGGGAGTCAGCAAGTTGGAAAAAGCAGCAGTGAGTGTATTACATGCAACGGAAAGAAATGAGACCTTAACTTCAGATGTCAGCCAGGGTTTGCAGGCAGATCTGATCTTTGAGTGAAGTAGTCTTGCTGAGCCGAATGGCTTCAGCTCTTCTTACTGCGGAGGAAGGGAAGGGTCTGCACGCAATGTTGTAACGTTTCAGTGGCCCAAAATCAGTGGGTAGAAACTGATGGACAAGCTGAGTGCGGAAAGGGCCGCCCGTCCCGTCAGGTAGCCTAGGACTATACCTCATTTGGGCTTAAGGGCACATGGAATAAACTTATTAACTGGCTATCTAACTTGGCCTGGCTAAATCAACGGTTTGTAGCACGGTTACGCGAATTAACTTGATAGTGTTAACTTGTATATTTGAGCAATGTGCCCTCAGAAAGGCCTAAACGATCATGCCACCTAGAGGAGTTGCTGTCCGAACCGCCGGGTGGATGTGGGAAACTACTACAAGATGTTTTTAATGGACGACGGGATGTTGCAGGCAAAGAAACCTGTCTAGTGTATAAAGAAGGGGGTTTGAACTGTTAGAGCAGCTTATCTGTGTTGTAAGAATTGCCTTTCCCGTAACTTGAGCAGATACAAGTTGAGGAATGGGAGGCTTGCAAAATCATAAGCTCTAGAACAAAAAGCGGAGGCCACAGAAGCTGCTGCCAAGTGAAGATGAAGCAGAATATATGTCCTGTTCTCGGAGATAAGATGGCAGAACAGATGCCTCAGCTCACTGTTACGTCAGCGGGAACGGGTTTGAGCTACCTTCCCCTTACAAGGTTGGAAAGGCACGGCAAGAACGACTACTGGAGTCTGCCTGACAGCCACCAGGGACCCCCGCTGCATTTGTAGAATCTGCACCTAAGAGGGTGGGATTTGATTTGTTGCTGTTCGGGGTTTCAGTCCTTTGTCTTGGAATGCAATGAATATGTACGCTTGAGACGTTAAATACGGAGTCGATGCTTTTTGTGGCGTGCGAGTCAGGTGGAGCTCTCCCTCTTGCATGCACCGCCCTAATAAACATACCTGCTTTGTGACCATAAGTGGATTGTGGAGTCTGATTTTGTGTGTCGTGTGCCACTGAGAAGAACCTGGCCTCGTCCATTTACTTCCTACCTCCCATCAGATATTAATAAACGTTCAAATTTCCTCCTCAATGACCTTTTATGCTGGCTGAGCAGGCCTGAGCTACTCGGCCTTTCCATGTAAGAGAGTTTTTTTTTCCAGGCCTGCTGTCACCTTCGTGGTCCTCTGCTGGACTCCTTTTATTGAACCCTAGAGCCCAGAATGGGGCACAGCTGTCTAAGTGTGGCCTCACCACGGCAGCACAGAGGAGGAGGGTCACCTCCCTTGACCGGCTGGCCATACACTTTTTAATGCAGCTGTTAATGAGAACCAGGAACAAAGATGGTATTTTCAAAATGGGGGTGACTGGGTGAGGATGGAGTGAACATAAACACGAAGGCATATCCACTGCTATCCCTCTAGTGTTTTGCAGCAGTTGCATGTCTGTGATTAATGAGACTAGCAAAGACCGAACACTACTGCTGGATTCCACCTACTGCCAACCGTATATACTCGGTTTTTGCTTGCCACTCTTTCCCTCGCTTATCGAGTCCATCGCTTTGATTTCAGCAGATGCCTAGCTGATTTACGCTAGGATGAAAGCGAAGAATCCGGCCCAACTTTGCAGGTACGGCGAGTAGCGGCACAGGTGTTGTTCGGCTGGCAGCAGCTGGCGTGTGCTAATTGGCAGGGAAACAAAATTCATTTTCAGTTGTGAAAAACCCTCTAAGATGGTCTCAAAATAAAGTCTAGACGTATTACAGTACGTTCCACGGGCATAAGCAGTCTGACAAAACAAAATCTTCCGTTGCCTCACACCACACGATTCGGGAGCTTCAAGTTTGAAAGACAGGAGATCATCTTAAAATATGTTTGCGTGGCAGATCTGTATTAGGTTGCAGATGAGGTCTGAGGGAATGTAAAAGGCTCGCTCGCTCCCTCCTGTCTGGAAAGTGGAGCAAAAGGAGAAAACAGAACAGCAAAATACTACAATTACTGATAAGGAGACTGTGAACACAGCGCCCTGGAAGTGGTGCTGAATTAGCTGCGTACTGCACGAGATACTATATGATAAGCTGCCGTAAAAGCCAGTTGCCCAAGGGAAATACTGGAAGTAGGAAGCACCGACGGCTACTAGGGCCAAGCGGCTGGGAAATAGAGCGGAGCGGGTTTCAGCGTGTTCGCATCTCTGTAGGAAAAACGACCAGTGGCATGGTGTATCTGACTGGTGATTTGAAAGGGGAGGGATGTAAAATCAAACGATCGGTCAAAGACGTAACGTAATGAGTACGTGGGGTACTGTGTCTACTACTATAAGGCAGTTCTGATGTCGGGCAGATTTGAGAAAGTGTTAAGCATAAATGACTTAGAAAGCAAACAAGGAAGTAAGTTTGCGCTCTTAACAAAGAAAGGATGCGAGTACGTGTCCAAGTGCTGTTTACAGTGCGAGAGTTCAGCTCTCTGATTCACAAAGCACCTTAAGTTTCATGACATTCTACGATTCCTGATTTCCATAAAACAAGACAGTGGTAACAAAGGCAGAGATTATTATTTCGGATGTATCCATGCCTACACAGAGACAGAAACACTGTCCACCAAACTGTTCTCACGCCAATGTCAGACTCCAGATAGAAAGGCAGTCATAACAATACCATTCCGATCTAGCCTCCACGCTGCCTCTCCTCGCATAGCAGGTAACCCATCCGTCTGCTGTCAACTTCCCCTTCTTGTGAGGACTTTTAAGTAATCACAGCAGTGGAATATATGTAACGTGTCCCTAAAAGCACTACTACTGTGAATCCAAGTACTGGGGCTAATAGGACGAAGCCTGACAGCCGCCGCTTTCTGAAGCTGACTGCCTCTAGCTCCAGTTACAAAAGCTTTTTCCTGTTGGATGATTGTATGTTTCCACGTGTTTAAAGTAAATAAAATGTCACTTGACAGAAACCTATTTTCTTGTCGTTTTTGGTCGTATACTGGGAAACGAACATGCCCTATAACAAGTGCTGCCACAATGTCTAGGAAAGGACACCAAAAAAGGGATCTTCGAGGCCTCAAATTTTACCCAAAAGTGAAGTTGTGTGGTAATTTCAGGCACTCCCGAATAGCACTGCAACGGTATATCCGTCAGCCTTTAGGACAGGGTACAAATAGGCTGGGGCACATTTTGGAATATGGTTGCTTAATACCGTGCTGTTACACGCAGCACAGCACCGACAACTTCCAACGCTTCCACAAGCGAACACATCGAGGCCCATCAACTCCACGTAGAAGCGGTGGCCGTTCGCCTCATCGTTCCTGAGACGTTGGGGCAGAGTACAGAGTCCGAGCTACGGAACGGGCTGCTATCGCTCCTCGGGACCACGGAAAAGCACTCACACGCATAAGTCTAGAAAGGCTGTAAGAAGGTGAAACAACTGACAAATGAGCATCCATTTCCAGTGACCGGAAGATGGTCCGAGTCAATGTTAGCTCTACTCGCGCTTTTCTGTCTGTTTCCCATCAAAGTGTCTGTTTTTATGAGGACTATCAGCAGCTTCAGACAGAGATACCAGGTCACCGTACGCAAGCGGGCTTGGATTAATTCAACCGAGGCTGAACCCTGTTCAGGTTTACTTCACTCTATCTGTACAGAAGGATGGAATTACTGTCGTGAACCGAGGAAAGAATTCACTGTCACACGGGCCCGTGTAGCTGAAAAGCACGGAAACTTTCCGCAAGCCTTTGCGACACAGAAATGAAAAGCGTTGTTGTCCTCCCTGTAAAAAGGCAGAAATGAATCCACACTGAAACTAATTTAGATCTTTGTTACCGGAGTTAGTTGCACACTCTCCTGAGATGACATGAAAATTTCCGTGACCACTTCATGCACTGCTGCTACATTTGAAAAGGAGCTCGTCAGGCTCCGTAATGTCTACTTCACCTAGCCAAGGTTCAAGGTTTCGGGGTTGCTGTCGGGGCTCTGGTTTCAAAAGGTAGCTGTCAAGGCACTGGGCTGCCGTCAAGCAGCCCAGCTGCACTAATGAAGCAATCGCCTCCACGTGATGCCGGGCTGAGGCTCCCTGGTCACAGCTGTGCCCTGTTGGGAGCCTAAGGCCGGGCCCGCCCCTCCAGGCCTTTTAAACCTCGCCGGAGGCTGCCGGGAGCTACTGGGGTGTGCTGGGAACTCTCAGAGTTCCCTCTGTGTGGGAGGAGGCTGTGAGGTTTGCATGCTCCTTTTTGGTGAGTCGGTGCTGGTGTCAGGCTGCTGCTTTGCTTCTGCTGTGCTGTTTTTTCTGCTTTGTTTTTTCTTCCTGAGGTTTTTCTGCCCTTTTTTAGGGTTGATGTGGGGCTCTTTTTTTGTTTTGGATCTAGTATGGGGTCGCCCTTACTGAGTTCCTCTCTTTATAGGTTCCTTTCTTTTTACAGGCTGTGCAGGGTGGCTTCCACTGTGCTCACCCCCCCCTGTTTGGGGCAAGGGCAGAACCGCAGCTGAGCTCTCTGGTTTTTTTTCTTGTTTTGTTTCTTGTTATTTTCTACTTAGGGTGCTGCTTCCATAGCCTGGATGTGCTCTTCAGGAGGCCGGTTGGTTTGTAGGTGCCGGAGGAGGAGGATCTTCTGCTTGCAGGGAGGGAGGTGAGTAGCACTGCTGCCCTTATCCAGCTGGTGCCGGGGCTGTGAAGCGGCACGAGGGGCTGCTTTTTCAAAGGTGTTTTAATCAGGTTTTTTTTTTTTTGTTAAGTGTTCCAGATTGAGGACCACGGCGAGGTGTCTGGCAGGAAGTATCAGCTGAAATAAGAGCAGTTCCAGCAGTGATGGGAATGCAGAGAGCATGCCCCTCACGTGCATGGGGGTGTGAGAGTCCTCGTGCGGCACGGGGACTGCTGCTGGGGGAGCAGGTTTCCAGTGTGAGGAGGGCTCCAGCTCAGCTCTACACGGGGTCGGTGCACTGCCAGTGCTGTCCTCCCCCACAGCTTTTGTGTTAATATTATGTGTTTTTTGTTTGTTTGAGGTAATTGTAGTCTTGGAGGATGCAGCGGGTGCTTTCAGCGCCTCTTACTCTCAGCGGTGGGGGTAAGTAGGGTAATGTTGTAGCCCCTTTCCCCCTTATCCCGGACTTCTTGTTTGTGGGTCTGAGAAACAAGAGGAAGGGCTGCTGTGATGGAAGCAGCACCTGAGATGAACACTTCCTGTTGTCTCCTGCAGTGTTGTGAGTGGGAGCTGCTACGAGGCGCTGAAGAGCGTAAAAGGATGTGCTGCTCCTGCAGTGGTGAGGAAGAGGAGTGGCTCCTGGCACCTCCCTCAGCGTTTTGAGGTGGTGTGAGGTCACTGCTGGGCTCTTACTGATTTTTGGGAACATAGTGGTGCTGTTCTTCAGCTCCAAGTGTGTGGTGTTTTGTTTTGTTTTCCTGTCTGGCAGTGTAGTTCCCTCAGGTTCACCACTGTCTCCTGCCTGCAGAAACGGGGTGAGTATGATGCAGCAACGCCGTGGTGCCACTAAGGGTGAGAAGCCTGGTATTCTTTGTTTTCATTTATTTCTATTTTTGTTTCCTGTTGCAGGTTAAGGGCTGCGTTGAGGCATTTTTTTCAAGTAATCAGTGTGGGCTCAGGATGGCCTCTGTCTTTGATGGGACAAAAGGGGTGAGTGTTATGTCAGTTCCCCACAGTGCGTTGTTCTTCCTTGGCAGGAGAGCTTGCCTGAGGTCCTTTCGTTCCAGGTGTGGGGTTGGAGCGTGGATCCTGGTGCCGTGAAGCTGTTTGAGGCGTTTCAGAGTGAGGTAAGCTGTGTCTTCTTGACTCCAGCCTGCATTATCCTTGTCCCTTGGTTTGGTGTTAAGGAGTGCAGCTGGTGGCTTGAGGATGAGTGTGTTGGTCTTTGTGGGGGTGGTGGCATATAAGGTGCCTGTGGTGGAGTTTGCTGATTAATGTTTGTGCTTCCTTTTCAGCCTTGAAGGTGTGTGTCAGCTGGGTGAGGCTGAAGCGTTGGCAGTTGGTTTTTGGTAGTGTTCCTGTGCCAGAGCCAGAGGTAGCGGTGTGTCTGTTAGTAAGTGTAGTACTTGTGGTGTTTGGAGTTGTGGTTGTTGTTTTTTTTTTTTTTTGTTTGTGTGTTTGGTGTTGGCTGGCTTTGTGTGTCTTGGGTGTGGAGACAAGGTGTTAAAGTGTGGTTGTGCTGAGGGGTGTTGGTGTGGGGATTTTTTGGTTTTTTTTTTTTTTAGTTCTTTGTTCAGTGTGTGGAAGTTGTTTGGGTAGGGTTTGTTGTTGGTTTTTTTTCCTTGCTTTGTTTTACTTTTGGTTTTGTATGTTTTAGTTGGGGGTGGGTTGATGGGCTTTGTGGGGGGGGGAGATGGGGGTAATTTGTGTTTTTTTTTTTGGTGCTAGACATTGGGTTTTGCACTATCTCTAAAGAGATATTTTTTATTTTTTTTTTTTTTTGGTGGGAGGGTGGGTTGTGTTCATTCTGAGAATGGGCCTTCACCAGGGCCCCCCTGTGTGGAGGGGGCTTGAAGGGAGAGCCTCTCTCCCCCTAGGGGGAGGGGCCCCCCTTGTATGGGGGTGAGCCTCTCCCCTGGGGGAGGGGGGCTCCCCCTTGTGTGGGGGGGAGAGGGCCTTCCCCCCTTGTGTGGGGGGGGAGCAGCTCCCTCCCTACAGAGAGGGGGCCCTCCCTTGTGTGGGAGTAAGCCTCCACCCTAGGGAAGGAGGGCCCCCCCCTTGTGTGGGGGTGTGGGGGAGATACCTTGGTGCCTTGTGTGGGGGTGTGGGGGAGATACCTTGGTGCTGTGGTGCTCCTGGGCTGTGTCTGCTTCTTGATAATCCTGTTCCCAGGCTGGAAAGTAGGAGGCAAGGGTTAGAAGCGTGTACTGAGCTCTGCGTGATCGGAGACTACATTTGTTTTCTGAGCACAAATAAGCTATCTTTTGTGACACGTTCTCGCTGACTGCTAGACCTTGGCCTCAGGCTCTGGAGTTAACTTGATGTTGCCAAAAGGGGCACGGTAAGATTTCCCTCTTGAAAAGTTTTGGAGATGCAGTTGGAAGCACGCTGCAGGGGTATCTTGTCTCCGAGTAGGAATCCTGATTATGCGTGTGGGTCTAATCAACAGTACCAACAACCTTTAAGGTGATAAGTCACTGTCGCAAGAGAAGGGTCTGGCAGAGAGACCGGTGCTAGAAATTGAATGGTTGGAGAATTCTCTTGGGGCACCAAGATACCTGCTGGAAAAACAAGACGCTCAAATTTTAAAAGAGTAACAAGTATAGAAACAAATGATTTCAGGAGATGTAGAATTGCTCTGCACTTAGCAGCTCAAATGCGGAAACGTTCAGCTGAAGCACAGTTATTCTAAGGTTTACAAGCCAGAATGAACAGCATCTCTGTATTATTCTAACAGCCTATGATGATGACGGTTATGTTTCTTGTTGCATAATTATTATACAGTCTTTACTTGCTCAGGTACTTCTGCACGCCTCAAATTCAGAGAGGCTGCTGACTTCCTGGAAGCGCTACCCCTGTGAGTGCACGTGTTTCAGCCACTGCTACGGCTGCTCCTTTTATAGCTGAACAGGAAAGCGCCTGGCTATGAGGGCCTTATGTGTAAAAGGGGTTCTGGAAGAAGTGAGGCTTCACTGAAAATTAGTGGCTCGCTCCCTACTTTTGAAGTAAAACCAATATGTGCCGGTGCTCGAGCCTTAAGTAACGGTTCTGAACAAGAGCGAGCTTGCTGCTTTGCTGTTCTTTTTATCTCCAAATTGTCCTTTTATTTAAAAAAAAAAAAATTCCTTTTAAAATCAAAAAAAGCCCGCAAAAATAAGAATGCTTGTAAGGCATCTGCTTTCCTAGTTACTTACCTTCTTCTACTAAGCTTACCTTCTAGTAAGAGTTCTGTTCTAATTATGCATAACACAACTAAAACCAAAACTCAAAAAACCAAAACTCAATTAACTACGATAGCTACGTTCTTTTCATGTGGGTAAGGCTTCACTTCTATTATTGAAGATAGACAAAATTTTAAAAGTCACTAATGATCACATTTTAAAAGCTTAAATGAGACGCACAAATTCTACAGTTAATATTTTATACTGCATATATTAAATACATTTTATATATGCATTAAATTTATATATTATATAATATATAATAAAGTTCTTAACAAAGAAGATTACAATAACGGCAATCTGAAAACAGACAACCTGATTTAATTCTGTCAATGAGACACATTACCAGTGAGCATTTCCCTTCTACCTCTGAGAAGCAAGAAAAGAAGGCAAGCTGTTTGAGTGCCGAATTTGCGAGTCTGAACAAAGCTTAAGTGCTTTCTTTTGATAGCGACTAGCTTCATGTGTTTTCACCCGAGATAAAACACTTACTTAAAATTTTCCTGAGATAAAAATCATAGCCTCTGAGCGCTTACAAAGCTAGTTAAGAAAGGGGAGGCGTTGTAACACTGTCTCCTTACCAGCCCTTGTTTCAGGTTTCCACGTTTCATTGCAACGGGATCTTTCCCTAAGGATATTCCAGAAGGGGAGCTTCTTAGCTCGGTAGGTGCCTCCGATAGCAGTTTATCTGCGGTGAGCTGCACACGGACTTAAGAGGTATTTATTTTTACAATTTTAAAATGTTTGCAGTCTGCAGTCTCTATTCCAAGTGCTCTACTTGAAAAATACATAATCCTGTCTTTGACAACTAGAGGTGTCTGTCTTGTGTTTTACAGACATCTTTCCTTCAGTAATGAAGACAGAGTGACCGCCAGTCAAGTTCAACCGTGTGCAGCAGTGCTCCCTCAACTGACAGCCCGGGTCCCCTCAGGCAGCTGGGCACACCTACGAAACTCGGAGGAACTGACCAGGACTGCTCGCGACGGAAAACAAACCGCCTACGGAAGCCGCAGCGCTGATGGTTTATCTTCCGCTACGTTGGTGAGTTAACATCAACCGTAATGTATACAACACTTGAGTTCTTCACTTACTCTTAACTAAATGGCACTAAATAAATATTGGCTTTGTCAGCTGAGAGGTGAGGGAAAACAGAACCAAACTATACCTCGTTCCAGGGCTTTGGGGCCAGCCACGCGTGGTGTGCTACTTCAAAGGAATTACAGCTGCAGAAGATGCACCGCCCCAATCGAATAGCTTCTGCTTTCTTATGGCTGTCACCTTTTGACACGTTCTGAGCGTCTCAGAGCAGATATACTTTAAACCAACTGCCTCCTCTCTGCAGCGGTACCCTGCAGAAGACTGACAGCGCGGCCTCCGAGAATGCTTACTTGAAAAGTCAGATCTAGTGTGGGTGGGCAAACGCGATGGTAAAAATGAGGCGATGCTGGATCTAGGCTGTTTCCGGACACCACCCGCACGGTCAGGCATAACTCAAGCAGGTTTCTGAAACTGCCGTGGCTTACGGCACCGGTGTTAAACGCGCCCTCTTTTTTAGTCAGGTTTCCCCATTGAATACAAGCTACCCCTTAAAGTTGCACAGTTAAGAGATTTAGTGCAAGTTACTTATGGTTAATATGTTTCGTTTTGCTAATCTTTGTTCTTTACATTCTCTGCCTCCCAACTCACGTTTGCCTTGTGAGCTCAGTGGAGCATTTTTTTTGCTTTTTATTCCTAAACTCACACAGGAACAGGAGTGGGATCTTAACGTTCTCTGAGGAAGAGGGAAGGAAGAGAGGTAGTGGCTGTACGCCCGGAAGAAAAGGTAAAACCACAGTCTGAAGAACACAGCACTGTGGATGAACCTATCCTGCAGGCTTCCGGGTGAGTAGAAGAGATGGCTTTTCCCCTGGATGCTTTGTGAGCCACGAAAGAAGATTCTTTGTCAGAGGCCCTGGCACCTGGAAACGAATCTCAACCTTCCATCACAAACCCAACGAATCCACTATCCTACGGAGGGAACTGAGCTGCTTTTCACGTGCAGTGGGAGATTCCAAACTTGTGCCTCAAAGAGAAGTCAAGAATTCAAGAGCGAAGCGCTCAGCTGTAGGGATTTCCCAAAACCCCGCTATGCCCCTGAACTTGCTTAAACTGAATTATGAACAGTGATGAATGAACATTGTACTGTGAATAATTATCTCAGGTAGTCCCTTGTTTCAAAGCATTCCAAATGCATTCACTGTTCAAAGGAAAAAAAAACCCGTTCATGGCTCACTAAGGACATTCTCCTCAAAGCAGAGTAATGATCAAAGAAAAAACTGATGATATAAAAATAGTGGATAATACTAAACTGCAGTGGGATAACTAAATAACAAATACCTCAATTATGCATACAAGACACTTCCTTACACACCGGCTTCTTTGACATTGGTACACAAGCGCAGATGTTTCCTCTAAATTTATCCTAGGTATGTTTTGCAGTGACTATAATTTTATATCTAATGGCAGAATTAGTTACGTTTTCATCAGAAATGCTTTGCTGCTGAAGGGACACGAAGCTTAACACTCAGAACAAGACTTATTTTCAACATGTTTGTTTTCTCCTTCTTTCACAGCATTGTTTCTAAAAAGGAAGATTAGAATGACTCTCAGAGCTAAAGGACCGCTGCTTAATATCAAGTTAAGCACAATTTGGAAATGAAATTGTAGGTAACATTACTTCTTCTAGTTTTGACTCAATTAGAAAATAATGACTTAGATTAGCTACGACAATTGAACGCCAGCACGCACGATTCCCTTGGAGCTCTTGAAACAATTGTTTTGTCGCGTCTGTGTGCCACCTGCATGCTGGTGCGCCTCTGCATATGACTCACCGACCACTACAGCTTGTTTTTCTGATTCTCTGTCTTTACTTTTAAAAGGTTACCGTACACAAAGACACAGTTCAGGGAACATCAGATATTTTTAGGGAAATCAATCTTCCCTGTGCCGTTACAGCAACGCTGCTAAGGTTCACCTTTAGGTTTTGTACTTTATATATTTAAAACCCTCTCACGAACAGAGAAATTTTCCAGTGCTTATTTTTCAGTAAGTAAGTGTGCTCAAGCCCTTTGCTATATTTAGAAATAATAAACTCCAGCTATGCTTTTATTTTCACCAATAAACACTAGGTGAGATTAACAGTGTTACTGTTTGCCGGGGGTCTTTTCCAAAAACGCTGGCTGTGGCCCATCACAATTTACACAGTTTCATCTTCTACAGTGCTTTACAAGACCAATTTTGAACCCACTTAATTGATACAGCTTTCCTCACTCTGTCTTTTCCTACTTTTGAGTTTTTGAATGTGCAATGCCTTGTTTTACAGTGACCGAACCATGCCACTGCACAGAGGTTGAAAAAATAAATAAAACTCCAACTTTGCAGATATTCCGTAAGCTACGGTTTATGGAAACAGAAGTCAAGCCCTCAGTGGCTGCGCTGTGTATGAGATAACAAAATAGCTGAAGACTCTTTCAAAAAAAGAAGAGTGTGCCACGCTTTAGGTCTACTGCAGCCCTTGCCAGTTATCGTCATACTCCAAATGTGTCGTGTCATTAACCTGCTGGAGAAGCCATCGCAAGCTGCTTTCTTCTCATAAACTAGCAGCACGCTAAAAATTAGATGAACCTTTCTAATTTTTTGCCAGGGCACAAGCCAATGCTTTGCTTTTGGTCCACGCAGGCCCATAATTAAATTTGGTACCCGAAGGGGGTTTTGCTGACAAATCCAACGTACTCACCACGGAAGCTAGGAACAGACTGTTGAACGCGTACTTACGCCACCTCGGTACCCTTCCTCTCTGCCACGTGTCAAGGTTGTTGCAGACCACGGAGGGTTTTTCCCGTATCGCTTACGTTCCTTAATTGCCAGCACCTCTCAGCTTGTCCAAAGTGTAATGACACATCTTGGACCACAGATTTTCACCTCCGACCCTTCTGTCAGCTCCCATATTTAAATACCTTGCTTTGCTGCACGTCAGACGTTTGCACAATGGGTTGCTTCGTCAGCATAACGCAGATCGCTCCCAAGCGCCAAACGCCTGGAAGTTCCTGTAACCAGTAGTGCTTTTCCCCACCTTAATGACACAGCTACAGCAAGCAAAGACACACACCGGCATACAACGTCGCCCTTGAACACTGGGAAACCACTGATGACGAAGGGCTTTTGACAGATACAATTCCCAGGTAGTGTAAACGCTTTCAATATATCAAGAGTTTAAAGCCTCGGGAAAACAAACAACGGAAGCCTATATGGCTGATCTTAATCACTGAGTTAAAACATGACTCTCTGGAGTTGATCAGAGCTTGTACAAACAATCCCAGAACGCTGCCTTTTGAAACAGTAAACGCTTACTTCAATGAGAAATCTTAGTATTAGCTCTGCTAAGCACACCCTTTCTAGACCCTAAAACCTGGACATTTTATTCTGCGTACTCGGCCATGTATCCCGTTAAAAAAACAGATCTTTGAAGGATTAACAAAAACCTCTCACTAACTTCTTCTGTCCTCTCACAACCAAGCTTTCCTACTGGTATGCGGTAACACTCATAATACATAATACACCCTTAGGCATATCAACTTCTGCAGGTAAAGGAAACACCTGAAGAAGCAAAAGCAGTTTAGAACACGTTACCACAAACATTCTGGCAGCACGAGCGCTTCTATTTCTAGTTGACTCCCACGTTTACATTCACCTTCATCTAAAAGAAAGAACTACCTGAAATACAACATGGGAAAACACACGTTGTTCTGCTCACGTCCCAAAAAGAAAGACAGCAGACAGCCACAAAAAGAAAATTAATAAGAAGAGGCTCTCTCCCCCTAACAACGCGATGCGTGCAATCTGCCGCTCTTCAGAAGAAGACACAAAACCAAGAATGACAAAAGAGGCCTTCCAGGATCAGTCCACCAAATGTTCTACGCTCCTCGAGTCTGACTGAGAACTCGAAGTTGCCAAGGTCCAGCTCTCAATTCGCTCACTCTTGTCAGCAATTAGCTGTAACACCTAGCTAAAAGAAGTATGTATGTATTTTTCTATTCTGCCAACACCAGTTTGGTACAGAAGAACTAGAGGTCTGAACTTCCTCAATGAGTCACATACACGATCGCAATCTGAGCATCACACGCCAAAAGAGCTGTTTTGGAGCCGGTGTAAAACACATAACCCACACTGAAAGAATACCATATCGCATACATGTAACCTCCAATCGTGCAGAAATTAGTTCTCTCATCCCTACACACACACACACACACTTTATCAGACTGCCTTCTACTAACAAACACAACAACACTTTTTCCCATAAACCTTTTTATTTCTTCTGAGAACAGACACCGCTAACACTGAATGGACACTCACATTCAGTAGATCATTTCGTGCGTGCTTTTCGCTACGTGGCATCTTGGTACAACTTACTTACAGCGCCAAGACCTCAAACCAGAACTAAAAAGCCTTATTTCTCTCCTGCTGACACTTATTTTCTCATTATTACATTACTGAGCGATTTCCTCAGACTAATTAATCCACTTCACAGCACCTCCATCAGACTGGTTTAAGACTACTTTAGTGTCCTTGAACTCAGGTAGCCAACGAACAACAACATGCATCAGGATTAACCATAACTAGAGATGCTTACTTCGAATGCTTTGGGTCACTCTTCAGAAACCAGAGCAAATAAACAGCACTTCGTAAGCACAAAACGTCACTTCAAGCTATTTCAGCATCACCGCGTAGTTTCAAAGGCGATGTTACTGGGTCCCGAATGCCTGAGCTCACAGAATGAGAACCACACAACTAACAGGCACAAAAGAAAATGTGCTCCACCCAACCTTGTGTAGAAATACTCTACGGCCTAACTAAAATTTTGCTCCGTGAGTCCAAAAGGGCACCCCAAAAAAACCTCAGCTTTATCAACAAATTCTCAAGTGCTCCTCTCTCCCTGCCTCACCCGGGACCTTCCACCAAGCTTCTAGAGGGGGGAGGCGAGGTCACAAGGAAGCCAATTTAAAGAAATGAGCCTCATTAGTTACCACACCTGCATTCGTTTCCTCAACTCTAACCACCTGGTGCTCCTGAAAACTACCTTCCGTAGAGGAAAAAAAACCAGCATGAATGACATCAGCAGATGTCATTTCACGTCAGAAACGTTACGAGATCCGACTTCTTTACACAGATCGCCTCAATACTGGCATTTCCCTTCCGCTAAGAACTTTGCTCAACGAAGGTTTGCCGCTCAGGCAATCGCCACGAGGGTAGTTCTTCTCCCATTAAAAGAAAGATAACAGTTCGTGAAATAACCAGCACACAGCAGTAAATTATGATACGGTTAGGAATTAATCATGGTACAGCAACAAGCAGAAACACGCCAATCCCCGTTTCTAACAGAAACACTTCGGATGTCTCAGAAAACAAACCGGTTTCCCTGCTTGACACAAACACAACACCCAAGCTTCTAATTCAAAGGTTTCGCGGTAAGCGTTCTGACGACCAGTTTCATCACAAACAAATACTTATTTGAGCTTCCTTTACAACAAAACATTAAAATAATAAAAAAGCATTAAATATCAAAATGAAGACATGAACACTCACCTCATTTCCACCAACAGCTTTGGTCAAAATGACAGCAGATGACACGGGAGGTGGCATACAGCCTACTGTCTGCAACCTAAAAACAACACAAAGAAATGTCACGTACCTCGCAGAAATAGCAGAAATGCTAACCTGGTGGGAAAGCAGGGCCGGCCCAGGGAAGCTCAGGTGCACCCGATGCGCCTGAGTGACTGCGAGGGGTGGAGCCAGGATCCACCCCTTCCCATGCCCCTTTTAAAGGCTGGCAGGGGAGACTGGGTTGTTTTGTTGGAGCTCCCTGTGTGCCTGAGACCTTCAGAAGGTAGGCAGCCTCTTTCCTTTCTTTCTGTTGTTTCTGTGCTTGTGATTACTGTGTAGGAGCGAGTCTGCACTCGCCACAGCCTGGGACTGTTCTATTCTGCTTTTGCTGCCGTGTTTTCCGTTGTGAGACAGCAATATGCTTAGAGAGCCAGGCGGGCTTGACAGCAGCATGCTTATTCAGGGCGGGCTGTCTTCAAAAGATGATGCGTTAGATGGTCACTGGGCTCCCTGTGGCTGCGTGCTATGCAAGATTAAGGAATAATTGAGACCTGTAAGAGACGCTAGTGCCATTATTAAATCCCCTTCAAAAAGTGGCTCAGGATTAAATTGGCAGAAACATTTCTTACAATTAAAGAAAGAGCACTAGCGGTATCTGCTGTGGCAAAGCAGCTACTGGTAACTATTAATGTGTATCATTCATCTAAGGAAGATGAAAATGAGCTTTTTAAAGGCTCGTGCCAAACACGAGACAAAATTCCATCTGTCACAGGGCGAACTGCCTTATCCTGAAACGGCACGTACCACTTAAAATGAAGACCCATAACATTATAAAGGGAAAAGGACTTGGGCCAACGGGACCCCTGGAATCTGGTTGAGTCTAAGAATAAAAGAAAGTTAAGCGGACTAAAATCCAACTAGAGGATTCGGAACCCACGCATCTAGAAATAGGACAAATACTATTTCTGGTAATGAAAAGAGTCCAAGTCCAAGGAGCAGCCCTGTGGCCACAGGACAACATGTGTGATGGTGTGCCTGAACACAGCTGCCCAACTCAGGGATCCCTGTAATGCAAAGGGCTTCCCCGTCACCTGCTCGATCATTGGATCAAGCTGTGAAGGGATAGAGAGTAGCAGAAATAGTGATTCGCAGCCCGAACCAGTGATAGAGCACCAGACGGGAAGCAGGGGCTGACCAGGGGGAGCTGTGGTAGTACGCAGTGTTTCTGTGCGTGCGGCTGCTGCACTTGAGCATATCCTCACCTGCTGCAGCCTAGGACTTTGCCACTATCCAGTCGTTACTGCGCTTTCCCTTTCATCACAGCTTTACAACAGGCGCAATTCTGTGGACCCTTAAACCTTAAAGTACCATACAGTTGATTTGTTTGAGTTGCAGTTACGGCTCTGTACGAGCCCGCAGAATTTCCACGCTGTCTCTAATCAACTCTGACCTTCTGTGATTCTATGAAGGCTACGACAAAGATTCACGCGGCCGTTTACCAAAACCTCCTTTAACTTCTCTGGGACTCTGCTTCCCTGTTGGCAGCACTGTATCTAGCGTTAATAATGATAGCTACACATCTATCTCAGATGATTACATCGTAAGTCCTGATGTATAGTTTACACTGTCCTGACGTGCAAGCATTGGAGGAAAAAAATAATAATAATCCAAGCATTTGAATGCTCGTTTTCTTTAAAAGACAGTTTACCAAAGAGAATGCTGATTGCTAAGAAAGGTGAGGGAGAATAAGCAAGCAGCTTCATTTATGCTCCCTCTACTCTTTTTCATCGGCTACGATTAAAACGAATAAAGTAAATAAATAAAGCTTTATAAAAATTTCCGTAATTAATGCTTGTTCCTGTGTGGTTTCCTCATTTCTAAGAAACAAAGTGTCAAAAAGCTTTGCTAACCTTACGTCTTAAAACCAGGGAGAAACAGGGAGAATATTACAGTGCAATTGAGATGCTGTAACTATACAAACAACTTAAACAGAAGAAATCATTAAATGACAAGGGAAGCATTTAGTTAGAGAGCTAGGTGCTGGGGAAAAGAAAGGCAACAGTGTAAGCATTATTTATATCCAATTCCAGAAGGCACCTAGCACCGCCCTGGAAATACACAGACAGTCTGGCTTCCATAGAAGCCTATGGAAGCAGAGAATTGACGGTGTTGAGCAGGATAGCTTTGTGTTGAGAAGAAGGAAAAAACGGGAAAAAGAAATGGTCTGGAAAGTTGACTGAGTCCCACTAACTACAAACAGACAAATGGTGATTCTGGTCTCACAGCTGGTATGAGGGATGGATCCCACTAGCTCTCCTGTACGCGCTCGTTTGACAGTCAGCTCCTTGAACTTTTCACCCGCACTAATAAGGACAGATTAACTAAGTTCATAGTAACCCAGAGAGGTATGGAATGTGTGTGTGCATTCAAGTCAGCTGGCAGAAATGATCCACGCTCTAAGAGGAGGAAGGTTTAATAACATGAATGGTGGAGAATGCTCTCATAGGAAATAATGCATTTGGAAATTAACAAATAAAAGCAGCATTGTCAAGCTATTTGAAATACCTTCTACAAAACTAATCAAATCCTGTTCTGCCAGTCCACTCACTGGAAGTGTTTTTCATTGTGCGTATTAAATGGGCGTGCAGAGACTGACTGTTTTCTTGCCTTACATCGGCTATGTGCAATACCAGCTATACGCAGATTGCTCTAACAGCCGCTCGTTCAGGCAGCATTACAAGCACTAACAGCAGCTGGTTAAGCCCATGGTGAAGGGTCGTAAGTAATTTCTACTGATACACTATAGACAACTGAGCAGTAAACTCCAAGTTCAAACAGTTTAGATGTGTAAATACCAAAGCTGAACCCTGTATTACATCTTTGTGTCGTGTGCCTTAGCGCCTGTGCTGCACGCACCATGCGCTAAGAACAACAGAAAGAGGTGAACCTGCTCAAAGACGAATAAGCAGTATCGTGCTTCTTTTGCAAGAGAGCCTGTCAATGTGAAACTGAGACACTTACTTAACAAAAAAGGGAACATCAAAGATGTGTGGAGCGATGTCAGATCCTCCTCTCTAGTAAATTTCAAGCTAACTAACTAACTGCAGAACTAACCTTCTAATATCACCCCGTATTGTGTAGAGAAAACAAAATGGAACGGTAGAAACAGAGATGAAAAGCCGTGAAGGGGCCTCTCAACTAGCACAGCAAAACAGACTGCTAAGAAGGACGAGAGAATCCACTGTACCTTCCCAAGTAAGACTAAGGGAGCTAACTAACCGTGGGCTTCGCTGCGCCCCGTATGCATTATCCAGCGCAGAGGACTGCAGAACTACAGGCCTCGAGGGAGCCGCCCAGCTGAAAGGGAGCGGAACGCCCTTGGGAGCATCCCTCTATTCTTCCATGCCTTTCAGAGGACAATCGACCACCTCCAGCTACAAAATGCCATGAGCGTACAAGACAAGGATGTAACTTTGCCACAATCCCTGTTTTCGTTTGAGTATTACGCTATTTCTAGAGAACACAAACTGCAGCAGTGCAGCATTAGGATGACTATCATTTAACGTCAAATTTCACAGGCGCACACGTATCCAGATCCGGATATTCCTGTGCACATAAAAGAACGCATCCCTGAACTATCCAAAGCACGAGTGAAGTAAGAGACACCAGGAAAGACAGGACAAGAAGAAGGGCAAAGAAGAAAAAGCACAAGAACTTATTGAAACTCGCGCCTCAGAAATTAAAGCTGCTGCTGAGAAAAAATCCCACCTCTATTCAAGCTGAGCAAAAACAATGATTTTGCTTTCAACAATAACCTTCAACATCAATGATCAAACGTTATTTTGCTACCTGGTTATTACCCTCATGAACTACTACCGACAAGAGGAATGGTTCTAACTAACTTACTTAACTTACTTTAAGAAGATTTTGCCACAGATTTTGCCTTCTCAGCACGCGCTGTTTTCCAGCAGTACAGCCTCTCCTACAGATGCTCAATTCCATGTTTCCTTTGCCCACTGTTACGCTGTAGGCAGTTCACGAGCCCCAAATCTGTGCACCTGCAAGAACTGCTCCATACAGACTGCTGTGTGACAACACAGAATGCTGTTTTTTCCTCTCTGATCTTTTCCTTTCTCTCCCTATCTTTCTTGAGCCTCAGTACAGAGCTTCAAGTGCATTTTGTGCACATCTGCCTTGCTGCAAGGTTTGCAGATAGATACAAATCTAACAACGGCTGTCTACAACTGAGTCCAAGTTCCTGGAAGGGCAGTGTTCCGCACGCTCTGTTTTAAACAGGAAAGTGCCAAAGCGTGGAAACAAACAGCATGATCTGCTTACATCAATTCTTCAAATGCTCGCGGAGGGATAAGCAGCCTTTTAAGAAGAGAGCTACGAATATACTTATTTATTTCACTCTATTACACTTAAACATACCCTTTTAAAAGCCATTCATTTATAGGTGTGATTGATAATAGCTGAAGAAAGAGCCATATTGCTGTTGGGAAGAACACAAGGGTAAAAATCTGGACAAAAAGGTGGAGTTTCACGTGCACCAAAGCACTTGTCAGCTCCTGCAAAAGAAAAAGAAGAGAGCGAGTTGCAGTCATAACAGCTGAAGTAAAACCACAGTCATGCTTTTACAACTACTGTAATCTTTAGAATACAAAAAGACAGCGCAAGTGAAAAAAACACTTTTAGGGAGCCGCTGATCGCCTCTTTAATAACAGAGTGCTTCCAGACAATGTCAAAGCTCTGTCTGCTGATGGGTCTTTTTCCAAACGAATTGTCTGGCTCCTAACTGCGGCTGTTACAGCAGGCGGCCGTAGCTCGGGCGGCTAAACCCACTTAACTATGCCAACAGCCAGCTTACTATATTGCCTGCGGGTACCAAGAGGAAGGGGACCTCGCAGTTCTGAGTGATTCGGAGCTTCCCTAGCCCGAAGAGAGCCACGGAGAACGTGACTCTCCTTTATACCAGGAGAAACGGATCTGGGCATTACAAAGAGTCATCGCTTGAACTCGGGAGAGGGGTTTAACAGGAATAACTAACAAACATAAATGGCAAATAAATAATTATTCTGCGACAGATTTGGATGATCTACTGTGCCAACGGGTAGGAAATAATTCATACACGACATCATTAGGACGAGGAAAAAGAGCAAAGAGAATTCCAAGACTACAGAATGTTAACAGCTAAGACACGAGGAAGAGAAAAGCTGCAAAACACATCAGAGGACTGAGAAAATGAATAAACTTTGGCTATCGCACAGTGTCATTCCTCAAAAGCAGGAACAGCACTCTGGAGAGAAGATCGAGGACCCTAACGCCACGTTCTCTTCTGTTAGCTATGTCTCCTTTTCAGTCTTTTGGGATGCTCCAGAAGCCTTCTACACGATTTTCCACCACTAGGGAAAAACCTCGTACATTTCAGCTGTACCGGTTCAAGAAGAAAAAATCCTTTTCTTCTGTCTCCAGCTACCTTGCTCCTTTCATGAAGCAATGCGACAAAAAGGAACCGATGGCATTCTTAGTCAAACCCTAATTGTCAAGGATTCTCTATCTACCTTGCGGTCTGATACTCGAGATGCATTAAGAAGAACGACATATAGAGCAGTACAGTAATACACCATCTGATCCTCACATGCCACCTCTCAGCTTCAGGACAGCTGCGTTCTTTTTTTCCCCCCAAACAAGAACTGCATTTTTTTATTCAAACCAGTGCATACCGATGTAATTACGCATCTGGAAACATCAGCACTTCTCACCGCGTCCTTCTCACTTCATTCTTTTCTCTTTTTTGAATATTACAATGTCTTCCAATTTGGGATTTAGGAGGGAAAAAAAAAACCTTTCTAAAAAACCTATGCGTCTGCTCATACCCCGAAGTTCTATAGAGTGGGACCATGAAATGCACGTCTTGAGGCACTTTTATCGCTAAAGCATGACTACAACTACTACTTCTTTATAATTAATAAAGCTCTCAAGCAGGCTAGCTGGGCTCTGCGTAAAGAAACTAGGCCTTCTTCACGCAAGCTGTCAAGGTACTTAGTGCGTTGCGCGTAGCTTCACTGCAGCTCTATTCCATCTCTTCTCAACAAGAAAGCAAAAATAAAACGCCTATTTTTCTCCCTTCTGTGAGATGAAAAGATACCTAGATACATCCACATTAAAGCGTATTTTAAATGTAAATACCACGGTTGAGGAAAAAACACATTAGACGTCTCATTTCAGCAAGGCTGCTTATTTATTTCTCCTCCTCTCCCGCCGCTCCACCTCCAGCCCCAGATTTCCTAGCGGGAGCATACCTGATGGCAACAGCAGTACAGTAAGGTCACACGGATAAAACCGCAGACGCTGGAACCCGTGGCATCGTACAAAATGCTCCGCTCTTTCAGCACTGTACAACTGTCGCTGCCTTTCCCTTCTCACTGCACTTACAACTGGAAAATGCCTTAAGAACAGATGATTTGAAGAACACCGTGCGATACTTTCCAAAGCAAAAGCAAAGACACAACTGGGAAAGCCTGGCAACGGCTTCCAGTAAATGAGAAAGGCCATCACGATGCATCCAGCCTAGCGGACGAAGAAATGCTGTACTAGCGGAACAGGTATTTGCCAATCTAAATGCAGCCTTTGAAAATGTTGCTACCAGTCTCGCTCGATCCTCAGATCGTGTTAGCACAGAACAAGCAACAGAGCAAACAGCCGTCACCATTTTAAACTATGACAGCCTGTCCCAAACTCCTCCGCCACCGCACTCACTGTTGCTCAAAAAAGGAAACCAACAATCTCGGCAACGGCACTGGGAGCTGCCAGTCGTGACTCCGGTCTTGAACGACCGGTAAAACAGGTTACCTCGTCTATCCTGCCCTTCGAGACTCTTGGGAGAGTTCCTCCAAGCTTCCCTCCGGCCAGTGCCCGTCGCCGTCTAGTCAAGCTAAAGACTCTCAGGGGCGAACTCTTCTGGGCAAGAAATCAAAGCGAACACTGTTTCCCCTGGCCTTTTAAGCTCCTCCTTGAAGCGGATAATTCAAATATGTGATTTAATTTCTGGGGCCCTACGGGAGGCACTCGCAAGCACAAACTATCCAGTCACGGAAAACTGAAAGAACGTTATAGTAAGGTGTTCCAGTCAGTCGTGGAAAGAGCTTCTATCTACAAACCTAAAGCAACGCCTCTAGATTTGAAAAAGTCACAAGGCCGTGCACACACAGGCTCTCAAAGAACACGGGCCGTTATTTTGCAAACCGCTTTCGGAACGCATGGTAACAATATTCCTTTAAGCGTGCACCTTAACAACAGATCACGCCAAAAATGCGACCTCAAAAGAGCGTCAATTAGTACTGACTTAGTTCGATTAATCAGGAGGCCTCCGTTAAAACTTGCACAACTATTCTTTTCACAAACTCTACCGATGGCTATTTCAGTCTGATTAACGAACTCTCAAACACAAAACAGCTAGAGTAGAAGGCAAAGAACTAATCAAGACCAAAGCAAAAAATAACCACCTTTGCCCAGTACAAAGACGTGTAAAGGCACTAACACTAACTTTAGGTTGTGCCAAGAAAAATTAAAACATGCCCCCAAGTCTTACAAATATAACAACTGGGCCTCGATAACCAAAGGTACAGTGAGCAAACCTTTCTCTTCCTCTTTATCTCCTCCCTGGGCAACAGGGATCTTCTGGACAGAACGCATCACTAGACTGCATGGAGACTGGAACACAGCGCAGGACTGGAAGAGGACCTCTCCTAACTGATGGCTCTACAACAATAGATCGGAGATGCACTACCTGGACACAAACACCAGCTTCATTGCCATCCACAAACAAGTCCCAGAACATCTGCAGAAGATAAGTACGCAAGGTCAGCATGGGTTGTGCTACGCCACCGAGGGACCTGCCCGTTCGTATCACCCTCGCTGCAGGAAGTTCATGGAGTTCAGTAGCACTCAGAACCTAACAAAGACTGGCCGTCCTACCGGACGTGGCTCTTCTTCGCCACTGCTCTACAATTATGACGACTCAAGGATTCAAGTGGCTGAAATAGAAAGGAGATTCATGTTTGTTTGTTTTTTCTCTCCATATGCAAGGATGGTTGGACTAGACGATCTCGTAGGTCCTTTCCAACCTAACGAATCTATGAATCGATGAATCTAAGCCTGGAAGCAGACAAAGTCACTGAGGTCTTGTAGGTTTTGGCCCTCTTCTCTGCGGAAGCAAGTGCCTCTCTGCAATCTGCCCAGGTGAGGACAAATTCCCGTTCCAGGCAAATAGATAACATGGCTCTCTCTGCTTCCATGTAAGACTAAAAGGCTCTGAACAGCTGCTACAGAATTGAGTACAGTTATTCACTTCACTTCCACAGCATCCAGGCAGAACGAGAGCTGCCGGTGCCGGAACTGCCCGCCTTCGATTCAAACACTGCCCAAATTCAAAATAACACTATCACGAAATAACCACGAAATAGGGACAGATCGTCTATTTTTTTCTGATTAACGTGTCGTTCACCCAAACCCCACACTGTCCAGAAGACCACCGTGCAATGCTGGACCTTACAGTGACGATTCCTTTGGGGTTGGTATGACGCCACGTGCAGATGGCATCACCTATGACATTAGTGCAGCCAGCGGAGTAAAAGGAAACAGGAAACTAGACTAACAGAAACGTGTGCTTTCCGTTCAACCCTGCCGACGCCTCTTCCTGGCACGCAGCCGTCGCTTCCCTCCTCCCTCCCTCCTTTACGCATCACTAAGAGCTTTTCCCCTTCATCTTCTTTTACTCCCACGCTGCTCCCTTCTGAAAAACGAGCAACATAAATATTGAAGCGCGCCTCGGTGCCTGGGATCCACAGCCGAGCACGGACACTTCGAGGCCACCTGTCTACAGACACGTCCCAAAGGAAAAGACTGCCAAGGCCTCGTACCTGTACGCCTGCCTTGCATCTGCAGAGGAATACATCTGTGCTGTCATCCTAACCTTACACAGCGCGGGTAACCTACTGCCCTCTTATCTTTGCTTACACCACTCCTGTAGTCAGCAGCCTCCTCCAGTCTCACTCTGAGAGCGCACCAGCAGACGAGGGGCACGAGAGGGGCAGACCACGCTCGCATCTTTACCTCACATCCATAGGCACGGAGATCTCACAAAGGCCCTCTCTACCCAGATCCCTACAAACCTACAATAGCGTTCACGCGGTTCTCTGGGTCATACCTAAACTGAGCAGTAAGGAAACAGATGCAGCATGGGAAAGAAAAGCCTGGCTTCGGCGTGCTCCTGGCTTCTCACCCTGACGTGAGTTGGCACACGTGCAGGGGTGTACATCCAGTCTCCTGCGCTCAACACTGCGCCTAGCACTTCCATTGAGTCAAAGCTCTGCAAAATTAAGCCGAGCCTCTGCGGATGGGTGACATTTTTCCTCACGCTCACTACCGCGTGAAGAAGCTTCTGAAATCAAGGAGAAGTTGTTACGCAAAGGTCTCGTTTGGATCTTCCTTGTCGGCCCTTCTCCCAGCTTCGACAAAAACGGCACAGTAATTAAGCATTTCGGTTACGTTCGAATCAAAAGCAAGACAAAACTTTTAAAGCAAAACAAAAGGATGAAGCAATGAGAAGTTACAGTACCTCCGTTTTTAATGAGAGTCCACTGTTAAAGAATATAGCTGAAACAGCAATGTAAGTTATGGTAATTTCTGGTTTCAAGGGTCCTAAAAAAATACAGACAGAGAACAGAGTGAACCGCAGTCCAAAAAGACAACGATACGCATACAGAACATCAACGTAAACAAGAACCTTTAGACAAATATCTGCAAAAAATACCATCAGTCCCATTTCTTTTTCGTATACAGCAACGGTTCTTTTCAGTCGCAGGAGGGGTGCCGTTCAGTCAGTGAGGGGATAGTCAGGTACGCCTTCACACAGACTTGGCTTCTGTGATCTCAGGCCCCTGGGAACTAATGGGTAAGTTCTGTAAGCGTGGAAAAGGAGGGGGTGGTTTTCGGAGTCGGTCATCGGACCACACCCACGGCATCCAAAATTCCAGACCGTACCCTCCAATGAAAACGTCAGCTGCTCCCTCCACGGGGGCGTATCATTCACAACTCTGCCTCTCGCATCCGTCCGGCTGCCTGCACGAAGGGAACCATACCCGACCCTGCAGTGAGCTCCCTGGGGCAATACGATTCCACATTACAACGAGTGGAAAAATAACACATTTCAGACACCCTGCTGCAGTGAGATCAGCCAGGACAGATCCCACCCCTCTGAGGGCTCCGCTCTATTAAAAGCTTACCTTCGTTTTATATTTATATACTTCTCTTTTCCCCCAAGTGATTAAATTAAAATCCTTTTTGCACTCCTATAACAACGATAAATTACCTTTATACCCTTTGCCTTCAGAGGCCACCGAGAGCAAACAGCGTACGCTCTTCTTCCACAAGCATTCGACCAGACATTTCAAAGCAAAGAAAAGCTCAGCAGCCTACCTAAGGCCTAACTAACCTCCTGACTCTGTGAGTGACGAAAAGTCACCGTGAGCAAAACCGCAGCGGCAAACAGGCAAGCCTTTACTCCACGCAGCAAACAAGAGCTTTTCTGCTCTCCGGAATGAATGATCCATTGACGTGAGCCATGTAGGCAGTCCTCAAATTAGAGGGATTTTGTCAAACACTGGGTCTACTCACACGTGCAAGGCACTGAAACCCAAATCCCGCACTCAGAGAGAACTCTGCTGATGGGACACTGCAAGTGGGTCTGTTAAAAATGTAAAAGAAAAAAAAAAAAAAAAAAAAAAGGGAAAAAAAATGCCTATATTAAGTGCAACATAAAAACAAGCCAGAAAATGTAAAAGTCTAAGTGGCAGCCAGAAGACGTGCATGTACACACTGGGCAGGTGGGCAGTTGGTGAGCTGCTCCGGCAAAGAGAAAGGTTTTCCCAGCGCCCGATTTTTGTACAGCAGGGTTTTTCAGTGCACTATGTGGGTTCGGTTACGCAGGAGGAGACGGTGCCACCAGAAAACACGCACGTTCCCACCGCGTGGCAGCCTCTGATCGGAGCAGATCCTCTCCGCGTGGCGTGCAGCTGATCAGCAAAGCTCTTCTCAAGGAAAAAAAAAAAAACTAAACAGGCACAATGACCCAGTAGAAAAGCACAGCAGAAAGGGCTTGGCTCCTGCCCTGAAGGGGAGCACAGCACCGGTCTTTGCTTTGCTCCGCATGCCTCGTCCCACCGGCACTCCTATCACCGAGTCCGGCCCCGCAAACTGCACAGCGCACTCTGGTCACCCGAAAGACGCTAAGCGAAGCTTTCCAACCCCACGTTCCGCTTGCAAGGATCTCCCACCAGGAAGGGCCAAACCACCTCGACACCGTGCGCGCAAACCGGCGTCCCGCAGCCGCCACAGGCGCGGCGTGGATCCCGCGAGCAGCTCCACGTGGGCCGCGACCCACGGCACTCGGCAGCGCGCACATGCCGCCTCGGCTCCCGCCTGCGTGCGCCCCAGGAGCCCTCCTTAGACCACTCGCGGTTGTCGCTGCTGTTGCTGCCGGCGAGAAAGCTGTCCGTCTCCGAACTTCAGTTCCGTTTGGGAGATGAATAACTACGATCTCCGCGCCGCGTTTTCTCGCACGGAACCGCCGACGGGATTCGGCTTGAAAGCTTCTCCTCTGGGTTTTGCTTCACAGCTCGGGAAACCCTCCGGGAACGGGACACCGCCGGGAAGGGCCTCCCTCCGCCGCCCGCGCTCCCCCGCCCCGCGGCCGCCCTCCTCCTCCCGCCCGTCCCGGCGCACTCACCGCCTTTCACGCCGAATTCGGGCTCCAGCCTGGCGGCCGCGATGACCAACGCTATCCCCGCGATGAACCACTCCTTCCTCAGCCGCTCCAGCAGCCCCATGGCGTCCCACGCAGCGCCGGGGCGGGGTGCAGCCCGCCGCCCGCCCGCCGGCAGGGCCAGCCGGATCCGCCCACAGGAAAAGCCCGGGCCGCCGCCGCCATCGCTACCACGCAGCTCCGAGTAGATCCGCGGCGCCGCGCCGCGCCGCCCGGCGCAGCGCGGGAAGGGCGGGCTGCGTGCGCGCCCTTTCGGTGCGTTACAGCGGCCTCGCTGACGCGCGGCGGGGCGGGCTTCCGCGAGCGGAGCGTCCCGCGGGGGTATGGAGCCGCGGTGCTCAGCGCTCGCCGCGATGCTGAGGGCTCGCCGCGTGTGCTCGCTTTCTCGCAGCCTCGAGAGGGGGAGCGCGGCTTGCAGCGCGCGGACGGCCGTGCCAGCCGTGCCTCTCTTGTCCCGCTTTCCCTTCATTAGCCCGGGCTCTGCCTCGCCCTGACCCTTCGCTCTCCCGTCACACGCACAAGGAAACGATGAGGTGTAGACACCCCATCACCGCAGCTGCTCACGGCTGCCTCGGTCCCAGGCATCTTAAGTGCGCTGCGGTCCTGCCGTGCGATTTCTAATGGGTGATAGGACGAGGGGAAATGGCCATAAACTGAGGCATAGAAGTTCCGCACACGTGTGCGGGGCAACTTCCTCACAGCGCAGTGACGGAGCACTGGCACAGCTGCACAGAGAGGTGGTGGGGTCTCCTTCTCTGGAGACGTCCAGGACCCAGCTGGACGCCTACCTGTGCAACCTGGGCTGGGGAGCTGCTTTGGCAGGGGGTTGGACTCCATGGTATCTTCAGGTTCCCCTACAGTTCTGTGATTACTGCCTCACCATCTACACCCATGCATTTGGGTTGCAAAGAACAACCTCGCTGCGCAGGAAGGACGAAGAGAACCAGCTAAATCGCAAAACAAATGTTTGTTATTTAAGTTGCATTAAACCTCTGTGTGGACGCTCCCACGCCAGTTGGTTCTGCCTGCCTCCCAAGCCTGTGTGCTGCACACAGGCCTTGCTGTGTACACAGGGGCCAAAAAGGGCAAACAACTTCAGGATGATTCAGGAAAGAACTGTAACTGGGAAAAAGAAATATATCTTCACCACCACCCAAGTCATTCAGGGGTTTGTGCAGGAATGAAACTCCAGCTTCCCACCTGTAGCTGAAGCTAGTCAGAATCATGACATGAACACAAGGAGTAAAGCTGCTGAGAACTCTAAACGCTCGTTGTTTTTTTTTTTACCTACCACAGGATCACCACCTCAGTTAAGATTATATTCTTCACTTTTTTTTTTTTTTTAGCCTTCTTTTTGAAGTATATTTCTATAAACTATATTATATAAACTATAATCCTTTCGATCCGGGTTCACACCGGGTCCAGTCAGCAACAGTGCGAAACCTCAGATTCTCAACTTGCCAGGCTCTCTAAAATTCTTCTCCCTTCCTTCTCCAAAGGAGGACTCCTTCCCTAGAAAAGGATAAACGGTCTCAGTGAGAATCAGAGTTAGAACAGTTAAGATAAAAAAGGCTAGTGGGCTGCTGCTGCCAGCTACCAGAAATCCCAGGAAAAGCTTAGGTTTGGCTTATAAGGAAGAATCAGCACTGGTCCATTGCATTTAGCACATGCTTGGCCTAGAAATTTTTCCAAGAGATCTGAGGTTCGTAATAACGTCTTCCTCCAACTGAGCTACAAAATACGTGGATTCGCAGGCTCCTCATCTTCTATGATCTTCGAGGTCGTATGTAGATATTACAAGCAGCATAAAAGATTTTTTTTACAGAGATATCTTAGATGCTTTTCTTTAAAAGCTGTTCTTCAATTATCACAATAGGCATATATGTATACGTACATATAACTATCAATAAATTTACATCTATATATTAAATGAAGTTGCTACTGCTTTCAGTAAGAGAGGGCTCCGTAAGCCCTGTCCTATTGCACCACCTCCAAACAGGAAGGAAGACGACGCTAGGGATGTACGTGTAACTGGCAGGGCTCTCGTGTGTTTGCCAAACAATGTTGCTGTATTTATAAGCAATTAGTCATCCGTACTGAGGATTCGTTCGGTACCTGCCACGCAAAAGCACATCCTGTAACGTGGCACTTTCCTCATCAGCTTCTCCTGCAGATACCAAACTTCTCCCGATTAACCTCTGGGACTCCAGCAGATCCCAGTGTCATCTGGCACCTGTGGAAGCGCATTCTCCACGGCATCACACAAAACAATTTCAGGATAAATTTAGCTGTGGCTTAGATGCAACATAAAACAACAAGCTATCATCTCATTTCACAGGATCGTATTTTCATTTTTGTTTCACCGAACAAAAGAACAGAATGCAAACGTACCTCGGGGCTTCCAGATGCTTTCCGGCCTCCGAAGGCCCTGTTGCTTCCTTTTGCATAAGAAATGAAAGCACTGTGACGTGAGCGGCTATGTGACACCTCATCTTCATTGCTCACAGGTAACCTGGTCAAACCAACAGGGCTCTGTGCGCGAGGGGCAATCAGTTGTCCCGTTTGCAAAGACGCAGATCAGCCTTGTGCATTTGAAACTCGTGTCGAGAAAACAGGTTTCTGTTTGTGCCACACGGAGCCTGCTTCTTACGTGTCCTCGGCCTCTTCTCTGCACAACGTACCTGGCTGCCTAATTACCGTGCACTTTTAGTTTAAGGCATGCCGTGGGATTTATAAGTTCTCGAGTTGATGGTGTCATTTTGTTATGCCTTTAGACAGGAAAGATTTCAGTATGAAGGAGAGGGGATCGTGAGATAAAGGGAGCTTAAACGAGAGGAAGACTTAGTATTAAATTATTTACCTAGAAAAGAACAAAGCAATTCAAAATGAACGTGATAAAGAGAAGTGTTAATTAGGAAAGTAGAGGAGAAAAAATGAAAATATATGGGAATAGGTTTGCACCGCCTTTCTGTTTCTCACAGACACTTAGCCACGTCACCTCAGCTTCTCTCAGCAGCCAGGAGAGATGGCTCTGCTGATCCCATCAGCTGCTTTTGCTTGTGGAAACGGAACTCACAACACATATTCCATCCTGGCTGAGGTGCTTATGCTCTTCTCGGTAAGGAATCACACGGTTTTTGCTACTGAACACGATAAAACAGCACTGAGCACCCACGTAACGCCAACAGCAGGGCGTACTGCCGTTAGTACAAAGCTGTGGTAAAAACGATGTGAAAGTTCAACTTAGAACAGCGCTTTGTAGGACTTAAGCACATAAAGAGGCACGCCTTTCTAAATCAAAGCTATGAACAGATAAAAGCTACCTGTTTCTGCAATGGGATGATTTCGCAGCCCTCCCACCCTGAAGCTTTAAATGCATACCGCTTTTCATCTGGGGTTTGTTTGTTGACACTTATGACAAAGGCTGCTCTTAGATATCTAAGCATCCAACAAATAAGCAGTTTTCCTTTGTTCAGGAGCCAAACGTGAAACTTTCTTACAGTAATCTTAGGCATTAGGAAGTACATTGATAAAGCTAACAAGTGGGGCTTTGCATGTCCCTTTCCTCACTGAACCTGCTCATTCCTATAACAAAAATGAGCCCTGGCTCCATGCTCCTCTGCTCACCGTGTTCTCTCACTTGCCTAAACCTCCGAGGCGAAATACAGGTGGGACAGGAGGGAGCAAATGCTCACCTTCTTAACTTCTTCTTCAGAGAAATACGTCTCCACGTTGGGCAGCAAGACCGTAATGCCTTTGTGTAGGAAGGAAGCAGACAATTTGTTCCTGGGTGTGTGCACACGTGTGTACACATGCCGACTTTTTACTGCACTCACAGTGGGCAGAGCATACAAGTGATGGGAGGAGGAGGAGAGCAATCATCCCAGCGTACCATGCTCGTCACAAAGGTCAGGTTTGGAAAGAGCAACCCCCAGAGAAACCACAGATGCGTGAGAGCCTGTAGGCTTGAAAAGGAGACAGCTGTTAGAAGAACAGGCTCAGAGAAGTTCAAGGCTTATTTTTGGTACACGAATTGTGAGGTTTGTCCATGAGGAAGGTCAGCCCACGCTCCAAACTTCCAGGTGGAGCCCAATTGGTCTTGCGCTTGTCCCTTTGGATTTTACAGGCTCAAAGACTTAAAAGGTTCAGGGAAGTAGGGAAAATTCCCAAGCTTCCCTGGGAGAAGATGTCCTGGAATTTCCTTCAGTTTTCCCAGATCTCCCATTCGACTTCAGACTACAGCAGCTGCTGCTTCGCGTATCTTTGGCCTGTGCATGTCACTGACACACCCCACCCAATCGTCCATCGGCCCACAGAAGAGCCAAGCTCAGGGATGTGCTGAGCTCTGACGAGAGCCAGTTTAGATATTTGTGAGGACAGCGTCTCGAGGCCAGTGTGATGCGTAATAGAAAGAAACAGATGTATAGACATCCCCTGCGCCGAGCAGATCCACTTCGGTTGACTGTTTCAAACAGCGAATCACATTCACGAATTACGGCCTGAGCGTTCACTCCTTGCCAGCCACCCCAGTTTCCCCCTACGGGATGGAAGCCAAGAAGCTTATGACACGTTTAAAGGTACAGATTTACAACAGAACGTTTTGCCCGCCCTCCTCTTAAGAAACAGTGCTGTTCCAAGTGCAGGGAAATACAGGAGCTCGTGGTCATCTAGCTTGGCGGTGCACCTATTTCCCGGCATCAAACTCAATTCCACATTCTTCGCCAATCAGTGTCTTTATTTGCAGCCTTAACTGGACTTCTGATGTAAAACAAACTGAGTAGCATCTCCAAAGGAGCATCTGTGCATAATCTGCATAAGTCGGTCCTGGGAGCCTTTGTCCCCTCTCATCCCTGTGGCACCAGGCTCTTCTGCGGCGCTGCAGTCGGCAAACTCCTTTCTTTTTTCCTAAACTTTTTTGTATACACCAAGGTGTAGAACTCAGACTGAAAGGCTTTTTCGCACCGTCAGCGGTGCTAGCATAACGCCAAACATCTTTGCACTGCACGCTAGCAACTGCAGGACACATACGAAGAACGGACCTCATTTTAGTACAGCACTCATTAGAGCCAAAGCAGTTCATACCACTGAAAACTCACACTTCAGTACACATGAGGACCACCAGACGAAAGCTGTCAGGTGTTCCCCCCTTGGCAGCAATCTGAATTGAATCAAAATCCAAACTCCTCCTCCACGTCCCCAGCCCTTCCCTAAAGATACACGAACCTGGGTGTACCAGACCCCATCTACTGGGGGGGATCAGGTTTGCTCCTGCCTCTCCCCTCTAACTTTCAGAGTTAAGTGGAAAACTTATTTCTAATGTGAAAACAGATTAAAAAAAAAACATCAGGAGGGGAAACAAAAACACTAAGTAGTGAGGAAACATATAAACAGGAAGGGGGAGATGCTTTAAAAATGATATATTAACAACTCTGCTTCTGTGCAGATATTAAATCTGTCAATACTAAAAAAATCAGGATACCAACAACTCTTCATCCCACAATCTGCGGCATTAATAAATGATGAAGCATTAAAAACTGGGACACTTTGTGCCTATAACAATATCACATGAGGACGAGGGAATAAAGCTGAAACAAAACAAAAGACACAATTGTGTACTGCTGGCAAATAGCTCTATAAATGAAAAACAAAACCTCCGAAACAAATACGGCACACCCCCCCCAGTCATCAAACAGAAGAAAAACATGACTCCCTCTTTTTCTTTTCCTCTTTTTTTTTTTTTTTTTTTTTTTTCCCAATAATTATTCAGTTCCAGATTTCAAAGTCAGCACTGACTGATTACAGCTTTGGATGCAGTCATTCTTTCAGCAGCATCCGTCCCAAGCTGCTGAGGTAAACAATGACAGAGGGGAGATGAGATCGAAGCTGAGACTTAAAATGAAGTTGAGGTGGAGTTTTGGGGTACTTAACTCCCTGTGGGAAGCAGCACCGCCAAAGACACAACCTGAAGGGAAAGCCTTTTCGATCTCAAATTCCTGCAGCGTTTCAACACCGTGAATCAGATTTCACAAACATTTCCAAGCAGCATCCCTACTGCAGGCCATCTATGAAGCCCGTGCCACACGAGTCACCCAAAGGGGATGTGGGGTTGCTCTCTGCATACGTCTCATCCAAACCCCCTGATTTTGTTTCACTCAGGCAGCTTAAATGCCTAAGCCTTGCGCGGCAGCAAGCATGGGAAGGGACTCTTCTTTGAAAGCGCAAGCAAGTCAGAAAAAAACAGAAAAGAAACGAGGAGCAAAAAACACAGATGAACGCAGGGAGAGATCATCTTGTGATGTACGCTGGGCTGAAAAACTAAAGCCTGAAGAGGCCGTATTAGGTAGAGCCCTCCATTTCCTTTCTAGAACGTGCATTAAGAAGAGTTCTGCCTTGATCCCTTTAGGAAGCGGGAGAGTTACAACGGTGCCTTTTCCCTGGGAGCATTTCTAAGCTTTCCTTGTAGAAAGCTTTCCTCGTGGTGTGTTCTCAAATAGATCAAATGTAAAGGCAAATCCCAATTCAGAATTAATTGGCATATTTTTTTATTCCTGGAGATGGAGGGATTTTGAATTTCTTCTGTGTAGATGAACTCGCAGCACTCCCGCCATCTCACATTTGAGGGACCCGCACCTGACTCTGTAAGCATGCAAGCACAAGGCCTGCGGCAAAATACAGATTTCTGGCTTTGCTGCTCCGCCCTGCTATTTGGACGCTTTCCAGTCTGTACTCCACAACCCCGATTCACGACAGCGTTTTCCTGCGGCCTCAGCTTCCTTCAGTTTCGTTCCAGCTGCGGGTGCAGCATCACAGAGCGTGCTGTGCTTGGCATAAAGCAGTCCCAACACCCCTGTGTCCTCAGACCCAGATGTTAGGAGCCTCCCTGTTCTAGGAGTCGAGAGTAATCCTCACTTGAAAGTGCTCAGCACATTTAGCCTCAAGTTCATATATGCCACGTCCTTACCACCCATTGCTTCACGTACAAACTAGAAGGTGGTCCTACCATGGCAGACCACTGTCCCCTCATGCCGCAGTTCTGCTCTGAAAAGGGGACTTTGCATAAGAATGGGAGAACAACACCAATAAAAGAAAGCGTTGCCAACCGAGCAGCGCATCCAGCGCCTAAGTATCACCATTTACTTATCCAGACAGGTATTCACTTTTCATCTGCCATCCGGCAGCTATCTGCGCACGCAGCAAGCCTCGCTTGAGTCACACAGTAATAATCACCGCTTACATACAAGATCCCTTGTGTACTGTATATTAATGTCTGGCTGGTAATTTAATGGCACCTCTAGGCATAAACAAAAGTTTATTAAAACAGTAAGTAAAATGTTCCCGAAGACCGGCCTGCATTTTTAATTTTCTGCTCAGCCTTCCAAAATACAGAGCAGCCTTCTTATGCAAAAAGGAGGCTACGGAGTTTACACCGAGCAGTGGCACTTTGTGCAACTTAAACACAGCAGGGCCTGGAGCAATTGGATACTTTATTTATATTAACAACCCTTTCTTTTCTTAGCATCTCAAACAACAACCGCCACACAAAAATTTGGATTACTAGAAAACACGCACTACTCAAGAAAGCAGCAACGTGCCGACTACTGCTCAGAACCCTGTCAAGTCACACAGGAGCCTGAAAAGTCCCCTACAAACAGCACCAAGGGAGGAGGGAGGCTACAGGTGCTACAGACAAAAAGCTCTCAGCGTAAGTCATTTAACACCTGTGAAGTATAGAAATTTGCTGGTTTTGGTTGGTGGCAATTACCTCAGGGCCGAGCACAATTCAGCTTCTTATTTTTAGAACACGCTTCCCTCATTCTCGAGGAATCATAACGTAAACAGATTTGCTACTACCCCGCTAGCTTTAACCTGCAGAACTTGGTGTCCTCGCTTATTTGTAACAGTTTAACCCTTAATAAATGCACTCTCTCAACATCTTCTCAAAGATAAGATGTCGAAGCACACAGCACTAAGAGAAGGGACACAAGCCTCACACGTACCTGGATTCCTCTGTTCGTCAGAAATTGCTGGCAGCGTTTGTACAACAAGGGGCAGAAGGCAAGGTGACGGGGTCAGTATAGTCCTGGTGCACACTTGGTGGTATTTCACACTTTCCATTAAAGACCAGGCAATATACTCATCTTCAGTAAAAGGGCTGGCTGATTCTGACCTAAGATAAAGCGATGCCACAGAATACTCAGGCACAACGGACTGCTCGTACTAAAAGGAGGCAGCACGATCTAGCCTAACATCAAGCAAATCTGCGCTGCTGTTCGAGGCTTCAGACTTGCCACGGCAGTGCATCCCCCGAATCCTCAAACACTTCAAGCAGTCTTCCACGTGGGAGCAGAACTTTGTGAAGTTCCTTCACAAAGGATATTCACCATAAGGCTTCACTTACTAGATCGTCTATCTGCTGCAGAGGAGCACGACAGCGTAGGACCTTCACCTTTCAATGGGACTATTTCATTCCACCATTTTCATCTCCATCTTGTGATTTAATACCACAGCTCCTCACTACACTTGGACGGATTTTTAAGGTGATGTAGCTTACTCTCAGATCGGAAACCTATGACCTTCAATCACGTGCAGCAGCCTCACTCAATAGCACATAGATAATTTGTGCCATGACATCAACCCACTGACTACTTCTTCTCTGTGCCTGGAATGAAATGGAATGACATTGGTCAACCGAGTCTGGAAGCTCTGCATATTCATACTTCGCACAGTTGTTAAATGTTTGAAAATTCAGGTAATGAGCAGACAATACTCCTGCTGCCTTTGTACTGCTTGGGGGTTTGCTATTCTTGCAATATCGTGGCAGAAACCATCCTATCAAGTCAGGGTTTTTTTTCTTTCCCCTCAAATTGAATTAACACTCATACAATGAAGTTTTCGACATCACCCATAAGGTTTTTCAACTTGTCGAAAGAATCTGCACGGTCTCTAACCATGAATAAAAATGATTTCAGATATCATCTTCATTTCCAGTTTTATTTCTTGGGATTAATTTAATTGATTGTGCTGGTGGCTTGTTAAGCAGCTGCTGAAATAAACAGACCATTTGTCTTTCTGTGTAAACATATGGGTACCCGGTTTAATTATAGTTCGTGCTAGTGCCGGGAGGGGAAAAAAAACCCACAAAACAGAAAAGAAGACCCTCTGTTTTCTAGCGTGACATCACAGATCTGTAATTGTAAGGATTTTCTCAGAGCAAGAAAATCGCCTCCTTTTCCTCTAGCTGATTTTGTAAGTCTTTCATCATATCCTCGTGACTTTCCTTTTCTTCGTATCTATTGAACATCCTTTCTGCATGCATCCATCCACAAGAAAAAGACACTCATGTTTTATCCTTTCCTGACATAACTAGGAGCAGCCCCATAAATCTCTCCGTCGATACAATTCTCATTTTATGCTTTGCAGACCTAATCTTGATTTGTGTCTATTAAAATCGTATTAACCTCGTTTTATGGCTGTATAACAGAGCAGTCTAACCTGAGCACTTCAGATAAAAATCAAAGGAGCAGTATTCCACTGGATTTTAGATGCGTTTTACCTCTTCCCTGGTGGTTCTAATGAAGAAAACTGCCAACAGAAATAATAACAACAACAAAGCAATGGTTCCAGACAATTCTTTCTAGATGCTTTTTGTTTTTAAAACCAGGGTTATTTAGTGTCTTTAAAAAGTTTAGACATCCGGGTTTTCTTAGCGATACACGTTAAGCAAGCAATAACTCATAGACTTAAGAGGGAGGTAAGAGAAGGAGAAATAAGTGGAGGCTCCGGCACTGGAGCTAAAGCAGGCAAAAAAAAGCCACTGCTGCAGTAAGACACAGGAAACTCAGAGGCACATAAAATCAGTTATCGATAACCTTTTAAAGCTCAGGTAGGCACCATCCATGGCAGTAAACATTCGCGATGCAAATGAAATATTAATAAACAGCACACGGCTTTGTCAGAGCGGTGGGGCTCCACGTAAACAAGACCTACGTTAGCCACAGTCTCAGCTTTTTCCTCTCTGCTTTCCCTCTCCAACCAGACCACGTCACCAGCTTTCTGTCATAACCCGTCAAAGCACCGTCAGGAGAGGGTGACAGCAAAGGATGAGGTAAACGCTTCAGGTCTTTTTCATTTTGGATGCCATCAAAAGACCTTGCAAAGAGAAGACTAACCTTTACTTCACAGGAAACATTGAGCCTCTAACAGCCACCACGAGCCTGAACCTAATCACTGTTTCTTTCATCCCGCGTGTCCAGATCAACCGTTGCTTCTAAAAACCAAGCCCTCCCATAGCAGTCATACACCTGCCTGGCTGCGTGCAGGGGACAAAACTTCAGTGAGCAGCAAGTGGTTCGGGCTCTGGTCTTCAGGAGGGCGGCAGGGCAGGGCAGGATAGCCACACATACCTCTTCCCTGCTGCCCGGTGACACGCCAGGTTCAGAAGACCAACCGAAGGTCTCCTTTTTAAATGATGCGTGGGTGAATATCCTACTTGGAGTAAATAGAATTTGACGTTAGTTAATTTGTCACTAAACTGCTAAAAATTCAGATAAACAACTAAGATGAGATGGTAACCACACCGTTGGCACGGCTTGCTGAAGGCATCTATTCATCTAATAACACACAAACTATTCTGATTCCCTCATACCGGTTCGTAATTTGGGGGCTATCTTGGGATATCCTATTTTTACACTTAACGAAGGAACATAAGAATTCTAATCAGTTTGGAAACCTCCAGAGTCCAAAGGAAATTTGCATTTCTGCATTAAGAAGGGCTGGATACAGAAGAATAAGATGGAGATGATTTGGATTATACAAAATCGGGCAGGATGCTGCCGCGGTCAGTTCCACCACAGGATTTAGCACAGCTGATAAGATTTACCTTCTCCCCCTCTTCTGGAATGAGGCCACTTGTAATTAGGCATCCTAATGAGCAAGTGAGCGAGATGCTCGAGTTCACAGCAGAGCAGCGAACTTGTTTTTCCTCTCCTTCCGTAACATATTTCTGCCCTCCTTCATCTTTCCTCTGCTGTTTTGTAGTTTCTGTCAAGCAAGCCTCGTTCTCCTCATTACAGACAAAAATCTTAGTCGAAGTCGAAGTGCTGAGAGAGCTAATTCTCGTGGTTCTTACTTGTTACCGAGGCCTCCTGCCAAAGAAGCCATTTGGCTTAAAACACAGCAAACAGCCTCTCCTTCTCTCCCCCACAGCTCACTTCAAGAAGTCTGTTTTCATAAACACTGCATCTCGTCTGCTCTGAACAGCGCAACTTGAAGTTGCCATATCAAATACACTTACAGAAGGCAGCAACAAAGAAATACCTCGACAGACTAATGATGACCTCCCACAAGCACGGCGCTGAGGAGGCCCGCTCGCTTCCCTGCTTCGCATGTTGAAAAGCAACAGCTGAGCAGCACGATCGCCAGGGATCCCTGTCCTGTTGGTCAGGCTGGAAATAAAAATCAGACTCCGTGGGCCGTACAAATGGTCACATCACAGACAAGCCGTGAGCCAGGCAGTTTGGAGGCTAATACGACTCAAAGCCAGCTAAGTAATTGCCTCTTAACATACAAGTCAATACAAGCAAGAGAGCTATTCAGGAACGACTGGTCTATTTAGGTAGGTCCATACGATTCATTGCGCGAGCAGAGGGGGCAGAAAACACCTCGTGGCAGTCATTTACAAGTACACGGGTTTGCGGTCTCCCGGTGAGATTGTTAAGATCAGCCCAGACGCTGTAGGCAAAGTGAAGATCCCTCGCTGAATTTGACCTGTTCCTATTGGCTCCAAATCTGAGCACAACGCTTTGGTTAGGCTGAGTGAAGTGTCGGCTCTGTTCAAGTCAATAGGTGGAGAAAAAAAAACAGTCACAAAGTCCGGATCTTTCTGCAATCCCTTCAGCATTTCTGGAAGTGGCAGCGCCCGGCCCATCCCTGCAGCAGAACTTCTGTGCTTGAAAGACTGACTGTCCCACAGATATGCACCCCCTCCAAACGAACAACCGGTGGTGCCTCGCAGCAAGGCAAAAATCCATTGCGGGACAAAGCTGACACCCGCTGGGCTCCTTCACACCGAGGGAATGAGCCAAGACGTTCAACACAGATGCAAATCAGACAGCAAGGATCACCCTAAACAGCAAACAGCTATCCTGAATTAACAGAGAACAAAATAATTAGAATGATGCGGAACGAAGCCACGATTTACACAGTTCTATTCTCAGCATTTTCGGTAACAAACAAACGTATCTGAAATCCAACGTTAAGAAGATTTTCATTGATCCGTATCAATAAGACCCAACTCTGGCACTTGCTTTGGGGCTGGTTAAGGGAATATGGCCTAGGGCCTTCACACTGCAGTCAACTGAAGTGCCTGCCTTTGGTTTTGTTTTGGTTTTGTTTTTTAATTTTCCCTGCCTGTATTTCCTTCTATCTTGCAAAGCTGTATAGACCACTACTTGCTCGTTGCTTTGCGTTATTAAGATGCGGTTCATGTTTTCACCTGTGTTGTATGTTTTGCAACCATGAAATATGGATCTAAGATCCAAAAGATATGAGAGCTCAAGGAGCCTTTCAAACACGCGTGCTTCTGGAGGAAAACAGACTAGGCATGAGAGCAGTGCTGCGCTGTTGTCTGTGACCTACAATAGCTTCTCATATAACAAATTGTTTCAGGTGTTACGTTAGAACGAGCAGAGAGCTCTTTCAGCATTTCCATCGCGTTCCGCTAAAATCCCAGGTCTGACAGTGTATCTTGACAAGCGAGTCCACATGAAATATGTTGCTAATTATTTATACACCTCTTCAAAGGCTCGGCACTTCTACTTGCACTTCTTGCTACCGCTACCTGCCCAGGCCCTACAGCTGTTTTTCAATCACTGAACTGAAACCCCTTAGAGTAACAAGTTTATAATAGAGGTTCATAAACTCGGCAGTGATTAACAGCATGGGTTAATCAAATGAGTGTAGAACAGGCTTTCCCCCCCCTTTTCTTTAAAGAGAGCTGGCCCCAAGTGTTTTTCCCCTTATTACCACGCAGAAATAATTTTGCAATTAACTTTTACTTACTGGTGTCGCAGCAGGCTCTGCGGAGCCTCAGCAGAAGCAGGAACCGCTGTGCTTCGCAGCCCCTGGTCATTCGGGAGCTATCTACCTGTGGAGACGAAGCTACAGCACAGCTGGGGGAGCCTCAGTGATGTCCAGACGCCCCTGAGCATTACTTGGTTCCTTCTAGGAATCAGCAGTGCCAGGCCTGCCTGCAGCCAAACCCTCTGGGCTGAATTCACACCAAGGCCACCATGCCAAGCTCCCAGCGTGCTCCGTGCAGGAGGCATTAGCGAGTTCAGCTACTTGCAGCCAAACTCTCCCATCTCACCAGGCTTTAGCCCTGCTGCCACGATGGCTGCACCCCAGCTCTCAAAAACTTGCAGCCAGAAAGACGCAGCAGCCATAAAACAGCCTTCTAGTGGCTCTTTTCTAAACCCCAAGTATACCTTGCTGGTCCAAGCCATTCCTGTTGAGTGTTTTCTGGAGCGCGGTCTTGACATAAATCAGGCCGAAATTGCAGCGCAGTTCAGTTCCGATGAAGAAAAAAGGAAAACTCCTAGAATGAGATAATTAAGAACACAGATGCAAAAGAATTAACCACTGAGCCAGTACTGAAATGTTTGCCATTTCTTTTGTCTCGCTTAGTCAGCACTATTTTCTTGCAATGCTTGCTTCTGGAAATAACTGTCAGCTGTCAGTCACTTCAGTGAGTTCCTTTTGCTATCGTCCTAATCACTGCACAGAAATGTTTTTTGCTGTTATTTAGCTAGACACACAAGTACTCTTCAGAAGCACAGGCTTCCCGCTGGCATCCTGCAACGCCATTGCCTGTGATACCACCACCCTCCACCCAGTTCTGTTCTTCACAGACAAAGGGAGGGTAAGGGAAGGAAAAGAAGCTCACGGACACAGAAACTGTAGGTAGCCTTCAAGCGCATTCTGAACAGCACAGTTTTGGCAACCTGAAGTAGGCACAGGCAAGTCAGGCCAAGGATTCTTCTCTTTCAGATAATCTTCATGCTATCACACATTTCAGAGGCACAGTATAAACACAAATAGATGAGAGAAGACAGGCTAAACTCCTCATCGGAACTGTGGGGCATTGTACTCAGGAAGCAGTGTTTCCCCTTCCCTGCTTCTGCACACGTGACACACAGAACAGGGCTGACCAGCAGACTTGTTGCTTTCACGCAAGAAAAATAAGCGATTTTATCACAAAACCTTGATATAACATAAGACATCACACCATACAACACAGGCAGAGCAGAAAGACACAGAGAGCCACGAAGACACGGTATAGAAGGCAGGCATCACCGAGGATACATCTCTGCAAAAGCTCCTGCCTGCCACTAAGCCCTCACCTCGTCAGGCACAGTGGTGCTTTCCCCATACCCCACAGACGGTGGGCAGAGGCAGCTCAAGAGCAGCAAGCTGCCAGCAAGCACAGCTTCTGCCGAGCAGGCAGCAGTACCTCGCTGGGCCCTAATTAAGCCATCACACAGCTGTGGGCACTCACAGCAAATGAGGTTTAAAGCTTGTAAAAGCTTGTAAAAAATTCATATAAAATCTTATAATCAAAATGTTAAATACTCCACAACACAAAACAAAAAAAAAGCAAAACACAACAAAACATCACAAAGCACAACAAAACATAACAAAATAATAAAATAGAAACAATAAAACCATAATGTCTTCCTTTACACTAGGCTGTATGGGCCCGGTGGGCACATTTGCAGAAGCAGGCAAGCACCCTGGCAGCTCAAGTCAGTGTGCCAGGGGTGCCGGCACATTTTGGAGAGCGTTGTTAATGATGTGCAGTAACAAAAATGCACGCTGCTAGAAAATGCGTTGGACTGCACCAGAAAAACAGAAAACATTTTGTTCAAGCAAGTTGACTGCCGCATGCTGTTAAAACCACCAAGTAAATCTGTCATTTGATGCTGCATTTCCTACACACATATATGTAGAAGTGCAGAGACACACGCAGGTGAACGATGACATTTCTTAAACTGCGTGGCCTCTGTGCTGGTCCTGGTCACAACAGGCAGGGAAGCAGTTCAACGTAAGTTCAGTTTGTCCCGCTCCAGCAAAGCATTTGATGGTGGATGTGTGTATGGGGGCTTTTCTGGACGAGTGCCTCCACGTATGCAACCACTGTGGCTGGTGTTACTGGCAAAGCTTCCGTGGAGCTGCCTGTTTGCTCTCAGCGAGAGGTTGAGTGCTGGAATCACGTTGCTGTCTCAGCAGTAGAGATGTGGGAACTTCTTACCTGGCACTTCCAATGGGAAGCGTTGGCGTCAACTACGGCGGTGTTGCACAGAAGATCTCAGACACAGAACAGGGTTAGGGGAGCAAGCATAGCCAAACAGGACTTCAGCGAACAAGTTTCACCCCCCAAAAAAGACAAGAAAACATCAGCAAAAAAGCCCCAAACCCACATCAAAACAACAGCAGCTACCACAGCAAACCAGGGAAGTCTGAACAGCTCAGCCAGCACCTAGCACAGTGGAAAGGAGAGGAGAGGAATCCAAATTTACCTCGAACAGAGTGCAGAGGGACATGGAGGACACCTCTTAAGAAGAGGTGACTGTCAGCTGAGGACATGACAACGTTTGATGGCCAAACGAAAAAGTAAAGGAGGTATTTTTTGAGCTATTACAAGCCCTGGAAGACAGCCGCTGCGCAAGAAGCATCCCTGGATGCATCGGGCATGCTCTGAGCGCTCGCTTTCTCTTCGCTCCACCAATATCACATGCGGAGACGGGGAGCAACTCTGTGCTTCTCTAGTGGATGTTTTTGGAATATGGTTCGTGATAACTCATCTACACCAAGTGAAAATGGTGAAAATAACTAATGACGGGTAGTCTAAGGTACCATGGCTTTGTGCAGATCTGCAAGAAGAGAGTCCTGAGGACATCCGCACTGAATGACAGACTTTGTTTCCGACGATCCATGAGACTTCGGTGTCTACAGTACCAGGAGCGACTTGGGAAGAGGCTGCGATGGCTATCTGTAAGGTAGGTGGGTTCCCTGAGAGGCCTGAATTTGAGTTTCTTCTCTGTTTTTACAGCCCAGTGCTTTCTTTCCCTCAGGAAGCTACTTTAGGTCTGCGGATTCCCTCCTCTAGAGTTTTGCCTTTATCCGAGAGGAGAAGGAGAGGAGTTTGACCCAGATGCGGTGGCTCTAATTTCACGCAGCGCTTGTGAAGCCGGTGTATTGCAAAAACCTCAAAATGAAAGGCAGACAAAGCGACAGACTTGCAGCGCGCTGGGGACCTTGAGCTACGAAGCACGCACTGCGAGACAGAATCAGAGTGGGTGTGCAAAGAGGATTTGCTCGTGGTGGTGTAAGAAGCCGAATGGTGATGGGCGACGCTGGCACCGGCTGCCACTGAACAGCACGGGGTGGGAGAGTGCGGTGCTGCTGGGTTGGGCCACGAGTGGAAGGGGCCTCCAACGGGCCCTGCAGGAGTGCTGGAAGAGCCCAGGGATCGAGGGGGCATCCCCGGTTTCCTGCTGGGCGGTCTCGGCTGGGCCCTGCTCAGCAGTCTGCTCACATCCCGCTCACGCGGAGAATACCCAGCTTCCTTTGTCTAAAGTGTTGAGTGGTTATGAATAGTAAGGATAGACTATCTGTAATTATTTTTAAATTATTAATGGTTTTGTTAGATCCCTCCACTTTTACATTAGGTTTCTGTTAATGTAAGTTAAATCAAAATGTACTTCAGTTTCCAGGCGGCTCCCAAATGGATTTTTCATTCTTTCATAACATTACTTCAAGCTCTCGATGAGGTTGTCTGCGACCGAGTTGGCTCCCGAGCCGGCAGCCTCCCGTCCTCAGCACCTCGGACAGAGCCCCGTCGGGCGGCAGCTCCTCGTGGGGGCGACGTGGCCAGGATGCGGGTTCCCTCTCGGCAGCCGGCTGCCACCCCCTGGGCGTGACAAGGACCTCGGCGGCCCCGGGACCTCCCGGAAAGGCGAGGGGCGACCTCACCCGGTGTCCCCTTCCCCCCCCCCCCCCCCCCCCTCCCGTCCCGCCTCCCCCCTGCCCGTGAGGAGCCAAACGCTCGCGTTCAACACAAACGCCGCTAAAACCGCCGGGATAAATCATGCAGAGGGATTTCAGGATTTCTTTCGAGTAATTAAGTTTCGATTTCTCGCGTTTATTTCAAGTGCCAGGAAGAGCACGGGGCGCTGCGGATGGCGAGGAAATAAATAAATAAATATATAAATAAAGTCTCGATTGATCGTTTCCGGGATGAAAGTTTGATTTCGTGGCCGGACCCGGCGCGGGGAAGGGGGGGGGGGGGGGCAGCCGCGGGGACCCTCCGCCCGGTGTAGGGGCAGCGGGGCCGGGGCTGTCCCCCAGCGCAGCCCCGCACCGAGGTGGGGTGCGCTCCGAGAGGAGCCCGCATCCGAACGAATGAAAAATTCATGGGGAGCATTAGGTTCGGTAAAATATGAATGCGCGGCTTTAAATTTTAATCGTCAATCAGAACGCGGATACGTGAGAGGCGACAGGGATTTTTCTCTTCGGGTGTCCGCGCGGGTCAGGCTAGGGGCGTGGGCTGCCGGGGGGGATCTCCCTTCCTTCAGGTCCCCCGCGGCTCCGGGGGATGCGGGCCGGCTCCAGCTCTACCCCCGACCCCGGCGGCTCCGTTCTGCCGCGGGGCGGGGGGGCAGCGGGCACCGCCGTGCGTCTCCCTCTGCAAGGATAAAAAAAAAGAAGAGAGCAAAGAAAAATCACGATTAGAAACCACCAAAGCAATCGCCCCCGAAACGCCACCGCGGTGCCGCGGGCAGAGAGCGGCGGGTGGGGACCGCGCGCGGGTGACCGGGATGGAAGGGGGGGGGGGGGGGGGAACGCGGGGCCGTGTCCCCACGGGGACCGCGGAGCCGCTGCGGGAGGCGGGGGGGAAAAGTGGAGGGGGTGGGGGTGCGGGGAGCTCCTCTCCGTTCGCCCCGAGCCCGTCCGGCCCCGTCCCGACCGCGTGGGGCGGCGGCGGTGCGCGGCGGTTTGCGGAGAGCTGTCAGGCGCGATTACGATCCAGATTAATTCATATTAACGATATGCATCCTCCGCGCTCCCATGTGACAGCATACATTAGGACAACTATTGCAAGTAATTAAACTCAATGCGGGAGGGGTTACAGAAACGTCGCGGGGAGATTCTGTCGCCAATGGAACTCGTCGCCAATGTCGAGGCGCAGCGCGAGGCGCGCGGAGCCCTCTCCTCGAGGCCGCCTTCCCCCGGACCGCCCGGCGGAGCGAGGTATTTCTGCCCCTTTCTTTGCTTCTTCCCGGAAAGCTGCGGGTCCCCGCCGCGGGGCTCAGGGCACGGCGAGGGCCGAGCTGCGGCCGGGGCTCCCCGCGCGGCTCTGCGCGGCTCTGCGCGGCTCTGCGCGGGGCAGCTCCCGAGCCCCGCGGAGCCCGAGCGCTTCTCGGTGGAGTTTTGTCGGCCGTCGGAGCGGCTCGCAGGTTTGGGCCGATGAGCCGAGCCGAAAGGCTTCCGAAGATGAAGCAAATTGGACAAGCCTCGTTAATTAGAACATAATTTAAAGTTTGAAATGATAGCACTCACGAAGTCGCCTAATTAGCGCGGCGGCGCGTTAATGGCCTGCTGAGACGCGGGGCTGCGGCGTGAGCTCCTCGAAGGCTCCCAAGAAAATCCTCTTTCCCGTGTTGTCATTAATAAAAGATTTCTATAGACTTCAGCCTTTCAACGGTGACACACAATTTATAGTACACACAATGCATTAGCCCATAGTGCGGCTCGATTTTTTTTACTATTATGAAAACTAATAAATTCGTCAAGCTGAATTAAGCATACAAATCAGATGAGGCATAACAGATTACATATTGAAGCGCGGTGTCTCCCGAGCCTAAATGAAATTTCAATCTAATAATTCCTTCCTGGCCCGGCCGTAATTTGTTTAGAGATGTTGTTCTACTTCTTTCCAAGCGCTATTCGCACCATAATTAAATGATACTCAAGCTTTTAACTTTGATTTATTTCATTTCTCCGAGCCGGCGACAGTCAGAGCTGATACAATGCAATTTTTTTTTTTTTCTTTCCTGTTTCCCTTAAAATTACCAACTCTGCTGTTTAGGTGAGAAATTAAACACCTAAGCACTTCTGTTAACCTTCCCCCTGCGAAGTGAGAGCGGACCCGGCCGCCCCGACCGGCGCGGTCCCCCTCTCTCCTTTCCCTGCCCCTTTCCCTTTCCCCTTCGGGCGCGGAGCCGCGGGGCTGAGCCCGCTGGGACCCCCACCCCTCCCCGGGGCAGACCCGGTCGCCTTCCCCCGCGCCGTCAGCAGAGCCCTCCCGGGCGCGGGCTCGTTTGGACCCCGGACGGCACTTTTTCCTTCCGTTTCCATATTTTATTTTCCTTTCTTTTTTTTTTTTTTTTAAGGGGGTTGGATTTGGGGGTGGGGAGCGCTTTTCCTTTTTTTTTTTTTTTTTCGTTCCTTTCTTTCGTTTTTCCTTTTTTTTTTCCCCTCTCTCTTTTCCCTCTTTTTTTTCGGTTGTTTTTTTTTTTTTTTTTCCTTTCCCTTCCTTCCCTCCCCTCGGAGGGAGGCGGCGGGGCGCGGCGCGGGGGTGTGCGCGGGGGCTGCGGGGGGCGGGCGGGGAGCGGCGGAGGAGGGGGGCCGGGGCGAGCGGGCGGGCGCGTAGGGCCCTTGGCGGAGCCGGGCCGTAGTGACAAGCGGGAGGGGAGGGACGGAGGGGAGAGAGTAAAACCCAGCGGCGCGGCGGCGGGGAGGGCACTCGGCGAGCGGCGAGGGCCGGCGCCGGAGAGGAGACGGCGGCGGACGGCGGCGAGCGGACGGGCGGAGGGCGGGAGGCACCCGCGCAGCCCCCGCGCAACCCCCGCGCAGCCCCCGCGCGCCGCCGGCTTCCCGGAGCCGCCTCTCCCGGCCGCGCGCTGCCCGCCGGGGCTCGGGAGGGAGGCCGGGGGCCGAGCGGGGCTTCTCGCCTTTTTCCTGCCGCCGGGGGAGGGGGGGCCGGGCAGGCGGGGGGGCTCCCGCGGCTTTTCCGGGGGGTCCGGGCCCCCCGGCCCCGCGCCGCCGCCCTCCTCCCGCGGGCGGCACGATGATGTCCCTGAGCAGCAAGCAGCCCTTCGGCCTCCCTCACGGCGGCGGCGGCGGAGGCGGCGGCGGCGGCGGCGGCGGCCTCCACGAAACCAAGTACTCGGCCCTGCACAGCGCGTCGCCCTGCCCCTCGGCCGCCGCCCCCGCCGCCAGCTCCCCCGGCAGCAGCGGCACCGGCGGCTCCGCCGGACGCGGCTCCGGCTCCGGCTCCGGCGGCGGAGGCTCGGGCTCGGGCTCGGGCTCCGGCTCCGGCGGCGGCGGCGGCGCGGAGGCGATGCGGCGGGGCTGTCTGCCCGCCCCTCCGGTAGGTGCCCGCCGCCCGCTTTAAGGGAACCCCCGGCGGCCCCGCGCCCGCTGATGATTTTTTCATGGCCGCGCAGCGAATCGCCCGGCCCGAGCGGTGCGTGCGCGGCTCCCGCCGCCCGTATGAATTTTGATGACCCGGGTGCGGCGTGGCCGGGCGCTGCCGCGCGGCCGTGTGCGCGCTCCTCGCGTTCCTCTCCCTCCTTCTTCTTCTTTTTTTTTTTTTCCTTCTCTCTCTCCCTCTCCCTCTCTCTTTTTTTTTTTTTTTTTTTCGCCGGGATTTCTCTCTTAACATGCGGGGAAGGTCGTAGCGGCGCGGCGGAGCGCGCGGGGAGGCGAATTCCCCGCTGAGCGTTATGTGCGCCTTCTATTTGCAATTGCAGAGCAATATATTCGGCGGTCTGGACGAGAGCCTGCTGGCCCGCGCCGAAGCCCTGGCAGCCGTGGACATCGTCTCCCCCGGCAAGAGCCACCACCCGCACCCGCCGCACCACAGCCCCTTCAAGCCGGACGCCACGTACCACACCATGAACGCCATCCCCTGCACGTCGGCCGCCTCCTCCTCGTCGGTGCCCATCTCGCACCCGTCCGCGCTGGCGGGCGCCCACCACCACCACCACCACCACCACCACCACCACCACCCGCAGCCGCACCAGGCGCTGGAGGGGGAACTCTTGGAGCACCTGACGCCGGGGCTGGCGCTGGGAGCCATGGCGGCCCCCGACGGCGCCGTCGTCTCCTCGGCGCCGGGCCACGCTCCGCACATGGCGGGGATGGCCCCCATGCACCCCGCGGCGCTGGGCATGGCCCACGCTCACGGGCTGCCGGCCCACATGGGCTGCGTGAGCGACGTGGACGCCGACCCGCGCGACCTGGAGGCGTTCGCCGAGCGCTTCAAGCAGCGCCGCATCAAGCTGGGGGTGACCCAGGCCGACGTGGGCTCGGCGCTGGCCAACCTGAAGATCCCGGGCGTGGGCTCGCTCAGCCAGAGCACCATCTGCCGCTTCGAGTCGCTGACGCTGTCGCACAACAACATGATCGCCCTCAAGCCCATCCTGCAGGCCTGGCTGGAGGAGGCCGAGAAGTCGCACCGCGAGAAGCTGGCCAAGCCCGAGCTCTTCAGCGGAGCCGAGAAGAAGCGCAAGCGGACCTCCATCGCCGCCCCCGAGAAGCGCTCGCTGGAAGCCTACTTCGCGCTGCAGCCGCGGCCGTCCTCCGAGAAGATCGCCGCCATCGCCGAGAAGCTCGACCTCAAGAAGAACGTGGTGCGCGTCTGGTTCTGCAACCAGCGCCAGAAGCAGAAGCGCATGAAGTACTCCGCGGGCATCTGAGCGCTGCCCGGCGCCGCGGCTCCGCGGGACGAGGGGAGGAGGAGAGGCGGAGGCGGCCGCCGGGCCGCAGCCGGAGGTACCGCGGGCTCGCCCCGCCGCGCCCGGGGCCTCGGGACGGGGACTGCCGGCGGGAGCCGCGAGAGAGAGACGTCTCTCAAAGTATTTTCGTTCGGATGAGAATAAGAATAACGATTCAAAAAAAAAAAAAAAAAAAAAAAAAAGAAAAAAAAAACCCACAAAGGCAGGCTTTTCTGCATTTACACTGCGAATTATAAATATATATATATATATATATTTTTACTGTGGTTCCTGCCCCCTCCCGCCCCGAAGTTGCGACGCTGAGGGACGAGCCGCTCCGCCGCTCCTCGGAGCCGCCGGTAGATTGCCGCCCGACAGCCCCCTGTAAATTATTGATTTTCTCTCGCTGGCAACTTCGTTCCGATTAATTACACCTCCTCCATCTAAGTCTCGAGAACGGTAAAACCAAAACAAAAAAAAAACAAAAAAAAAATTTTTTTTTGGCTTAGTGAGAATCAAACATTTTGTGTTGGTAGCATCGATGGACGTGAGCTTTCCTCTCCCCCCCCCCCCCCTCTGTAAATCCCCACCCGAGATTCCGCTTTGGTTCTCCGCGGGCGGCGGTCCCCGCGGGTCCCCGCTCCCGCATCGCATCGCGGCGGTGCCCGCCTCGCTCTCCCCCAGCTCTCCACGCATCGATTTCCCTCTTTCTTTGCTCCGCCGGTCGGTTCGGTATTTCTTTATTTATCGCAATACTTTCACACGGAGGAAAGCCCCCCCCCTCCCCGCCCCCCCCCCGCCCTTTTGTTTTTATTGCCTTTTTTTGTTTTGTTTCGTTCTGCTCCCGGAGGTGTCTTCGTGGCAAAGCCGCGGTTCCGTTTGCACGGAGGTGCAGCGGGCAGAGCCCGCCCGGCCCGGCCCCGGCCCCGCACCGCCCGCGGGGGGGATGCCCGCGGAGCTGTGCCGCTGTCGGAGCGGGGCCGCTCGGAGCCCCGCGTTGCGTACACGCCCCGCTTTCGTTGGCTGTTTTCTTACTTCCTTCTTTTTGTTCATAGGAGGTTTCTTTCTTCTAGTTCATGTACCGAGTTATTTTTTCAATGGTGTTGGATCGTCTTTCATTAAAAAAAAAAAAAAAAACAACCAAAAAAAACGATGCTCGCGTTCCGTTCCTCGGCGCTGCTCGGCTCCTTTCCCCGTGCCCGGCTCGGCCCAGCAGCAGCACCGCGGACAGCTCCGCACCGCGGTGGCTCGGGATGCGGGGTGTGGGGTCAGGGCTCGGGAGCGCTTTCTGGCGGCTTAAAATAATAATAATTCGAAAGAGGCGGAAAAAAAAAAAAAAAAAAAAAAGAGGAAAAGAAAGCAAAAAATATATATATATATCAGAAAAAGAAACAAAGTGTTTTCGCCCCGCGGTGCTCATAAGAGCCGGCAGATCAGGCACAAACCGCCATGAAATATTCATCTCTCCGCTCCCCGCCGGCTCCGGCTGCACGGCCACGGGCACCGCCGTGGGGCCCCGTGCCCCCGCCCCGCTCCCCCCAGCGCCCGCCCCGAGGGTTCCCCGGGGTCGGGGGGTGGGGGGCAGGGAGGCGGAGGGCCCGGGGCTGCCCCCGCCGGACCGCGGCCCCGGAGGGCCCGGGGTGCTCGTGGGGGGAGGTGGGGGGCGGAGAGCCCCGGGTGGTCCCCAAATTGTCCCCGAAATCGTTTCGCCAAAGCGTCCGCACCGCTCGGAACGCGCGGCCCCCGAAATTTCCGCCTCGCCCTCCTAAATGAGCCGTTCACTTAAAGGCTATTAGGGGCGAATTAATAAATTACACAGCGAATGATTAAACCCGGATAATGACGAGGAATAAGTAAGTAATCATTAGTTATCTCAGCTAATTACTGCGGGTCAGAGCGAGCGGGAGTGTGAAATCCTCCTCGGGAATTGAAATGAACTCCGCGCAGCGCGTCCCTGCGTGGCAGCCCGGCTGCGGGCACGGCTCCCGCAGCTCCCGGAGAGAAGGGAAACGCGCTCAGGCTGCGGTGCTCCGGCGGGGAACTGCTCGGAGTGGGCTTTGCCTTTTACCTTCCGCCGTCCTGGGATGAGCTCTGCGCTCTCCCACGTGAAAACCGGGCCGCGGGGCTCCGTCCCGTGCAGGTTGAAGGTGTGTGTGGGGGGGAGGGGGGGGGGGAGGGCAGCGGGGCTGGGGGCTGCGGGCGCTTTGTTTTGGGAGACAATGCCCCGACGAGCCCCTGCCCCCCCCCCCCCCTCTCCGGGCCTCCACCGGCTCTCTCCGGGGCCTCCCCCCCCCCGCCCCCTCTTCCTCCGGGCGCAGCTTTGGTGGCGGTGGGGGCTGCCCCCGGCGGGGCTCCTGCGTGCGTTCTAACCGCGCTCCCTCCGCCTTTATCCGCCGCGCGGAGGCGGGCAGCCTCCCCGCTCCTCTCGCCCCAGCCCGGGATGGTGATTAAACATTAATGACGCCGGGGAGTAGCGGGGCTCAGGCTGGGGACGGCGGCGCGGAATATTTTAACTGTACTCTCGCACCGAGCGTCTGCCTTCAAAGACGTGACTGCTTTTAATCTCGAATTAGAAAACCACAGGTTCGACGTTAAAACAGCTTCCCCCCTCCCCCCAACCCCCCCATCCCTCTCTCGCTGTCCCGCACCGCGCGCACCCCACGCGCCCCTCGAGGCTCCGGTGACACCGCCGTCGATATCGGATGGCTGCGATAGGGTGCGGGATGGCGGGGCTCGGGTTTTTTTTTTTTTTTTTAATAGGGTTAATGCAATATTAATTGCTCGGAGCTGCTATAAGAACGCGCCGCGTTTTCCCAGGAACAAATCGATGGAGCGCGGCGCGGCGCAGCGGGAGGAGGCGGAGGAGCGGCCCCGGGGCCGCCCGGGTGAGTACGGCCCCGTCGGGGCTGAGCGCGGCTCGGAGCGGTGCGGGGCACGCCGGGGAGCGGGGCCGTGCGACGGAGCTGCGCGTGGGTGCGAAGCTTTTGCTCCCTATACACCGCCCCGGCGGGTCAGGGGGTCGGGGTGGAGGCGCGACGTCCCCTCTTTGTTGTCGCTGTTGTTCTGCCAGGTGAACCCCCCCGCGGTGCTCGCGGTGCAGCGCAGGAGGGACCCGGCCCTGTCTCAGGTAACGCTGCTCGGGAGGCCGGGCCGGGCCGGGGGGGGATCCCCGAGGAACTCCCGTGTGTGGCTGCGGCCGGGCGTGAGGCGGAGCCCGGCCCCGCTGTCACTTGCTGCCCCATCCCGCAGCTCCTGCCCTGCGTAGATCCCGGCTCGCAGCTGTGCCCGGCCCGGCTGCTGCGCTCCTCCTCCTCCTCCTCTTCCTCCGCCGCCTCCGGGCGCGCTCGGGACGGGAGCGAGCGCGGAGCGCGGGACACGCGCGGTTTGCGCGCCCCGTCCGGCGGCTTCGACGTGCGGCAGCGCCTCGCCTCCCCGTTTGTGCAGGGAGGGATCATTTACATAAAGTCCTTAAGGCAAATAACTGTTGGGGCTCTAATTTATATCTGATCGAAAATTAGCCGTCATTATGCGCTCCATTAGCAGCGTCTTTAATGTGCTTCTAAGCACCATTTGTCAAGCGGCTTGTTAATATCCTTCAAGTCTTTAAAGTCGAGAGCTCATTAAAGAGTGCGCTCTGTTATTGATGTAATTTAGATGAGTTTGGAGGAGCAGCGCGGCGGACAACCTGGGGGAGCGGCAGCAGCCGGCCCCCCCATCAAACCCCCCGTCTTTCCCCCCCAGCCCCCGGTAGCGCCCCTCACGTCGCGGGGCGGAGCGCGGCGACCCCGCTCCGGTACCGGCCGTAATTCCCCAGCCCCCCACCCCCTCCCCGCGCCGGAGCCGTACGGAGGTAATGAGAACGCCGGGGGCGGGTGTCATTAACGGGGAGGCGGCGGGGAACCACCCGCGGCCACCGGGTGCCGGTCCCAGCGTGGGGCGGGGGCACCCGGCTCGGCCCCCTCCGCCGCCCCGCGGGGTGGGATGTGGGATGTGGGATGGGGTTTTCCTCCGGAGACAGCTGAGAAGGTGTTCTCACGTAACGCGCAGCTCCGCGTTCGCCTCAGTTCAACAGCTGGAGGCCGAGCTGCGCTGATGGAGGTGTAAATCGTGTGATCTCTGCCTCCCTGTTTCGGAGACGCTTGGATGCGAAGACTCGGCTCGTTGTGGCATATTTACGCGTCTGACATTTTCCTTCGCTCCTTTATTTCTTCCTTTATTTTTGCACAACGCATTCATTACGAGGTTATGGGAAAGAAAACGCGCTCGCCCCGCTCCCACTGCGTGGTGCAACGGGCCCTCCAAGTTGCAGGCTCCACGAGCAGGGGCAACGCACAGGAAAGGGACGGATGCGTTGGAGGGGAGGGCCTGCGAGTCTGACACCGTGTGCCAAGAACTCTCAGAGGTGGTAACAGAGTGATGCTCTGTTTGCCCGGAGCAGCCAGGATGCTGGCCCACGCTGCTGGCCACCTTCCAGCAGAGGAATTGCTGCCGTTGGGGTTGGATGAGGGGCGGGAGAGAAGCTGCAGCTGCAGAAAGCTGAGCTGGTGATGGGCCTGAACCTTCCCCCCCAGGACACGGGCACTGCGATGCGCCCAGCACACACCACCTTGCCCCAAGCTGCCCCTAAGAAGGGCAGCTCTCCCGGCCACAGCACACCCAGCCCACCTGGGTGGAGCAGGATGGCTGAGCAGCCGTGGCCTCGTGGCTTTTAGCTGGGTTCTGTGTTGTCAAATCAGGTGCAAAGTCTGACTGATGCTTTACCCGGGGACGGAGCATTAATAAAACCTCTTGCCTGGGGCAGGCACGCATGTGATTTTCTGCCTTCTCCCTTGTGTGGGATGCACACGGAGTCTGTCCCTCTGTCAGCTGCTTTGCTGCATGAGATCTGTGGGGATGTGCTCCTGTTTAAACCCTTTCCCACTCTGCTCCATGGCCTGGATTTCAAAAGCGTGCTGGACAGGTACAGAGATGCACAACCACAGCCCCCAGTGTGACTCGAGGGCCCATCTCAAGGCCCTGAGCAGAAAGAACTGACTACTCTGTTCCCTTCTCAGCCTCCCTTCTCCCTTCCTCATCCTCCACACAGCCCCCACTGTGCCCGTGGGCCCTGCCTTTGCCCACAAGACCTAGCTGCTGGTGCCGGGCCTTGCTGGGAGCAGCCAGACCAGGGGAAAAGGCGCTTCAGAATCATAAAGGTTGGAAAAGACCACTAAGATTACCTAGTCCAACCACCAACCCATCCCCATCACGCCCACTAAACCATGTCCCTCAGCGCCGCATCCACACATTTCTTGATCATCTCCAGGGACAGTGACTCTACTAACTCCCCGGGCGACTCGTTCCGGTGCCTCACCACTCTTTCTGAGAAGAAATGTTTCCTAATACCCAACCTGAACCTCCCCTGGTGCAGCTTAAAGCCATTATCTCTCGTCCTATCGCCGCTGCCTGGGAAAAGAGGCCGACCCTCGCCTCACCACAAACCTCCCTTCAGGCAGTTGCAGAGAGTAATGAGGTCTCCCCTGAGCCTCCTCTTCTCCAGACTGAACAATCCCAGCTCCCTCAGCCGTTCCCCGTAACACTTGTGCTCCATATCCTTCGCAGCTCTGTTGCCCCCCTCTGGATACGCTCCAGGGCCTCAGTGTCTCTCTTGTAGTGTCCCAGGCTGGGTCAAGAAAGAAAGAAGTCCTTTGGCATTAGCGGTACCCTGTACTGAAGGAAGAAACCTACCTGCAAGTTTGAGAAGAAGGAGCAATACAGTGATTAGAGTGGTTTGTTGCCAACTCCGGCTTTCTAGGAAGAAGGTGCTGCTCCAGATTTCCTCACATCACTCAAATATCACATCATCTGCAATTACAGATCTGAAGTAAACACACAGGACTGTGGCTTTTCCAATACCACATCTGTGCGGCAAGTTCCTCCATTGTGCATCATTCAGTCACGTTGGGACAATTTGTTCAATAATGTAGAGGCACTTCATCACAGAACAGCATTTGAGGTGATTTACGGTTTGGTCTTTTAGCAGCACACCTGTAAATTGCTATAAATAATGCTAACCCCTATTAAAGAGACATCAGGGTGCCCCCCAGTGAATGGGGAGGCAGTTGTGCAGGATGTCGGATGAAAGCATCACCGGTTTATGGCTGATAGGCAGCGCTGTGAGCGTGCCCCTTACGCAGACCTGGAGGTTCAGGTCCCGGTTTCTGAAGGGCAGAACCCGCAGGCAGTCAGCTGCACCCTGCTATACAGGGATCGATGGCATCCTCAGCTCCATGCCTTCATTTTTTCTGAGGGCATAATGTAACTTGTACTAATCAGTTGCCTGCAGCAAAGCTTAATTACAAATAGCTCAGCACAGATGATCTTCTCAGCTAGACAAAGTCTTCATTCAGCTCCACACAAGGCTACAGCGAAGGAAGGCTATGAAGCAATGCAGGTAGACTGAAATCCCACTTAATGCAAAGCAAATCCAACCCCAGAGGCTTCCGACACCTGAAAGCCGGCGGGCAAACCAGCTAGGAAAATCAGCACAGCTAAACAGAGCTGGTCCACTTACACAGCCAGTGAGTTGCGACCCTTTCCTGCAACATGGAACACTTTCATCTTTCCTAGCAACACAACAGCCCAAATGTCCGTTCATTCTTTCTTCCTTTCTTTCTTTCTTTCTTTTTTTTTTTTTTAAAGCAGCAATGCCAGACACAAAGAAGTGTGAAAAGAGGATTGGGTCCCTGACCAAGGATTCAGCCACGATGAAACGGAAAACAAAAAAAAGAGTGTGGGAAGGGCTTTGCCCAGAAATAGGTGATCACTATATAGGGATACAACAAGAACAGCCAAAGACCTCAGAACCACTTGAAGCTATGAAATAAACTCTCCTGGCTCTCAGAACGCTTATGAATACTTGCATGTTAAGGGTGCTGAGGATAACCAAGAGGTAGAAATCCAGAATCCCTGAATACAAACGTCAGGTCTGCGATGGGGAGGATGAATTTATGCAGGGGAACATTCCACGCTGTGCAGCTTGCAGCGGGCCCACGCCCTCTCCTCCCTTCTATGGGTGGATGCAGCCACCTCCAGGCTGCTGCAGCTGCCTCGGTGCTCTGAACAACACCTGGTACGTGGCTGAACCCTGCAGACTGTCACTCAAGGATGTGGAAGCCCACTTTGGCCCCGACAGGTTCATTGCACACAGCTCAGGAGCCTACCCTGGTTTCACTGCTCTCTCAGCTGAAGAAGACCACGATATATTTCCAGCATCTTTTTCCTTTGAAAAAACAGTCAGCTCCGCTCCCGCGGCCGGTCCTGAAGATATTTCGCTCCTGTCTGATATTAAGAAATGTGCAACAGGGACTGCAGAAATGAATCACACCATCCGATGGCGAGATTAAACCCAGCAGCTTTCGGAGGAAACACATCATCTCACTGACGGAAACACAGCAGCTCCCTGCAGCAGAATGAGGGACTTGGGAAGAACACAGGCGGTGACTAAGGCAAGCATGTGTTTTGCAAATATATTTATTTAGCTCTTTATTCTATTGCAGACACACTCTCACCTTAGTTTCCACTACCTTTGGCACAGGCGGATTTGGAAAGCAATTCTCTAGGCAGGTTCCACTGTCCTGTGATTTAATAACCAGGAAGAAAGAGGGAAAAACCCAGAAACCGACACAGCTGAGTGGCCACAACCAGCAGCACTAACTGGATGCTGCCTGTTAGTGCTGGATTTCAACATGACAGGCACCTTTCTGTGTAACTCTCCCCATCTCAGGCAGTTTTCTGCCAAAAGACATGGAAAATGTAGATGCTCTGGAGATAGTGCTCTGCCACAGCAGAGGGGTGGGTGAAGTAAACACAAAGGCTCTCGTTCATCAAATATTCTAATATCCCAGAGCTCCTCTGAGAGCATCATGGCTTGGTGGACATAAAGGCTCTCTGCAGTTCGCAGTGCAAAAGTTGAAGGGGCTGCTGCAATAGAGAGGGAGCCAGAAGCCAGGTGATCCTGAACTTCCCTTATCATAAACACTTTTAGTCTGCACTGTGAGCCTGGCCCGAGCTGACCTGCCCAGAGAGCACACAGTGATGTCACACGGAAAGAGAGCAGCTGATTTCCCGATCCAGCCGCGCTGAGGAGCTGGGCGGCAGAGAGCTCTCATGAAAGAGAATGGGAGAAAATAACAGCACACATTTCACTTTGGGGAGGGCTCCTGCAGGATGTTTTTAGAAGCATGGCTAAGTCCGGAATCAAGAAATCCAACTGCCTACACAGATCCTGCAGCCAGATGGAGCATTGTATTCTGAAGTCCCCTGAGAAGATGGGGCTGCAATGTTCTGTGACAGAACAGGTCAGTGCTGGGGGTAGCAGCCTTCCAGAAGTGCTCTATGTCCTCACATGTGTATTTCTCCCAAACCATGAAGGCTGGTGTTTCAAGAAGCTGCCTCCTAGGAACAAAGCCTACCTCTTAGTTCAGGGCTGTGCGGAATCCAGGAGCTGTTGCTGCTCCCTTCCTAAGGAGGGCAAGTCCCCAGCCTCCTGGTCTTCCACGTGCTGCCAAAGATCTGTTTTTTGCTGCCTTTCTGTCTCCCCATAGTGCAGATGTCCAAGCTACTGAGCTGAAGTGGAGATGGATGGCTGCTAGAACTTCAGAATTTTCACCTCTGCCTGACTACAAAGAACGGAGCGATTCTTCTGGGGCTGCACACTCGCACCTCCCAGAGGCTTCAGGTAGGGACTCTTCCTACTTCAGGTCTCACTCAGATCAGCTGTGCCTGAAAGCTGCTCCGGTCTCAAGGCTGTCTGCATTTCACGTAGTAACCAAGCACACAGGGAACTTCACTGTTAACTTCCATAAAACAAACCTGCTAATTCAGCAGGGAGAGGGACCAGTAACTTCAGTTAGTAAATTGCTTCTCACCCATTGAAATTAACTTCTGCACATCAGCGTTGCAGCACGGGGGTGTGAACATGGAACTCTCTTTGTCCGTCCTGACGAGGGGTTGAGATTTCACAGCAGGCATTCAATTAAAGACACACTTGGGCCTTCTTCTCTTTTTCTCCACTGCCAAACAACTACCCCGGTCGGACTTTTATGCTCTAACTTCTAAAGGAAGCCTTAATAGTTTAGAAAGAGCACTTCATCTCCTAAGGTTAAATTCTTGGCAATGTGCTTTACCTTCGTGGCTGCTGGCTCCTTTACGCTCAGGTTCATTATCAGGCAACACTTCTGTGTCAAAAGAAGACTCAGACAAGGAAATATTCCTTAACATGTTTATTTGCTTGTCTTCAAGAAACAGCACATAGATTCTATTCACCTATGGGCCTAAGTGTGGAAAACAGAGAGGCGTTACAGAAATGCATGGTTAAACAAGGCACAGATTTGAGAAAAAAAAAAAAAAAGTTCAGGATATTCAACCTTATTAATGGTTAGAAAGCATACTTTTCATAACTGCAAACAGAATCCTTTCTGAAGGCAATCCTCCCCTCTGCTAGGAATTGCTAGCCAGGACTATCAGATACACGAACAGTGAAGCCTACCAAAATACTAACCCAAAATCAGTCTTCGTTTCCAGTTCTCAGAAACCTCAACTCCATTACACAGATTTTAAACATACCAACAACACCACTTCAGAACAGTTCAGAGACTGATCGGCTCTAATACGTTTGGCAAGTCTTTGCTCTGGAACAGCCTGCAAGGAGCAGAATGGCTGAATGCTGCCCAGTTATGTGCCAGACAGAGTTTCTGAGAGGGGCAGCAGGCTCACGGAGCTCAATAAACATTTCTGCAGGAGCTTCCTGACTCTGGAGAACACCACTTGCCATTGCATCATTACGGGATGGCAGAAATCCCCTTACATTCATTAAAAGCTTTACGAGTAACAAGAATTGTTTTGAAATAAGGGAGAGCTAAAGCTTTAGAACTTAGAGGATGAATTTTGTATCTATTTCCTCACACACGTACAAAAAATGTCACTTAGCAGTGAGTTCAGATTGGAAAAATGTAGTGACAATTATGGTCGCCAGTCAGTAGAGCTGCACAACGACTTCTGGGACATGCACAAACCATGATCAGTTGTAACAACGTACACTGAGGTCTAAAACCCTAAGAATTTAGAAACTTTCCCTCAAAAAATGGATAACCAGCTTTTTTAGAATGTCAGCTTTGCTTACAATATTTCCTATGCATATTTTTTTCCACTATCAGTGATAAATTCACATGCCCCACTATTTTTTTCCAAACAACTTTCTGATAAAATTAATTACAAATCTCTAGTATTAGCGACCTCTTAAAGCAGTCCTTTTAACACTAGAAGTTTCCAGACTAATGTGATTTTAGATGTTATTTCCAGCCTCCGTGTTATTATTCTATTTTTTTTTTTGTACCAATAGCATTAAAATATAAAGACTAAACTGCACACTGTTATTGTTTATGTTTCTTTCATGGTTCTGTTTTCCTTCCTCATCTCAATCGTTACACTTCCTTAACACTCAGTAAACAGATTTGTATGTTCCTACATGTGCGTAGGTATGTAGGAACATGCCTTTACAAATTATCAGCCTCATGAAAACATTCTAAATGAATATGGTTGCAATAAGCCTGGCGTTCAGGCATTAAAGATCTCTAAAGGAATAAAAACATTACTGCAGGTATTTATGCTTACATTGATCAAACACGTGAGTTAGTTAGCGTTATATTTTTCGCCACTGCTTTAGAGGCAAAAACCCTATTGTCAAATGTCAACCAGTTACTCAGGTTGCAACCCTGAAGAAAACCATTGAAGTGAGTTATTACTATGGCAAAACCTACTGCTTGCTCAAAGACAGTCATAAAAATTGACTACAGGTCTAATGGAGCTTGCTTCAAACTCTGACTCTGGAAGCCTCTGTTTAAAGATGGGAGAAATCAATTACAGGGATTTATAACGTTTGAAAGAACAGGTTTTCTAACATATGAAATTACAAAAGCTTGAACCAATTTTCCTGAATAAAATCTGCAGGTTCCAAACTCCGCTTTGCCATATACTTTGCAAGGCAATATGCCTTCTGTACCTGAACCGCTCCTGGGGCCAACAGTGACTGCGGGTGGGAAAAGCCCCTGACACCTGCGAAGAGCACAGAAGTCAGACTGCTGTGGGTCACAAGTGGAACCTGACGCATGCTCTATTCAGGTCATAGCTGAGCCACAACCGTTAAACACAGATGCCAAAAATTACAGGAAGCTCCGTGGAGAAGGGATCAAGTTTGGAGTCTATTTTTTCTGAACAAGGCAAGAACTCGGGATTTAAAGAAAATATCCAGACATCTAGAAATTGATCTTCCAGTATTCTGAGTGCCTTGGATTCCCACATACTTCAGCAGGCATGTAGGATGCCTGATATCTTAACACTCTGAAGGACAATAAGCGGCACAAACAATAAACACGCTGCTCTACGTTACTCTTCCCTTTTGCATTTATTTTGATGGCACTAGCTGTTTTGGATAGAAACATGGAGCCACACATCAGTCATAGAATTACTTAGAGACATTTATACTTCAACAACACGCACCTACTTAAATAACAAAACTTCACTAGCATTCTTACTTTGTTGCATGAGTTTTCGGAGATGTTCCTGGATGCATGACACACATCCTCCAGCTTCACCGTAAGTAAGCAGGTGTCTTCTATAACAAGAAATAAGAAATAACACAGATTAAGTGTTGTAAGTTTACATATGCTTCTTGATACCTACATATTTTATGTCTGACTTCGGCATCTATTTAATAGATTTGCTTCTGTCTCAAAGACTTAGGTTCAGTAAATTAAAAGCAATTACATGATCAAAAGCAATTGAATTCTAGACTAAGGAAAAACAGTAAAAAAAAAAAAAAAGTAAAAGAAACGTACATTTGTTTTTTTTATGAGCAGAAAAAAGACTGTGATTAAGACACACTACCACAGCGGATGCACAACAAAACCTGGTTAAATTATGAAAGCAATGACATTTTGTGAAAAATCATTGTATTGGTAAAAAGAATAGGGAATAAGAACAAATACTGTACCAGGCACAATCTAGAATTTTGGTCCCTGGAAGAGACTCATGGGAGCTCGTTTCTGGAGGAGGCTCACAAGGGCTTGTTTCTTTATCAAGCTCTGTTATTAAAAACAAAGAAACAAAAAGCATGTTAGTGTTTTAGGCTCACAACATTCCTATTAATAGTAGCAGCTTAGAATGTTTATTTCAAAAATATGTAACCGAGCAGAAAGTCACGAGAGAGGGTAATCCTACACAGCAAGTGAGGTGAGCCACACATGATACAGACTTTGAATCACAGAACTGCTGGGGACTTCTGGCACTCTGGAGCAGTGATTGTCAAGGAGAGGCTGGTTTTGTGGGACACGTCCAGGTGGGAACACCTGGGGAGCCAACAACCAAGGTGTATCTGGGGGGTGACATCAAAGACTGAAAGATGGCATGGCAGACAGAGGACTGTCCAGGGGAGGAAGCGAACAGTGCAGAAGGCAGAACAGGGTGAGGAGTTTGGATAAGAAAGGCTGCCATCTCTGAGCAGCGTCCTGCTAATGGGACGTGGTCAAAACAGCAGCTGGCTGCGAGGCAATTGCTCAACTCTACCCTTATTGCCAGTCACATGCTTCCTTCAATCCCATGGTCCACGATCCTCGGCCCTTGTTCCGTTCCTGCACCAAACTCCCACCTCTGGCCAAGCTTTCTGCTCTGTTCCCAGCAACCCCCCAGCAGCACACCTCCCTCTGCTTCATTACGGCCACACCATCCCTGGGGTCTGGTTCCTGTTTGGGAAACTACTGAAGGGTTCGCTTCCTCAAAAGAAGAAAGTGGACACATATCTAGTCCAAAACTGACAAGCATTTGTCAAAACTGTTCTCAAAGCCTACTGATGAAGGCCATTTCACAACATTTTGAATCTTTCTTTTCCAGTGCTTCACAGTCTTAGAGCTCAGCTTCCTCCCAAATACCGACAATAAATATTTATTGTAAGTAAAGGTGATCTTTTTTTCTTCTCCACTTTTGATAAAGAAACAAGAAATGCTGTTCTCTTTTACAACAACTTCTAATCAGTTTTAAGGACTATTTTCCTTCCTCTATTATTACTATTATTATTTTTAAGGATGAGCAAATGCAGTCTCCTGAATATTTGTTTTCTAACCTCTGTAGTATCCTTGCCTGGACCCTTATTTGCCACTACCTTTCCGCAGTGTGATGTCTGAAACCGGACTTTGCCTAGCAGCTAATGATGCTTACGTAGCATCTTAATTTAATTAATTTCCAGAACAAGGATATTTATATTGTTGCAGTGGAGACAGAAAGCAACATTCAATGCAAAGTTTGAAACAGATGTAAACTATGTCTCTAAACTCAACAAATTTTATACTTCATCATATTTCATCAGGCTTTTATTACAGATAATTTTAAACTAGAACTTCACTCATACTTGTAAGCAAATAAGAATGGGATAAATAAACATATAGAGAATATCTGAGAATTAGTATTAATTATCACATAAAGTCTCATTTTGGACCATTCTGCAGTTAACTCAGTATTTAACCACATTGTTATTCCAGATAACATTTTCTGAAACCACTCCTGAAGTACATCAATAGGAATACCTTTGCCAGCAGAAAATGTAAAAAAAAAAAACAACACAACACAATTCCACCAAAATCTAAGCCAGTCCACCGACCAGCCAACCACACAGCCAACCCTAACTGAATACAAGGATCTCTGTACCTCAGCCATGAAAAACTGGTGCAAGAATGGTGGATAACTCCAACCATAGATGTGATTACATGCGTAATGCACAGATGTATTCATAATGAAATACACATGAAAGTGCATCTCTAACAGTGACGTACCTTCCATACATGGACACATACAACCAACAGTGGAGATGTGCAAATGAATCACAGCATGAATTGCTATTCTCATGTACCTTTTGGCCTTTTGCCTTCACGCTTGGACACAAAACTATTACTGCCTGATAAACAGTTCTACCCTCTCAGCAAAGAAGAAGCATATCAAAGATATCTGATAGAATACTGAGCCAAATGTTTTCTTGTCAGTTTTCTGCTATTTAGGGACAATAAAAACAACTCATATGGATAATGATCATCTCATAATGATAACACACATATATCACCACAGATCACACCATCAAGCATTCTCCTCTTATGTCTTTGTGTTCAGTAAAATGCAGAGATAAACATTAATATGTATTAATAATATGTATATATAATTAATCATAATAGGGTGTTCTTGACACACTATCAGTGCTGTTGATAAAATATAATTAAACTTGTCTGGTCAAATTTTTAGTGCAACTAGAATTGGCATCTCAGTTGTTTTCGCTTTTTACATGTGTCTATATAGGGACTGATAATACCTCTAAGTATCACAGAACTGTACGTATTGAAAGTGACCTGCAGAGATCATCGAGTCCAACCTTCTGCCCAAGCAGCTCCCTAGCCCAGGTTGCACAGGTAGGTGTCCAGGCGGGTCTTGAATGTCTCCAGAAAAGGAGACTCTACAACCTCTCTGAGCAGCCTGTACCAGTATGCAGTCACCTGTACTGTGAAACACCTTGTGTAAAAACCTTGTTATTCATTATGTTCCTAGGAGAACAGTGAAGCAGAACTGTTAGTACTTTACAGAGCATAATTATCGAGAAGTCACAGAAAATAATGAAAGCCACAGCCACAAAGACCTAAGCTACAGTGATCAATGACTTCAGAGACGACAGGTCATTATAGGCAGCCTTATCTCAAAACGTTATAAAGAAAATGGACAACACCTGCGTTCCTGAGAGTGCGTGCTCATGAAATGAGAAAATATTCAAAACCAGAACCCTACTGAAAAGCTCCACAAATTGATGGAGTGAGCTGTAAATCCTTTGAAAAAAGAGAAAGGCAATATTTTGAGGAGATGACAAGAAAAGTAAGAATGAGAGTAACAAGCAGAAGGTGACGCAGAAACCATTTTTCACCAACTCCTTCAATAAAAGAATATAACAGAAACAGCAGCTGGTGGGCTTGGAGACAGAGTAGGAGGTCCCTGTGCGTGGCCAACCCATTGGTAGAACTCCTTGCAGCAGTGTGTGGAGGATACCTAATGGCTGTGGGCTCAAGTGACACGGCGTACAAACCAGAGAATAGTCCATGCCCTCTCCTGCTTATTCCCTATAGCTCAAGTGGCATAAAATATTAAAACAATGCCTCAGAAGTCAGCAACATTTCTTTTTTTTTGTTTGTTTCTTGTTTTTTTTCCCCACATATATGTAGCTATGTATGTATAAAACAAACATTTGCAGGTGCTGTTAATCTGAGCAAACTTTTACTATTTTCTACATGCAAGAGCAGTCATTTAAAGCAATACAATGCTTTTGTTACATCTATTTTCCTCTGATACAGTGGACCCCATTTATTCAGGGTCACTATCAATACCGTATTTTTGACCCAGGAGAGAGGGAAAGAAGATTTCACCCTAGCTGTGGTTTGATGGGGTATGCTATATTATCATGCCAGCATAACACAAGTGATGAGAAACGATCCATTATTCTCATTAAAAAATTACTTGCATTTTTAAAGGTCATGCAGCTGTTTTCAGTTATATAATCTGTAGCATGATGTAGCAAGGTAGGAATAAATCCTCAGGAGCAAATAATACAACAGCCAACAGCATAGGCACATCCCACACTTGTAGAAGGCTCTCCTATTTTTTCTGTCTTGACAAACAAAAATTGATGCAATGCTGCTTTTTTTTTTTTTTTTAAACTGTCCGGGCCCACATGTTTCGCCACGCACGCTGACTAGCTTCACTTGAGAGGGAGGCAGCTGTACTTGGAGGTTTTATGAATATAAAGATTAATGAATTTGTACAATTTGGGCATGCAAAGCATATTTATCAGGCATATTCCATTTAGCATAAGCAGTAAACCATATATAAGGGCTGTGTCAAAGTTTACTGAATAGGGCCCTTGGTAGCTAATGTTACATTTCTCCAACAAATCAAAGGTATTGTTCTATGCTCACATGAATATACAGTAGCCATTACCTTAAATTTAAAACTCACTGTGAGCAGCAAACACACTGTGGGGATATGAAGGCCATATTGTAACGGTGGAGTCTGCAGAGATTTTCTTCATATGGCCTCGCCTGGTTGAAATATATGTTGCAGTTGAAAGCTAAAGGGATTACTTTTGAATAGTCATCACAAAGGTTGATTATATTCGTATATCATTTAGCTGGACCCTGCAGGCTATTATTCCATTAGCTGTGCTGGCCCTGCACTGTCAAAAAGTTGATCATATAATGCAAAAAGGTTACAAGCTCTGTTAAGGTATGTGAAGCAACTTGAATAGTCATCTTTTAAGAGCACTGCAGCTTTGTACTTGAAGGTAGATTGCATTTAAAATAAATATGTGCAAAATGGAATACATACAATAATCCTCCCTCTGTTTCCTTTTTTGCCCTGTTTTGAATAGGCTGTGCACCATTTGAATAAGCTGATCGTACCAAATCAGATGTTGGCTACAGAGTATTTTTCAGCCTGAGATCCAAAGAACTACACCTCCAAACAGATGTGGCTTTAAGTGAAACGCTGACTGAAATTACATTTCTGGCGAAGAAGATTTGCTGATGATGTTTCCCTCGCACATACAAACACATACACATTTTCTTTCACTGCTTAATAAAATGAATCTTCAGACAGTTCCATTATGTGGATGCCTTAATATTATTTTATGCTAAAACATGGACAGCGCATTAGATTGAAAGCATCTCACTGTTCCACAAGGCAGAGTAATCATGGGCTATCCCTAGACAGTAAATGCTCCCACTGGGCAAACAACGCAAACAGCACAGGCTAATGAATCACAGTCATTATTAATCACAGGCATTTGTACGAGCCACATAGAAGAGAGATGAGCTCTCTGGATTAGAAAGGTTTGAATGTGGGACCGAGAAAAGGACAGATCATTCAAACTCATTTTACAGTTAGTTTAGGGATGGGCTCGTGCTTCAATACAATTGTGCCTATGCTCGCGTCAGTCTTTGCGAGTACGTAGATTGAGAAAAAAAGTCTAGTCTGTGGGTTCACTTGGCTTTCAGATCCTTGCAGGACAGTTTGGCAAACAGAAATAAAGGCACACAAACAAGACCCTTAGGGCTCATGGCCTAGTTAGGAATGAGAACACTTCTTTTATCAGATCAAGTTGTTAATTGAGATGGTAAAGGCTAGAATTCTTCCTCTTTTCATTATACCATATGTATTATTTACAGCAATGAATGAATCTTTATGAGTACGAATGAGAGCTTTAAATGAACTCCAGGACGCATATTGAGCGAGTGAGTTTTCCTGAAAGCAATGCTTTATAGATGGTTAGGTTTCTGAATGAGAAGCAGATTCTATTGTAGGCTGTTTTAAAAGTCTATCTTGACTATGGCAATGTAAGGGAGGGCTTTGTCCATTTCGAATAAAGAAATCTAAGCAGGAATGTGATTTTCCCCCCCCATCTAATAAATTCTATTTTCATTCAGTCATCCTTAGACAAGTTGCTCTTCCTCTTATGTGCAATGCAACGTAGCAGTATCCTCAGCACAAACCATCTGTTGGGTATAAACTTAAAATAACAGCTCTAGCATGTCAGATTTTTGACTTGTAGGCCGTCAACAAAAATGTGTTTCCTAAAAGACAAAATAGGACAGAGCATTTTTCTTACGTGGATGCTAGAGAGGAGTCACAAATATTCTACAGAAATTATGATGGCACAGAATAAAAACATCCTTAGAAAATAGCCGTTGAGATTGTCCTTTCAAATGAAGAACTCTCAGAAAAATAGCTGCCAGTTTTTAGTTAATAGTTCTACCTTTGCCATCAAATTTTATACGAAAGCCAAATGATGAGTTTAAATTACAATACAGCATCTCACCTCTGGCTACACCCCAGGCCAAATTATGGAAAATGTTTCAGGTTTATTATCTTTAAGCTTTCTCAGTCTGAGGCAAAGATTTCAAAACAGGCTGAAAGTCTGTCCAGCTGATGAAACAAAGCTTCCACAGTGCCAAGGACAACTGCCAGAAGACCAAGAGAAGGACTTGTTTTCTGTCACCCCTCATCCAGAAGTAGAATCAAGATCACAGCTGGAACCCACTTGCTCTCCTCTAAAGACAGGATAAGCCCTGGGGGAACTCTCTGAGACAACAAAGCTCTGGGCAAAGTGAAGCTGCTCAGTCTTGCGGTGGATGCCAACTGATCCCTGCCTATGCTGAGGCACTGGCAAGGGAGGAACGTAAAGGCAGCATAAAAACACTGCTCCTACTTCCACCTCTGCTGAGAGTAGTGAGCCACCACCTAAGGGAGGATCCAAAAGCTACTTAGAAACTCTTAGGAAAATTAATCCTTATCTTGCTCTCAGAAGCGGTATTTCATATTCTTGTAGAACTTCAGCCAGCTTTTCTTGAAGATACTCCTATAGGCTTTTTCCCAAAACGTGTACATATTAATGACAGACAAATAGACATCACAACATACTTCTTCAGAGTTAGGAATTACATCTGATCTTGCTGAAGAGGGCAAAGGAAAAGTTAGCAGACTGATGTTTTAGACGGTATAACAATTGTAACAAAGGAAGCGCACTCGTGCTCAACATCTATGCAGAATTACCACTGCTACGTCCATTTTAAAGAGAAGCATAGTATAACAGGTACTCCATAAATGAGTAAAATTCAACACAGATTTCAGACACAGCAATGACTCTAAGACCAAGTCACACCCAAGTCAGTTCACAAAGAAATTCTCACTGCCTTCCCCCTAATACTTGTACCAAAGGCCCGATGAAAGACTGCATGACAAGCTAGCAGGACCGTTCACAGCTATGCATTTTGTAAACACCACCTTCTTCCCGTTGAGCAAAATATGACACCGAACAGAAGAGCTCAGCATTTAAATACCCGGTAGTTTGTAATATTTCTGAATATGCAGCTTGATGCATCTTCAAAGGATATCAAAGAGCACCTGGCACCCCTTTCTCGGAAGTTCAGGGTCCCCAAAGGAACCTCAGTGGGTTCACTTCCTCCTGCTTAATTATGTACTATTAGCAGACTGAGGTTCAAGTATAGCTCTGGATGGCTCCGATTAGAACTATCTATGCTTTTAGTTCTTTTTCCTCTTATCTCTGCATTGTGACATGAGTGCTATATGTAATTTTGTTGAGCATTTCTTGTTCTGCAGATCTCATTCTTTACATTCTAAGTTTGCTGCTGCTGTTTTCTGGCCCCTCGAGGATTGCCTACTCTTCTACAATTGTATGTAAGAGTACTTTTTAAGTGGAGACTTGACTTCAGCATCTTCAGTGACTGCTCTGTTTGCTCTCACAAACAATTTACCTCTATAGGCCTCCATAAAGCATATTTTTTCCTTCCCTTTTTCCTTCCCTTCCCTTCCTCCACGAGAAACTGTCCTGCAAGAGCTTAGCCAAAAGTATCTACTGCGTACAGAAACACGAAGCCAGTGAATCAGAGAAAATCCAGCAAAGCATCTACTACAGAAAAAGTGAGGATGCCAAGGAGACACTTTTTCTTCCTATCTGACTGTGGCTTTATGTACACTAATTCATCTTAGGCACGAGCACATCCTCTCAGGCTAAGGAGATGTAGGGAAAACATCTAGAAGGGTATGTTTTTTAAAAGAAGACACAGAGATACTTACGGAAAAATCCATTTTCTCATCACCGGGGCTTTCTGGAGATAATATCATTCTCTGCAGCAGCAAAAGACCTCCTCTAAGGTTGACACAAGAATTCACTTTCTCAGAAAAAGTCTGTCTACCTTCATATAAGCAAAGACCCCCACGTAGATGAATTGCGTATCACTAAGGATACAATATTCTTGGAGCAGATCAATGCATGTAAGGGTAGAAATGAACTGAACTGCTTTTTCAGGAAACCTCCATTATTGTGAAGATGCCCTCAGAAGGGTGGTGCAGCTGCTGCTCGTTGTGGAAGCCTTGGCTGCTGCCCAGGCAGAAATATGGCTGCTCAAAAGCTGGAGAGGAGACAAGGCCTCCCTCCCTCCCTTTTTGCTCTGCTCAAAGGCTGCTTTGCCTACTTCCTGAATTTTTGTGGAAGCATCTTTCAGACTTCCTCCCATGCTGCCCATGAATATCCATCAAGCTATCACATTACCCTCATGCTCTCTTTTGCAAAAGGCTCAAACAATTTTTTTTTCAATATTAATCAAACAGCCGTCATCAAGGCTACAGCTTTCTCTGCTGCTGAGCATCATCACTGTTTCTTACTGCTCTTCGTTTCACAGTCTTATCACTGCAGAATATCCAGATCAAATGAAGTCCAACTACCATCCAGGTCTACAGTACCACTGCAATACAAATAAGAAATAATGATGCTGCTGGAAGTTAAGCTCAAGGCTTATGCAAGGTCCTTGCATTCATAGATGGCAACGTGGATATAACATACGTGAGACACCTCTGACGTACGGTTGCAAAAAGTGCCCCATGGAAAAGCTTTTCCCCATCAACTTTCTTTGCTGATTTTAGCAGCAAAGTGAGATCAGGTCGAGTTCTCTCCAACAGGTGTTAGGAACAGCTGGACCAACAAATTGTTGGTTGAAGCGATGTTAAGTATTTGGTTTTCTTCTCTCTTTGTTTTTGGATTTATAGACGTGTTCTTCCAAATAGCACGGGATAACTCAATGGGCTTGTCTTCTCGACTTCTTACAGACAAGTAGAGAGCTCCAGCTTTCAGACCATCTTTTGATGAGAAATAGATTCACATGAAAAAAAGATTATGCTGAAAAATGGAAATGGATTTTTCTGCTTTATTAGCAGTCAGTATGAGACTTGTGAGTTACTTTGGAAAGTTATAGAACCACAGAGATTTTTAAGAATGTGTAAGTAGAAGCTAGAAGTTAAAAATAAATGCGTTGGCTACTCCAGGCTCGAAATCCAAGTTAAACAACCCCTGAAGTCAGCATGGTTATGGCAGCAAAGCCGAATTGTTTCAAAACAGATCTTTTTAAAAAATACTTTACTTTAGCAACTTTAAATTCACTCTAAATTATGCCATACCAATCAACAAGGAGCTCAGAAACATCCAGCAGGCAAACTCAAGTCCTGAAGAACCCTACCCCTCACATCTCTGACAGACAAGTTGTGAGGTCAGGATGAGAACCACTGAATGATGCCAGCTGCATGGCAGAGCCTTAGAGCTGCTGTAGGAAAAAGAGGGCATAGGAAGAACAGAGACAGACACCCAAATTTCTTCCAGACCATTCCCAAAACCACAACGTGAAGGGAGATAAGGAATCAGAATTTATTTCCCTGTTGCTACCGTAGGTCAGACTGTTAAGGGAAAGGTTTCACTGACAGTCTAGTCCCTCTCAAAGGCACTGGTGGAAGTAGTGACATACACCACTTCACTTACCACTCCTGCCAGTTTAAAGCGCCTTCCTAGAGTGTGGTAAGTCATACGAGGTCACCAAATCAGGTTTAAGGAAAGAATTTTTCCCCATTTCCCCATTAAATAAGTCTGAGATGGACTTTCACAGGCTTTTTAATTTTATTTTTTTTTCCTGGTAACTGATGTCATCACAAAGTGTGTGTTTTAATTGACACTGGTTTGATGATACCACTATTTCTCCAACAAAAAATAAAGTGAACGCTTTAGGTGACACTTGAGATGATTCCAGCTATCTGAATTTACTATCGTCCTGGGAACCCCCTGTTTGTGCCATCATATCCTTTCCTGGGCCAGAGTAGGGCACCTTCAGCGATCACCACCTCAGCACACACAGAGGAGAGAGGAGGTCACAGCAAGGCTGCGAGGCAGGCAGCAGCAGGTTGACAGCTTTGGGGAAGTTTCCTTGTCTGACTGCAATGCTCTTCGGCAAACTGCTTGCCACGGCTCTATTTAATTCTTAATCTTTGCTTCTCCGTTTAGCTCCTAGCTGCTTGGAAGGCCTGTTGTAACAAAGCAGTTAAAAAAAACATCTGTATGTACTGCAGGGCCTCCCCAAAGAGTACTAACTTGACACGTGGGCCATGACAGCTGGGCTTGGACTACTAAGAAACCTAATCCAGGGTTTCCATCATCTCAGTTGTTGCCTTTCTTTCATTAGTGTTTGACTCAGCCCCTAATGGATTCAGCTTTATAAGATCAGAAAAGAGGAAAGAAAGCAATTTATTCATGTTTCACCAGAGCTCAGAAAAGACATGAAATTTCTCTAAAAATGCAAATTATTTTGTGCCACACAAGTGAGACTGGGCAGCTAAAGCTCTTAGAGGGAGGCTCTTTCCCAGGGCTAATGTTTTTATACCCAGTGATTGAATAAATCAATTTCTTTATTATCACATCTCCTTCTTTTTTCTTCGCAAGAATGTAAGGAAAGGTACCCAAGCATCCTTTTTAATTCTAAGGAAATTGATTATGCGTGTTAATTTTGTTTTCAATCCCAGACATACGAAAACAAACACTATAAACATATGTAGCAGAAATCAATCTCTCTTAAGCATCAAGTTGGTAAAAACAAGGATTTAGTAAGAATCCAAGATGTAAAAGACTAATGTACGAACTAAGCCCTTATTTATGTAATGCGCCTTTATACAAGCTCAATATAAACCTGAAAGAAACTATTTCATGAGAGCAGAAATGGTTTACTTGCACTGCATCAAAAATGACCCCATAAGACCTCCTTTACCGAGATAGCCCAGATATTTAATGTGAACATATGTTTTTAAAGGATTTCCTGTCTCATGTCCAGTCATTCTTGTTAATTCATGGGACAGCATACTGCAGATGTGCTCTTTTTTATGTTACATAAAGCAAAAATTACATTTAACAAGTGTAAGCTTGGTCATAAAAAATAAATAAAAATATACTCTTAAAAGCTGGGAAATCACAAAGTGAGGCTATCAGTCATTATTATTGAGAAGGGCAAGGACAATGTGAAATAAAACTTGCACATCTATGAACAGACATTCCTAAAATGCCAGCACTTGACTGCTATTTCACATTCTCTATAGGTTGCGTTCACCAGCCCAATATTTCTTCCTTTAGGGGAAGCTGCAGTACACTTGTTCAGTAGGTGTCCTTTTTTGTCACTGACTTCAATTTCAATAGCAATTGAATTAAAAATTTTGATCCTATCCACAAGTCTGTGTGCTTGAAAGGAAACAAACTCAGCGTTGTTTTTTGAGTGGCATAGATCTCTTTTTTTAAAAAAAAACAGAAGCATTCTTCATTAATAATTGTTTAAAACTCAAACAATATGTTTAAAAAATTAGTTTCCTAATATAATAATCCAAATCTGTGTAAATATCTGTGTATTTTGCTGGAATGTATACCAATTTTACCATTATTACCGGTATTTATTCTGCAAGGTATTAATAACCCTTGAGTGCAAAGAAAATAAGCAATATTCTTAAAACTAACACACAAACAAGAAGAATGCTCTCTTCTAGTTCTTGAATGATAAGAAAGATGTTCATCCTGCATATATACATACACACACACACACATATATATATATATACGTACCTACAGTTTTAAATCACAGCTCTAATCTCCACCAAGCATCATCTTACATTTGCATAAGGAGGCACAGTCGAAGACTAACTGAATTTCTAGTTAGAGCTACTCTTGGAAAAGTAGTACAGTTGAAATGCAAGGCATGGAATCAAAATGGCTTTTTAGGCAGCAGCAAGGTTAGATTTTCTTCTATCAACGCACAGAAGACAGACAGATAAGTTGCGCCTTCAGACTACTCATCACCATTTGACACTAACAGTACAGTCTCGCCTCAGCAAGATGGATGAAGTTCACAAAAACGTGTAAGCCAACAGTAGAACTTGAACTGTTTGAATCCCTCCCAAAAGCAACTACTCCTGGAGAAGCACAATCTCAGCATCACCACTGTTATATTTGCAACGTTCCGTGGGGGTTAATTCTGCTTTTAGTCTTCTGTAACATCTGAGTGCGGCCACAAAGAAGTGACAGGTTAGATAATACCAAATTCCAGCAAGATGTGAGTGACTCACAAAGACCAAGAGACTCTGAGGCATTCTGAAGGTCTTGTTTTAATGCATTATTTATAATGTTACTGGTAATGTTACCTCATTCAGACCAGAAAAAAAACCTACACCTATTGAGACACATCTTCACATTAGCTGTATCACTTCTAAATTTTGGGCAGTCTTTCTTACTATTCAGTATTTAGAAATTCAGAAAGGAGATTTCCGTTTTCTTCTAGGCCACTGTCAGCTTAAAGATCGTTAACTAAATTCAGGATAGAATTAACATGTACATCTTCTTTTATGTATTTACATTCACATGATTGTTTGCAACAGCAAAAAACCAAAAACAACAGCAAAAAACCAACAACTTCACTACTGGTTATTATGTGGAAAGGCAGGTTTCATATGAAATTGATTTTCCTATCTTATAGGGAAAACATGTTGCAGAGAACAATATTTACAGCTCAGTTCCTTGGGAGTTTTTAAGTAATGCTGTAACAAAACAGAGTATTTTATTATAACTCATTCTGAAGTTTAATTCCAAACACAAAGGAAAGATTTACAAATACAGACTACAACTACCTGCACTTCAAAAAGAGTATTAGTAAAGAAGCTTGAAATATGAGATGTGGGAGATTTATATTTATCGATCAGAATCTGATTATGGACAAATACATGATTCAGGCAATGAAAATTAATTATTTTAAAAGCAGTATGTTTCCTAAGGAAATATCTATTCAACCAAATCAAAGGTAAACAAACAAGTTAGGCGTGCTGCATCACCACCAAATAGTTGTTGAGATGTGGGTGGAGTGGTGACTCCAGAACTTAGCGTGACTCTTCATTAATCGCTGAGTGGACTATTAATGGCAATTGAAACACAGTGAACTCAACAAAAATGTTGTCGCTACATCTGGATATTCCCTAAATCAAGATTTTTACGTTGCACTCACCACCAAGGGTTCCACCTCTCCCCAGCTATACTAAGATTACAATTGAACTTCACTTCTAAAGATGTAATTTAACAAACAAGTCAATAAGAATAATAATAATAAAAGAAGGTGGGGGGATGAAAAGCATACTAACAAGGTCCTTGGTTTTCTTAAAACAGACTATAAAGAGCAAAGATGGTAGAACTTGCCTTGTAATTTCTTCGAAGACAAAGTGTCATCCTATTTCATAGTGAGAACAAGATGAAAAATCTTTTGAAAAAATCATGGCTACTTCTATTTACTACCTGTATGGTTTGGGGATGTTTGAAGCAAGAATTCTATTCGATGTGAAAGTCCCAGTGTCATATGACAAGACCTTATCCCAGCAGGTTAACGAGGACAAAAAAAGTTAGACCAATGACTACAATCCTTGATAACAGCAGAAAATTACTGTACCAAACTCAAATTATTTAGCTGCTGTATTTAAAAATTCATTTTATTACAGTAAAGTACCCCACAATTCTTATTTTCTAATCACCCTAATTTTCATAAAATGTTTGCATTATAATTTCTTAATCTTGATCCCTAAGTAGAATCCCAGAGATCTTACAGCAGAAAGCGAACCAATTTAAAAACACCTTTGTTTTGTGCTGTAGCTCAAGAACAGGGAAAATGAAAGATAAATCTTTGTTGTTAAGACAGAAGAACTCAGTCTCTTGAATAAAAGGGAGCAAAGAAGGGAATAATAAGCTTATCTCCCAAAACTGAATTAGGCATCAAGAAATGCTTGAGATACCGAGATATTATTCTAAAGTTTGCCAACTTAAATTTATGTCCACTGAATTTTTAGGATCACAGTCCAACTGTAGCACTCTTGTAATACGATCTTTTTCACTGAAGTAATAAGTCCTACCTTAGCAAAAGTTTATTTAATGCTTTATTTCAAAAGTTTCTTCAAGATATCACTACTTTTGATTCCTGGCCTACACCTACCAACGACCAATTCACAAATATCTATTACTGTGTCACCATTAACCTTTAACTTCAAAAGGTTTTCTGCGCACAGAGATGCTCACAATCTCACATGCATACACACAATTATTTCTGCTGATTATGGTGTGATTTGGAACTGAAACTAAGTATTTCTTTGTATGCAAAATTTATAGCAGCAAGCTTAAAGGGACATCTCTCTGGTTGGCTTACTTTTTAAAATTTATAAAATCATACTTTTAAATTATTGCATCATAATGCTACTTCACTAACTTGTGAGCAAAGATAACTTACAGCTTCAGACAAGGCCTTAACCAACACAAAAGTTTATGTAATATCAATCCAAGGTTACATCTCAACATACTGCAGAAAACGTGCCACCTCTTCTGAAGTTTTCAAAACATGCCCATGGTATTCTGGGACTCCTTTACAAATAGAAGATCACACAACCAACCAAGGAAAGTGAGTCAAGGATCACAAACTGAATGCATAATTTTTTTCAAAACCTTCCTTGCCCCGTTTTGGGTGACCAAGGGGAACACTCTGAAGATACAAATCATTCCTTCTATGATCACTGATGGTTTCAACTCTTCCACTACACTTAACGTGCTCCAAATTCCCTCTCTTCTAGGATAGCTTCTCTGAACAATTTCCTCTGTTCGTTTTCTCAAATTTTTCCTCCACTGACTAATCAATAGCTAATGCAATGGTATTTGCCTAAGTTGACAGACAACATAAAGCAACCTTTCCTGAAGAGCAAGCTGCTCCTTCCAATCCTAATTTGATTAGGATGTTATCTCCGAATCCAAAGAACAACATTTTGTTATCAGGCCAGACTTCAGTTCTGATTATTTAACTGCAGCTGTGAGAAAAGGACTGGGAGTAAAGACTCAAGTCTCTCTGAAAAAAGAAAGAATAATAATTAAAAAAAAAAAGATGGAAGAAAACCTCAAGACAGAAAAATATGAACAGAAGAATGAAAGAAGGATGTGTGGAAACAATAATGAAGAATAAAGCATTTGGTTTTTTTTCCAAACAAAAAAAGAATATGGCCATACAGTGAAGAAACAGAAAGTCACAATATATTTAGCTACCACATTAGGATACACTCCATCACTTATTTCTGTGCAGGCTTCCCCTGGACTTTCCAACACGTAAGAAGCCACAGAAATCTCCAACACATAGCTCTTAACTGAAAGAAGAAATGGAGTCTCAGTATTCTGACTTGCTTGCCAGAAATCCCCTTGGATAGCACAGACGAACACAGCTATTGAGCAATTGCTCTCTGTCCCCATTTGTCTCTGACACAGAAGCCCGTTCCCTGTTAGAGTCAAAGAACATCAGTGTGGCTCTCTCTCCATGCCAACAAATACCCAATGACTACCTTGTTTTAACATACACTTTAATGTTAGCTTCCACATTACCAAGATAGTGGAGACAGTTTTCCACTGCCTCATTTTATGAAGACAACGCAAAGACAACAAAGAGCAGATTTCAGGCATCACATCTCCACAGACTCTATTTATTCTATTCCCATTTCTATTTGTGTCCTTACTGTGCAATAGCTGGAATAAGTATATCCACACGCTTCTTTTAAATATTTTTTTCTGTGGGGGAAAAAAAAAAGAGTACTCAAGTAGTGAAAGATAACAGCAGAAAGGTTAAATGCATTCTTAGGATTGCATTTATTAAGGAAGATCTCCAGCAGAGATCTCTATCAGCGTTACTCTTTTCTAGATAAGCATGAGAGGAACAGTCTCAGACTGATATAGCAGTGGAAGAGTCTGAGAGCAAACTGGGAAACAAATCTGGAAAGAAAATGGCATTTGCGCAAAAGGTTTAAAGGGTGCAAACGTAGGTATTACTTACATTAACCTCAATACCAGAATAACACAAAGTGCTGAACAAGACATCAATGAAGAACAAGAATATTCTGTGGGAAGAGGAACCAGTAAAAATCAAAACCCCAGACTAAATATATTAGCTACTTCTATACTAATGGATATAAGGATAGAGAGGTGAATTAAAATGTTATAATGAGGAAAAGAAGTCAAGATAACTTTTTCAGAGGGCTCACGAGTTTATTTTCTTTTGAGGATCAAATGATGGTCTGGCTGCATATTATCTGGAGATTCCAAAAATGCATCAGATAACTTCTCTGGATTAATAACAGGTTAAAAGTAGAAAATAAAGGTAAGAATAGATGGACTGACTTTTCACTTTGAAGACAGATCAGTAGTAAATTCAAGAGGGATCCATGGCAGAATTTGTACTGTTAAATGAAAAATAAAATAAAATAAAATAAAATAAAATAAAATAAAATAAAATAAAATAAAATGTGTTAGCCAAGTGACAGCATGTACTGTTGATAAATGATTACAAAGGGAAATCAAAACCACAAAGAACTTAAAAAAAATTTTTATCACAAGAAAACCTAAATAGGAATGCTTCCAGTTGTTCACTGTACAAAGCCAGACTTAATTTGCCTGAATAACTAACATGATTCCAGGGGTTTCCTTACCCCCTAAACATGGTATTTTTAGCCCTTAAACCTCATTTTATTAATCTTTACATTTTAGGAGCATTAATGTCTCTTTGGCTTTCAAACAAAAGCTAATAACAAATGATGGCACACAAATGATGACTTCCCAAGATATCAATGACTCATAACTTGCAAAAAGAACATTAATTCTATTAGTTGTGCTAATGTAAAGATAGTGCTTTTCCATAGAAGATCCCTTGCTATATAATGATGAAATTGGGAAGACGTGACTTAGTTACCAAAAATCCCAACTCAAGCACCGCTGTTTAAAGCCAGGAGCACTGTTTCTTAGAGCAAGGGGAGTTTATGGGCTAGTCTTCAGCTTGCAGATCATCTGCAGCAGCCCTGTGGGGGGGGTAGTTTTTATAAATAAAATATTTGTGAACAGCGGTAGACACAGTACTATTACCAAGTCCAAAAAAAGATATCAAAGGGCACCGTTGCATGCGCTGAGCAACAAGCCTGTGTTTTCCCTCTTTCCCCCTGCCCAACAGCTATATACTCCTATAACATGCCCAGAAAAAAATTATTTTTAAGGTAGTTTAGAATACAACGGATGACACATCTTTAAAAACTAGCGATAATATTTATTTCACATATGCAGAAAATATTATCTAACAAAATGATTACAATTGTTCCCGTTTTTACATATTTTTTTGACTTGAGATGCATTCTAAAATCGTTGTCCAGGCTCTAACTCACTTTCCCACTGGGACAGTGAAAGGCTAGGGGAAAGGCTGAGAAATTCTTTTAACTATGAGGAAAAATGGCTAAAATTTGTCAAACTCCTGTGTCCAAGCCTCAACACGCACAAAGGCTCTAGCTCAAGCTCCTGGCAATGATCTGAAGCAGCTGTGGTAGGACCACAGAGAATGGTGGTAGGTAGAAAGAAGTCCACAAGAAAATGAATTAAGCTCTAAACTGGCTGGAAAGTTGGCAATGTACACCCATCTTCATGCTTTCAACCTCTCTATGTCCATAGCCCTATTTTGTGAGGGACTCGGATCCATTAAATATGCACTGGTCTATGAGGCCATGGGAAATGGTGCACCAGAAATATACTGAAGATGGTGAAGTAGTTTGCTGTGCATTTTCAGGCTCAGCAATGCTAACACTGTTCAAATGACTTGGGAATCACCATGCAATTTCCCTGTTTTGTGGGTATAAACTGATCCCTAAGTGTTCACTGAAGAAGCGTAGAGAAATTAGGTAGGTATAGCTTTCATGTTTTCTCTACTCATGAAAAATGCGAAGGACTTCAGGATTTGGCTTATAATGAGGCAATGAAAAAGTCTAATTTTTGTGGCATTCTCTCTAGTATCAAACAATTTGTTGAAATTGTAATTCAATGAAATGCTGAATACCCTAGGTTGGAAAAAAAACAAACAACAACAACAAAAAAACCCCACCATCGAAACGCTAGACACCTGTAGAAATGCATACAAACAAACTTGGCAAAATACATCATCCAGCGTGAAGGATATACCAGCAATGATTCCAAAAACAAGCAGTAAAACAACTTGAAATGCTATTTTAGTTCAATACAAAAAGACAATTACACTGAGTTGATTAACATGAAAACCTTGGATGTTCCAAGAGCATGCTTTGAGATTAAATATTACTACCAGACGCGCACATTTTTTGTTAAAGTCTGGCAGGAATTTTAATCTTTTAAAGTACTGTTACTGTATCACGGCCCAGATCTTCAGAGATGCTATCCTGGTGATAAATACAAATATCTTTATTGATCTTGCTGTTTCCTTCCACACAATTAGATCGGCTTAAAGTAATCCAGTGAAGTATAATTGGGCCTTGATTTTGCACGATCATCAAATGTAACCCACCACGTAAATAGAAATCATTGATTACCAACAGATTTGCATACAGATTTGGGCCAGAGTTTTCAAAGAATCTCCAGATCTCATACAGTTACCCATGTCAGTATTAAAAAAAAAAAAATCTGGGAAGTTTTTCCTGCTGGAATAAAGGACAGGTGCTCAGATTGCTTCCTACCAGTTACTGTCCACAACAGAGCATGACAGAACTGTGTGAGGACTGGATGCTAGTCTCTCATAAGGATGTGATCTTTATATTACTTACTTGAGTAAGTAAGCTCCCCATGAAAGAATTTCCACCTATTTCTGTGCACAAAGTGTATGCTGACAAGGCTATCTTCGCTCTTTGTGGTTCAGTGCTTCAGTGGATACATCTCTCTCAACAAGGTTATGACCATTCTCTTTAGAACAAATCTATTTAAGCAAGCTTCCAATGCTGATTTTCCTGCACATAATTCGCTGTCGAAATGGCAGCTACGTAGAACGTTCCTGGATTATATTATTCAAGCTGGGGGTCAAAGCCGCCTTGTATTCCTTTGGGTAAGATGTGGGAGCTGGAGAAGACTTTAGCTGAGCATCAACCCTAAACATTTTTCTTATTTTTTAATAAACAGACTTGTGTCTGTTGTTCCCCTTTCACTTACTCCATCTATGGTGTAATGTAGTATACATAATTTAAATAACTAGGGAATCTCTCTGGGCTCAAAACCACCTGCTGGCTTATATTAGCTAATTAATGGTGATTTATCCAAGTTACTAATTTGAGTGGAGCTGATTGCCTTTAGGAATTTTGTGAACGTTGCAAGAATTCTGATTATAATTATGCTTATTTGATGGGCAGTCTACTTAAAATACTTCAACCGATTTTTAACTGTGCCAAATAAACGACTTGGTATAGTTTTCTACTTGAGAACATGTGTTTAGGTAGCCTGTTTACTATGCCATTCAATTTTAGCTTTGTCTGCCTCCCTGTAATATTCTTTTCTGTATTAAGGTTTATTTGCCTAGCTTTGAAACAATGACTGTTTGAAAAATCATACTGATCTCGATCCTGCGGAACTTAATCATTTTCTCAAAAACTAATATAGCAGATTCATTTTAGCCAAACTTCTCTGTCATGCTGGCCTGATTCCCAGGGCCTGATAGTATGAATTTAATGGTGGAATGATGTCTGAAGTAAGAATATAATAGAAACCCCTCAGCAGTATATCTGTTGGATCAGTGCAATTTCTTTTTTCTACTGGTCTCAATGTCTCTTAAGGCAATCTACTGTGCAGACAGTAAAGGAGGCTACTCTTCTCTTTTACTGCACTCCCAATGCTACTTATACTAAACAAAGAATCAACTCCCTCGATAAGGTATACAGTAGATATTTGTTAAACACATAATCCTAGAGGAAAGTTATTAACAAATTTATTCTTTTACTATGAATTTAGTAGGATAATACCACAAGGCCTATTCTGAGGGCCAGAAAATAAAGTCACTACACTCCACCATTTTCAGGTGCTAAAAATGAGAATGTTCCTGGTGATAGACATGTTGGCTTCCAGCACGCATTTGGATGAGAAAATTCAACAGAATAAAATAATTCACCAAACTGAAGCAGTTGTTTCCAGTGCAACACATGGATGAGGAATTCTGTCAATTCGCACTATGTGTATGACCCAGTGTAAACGTGCTCTTACAGATTCTTTTTTTCACAAACCCTTCTGACAAAGCCTCATCTATTTCTGATGAGATGGAGGAAAGCGTACACAAGCTTTTACCAAATAAACTCACAGTTAATTTACTTTGAAAAAAGTATACAGAAGTCATAATTTCAGTGTCTTTAGAACTGGAGTACTATATTTGGGCATTTAAAGCCACACATTTGACCAAAAACTAGGAAGCCCGATAGTAATAAAAGTCCTAGTGAGAATCACCCGTACAAGTACCATTTTTAGCAGATAATTTTCTTTTATACCCTTTCAAAAACTCCAAAAATACAGAGTACATTCTCTCCTTAGGCTTCTTAAAAATAAAGTGTGTTTCCTTTGAGTAAAGGATAACCGTCTCAAACTGCTCTAAATATTTAGGTATCACTTTCATTGCCTACATAGAAATAGTCAATATTAAAGAGAACTGACATTACATTCCAATGAGCTCTTTCCTCTCCTTCAGTACTGACAGATTAAGACAAGAATTAGTGAATAATCATTCTTTTCAATGATTATTTAAGAAACAAGGAAAAAAAAATGTATCAGAAAGAACACAGAATCAACGAGGCTGGAGAGTTTCCAGAATTTTCAAAACAAATCATTGGCAAAGAGGGAAACAAACTCCTATCTCATACTGCACAAATCTGACTGCCTCGGCCTCTCCAGATAATTACTGTTCTTGCTGTATTGTCAAATGTTGTTTGGTATGAAAGTCAAACCATTTTTATCCAAATTAAGCTGCCCTCTCCTGTTAGGTTTTTCATCTCTGACTGGTGCTGAATGAAATAAAACAGGAAATCATCAGAGTAACTTTCTTCACCACTCATTCATTAAAATTATCTTAGCGTCAAGCAAAAAGGGAAACAAGAGGCAGAGGTGTTACTGTTCACTTCTACAGCTGAAGTGTTTCATCCCCATCAGAGTATATGCTACAGAGTTTTTCTCGTCTTCTACTGGATAACAACTAATTCTACTGTTTAACACACCGTTTTGGGCAGAAAAGACAAAGCCAGCTCTCCCTGCAGTTTCTCCACAATCTTTGATCTCTTTATTTTTTTCTCTCTTCCCCTTGATGTTCTGACTCTCTGATCTCTGTTCACCGCTATCATATACATCCGTATAACCACCCAATCACAACAGCTTTAGGACAAACCAGACCTCGTTCTTCATTTCTGGAAGACTTGCATTTCTTTGGAAACCACAAAAAAAGCAATCCCGTGGTCTTGTTTTAGATCGGTTCACCAATGATATTCTGCAGGATTTGTATTATGACTGTATAAATTCAGTGGTAACATCAGTGAATCAAGCCGCTGAACATTTCATCTACAAGATTTTGTAATCGTGAAACATGTAAAATACACGGGCTGCTCCAAAAATGATGCCTCCTGTTTTATTATGTTGGCCCACCATGTCAGAGACGGATGTTGACGGAATGACAGTAGAGGCTGAACCTTCCTACCATTATTCCATTACATGTTGCTGCTGTGCAACAAATGGCAGCAGAGGGGCAGTTTGGCAAAACGGAGTCTGACATTCAAGTACGCATGAAGAAAAGAGGTAGAACTGAAGTCCTCCATGTGCAGAAAACAGTACCCGAGATTCCTTGAAGCTTGCTGAATGTTTATGGACACCGAACAGTGGATGTAAATACAGAGAGGTGGTGGGTGGTGTGTTTCAGCAGTGGAAATAGCAAAGGGAAAGACAAACCACGTTTCAGACAGCCATGAAGATTCTGATGAGAGAAGCATGCAGGCTCTTCTTCATTGAAAATACACAGCTAACAGTATTGACCATATATAGAAAAACAGTACTTTGTAGCAGAGAATTTGCTCATCAGATAGTGTTACTGTGCTCTTTGTATTAGTTTCCATGTAAATAAATAGGAGGTATTAATTGTGGAGTGACCTATGTGAAAAAGAAAATATTCCTAGTCATATTGTGTCATATTTAAAGCACAGTGTATTTTATTCTACTCAACTGATAGTAGTTGACATCTGAATGTTGCTTAATGTGGTAACATTATGGTCAGTTTTACTGCCTGATAAAAAGGCATAATTTTTCAGCGGCTAACTGACAAAGGTGTAAGCAGCAAAAATACAAGACAGATGATGTACCTCACAAAAGTGAGAAATAAAAGTACAAGTGATACAAAATAACCTCAAAGTTTGCTACTTTCCACACTGTGAGTACCAATTTGTTGCAACATTTACAGCATTGTGACATATAGAAAACTAATTCCTATTGGGACCCCCTATCATTTTATCCTTCCTTGAGATCCTACCCCACAAAAGTGAATGAGATGATTTATCAGGTTAAAAATTTAGCTGAAAATCTACTGTAGAATGGGATGAATTTATTTCTGCATCTCTAATTCCATCACAACCACTAAAACTAAACAGAGCTGGAATCAAAATCCCTGAGTATGGATGAACCAAACAGATCTTCCGTAGGGTATGTTTTATTTAGGCTCTATTCACATTTAAAACATCTACGACAGTTTGGTATTTTGAACACAGACTATACTTCATAAGTTAACTATGCAGCTTTGAACAAATTAATCATCTTTTTTTTTTTTTTTAAGACTTTCTTGAGAGAGAGCACACGGACTCATAGCTACTGTCTTGTGCAATGTACTTATTAAAAACAGCACACTCCTGTAGCCCAGAGGGCTGACAGCTTCCTCCAAAGTCATACTGCTGCTCCAAGTTAACCTCCAGGGGCTACTCGAGAGCAATGCAATCTTCATCCTCTCTTACCGAGTCTGAACATATCACATCCACTACAGTCTCAACCTCAGCTATCCCGAGAAATGTTATTCCTAAGGTGGGTTCTGAATTCCACTTTGGTAGAGAGGCACTCTGGCTAAGCAAGGAATTAAAAATCACCACTCTGAAAACATTTCAAACCATTTCATGACCGTTTCATGGATTCAGTAAAGCTCAGGGCTTTTATTCCCTCCTGTTCAGACACAGGTAACATTTGTTCCCATTACAACGCTCATTCGTGACTTTTTAATCTCACATGATGAAAATATAACAAAGAAATAGAACTGCCAAACTCTGAGCCCCACGACTGAGACGTGGAATGCTTGCAGGAGGCACTGAAGAACAAAAAAGCACTGAACAAATTCAGTTCAAAAGGACTGATCATGTCCTGAGGTACAGCTAGCTTGTTGTTATCTGTTAAACATGGCATAAAAATCTTCGGAGAATTTTTCCTCCAAAGATAGCATTTCACCAGTTTACTAGATACACTGCTTTACTGTGCAGGAATACCCTCTTCGACATTAAGTTCAGCCCTGGGCTAGTGTCACTTATCTTTGTTTACAAAACAGCCCTTGTATTTGATTGTTGCATTTATTAAGTCAAACTCTGAAACAACTTTCATCTTTCTATAGCCCTTTTCCTTCTCTCTTCTTTCCCCAGAATGTAAGAGTGCACATAGTTTAAATGCTCGTAGGAAACTGGTAAAACTACAAAAACACGTTAACCGTAAAGGAGTGCATTCTGAATACATTTTTCAAATGCTGCTCTGGATTTCAAATCTATAAAAATTTCTCTAGACCAAAAGATGCTCAAGCTTTTTAAAATAACATTTTGAAACATAAATTAACTCCTGCATTTTAAACTTGCTTAGTTTGCATTCAGGTTTCTTTGGATATAGATCCCTTAATAGCCAGCAGAGGGAGAAAAGGTTGCAGATCAATAAAATTTCTGCTAAATTCATTCCAAGTTGTTACCTGTTGTCATGGTTTTATGATTTTTTGGTACTGGTATTCCACATCATAACATCATGTATTGCATTAAGAGTTAAAGAGACTAAATAAGATATTAGAAAGCAAAATAACACAATATAATACAATGTAATTGGAATTGAGGCTAATGAATCAAATAAAATGAGCAAGAGAGAGTGTCCGATAAACCGAAGCATGATGTTATGATGTGGAATACCAGTACCAAAAAATCATAAAACCATGACACCTGTGACTGAAGTTCAAAAACTTGTTATAGTAAATAGAAACATTTTTAATGAGCGTAATATTATATCAAAAGTCATAAAGACAAGTGAAACGACCCTGTGACTGCATACAAAATGTTTAACAAGAAAATACATTTCTTGGTTTATATCAATCAGTTGATGCAAGCATTTCAATTACAGCACCTGGTCATCTTTGCATGCTAATTACCAGTGGCTCTAGGACTCAATAACAATGTATGTCAAAATATTTTACCTTGGAGTAACATTAAAGCCATAATCATACAGCACATTATTTAGAAAGCGTAACTAGGTGAGATTTATTTGCAGGAGGATCAGACAATCTTCCTGAAATATACTAAGAACAAGAAAGCAGGAAAATACATCTAACCCAAATTCTTACTTCTAAGCTACTCGTAGTACTCACACCACTACTGGAAGCTAGTCTAGGCACATTTTAAGCAGAATCGGTGATAAACGGGGATGACACATTCAGATTTTCTGAAGTTAACTTCTACACAAGAGTTAGCAGTGCCCCTCTAAACACTAGGACAGGGCACAAAGATGCTGCAGAAAGCTTTCAGTAGTGGTACCTCTCTTTCTCATAGGATTGTTTTTTTTTTTTTCCCACCATTTGCAGAAAAAAAACCAAAATCAAAAAACAACCAAGCACATTCACCAGTACATACACACAACTGTCTATCAGATATCTATCAGCTGGGAAGAATGGCTGTCACACCAGAAGGCCGTGCCACCACTCAGCAAGACCTGGAAAGGCTGGAGAGTTGAACAGAAAGGAACCAGACGAGGTTTCGCAAGAGCAAGGGTTTTGCACCTAGGCAGGAATAACCGCATGCCCTGGTACAGGCTGGGGGATGAGTTGCTGGAGAGGAGCTCTGAGGGGAGGGACCTGGGTGTCCTGGTGGATGACAGGCTGGCCATGAGCCAGCAGTGTGGCCAAGAAGGCCAATGGTATGCTGGGGTGCATTAAAAAATGCGTGGCCAGCAGGCTGGGGGAGGTGATCCTCCCCCCTCTACTGCTGATCCCTTAAGACAGGCTTTTTGCTTTTTCACACATGTGTCCCAAGGAACAGCAGAAAGTGAAGTTGCCTATCTAGAATAGATAAGTTCTCTTGGGGATTTGTACTTGAAAATGTACCCGAGGGGAAAAACAAAACAAAACAAAACAAAAAAAAAACAAACACCAAGCCAAACCACCAAATCTTGCCTAGACAGTATGTTCACAAATGTACCATTAATAGCAAGAGAACATGAGGTCACATATATGGCTTAAGCCCTAAAGAGATGCTGCTCTGGGAGAAAACACAGACAGAAGCTCAAAAACGACTTCATTTACTATCTGTAGTCCCAGCAGCCCAGAGCCTGATAAAGCAAAAAGAAAAAATGGTTTGGGCAAGAAAATGAGCAAAGGACTTACGGCAGTGCAGCTCAAGCAGGCTGACAAGGTGGGTTTGTTGCTCTAGCCAGAGAGGAGGCATGGGCTGTGGAAGGAGGGAAGAGCATAAGCAGCAGCTCTGTAATCCCAGGAGGCAAAAGTGGATTTCACTTTTCAGGTCTTTGTAGCCTTCTTTCCTATTAAACCTGAATGTGAAGTGGCTTCCAAGCTTTTTGACAAAAGGCAAAACTGAACTAAATTCAGTACTTAAGTAGCCTCAGAATGGTTTCTGCAGAGGACAAGAGGAAGGATGAGAAGAAAGAACTGGAAAGTCTCCAAGGCTCCAAAGGATGAGGGAATGAACAGGGGTAGGAGAGGAATATTCACCCCTTAGTAATACTCATTCTCCTTCAGTTGAGAACTACTTTGGAAAGCTATTTTATAAAAAAATAACATCTTACAGCTGATTTCACTGGTAAACAAGCTGAGGCACAAGAAATTGCAGTGATTTGCATTTTATTTGGAAACAGGGACTCTTCTACTGAGAGAGGTTTGGGCAAATTTCTTCATTCCCAGAAAACAAGTTATTACTCCCCTTGCTTTCTCTCACTTTGGTCATATGGTTCTGTTGCTGGCATTTCACAGCCTTATCTCCAGAGTTAAAAGTATTCTTGGCATACTCTATTCTTATCCTCTTGCATGAATGAATAAAAATAAAATAAAACAAAAAACCATCACACGTCACCTTAATGGCAACTCATAAGAAATTGAAACGTGTCTCCAACAGATGTCACACAGTCAATTCCCCAAACTACTGCAAATTTTTTACCTGTGCTTACTCAGAATCATCCTTCTAGTTAATCGCACTTTTCCTTTCTGGCTTACTACTTTTATTTCAACCTACCATGGAAAAAGAGAGATGATTATTTATTTACTTATTCCTCCCCTTCAAATTCTACATATCTGAAATATGCTATTGGGCCTTCCCTTGGTCTCTTCTGTAGAAGCAGAAGCTCAAAATCTACCATTTATCTCTTGGTAACTAACAATTTCTGTTCAGTCTTACTGAATTCCTTCTACAGTTTGTCTGCATGCCTCATAGAGCATGACAACCAGAACTGCTGCAATGAGAAATTGAGACCTTACCAATATTAAGCAGGGTTACATCAGGAGTCATCAACTTTCATACCCCTCAGAAGAGGTTTGTAGTTTTTAAAACAGACTGACACTCGGTTCTGGTTCAGTTTGGGATTTACTGCAAGACTATTTTTGTTGCTGTTTGTTACTTCCCTCCCATCAAAAATAGGGGTTACTCTCTTTTTATAACACACTCTCTCTCTCTCTCTCTCTCTCTATATATATATATATTATATACACACACTAAGAAAGTTTCACGTCTCTCAGCTGGTCAAGATCCTTTTGAACTGCAATCCATGAAACTGAATACTTATGTTCCTCCCCTGATCTGTACGATCTGCAAGCATAATAAGCATACTCTCTATCCCAAATAAGGATGAAAATACTGGATAGCACAGACTTAGATCCATGTAAAAGCACACGCTAACCAGACATATTTTAACAACAATTACTAAGAGATTTTTATAGTCTGTTAGCTTTACAAAAAAAAAAATTAAAAAAAATTATTCACCCACTCGATAGCATTCATGTAGCCCATACTTCCTCACTTATTCATGAGCATGGCATATTTGATGTGAAAAATTTCAGACAGGCTGTGGTTTTAATATATACTTCTGCTTGTTAACTTCTTTGCCCAGAAGCCTTGTTAATTGTTCTGGTTTGACACAATTTGCTTTTGAGAAATCCATTCTGGTTGCCACACATTTCCTTGCATTCTCTTACGTATCTATAAAATATTTGACTGTATGCTCCCAGTATTTTTCCAAGGCAGGACTTTAAGCAGACGAAGTACCTTTGCTCCTCCTCTTTCCCTTTCTGAAAACACACATTGCTTTCGTCTTTTTCTGCTACTCTGGAACCAGACTTAACCTCCATGAGTTTTCAAAAATGACAAATAGCTTTAAGAATGTTCCAGCCAGCTCTTTAAGCGTTGTAGGGGGCCATCTGATTTGAAGATTCAGCTCCTCCAGGTACTCCCTAGCCTACTTTTTCCTGTTCTAGCCCTGGATCTCACTCTTCAGTGGCTGAGATAAAGTCTGGTTGCGACATGATCCCAGCTGACCCTTTCAGTGAAGATTAAAGCAAGAAAAAGCATTAAAGCATGTTGCCTCCTCTAGGTCATCTATTAAGAGTTTCTCCCCTCTGCTGTAAAGCAAACTAATACTCCTCCTCTGGCTAACAATGCTTTAACAGTTTGTTATCCATGTTGTCCCTTGCTAACTGCACCTCAAAACACAAGTCTCTTCTTCTCTGCTACATGTTTTACTTTTTCCATCACACTTCAGTCTGTGTGATTTTAGAGAAAGCCTAACACAGGTATTCTGGTACATGAAAGGAGATTTTCTTCCTAGCTGCGCCAATATATGAGCTTCTGCATGAAAAATGTCATACTGTTATCAATTTTTCAGTATTAGCAGAAACAGAGGTATCATATAAACAATGGTTTAATCATTTATTGATTGGTGCTTCAACATTATCTGACTCTGCAAAAAGAACCTCTCCTGAATATCATTGTTTTTACTTATATTAGACACTGCAACACTGCTGATTTTGTAGACTTGAGGTTAGGGATGAAAATAGGTGTAAAAAAGCAAATTAACTGTAAAGAAAATGCTATCAAAATAAAATAGCATAGCACTTCTAGTGTTTCTTGGTGGAGCTACTTAGAGGTGGGGAGCTTGGGGGGAGCTACTGAAACATTGCCCCTAAGGCCTGTCGACAGCGAGGGCACTGTCTGGGCCCTGTGGTTTGAGAAAGTGAAAGGAGAAGGGGAGAGAAGACTCAGGAAGGGGAATAAGAGGGAAATGTTATGAAGGGAGATGACTGCCACAGCAAGCGGGAATAAGAGAAAGGACAAATATTTTGCTACCTTCGGGGCCTGAAAGAGCTCTTGGTACCTCCATCTTTCAAACGCGAAATTTATTACTTACGTCTCAGAAATTATTTTTTTCTTCTCCAAAATATGTGTGAAAGAACACAATAAGCAGGAAGGAAACAGAAAAAGAAAAAAAAAAAAAAAACCCATAACCCAGCAACAACAAAGCAATAGGCTGTAGCCTTTTAAAGCTTATTTAAATCTTTCAGCAGAACTGCTTTCTGGTATTGGAGTCTACTACTGATCCTTACCAGAGTGAAACCATTCCTACGGTCAGGGGCAAAAATTGCAAACGTGTTTCCTATTTGTGCCTGTATCAAAACAAACTGGATCAATTTTTCTGCATGTTTCATGGATGTAATAGGAAATGATGAAGAAAAGGTTTCAGAAGAGATTATTTCTGTTTATCTCAAGTTGGGAAGAAAACAAATTAATAATTTGCAAACCAACCAGAAAGCAACCTTGAAATGCCACTGGTCATCAATTGTTGCAAGAAAGGAAAAAGAAAATGCAAAAGGAACCAAAGGGTTACATTTTACAGTCAAGAAAAGAACAGCTTCTGTATAGAAGAAATGTTTGTTTTATACTCAGTGTAGATGCTGTTCAAGCAAAATTGTCAGTATATTAATATAAAATGTCTGAAAATATTCAACATGATTTTATAAGACCGGCAAAAACAAAACAAAGGGAAGCGTGATGTTTGTGGGCTTTTTCCTCCAGCACAACCACGCGAGCTGAGCTGTGAAACTGTGATGGAAATATTAGAGCTGTTGTGCCTGAAAAAACGTAGTGATCATTTCATTCTTTCTGTCTTTTAATGCTCCAGGGTTTTGGAGACGAATAGGAGCAATAAGTTCACTTTGCAGAATTAATGCTGTAATTCTTTATCATAAGAGCAGAGCATTACCTCAATCTGATTTTTCTACAAAATGGTTCAAAGTCTATTTTTAATGATGGCCCTAATTTGTTAACACCTTTTAAATTATTAATCCCCTTTATATTCAAGTAGTTATTGCATGTCATAACAATGTATCTATGCGGGGAAATTTAATAGTATTTTCTGCATGTCAAGAAAAGGCTTGTTCTGCAAAATGCTATTAAAACTGATAATGAGCTAAATATTTGCCATAGCAAACAGTGAAATTACTATATCAATCAACTTTGGGTTCTCTTATTCAATAAACAAAATTTAACCTATTAACTTTGCCTAATTTTAGGCAACAAAATGCTTGTTTTCAGGCATATCTTGCCTCTGACTTCATATCTTTATCATCTGATAACTACATTTTCCAGGCCAATTAAGCCGTTGCTTCGAATCAGATGTAGTAATATAAGCATTCTATTCTGTCTAGAATGCAACTGTATTACTAAACCCCGAATGTGATTTTCACCGAGCAAACTTAGACCGCATTTTAAGGCACGCATACATCAGAGTGAAATGATAAGCTGTGTTCCCGAAGCCTCCTTTTGCATTACAGAAGAAGGAAAATAAATAAAGAAATAAACAGATCCAAGGGATTTTTCAGAAAGTCAAAGAGTCAAATAAAACCCTACGTCACACATCTCCAGCTCTTCAAATTTCAGTCTGCGTGGCAGGATGTTTGTGTTAATATCTTAAGGAAATAAGTTCACAACTATGATGCTAACCTCATCACTGGCAGGCACACGGAGGAGAACATCCTCTCCCCCGAGCACCTGAGGGATCTAAGGGATTTGAATGCTGACATCCGATTCAGCCAGAAAAGAGGCTCCGACTCCACAGAGCGCACGAGCTGAACCGGTTTAGGGCATAAGGAGCCTCGCCTCAACAGCCTGCTGCTGTGTGATGCTCCTTCTCACGCCTAAGTAAATCTATACTCCTGCTTCCCTGCTTTTCTCAGTGCAAATTGCAGCGTGATCAAGAGGGAGCAAAGCGCACCCTCTAGAGGCTGAAGGTAACCCCGGGCACGGCTGCAAACCGCCAGCACCTCGTCCCCACACCCCGGGCTGTCTGTGGTCCCAGATCACCTCCTGCAAGCAAAACGACGAGCGACACTCACGACACACGTATTAAAAGCACCAGATTGGCACTGGGGTCTCGACATTAAAACACTAGCGAGGAATGCTCCCTTCTCATATTTTACACCTTGCTGCTGCTGTAACGTGTGAGAAAGAATCCTCATTTAATTTAACTAAGGGCAAGAATACTAATAGGCTATTTTTTTCTGCATAAATTACACAAAGAGTTGACTTAAAAGTACCAAGAACAATAGCATCTCAAGTTAATTTGCTTACACTTGGCTCCCCAGTAAAGCACTCAATTAAGAAATATTTCTCTGTTAAAGATTCATTAATCATTATGAATAATAAGAACTGGTGATTTTTACATGGGTACTAAGGAGTGGCCATAACTACACGTAACATCCTAAGCTCTTCCTCGATTTTCTCTGGTTCTCAAGATAGACTCAATTTTCATGCACAAGTCACATGAAAAACTGCACTCGGTGTAACCAAGGCTGTGTACACAGTAGGAATTTCTGTGTAAAAACTACTAAGTAATAGCAGCAATTATCCCACCAGGGAACATAGCAAAACGGGGAAATTCTTAATTACCTTAAGGTAAAATTAAAAAGAATGCCTCATTTACAGGAGGACTGCTGTTGAAAGTTCGAAAGCAGTCCCACTAATGCTGCGGTGACATGCAACATGTAAAAAAGTACCATTAGAGGCTACAAGTTTCAGTTCAAATGCATTTTAAAACCACACATCACAGTCTCATCTATTTCCGTTTACAGTATCACTGATGTGACAGGAAAATGAGAATGAAAGAGCAACGACTGTAACAGGGGAGAGTTACTCCCTTCTGTCGTACATTGCCAAGGCAGAGAAGTACACCATGGAAAGTACATCATACAGAGACACACACCACCAGCCAGCCAAACCCAACCCTTTGAGGCAGCTGTGACAAATAAGCCAGTGGCAACAACTCTGGACTGATCTTCGGGCCAATCTTCAATGCGATTTTATTTGCTAACGATGATTTGATAATAACACAGCATATGAAAAGTAAATTTCTCTAGTCTGAGATCTTAACAATACAATGTTTAGCAAAACAAACACGAAAGAACATGATGGGTCTCAAGTAGATACAAGAACCATGCAATTACCAGATATATATATTTTGTGCAGCCTGGAGAACTGCAGTGAAACCAGTCAATAAAGACAGCCTTGGAATAAGAAAAGAACTATGAAGAGTCAGGAAGAATCCAGAGACTTAACTGAGCTTTGTGGAAGGCAAAATTAAAACAAAAAAATACGCAAGACCCCCATTATCCCAAACCATCAGTTATCCATTTTGAAAACGTGACCTTTAATTTAATAAATGGAATTCAAAAAAGTTTCACCTATGTCTTGCAGCAAATGATTCAAATCACAATTAAAACATCACTGCTGGAAGGAAGCTTTTATTTTTTTCAGTATACTGTAATTACAAGGTCAGGAAAAACACAAAACATTCCCCTCCTTAACTAAATGCAAGTGTTTATGTCAGATATTAGCAGGTCCTAGATATTTATCCTTGAATACAACTATAATGATGACCACAAAGGTCAGGTTTCCAGAAATGGGTAATGGACAATGTGTCTCATTTTGTGTGACACTAGACAAAGTTCACAATTTTCTTCGTCAGGAACAACCCTCTCCAAACACACACGGCATCATCTCACAGAAAAAATAAGCAACACAGTGTGCACCTCTGCAGTTCTTGGTGTACATATAAGGAGAGGAGAAAAAAAAAAACAACACATCACTTTCCTCAAGAGAGAGACTGTCCATCAGTCTGGAGCAGAGTGGGATGACTGAGATTGGTTGAAGAAAATCAAGCAGACATCTATCTCATGTGGAGTGAAAGAACATGATAAAGATCAACTAACAGCCTGGCTGCAGTTACTTCCACAGAATACTCCTGCTCAACTATGATGAAGCCATTTTCCTAAAGCAGTGTCTCCTCGAGAGGAATGCTTGCTGGATGCAGTTTGAGTGGGTTTTACTGATGATTTGATCTATCTGAAGATTGATGCTTTTTTATACTCTGTCTTCCTTTAGTTATTACTTCTTCAAAGGACACAAATATAGATAGTCTGAGACATTATTCATGAAATAATTTTATGCAAACAGTAGCCTTGCCAGCTTCTAGAAGCTTCTCCGTAGGACACAGTAGCTTACACTAAGGGAGGCATCCATGGTTAAATCTCAGCATAGAAAATGGAAGTGACTTTTAGGAAAGAATTTGACCTGAGAACCTGGAGCAAGGGAACTGTTGTAGGTGAGATTACTAGAAGAGCTTCAAGGCCATAAAAAAAACAAACAAACAAAAAAAACCCACCAAAACAACGTAAGTTGCATAAGAAAAAAGAAACAACATCAGCTTGATGAGAAGGAAATAAAAGCATTTCATAAGGGCCCAAGAGACGATCCATTTGGCTTGCAAATATATTTTTTGCTTTCTTTTTATAAAAGAGGCAAAATGGGACACAGTACAGTCTTATGAGAAGTAAGAGTTGTGAAGGCACACAGAAGTACCACGATTTAATTTAATTATGGATATGGATTTAATCACTGAACTCTGAACCTGGACGAAAATCAGTATCTTGTTCCTGAAGTATCTAAACCCAGGCTAGGATAAATAAAATACTGTTCATATCTCATATCTGTGGCTATAGAAGAAGCATCTTCAACCATAAGAAAGAATTTAAAGCACTCCTTTTTAGTTCAGTTACATCTCTGGCAAGAGATGAAATGAGAGAGGATTAACTCAACAAGATGAATTCAGAAATTTGGCCGCTTTTCTGCTTTAGGAACTTCTTTAAAAGGAAGTATCCTGAATTATGTAAGAGATGCTGAATAACAAAGTTTTCCAGCACTTAGTGAGACCATCTGAGAATAAGCAGGATTCATTCCCTCCACATTCGTTGATTTCTTGCTGGTGAAACCCCTCTTCTTCATATTCTTTTGGAATGGGCAGCTGTCTACTGATTACTGTGCTCAGATGACTGATATGGACTAGTCTTATTGGGTAATATAACTGGAAAATGCCTAAAAAGAAAACACGATCCTCACATCTGCCTTCCCCCAACAGACATGCTTGTGAAAAGGAACTACATTCTTTCATATCTAATCAAATATCTAGAGTATGCAACTCCAACAGACTTCTCAGAAACCACTACTTTTTTTTTTTTTCTAATCCCCAGCACATCAGAAAATTCCTTTTTTTCCAGGGTAACTGTAAAGCTAGAGGGAATAAATTTCACATTCTTACTGGACAGAACAGATACTGAGTTTGAACAGTAGAAAAAAAAAACAAACGTATTATAACTGATGGTTCATGAATGCTATGGAAAGTTCATCACTAGGTATTTTCCAAAGACAGGCAAGACAAACTTCTCTTGGATATGAAAAATACAGTTCCTCCTGCCTTGGGGCTGCAGTAGATGACTGCTTAACATCCCTTCCATTACTGTTTTCTGTGATCCTGTGTTTATTGTTCTGGCTCATTAAATTCCACAGTTCTGGAAATGACTAGACGTGATACTGCCAAGGTGATCTGGGTATCCTCAAATTAACCCCACAGGCTTTGGCACTGAGAAAAGGAAAGAAAGCCAACTGCTCTTTGCAATTTCCCAAGCCTGCCTCTTGATCCTACCAGTTGGCATCCTGTCAAAGTAAGACTGAGCTTGTAAATCTCTGTGTTTAAATGAATCAAAGTCCCATCATTATGTTAGAACCAGATAATTTAATAAAGATTATACCTATGTGGAAACTGTGTGTAGCTTTGATTGCCCTATCCAAATATGTCTAAAGTACCTAAAACCATTGTCTAATCCCTTTATCATATTCAACCCTCATGTTCTGGGCTTTTGCATCTTCACAAGAGGCTTAGATTACAGTTTTCTCCGTCAGAGGATTATTTTTTCCACTTTATGGACCCAACTGAGGACAAACGTTTTGCTAAAATTGTCACTGACATGCACTAAAAGAAAGCCAGAGAGCGTACAGTTGAAAGGAGTTTTACAGTATATGATAACAAAAGAACCGAGTGAAAATTAATGCTAATTATACTAATAAGCTTAAATTAAAATATTATAATACAGCTGGGATCAGACAACTAAGTAGCAGTTCCAAAAGGAGACAACACATTGGCTTCTGTTTCAGCCTTACCAGCTGAACTCAGCTTTAACTGTCCTTACTCAGATACAGATAAACTGTTAAGACAGTAAAAGCCCCAAATAGAAGGCTAAGGACACATTAGGTACTACAGTGGACCTACTGAGTCAGTGCAAGCTGAGCGTTTTAAAATGAAATCGTTAAAAGAAAATTAACAAACATATATACATATAGCCTTAGGACATGTCGCCTTCAAAACAAAAAACAAAAAAACCCACCTCACTTACCCTGTAAGAAAAAAAACAACAACAACAACAAATGCACACAACAAAAAGCACCACATAAAACAAAGCAAACAAACAACAAAAATACCTTTTAAACGCTGATCTAAGCTTAAGGCTACCTCAAAACATACCAGAAAACAGAACCCGCTGGAAAGGATTGATGCAGGCACAATTTGTTGCAGCCCATAACAATGTGCATCTATCTATCCATACAATATATACACACATATGCATATACATACATATACACCACACACACACACTGTGTGTATGTATATTCCGTAGAATGCAATCAAGCATTAGAGTTCAAAAATTCCTTGAAAAACTTAAACGTCTGGGCGGTAACCACCCAGATTCCTTACTTAAATGGGGGAAAATAATCTGAGAATAAGACTTATTCTCTCTTTAATCGAAGACTAAAAGGGATTAATCGCTGCCTTCGTCCATTTGCCAATTGTTGACAGCTGTCAATACAGGGATTTGATTTCTTTATCCAAGCATCACAAACACTGCATTAGGGTCTTCAGAGAAAGATCGCGACTGTGAGAGCAGCAGTTTCACTGCCCCAACTCAATTACTGCATTCTTGAACTGCAATGTATTCATTTGCGGGCACTGGGGCAGCCAGTGGGAGGGTATTGATTGGAGTATAATGTCATCTGTAGCAGCGAGAGTAAGATGAAAAGTGTTTTCTGCTTAATGGCTGGTATTAAGTAGGTGGGAACGGCTTCTAATTAGCCAACAATTGCCGTGTTTCTCAGTTTCCCTCCTTTCCCTCCTCCTGTCGGTCACCAGCTGCCAATCTCCCTCTCCTTTTCCCTTTTTGTGTGGAGTTCATTGCACACTGCAGTGAAAGCCTTTGTTTAAAAAAGAGGGCTCCCAGGGTCTCATCTGCCAGGGTACAGCTTGCTGCCTGCGATGAGTAGCAACTGTCAGTTTATTTTATCTCAACCTTTTCATCATTCTGCTGAAACTGGTCGAGTGAAACCACCTGAGAGACCTGAGGATTCAGTACCTACAAGTCATTAGCCAGGACTGCTCAGTCTCTCCCCACACAGCAAGTCAACTGAACACTGCTTAAAATGTAGTCCACTTTAACCCCGTATTTTCCTACGGATGCATCAGAACTCCGTCGCATCTTCCTGATTTTGAAGTCCAAGATCATTCCTTAAACATGATACAACTACAACAAGCAAGCAATTTAATTTTCTGTGATTCTCAACAAACGTGCTCAAGGATCACTCTTCAGAAATACAAAACATAATATACTAAAATCCTCTTAATTAGAATGCCTTTAATGTGAGCCTCCTTCTTACCTGAACTGAGTTACGTCCCCCACTATGAATATCATACTCAGCAACTCTCCCAATTATTTGAATGCTGCTTACCCAGAGTGTTGATAATGCATCAAAGATACAAGGGACATATTCCTCCCTCAGGAATAATTATATTGTGATAATTATATTGTCTAAGTCACAAAAAATCAACAAGATTTTTTGGGATGTAATAAGTTTTAGTATACCTATAGCATTTCCCTCTCTTTGTCGTCTAGATTCTCTCTTTGCATGGACATATATATACAGAAACACATGCACGCACCTTCTGAAGAGATAATATAATTGCAGTATAATCATTAAAAAAAAAAAAGTATGCAAAAGAATTATTTTGTTTTAGATCAAAATCAAACAAAATCGACATAAATCAATTTCTGAAGTCACTAGCCTGAACAGTCTTCCTCGGGTGATCACAGCTAACTTGTTGCAGTCATTACTAGCAGTTTTAATGTAGCAACCGAAGTATTGCTTTACTCCATGTAAACAATGAGCCCTTTCATAGTACAGAAGAAATTCTAAGAACACAGAATGAGTTCTTTTCTAATATTTCATTTGATTTCCTCACGTTCGCAATAATCCATTTTTCATACCAATTCTCTTCTGGCTTCAGCATAATCACACATACTCAAATGAGTATCAACAACCAAAAACCATGCCATTGTCTTTTTTCTTACTCTCAGAACTAAACAAAGTTCCAACGTAAGCTCAATTCTGAGCAAAGATGCATCTTAAGACTGAAATACTCTGGAGTCCAAGAACAAGGCTCCACATGACCCTAAAGTGACATTTTCCACTAGGAGAAAAATCAGAAGGAAAAGAGAAAGTTGCAAGTGTTGCGCTCAGGACAAGAAATCAATGACAACTCGGAACTGCCAACACCGTGCAGCAGGCACACCTCTTCCCTCCTGGTTTTGATCAACTATAACATCAGTTTTCCTTGGCAATAACTACTGTGGCACGATCTGGAGTTCTATGTCTCCGACTTTTTGGGTACACAGAATAATCACAGCAAGGCTACAATATTAGTTGTTTTTTCAGGTTCCACCTTATATCAGCAATGGGCTGAATGCACAGTACTAAGAAGCTTCACTGAGATGTGTAGACATAGACAGCTAGATGTCTAAGCAAAACTCACTGTGCTCATAGGATTTGTAAAGAGCAGGCAATATGAATTGCACCTTAAAAAAAAATAAAAAAAAATGGTTGGAGTATCTCCTTTCACAGGTATTATATTTAGCACACGAATAAGCACAAGGTTTAGATAAGAGAGGTGCTGGTCACTTTCTGTTCCTGTTTCAAAACCTACTTCATGCCTCATATGAAGTGATACCAGCTACACTATGTTTAACTAACATCCATAGCAACTACACATCTAAATTATGACAGATTCTTTACGAAAAATGAATTGCATTAAAACATTGTAGCAACCATGGAAAAATATGAAAAAACACTGCTTCAAAACAATTTTGCATTGGTCTACGCTAATCAATGACTCCCAAACTTATTGATATCAGTATAATAAAATAGTAGCAACATGTCCAAAGTGATCCACTTCAATGACACAGTACAGAAAATATGACATAACTACTTGACTTCCTTGCAAGACTTGTACAAAACCTTTAATGAGAATATTCTATGTTAGAGATAATACTGAATGCTTAACTGAGCGAGGAGAAACAGGTGGATGAGCCTGGGGGAATGATCATCTACTTAAGCATGGGTTTGTATCTCCAAGCTAATTAATCACTTAGTTGTATACTTCAGTGCAGTCAATCCATTTGCACAGGAGATAAAGATCTCTTCATGGGCTATTTTTACTTTGCAGTTTTCTATTAACCAACTTGCCAAGATGCTGAATACGAAGCGTGATTCTTTCCAAAGCATGCTCGGATCATAAAGTAATATAAATGCAAAGCACGAAGAATAGTGCCAAAACAGTGAGTATGAGAAAACTGACACACCACTCTTAAACAAATCTATTGATTCAGCAGGAAGCTCAAGAGAGATACCTTATAAGGTGCAGATTGAGATGCTAGCTACTGAGTAGAGAGCTAACTGACTCATGTTCCTTAAACATTGACTGCAAACACACATAAAATTGGGGTTCAGAACGAAGGTGAGGAGCCATAAAGGGAGAAAAATGTGCAATACAGAAGTGGAGAATGGGAGAGAGAAAAAAGGAGAAATAGGGCACAGATAGGGAAGGAGGACAGAGAAATGGAAAAGAACCGTTTCAGAAACTGTTGTCAAAAGTCTCAGAATATGCCTGATGATTACAGAGAAGAATAAATAGAAGTGGATTTGCAGGCAAAAGTAGTATGGTTTCATAAATCCATTAATCGTGGAAGTACATTTTGCTTTAATGAACAGACAGGACTGACTTTTAGAATAAGCAAATCTTCAGATCACAGTCTTACTGAAAAAAACAGTTTGTTACTTAAATATAGAGTGAACATGAAAGGATATGCCTAAGCAGAAAAGCCATCTTAGGGGAAAACAAACAAAACAAAACATGAAAACAAAGATGCAGAAAAGAAATCTGTCTTTGGAGACCAATGAGAAGGAAGGTGTTTGATACTGTGACACCTGAGATGACCCAAGGTTTCTGGTGCAGAAAACACACTGAGAACAGTTTCTTTATCTTGGCTTTGATTTTGTGCCCCGAGATTGCTTGGGAGCTTTTGGTAAGGATGGATTTGCAGCAGAGAACTGTTTTAATGTTGGCCTGAGGTCAATCTCTCTCAGTTGGCATGTTTGCAGATAGCACCAATAAAAGGAATAAAAGGCTTTTTATGAAGTCTAAATGGCAAAAATCTTCTCAATTAAACAAAAAACCAAACAAACAAAAAAACAAACCCAAAACCATGAAAGTCTGCTCTTTGGTCCTTTCTGAGGATCAATTTTCCCTTCTGAAAACAAGAACATAAAACCACCAGAGACACCTCTGTTCACAATTACTGTAAAGGACTGGGGCCTGTGATGACACTCGTGGAGAAGCCCTAGGGCCACATTAAAGCTCGCCAACCAGTTATTCCTCCTTGGCCCCACAACTATCTGGGGACTGCCAGTGCACTGCAGCTGCCATATATTCTGCTTCGTGATTCTTCTCTTTGTAAGTACATTTCTTAGGCTCCTGCACTGCAGGCAAACTTTTTAGTTCTAGGTATATCCAAAACAAGGATATCTCCGGACGTGATTTAATGTGGCTGAGTAAGGGCTGCTGATTTTTTGCTCCACTTCAGTGCTCCACAGGATCAGAACAGAACTGACCTCCGGCCCTGAGGATTCTCACTTGTTAAATTGATAAGAAATTCAATTTTTGATGGGAATACTGTGCAATTACACTAGTTCAGCGCATACAGCTACACTCAAGGGTCTGACAATATAAAATAGTTTCAACTCCACTGTCAGTATTTGTTTTCCATAGGAACTAACAATCCATCTTACTTAGAAAACCATCTTCTGCTGATCTAGAAAGACTGCCTTAGAAAACACAGCTGGATGCCAACAACATTTAACACAAGGATGCCTCCAAAGTAAATGTACGTCAAGATTTAGATGTTTCCATAGGGTGGCATAAAAATTCAGAACACATCCAAATTCTGCTCTGGTTGAGACACACTTATGTAAGTGTAGATGACAAGGACACACACAATCACATCAGACAGAATGATATTGAATTTTTTAAGTTGTAACACCACTCAGACATGCAAAGACCGCCAACTCTTAGCAAAGCTCATGAAGACATTTCTCCAAACACTGGGTGTTTGGGTTCTGCGAACCCTCTTCTGAAATCTGGTATTGCTCATCCACAGACATGACCTAAATCCAACCTTCTGTGGAAATTACCAATTACTGAAGGCAGTGTTTATAAAATCACAGGACAAAAACCATACAGTGCCTACATACAAAACACAAGAATACTGACTTTCTGTGCTACTGTATTATGTTTTCTCAAACTTCAACCATCAGCAGAAAACAAAACAAACTACCTCACTGACCGAAAAATCGACGCTGATGTTTAAAATGCATTCTTAGACTCTTCACAGGTGCCTCCAGTGTCTGATCACAATGTGCCAAATAACTTCCTTGTCACCCTTACTTAGTTCATCTCCTCCTACTTGATTCTTTCTATGGTCCAATCAATAATCACCTTTGCTTCCTAAAAATATTTGACAGTTCTTGTAGTTTACTATTGTTCTTGTAGTTCAGGTAAGTGCACCATATCTTTTCTTTCTCTTATATGTTCTCATATCAACAAACCTGACACCACAGACGAACATGTACTAGGATAAACAAAGTACAATTTATAATGCATACCACCTTAGGAAATCAAAACCATTTTTCATTAGGAAATTCAAGTATTAACCGACACCATTTACTAATGGAGGGAAGCCAAGATCTGCAATGTTAGAGGTATTCCTGGAATTAGCTTACTTTAGAAAGAAAAGGAAAAAAAAAAAAAAGCACTTTATTACATTATGTGGCAGACTATTCTACTGCTGGACAGTATTATCATTATAGCACATAAATTACACGGTCGTGGTATAAGTTACAGTAGAGAAATTTTAACAGAATTTGTTTAGTGCAGTCTTTCCTCTTACATTTCACTTCTGATTCAATGACCCTTTAGGGATGACCCTTTATTAAAGAAGGTTGAAGTCATAGATAAGCGCAATCTAAAATTAATCTGGCAAGGCTTCCATTCTTTGCCATGTTAATTTTATTTCAGCCAAATCTTTAAAGAATATGAATAGACAGCATGACAATTCGACCTCTTAAATGACAGTACATACCATAATACGCACAAGTCATTTTTTATTTCTTACATCTCTGAAAGTGGGAGAAAGAATATTAAGGGACTACATATTTGGGAGTTTGGAAGGAAGCTTGTTCCAAAGCATTTTCTAAGCTATAGTTTTAGCTGGTGCGTGCATTTTAAATCACACTGAAGGCTGCTCAGGTGTAGAATGCTAGAAATGGTTCAGATAATGTTGAAAAATGGAAGTGTTAATAGGACAAGATAGTTACATTGAATTTGCTCATAATTATATTGATCTCAAGACTTCATAATTGATGGTAGGAGGCGAGACAATCACTTATGCTGTGAATGTAATATTACAAAACAAAACAAAAAAAAAAAACATAATAACAGAAAAAAGGGCATATAGAAAACCCCACGGTCTCCTGCTGAAGCATAACCCTGCCAGATGCAATGACCAGGATGAAGAGTTACCGCACTCACAGAAAACACAATTCCTCAGCAACATTACATGTGATCAATATCCAAAATTTGATCCAAATTTTTTCAAATTCTTTAATTGTTCCATTCCCTTTCAGAAGGCAACAAGTCAGTATTTCTCAGGCCTTTCCATAAATAATCTTTCTCCTCGGAAAATACTGTGTTTTCTTTTTTTAGTCTTTAAAGTGGAGTCACAAGCATTTTCCCCTCCTGATTCTGTTGATAATGATTTTGTATGCTTTAGACAAAACAAAGATAAAAAGAAACCAAAAAACATAACACATTTGTTCTTGCAGTGGCATCCCACAATAGCATAAACTCTTACAAGTAAAGTCAGGTAAATGAGTCAAAAACAGCAGAAAGAAAGGCATTTACCTTTGCATTTATGAATACGGTTTTCTGACAATCACATCCCTTTTTTCTGTGACAACTTTGGTCAAAACATCCATTTTATTAATTACTCAGTTTACTTCAACTTTCGTTTTAAGTTTCTACCTGCCCAGTTATTGAAACAATGGCTGGAAAAAAATAAGCCTTTGCTGAAAGACATAATGTATCTGGCAGTACTTGAATATAAATGTTATCGCTCCTCGAGCGGTCTAAATATTTATTTTGCTTAAGCCTGCAGAAACTGGATTCTTTTTTTTTTTGTCATAGAAAAAAATATCCAGTCAGAACAGTTAGAAATGAAAACTTATTACCTTCCTTCATCCTTTCATTAAATTCCCCTGTGGATTAAGAACTATCACTGTATCTTGTCTTGAGCAGTTTTATCCTCAAAAAGACTGAGAAAAATCTAGCAGATTATCAAGGCTGAGCTGTCTGAAAGAGGAAGAAAGACTGTTCTATTATCGCAGCAGGAACGTCCAAAGCAGTAAGTTCATCATAGGATGCACAGACATCCTGCTGGAAGATAGAATAAAGGCTGTACCTGGAACTCAAAGCTAGTGAATCCTAACGTTGAAAAGGTGCCAGGTTGTGTTTTGCCAGAGAAAAATATTAACAACGTAATGCCAGCACCAACTAGAGATTTGGCACACAGAACATGAAGAATGTTACAGATTGCGCTGACAGTGTGACACTATGTTTTCCTGGATGTAATCTGGGTATCTTGAGAGTGAGCTTGGAGCACTAATGAGAAAAATGATATTGAACTGGAAGAGCTGTTAAATATGCAGTAGCCATAGGGTTCCCGGAGTTTACTGGAACTAAAATGAAAATTGTAATGCCATCAGTAACAGTGTAAACTAGGTAGAAATGCTGAAGGTAGAGAATCTCAGCAGGCAAAGCTTGTTTCTGCTACCACGCTTGCCAGGACATAAAGAGCTTCTCTAATAACTCTCTTTTTATCCCTGAAGTCTTGTTAAAGAGGAGAAAGAAACTTGAGCTTAAAGGAACACACACATTTCAGGATACAAATGAATATCACAACTGGCTAGAGAAAACTGTGTGCAAAAGCTGAATGGAAAACCTTGCACGTGCAAGAAGTAAAGAACACGTTGAAGATACGAAGACTGTTCTATTCCTTCAGGTCTCCACTTGTTTTGTTTTGTTTTTTGCTGTTGAGATTGCTGACTTTTGTTGCCTTCCTCTTTGCTGCAGATACAGGTAATGTTCTTCATATGAAACACATGTAAAGTTTCTTGAAATTGAGATCTTCCACCATCTCTGTTGACATATTCTTGTCATCCTCACTACATTCTGCTCCGAAGGTCTAAAAACTCACTTATTTGCAGTAGACACCATCAAGTTAACTCTGCCAGGTAGCAAAACTTGTTTCCAATAATGCTGGGTATTCGCTGATCAAGGAAAGCAATTCATAATATATATAATGCATAATCACTAAAGAATGAACTGCCTTTTAACCATCACTAGAAAACGAAACAGTTCTTGTCTCTTTCAGCATGCTGATGAATGTACTGAACTCACAGCTCACCCTTATTTCCAGGGTCTGATATCCTGACACCTATTAAACAGCTAATATCTTCAATTACCAGGCTATTCTGTATACACAGTTAATTACCAAAACTATTCTCAACTTTCCCTGTTCTAAGATATGAGCAAATAGATGAGAAAATGACAGAGAAGCAGTTCTTTATCTTTGAGAATAGGAGAACGGAGGGAATTCTGGACACAGTACCTATGAACAGTAACTGTTAATCTCCAAACTTCCATTGCAAGTCAGTAGTACGATTTTGCCCTGGGAGATCTCTCTTTACTCAAGACTCTCAAAAGCACAGAGAAGAAAATTTCAAACAAGAGTAGATTTCTCTCTCTATCTTCCTCACTACAATATTGTTTAATTGAATCAGTAAACAGATAATGGATAAGTCGTTTCTCTTGTACACACAGTACAGGGGAAAAAAATAAACAGAGAGAATGAATATTTTGCCTGTTAAGAAAGAGGTGCTCCAAACAAAGTTCTCTTTTCTGTATCTGAGACTATGAAACACAGGGGAGTCATCACAGAGTTCTTCTCCCTCTCCATAACATCACTCACGTACAAGGATGCCAAACATAAAACAGAAAGCTCATCTGAATTCATTATGATGTCCACAAAGTTAAGCAGAAAATACTTCTTACTTTGGATAACAGGAATGTTATTTTGCATGTACCTAACCCGACTGCAAACTCAATTTCTTTCTTGTTAAGTTTAAAATTACGGCATTTGACTAAACTTAGAGACTAGCTTACCCAGAACCATGAAGTTTAAAAAAAAACGAGCACTGAAAAGTAAGTTATCTTCTACAGCAACTACTGCTATCTGTTTCTCTCTGCTACATTGTCTTTAAACCTATTTAACTGTGTCTTTAAAATAAGCACACAAAGGAGAAAATCTAACCTTCATTCAACACAAGGGTAATCCAATAGGGTTAAATGCAGGAAATAATTTAATAAAACTCTACAAGAAAAATGACTTAACCATTGAGGACAATACAGCACTAATATGCTTCATAACCAATGTCTTACCGACTGTGAGAGGGTCAGCGCACATGTCACTTCTGTTCTCCTTCCATGAGAGCAAGTACTTGAGGCTGACGGGATCTTCTGCTTCTATATGGCTGTTAAATGCCACCATCAGTTTATGAGCCTTTGCAATGCCACAATAAGTCCTTGTTTCATCAGCTAAGGACAAATTATTTAAAGGTTTTGCTGCCTCAAATGCCTGAGTAAAATATTCAAAAGCTTTGTCATAGTTCCCCTAGCAAAGGAAAAAAAGAAAGAAAGAAAGAAAGAAAGAAAGAAGAATAAAAACAACTGTAAAAACCATCTGCAGTCACTTGCATTTTAGCTTGTTGTTAGAATATGCTCCTCTTGCACCTGAGAGATTTTGTAGCTGCAAGGCCAACCCATAGAATGACTCATGGCACAGGATTAAGAAAATCACTCTCCCTTGCACTTAAAATGCAGAAAACAATGTTCATATCTTTATCAGGAACTGGATCATTTTTAGATGCCTGGGTAGTACTTCGAACACAGAGATCACTGTATCAGTGCAAAGTATTAATACCAATTTCAGCCAGGCCAATTAGCGATTATCACCGTTGTTTCACTGACATACCTGTAGAAGGAAAAGTCCTAGTTTACCACTGTGATAATACATTTTAGAAAAAAATCTGTAAAATGGGGGGAAAAAAAATGAGGGTAATGAAACAGTGGACAGAAAGCAATGAAAAAAACAGAAATGAAAGCCTACAGATTTATGGAAGGAAAAGGTTGTATGCCAAAAGACAGGGATATTCCTAATCAAACAAAAAGAGAATTAGTAGGAAGGAAAATATGTCAACTGTTCCTCAATAGAGAAAATCCAAAGATTTCATCTCTTTATCTGAACCATACACGGACCCAAATTTCATTAATCCAGTAAAAAGAATTAAAAACTATAGGAGATAATACAAGGACTGCTCCAAAAATAATGCCTCCTATTTTATTATGTTGGCTCACAACATCAGAGGCAGATGTTGGTGGTATGGCAGCAGAGGCTGAACTTTCCCACCAATATTCCATTCCATGTTGTTGTTCTGTGACAGATGGCAGCAGAGGGGCAGTCTGACAACACGGCATCTGACACGGAAGCGTGTGTGAAGAAGAAAGTGTGTCAGTGAATTTGTCCATGCAGAAATAAATGGCACCCACTGATATTCATCTATACTTGCTCAGCACTGATAGAGACCAAACAGTGAATGTGAGCACACTGAGGTGGTGGGTGATGTGCATCACCACTACTGGTGGTGACAGTGATGTGAGAGATGACCGTGCAGATTCTGATGAGCATGGAATCAGGCTCCTTGTTCATCACTGGCAAATATATATAAGTAATGGTGGTGACTATTTTGAAAATTAATGTTTTGTAGCTGAGAATTTTCTTCATCAAATAGTTCTCTTTTTATCTGTTCTCATTATACCTATTGCTGTTTCCACGGAAATAACGAGGAGGCATTACTTTTGGAGTGACCTATGTACATTGAGAAGAATTGTCATGGTTTACCAGTACCAAAAATCATAAAACCATGACAAGAATTAAAAAAGTGAAAAAACTATTTTTTTTATGTAAAGATTAGAAAGAACTGAAATTCCTGACCAAGCAGGAATGAAGAAAATAGCAAATGAAAGTAATTATATAGAAAAAGATAAGTTATTTGTACTGATATACCTCTCCCCTCAATGTATCTCTTGTGGTGGAAATCTTGGCCACAGGCTTAAAAAGAAGAAGGTTGGATATTTTTGTGAGCAAAATAAACCAAAAAAATAAACCAAAAAACCAACAAACAGGACAAAGGGAAAAAAAACCATCTTGGGAGCATGTCATTATATTCATTTTTTACCTGATTTTGAAGGAAATTGTTCTGGCTATTGCAAGAGCGAGACTTATGTATGTTAGTCAGATTAGTTACAGCTGGCCTGCCCCCTGGAAGGTGCTTTCCAGCTCTCCAGTTTGAGAAGAATTCTGCTGCCCTGATTGTGCAAACTGAAGAGGATGAAACCATGGTCAGAGACGTCTTATCCTGTTACTCTTAGGTTGTTACAGTAAGACTGGAATTCCCTTCAGCATCACAGAGACCACAGCTACAGACTACTTTCATACTTGTTGATCTTGATACTACTTTTGGGGATCAAAATCTGTACGACTGCTAAAGGGTGTCTGAAGTGTAAAGAAAATGGAAAGGAGGAAGATAAATTCCTGCTTAAAGACAACAGGACAGCAAAATTAGGCATATTAGCACTCAGCAATGATTGCAGAGCAATCAGCCCGTTTAAAGAAACTGTCAGAAGTTAGGCAATAGAAACACTTAAAAGCTAGAAAGTGTGAGATTTACCACATATACCTGTGTGTCTGCCTACAAGCTGAAAACTTAAGCATTTTACTGCAACGTGAAAGATGCTGTTCAGAAACATCCAGCCTGACTTAGAAAGGGTATTCCTGTGTTTAGTGAAAGTATTTCCTAATTTCTGTATTGCCCAGCCTGCTGAGCAAATTCAAAGAATGGCACACGGCTCAGAAATAAGGTAACTCAAAAGAACTTGGGGACCTCAATAAAGGGAATTCTTTGTTGGCCTTAGCTTAGCACTATCTCTCACTGCCTAATTTCTAATTTAAACATGCCAAATTGGACCATCAGGCTGGATGGAGCATAAGGAACTGAAATCCTTTGTACTATCCATACTGACTTTGGCCAAAATATTTGCTGTGCCCATTCCATAAATTTGGCTGAGTGAATGTAAAGAAGAAATCAAAGAAATCAAGCTAAGATTCAAAACTGTGTATTCATATACAATATAGTATATATTCTTATTTTAAAAGCATGGCTTTTAATGTATAATAAAATTTCAGTTGTGTTAACTGATGGCTCTTTAAGAGCATATAAGGCCCCAACTGCGATTTGGATCTGTAATTTTCACAACACTGAAAGGTTCTTATGATCTGAATTCGAGTTTTTCATTCACCCATTCTAGAACAGTATCCTACGTATTAAATATGGTGCAAAATTTTCACCTTACCCAAAACTTAAAGCATATTTTACTTACTCTTTCATTGTAAATGTTTCCGATCATCACACATGCATCGACCACGCTTTGGGTTAGATGAGCATTCTCAGCAATCTTCTTAAACTCTTCCAAGTGTGTAAGACTTTCAGCCACGTTTCCCTGACTGAAGCAAAGGACAAGGAACACAATTAAATATTCACCCAGATGGTGCCTCCAAATGCTGAGGATCTATCCTCCTATTCCAAACTGAGCTTACGTTGTGAGGACTCATCTGCTTTATGGCAAAAATTTGGACAGTAGATGGTTGCTTGGATACTTCCTGTACCAAAACCAACGAGACCCATCCACCCAGAACATCCGAAGCCAGAATCAGCTCTTTTGGAGTGAAACAAAAAAACACCACAAATTTCCTTAGAAAACTGTGCCCTATTTTAAGGACTGTAGTAAAAATGTTAGTGACGATGATTTTGCAGGGTTATTCTAATTTCCATTTCTTCAGTGTTTTTTTTTTCCTCCAACTGAGGAGCTGATACTATTTTCAAAACAATTGGACCTCATATCTTGACAAGGAGAGAAAGCAGGAATGCTAGCTTGCCAGTAAGGCTTTTCCTTGCCATTTCTTGCTACACAACCTGGTGATACAGCAGCAGCAGCTATATAACAGTGCTGTCTCTTAATTCTGGGGATGACTCTTCGTGAGTGCAATACTGCACTTTGGCTCGGTGGATCAAAGGTTGCTTGAGTCATACAGACAAACCTATAAACTGTGGATTGCAGGTGTCACCTCCAAATCCCAGTGAGATCAGAGCAACCTGAGGTCACAGCTGGATCTAAGTTGAAAATTGGCTAATGTAGATTGGAAATAACATCTGCAGATTTCCATATTTGTTTTTTCTTTTTCTTTTTTTTTAATAAAGTTGGTCATATTAACAAAATAAGATCTCTACCATATGGTTATGAGGTATAATAGACATCTAGGTTTGCTTGTGAGTAAGGCACTGTGCTCTTTTTCCCTTTAAGGCTGAAGTGTTACTGCAGCTGACCTCAATATTAGCCATGAACTTGAGTCACTAATCTAGGAGTATAGCATGTTAAATGTCAAGCTACCAAGCAAGATAGAAACGCCGTCTCTTAATTAAGAAACTCACAGAAACAGAAATTTCTGTATGTGATAAAGAACTATGATTTGTTTTCTCTTTTAAAACACTTCCAAGTTATATTCATGCCATAAGTGACTGACTAGGTTTCATATATATTTTGTCTTTTACTGCAAACCACATTAGTAATATGTGCTTTCAAAATCTGTCACAAGTCTGCAATTTTCCGCCTAATAAAATGGAGTAATTATAAGAGGGTAGAGTCTTCCACTGGGCAGGGAACACATTAAAGCATCACTGCAAATGTACAATATTTCAGAGATCTCTACGTGACCAAAAAGGGCCAGACTGCTACAAAAGGATTCTAAAACAATGGAAACGAACATGCTTGAAATGTTCACGTACGTGCTTTAACTTAGTTGTCAGTCAGCAGATCTGAATTTAATGCAATTTCCTAATTTAAGTATTCTAATAAGAATATTAAACATACTGTACGAAAAACACATGCCAGATGTCAAAAGATTACTGAATTTTAGAGTTAGAAACCTCTTTTTTTAACCTATGTTTTTTTCCAAGGAAGACAAAATCATGTGCATCCCAACAGAAATCCAGCATATGATTTATATAAGTTAAAGGACAAGGTTAAAGTGTTAGACAAATATTAATTCCAGTTTTTCTAGTTTTCTATATGCAGTGCACAGGTGCAACTTGAAGAGCATATTATATGATACAATCATTAAATCCATTCAACCAGACCTTTGAGAGTTAAAAACATATATTCTGAGGAAAAGGACTCCTCGGTCCAAGGAATGAGAATGAAACAGTGCAGAATATTTGTGTATCAAGGTGATTCCAGTTTCCAATTGGGAAAACAGGACTGTTAACACCCACATCCCCTGACAACTGTCCAATTATGTATATCACACTTGGCCTACTGTTTGCAGTAGAAGTAATCAATAAAGGATGTGGTTGAGTGAACATAGATTTTGGTTGAACCAATGCATGAAAACTTAATCATTTACTCAGAGTGGAGAAATCAAATAGAGCAGGGATGAAACAGCCACTGAGGGGTTTGTTGATTGTGCCACCAAGTTTGTGGGCTAGAGGCTGAAAGTAATAAAGCAAATGGAATCAGTGACAGGAGAAAATGTAAAAAGGTTTTCTTAATTTCATGAATTAATAGAAATGTTTTTATGTATTTTTGGTCATTTTTTATATTTCACAAAAAAACCTATGTTCCGTGTATAGAAAATATAAAAATGGTTAGGGCACATAATATCTTCTAAGCAAACAGGAATCAATTTGACACATACCAGAAAGATGGTTCTCAGTGTCAGAACCTCACTTTTGCCAATTAGCAGTCAGTTGGTACAGTCAACAGTTTTTTTGAAGGAAGTACTTTTAAAAACACTACAGCTGGAAGTATTTAAAGTATGCTAGAAGGATTACTGAAACATTTTACCCAGCACATCACCTGATAACACGATAAACAGTCTTTCTTGCTCAAAGACCTAATATTTTACGGTTCCTTCAAAAATCGACATGTTATTTTTTACAGCCATATACTTTCTCTCTCCTTAGACATCACCTTCCTAAATGCATAAAATGCAATTTCCTAAAGATATAGTCATTCATGATCCCACAGAACAGTTATGATGACTTCAGCAGAAGAGATTACATATCTACAGCAACTCATTTTCCAGTTTCATGCTAAAATGCCCTATGAGATTTTTACTCCTATTAGACTTTTATGAAAATATGCACCTTTTATAGGATTGCTCATGTGATTGAATTGGATGTATAAATCACACGTCCACAAGAAGTCATTACCATGGTGGACACTCGACAGAATAAGTCAAGAACACGGTGCCATTATGTCAGTTATTTCCCTGGAAAATGACATGCCTAAATGCAGATGATAAAGATTTTCTGTTTCCCATGGTCTGGTGGAAACATCCGCTGCAAAGATTTCAAAAAATTTCCAAAGCTATAGACAATTTCTGAGCCGTAAGGGAGGGCTCTGCCACTTTCTCCAATATGTCACAAGGCTTTCTGTACAGATTCTTACAGACATTAATGTTATAATGCACCGTTTCAGTAGCTAGAGAAATACAGTCATCTCTTTCTTTTTAAAGGCATTATCCGTCAACCTTAAAATGATTTGCACCAGTCTAGTCTAGGTAAGGTTAAAAAAAAAACCACAAAACAGATAGTGATCAAGTTGAGTCTTGAGAATGTGTTACTAACAGTAATTATTCATGCGTTCATCCAATATTTTCTAAATTTACCAGACATTGACTTGTTTGCTATTTCATGCACATATTCAAAAGTTTAATATGAAAGCAAACAGAAACTTTTTTTTTTTTAATTAAAAATTTAATAGCCTCTCTTTACATTAGCCTTTTCTACATTACATTGCACTGTTATTCTAGGGCTTCTCCTCCTGCAAGTACTAAGGAAGAACAAGCAGAACTGGATCAGCTCAAACTTTTCTACGAAATACACTGCTGTTGACTTTTGAAAAATTATTTTGTCTAAGATATCATCTGTCATCCTGGTTTACAGAAATTTTTCTATCAGGGAGTAACACATAGCCAAAATGCATTTAAATAGAAGGACTTGCTTAAGACAAAGATCACAGAGCCACAAAGTAGTTAAGGGTTGAAAGAGATGGATAAGAAGTCCATCTGCCTGGCTCACACCAGGATCAAATTGAAGAAGATTATGTCCTGGGGGTTTTGAATGATTTTTGAAGATTGTTTTGACCCAAAAACCTCTCTAGACCACCTATTTCAGCATTCATCCTCACAATACACTTTTTTTGTGTGTGTGTGCTTAAATGGACTCTTGTGTACTTCAGTTTGTGATCACTGCCTTCTGTACTGTCAGCGAGTACCACTGAGAAGAGCCTGACTCTGTCTTCTTTACTGCTGTCTGAGAGACACTGATAAGATCCCCTCTGAGACTTCTCTTCCACAAGCTGAAGCACCCCAGCTCTCTCAGTCTCTCCTCCAGGACAGTGCTTCAGTCCATCATCTGTACAGCCCTTTGCTAGACTTGCTTCACTGTGTTCAGGACTCTCTCGCACTGGGAGCTGAAGGATACACTATGCTCCTGAGGTGACCTCACCAGTGCTGAATAGAGATGCAGAGTCACATCCCTTGACCTACTGGCAATGATCTGTGTAATGCAGGTTACTTTTGGCATGATTTGACTTTGCTGGCTTGTCGGGCTACTTGGCTCACGGTCTCTTGTTCACCAGAAATCCCAGGTTCTTCTCTCCCAAGCTCCTTTCCCTCCAGTCAGTCCATAGCCTGTAATGGTGCCTGGGGATGTTCTTTCCTGGGCATGGGACTTTGCTTTTCCCTCTCCTGAGCTTCACAAGACCCCCATTAGCCCTTTTCTACAGAGAAGCAAGATCCCTCTGAATGGCAGCACAAGCACGTGTTTTATATTATCTGCAAACATGCTCAGGTTTCACTTGGTCACATCATCCAGGTTGTTAACAAAGATAAAAATCATTATTGGTGCTAATATGAATCTCTGGGGTCCTGGGGTCCACTGATTGTGACCGGCCTCCCCACTGGGTTTCATACTTAATAAATGTAGGTGCTTTTATTTGCTGAATATCTAAAACAGAAAAGGAAATAAACATGCATGGTTTTCTAGGTATGTCTTCTCGGCTATCACAGGCCACTGTAGCTGTGACTCAGACTGCTGCTTCTTGTAAATACAAGGAACTCATGAATACTATTGAGAGCTCGGACACCTTAATTCTGCTGTCTCACTGTATCATGGGAGCCACGCATGGAAAAGTCAGACACTGCAATAGCTAGTGTACCAGCAACGACTTCTTCTGCAGTTAAGCTTACATCAGTTTTGAAAATGGGACCTGATCTTTTAAGTCTGTTCTGTGGCTTTTTGAATCTCTTTCCCTGTGTGCTTCTTTCGAATTTTCAGAATATGAACAGCAATAAACTGTGTATCAGAGCGATGGAGAGAACTGTAATTGTGACTGATCCCTATGTGCACTGAAATGTCAAGGCTCTGCACACCAAAATAAATCTGGCTTCCCCCCATGAACAGTTAGCCTCTCTACCACGTTGAAGTCCAGAAATAAAGCATAAGTAAAAGATAGACTGCAGCCTTCACTTTAGGATCGTTTTCCCCTATGTCATAAGATAACTGCATTATGCTACTTTATGTCAAAATCATTTCCATAAGAAGCTAAATTAGTTTCACAAAATGTGCCTGTAGGAATATTTTAAAGACAAATGTTGAAATGAAAACAGAGACGAGCACGTTCATTGATGCTAAGAGGTGTGGTTTAGTGATGGGACTCAGTAGGTCAGCTTGATGGTTAGACTTGCTGATCTTAGAAGGTCTTTTCCAACCTAGATGGTCCTAAGACCTTATCTTACTTGCAATGAATATATACCTAGTTAAACATGCACAAAAAAAAAAGAAAAGCCTCCACAGAAGTGAGGTAGAATAGTAAGTGGGAACTTACAGAAGTCTGGAAAAGATTTCACTGAGGCACCTACTAAAACATACAATATTCTTAAATTTTTTTTTGGCCTGAAAAATATATATGCCTTTCAGCTCTTTAGCAAGACCTTTCTCAGACTTGGAAAAAAAAAAAAAAAAAAAGAAAGAAAACAAAAAGAAAAAAGCCCTCAGCAAAATCTGTTTATAGGTACAGAAAGCTCTGGATCATACATTAAAAAAAAAAATTCTACGGGTCTAAAATAACTTTCAATGAAAGGGTCACTTACTGCAAGAAGGGCACTGCTTAAAATTTAAGCAGTCAGTAATGGGAAGCGACAGACCTCTAACAATTTAAGTCTTTCACAGATGAATGAATCTGCACTGACAGCCAGACAAGGATGTGCTAAGCTAACCTACCTTACCAGGATCTTGTCTATAGCTTCAGATGCTCTTCTTAGGCCTGCAGAATCACGCAGCGCTGTGAAGATTTTTACAGAGGAGTTCAAAATCTGTGAAAACAAGAAAATAAAACCCAATAAATACAACGCTAAGCATTTCCCTCTGGTTTTTCTTTCTTTCTTTCTTTATTTAAATCCCTGAGTCCATATAAAACACAAAAACAAGTTTTTGATCATTACTCCTCACCGTCTGAAACTACATAATGATTAGGAACTAAAAAGAACCAAATCGTATTTAAATGTCTCAGTTTTGGAGCTTTGCAAAAGCCAAAGAGATATTACCAGATCCACAATATAAATCTCCTTCTCCATAATTTAAATGATTTTAAGAAGCTGTGCTTTCATGAATTTCTGTGAATCAATACCTTAAGACTATGCCCTTCGTATTCAGAAGTGTTTTAGAAAATACACTGAAATCAATTTTATTTATTTTTCTTAAATTGTCACCACGAGAACTTTTTAGTACTTTCAGATGCACAAGATTGAATAAATTACAGTTCATATGTTCAAACAAGAATTGGCTTAAAAATCTATAGATAATTTTGTTATATTTATGACACTTCATGCACACTAGCAACCTGTTAGTATGGGGATATACTCTTTTATTGTGACCTCTCTCATAACCGAAGGCTTACACCCGCTGCACAAAAACATATGATCTTAATTTAATTTAACACTGACATCATCTGTATTGTATAATTTCTCTTTTCAGATTCTTTTTTTCCAATGGTGGTGAAGGGAGAATGCATATGAAATTAAATCCTGTTCTTTCCTTCTTCTCTCTTTGTTGCTTGACTCAACCTATTACACACATGAGAACACAGGAAATCTCCAAAGACTATCTATGGAAATCCTTTTTGCACATTTCCAAGAAAGGAGTAGTGAATGTCATTTACCAGCTTTGAAGGGGGATGGGAGATGCGCAGGGACATGTGACAGTATCCTGCCTGCCCCAAGATGCCTATTTATGGTAAAGTAAAGTTAGGGCACTTTCTATTAAGATTGCACCTCCTGTCATTGGTGAAGTGCATGGTTCAAAAGAAGACAACCTGTGTATGCTAACCCTATGGATGTCACCATTTCTACCGTTGTTTCCACTACATAGCCTTCCTAGCTATTGAAGGAGCTTTACTACACATAGATGTATTGCTAGACAAGGCTCTCATTTTTCAGTTACTTAAGTTCTGTGTGTACCAAATGTGTGGCTTACTAATGCAAAATATGCTACTTATCTTTCCTCACGTACTTATCAAAGTTGTGTTCTGATGCCATACATCATCATTGCATCCTATACATGAAGGTCATTCTCAATTGAGTTATTGATGCATATGATATGACCAAGAGTGAAGGCACTGCTGTTAGGAAATTGTCACATCAGTTCAGAACTCACTCTAAACTGGATGCATACACATATCTGTGAAGGTCTGCAGTCTGTCCTGGTGATAATCCAGGCGGGGAGCAGTAATGTGCAGGTGTCCAGGAAACAATTCTTGGGTCTGCATTTAGCTCAGATAACCTGCAACGTTTGTTGAAGTAACAGTGTCCACATCAGAACGCCTGCCATCAGGTTTCTAAAATCTTTTGTACTGGACTGAAAATCACCCCTGCTTCAAACTAACCTCTGTGTTATTAAACTAGGCCACACGGCCTCCAGTGGTTCCTATCTAACACTGAAAGGTTACTTAGGTGCCCAAGGCTCAAGCTGCTGTGCTGTTTTTTTTCTGTCACAGATATCACAAAACCTAAAAGGTACAGATGAAAACCATAAAATAAAAAACAAAATAAAAGGTCAGTTCACTGCAACATCTCTGCATCATCTGCTAAAAAGAAGCAAATAAGTAAAGAAATGAAATCTTATTATTATTTTTTTTTCATTAAGAACATTCATTTTAAATTCTAAACATTCTAAACAGTGATGAAATAAAATGATTAAATCATCCTGAAGAAGGAAATACTGACATATTAAGATAGAAAATAAATGAAAATACATTCTACATATGCCTTTCAAATAACTCCTCCAGTTTCAGGTACTAGGTAGGGACACGGAAAGGGACGCATCTGTGATGCTAAGAAGCTATTCCCCCCTATGCTAGAGTTGCCCAGGACCCACTTAAGTGGGGTATGTGAAAAGGGGTCTCCTCACCTACAGTGTGTGCATCATCTTCAACATTCAGGATAGAAAAGGAAGAGGAGGTAGAGCAGAATAAAACCCTGGATTAACACGTTAACATTAGAGGATTTTACTCAAAGCCCCTTACAATTATAGTTCAATTTTAATTATAATTTAAAATGAAAAAAAAATACACATTTTCATGACGGTGAATCAAATAGAATTGACACAGTGATTGCTACTGGAATTTGTAAACAGCCTGAAAACACCAAATGGACAGCAAAATGTCCTGATTTGTTTTCAAGAGATATTAACAAACAGTTAATCTATATGTATTTCTATGGATGCCTTATAAGAAAAGACATGGTTGTGGTCTGAGGGGGCATGGCTGTGCCACAAAATTGCTGATAAGTCGATAAACACTGACCATCCAGTGATCAGATGAAATTTACATGTGGTTCTACATTTAAACATACATGTAGGTGAGAAACAAGTCTTTCATTTTGGCCTATCTGCGCAGAAGACAGCAACATCCAAGGAAGAGGTGGAAGATGTCAATAACTAATCCTGAAACGTAAATATACATAATGAATGTGCACTTTTGCTGCAGTTGTGGTCTTATGGAATACAACTACCATTGCACAAAGGATGGAAAAATTGATTTAGACTGCAGAACAAAAACCTACTAGTCAAGGGAACACACTTCTGCTCCAGTATTTAATGGTAAATGCTGTACATTAAAATTTCATCTTGGTAATTTTTCTCCTGGTAAGGAAATGCAAATAAAAACTGTGTAAAGAAATACTGAATGGAACTACATAAGAATCTGTAATATTAATATACATCTAAAATAGTGGGTTTGGATAATATACAAACCTAGCTGATTTGCCTTCTCAAAAAGTCAGAGTTTGCAGAGATTTAGGGTTACTGAAGGAGCAATGCATATTCATTCATTTTCAATGTACCAAGAGTTCTGAGACAGAAAGCTCTTGCAACAGTTTTATCCTGCTGATGCTAGTTTCAAGCATCAGTATAAAATTTCTGTACTATTACTAAGAAAACTTGCTAATCCAAGCAACCTGTGGGAAAATTTCATTGTATATGAACTTGAATCAATTAAAATCAAGTGTGGTTTGACTTAAAAAGAAAAAATAAGGTAAGACTGACAAAATAAAGACTATTAAAGATGCACTGATTATGTTCCCAAATTAGGTTTTTGGCCCTGTGTGAGCAAGAACAAGGAGTGTCTCAAAAAATATAAACTGTAGCTTAAAAAAACAAAGTGAAAATCAAAATCCAATACAGAAATGAAGACTGAGTTTCAGTAACTTCTTCTCCAAGGTTTGGAGAAAACTTTTGCCCTTTTTTTCCCTACATACAACAACATAATTGTAGATGGCACTTAAAACTGTTATCTGTAATATGGAAGGTGAAAAAGGGGTGAAAAATAATTTTGTATCACTCCAAAATGGAAATTAAAATAAATGAAGTAGCACTGTATAATTGTTTTGCTTTTTTTTCTTTTTTTCTTAGCAGCTGGATATCGGTGCATTTGCAAGGAGGACAGCTGCTGTGGAAGCAGCAGTTAGATTACAAAAACAGCAACTCCTGTTTCTTTGCAAGTCTACTGTGGCTACAGCTACGTGACAGCACAGAAATAAAGCAAAGTAACAAGCGTAAATTCCCAAACTAGTTCCTATTTGTGGAATAGCTCATGCACTAATTCTGTGCATAGTGGTGAATTAAATGTTTACCTCCTCGGCTAAGAAAAACATCAGTCAGATCTCAGACCTAGATTTGCCTTTCAGTTACTTCAGCATTCTGCCATACCATCCTCCTGGGGTTATGCTACTAACACCATCCTCTCCCCCAGATCTGCCCCTTCCCAAAGTATCACCTTTTAAAATGTTGCTGTTGCTGTTGTCATACCTGCAGCCCTTTTATACATACATGGACACATAAACACCCTCATTGCCACACACTGAAGATTAACAAAATAGGACGTAGGCTTTGCTAAACCTCAATACGTACATCTGGGGATAACAGATGTAAGAGTAAAAATTGAAGGTATGAATATATGCCGAATAAAGAATGTCTGTCCAAGTCAACATAAGATTAATGTTACTGGCAGTACTTTATCATTTTGGTAAAAAACATTACTCTGACAAAAACCTGATGGGATAAAATTGATTTATAATACTGTAACTTCAAAAAACACAAAACCACAGTTCTGCTCTCAGCTTCGCGCTTGATATTATTGTCAAACTTTATTGGAAACACATTTATTTTGATTTCTGAAAATCTAACAGTGTTTAGCCATTTCATGGCTGGTGAACAGTAAAGATGCTTCTGCCTCATTTACAGATCTTGAACATGAATCAGACAATCTACCGCAACATTAGTCAAAGAGATCCCTAGCTAATGATTTCTGACATGCACTGCAGTAGCAGGCCAGGGCCCAGCCTGGGTAGCAGCATCTGACAACATTTTTTTCTAGAGCCAACAATAGATGTTGGTAGACAGAAAATGCCATCAAGTAACGCCGGCCTCATGCCACTTAGTACCTCATATATTTTCAGAAAAAACACACCACCCTAACCAAATATTCTTTTCTATACCATTTGGTGAAAATAAAAAATACTGTCCGATGCATAGGCATTTTGCAGTTCAGTGAACTCTGTCTCATAGCTCCCCAATAAATGCATATTTAAAAATAAAATGGATACTGTTTAATAGCTCAAATCTGCAATTCATCTACTATAGATCATGAGAAAAATCAATCAGAGTTCTGACACAGTTACCTCTCCTATCTTCTGTACTACGCTGAACTCACCATAGGGGCCAAACTGCAAAGTTTTTGGAGCTTGAAGTGTCTGCACAACAGAAAGGACCTATGCATTCAGTCCACTTCAACTGCTTTCACCTACTTCACTTACAAGGTGATTCCAAAGACACACAGGTATGCTACAGGAAAATTAGAGCACTTGTACTTTCTTCATATTTTCGAAGTTGAGTGCACATTTCCTCTTGAAACCGCCATTTTATTTTTCCTATACGTGTAACAACTACCATACATGAGGTAGAGGACATTTTTATAAAAGAATAACAACCTAATTTAAAAGAATTGTCTTCCATAATTTTCTGTTCGTTTATTTTTTGGATCAGTGTTTACCCTGGACCAATAATACGCTGAATTAGATTACATTTTGAGAACATTTTGATATCAGCTCAGCCCTCAATACCGTAATTCAAGTGGGTGCATGCTGAGGCCCTCCTGAGTAAGAACAAGGAAGACCTTCACAATGTGAATCCAGATGTATTCTAATTTTGGACAAAACACTGTGTGTAAAAGGTTGAACATCAATAAGAAAACCGTATCGTTCATTTAATGCATTGATTATAGCAGAACTTACTGATCCCAGGAAAACAATACACAAACATCAACTGAATGGCAGGCCTTGCCTTGCTAAATGCTAGCTGTACTCCGGCATAACGATCACCTAGAAGTAATATAATATTCCAGTTGTATGCTCACAGTTAAGGTATACTAATATTGGATGCCGTGCTGAGATTGAGGGAGTAGTCCCTGAATTGCCAGAATTGCTCACCCCAGAGCACAGGCTTTTGGTATGAGATGGCTATTACTAAAGTGCAGTTTGAATGACGCTGCTGGAGAAGTAGCTGCTCCATCCACTCCTTTTCTCTCCTGTTATACTCGGCCATCAAGTGTAATATTTACCTTGATGCTCTATGAACTTGCACAGCAATGCTACCTTCAAGTTATTTCTGTCTATATTTGCTTGGAGCATTAAAGCCCTGGGGAGACAGACTAATGTTTCACTAATTTCTTAACAGTCAGTCAAGACAAGATCTAGATCCTTTGCTGGTATGTTTTTCTCATATACTTTACATAACATTCAGAATATAGATGTTTTGCTTCAATTCTGAAAGGAAGGTATGTAAATAAAAACAACTCATTAAAAAACTTCATTTCCACAGAGCCATTTCTATCTTCTGTTGGATTCCATGAGGTCAGCAGTTTACTCTCAAAGCTTGGGTTTTCTGCACAGCAAACTTCAAAACCAGAAAATGTATGGATGGTTGAATAAATACTAATTTTTGTCCTTATTTATTTCTTTGGTATTAACTTCTGTGTTACTGTTATTAATTCTGGCCTTCTGCACCCCTAACAGTGAAATACTCACTAACTTCGACTTCTTGGGAAGGCAGTCATCATTTTACAATTTACCATACCTCAAAAGGATTTTATTAAAATTAAAAAAATAATAATAAAATAAGCCAGTTCCTTCAGAGCAAAAAATCTAGGCAAATGTAAAAGCCAGGTATTTTAGTTTTTAATTATTGTACGATTTGAAATATTTCCTGCAATAAAAATTATTCTAGTAAAGGTTGTTGTAATCTTCATTTAGTACAGGAATGTTTTTTAAAACCAGCCACTGTTGGCATACTTTTTCAAAGTAAAGCATAGCCTAACAGTCTGGAGTGAAGAAGCTTCATCTGTTACCCTTTAATGGCAATATAAGAGGAAAATACAGTTTATGTATCCTTTCCATCCTGACAGATGTGACAATAGCTGGAAACACTACGCCTGCCAAGAGCTTTTATCAAGTATGTTATAACAACTAGTAATAAGTGTAAATAATAAATGGCCACGATCTTGTGGGAAACAGTGGCAATACTAAACAATTTTTGGTGCTTGCTGATGGGAGTCTGCTAGTCTTGGAATTCCCTGGCTTCCCAGTAGAGTTTTGGCTTGACAATAAACAACAGTTTAATACTTGATCTAATCCCAGCCAGGAGGTAAGTTCAACAGCAAGCTTTTGCAGATGTTCACATCCAATAATCTATCCATAATTGATGAAACAGGGAGGTCAGATGTAATGGTTGCTACTATTCCAGCAACAAATAAATGGTTATTGACAAAACAAGCCAGTGTGGCGCTGAGTGCCGAGCAGTGACAAGCATGAAACAGTGCTGAGACAGAAGTAGTGATGTGAATACAGCCCTTCATCTTGAGAATTCCTCAATATGATGTGTGGCATGAGGGCCACTCTGACACATAAGCAGATGGAGGTGACTTGAAAAGGAAAAATGAGATTCTGCAACTACATAAAAGACAAAGGCAGAGGAAGAGAAAGAATCAAGGAGAAAGGGGTGGACAAGATTGGAAATTTGGGTAAGTGAAACTATGTGAATTGTTCAGAAATGTTTTCATATAGCATCACTGTGATCCAGATGTCTGGATTGCTTTTATCGCACTGTTTTGACCACATGAATGTACCACGCTGTCAGATAGCTATAGGTTCCTGAGACCTTACTAACCATCCTGTATGCATGCGCATGCTTTGATGCTCATTACTTTTTAGACAGAGGATCTATAAATGTCCTCTTTCATGCTCAATAACATATTTAGTCTACTCATTAAAGGATATTTTAATTACAAAAGTTCTCCTAGTTAAAAGCAAACATACAAATCCTTAGATTTGCATTACACGAAGGAAAAAGAAATGCAGATACAAACAGGAGGGCATTAAAAATATAAGTCAGTTAAAAACTCATTTTTCTGTATAAATATGTGGAAGTAAGGGAAAAGTTCTCAATCAGATGAATGCCTCATATTCTTTGAGTTTGAACCCATGTGAGAAATGTAGTAAAAGGATTAATAGACTGTTTTTGTTGACTGAATAAAATTTGAATCACATACATGCAAATATCCACTTGAAATCTTTTGCATCCATTTCAGTGCTAAAAGATAGTATTTTTACAATTTTTACTATGTAATATTCTAATATGAAAAACAGCACAATGAAATGGTGGCCATTATTGCTATATGTAGTCATAAAAAGATTTCAGACAGAAGTATTTTAAATATTAATATTACTAAAATCACTTAAAGCACAAAGGAATGTTAAATCGATTTATTTAGTAGTACAATTTATTTCACACTTTGCTACCAATTCTTTTGATCAGTTCTGAAATAATACATAAGCTAAAAGAAAAACAGCAAACAAATTGCTTCTAATAATGAAGCAGCAAGCTCTAGGTATTACGCAGGCAAACTTCAGTGTTTTAACTTATCCTTTGATAGATTAATAACCAGAGAAGTTTTAATTTCTTTTAGATGACTGAATCAAGACCTGGATTTGATGGTTCTGATCAAGCAAAGTTGTCAAGCATTTGTTTACACCTGAATATATGAGTCTGAAGTCAATGGAAATAATCGTATTGAAATTTAAACATGCATTTAATAAGTAAATTGCTGTAACTTGAACTATACCAACATAAGAAACCAATTTAATTTAAAAAGCCTTACTTTATAGAATTTTTTAAAAGCCTGTTCATTTCAGCTAAACCATACGAAGGAAAACAAAGCCTCACAGATTATGAATATATTTGCATTTCCCAAGTTTGTATAATGTGGGTACAAGTGCTCCATTTCTCAAAACATATAAAAAGCCTGACTTCTGTAAGTTTATTATCTAATAGAATTAAACATTTCTTATAGAATTTTTCATCCATTTGCTGCAGCCCAAGCTATAAATATATGTAAAAACACAAATGGACACACTGCTGGAAGTTCTTGTTTCTCAGACATTATAAGCTAAAAACTTAGATGTGGAGCAACTGTCCCTTCATCATAACAGTTTTCAGGTTCCTAAGTTTAGCACACCTAAGCTAGAAATTCAATACAGTCTAAAGTAGATAAAGTAAATAACTGCTAAGCATCTTGTTAACATACAATTGTACAGCTTTGTCTTTTTTGTTCCTGTTCTCTGGGAATAAAACAGAGGAAAATGTGTATATCAACAGCTATTAAAAACACACACATACACAAAAAAAAAAAAAAAAAAGAAACGTAGCTACTCTAGAAAGAAGTTTCAACATAGTAAGTGGAAAATGTCTGCTCAAATCCCATCTATTACATTTCAGTAGACAGCAGTTAGAATTTTAGGAAAACAAAAAAAAAAAATTCATCAGTCAGGATGAATGGACTAGTTTTTAATGGCTCAACGTCCACCTGGAGGCCAGTCACATACGGTGATTCCCAGGGGTCTGTCTTTGGACTGTTTTTTCCAACGTTTTTATCAGTGGGATTGAGTGTACCCTCAGCAAGTCTGCTGATGACACCAAGCTGCATTGTGCAGTTCACACAATAGAAGTGTGGTATGCCATTCAGAGGGACATGGACAGGATCAAAAAGTGGGTCCATGTGAACCCAATGTGGTTCAACAGGGCCAAGTTTTGCCCTTGGCTTGATGCAATCCCAGATAAGAATATGGTCTGGGAGAAGAACTCATTTTGAGCAGCCCTGTGGAGAAGGACCTGAGGGGGTCCTGATGGTTGAAAAGGTGGACGTGACCCAGCAGTAACTTCTAGCAGCCCAGAGGGCCAACGGTGTCCTAAGCTGCACCAAAAGAGGCATGGACAGCTCTTGGTTAAAAATGGTTGCAAAGATATTATTCATTGCAGAGAAATTTGAAGAGTTTTTATAGTTTTGTCCTCAACATTTTAATATGCTCAGTAGGTCAGAGCCAAGTTAACCTCCAGGAAGTGAATTTTGCTTCCTTTGAGTCCAGAAATAATTGCTAGCTTTTTTTTTGGAAGAGATTTGCAGTCTTTGAATACTTCTCTTGATATTATGTTAATATCTATTATTATTACTTACATGCTTCAGCATTTAAATTCTTATTAATGTTGCACTCTAGCCCTTACAGTTCTGCAAATTTATGTGGTATTTGTGTTTACGTGCATGTACACAGGTGCAAGTGTGTATAAGGTAGTAATAAAACCTGTCATAATGGATAACCTTTTGCAAAATCTTACAAAAAATAGAGTTGTAGGTTTGATAAATGCTACGATTTCTAAATTCAGGGTTTTTAATGCATACGTTTTACATAAGGTTACACAAACCTTATAAATGAACATAAATCCAACCCCTTGCAGATCATTTTGGGATTGAAAACAAACACATTAATTGATGTCCTCCACACACAGCTCCCAAAATTGGGGTATGAAACTCACATTCAGATTCCTGAGAGTACTAGTGGTAATCCAGTCTTAAAATTTGGAAAAGGTCTTACAGATTTATTTAAAGGAATGCGCAGTCAAAGATTCAGCTCACTATCTACTTGCTCTGTTGGGGTGTATGTAGGATTACATCTGAAATCACAGCAGCTGAGATAAAAATCCACACATTTATGGCATTTTAGAAATCAGTGTTAGAGAATATGAGACCCCTGAAGAGTAAGGTTAATAACAATAACTCATTATTGCATTCATTGTTACTACAGGAAAACATGGAAAACAGGGAAATAATCTGAAAATCTGATTGTCTTGTAATGCGTGAAGTAACAGGGTTTTTTTTTAATTACTATTTCCTCTTTTTTTTAAAATATATTTCATTTCTTTTCTTGCTCCTTATGCTCTATGGTCATTGTATAACTGTAATTCTGCAGCAGCACTGCATTTAAGACTGATTTCTCACAAAGTGTGTTCTTACTACACATCTGTCTTGACAGAAATCCAGTTTACTGAGGGGAGCTATTCTGATGCCATTAACCAAGCAAAATGTAATTTGAACAACAGGCTCAGAAGGAAAATAATACCATGTTCCAAGGCAATTATGATGGACATCATGTAGCCAAGGTGCCAATTGGTGTGGTATACAGAAAAGTACTGAAGGAAAACAATGTTATTACAATCTCAGAACTACTGGGTATATTTTTTATTCAAGTTTTCAAGTAACTGGGGCTCAGATAGGAAAATGATTATCTAAAATAAACCAATATAAGAAATCTCTCCTTGACTAAGAGGCTAACTTTCATATCAAAAATAAAACATTAGGGCTTTCTTCCTCTTTAAAAATGAGAGTGCAAAATTAACAGCAAAAAAACTAATTGAACGATTAGACATTCACTTCTTTCCTAACGTTTCATGTCTTCTTTAGTATTCTCAGCTCAGTTTGTTATTTCTTATTTCTATCTGCGTTTGAGGCAATGTATTTTGGCAGGGAAAAGTTTGGTATCGCTTCTAATTTTTTTCATATAATTTAGTTTGTCAGAGAATCACACAGAACCACAGAATTGCAGGGGTTGGAAGAGACCTCAAGAGATCAAGCACTGTTCTCGAGTACTGCAACTCATGCCAAAATAAATGTGGTAATTTATGACATAATGCCACGTGCATCAATTGTCAGAATTACGGTATACAATCCACAGGCATAAAATTATCAAGAAAATTTATGAACTTAAAAAGGCATCTTCACAATCAAAATGACCCTACTAAAGTAATCAGAGGTACAATCCCTATTAAAACAGGCACCCTGTAATAGGTTGCACAGGTAGGCAACCAGGGCAGGTCTTGAATATCTCTACAGGAGACTCCACAGCCTATCTCTACAGGAGACTCCACAGCCTCTCTGGGCAGCCTGCTCCAGTGCTCCATCACCCTCACTGTAAAGTTCTTCTGCATGTTAGTACAGAACTTCCTCTGTACAAGTTTTAGGCCATTGCTCCTTCTCCTATTGCTATGCACCACTGGCCTCATCCCTTTGCCTCCCGCCTCCCTTTAGATATTTATAAATGTTGATCAGATCCCCTCTCAGTCTTATTTCCTGAGGCTGAACAGACCCAGGTCGCTCAACCCTTCCTCATATGGGAGATGCTCCAGGCCCTTTATCATCTTTGCGGCCCTCTGCTGAACTCCTTCTAGGAGATCCTTGTCTTTTTTGAACTGGGGAGCCCAGAACTGGACACAGCAGTCTATATATGTGGCCTCACCAGGGCAGGGATGTTCGTACCATCAATGTCTGGCAGCAGTGAGACCTTCCAGAAACCATAAATTAAATCAGTTGCAAAAGTGGCTCACTAATCTCAGACCTTCAAGAAGAAAACCTTTTTCAGCATATAGTCCACCGTCAGGATCAGTCAGAAGTGCTTACAGTCAAGGTTGACTCAGGTATTTGTCCGGACTTTTATTCCTTAGCTAAAAAGAGTACAGATTTTCTATATGAGCACAGTTTTAAGACAAAAATAAAACCTGCTCCAACAAAAGTGAAGCTTCTAGGAATTATGAGAGTATTAAACTTGTACACGATCCCATTTTCTATGTTGAGAAAGTTAGGCAGCATCAGAATGGCTAAATATCCATTACAAATGAATAAGGGCCAATCTGGCTGATGAACAAAAAAGGAAGTTAGTATTTAATGGAAATTATTTCAATCTTTACATCTGTTTTGTCAGCCCCCACTTAAGTGTAGTGACAGCACTGAAAGCTTAGATCTCAACTCGGTTTTCCATCCTGACACTGCTTACAGAAGTGTGTCTTGAAGTTCAGTCTCCTATTAGAAAAGAGGATTGCAATAGAATAGTAAGCAAGCCTCAAAGAAATTATTCTCACACTTCTAAATCATCTTTTACAATGCATGGGAAAAAAAGAGAAGAACATAGTCTACTTTTTTGAGCTCTTTTACTAGTTATGACCCTCATTGACTTGTAAACGCGTATAGACATATAGCCATTACCTATATCATTAAGTATAATAAATACAATTAGATGAAATATTCTGTGCCTACTAACTTCAAAGTATCTGTCTTCCAAGTACATTTACTTATATTCTCTCCACTAGCATGAATTAAACTCTTTAGTTTTTTTGATACAGATTTTTTCAGAAATTAACTTTACGGTCATAAATCACCTCTGATTACTTTAATAGGGTCATTTTGAATGTGAAGATGCCTTTATAAGTTCATAAATTTTCTTGATAATTTTATGCCTGTGGCTTGTATACCATAATTCTGACAATTGATGCACATGGCATTATGTCATAAATTACCACATTTATTTTGGCATGAGTCGCAGTACTCGAGAACACTGCTCCTTCTATTTGAATACATAACATAACAGAGACACAGGATTCAATATTCAAAATAAAGGAACACTCTGAAAGAAACACGTGTTCAAAAAGGTGTAGGAGCTGGAGTTTTCCTCATAATCTGAGGTGCAACTAATTGATAGAGAAAAGTCCTTGATGTCTAAGATCTGAAGTACTCTTAAAAGCCCCGTATATTAAAAAATCCCACATTGAGAATGAGGTTACAATGCCTTATGTAAGATTTTGAATGACGTGCAGTTGTTTCAGTTAATATTTTGCTTGTTATGCGAGTCATAAGAAAGAACAAACAGTTCTTTTCACTTTAAGATTAGTCTAGATGGAAAAAAATTATCTGAAAGAAAGATCTATAATGCTTAAGATAAAATCTGTATATTGTGGTCTATTAATATTTTGTGTCATATTCTGGGGAAAATTTAATAACCTTGGTTATAAACCGGATGATATGAAAAATATTATGAATCTGCTATACTGATGATAAATATAATTATTACTCAGGCTTTTAAACTTGGACATATTTAAGTTTTTACACCTGAGTAGGTCCACCAGAATCCATCAGATGTATCAAATACAATTAAATCAATTTATACAGATCATGCACTAAATGAAATTATGTTATATTATACATCAAGTGCCTAGCAAGCAAAAATCCTCCTCCAACAAACACAGCCCATTCAATACAAAGTGACTGCATATTTTTGATGTAATAGGCTGCAGCTTAATCATTTCAACCTTTAATTACTGCATCAGATAATGAATATTTTGAACATATGCTTCTCCACTCTAGAAGACATGAATGAAAGACAAACAGGTTTATATGCATGCTAGTGTGTGTGTGTTGGGGGAGGGAGTAACGCGCACAGCAGCAAAAGGAACCAAGTGGCAACAATTGGAGGAAATACTATCTGTAACAGCTGCTCCTTTCAGATTCCCCTAGAAGGAGACTGCCTGAGGTGAACCACAGCACAAAAGGATAAAGAAGATGAAAACTGATGCAAAGCAGGAAAATAACTGCTGAGACCCCTGAGTCTACACCCGAGTAGTCCCAAGCTGTGTGGCAAGACCTCTTTAGCATGCTACAGAAGCTGGTGATGAACTACATATTACCATGAGGCAAACTGGCTCCTAGCAGTATTGTCTGCATGTTATGTGTAATGATAACCAGTGGTCCTCTGGGAATGGGATGCAATGATTTCATCTCCGTAAGCATCTGAGCTCCCCTTGGATACAGAGACCATTAAACTGAGAACAGAAGGGTAAATTTTAGGCAATGATTTCTAATTGGAGAGCGAAGACAACTTGTGTTCCACACCACTGTCAACCACTGATATTTTACTGCTCTCTGTACTGAAGATTACTACTGACAAAAAAAACTAAAACATTTCCACTTTTTCTCAGTCGCATAATGTGCAATATATTTTCTGAATGATAGTTCTTCATAGGTTTGTTATGCAATCTCATTGGAGAAGCCAAGATTTTAGAAATCTTAACTTATTCTGCAAATTATTAATATTTTCATTAAAGTTAAAATACCATCTTAGAATTTATCCATTTATGTTTCGTACTATAGAGAGTTTATTTCCCCTTTGACTAAAACATATATTGCTTTCCTTACTTGCCAGGTGTTTTTGTAAGACTAAAGGCACAACCCTTTATGTATGCATTTTATAATAATAGTAGTACATTACTAAACTGAAGGTTCCAGATTCTTCCTTAAAAAACCATACATACAAACAAACAAACAAAAACCCCTGCACATAACAAAAAGGAATGAAACTTCCAAATGATTCCTGTAACTTTTTAGCAGAAGGCATGGGGGAGCAATATAGGGAAAGAAGTAACTATAAAATTTAAGCAAAATAGACCCCGAGGACACAATGCCAGAATGTCTAATATTTTTGATACTTTCAAGGGTAGTTTGATCCTTTTTAAATAGACTGTATGGTCTTGCTCTTTAATGAGTTTACACTGTGATGGAGAGATCAAAGTCACATGCAGGCTTTGTTTATCTGATTTATTTCTCTTACTGCTGCTCTTCAACATGCACACAACTTACTTTGGCTCTCAGAAATATAACAGGAAAATCTGATCAGGTAAAAATATCTTCATACTTATTGGTCAAAAAAACAATGCAGATGAAACTTCAGCACAAAACAACTGTAACCTAATCTGTCATACTGAACATTCTCATATTCAGTTGTGAAATTCAGCTACAGCTGAGTAAGACCAGGCTCTGACTTCTGCCTAGAAATTCACTATCTACAGCAAAAATATCCTACTTTCCAGAATGAATTTGATTTAGACAGAAGAAAAGCCAATGAGCAATGAAGAATTATATACAACGATGGTCCAAACTTTTTTTGAAAAATCATGTCACAAATCACTGAAAGAACATAAAAGCACATTTCAAGAAAAATCTAGAACACATCCTATAGGAGCAAAGCAGGCAACATGGAAATTCATAGTCAGTTCACTCCATGACTTCTTCTGGTCTCTCTGAGAAAGATAAAGTACCACAACAAAAACCACCAAGAATGCTCTCTACACAACTCACTCACTAATGAAAAAGCAAATCACTCCACAGACAAAGAAACTAAAATAGAAATAGTTATTGTCCAAACTAGAAACTGCAATAATCATAGGCAAAACATACCCAAACAAATATGGTTTTCCCATGTTTTCCCACGTTTTAAGAGGATTACTGAAGACTACCACCACTCTGTCGACAGACAAATCAAGTTGTTTCTTATCTTTCTTCTCCTGCTAACCTATGAAGAAGTGGAGAAACACTCCTTCCCCTGTTGTCACATATAGATTTGCACTGTTTTTGAACGTGTGGGAGGCTCAAAAGAAACACAAAAAGTGAAGCTTGAACTCATGCATCATCAGAAGAGACGCAGTACTGCTTTTCATGTCAAAAGTGATTCGTATTTCTTACGCATGCTCTGAAAAGCTTAACATTCAGACTGACAGTTATTTGTTGCTCACGAATACACTGAATCAAGCTAATTTCAAAAATAGTTTGCTTTTTTAAATAAAAATAAAAAATCATAACTGAGTAAAACCTAAATAAAACTAGGCAAAATTGCTTTATATGCACATAAAGAGAAAGGCACTGAGAAAAATAAAGCAACTTTAACATAAACTTACTGATAATGCTGTCTTCTCTTCTCCAGCAAAATGATACACTAAACTTAAGCAATATGCAGCTTCTCCTTCCATCTTCATATCTCCTCCTAAAGAAAGGATTACAATTACAGTTACCAGCATAGTCTTAACAAAATTACATAAGCACTGGCAAACCCTGAAGGTTATGAAACGACACCTAGATGTTTTTGTACTGCAGTAAGTTTTTCCTTTCCTTTACCTCTGTCATTTATCTTTGTTTCAAGGTTTTCAGGTTTCAAAGTAGTCACACACACCAAGATATAAAAAGAAATCTTATTTGGTTATGATAGAAAATTGCTTTTTGCAAGTACTAAGTAAGTATGTAAAATGAAAGGCATTAATCCAGCAGACAATATCATTCAAGAACTGTAAAATCAGCAGTGACTTGTTAACTAAAATCTCACCTGCTGGTTTTGGGTTTATGGTTTTATACCATTACTCTCACACGGTTGGTTCTTTTAGGAGATAAACTTTTCAGAAATCTGAAAGATACTTTGTTGTCAGCAAGAAGGCTCTCCTGCTTTAGTGAGACCTGGAAGTGTATGGATAGCAATTTTCTTTGTCTTATATCACAAATAATCACTCACTTGGACACTTGACAATTACAACTTTACTCTTCAGAAAATCATAGTGTGCCCATCAAATAAAAGTACATGAAAATTTTATTTTACACCTACCGTTCTTTGCCATTCTGATAGCTTTTATTAATGTTTTGATGGCCTGTTGTTGTTCTTTGTTTTCTAGCATTTTGTCTGCTAGTAATATGTAAATTCTCCAAAGATGCTCACACGCCAGGGAATTGTAAGTGCGGCCTGTCTCATCCTTCCACGTTGAGCCTTCTGTTAGCCGGTAAAATGCTTCATAATGCTCAGCAGCCTTCATGACATGACCTGAAGAATGTCACTCATAAGCACAACCAGTGTTATCAACAACATTTTGATAAGTTAATAGTTTATCCTTTTCTTACTAGAAAGTCAATTGCATCTCAACCAATTCACAGTTGTTTTTTTTTTAGAAATCTTCAGTTATTAACTTAGAAACCATTGGAAAAGTTGCCAGTAATATAGTAATTTTAACTACTAACATTTTAAATTAGTTTAAATTCACAGTGGAGGGGGGTACACAATCCTAAGGACGCTCTGTTAGAATTTTCTAGAAAATACATTTGTTATAGGTTCATTGAGATAACCCTTACGGATCTCATATTAAAAGAAATAAAAAACAAAAAAACCTGCATGCATGCATGAACAGTCACAGTTTAAACTGTTCATCAAGCGTTTTTTTTTTTTTTTCCCATAATGAAAATGCCAAAATATTTGCAGAGGAGAATGGAGAATAGGTGTATATGAACTACAGAAAAGAGTCATTGCTCAAATAAAAGAATTGATTAAAGTAATTATGATGGAAAGAAATAATTAAGAATTATTAGTAGGTTAGCTCTGGAGAGTAGATGCAGAGAGTTTACTGGAAGAGCAAGAAACACTAAGACATTGAGTACTGAGCCAGAAGTGATACACTCTAAGATCTTCAAATCAAAGCTACTCAAACATCTTTAAGTGAAAATAAGTCTAACTCCCTGGAACACAAGTTAAAGTAGTTCCCCCCTCACCACTAGCTTCAGCTAGCTTTTTACATGTAGTTATGAAGATATCTAGGCTTTCTGGACTAGTAAGCAGATAAGCGAAGACTTCAAAATATGAAACATATCCTGAACCCAGTGCATTGTTCTTCCAAAGAATATTCTACAGCAAAGTAGAAATGTCAATGTAACACTAACGTATCCAGTTTGTATGTCTATGATAAAGGAACTTTGTTCTACAGATCATTAACATATCAATTATTATTTGTATTAAAAGCTGCAACAAATAATAAAGTTATATGTGTTTGCACTTTACACCTCTTCTGAAACAGGATTTCTAAGAAATGATTACTATTTTACAGACTGTGTAAAGCACTGCATTCAGATTACAAAAAGAACTAGGAAAAACTAAGAAGGAAAGATGAGAGTTATTTTCAATTGGTAAGGAAGGAAAAGAGAGAAGGTTAGAGACTGGCCTGCTTTAAGCACTGTTAAGGCAAAGCGGAAGCTAATTTCTCAGGCCCACAGCCAACATAAGGCAGTAGAACAGCTGTGATAGATTCCCCTTATTAAGCTTAATATAGATTTGTCTTTTGCATATGTTGCCCTTTTATAACCATGCTTTTCAGTTTGTAATATAAAACATAACCCTTAGCTTTAATAAAATAAAACTTATTTTCATATTAAGCTTTTCTGGTGATTGAAGTGAGCTGAACTAAAATTGACAAGCACAAGAAAGTTGACTTTCAAAGAAGCAAGTTTAATTCAACTTACATAACTGTCACAGAAAAATCATTTTAGGTTTCTGCAAACTACGATACATGTAGAAGTCCCAAAGGACACAAGAAAAAGTGCTGAGGACTGAAATGCAGATGAAAATGAGGACATCCTACAGCAGACATTATTTGATTTCACCACTGCTGAGGACAGGGAGTGGGCCCAAAACATAGGTAGAAGTCTTTTTTTATTGGTGCAGTAGCTAGAAAACCACATAAACAGATAGGAAAACATGTACATATTCTTAACAAAATAACACATGCCTGATACAAGACTGTACAAACAGAAATGCAAAACAAAACAATCATCAAAAACTTAAAAGGATTCAAGGATAACAAATGTAGCAGGAGAAAGACATGCAGACTTAATACAAATCAAAACATTTTTCTGTTCTAAAGAGATTTCCAAATTTTATTCAGGTTTCTGTCAATTCAGCTAACACTTTAATGCAAATAAAACTCAAAAACCAATAGAAATGGAGTTCTCCAAGTTGCTAAACACAGATCTTAGACACTAATCACAAAAGCTGGTGTTGTTCTTTTAACAAAGAATGGAAAGATGAATTTAAGTTTAATAGATCTGGCATTATATCCACCTGGATTCTCACAAGAACAAAGTTCTCATGGATTCTCACAAGAACAAAGTTCTCATTGAAATTCTCTCAAGTCTACAAAGAAACGGACTGTCCTTTTTAAAGGATACTGTCATGTATTTGTGTTCCTGTTTCACTACGTGTGTAATGGATTCTCCAGAATAAGAGAGACCAATTCACATAAAACTCAAAAACTTCTAATAGGAATGGGAAGCAGAAAACTCATGGTGAAGAGAAAACACTGTGGCCTGCAACCTGAAACTGAACACGGGATCTTTCTTGTAAGACTCTTAAAAATAATCTCTTAGATACAACATTCTTGTTAACTATACACACATTCTTTGTGCATCCCTCAGAACTATTGTTTAGATTATGAGAACTATCAGATACGTTAATTTTTACCCATGCTCCCCCACTTGCAGCATACCCTTGAGAAAGTTTCTGTCAGACTGGAAATTGGACTCATATATTCCACATATCCCATAGTTCTTAAGAGTTGACCTAACCGTAAGAGCTTTGACCTGGCATTCTTTTTACCAGATCTCAGTGAAACCTCTTTAGAGAAAAATCTATCTATGTCAAGCTTCGAAAAAAGAAGTATATTCTTTTATGGCAGTATGCAAATGGAACTATAGTAAAACACATTTGGTTTCACTGAACTACCCAGAGAGACTGCACAGGAAAAGAGTAACTCATCTGGTTACAGACACACCAAAAAGAAGATGCTGAGGGAAAACAAAACAAAAGAAATCTCCAACACAACTGATTTTAAAAATAGCTGCTAGAACTCCCTAAGCAAGAGAGGGATGGAGCCCGAAAGCACTTGGCAGGAAAATTCCTAACTGAAGACTCTTTCAACTAATATTACCAATTTTCAACACACAGGCTTCTCATATTTATGGAAGATAAAACATTTCAGATTTTGAAATTCATTCCTCCATCAAAATAACCTGAAATCCCTCCTCCATATTAGCAAATGGCAGACTTTCTTTAACCCATAATGTTTATGGTAACTTCAAATACTTGTGAGAAAATACTGTCTTCAGGAGGATGGTGGATTTAATTACTCTGATGAGTAGGTTCACATGGAATTGCTTTCACCAGTAAATTCAGATTTTTAAACATGTAACTACTGTAACTTTTAGACACATGAGGAAGTAAATGCTATCTAAAAATCTTGAAAAATGCTGAAAGAATAAGACAGTTACAGAACACTGCTGACAATGAAAACATTTCAGTGGAAAGGCAGAGTTTTAAATGTTTTTTGATCCCAATTGGAAAAAAAAAAAGAGTTAAATTAGAAAAAAAAAAAAGAGTAGGAACATAATTTCAAACAGTTTGTAAGAATTTAAGAGTTCAAAAAGAACATCTAGAAGTTGTCTCTAATATATTCATAGTTGAAAAATCTACTTGCAAAATGTTATGCAAAAAAAGCATACCTATTTTCAGCTAGCAACATGGACAGCAATTACATACTACTTCTTCCCAGGGTCATATAGCATGGACTAAACAGAGATCGAGAATCTTTGACACTTATTCCTCTTTTATAAAAGGAATTAAAAACAATAAATGAAGTTCCTATAACATATCTACCACCACTGCTGAAGTGTTATAGTTCAGTGGAACTTAGGACATATCAAAAAGTAACTATCAGCAAAAGTCCAATCTTTTATATGGGAGATAAAAATTGCCACAATATAATACGGGGAGTAAAGTATCAGTTTTAAACAATTACATGAATAAAAAAGACATTACTCAGCTGCTATCAAATTTTGGAAATAATGCAGCAACTATACACGTGTGAACAAAGATTTGTGCTACAGTTTTCACTGAACTGAGTTAGTTTCTAAACAAACAAAAAAATACATCTCTCCATTCAAGCAAAAGAACTCAATGCAATTTTGTAAATTCTGAAGGGAAACATTTTCAAGTTACCTAAAATTTCCTCTATAATTTCCTTTCCTAAAACCTACTCAAGAAATATACATTTGTTATGTCAAAATAGATATTCTGGACAAATTTCAATCAAAAGGTTGACTACTATTTTACATGTTTTTGGTTTTTTTCTTTTTTCTTTTTGAGTGGAAAGATTGACTAGATATTAACACAAATGGGTTTAAATGTGAAGCTGCCATAAAAGCAGGCACATAAATGTAATTCTCCCAGCCGCTATTTTGATGCACATTTTTGATTCCATGAATATTTTATGAAATGGCCCAAACTAAAGCCATATAACATTCCTGCATTACTGATGCTTGCGCCCGTAAGCTACAAACATTAGAGGCATGATTGAGTGCATTAAAATGAACTCATTCAGCAGTGCATTGATTACTTGAGAGAGAAAAAAAAAAGAAGTTACTCTCACTTAAGAAAACAGCGTACAAACATGAAGTTTTCAACACAGAAATTAAAGACAGCAGATTCGTATAATACGGTTTAATAAATAAATGCAGTGCAAAACTGTCTGGAGTTCTGTATAAACAATGCTGACATTAATTAGGTGAGATGTTAATTAGGTCCACAGATTGCTTCCAGTAGCGTACAGGTAATTTAAAACGCCACGGTCTGCAAAACACACTGACCAAACTGTTCTAGTGTCACGGCTTCTACCAGCTTGTACATTTGCCAACGAAAATCACGTCACAGAAACTGTTGTTAAAAAAGCCACAGGGCTGTTAACAGTACTAACATATATTCAGAAAGTACATTTTATTCTAAATTGTAAACATTTGTTCAGAACTTCAGAAAATAGTCCACTTTAGCATAAAACAAGAACTGAAAGGGACAATAAAGTTTTATGTATATTGTGGTATGTTTTAGTCTAAAACTAGGACATCTATTGTAAGCACTTGTTTCACCATGTCACATGGACTTACAATCCACTTCAAGTACCAGTCAATGATAGCAAAAAGGAAAAGAAGTCATTACCATTTTTAAAGATACAGGTCTGCATTTCAGTTTAACTGCTTGAACTATTTATATTATTTTTATTCCCTACCTTCAGTTATGATAATTGTGCTAGGATTATTCAGGCTGAAGCAAGTTAAAAATCTCACAGTTTGCAAATCATGCCACTATCTACCGAGCTTATAAGCCTTCAGCGGGGATACGTTGGGAGGTGGAAAATAAAGCTCACAAGAATTATTAAAAAAAAAAGCTTTTACGCAGTAAATAATTGAATCACCCTGAACTCCTGAGGTAAAATGAGTTGTACAGAAGTCACTAAGAACCCAAGCTTATGGAGCAATCCGCAAAAGCAAGACAAAAAAATATATGGAAAAGATTTAAGACAATTTTTCTCTTCTGCAGTTCTACAAGGTCTCTCTAGAACACAACTGATCATCAGATATGAATCAAGGTAAGCACTTCTAAGGTAAACAGTTATTTGCATCTACTATACAGGAGATTACAATTTTCAGAAAGATGGCACAAGGAATTTGAGCCAAATGACATAGGCAGTTCAAAAGAATATTGTAATGGACGTGCTGGCTCATCATGGTGTATTCTGACCACTTTCCCAGTTTGAAAATAAGCCAGAAGATCTCTCCCAAGAATATAAGAAGCTCGTGATCAACTGAAAGATTATCAGAGCACCTCAATGGTTGGACTAGATGATCTTGTAGGTCCTTTCCAATCTAATGTATCTATGAATCTATGAATCTATGAATCAATGCTTGAGGCTTGGAAGTAAGGAGATGTAAGGAAAAGTGAGCATCATGAAGCCTCAATACAGCCTTGGTGTACTACAGTGCAAAAACACAGTATTTTATGCTTCCTTGCCTGCAACAAAAACTACAGGGCTTGAAAGAACTATATATTACTTCTGCCGATATTAATTAAGTATTTGTTGTCCAAAAAGAAAAATAAAAACACAGGAATCCAGGGAGAGCTAGATCATGTATATACAGTACATATACAGTCTAGTCCCCTGAAGCTCTTAATTACTTGCCTCCAAAGTTCACAGACCTATAGCAAACTAGTAGGCAGCGCATATCATGATCTCTGCGCTTGGGCTGGTCATGATATCATAAAATTCAAGAAAGGTTTGAGTTGAAAGGGATCTTTTTAAAGACCAGTTAGTTCCAACCCTCCAGCCATGGGGAAAGGATTTGTTCCACCAGACCAAGCTGCCCAGGATGCTCCTACAATCTGGCCTTGAGCAATTCCAGGGATGGAGCATCCACAGCTTGTCTGATCAGCCTGTTCCAGTGCCTCACTACTCTCACAGTAAAGAATTTCATCCTAATATATTACCAAAATCTATCCTATCTTAGATTAAGACTGTAACCCCTTGTCCTGTCACAGCACTCCCTGATAAAGAGAACCTCCCCAGCTTTCCTGAAGGCCCTCTTTAGGCACTGGATGACCACAGAAACATCTCTCAGGAGCCTTCTCTTCACACTGCACAAACACAACTCAGCCTGTCTTCCCAGGAGATGCGCCCAAGCCCTCTGATCTTCCTTTTGGCCCTTGTCTGGAACACCTCTAACAAGTCCACATCTTTCTTTTACTGGGGATCCCAGAGCCGAACTCAGTACTGCAGGCAGGGTGTTACAAGAGGGAAAGAGAGATGGAAAGTCACCTCCCTTGAGATGCTAGCTATATTTTTGTTGTATTATATTATAATGCATAATCATGTTATGATATAAAAAACGCTTTAAAAGCCATTGCGGAAAGGGCCAAGAGACACCTCACAAGCTAGGGATAACTGGTTTCTTGTTTGTTTGCTTCCTTATCCTTTCCCCTGCTGCTACTATGAAAGCTGCTAAGAAGAAAGGGTCTCCCCCAGGCAGCTGAAATGACAGCTGCTCTGGGGATAGTTTACTGTGGACCAGCAAGAGAAAAATCTGGAATTAACTGAAGGGCACATTACCAGAAGAACTGTTCTGAAAAAACTTCTCAATCTCAAAAGAAAGCGTAAGAAGTATGAAAGGAACATGTACTGTTGTAGAGGTGCCCAGAACAAGTATCTTCTTGACTTTCTTCTAATTACTACATCAGCCACTGTACCCTCAAAACTCACAGTTGGATCCAGGTCTTCTTCAGTTGCTTCTGTCACTTCATAAAACCTCTCACAGGTTTTGAGTCTGAGTCACGCAGCTTCTCTCTGGATCTATTGCCACAACTCACAGTAAGAAAATCTGATGTCAATTTTAAGAGTGCGTGGGAGATATCATATTTCAAAGGCTTTCCTCAGTTTAAATAATTTTTTTCAGTGATTAGATTTTGTTCAGATTCGACCCACTCGCTTTCCACAGTTCCAGTAACAACATTTTTGATGCAATCTTCAGCATTCTATTGTGGAGATTTCTACATCAAAACGATGCTTTGAGTAGCAAGTTGGACTAATGACATGACTTCCTAAGATCTCATCAAACGTGAAGTTTATCGTGCTCTGGAGTGTAAGATATATTTTAATTAATAGTTTTGGATGTTTGCTTTACATGTGAATTCCACACATTACTCCTAATGGCTGTGGAAATGCAGTCTCACTGACAACAGCTTTACTGTCAGCAGCTATCAGTCGCAGAGAAGGCACCTCTGGAAATACTATTTCCTCTAACAATTACTAAAAGGAAACACAGCCACCAGGAAAGTTTAATACGATGACAATTGCTGGTTCAGCTGCAGTAGTCCAAGACCTTGCAAAGCTTTAAAGTAAAAAAATTCTCCTAGTGAGTGGGCAGCTTTGAATGCACCTTCATCTCAGTACTACTCATTAAGCAGTAAATAATTAAAATACCCTGGAAAAGACAGGTAAAATACAAGCAGCAATGTCAGTAATAGACATGAAAGAGAAGAGAGGGAAAAAGAATTTAAAAAAGCAAAGAAATAATTCATTTGAAGTTATAATAAAGTTTCATTTGCAGTCTTGTTTAAAGATATATCAGACTTTAGGGATGTAACCTAATTACATTTTTATTCTAAGTTCTATTCAAAGACCCTAGACTTTGAATCTTTAACACAGATCAAACATAGTATAATTTACTCATGGCTATCAATACTTAAAAATGATCTCTTCATTAAAGGCTATAATCTTCTGGGCACGCACATAAAGCAAACAGAGCAACATCTGATACAAAAAAAAACCAAACAAAAAACAAAGAGCAAGATTCTTAGAGATGTGTATGTTTACTTAGGTTATGAGTGACACATAATATTCAAGTGCACTTAAAATATTTTTTCAAAAATAGTTCTCACATAATATCTCTCAGTGGTCAAGGTAAATAACAGCAACATTTTAGTAACTTTAAGAATTACCTGAAATAGAACTTCACAATCACTGAATACTTACTAAAAGAAACTAACTAAATTTTTTTTTTTTATATATGTCATAAAACTTCTACGGTAAACACAAATTACAGAGATTAGAATTAGCAGTATAGCAATGCAGTGAATATTCTGAAGAGCTTCTCATTACAGAGAAAGAATACTTGTTTGTCCCTGGGTATCATATCAAAACTGAAATTTCCCATCTGCAGGATTAGCAGGGGGAAGTCATGCTGGTGAAAGAATTAAGGAGGCCTTTAACAAGTATGCTTAGTTTTTTCCTAATGTAAAGAATACTACTTCTTCCTTGCATTTAATAATAAGGCTTGGTTTAATTAAATTTAATTAAAGAAATTTTCACAGTGGGTTTTTTTCTGAAGTTAAAATAAGAAACTTAGAAAACTTTCCCTGAGTTTTCTCACTCAAAACATCTTCATTGCCTGCCAACACTTCTTTAAAAACAAGAAAAAAATTAAGTATACAAAGAAATATTTTTTGTCAGTTCAACAGGCTTTTTTTTTTTTTTTTTTTGCTTTTCCTGTTGCATCTTCAAAAGCTTATTTCATACTTTCTTAATAGTATCCTAATTTGAAGTGAAAACGTATCTGATTTCTAAAACATTCATATAATACAGTACAAGCCAGTCAAATACTAGCAATGATCCCGTAATAAAATGTCATTCATATGGGAACTCCATCTGCACTTGCATGAGGATGAGCTCAATTATTTAATAAAGCTTTTAAATCTGTCCTTCCCTGGAATCTATCTGGATTTATGGCTACTTCTGTCTACCACTGACTGACAGAGAAAAGCGTCGTATCTGAAGTCTTTATCTCCTAGCAATTTGCTACTTAAACCTTTTAAATTATGCTCTACAATCAACTTTCTCCTGGCCAACTTATGTATTCAGTTCTTAAGCAATCACACAATTAAATAACATTATGGTTACTGTAAATACAGAATAACAGAAGTTAGGTTCAGTTTATACGACGACAAATATATGATAGAAATGATAAAAAAGGATGGAAAGGATTAAAAGGGATGATTAAAAACAATCAAATTTGATCATTTAAACAAATAATTTAAATGAAATTGGAAATACAGATTTTTTTTTTTTTCCATTAAGGAAACATTATTTTTGTCTCTCATTTTCCCTGATGCAGAGATTCTTTTTAAGTGCATGTTTCTCCATGAACTTCAATATAAAACTTGGCAATGGGTATACAAAGCCAAAGGTAGAAGATTTGGAGATCTTCTAAGTTTTCAGATCTGAATTATTTCCAAATTCCTTTTTCCGAAAAAGGTGTTTGAAATAAACAATCACAATTGGGAATAAACCTTATAAGTTAGCAATCTGGGAAGTACAAATGGAATGGGGGATATCGTGATATATCAATGGTAGTTGATTACTACTTGATACAGTTTCTTACGTGAATTAAAATAATCAGATGAAACATTTTACATGATTTCTCCAAACAATGAATGCTACAAATGAAATTTTCAGGTTAGTCTACAAGGGAAAAAAGCCCATGTGATCTCTCAGTCTCCCCAGTAGATTTGGAGTGTACTTCACCTTAAACTGGTAAGAAATTGTACTCTGAATTCTTGCCAGATTTAGGAAAATGATTAGCTTGAGAACAGACATTGATCTGAATTCTAAACTGACAAACAGGCAGATTTCTCCTGCACGTTTCAGAGAACAGCCTATTTCTCCCCAAGTCAGCAGCCAAGCGCTGTCCAGTCAAAATAATGGTGACATATATCTTTCATTTTTATCACAGTGAACAGTGAATTTTACCAAGGGCAGGTGTTATATAAGCAAAAAGAAAGTCACATTGTATAAACACAGATCAGAGTGGTCATTTATGCCTCAAAAGACATATAGTCTAAATCTCTAGACCTGCATAATTTTGTCCATTTTTGACCAACACTCAGGCTTCCTATTAAAAAACAATACATTGGTTTTCAGACCACATTATGAGAAATCTTTCAATAAAAATAAAGAAAAAAAGGAAAAAGAAGATTCTGAGAATAATCTTTTTCTCAAAAAATCACAAACTTATCCGGTTATCATTTTAAAATAAAAAAGTTGCTTACAACAAGTGGACTCTAACACAGATGCATAGAATGATGAAACTAAAAAGCCCTTTATTAGATGAGTTGCTATTTGACTTCTATATCTGAAAAGAGAAATGGGATCAAGTTTAGGTTTCTCTCCAGTGTCAGACCTGCACTTGTGAATATACCAGTATGGGCTTCCAGACACTGGCTACAGACCTCATAACAGAAACATAAATAAATAGTCAGGTTGGACAGCTCATCAAATGCAGCAACAGCAACAGTTCTGCATTCCATGTGAAAGGAACAAACTTACCACTTCATAAATGTTGTCCCACCGGTTTATTTTATTTACCAGCTGTTTCTACTTTTGCAATCAGATTGTAAAGATGCACTTTTGGTTTCTCAGTGAGTATTTGCTGCTCAAATGGATTTGGCAGACTTGAACATGGATAAAGGTATGCAGTTTTATTAATGTAGAAGGTGCATGTAGACCACACACCCCACAGTTGAATTTTATTCTGGATATTCTTAGGACTATCCTAGCAAGAGACACTACAGCATAATACAATTAAAGTCACAAAATGAACTCAAAGAAAGCACAAGAACTTTCATAAGACTTTTTAGTTCTGCCTTTAGTAAACTTTCTTAGTGCTTTCACTTAGTGGTATTAATGTATACACTTTTAATATATTTTAAAATCTGAATGTAAATCATTTTTGCCTGAGGGCAAACCAATTGGGGAAATTTCACTTAAAAACTTGTACATTTCCTCTGCGTAGATACTCATGAATGTATGCTGAATTTCTATCAATTATTTACACATTACGATTTTTAATTGAAAAACATTTGCCATAAACAATTCAAAATACAAAATAAACAATTACTTAGCAATGGATTAAATAGGGCCTACTGTGAACAAGAAAGCAATCAGTTTAGATGTTCTGTGTTCCCAAGAAAATGATGCTAGGAATTGACCTCAAGATGTTACCCAAATATACCCAGTAATCAAACCTTAAAGTTTGAAAAGTTTGACTCAAATGTCCTTTAAGCTCAATAGAATTCTCTACTTCTACAATGAAGTTTCTACAATGTCTTGATTAAAACTTCTAGATTAAACAGTATGGTGAAATTAAATTTTACTCCTTGGTCTTCGTCTAGACAGTGGCAGTCTGTAAGAACCTCATTTTTTCCCCTTATAACAAATTAATTACATTTCTTTATCAATTCTCCTGTGTTCAGTAGGCCTTTCAATCAGAAAAGTCTATGCTAAGTTCTAAAATTCAAAATAGACTACATTTAATCCATGATTGCATGTACAACAATTATACCTGTCTCATAAATTAGATCCAATTTATTATTTATAGGAAGGTGGGTGCAGCAGGAGATGAGAAGTACTCAACTCCAGCAAAGCATTGCCCTGACTGGGCAGATATTTTAAATGCCTTAACTTATTTTAGAAAGGACTAGTGAGACCATGATCAGGAATTCTTTAAGATTTGCAATCTAAAACAAATAAAGAAAGACAAAGTAAGTTTATAGATTAGCTGAATGCTACAGGAATTGACTCTGAAATATCACCTAAGAGCTTTGCATGCTGTGCCTTTCTTTTAGTAGGTCTGTCTGTCTTATCCTTCCTGGTGTTTCAGCATTTCAGAAAAAGTACTACCTCTACTTTTGTTGAGCCTTATGAGCTAGCAGAATATAAATCTGATGACTAATTCAAAGTCACCAGTTTCTGGCATGGTACTAATCTACATTCGGAATTTGTTGGGGAAGTTTTATTCATTGGACTCCATTCTGAAACTTACCATGCTTCCTCAAAGCTAGTTATTTAAATGTATCCAGAAATATCTCCTTGCACTTCAAAGAACGGGTATAGGAAAGGTGCATCTATCCTAGTAAATTGTCTTACTCATGAAAACTGCATGGCTGTGTGAAAGCTGCCTGTTGAGAAAACCTTGCAACACTCCTAAGTGCCCAGCTGTGCCCATGGATAATTGTGGGGGAGGGAAGTTCAAAACTGCATGATCTAAAAGCATGTGCAACACTACAAGCACTGCTTCAGCAGTAACCTATGCTCCTGTACCTACAGACACATTTATGTTTGATTTACTAATACAGGAAATTACACATGACCTCTGAATGTCTGCTTTCACTGAAAAGCGTCGAGACCCTTGCATCACTTGAGGGTGGGAGGACGGATATTTATAATAAGAACATGGAAGTAATTTTTCCTTGCTTTCTTCAGAATTCTGGATTCTTCCTGCTCTACTTTCTTACAATCAGTATACCACTAACTAACCTCTTTGCAAAGGTATGCCTTGAAAACGCTTATGCATCTGTATTAGAAAAACACCATCAGATAATGCTCATTAGTTATCTTCAAGCTTGTCTCACGAAGGCAGAATTGCTTGAAGTTAAGATTGATATTTTGAATTACTGGCCTTAAAGAACAGGCTACGTACATATATACACATACATTGGTATGCGTCTATGTATGCTAAAATACACTCACTTCCAGCGGCCTTGACGGCTGCTTTTAAAACAAGCACTTATTCAGATGTCTATTTTTATTATGCTTTTAAATATAGGCATTTTCTAATTTTGTTACAAACTATTTGAAGTACAAACCCCTTGTTTCCCTTGGGTTGCTTTTGTTACTCATGTAAATTATCTAAAACTTTTGAAAGCATATATTGAAGTTCTGCATCATTTCATTCGTGATATAATAATCACTTAATACAAAATAGAAAACACTCAAATATTGTAATGACAAGCCCTGGTAATGTAAGAATGCATGCAAATTAGCCATTATGTTTATCAATACACTCACTCTGTGTTTCTTCTGTAAGATACAACAATGAAAAACTGTTGTGAATGCAGTTTGTAATTAACTTCAGCAGAATTTACACTAATATGGCAGAACTATCTCAGTTGGGTCCTCAGACTAAAATAAACTCATTCTCTGATACTTGGAAAAAAGAAACACTTATAATGATGTTTCTGGTTATTAATTCTAAAAACACATTCAAAACAGAGGAATTATATATATATATATATATATATATAATTTATTCTGCTTAACTGAGATTCTTCTACAAAGCCAGTGCCTACTTGGATAATAAATAATTCTGGATTTAATGAGACAAAGCATACGAATATGAATTGCCTTTTCAATGTGTATGAAGTGACATCACGATGTTTAATTGCTATATGAGAAAATGGCTAGTAACCAAAGTAATAAAACAATGAAATATCAGCTCCCTGAGGAAAGACAAACTACGGGGTAAGTACAGTTGATTGAATAGTGTCATAATGTGAACTCCTCTACAATAGTCCGTGAACAGACTCATTTCGTTAGCTCACGAACAGAGAACTTATTTTACAAATGCAGTTCTTTTTAAATAACTAAAAATCTCATTCTGTAACAAACCACCACAAAACTCACGTGTGCTCTAAAGACAGTTTTACATTTGTGTCTGTAACAAATTACTCAGGTATTCCTGTTTTTACAATTATAAGCATATACACAATGTTTCCATTCACAACTAATAAAAACACACATTCACTGCCTATCCTTTTAGATATAAATGCCCAGTACCAGTTCTTTTCAATTCCCTCACCTAAATGTGTTAGACTAACAACTCAATCTTACAAAAATTTCCTGTTTTCCCATCTGCACTATTAATTGATACAATTAATACAGATATGACGATTTATATCAGTTGAAAATATTGTGTATTAGGCATCATTCACATATATACAAACACACAAACATTCTCATGTTTATATATGTACACATACACATTCCTGTATACACATATACATGCACACATGCACCTCTACACATATGTATGTATCCATTTTTGTATATATTCCCATAGGAAGTAGGCATCTGACTCATTCAGTTCACAGTCAAATCAGATTACAGCAATGTAAAGAACTGAAGAAAAAAAACAACATACAATTTACGAGGAACATCTATTTGTTTTAATATAAAAAGCAATGCACTCAGAATTTTACCTAAAACACTGTTAATACTCATGTAATTTTATATAGTCCTGTACAACTCCCAACTCAGCATCTGCTCTTATACTTTTTCAGCATTCCAAGTTTAAGATTTAAATTTTCACTCTTCAAAAACGTAAAAAGCAAGGAGAACATCTGCTGTCTTTTTTTATGTGATCCCTCCAAACAAATTCAATGCCTACTCCCTACTTCTTCATTTTTCTCACCTGTCTCTAAGGAAATAAAATATTTGCAAAAGACAGATCCTACAGATGCACTGGAGCTTTACCCCATGCAGTGAAAAATGTACCTCGTTTTCTGCCTCCTTACCACTTAATATGAAGCCTCTCTTCTGGAAGTTACTAATGCTTTATTGCAGGGAAATGAAATATCTCCTCTGCTGAATACCTCAAAGAGTATTGCATAACTTTACTTATTAAGCTTTCGCAATGAAACCGAAGGCTTAAAGATATTTAAGTATTCAACAACTTTTGCTTAACACATCATAAAAGCAGAAACTGTTGAAAAAAAGTGTTGGCAGCATGTGCCAGTCACAATCAGAATGACTCTTTGAAGATAGATAGGAATGTTTGCTTTTATGTTTCTTCTCAAAATTTTATTTTTTAGTAACTGAAGGACTGGATGAAAAGGTTACCAAAAAAATCCAGCAACTTCAATCATTTTATTCTATTGAGGATCAGATAACCTAATAAGCATTCTTCACTCAAAATGAAAATGGCTTGATCATGTCTGGCTGGGTTTTAAGCAAGTGTTATCTTACCTGCTGGGATGTCAGATTCCTGGAATAATGCTGGATTAAGTAATCAAATGGATTATTCCCAAACATTTAGGAAAAAAAAACAACCACCATGAAAATGTAAAATAACCAAAACCAACACATCAGGAGTGAATGCCAACAAAACAAACTTCTATTTAAGTTAGTAAAGTTCTTCTCACTGTCGTAACTTGCTTGTAAAGCACTAACGAAGCACAGAGTTTGCCTGTAACTATTGTTAGGTGAGTGCAAATTGGTTGGGGTTGGGTAGTCCTATGAAGACACTGGTTGTCACTAGTTCAGTGTCAGAATAAAACAAAAATATTCATAGAATCATAACATTTGTAAGAAAATAAATCCTTCTATTTTATCTGCTACTGAGCATGAATTCAAATTTTAAAACTCAGTTGAGTTCTGGTTGTAGTCAAAAGAGATATCATATGGTTCAGAAGAAAACAATGCAAATGCCACAAGGAAATAAGGGGTAAGTTGGGATTTTTTAGCTTTAAGGGAGAACAGGGAAAAAAAAATGCCAAAAGCTTTTCAGCAACCACAAAAAGATTTCATGCTTCAGGTCCAGGTTTTTGCTGGAAAAGGAGGCCATCATTCATAATGTAACCATTCCATCAGGTTTTATTTTTATTTTTCTAGCAAGTTACTAGAATTGCATTATTTCCACACAACATTTCAGTTTCTGTTATTCTATCTATCTATCTATCTATCTATCTATCTATCTATCTATCTATCTATCTATATTTCTTTTCACTGAGAAAAGCCATTCTAGCTGAGAAGTCAAGCACAAGTTCTTTTCAGAGCTGGAAAATTTTCAATCCAACTGGTAAAACTTATAAACAAGAACATAATGACCATGTAAATCACATTTTTTTGAATAAATGGATTACTAGCGCAACAACACATCATCAGTAGGGTAAAATTAACCTATCTCACGACGGTGAGACACTGCAAGTCCCAATTCTAAGTAGCATTACAAAATTATTAACAAATGCTTTTAAAATTACTGAATGAGATCATCTATGGAAATTACTTCTGTCACAGGAGCACACTCAGGAACTAAAACAGGAAGATTTTATTCAGTTACTTGTGGCTCACTCATAGATTTTCTTCCCACAAAATGAGAAGATTTGATACAAACATAGAAAAACCTTTATCATATGTAACCTCCTGTTCACAACCAAAGCTGTCTGTCATGAAAGGCAATTTTAAAAAAGCATGTAAAATATCATCAAAAAACATCGATTAATATCATATAAATAGTGTGTATATACATAATATAGGACAGAGATAGACACACGGAGAAATGGAGTTTAAGGTGAAGCAAACAACGCTTCACCTTAAAATGCACACCAAAAAAAAAAAGAACCTCATGGTATGATGTTCACATGGGAAAAAGATTTTAAAAATAAAATAAAAGAAAACAAAATAATGGCTGTTTTATCCAAGTGTAGATTTTCCATCGCTGAGGCAGGACTCAACTAAACTAGGTGTTCACACATCTTTTGAATCAACTCAGTTTGTTCAACTGCGGATGCCACTATTTAAGTATTTGTGGTCTGAAGCAGCAGTATCAGTCTCAAAGGAAGCAGGTCTATGAATAATTATAATTTATTTTTGTCTTCTAACTTGCTGTTCCAAAAGCTAAAATTGCAACAGCTTTGAATCTTCTTTTAAATTAAGGTTGCAAAAAAGTTATACATTGACATAAAGTGCCCAGTAATGAAACAGGAATTACAAAATATGATTGTCTGAATGCTGATATAATGTAGCATTATGATCACGGTGACTCACCTTGCTCCTCGTTGATAAGGCCCATATGTGCATGTGCTTGTGCTTGTCTTTTCCCACCATCAGTTTTTATTAGTTGAGCAGTGATAAAGCACTGTTCATAAAAGTAATTCCTTAACTGTGTCTCCTCAGGGTCATTGAAGCAGTAGGCCATGTTAAGCTGGTTATCATAAACTTCCTTGGAGTGCCCTTTAAAATCAAATAATAGTCAAAATGCTAATTTTCACCAGCTTTCACAAATCTTACAGCAACAGCCATATAATGAAAATGAAAGGTTATTAATACATCCAGTATTCAAATACTATCAAGTTCTCCTACATATGCAGTCAAGGAAATGTAAGGAGAAAATGATAACCTACAAAATCAGGCATAAACGAAAACTTTATAAACTACTACAAATTGAGACTATTTTTGTACATAAAACCAAAACTTCATTCAAAAAAAGACATAAAACCTCTGTAAGACACTGATAAGCTGAAAAACAGAAGCCGCAGCGAGCAAAAAAAACCTCACACATTCAGTCTCTGCTAGAGAAGTATTTGAACCGCTGAGACCTCAAAGGCACTGGCAGCTTACAAAACAGATCTAAGGTGGCAGCTCATGATGGAGACAAAGAACCAAGGAGAACACTCTGTAAGCACTCCCCATAATTTTATACCATTTAAAACATTTAAAGTAATGCTAACAAGAAATAATTACAGTTTTCCATCTATGTTATAATTTTTAATAACTGTCATACACATTAAGGATCAACTGAAATCTTAACTTATGGCATAAAAAAGTCCACCAAGGTACTGAGCTCAGAACAAACGTGGAAAGTGTGTGGGGGCAGGGGGAACTTAAAAGTCCTACATCTCCTCTAGGATGTGAAGAATAAACATATTCAGTTGGCACTCTTTACGTCTCATCAGACAGATAGATGAATACACACTATCCCTAATATTTATAAAAACACTGCAAGCCCCAATTCTAAGTAGCATTACGAAATTATTAACAAATGCTTTTAAAGTTACTGAATGAGATCATCTATGGAAATTACTTCTGTCACAGGAGTACATTAAAGAAAAACACAAACATACATGCACAAAAACACAGGAGGCTATTAAAAAATCCTATTGATTTGGATTAGAGACCTAAAACTCACCTAAGTACTTCCCATAATGCTTTTCACAAATAATTGCGGTTTTCTACTGTTTGTGGCTGTGGAATGAAAATAATCCAAATAGTATGTTGTTAAAACAATTTTGATGTGCTTAGGTAAAGAAGGGGTTAAGAACCACAAGTGCTGCAGCAGGTAAAAGAATGTTTGGATAAGCTAGATGTGTGAATAGAGCCACTTTGCTTTTGGGAGTTATGCAATTTGTACGCTTTGCTCGACAACAAAGGAGAAAAGAAAGTAAAAAGCTATCTTACACATGATTGGAATAACACAGAAATTGGCATCTAATTTCAACACAGCTCTCAGTCAAACCCCAGGTCTTTTCTAAGCATTTTAGAACTATGATACTGTATCAAAACACTTTGATTAAAGCACACAGTTAAATTTCCTTTCTTCTTCTTTTTTTTTTTTTTAATCTGTGAGAAGAATTGGGGAAAAACCCACTTATGAAAAAGAGTAATTTCTGCCTGTAAATTTCTGTCATTTACAAGTCCCTAGCATTGTTAACAGAACAATTACTCAACTGAACTAAGAACAGTTATTACTTCATAAGTATTTTGTTTGCATCTCTAGACCACACATCCAGAATGTTCTCTGTCAGAATTTTGAATTACACATACTCTAAGAGAAAGTAATGTAGACCCCTCATCAATTCCGCCAATGCAAACAATCCAGGTATAGCCACCATTTATCTAGCATCTCTTTCCACTCAAGGAAGAAAAGCAGATACTGCTTGGCTATGATGTACTTCATCCCAACTTCAACATCTGTTGTGGCATAACAGAATGCTTTAGATTTCAAATGTAGAAAGCAGAGGTTCCCACTGATTACAAGCAACAAAACAAATAAGTACTTAAACAGAGAAATATAGAAAATCAATATGATCACTGAATGATCTAATAGTACACATTTGATGTTGATCACAGCTGAGTGAACAAGAACTTAGTAGATGTACGCAAACAGTTAAAATAGGACAGTAAGAGGAAAGAGAATGGGATGGTCATTGGGGAAGAACACTAGAGACAGATCTGTTGCCTTTGAAATATTTGCTACAAAGTATCAATGCTACATAAAATTATGCAGATAACTTCAGGTAGGGCCCCAGAAATCTCATGAGATGGTACTGACCTGAGGCGGACTATTGCTACTGCCACGGCTTTGATTGAATGAACTTTAATGTGACCCTCCGACGACTACCCTGCTGGTGAATGACAATGAGAAGTGCACAGAGACAACCATTCCTCTGTAATAGTCTTGGACAGTGGCTGACCAGACACACTGGTGTCACAATAAAATAAATCCCAAAGATGGATGTTTAAAAGGCATACTGTCTTTGGGATTCAAAGTCTCTCTGATTTATATATCAAGAAATTCACTGATATTATTCTGACAGAGGTCAGAAACCTCTGACAGAGGTTTTTTTGTCAGACTTAGTGAAAGTGAACTTTCATCTCCTTAGGAGAAGAAAAATATGGAAGAGAGTGTTTATCTATTTTAATAAAATCTCCCATAGGTAGTTCAGTCATTAAAGCTCTGACCTCTCTGGTTTTGTACAGTAAATTCTCTACATCTGTTAATAGAATACAGGGGGATAAATCTTTACATATTCATTGATACATTTATATATATATATATATGTGTGTGTGTGTGCGTGTGTGTGTATGTATATATATACAAACACACACCACCTATGTATATATATAGGTGTATATACACCACTGGAATATGATACCAAATGAATAGAAAGAGAAGTCTGAGACATACATGCAACTGTGAAACAGCTCCTACATGACAAATTCTTGTTTTTAAATGAAAAAAAATAAATAAAAAGAAAGCAAAGAGATAAAAGTTCAAATGCTGATCTCAGTAATATTTCGAAAATTACTTTTACCAATGGAAGCTGAAATCAGATTTCCCAGAGCATTTAGGATGCAGGATTGAAAGAATGCTGCAAAGATGAGTAGAATGGCTACCCAAAATGGCAGCTAAGCAGAACAAACAGAACCTGATGGAGCAGATAGTGAAGCTTGACAGTTTTGGGGTTGAAATGGGACTGGGAACACATCTTATGAGCAATTATCCAATGTAACATTTTCTTTCGGAGCCAAGTCACCAAATTTAAGCAATAATATTTCACATGAACTCTGTTCACTTAAGCATCTTTTTCCTGATGTTTTTTTTTCATCGTTTTTTAACAAACAAAAATCCTTATGTTATGTTGTAGTACTTATTTTTCCCTTTCAAAAATACAAACTACAAAATATAAAATAAAGGAAATAGGCTTCTTTCATTTTGTTTGATTTGGACTTTTCAAAATATTTTATTTTTATCCTCCTTTACAAAGGGATAATAATAATAATAATAATAAAAACTTTGCAATCGGGTATCTACGCACTTCAGAAAAGTACTCCTATAAAATTTCACTGTGGTCCATTTGTTAAACAGACTAAAAAACAAATAAATTCCTTCCAAATGAGTTTAAACATAAAACCCCATACATTAAGAACACGTAGGATTTTCTACTCTGCATCAGAATCTCTTCATGTGCACCTCAACGATCACGAGGACTCTTTCCCCATTATGCTCAAGCCATAGTCCTTGGATCAGTCCACTGAGTAAAACATCGACATGTTATTGGACTGCTTTCAGGAACCTTTGGTGAGCAAAGCTATGCATGGAGCAGAGGTTAATTCAGGTTTGTGGCCTGTACACTGCTGTTCAGCTGTTCAACAACTGAGTACTCCAATGCATCCCAACAGACTTAGGATTTAAGTACTAATGCTGCCTTGGCTGTATCATCTCCTTTTTCACAGAACGTAGTAAAAGAAAGGAAAAGAAGTACTACAGTGCTTTTTAGAGAGGAGACGAAACAACACCCTGAAGAGATCCTGGCTTGGTATTCTCCCTGAAGAAGAAAGAACACAGTTCTTGTTAACAGAAAACATAACCTACACTTCAGAAACTCACCTTTAAAATATAGGGACCAGAATGAAATTTTTCAACATCTATCTCTGTCCAAATATTTTCTACTGAAGGGACTACCACTCAGTCCTTTGTTCCTACCAGTCAGAGGGCATGTGGAAACTTCAACAGCTGGTAACACTCATCTTCCAGTTCAGTTACTTGTTTTTAGTGAGTATGACTGAATTATAGCTGACCATTCATCCTTGAAGACATATCAAGGAGTGCCTTAAGATCACTGGAGTCACTAGGAGCCATTTTTGATGTCCAAATTAGACACCATTAGTACGGGAAGTTTCATTTTTCTCTTGCCTGAGAGATCAATACCAGTGACTCAGTAGCAGGAAGACAGCTGATGTCATGAAGAGTTCACATTCAGAAATACCCAGGATGAAGGCTGCTGAGCCAATAAGCAAAAAAACTGCTACAGTCAGTCTATTTCTACCTCAATTTGTACACAGCAAAGAATCAGTCCCTTTTGCTTGGTCAGGACAATCATGCCTTCACACTCGTAGCTAGGAACTTTTTTTCCAGAAAGTTTAGCCAAAAACTACACTCACTGAGTAATATACACAAATGCAAATGATGAAAGGGTGCTATGGGGTAGCATGGACACAGTCAAATTGCATGCACAGCTTCCATTCCATAGATACTAGGTAGCAGGACAAACAGGGTGAACACCTACCCTCTCCCACTAAAGTACATAAACAGAATATACTTGAAGTACAATCTATGCAGAAGTGCTAAGAAATGATCTGGATATACATTTGCCATATATATCGATGAAGTTCTCTAGTGAGAGTAACATAAGGCAATTCAATTGGTCATTTGTGACACTGTAGGGGTTGTAAAAGCAGAGACCAGCACAAACAAGGAGGAGTTACAAAAAGAAAGAAAATGAATACTCACCTCTGAAGATCTAAGCTCACCAGGAAGGAGGAATCTCTCATTGGAGATGCCTCCTCAGGGGCAGTCAGCCCTTAAATGAGGTCTGCGAGGAAGCCAGGCTTCACCTCTTCTGGTCACACAGGTGAAGCACCTTCAGCTGTGCTCCCAGGGCAGACTGGATCTTTCCTACAGGTGATCACTCACTGTGAAGCTGTCTGGCTATATTTTAAGATTTGACATCATTCAAGGAGAGAATCCTTTCACTCTTTAAAGTTAATAATAAGAAATTGTAATTAATCACTCCACTGTTCTCTATCAACTACCACATTGTTTTGTTTTTTTTCCTGTGAAACAACATAAAGCCGAGAAGGAGAAGCCTGCTTCAGAAAATGAAGTATTCCTTTGCCCATCCTCTCAAAACCAAACAATACTACCTCCTCCTAGAAAATACTAAAAAGAACTTCTGGTATGTTTACCCTTTCCTTCTTTCCTTTTCTTTCATTTATTTTATTATTATTATTTTTAATCTTTTTCTTCCCAAAATAACATGGGTAATAAGGTTACTGCATTTTTTTTTCTAGCCCAGCCTAAAGCATAAGTGAAATCTTACAGAAAAGCTTCCCTGTAAAATGCTAAATTCTGCTTTTGACGTTCAGTACCTCAGACGCAGAAAGATTTTCTAGAGTGAACGTATCAAACGTTCTCATCAAATGTGATTCACACTTCTTCATATAGTTTACGAAGTACCTTTTGCAATGACAACAAATACTAACTCACATAGACAAAAATTTGCTCTGTACTGAAGTGAGGAAAAAAGAGCTAAGTTAGCACTTCCTTCTAATTTTTTGTCTCTGATATTCTCTAGACCACAGGTCAGCAGCCTGTAGCACATGCACAGATTTAGCATTTGGCGTATCACAAAGGTTGTACAGGGTCTAAGGAAAGCAATAGCTTCCAGGTTGTAACTCTTGCTCTCCACCAGCTGCCCCAGTGATCAGCTTACAAGCTGTGTCTTGCCCCTTGGAAAGCATGTTCATGCTGAATATTAGCTCAATGCACTGGCTCCGACACAGAGAACAGAGTCACCTGCTACTATATAATGCTGGCTTCTGATTGACATATTGCAGCTACAGAACAGTGGAACTTCCCCTGCTTTTGCTCCCCTGCTTCAACAAAGACAAGCTGATGGCGGAGAGGTCTATTCCTTTAAGAGTTCTTGAGTCATACCTTGTCTTGCATCATCTGGAAGGAATATACAACACAGGTAAACCAACCCATGCTATCAAGAACTGATCGTAGGCTCTTTTTGGTTTACATTAGTCAGTACTGGTAAGGATTCAGTTTGGGTTCAAAATCTCCATTCAGTAAGCAATACAGATGTAATCTGAGGAGCAATAGTTTGCAAGACCCTTTGAACTAAAACTAGCACTGATGACCTCTAGTTCAACAAACTCCAGGTCAAACACAGTATCACTGACAGGTTGCTGACCTCCCTCTGAAAAACCAAACTGATGCTTTACAGTACAATCCACATACTGCCATTCTTCTTGTAGGCTCAGTGCTAACCAATTTACAAAACTGGAGCTATGCAATCATTTGAGGAGATGACTCAAAGAAGTGGTTTCGTCCAATGAGCATATAGATTCCAAAACCAAATTAGCAATGCATTTTGAAACAATAAGACAGACAGTAGCAGCCAAGTAACAATTTAAATTATCAGTTATATTCATGTGTTAAAATGCATGGAAAGAGCACGTTAAAGCTATTGTAAGTATTTCTGTCTGAAGAACAGCAACATCCATCATTATAATAAGCTGTTCTCCCAGGCATACATTAATCTGGGCGTTCTTAAAAATTTCCAAAAGGTAAGCAAAGGACTTGAATATTTTTCCTTTGTTATTACTTTTCCCTATGACCCACCCAAACACACACAGATAAAGAGTCAGATTTTATCTGGGATCTAAGATAGACAAAATGGACGAGACTAACCCTATTTAGCTGATGAGCCTACATAGAGTATGGACATCATTTGTTCTAAGGATGTCAGCAGCCAAAGATTTTCAGTTAGCAACCCTCTATGTCAGACTGGAACAGGACTACGGTTTCCAACACTCTCTCCTGCTAACTCACAGAACAGTACAGAGCGGGTGCTAGGGAGCTATGTCTCTTAAGAGGGATTGCAACATCAATCCCAAGGACAATTATTCCTTTCAGTGAAATTAGTCAGGCAACAGGGCAGGGCATTCAACAGGCTCTAGATATATATATTTCTTATTGAAAAAGACAACATTTATCAAGATACCATGGTATACATCAAATGCTAAGCTATGTAGACTACTTTGGCATACATCCTGTGTTCTTCTTTAAAACTCCCTAAAAGTATACTTATTTAATAGGTAAATCATTTTATTCTTCTTCTTCTTTTTAAATTACTGATATCAAACCTATTTGTAAGAAAGATTAGTGCATGATAATAAAGGAAGTTCAAAGAATAACTGGAAATAACTCTATTCTGAAGTCTAAACTGTTCACATTGCTTGCCATCAAAGAAGACCAAAGAGAAATGCAGTCAGGAAGTATCACCAGTACTTCTGCCAGATTTTTTTTTCCTTTTTTTTTTTTTTTTTTGGATAAAGCTGTACTCAAGGCATATTAACTGTCAGCTTTTTTATTTATTTATTTTTTTGAAGATGCAAGAATTAAGTCTAGGGTTTTTTATTTTTATTTTTTATTTATTTATTTTTTTTTAATTTTTAAACACTTGGAAAGTATTCAATTGCAATGGCAATGAGATTAAATTAGAAAAACAGATTTTGCATGAAGTATCATACCAGTTGAGAAGAAAGACTGCTGTAGGATTTGAAGTTCCATCAAAATGCTCTGCTACAGATGAGAACAGAGAGAATGCATCACCTGCATCACTGAAGGTAAATGGTTTGTACAACAAAACACCAGTAAACAAACAATCATGATTCTCAGATGCAGAAGTAATGACATTAATTGCTCTTTGATATTAGCTTCCAAATCATAATGGACTGCTCTGATTAATTCTGGCCAAGCAAACAATTTACACGCAACACTGTAGCTTCAATAATTATAATCAATCAGGAAAAATAAGAAAAGATAAACATATTCCACCAATAAGTATGGAAAGCGGATGAATGAATGCCTGGCTTTCTCTCTGCACTGTGATAGCAGCTCTAAAATTCTGAACTTAGGAGCAGCAGTTCTAATTGAAATTCACAATGAGACAGCTACACTCTGTGGCACAAAAATATCAGGTGAAAAGACTAAAGAACAAATGGGAAGGAAAACTTCTTACTAGCATCAGCAATGTTTCATTTTCCTCTTGCTACTCCCAGTTCAACAACAATCCCTTTGTGAAGTTTAAATTAATCAAAAAATTACATAGTCAAAAGATTCTTTTCATACTTTTTTTCCATACCTGCTAATTCTTTTTCACCACAACTGTAGCTCGAGATGCTATATCCAAGACAGGTAAGTTTTCAGCTAGTATTATATTAGTGACATCAGCTACACTGTGGAAGTCTCACAGCTCACTGCCCCAGATATTACTTCAAGCATTTCAAGCCATCTTTGGCTTGAATTGTGGTGGCTGAGGAGTAAACACAGGTCAGTTGCTGGTGCATCTGCTACACTGCAGTAAATTCCAGCTGAAGGATGAACTGAACTGCGAAACAGTTCTAAAATGTTTTCAACTGAAGGTGTCATAAGACCATAGGCCAGAGCTCCAAGCAATTTGATTAGAATCAGAGGGAAAACTGGATTAGTGGAACTCCTGAATTAGTATTTGATGAGATGTGTAATTCATTTGTTGCATTCACAGCACTGGTAGCTGTAACGTCTGCAGTTATGAATCCACATCCACCCCTCATGTGCCATAGCTGAGGCCTCACATGAAATACAGATTTGCGCCAAGGGTTACACTGAAACTGGTGAAAAATCAGAACTCTCACCATGCCATGATCAAATAATTCATTAATGACTTGCTGCTTAAACATTTGTCAGCTCCACTGGCATGTTCTCGCTTTTCGCTACTTAGCTTTCATTTTAACTTCAACAGGTAAAATTTGGAGATACTCCCTTCCAGAGGCAAGACTCCATCAGTCAGTCAATTGGCAGCATCCCATCTCTCATGGAACACAGCAGCACACAGTGGATGCCAAGTTCAGTGACAGAAAGGGCTTCTGCCTTTCTCTGGGCAGAACCTGAGTTTGCTTCTGTAGGAGGATATCTGCCAACTCTATTGGCACACATCACTTACTAACACTGGAGAAAACCTTGCGCCGAAGGGAAGCAAAGTACTGTCCCCTCAAGCAGCTTCAGGAAACATGCTCGTCCAGATATTTCATATCCACTACTTTAGAACACCAGCATCTAGGCAGAATGCTTATATATGACAAGAAAAACCTAAAGATACCTTCCTATCGTGGGCTGGCTAGACTTCTTGTCTAGGATTACAGTCAAATAAATAAACACAACTTTTGGCTTTAAAGTAAACATAAACATTTTAAATGAACAGGTTTTCTTAGTGCTGAAAGCTTTTGTTGTTGCGGCTCCCTTTTAAAACGAAGTGGTTCTGTTTATAAATTTCAGTAAGGAAGCTTGGGTCTCAAACTCTGAAGATTTTTTCTATATGAAAATAACTTCAAACAAGCCAAATATAATGCAATCAGCTCTGCAGTTAGACTGGATTGCAGTTTACCTGCTTCCTTCCCCACAATTATTCCGAAGGAGAAAAATGAATTAAGTTACATCACTATTTATAGTAAAACAAAATGATGAAGATGAGATTTAGTAAATAGTAGTCAATAGAGAAAATGCAGTAATTTGGAGTTATGTCTTCACTAATATCTAGTAATTCACAGGTGACATGTTACAGCTATGTGCTCTATTTTATCTGACATGTTCACAGTCTTTTTAAGGTCAGTCACAAATCCAAACAGTTAGCAGGCAGAGTATTTAATAAAATCAAATATATAAAACTATTACTGTGAGAAGCAGTGTTTCAAATACTAATTTTTTCCTAACACAAAAACGGCTGGTCAAATCAATACAGAAAGAAAAACAATAAATAATGAAGACATGAGAAAATGTTTGAGATGTTATCTAAGCTATATATAGACAAAATATTTCTGATGATATTGCAACGCACTCTACACGTTTTTACCTTTTTTTTTTTTCCTCCCCGCAAAACCTCTCCCGATATCTGCAGTTCCTAATCATTTATTCTATAAATACAGCTTAGTTGACTAAGGCTGAAATGTGCTAAGATGCAGTAACGTTTCAAATTCATACATGAAACAATTTGGAAGCTTCCCCCAGGCATTCGCGGCTGCGGCTCCCGCTGCTCTGCTACCCACAATCCCCCCATTTACCTGCTCGCTGGGCTGCCTCAGCCCTGGTCAGGAAGTGGTAAAGCTGATCCAGCTTATCAGGCTGCTCCTCCAGGGACCGCTGCTGCCATATGGCTGACCCAGGCCCTGCAGCCTCCCTCAAGGCATTCCACTTCTGTATCAGAGTGAAGAGCTCGGAGAAGGACTTGTGATAACCCTGTCGCAGCATGTCTATGCAGATGTTCTCCTTGTATGAATTCCTGTTACTGGGAATAAGACAGACTGATTTTAAGCCTTCAAACCTGTATTCTCTTCTCCACCTTATCAAATAAGTACGGATATTAAAACAGCTTTCAAGACCAGACGTGTGCAGATCACCAGCAGGGAAGGGCTTTTTTCCCCGCTCTTAAAAAGCATTCTGCAAAAAAAAAACAACCACAAACCAATATCAAATATCCTCCCCTAGGGAAGTAAACATGCCAATATTAAATAAATACCCAAATATACTTTGCAAGCATGCTCAAAATAAACGGGTATTCTTTAGCCGGTACTGGTAAAAATAAAAATAACAATAAAAAATGATAACAAAAATAAGGATGTTAAATAATTTTGCTGAAGGAAACAATGCCTTGGTTTAAAACGTCAAACAAATGCCACGCCAGAAACACAATCATTAGATATTATTTTGCTTCTTTTTAATGTAGAACTTTGGCTGGGACTGGTTTACTCCCTAATTTTAGAATCAAAGGATGTAGTGATGAATTTATATCCAAGTTATCACATTCATAAACTCTGATAAAATATACATAGAAAAAAATTGCATAATGAAATAGTCTCAAGAGGTAATATGTCCTTTCAGGTATTATTTATGGAAATAATCCAAACATTTCTTTTATGTGGCATGAAACAATTATTGCGTCCCATCCTGGAGAAAGCTATGAGTCCAATGGGACCACCTGCATCACTGAAGTACAGATCTAAACGTCTGCAGAAGTAGGTCTCCAGTTTGAGAAAACAAACCCTTGTCCCAGTGAAATGACACGGGCCTAGATATGGTAATTTTATTTTGCAGATTTTATTCAAGTTTCCAATTTGTTTTCAAAACTGTCTTTTTAGATGAGAGTCTATTTAAGTACAAATTCTCAGTGGCTTTAAAATAAATATGGAATTTTGAAAACTGAGATTTACAGTGTATGCAAGAAATTCAGATGATCTCACACTGAACAATAGCCCAATGAGACAAACATTCCTAACTACTGTAGCTTTTTTTTTAATTGAATTTATATAAAAATGTCTTAGATAGATATCAATAAAGTAAACGTTAATATGAGACACGATAAGTAAATAATCTGCATTATTCTATGTCCAGTACCATTAAAACACATATATTAATTATGACGCAGATTCACATTAATCCTTCACATGTATTTTGAACATTTCTGTTGCAGAATTGAACACAAAAAAAAATCACGTAACTCTAAAGGATACATGAGGACTTCAACTACAGTAGTGAATTTCTTTGTACGTGTATATGTTTTGTTAAGATTGAAAATACACGCTGCTCACACATACTAAAAAAAGCCAAGCACCTAACTGTTTGGCACCAGAAAACATTTACAACATTAATCTTCAAAAACTGAAAAGTGAAATATCTTTAAACATTCACACTTCTGGTTGCCAAAGCATTTTTGGTATGTACCCCGTTCACAGTGTACAGCCTCAAAATAATGCAGAGCTGTTATATTCATACAGTATAATTTATTTTTTTACTCTGTATATGTAAGGTTTATTCTTTTCAAAATTTCCACCCGGCCAATTTTAAAAATGAAGAAGAATTTATTGGTAAAAAACTTCCACCACCTTCCAAAGGATGAGAACCGAATCCTACAGAAATAGGATTCCAGAGCAATGGAATAAAATTGGTATAGCAGACATAGATGTACGTGCACCTGTATTTATCTATGTACTGTGGTCTGTTTATTTGTATATGTGTACACATCTTAGATGATTGTATGCATTAGAAGTTAAGAAGTAATTAGCTGCTGAAACATATTAATATTAACTAAACAAAATATTGGTATGCTCCTTTTCAGCACTTCATGCTCAGTACCAGCCTTTGAAAGAACAGAAAATCTGCGTTCATATTAGGTGCTGTGGATGGTGTGGTCCATTTTACCTTTGGTCAAGGTTGTTGTGGATTGATGCATTTTACCTGATGTCAAAGCACATTTTATGCACAAGACACAGTTATTATAATATTGGGGAAAACAAACAAACATGCAAAAAGGCAGGAAAATAAGTCCATCCTAAAAACTAGTTTCACTATTCTTTCAATACAAGCCCGTGACAATTAATAAAGAGATTCAAATAATGATTGCGGTGCCAAACATACAGAACACATTTTTTCTTAGAGAGAGAGGACTGTACAGGCAATGCACAAGCAATGGGACTATCTACTTCTGTACAACCGTTTAGATTTTAAAGGCATGAATATGAAAGTAATCTCTCGAAGTTACAACTAAATGCAAAAAAAGGCACAAAGAGCAAAACAATACGTTTGTTTCCTTTAACTACTTTAAGACACGCGACTGATCACACACAAAGCCTATAGAAAGGGCAGAAATGAATGATATGGTGGAGATTAACGCTATGGGTGAAACCTAAGAGAGAGCTTGGCACTGTAACCAATTCTGAAGTTGCTTCAGTTCTCTTAGTGGTTCTGGAGGAAAATGCTGTGCTTCTCTGTCAAGAAAACAGTGCTTTTAACCAGAGAATTAGGGCAGGTGAGAAAAGTGAAGGTAAAGAACTTTTCATAGTACCCTGAAATAAATCATACATTCTTGATCCTCAACATCCTTTTCGTAGTGCCTCCTACAATATCACACAGCACGTAAAGGGAGAGATTAAGTGGCATCTCTCACGTTTTACACTGCTGCAGATAACGTTATCCTCAGTACCGATGTCAAAAAACTGACATCCAACGAGATGAATGTGATTTATTTTATAAAATCCAGCTGCTAACTTTGCATTTCCTCTACATTAATAAACCAGATTACGCTAAACCTTTTGAACCTTACTACTTAACACATTAACTGCGAGATATGACGAAATCAAGAAGTTTATTTTGCTTCACCGCATCCACCCGATTTTAGGCTCCTTCCCGAACAATTATGTTACCCGCAGAAGGAAAATGAAAGCAGACTGCCCTTTTATTTGCTCGAAGCGGAGGCGTTCAAGAGGTTTAATGGTCTCTGGGGGCATCTACTGGTAATCTGGAAAACTGCAGTCACAACGCGTTAATCACGCCGCTGTCAGAGCGACGAGGCACGGCCGCAGAACAAAGGGAAGAGCCCAGGGCTGCCCCGCTCCCCAACGCACAGTGCCCGGAGCAGGGCAGCGAGATCACCCGGCAATCGCACGGGTCGGGCAAGGGAGAGCGGATAGCTGCGGAACGGTACCCGCGTTACGTTTAAGAGTCATCCTTAACACTAACATAAACCTCGAGTCCCCTTGGAACGATCGCTATCTGAGCGTTAGGAGAATGACTTGCGATGTATTTCTTTCTTAAGCGCATCTCTTTAGTGACAGCTGGAGCATATCTACACATCTGTGGTTAAAACAGAGAGCAATGATTCTGTTTCTAGTCTGAATTAGGTATTATCTTTCTGAATCCATTTCTAGCGACAGATGATACTTAACACACAGATGATGCCGGGAACCCACCGCTCCTCTGCCCGTACACTCATCTCCGTTGATGTTATCAGATGTTTATTTATACGGGTCGGGTCACACAGTGACGTGAAGTCCACTTAGCGATCTGGTTGGATACTATACATTTGGCATCCGATCAGTGACTGTGATGCAGTATTTTACAGCTACTCAGATAAAAAAACAAAGTCCACAAAAAGAAAATTATTACTGCCGTTGCTATATTCTAAAACTACCCACAGTCATCCTGAGGATACTGATTAGAGCACACGAGCCTGATTTTGATTTGTATTTACTAGTGCAAAAATCAGAAATTCCCATCTTCACCGGGGCTAACGAAGCAACACTGCTGCTGCAATCTCAGGGACCTGCTGATACCGTACTGTTACAGGACTCCTAAGTAATGTTTGGAGACCAGGACTGCCATCCTATAACTGTTAGTCCTCTGGCATTCTGCCCTTCACAGAGAGAAAAGGAGACAGAAATTGAGAAGCCAAGAGACCAGTGTTGATGATAATCAAAGCAGTCAATATGTCATAACAGAATTTGTTATCATGAGCTGACATCTCCACACCTCCTGCCTAGAGTGGTCAATGGCTGACGTGCAGAATAGATACAGAAGGCTACCATTGTCAAACTAAATATTATTATTTTTTATAACAACGTTTGTATCTTTAAAATTACTAGGAGTAAATTAGTACTGTAGGTTCCTGTACACTTCTGACTACAATACAAGTATACCGTAACAGCCTCATTCTGTAAAGCAGAAAATGGGATGGATTAAACAATGAGAGTATGCAAAACTGAAATCCATTAACAATTTCAGATAATTACTACACTAGCGATTATAATGTTTAAAAATTATATTCAAATACATTTCATTAATTTGTTTTTTCCTTCTGGATCTAGAAAGCCAACGATGGATAAAAACATCTTAGATTGGGATCACCAAATTAACAAAAAATAGCCAAGAAATATTTTCTTAAATGTATTTAAACAGATAAATATTGGTAGTTATTTTTCTCATCTCTAATTCTACAAGAGAAATAAAATCACACAGAGAATATGAATACTTAAGTTATATTGTGTTGAAACTGCATGCAGACACACAGAATAAACAAGGGCGTATCAATTTCCTCAGTGAAATTTGAAAACTACGTTCAAGAATTAAAACCAATAGTACTATAAAAAACTAGAAAACACAAGCATGCTTGAAGCATCTCTACTTTCAGGGTGCTCTGCCTAGGAATCAAAAGAGGAATTACTATTCAATTAAAGCTGGACATACAAAAGACGTAACAGTTTTGCAACTCCGTTAGTGACCCACACGTGAAGCAGTTAGCACTTTTGCAGGGCATTGTTGGAAAGCACTTACTCAGATACTTAGTAAATAGTGAAGCTCAAATATTTCACTCTGTCAGTGTTCAGTGATGCTATGATCGAGGCTACAGGGGTATAAAGCCATGTACTTACACTGCTGAAATAACACTGCTGCGTGTTTAGGTTCCAACACACCAAAGTTAGCTACACGTCTTATTTGAAAACAAATTCAGGTAGTCTGAGCATCTAAGTTCAATGGGAAAACTTATGTATGCTAAGTGCTTTGGTGAGACAAGCCCTCACTGCACTGGGGTGTACAACAAACTTTCACCACACACTGTTCCCGATACAAAGCTATTTGACTGAATCAGGGCACTCTCTTTAATACAAGTTTAAGGACTACCTGCTTAAATACTTCTCTTTAAGTGAAATACTTACTGTGTAGTAACATGTTAAATTATGGAAAGTGGTAATGTCAGTAAAGAAAGATATGAAAGTACAGTAAATGCTATTAAATCATAATAGACAGTAATTTACACATGAGAATTTTTGATTCCTAAATCTGAGAAACACATGATATGGGCTTGGGTGCATGTTTTTAATTCCCAAATTATGAAGATGAAATAGCTAATGTCCAACAATTAAAGGCAAAATTGAACAAGTGTTATAAGAAGAACTCCCTACCCTGAATAGTAAATAAATAACATGCCATGGCAAATTATGCACACCAGCAGAGAGAACATTTCCTTGAAACTGATCTATGCAAAAATTTCAGATTTTTTTTTTTTAATTAGAAAAATGTTTATGGAGGTATGCATTCAGAAACATCACCACAAAGATTAAACTAAAGCATATAAAAAAAATAAAGTACATAGCCACTTCGTACTGTGTATACATATAGGCATAATAACTTTCAGCACATGTAATGCGGTATTTTTCATCTGTTGGCTCACAGTCTGACTGCTGTCAAGCTACACTTTAAACTAAACCATGCAATCAAAAGTGGATGCATAACCTGTCAGTAAGATCCCACAAAGAACACAGATTGGACTCGCTTCCTTTTGTTCAAAGCTACACTGCCACTTTAATACTACATAAAATGAAAAATTAATCAATTATAAACATCAAAGGACGACACAGAAGAAGTATTTTAAAATGAATGTAAGTACTGCAATAATTAAGAATTCTAATTAGCGCAGAAAATGGAAATATAAATTTAACCCTGAAATACTGGGACGTTGTGTTTCTAAATGTAAAAGGAATGTATGCAACTGAAAGAAAAAAAGCACCACCCTCATCAAAATATTTTTCATACAACAGCATACACACCTGTAATCATTACCTTTCATTTCAAACGTAATAAAAAACCAACATATTATACTCATTAATCTTTCTGCTTATCTTTCTAAATTAATTATGTTCATTAACAAATGTAATTCCAACCATATTTTATAGACTGTTATTTATCAAAGTGAAGTATTTCTTCACTTTCTCCTTTTATTCCAGAGCTGTTCTAAGGGACAAAAAGCCAGGAACTTGTGCGGATTTCTATCATAGTGTGTAGAATTACCTTAGAAAAAGAGTGATAGCTATTTTCTTGCTCTATCTTCTCAAACTGATGCACTGAATTATCATAAAGCAGTATACAAGGCTATTCATTTATTATCATACTACTGCTATCAACAATTCCCAGAGCATTTTTATGATAACCCACTCAAGCCTCCATCAGAACTTACTTGGTAGTCTGAAGTCAAATAAATAATGATGAAGAAAGAGGGAAAGAAAAGCAAGGATTTTAGAAATTCAGAACGATTCACCGTGAGAATTATTAGGAAGTAATGATTGCACCAAGGCAAATGAGACTGACTTCCTCTCTTTCAAATTCTTCGTATGTTAGAGACGCCTTTTCAACTTCGTGGAATGCTTTAAAAATAGACATCAGTTGTGTATAGCTTGTACACTACCTTCGGTACTAAATATTGTTGAACTATTGAGAAATGAAAGCACCAGAAAACCGTGAGACCAAACTTAGTAAAAACAACAAGTTACATAAAAAAGAAATACTTCAGCTCACTGTGTTCTTCCTTATTAAAGTATGTCATGTATTTTATCTTTGCAAGAGTTTGATGAGTTTTTGCAAGTAAAATTCTGTTTCCTCTATACTTGCTAATAGTCATGAGAATCTGTAGTTTGCACCTTCCCATTAAAAATGTATTGTATTTTTTGAAATTATTCACCCCGCCTTTTATCCAGATCATGTCTTTGAAAGGAGGAAGTAGATAATAAATGGAATAATTCATGATTTCCCATTAAATATGAAACTTTCTTTTGCAGAGTTTAGAAAATGAAGTTCTACATAATGTACAGAAGTTGATTAGAACTTTTTTTAACCTTTTCAAGAAAAACCTTTCACATTACACAAATGTACAAAGAAGTTTCTTTACGAAAGGCAAACCATTCACTTTCCATGCTGTTCTGTAGACTGCTGCCTAATTACACCAAATCATTTGTTTATCAGGCCTGAAATTCACAGAGATCATTCACCTGACCAAAAAGAAGGCATTTCTACGTACTAAAAATCTCTTTTTGAAAGTTATTTAATAAACACTGAATCCTGATCATGACAAGAAAGATTGTTAGGAATTATTCAGATAGAAAAAAATACATATTTAAATAATATTGTGAAAGCAATGGCAAAGAAATTTAAAATTCATCATCCAGTTCAATAAGTAACTTTTGCCATCTCCCTTTCCACAAGCAACATTTCAGCAGGGAGTTTGGGGCAGAGAGCCTTAATATAAAATTTCTTATATTATGAAAAGCTACATTTGTGGTACTGAACTATATTTTTCCATGTTTAAATATGAAGAATTTTTCTTGTAAAATGCAAATGAGATGATGCAACATTTGACCTGTTCTCAACCTGACTAATGCGACCAAAGAAGTTCAAAAGGTTGGGTCACCTCCAAAGATAGGTATGAGTGTGAACAGCAAAACTGTACTAGTCTCTGAATCTGAAAGGCAAAGACTTCTTGCTGCTTTTGCTCCCTTTAGCTGCTTGGAGCTCTCCCTTCGTCTTCACAGCATTGTACACAAAAAGAATGGAAGCAGCTCCAATGTGTGCATCACTATAGCCAAATATTTTACAACTTAGGACTGAAATGCAAGGAGAAAGCAGAATATGAGCCTATACATTAGCTGATCTGTGTATAAAATCCCCCTTTGCAAGCTTTTAAGTAATAAAATGTGCCTCTACCTCCCCTCCTTGGCTTAGCCCCCCACTACCAAAATATTTTTCGTAGCCTTTATTCTTAGCATAGTCCCTATCCACTGAGATCTTTACGCCCCAAGGCTTTTTCGGGAGGATCCATAACAGAGAAAGGATCAAAATGACCTTACAACACAAAATTGACAAACCTAAATTATATGTGTTCATAACCGGAAGCCTCTGTTTTATTTTATTTTATTTTTTATTTTTTTTATAGAGAGAACATCACAACATAGTAGGGTGTCAGTGAAAAACAGTCCTAAACTATCTGTTAAGGAAAAGATAAAACAGGTGAACTATGACGACTTTCACCGAAGTGACAGCAACTAAAAAATTTGGATTAAGCAAATACCCAATCAGTTATTTGTATTAACTTTCCTTAAAGAAGTAGCTCATTAACGCTCACACAAAATAGATTAAAGACAAATACAGAAGCAAAGCTAAAAGTCAATACAGAGGTCAAGATCAGAAGAAGCCCAGTCCAGCAGAACTGCTTAGTAAACTGTCATGGTTATGATGAAAACAATAAAACAATCTTCAAGCTAGGCCTCCTCCTCTCCATCAGCCCACAGATCACTTTATTCTCTTACAGCAATCTCTCTGAACCATACTGGCCTCTAAACAGGTGATAAAATTCCTTGCCCTTAAGTACTGGAGGACAGATAGGTTAAATACACAGAGAACAACTGGTAAGGACATGGGAAAGCTTTTACTTCCTCAAATTTACCTTGAGTACTTGAAAATACTAACATCCTTCTTCACTCAACCTAGCTGAGACTGACACTGGAAATAGCAGGAACCAGGGAACGGGAAACGATAATTAATAATTTTTCCCTTTTAATTTTCTCACTGAAAATATAGAATAATGTTACATTATACGTCACTAATGTAAGTCTTAAGATAGATGCCAGGTCATTTTTGTTCTGAACTTCTCAGCTTCTTGTCGAATCACTGCCTCAGAAATTAATTAATACACCTTCTCAAGTCATCTTCTATCTGATCTATTTTACAGTTTTCAAAAGGCAACTGTTCCCCAGTATGGGGTTCAGCTGATAAAATGTACATACCTACAACTCAGCCACAGCTCACTATATAGGCAGTGGAGAGAAGCAGATACTTCAAAAGTACAATTCACTTTATTCTAGAGCAGCTGTCTGAAGTCTCAAATATGGGGTTCAACCAAGAAAATGATTTATTCTTACTTATTTCCATTGATTTTATGGGGTGATTAACCTGGTCAATTGAATTAAATTTATGTGAAATCCCCTTTGCACTTCTTTGCAGAGCAGGACAAAGGTTTATAGAAGAAAAGAGTTACTATATTCACTATTCATCACTCCTACGGCATTAAAAAAAATTATATATATTTACATAGAGGAATGATGAATATATATATCAGGTTTCTTATACTGAGAAGCTGTCCTCCTGAAGAAACACCACCTTTTGATAGTGGCTGGAAGAAATTTAAATAAATAAATAAACAAAAATAAAAGGTTAAAGTCTGACTATAGCAGTACCTCACTCCTTGTAGCTCAGTGCAGGTGATGGAAATCATTTGTCTGGAAAAAATCACCAAGCCCATAATTTAAGAGGAATGTTTACTACTCCCCTGCCTTTGAAATCATCACAGATCTTTCTGATAAAATATGAAATTGCTGAGGAATAATTCCAAAGTTTTAAGGACCCACACAGCCTTGTGGAAAATTCCAGCGTCATATCTCATTAGAAAAAAAGAAGACAAAATAGTGTATTTTACTTCTAACTCTGCGAATCTCTGCTTCTTAGGAAGAAAACCACAAACCTGGAGGATACTGAGGGTCCTGCTCTTGATACAAAAGCTACTGAACATGAAAATGCTCTCATTTTCCTAAAGAAAATCTTGCAGAAATCTATGAGGAATCAGACATTCACCTGCGTACAATCTGCAGTGCAGTTTAATGATTGCTCTTCCCAACCACTGAGATGGCTGGCTTGCAATTGCTCTGGTAACAGCCTGAGAATGAAAGCCTTTGCCTTTTGTTGTTCCATTTAATCTTTAAATGGACCAGCCTTTGGTGAATTCTTAGCTTAACAATTCACTATATCTCAAAAACATCTGACCCACTGTATACATGATAATCCTGTCTCTTGTCAGAAAAAGTCAAATCAGATCACATATACACTAGAATAAATTTATCAAGGTAAGCTCAACCACTCACAAGACAGAAAACAGATACTACCTTTTTTGCTCAAGTAGGTTAGACAGTACACCCTCTCTATAATTTAGCTGTCTTCTGATTACCAATGAGTCTCAAATGAGGACACTACAAGTCTGATCCCATCAGCTGATTCACAGAAATACACCTAGTAAAATCAGGAATGCGATATTTTTTGTTACTACTAAGCAAAGCTATTTCTCTCATCAGAAATATCTAAGAGTAACTCCTTCTAGCTTCTGACTTTTTTTTTTCTTTTCTTTTTCCCCAATGGTTTTCTCTGAGTGGTTTCATTTGTATGAAGAGGAGAGAACTGTTACTTGATCTTTCTGGCCCTGACAAAAAAGATTAGCAAACAGGAATGACATTATCAAATTCTGGACCATTCCAGGCTCCAATTTCATTTGAAGATTCAGTGCTGGAATCAATCTTTTGGTGATAAATGCCTTATTTCACCGTTCATTATGAACTTTTCATCTCATAGATCAGTTATAAGCAAACATTTAATTTTTACAGCGACCTAATTTTGAGCCATTAATGATTTGGTGAGTTGAGACAAAGAACAGTATGAGGGGAAGCACCATGAAGGCCAGTGGAATCAGCCAACTTTGTCATAAGCTTATGAAATCTTGTGGCAAGGAACCAGTCACATTCTCCCTTAATGAGAACCTTTCTTCTCCCCCTGGCTCCTTCCCTTCTATTTCCAGCTTCTCACACTACATTTACTTCTGATTTCAGGTTACTATCGTAGGGAAGGAAACAAAACAAAATTAAGGAAAACAAAGCAGTATCTTGGTTTGATATAATTAAAGTACTATTTTCCTTTAGCACTATCACATCACTCAGGGACAAAATATTATTTAAAAAAAATCTCTGCATCTTTTCCCACACAAAAAATAGGGAAATTATAACATAAGCAGACTTGAAGGAATTATTCTCAATTACTAAGCTTTGGAACAGAGGATACAGTTCCATGTAACACAAAAATGGCTGCAATCTTTTTTTCTCTCCAACTATAAAGAAAGCAGGTTATCTTGATTTAAGTGAATAATGTGTAGGATACAATTTTAGGAAATAATTTTAAAGACTGTTGCTTTTCATAAATGTGATGCTTCCCTTAAATTCCTTTATTTAAGTGGTAATAAAATTGTCATCTAGTAGTCAATGGGAAAAAAAAAAAAGGATGTTTAATATTAAGCAGGATAGTTGTGTTTTTTTCAAATAATAACTAGCAATATGGAGGTTAATTTAATAAATCCTCAGTAAAGAATAATTTATTAATGAATTACATAGGAACAACAGATTACCAGTCATCCCTGTACCCTAGTAATTGTAGAGTGAATGCAAGTCTCACGATGCGTGATTTGAGAATCCACTGATCAGCACATCCTGCCACTAATGAACGCATACTTAAACATACAGTACCAGTGATCTACACATGCACAACTGCAGCAAACACAGCTGCAAATCGTTGCAGAAGTATTTATTTTAGTTCAAAAACAGTCAGTATCTGTTTATATGTTTTGTTGACCCAACTATATGACACCATTGCGCTACCTGAAGCTGGTGGCTTTCTGCTTTAATTTCAAAATACTCTCAGTGATAATTTCTCTGGAGAAACCAAACCAAGCCACAAAAAAAAAAAAAAAAAAAAAAAAAAAAAAAAAAAAAAAAAAAAAGAAATAAGAAAATCATCTTCATAATACATCATTAAACATTTAATCAGTGTTTAGGGAATAGATTCTAAGTATCTCAACAAACGTACAGGTATTCAGGTGGCAAAAGAAAGCTATCTTGCCCTTATAGGAGTGCTGATTTACTTTTGGAATGAAAGCAGGGTTTTTTTTTGTTTTTTTTTTAACACTACACCACACATTACAAGCAATTTCTCACACTTTTAAAACAAAAAATATCTTGCCTGCTGAGGCGCACAAAGCATAACACTGATTTCAGTAATCTCATTTATAGAGATGGCATTGTTTTACTTTTAAATTTGCTTAAAATTACGTTTGATGCACTTGGTGTTCCTACAACTACATTATCTCGGTAGTAATATAACTGTGTGGCTGCTAGGCTGTTAACTTATGTGATTGCACTAGGTTTATAGAACATTATTCAAAATCATATACCACAGAAATTTTGTGACTACAGTTACAAAACCTGAAATTCTCAGAGTAGCTAAAAATATGGAGTATGAATATATGTATTTTTAAACATGTACACCTACAAAAACTGCCTACACATAAAGCAGAACATATACGATACTTCAGATTTAACCTTTCATAGGCCTTCCTAATTTTGAAAAAAAAACAAACACATAATAAAATACAGAGGAAACCATAATAATGGCACAGCACTCTGCCTAGGTAAAGCAGAACAGATGTTAAAACCTTCGCTTAATTGTGGATTCCCCTGCTGGCTTCCTTTTCTGCAACCTTATAGAGTTTGTATGAGAAAAGAGAAATATCGTATTTGTTTATTTGTAATTTTAGCAGCAGTAAAAGGCTGATGTGATGAAATCAGAGAAGTAAAATGCACTTTGGAGTGCTAAGGCCTTTCTAAAGCATCACTAATTGTTCCACATCAACCACAAGTACTCAGAGCAATAACATGCTCCTTCCCTCCACTGCTCCTAAATCATTTTCCTGTCACTGTCACACTGCTGGATCCCACAGACTGCGACAGCATCTCTCGAACAGAAAGGAACGACCTGAACTTTGCAATCCATTCAGATGATGACCTGCTAATAAGGTCGTGCACAGCCCCATCACTGAAGCAACTTCTTGTTTGTCATCTTTCAACTTGATTCTAACGCAAGTAAAAGAAGTGAGGCTTGATCTGACTGGATAAATTAGAATTTTTATAGTGACAGTCAGAATACATATTAGCTGAATTATGTTATCATGAAAAAATAAAGGTAATCTCAGGTGTGCTGTAGAAAAAGAAAGCAAGTCCACTGGCTGAGCATTATGTGGTAGGGCTTTAGGATGCTGCTGAAGTTACTGCCCCTAAACTTAAACCTGGTAATCTTCTAGATTTTAGTTTTAAAAGTGTCGTATAGAAGTTGTGCATGTTCATTCTTACGGTAGAAAGAAGCATGTTGCCTAGTTGGTCAAATTCCAATCTGATTAATAGAATGTTTTTTTTTTTTTTCCCCCCATGCTGCAAGTGTGATCCTGCAATATTAATTGTTAAGGTGCCTAGAGCCCTTACATATGCATCTTTTTATTATTTAAATATTGAAATAAATAAATCATCTCACTTAAGCAACCAGCAATTCAGATTTGTAGGAATTCTTTCATTAATTTTGATGGTACTGAACACTAGATCTGTTCTAAGTCTCCAGAAAAATAATTCTGTCAGTAGACTCTCGTAAGGTCTAAGTGTAAATACTTCAGCTGCAAGAAATTGAAAGTTATCTAGATATTTTTCATTCGTTGGGTTTTTAAATATCTAATGGTGTTTCAAATGCTATACCGCAGAAGTCAGCAGTTGAGCAGGGCTAAATAATAATTCAGAATTACAAGAACATGTATGTCTATATACTAAGCTTGCACCCCAGAGGAGATATTTCACAGAGGTACAGGAAAAAAGAAAAATAAAGGGGGGAGGAGGGGAAAGAAAACAATTTCAAATATAATTACTGACACAGTCTTAACTATAGTGTTGCAAACACAATGTAATACCTAGGTAAATACACAAATTAATAAAGCCAAGGAGTTAAATGCTTTGATACATTTAAGATCAGGAGAAATGATCCATCATTATTTAATATCAGCTTCAATTTTTAAATGCCAAGTCCCACTAAAAAGGGTAGGGCCTAGGGAACTTTAAATTTAAATGATTATGATGACTAGAAACAAAGGAAACAATAAACTTATGGATGTTAAAATGCCTTGAAAAAGCCAACTTACGCGGCAGCTTCTTGTTTTGACAACCCTTTGATATTCTTCGCCAAATAATCATCTATGCCATCTTTGTCTTTGATCAAATGAATCCTAAATTTAAATGAAAAAAATTAAAAGAAACACTGTGAGCTGCTAACACAGACTTCCGTAGCATGTATAATACATTAGCACTGCCAAGTAGAGCTATATACTGAAATATTGACAACGTAATGTTTCCTATAAACACATACAAATACCTTTTTAATTTTTTGGTCTGCAGCCACTTCAAATCCTTATTTCAGAAAGAAATAGAGTTGGTTCAGCTTTCGAGCGCTGAGTTGCATGATATTTCTGTCTGAACTATAAAGACGTTGCATATTAGCAGAGTTAATAATAACTGACAAAACCATCAACATTTGAACTGCTTTCTAAACCAGAATCATTGCATTTCTTGCATTATCGGTAAGGACCAAAGAGGTCTAAGCTATTGTGTATTTTAGATTTTCAAACAATAGAATAAAAAGTCTCAAACCCAACTCAAACAGATTTCTTTCCCTTAGTGCAGTGCATACTTTTAAGCCTGCTCTCTGTTGCCCACAATTTGTGTAGCACAATACAAAAAGATGTCCCAAATGGGGTAAGACACAAGGCACTGAAAGAAATGGGAATATTCCTATACATTTCTTAGTGCAAAGATCAATCTTTAAAATTTGAACCATACATCATTTCACCTGTCATTTAAGACAACATCGCTACTCTGAGACAAAAGAGATGTCTTGAATTTTAAAGGATAATATGCACTTCCTGACCACAAAGTGATCATCATAACCCAACCATAGACAACATTATCTTCTTAAAAGTAATGTGAATTTTTTTTTCCTTTAAAAGACCGTAAGGATTGTCTTGTTATTACACACAGATAAAAGAAAATCAACTTTAGTGTCCCATATAAATCTGTAACTTTCCTCTTTCTCTGCCTGTATTATAGTGCTGACTTACCTCAAAGGTATGAGAGCAAATTCTTTTCAGAATGTTAGCTAATGTAAGTGCCATACCCCTCCTCACTGCTTTGAGAATACCACAGATGCGTGCTGAAATTCATTTAAATGAAAACAAAATAGCTAAGAAACCTAGAGATATTTTGACATGTCTGAATTTAAAACAATGTAATAGCGAAAACTTGTGGCACAAACAGGGCATTTAAATTTGTTCCCGAATTTACTGTTCCTGATACACAACAACAGAAGCTTGTCCTTTCACACAGCATGAAACAGAACTGCTGCTGACCACAGAAGATACACATCTGATGGATATTATCCTAAAAATTCAGTGATAATCAATGCCAGCATTTGATCAATATTGGAATTCTCAGAGAAAAACAGTCACAGTTTAGGAAGACAAGTAAGCATCATCAGGAAAAAGAAAATAAGGCAGTTACTGTATATTTTAAACTGTTGTAAAATATATTTCAAGATACAATAGTTTCATACCACTTAACAAAATTTACATAAATAAACAGTATCTTTGGGTCATTAAACATGAGAGATTCAGTACAAAACATACATACACAAAAGGCAGACCTTTGTACTTCAAGGCTGAAAAAATGAGTGTTCTTCATACCATAAGCACATAGAGAAAACAGCACATATAGATGGGAAAAAACTACACACACACACACATATATACATATAAAAATATATAATAAATATATATATTTAAATATGATATATATAATTATAATATATAATTATAATATATATAATTATATTTAAATATAAATTATACTTAAATATAATATATATATATAAATAAAAGCTCCAGACCCCAGACTGAAACAATCATCTACAAGATGCAAATTCCTATGCATCACTATCACTGTCACCTTTCTGCAATTTAATGCAATTTAATTTTATTTTTTCTGGAGTTAAAAACAAGCTCAAATTGGAATAAAAGAAAGCCTGATGCCTCCTCACTGTTTTCTCAATGATACGGAAATACAGAGAAATCAGGAAAAAAAGCCCCCCCCCAAATCACATACAATTTCAACCCCTGTTCTAGAGTCAATATATTTAGTTCTGAATTCTGACTGGGAATACTTTCTGACTTACAAAACTAAGAAACAAACAGAAGAAACCAACCACTGGCAGCCAAGGCAAGAAAAGCAGAAAATCAAAAACTTGCCAAACAATTAATTTACAGAAGCCCCATGGTATCCTGCGTATTGAACTGATGGAATTACACAGAAAAAAATATAAGTCACTGAAAATAACAAATAGCTCATTTTAGCTGCTGTTATCAGTGATATTAATACAGGAACAACACAGAGAAGATGAGCAGATGATATGTAGAAATAAAAAATACACAGCAGAAAATTTCATCACCTCAAATAATTATTATTCAAAACACCCTGTTACATACATTATATGCAATTAATATTACAAAAAATAAAAATAATTAATGTGAAGAATGGATGCTATGATTAGAATGCATGTTATTTCTGACAGAGAAATAAGCTTATGGTGATACTGGCTAAGAAGCATCATTTCTACTCTTGCAGAAGTTGTCACTTGCTTTTGCCAAAGAGCTGTAGCCTTGTTTCTCCAGTGTTTCAATGATGACCCACGATCTTTCATAGTTTATACGAGGTGTTATTCACCTACCAACTGAATCCTACTTAATTTAAAATCACTTCCTTATTGAAAACAAATTTATTTTAATCCAATTGAGAGTTACCTTTTCGTAACATTTATTCTTAATAACTATTTTTGTTACCAGTTTGCACTGCAAAATAGCTGCTGATTTTTACCAGAAACAGAATTCAAGATAAATATACCTGGCTTTTTAATCAAAGAACAGAACAAAGTCGCATAAAGCATGAAGGACCAAACAGATTCTCACATAACTCTCTGTCCTCACTGCATATTCTGTTAAGTTTTCTCAGCATTTTGTATCAAAGAAAATGGCAGATCTTGTCTTGCTGTAATCACTACACACCTACAGCATCATCCACACCATTACAGAATCACATGTTTCTTCTTCACAGACAGATGCAACATCTTACAGGAATGCTGGATAATGATCTTCTAATACATGACCATCCCCAAATAAAGGAGAGAAGCAATCCTATATAGGGTAAGTTCTCTTGCAATAGACCAAGGTCACTCCAAAAGTAATGCCTCCTATTTATTCCCATGGAAATTACAACAGTTAAAAAAAACACAATAACACTACTTGATAGATAAAATTCTCAGCCACAAGCCACTATTTTTCAACATTATCACCACCATTAGTTATGTATTTTTGCCAGTGATGAACAAGAGCCTGCATGCCACACTCATAAAAATCTGTTCCAGCAGAGGTGACTCATTGCTGAAGTATACCACTCACCAGTGTTTGGTCTTTGTAAACATTCAGGAAGCATCAATAAATGTCAGTGGGTGCCATTTTTATCTCAGAGAGGAATTCAGTGACACACCTTTGCTTCACATATATGTCCCTGTTCTATATAATACTTCTTATTCTATCAGTCTGTTACTGTGAGCCTGGTTGAAATAGCCACAACTCTATCTGAAATAAATGGAATCGTGGAAAAAGAATGTAGGTTTCCAGGACTACAATTAGTAGCGACTAACTATTAAATAGCCTTGTTTATAAAACTAGGGCTGAATAGTAAATGGGAGACCAGTACTCATGAATGAGACAAAAATGTATGGATAAATAGTAACTGGGAAAAGAAATAAAGGCTGACTGGAAAGCCATGGAGGCAGAAGTAGGAATATAGCTTGAATGGATTATAGCACTGTATTTTATTCTCCCAGTATGAAATCTACCACAAGATAACATTTTAGTTTTGAGACAGTTTCATTCATCATATTTTGAGAGATGCCAAACTGTATTTTGTTTGAATGGAAAAATTCTTTTTTTTTCTTTTTTAAATCCATACTGATATATTTTCATTGACTTACATTTTTATCAATGCAAGATGACACCTACTAATCAGAAATAACTTCCTACAGCTTTTGAAGCTGCCATGAAAAAAAAAAAAAAAGGATGAAATCTCTACCTTAAGCAGAATGCATTTCCTTTTATTTTTTCCTTTTAACAGCAAAACTTCCTGAAGATAAAATTTTCTTCGTTCTTATTTTTGCATTTTTGAACACTTTAACAAACTCAGAATAATTTACCAAACTGACACATGAGATTGAAGCTACTCCCAGTAAAACAAAATAATACTCTTTAAGACCAAAAGGCACATACCTGGCAAAATCCAATGGTGGGCAAATCATTGGCTCTTCAAACCTGGGATGCCAAGGTGGGCTTCGAATGACTTCTCGAGGCAACACTTTCATTTCAACTAAAACAAGTAAACAAAATGCAAACTACTTGAAATAATCTTTCCATGAGGATCTAGTTTCCTTTTTATTACTTTCCAGATAGCTCTTTTATTTCCATTGCATCACACGTAATACTGCCCTCCATTTCCACACAAATCTGTTTGGGCTTCAGCATGGCTTCATGAGGACACAGTACATAGGAATGGATGAGACCTTAATTTCAGTGCTTTTCTTTCTTTCATTGGAGTGCTTTTAATATACATAGAAACAACCGGTGCAGGTGTATTACCTGCATGTGACTACGTGTGCTTCCTCAAGCCAGGCAGGTCCAAGTATTAATAATCTACATCAGTACATATGACAAATAAATGACTGAACATGCAATGTGCAATGCAACAACAGGCAGAGCATTAATGTTCACAATAATACATAATTGTCCCAGTAACAACCATTTGTGTAGAAAAATCCAAGTAATGCTATACTTGCAACATAGGATTTTACTTAAAACAAAAGCTGAAAGCCCCCCAGTTATGTAGAATTGTCTAGCTTGTCATTTTGAAGTACATAAATGCTAATAGGACTTCTTCGTCATAGAGAGCTACTGTGTTTTTTCCCCAAGTATTCAGCCTGCACTTCCTACCATTAAAGTTTCAGCTGCCAGTTCCTTCATTTTGCATGTCTGTGATCTGAGGACGTTAGCAGCAGGAGCACCCTCACTTTTAAATTTGGTTTAATGTAGGTATTGCATGCCCTGCTGGTAGGCCTCAAGGCACAAACTTTTAATAGGGATGGGAAAACAGAATATAATGGGGGGTGGGGGGGAGTGTGAAGAGGAAGAAGTTAACTATTTGCTGCATTTAGTGGAAGGAAATTCCTTTTGTGGGAAGGGAGCGATAGATACAAATCAACTTGATGATCAGTATCAGACTAGCAGAATATTTCATGTATCAGCCTTTCTGTGAACGAAAGCCGTTCACTGATAAAGTATTTTGTCACAGTTATTGTGAAGTTTTTTATCTTTTAATTGTTACTTAGAGTGGAATAGCAATAAACAATGGGTTGAAAAGATGCCAGATAATGGTTAATTCCTCCAAGTCACTCTTATAGGGGATGTAGTACTAATGATAAATTTGTTACAGAAAAAGAAGAGATCCAAATAAACCAATTAACTATTGGAGGCATTTTACACAAGTGTGTCTTTTTGGAAAAACAAACAAACAAATAAAAAAATCAATACAAACATAAAATAAAATCTACAAAAAGTACTGGTAATTCATCACTATAGGAGATTACACTTGTTACGGAGAAGTGTGGATATTTATCCAGAAGCAACGACCTCTGTTGAGGAAGATGCTATTCAGTGAGGAACGGAAAGTAAACTTTATAACAACAACACCGAGCCCGGTGAAGAGGCAAAGCTTGCTACAAGCCGCTTAGTATTGGAGAACAATAATGCCAGCAGACCAAGTGTGAGAGGCAGCTGCCCAGTCTGGCAAGCTGCAGGGCTGACTGTGGGCAGCGCTGGGATAGCACAGGCGGAGGGCTGAGACGCACAGAGCCAGGAGCCGCTGCACCACCACAAACCGCCGGCTGGCTTGACTGGCTACGAGACGGGCGCGTTCATTTTTCTCCCTAACTCGCTGACCTCCCGCACACCCTTTGCCGTAACGCTGCTTCAGCCCCTCCGCAAAAAATAAAAATAAAAAAATAAATAAAAAAAGCGCCCGAACTTTCCAAAGGCACAGCCGCAGCCCCCAGCGTGTCCCCTCGCTCCCGGCTCGGCGGATAGCCGCCGTCCCCTCCCCCGGAGAGATGGCGGACCCGCCCCACGCGGACGGCGGAGGAGGAGAAGGGGTCGCCAACGGCGCGTCCCTTCGAGTCGCACCTGAACAGCGGCGGCGCGGAGCCCCCATCCCGAGCGGAGCGCGGCGGCCGCGGCCACGCAACGCTATGGTGCCGACGCCCGCGGCCCCGCCATGGCAACGGGGGCGGGCGGTGCCGAGGGTGATAGCGGGCGGTGAGAGGCTGCCAAGAGAGCAACAGAGCCCGAGTTAGACTTTAAGAGCTCCGGAAGATGTGAGAACCCAGCGCAGCTGAAGGTTTTCAACATTAGCTCGTCTCGAAGTGAGGACGATTGAGGGAACAGACTCAGACAGGAGGTTCGCGGCAGTGAACAAGGTTATTTTTTTCCTCTCCTTTCAGGATCTCTTCACGCAGCCTTTCAGGCCTGTTGAGTGATGGAAAACAGAAAGCATAAAAGCCCAGATTTAATCTAAGCGAGTGGCACGAAGTGAAGATTTTATGTTTGTGGAAAACCATCACTCTCTGTGGTGAGAGCCTGCTGCTTGTAACAAAAGAACTCTGCTGCTGAGATCAGCGAGTGAGACTGAGAGCTCACAGGGAACACAACTAGTGAGAAGGAACCAATGAAGGTTTGGTAAATGTGGATGAAAAAAAGAAGAGAAACCATAATCAAGATGCCAAAGAATGCAAAAAGCACGGATTTTTCAGAAGCTTCTACTCCACTGTTGGAAACTCAGCACCAGTGGAAAAGGCCATTTTGTAGCACTGATTTGACCTAGTTTTTATTGCTAAAACTGTTTGGAAAACTGGCACGTCAAAATCAATTGTTATAATCTATTTTGGAAGGATCAAGTGGACAGAAAGCACTTCAAAAATGGCATTACCTGTTTCTGAGTTGATGGCAATCGGAAGCACATGATCTTGAATGTTTATGGGTCAGTGTTCTAACGGATAAGCCAGAAATTGACAGGGTACTTAGCTGATATCAAATCACACTAGAGAACAGCATGACCTATGCCTTACCTGTCTACTACAAATAGGGAAAACACTCCTGTACCATGATGAATTTCAATACAAGTGTCACATGCTGGAGATCTCACACTGCTGGGGTTAAAATGTACTTGGAATTTCAAAATATTTTGAAATTCCTAACTTCAAAAGTGTGTCACCCAACATTAGGTAATTCTACATTATACTTAATCTTGACATACAAAAAGGAATTGAGTTCAGAGCTTAAAAGTAGTCATAGCTTGGATATAACCAATAATTATTTGATCACATTTGTTACAAGCAAACAGAATTAAGTCCAAACCAATAATATTATATGCTTCATGCATTGAAAGACATTGTGAAAGGCGAAAACTACCATTAAGTGTGTTGGGAGAAAGAATGAAATCTGTGATGGGAGAATATTATTTGGAAACTGTATAGATATTAGCCAAGATAATCCCAAAGTCATCATTCTTTGTCTAAGAGATACATCTGCCAAACAGGGATAGATTACAAAGAAAACATCTATGAAATGAAGATATGTGGTATAATAGATGACTGTTATAAGTTAGACATAGTAAAAAAAATACAGTGGTTAGCAAAAGGTTTGAAAGGAATACATAAATAAACACTCAGCAGTTCAGCTGAAGAAAATTGAATAACTTTCAGTTTAAGGGACATAAAACAATCTAAATAATGAAAACTCCCTGTTAAGTTATTTTTCATACCAAATGAAATACTCAAAATCTACAAAAAACAGAGAATTTCCATAAACAAATCCTGTTAATTTCTAACAGTCAATATTTCTAATGGAATTTTTGTGTGTGTGTGTGTGAACTTTCTTTAAACTAAGTAACTAGAAACCTACTGCCTCTCAAAACAGATAATCTTTCAAAAAATAAATTAATCTCTCCTATGCATCTTTTTACCTTACACATAAGATGTAAACTGCATTTCTAGCTTTCTGATAATGACATGCAAGAGAAAGAAAGGTAGTACTACTGGTAGGTAGTAATCATAAGCCAAAACCAGGAATGGTTTTCTCTTGCACACAAAAGGAGCAATTTCCTGAGGTATGCTATAAGGTTTTTCTTTCATAGTATATTCTTCAAGACTGGATTTTTATTTTTTACTCACTCTGTGAGTGATGGCATTCTGGTTTCTTTAGAGATGAGCACAAGAAATTTTTGGACCAAATTGCTAGCATGGAGCCCAGCTCTGCCATATGCTGATCAGCTCCTTTGTCAATAAGTAATGGTAATGCAACACTTGTTAGTCAGCTGCTAGCATGAAGCTGGCACTTGAATACACAAGCAAGGTAACCACATCAAAAATAGAGGCCCTGATGAGACTCTGCACATGTCTTGCCTTTCATTACAAGGAAGGCTGTGCCAGGCAAGACCTAGTACTGCTTTCTTTGACAGCAATGAATTACATTTGAATATAAAAGCTATGTTTCCTGTAAGGCCATCACTTACAATTTTGAAGTCGTACTGTGCAGATAAACTGGATGATTTGCCTCTGATTTTTCTCTTCATGGTAAATATGTATTTAGATCTGGATAAGTAGTATCACACTGACTAGAGATTTCCAGTGTTCTAACTTGGCAATTTCATACTGTTTAACCAGCCTCAGTAATGTCTCTACATCATTTATCTCCTCTTTTAGCTTTCTGTTTAAGTGATGAAATGGAGACGGTTGCTGACAAAGATCTAACAAACTTAGTGTACAAGATACTATAAGGATCACTTGTCTTGCTCTTCATTATATACATATTATGCATCAATATAATAGGTCATTGCCAAATTCTACTGCTGGCATAATAGGCTTAGGAAAGAGCCAAATATTTGAAAGAGAATGCAAGTCTCCAAAATCAATTCCAGATCCATGTCTTTGTCATGTTTCATCTTGCTGTAGCTTGTAGCTGATCCTTAGGTAGAAGTCTTTCAAAGTAATATTAGAGCAAAAGAATTAGATCTCGTAAGTCTTTTCTTTATCAGGCTTTCCATCCATTTCTCTCTGCTTATATAGCTTTAAACACTATAGTGAAAAATGAAACAAAACCTACCTGTGCAACCTGGTCTAGCTTTGGCAGGGGGCTGGACTCGATGATCTCTCAAGGTCCATTCGAACCCCTACAATTCTGTGATTCTGTGAAAATAGGACTGTGTTAACACTGTTCTAACATGCATGCTGAGCATTTATTTATACGTTTTATTCACTTCAAGATAAAGCATTCATATAGCTAATAACTTGCTAAAATAAGTAGCAACCCTCCCAAGGTTGGCTCTAAAGAAACAGGTCTAAGGGCTGATGTAGTCAAGAAGAAGATCAATAACAATATATTTACCTTTTGCTAACAAGCAATGATTATTTCAAGAACAGTCTTATATAAGAGTTTGTGAAAATATGGTTCCATACTTTCTGGTAGGAATTCGATACTAGGAATGAAGATTTGCATCAAAAATTGAACATAAATATAGCTATATCTATATCTAAATATATATATATATATTTAAGTAGCATTTCCTCAGTCTTAGAGAAAGGTCTAGAATGGGTAGAAGTTTCTCTTCTTATGGTGTCATTGTTTTGCATGCCTAGAAATTTGAGTTGTGTGCTGTTCAAAAGTGGATAGTAACATTCATCTGTATTCCTGAAAGTACCAGAGATACTGCCCTTCAATTTTATGATTGCTAGGAATGAGGACTGAATTCAGAGTATCCTAAAAAATCTCTGAAGCAGCTAAACCAGTATTTCTTTAACCTGAGACGCTGTAGGAAAAATCAGAGTTGGCACTATACAGATATTTAATTGGCATTTGTTTGAGATCATTTAATAAACTTACTCAATGAATGATAGAGCTGCATCACTGTTCTCTAAAACTCACGCTTAAGTCTTTCATGCCATGACATGGTTGATCCTATATTTTACATGTGATACAGCAAAAACTGCCCCAGTATGTCTTTCTCTTCCCTTCCCACTCAGTCTCCCAACACTCTGTGTACCTGAAAGATATCCCATTAACATCTGATCCTGGTTCTGTAGTCATGTTTACTTATTTCAGATATTCACAGTTTTTTTAGGTATACCTCAGATGGACTTTCGCCAACTGAAACATTTGTAGCATTGTCAATTGAACTTGCTTCACCTATCTAGAAATATCTATGTGAGAAGTTGATCAAATTACATCACCAACTTGGCTCATAAGTATAACTTTTTCATCACCGTAACAGGGATCTATGTGACATCCAGCTTATCACCATGAATTATGGGGGAAAGGATAAACAACCCATTAAGAAATTAAAGGCCCACAAAGGTGCAGTTTGATAAAGGATAAAAAAAACCCACAGGGTACATATAATAAGATCTCTCCCCTGAAGAGTGATTGTTATCTTTCTTTCATGAACGTCAAAGACCTGGAGCTTCTCAGTGCCTCAGGCAAGTGAGCTTGAAGGTCTCCTTCATGACTGAACAGAAAATAGTAATCAGAAATTATTTCAAGACTATTTATTCTGCAGAGCATTTAAAAAAAGGTTTTATGTGTAGAACTGATATTAATAACTGAAAGAAACAGCCACTTTGTTTTGAAACTCTACTGTGTTTCTTGCATTCAGTGTGTCATTATCTATTTAATCTAGTATATATTGGGTATTTTTCATGGAACAGTGAGCTAAATAGCTCTGCTTGATACTGTTATTCCCATTTAATTTGTGCAGTCTTCAGTCTGTAATAAATGAAAGCCAACGTAAAAGAAGAGTGTCTTACAGATAAAGATATCTTTGCAACCCCAAGAGAAATAAGTTATTATTAAATAAGTTTTCATTCCCTAAGACAAAATATACAGACAATATCCTTAATGTGTTGCAGCCAATAAAATATGCTCCTTTTATACTAAATAAAAAGGAGTCGTATTTATAGTCTTTCAGCTTCCTCTGAGTGAATTTCTTGATTGTATACATGGTATGACTGCTGGCTGAGTCAGAGCCTAACCAAACTGAAAGAGAAGCAGTCAAAAAGAATGACTTAAGCAATGACAACAGAAAGATCCGGCACATTTCTCTGATAGTTTATACTAAAGTTGGTGGAAAAAATCATTTGACATCGCCTTCATTTGTGCTGAAGAATATATATATTTTTCCCATTAAGTTGAAACTCTGAAGTGTTGCATTTATTTGTACTGCCATTAAACTCTTTCCATTATTGTTTTTTAGTTCTGTTTTTTAGTTTAAGTCACACTCGTTTATCATCTCTCATCTTAAACTAGGTTTTAAGCAGTGACACAGACAAGTAATTGCATATTACTAATAGATAACGTATCACAGTGCAGCCTTAGCCTGGGTACCTTTGGGCACTACTGTAGTGTAAATGATAAATAACAATATGTTAGCTGCACGGAACAAATGTCTTTGGAGATCTGAAATTCTCTTTCTAGCTGACTGCAGGAACGCCATCAGTGACAGCCAGCACTGCCTTTGGCCTTCTCCCTCATGGCCTGTGATATATATAACACATGCAGGTGGGAAAGCACCCAGTGGAGGCTTACCTACATTTTAAATGCTTACCTATCGAGGTTTATAACTTTAAAGTACCTGGAGTAAAAAAGGCATGAAAAGTTAGTATCTAGGATAAAAATCAGGTGGTGTTGTTACATAGTCCTAAGACTTTTAAGTGTATCATGCCGGAGATAGTTGAAATCCTTGGAGGCAGGAGGTCTGCAGATTAATGGATGTTTTTCTCCTCTGTAAATTTTTTTGTGTCTGTAAGGCTAAGAAGTGTTGCTCTGTAGGCAAAGCAGATGTTTAAGCTGAACTTCGGGAAGTGCTGTAGAGGTTAAAAGTGCCATGTAAACATATACTTCCACTCCAGGTACCTACAGGTACTTACCTGCAAAGTTATGCATTGTGATAAAAGCATTGCGTGACATTAATGTAATTTTGCATTACTGTCTGTACCATTTTTTTCTGCGTGTAAGTTTCTCATCTACTAGCTTGCTGTTATCAACCAGCCACAAAAGTGATACTGAAATTTGAATGGAATTTTAACATTCCTTATAAGTGACATGAATATAGACTTCATTTATTAATTGTAGCTGATTAGCCACAAGGCAAACATTTAATTAAACCTTGGGAGACAATAACATTGCACATAAATTATCCATTTAAGAGCACATAGGTCTTTATATTTCATTAAAAATTGTTTAACCAATAAATACACATCTTAAGCTCAAGCTGTGTTTGTGCAGATTTAAAGTCAGAAAATCCCCTAGTGCATTGCTGTTTTTTTTTTTTTTTTTTTTATTTTCCAGACATTTATTTCTTGATGCTTTCTGATTTGTATTTACTTACCACTTGTTCTTGCTGCTTTCATCATTAGTGAGACTGTCACTCAAGTTGTAGATTAACAATTGATTAAGGAAGTCCAACCAAATTATTTACTTTCTAAATAACTTCAGAACCCTGAAAAAGGTACAAACAGGAGTTAATAGTATTGTTAAAAGTAAAAAAAAAAATAAAATAAGTAAGAAGAAATACAGTGTAATGCAGCTGTATATTGAAGACTTCTGCTTTGAGTTGTTTTTGTCCCTATGCAGGTATTTTCTATTCTTCTATATATGAAGATCTAAAAGCAGCCACAAGTTGCATGAGTTTAAGCAGTTCATTATCTAAACTGTGAAGTAACTCTGAAAAGTACAACTGCCCCTCAAATATGGTCAGGCACATGTTTTGTGAGAGGGTCATTTTTCTTCGTCAATTATTGTGTACCTACTACATTTCCTGAATAATGCAGGCTGAGGCAAAGACACCTGACAAAAAGATGATGGAAGAGAATTACTCAATAAAAAAGAAACGCGGTTTTACTAATACAGAACAGTGCTTCCTTTTTTATATATGATTTTAAGACTTGCAGCTGAACCTCAAAGTTATAAGATTTTGATACTAAATAAAATTTCACTATCTTCTGCTGTTTTATAAGGATGGAAGCACACTGTGAGGTTTACTTGATTTTTCTTCAGTGTATTTATGTAAAAAGAATACACAAGTACTAAAAATACCTATGAGTATTGGACATTGCAAATATTTCCTGAACACAAGTCAAAGGAAACTCCTACAGTTGTTATTGCCAATCTACATGCCTGCCACCATCTTTACCCGGCTCTTGTTCATTCAGACAATACTGAAAAAGCAGGGATCTCACCCCTTCTTTTCAGAATCATATTTTCAGGACTTCAGGGAAAACAGCATTTCTGAAAATTGGTTGGTGCGCTACCACAACATTTTCATAGAATCACAAGGTTGTAAAGAACCTACAAGATCATCTAGTCCAACTGTCCACCCATCATCATTGCTACCACAAGCTACTAAACCATGTCTCATAGCTCTTCATCCAGATGCCTCTTGAACACTGCCAGGGATGGCAACTCCACCACCTCCTTGGGCCTGACCACTCTCTGAGAGAAAAAGTTTTTCCTTACATCCAATCTAAATTAATCTAATAATCTTGAATTACTTCATAAATTTGTACTACTAGGCACTAAAACAAGATACTCATTCTTTCTTGAAAGAAACTGCCCAGCTTAAGTACATGAAGTCTACTCAGGGAGCCAATATGAGGCCCTTCACTATCCCAAGCCATCCTCCTTGTCTTCAGGTGTTTTGTTTTGTTTTTGGAAAAGAGTTTTATTTCATGTTCAGAAAGCAGTGGAAAAAAACAGCTAGAAAATCAATTATCAAATAAAAGTAAGCAGACAAAAAAAAAAAATTCTGAAATACAGTAGATTTGCAAACTGTCTGTATGTCTGTGAAGTTAAATGTAGGTTACTCCATTCATGTACAAAGATATTTAGATGGCAAATGGAAACTAGCTGCTGTGAAGCGTACCACATTCATATATAATTAAAGCACCCAAGAGTAAAATAGTGAGGCACAATAGGTGACAACTGATAAAAACAAGGGAAGAAGTATAAAACAGGATACAAAACCCTGGGGATTTAGAGAATATCTAATACTGGCAGAAGATCCTACAACAACTGTATCCAAATTACCAGATAATATAAAAATAATAACATAACTGCCGGAGCCAGTGAATTCAGTGAGATACTGCCAACATACAGGGTTTCTCAGACAAATCACATTGCTGCATTTCTTGGAAGAATGCTTTCACTCATCTCTTACGGATCTGCCTAAAAAAAACCTCCCATTCAGATTTGGCCAAACCCTGCCCTTTTTCTGTGAGCTGATCCAATCAAAGTAACATCTTTTGGAGAGTGATTCTGAAGACGGTGGCTGGCAGTGACAATTTAGGTGCATAAATGCCAGAAAAGATATACTGCTGTGTAAATAGATGAACTTGGATATGTGTGTAGTTCCAGCAGGCTTTAACGTAAAAGCATTTGTTTTATAGTGGTCTTGTGACCAAAACCATAAAGTTCTTTTCTAAATGTGAAACAGGAGTTTGTATCAGGCAGTTTCTTATGATTTAGGCTCTGGGAGACCACATTTACTGAAAACAGGCTTTCTTGGCACAGATTCCTTTCACACATACACAGCATTCTCACACCAGAATTCCCTCAGACTTGAACAAATTGGGTATATTCTCTTCCTTGCTTTATCTTTCTGAATTTTAAGTCTCTCAACCTGAGAAAGGAGATAGAAGGATGCTCACAGCTCCTCTCTTGGGACATACTAACTCTCCACTACAGTGATGTCATAAAACTGTTGGTCTTCAGCTCTGTCCTAGATGTTGCCAGATATACATGATTAAAGATACTTTGAACAATGTTATTTAAACAGTTTCAGCTACATACATTTTATCCCTGTCTTGAAACAAGGTGAACTGAAATTCACCGTCAGTAGTACAGCTCAGCTAGGAGGAGAATTAAGGCAGTTCTCAAGATAATTAAAGTTTACTACAAGAAAGATTAAATCCATAACAAAATCCAACATTATCTCCTGTGGGACAATGTGCTGTAAGGTCAGAACATGGCTGTCTTTGATTCTGGAGTTGTTAAGAGGCACTTTTGGTCTCCACCACCCCCCATTTGGCCAGGATATACCAGTGACTCTGCTTGCTGAAGCAGCTGATAGAGCCATAGGATAGCAACCCAAGATACAGAATGTCTCAGCGCAAGAGGTGCTCAGTCTGATGGGAAAAAAGGGGTTCAGGCACTTGTTTGAGCTTTCAGTGCATTAGTATTTCTTTTCTCAATTTTCTGCAAATTAATTGGTATAGGTTCTTAAAGTATGGCAGCAGAGAAACACAATGATGGAAGAGTGTGAAATACAGACATCACACAGATCCTAAAACTGATATTTCCTGATTTTAACAATATACTGAGCTAGGGAAAATGAATAAATAAAGTGACACTCAGATAGTTACCTCCCAAGAAGTCACTGATTCTCCTTCCTTCCTTGCACTTAAGTGTTTTCTTTCAAGTACTGGTGTTCCTTTCTCCCATATACAGCTTATTTGTTATTATTCATCAGACTCATAGCTAAGTGGGCCTTTTTCCTATAGGAGCATATCTCTCTCTATCCCTCCCTCCCACCCCTTTATTTTTTTTATTTCTTTTTCCTTTTTTTAATCTTAGTAAATTGTTCTCAGTAAGTTTGCATCACCTCTTGAACAGAGACAGAATTCTGTATCCATAGAGACAGGGAGAAAGCTGGCAGGACTGCAGGGACACACAGAGACATTGGAAAACTAGTACACAGCACATTTTACTACTTCATGGCACAGTTATGCCCAAAGGGAAGTGTGAGATTGACACTTCCGTGGTGCTGCCACAAACACCTGACTTTCCTGTTTTGGCTTTAGAAGCAATAATCACTAAAATAATCAACTGGGGAATACTGTTTTTTTATCCCTGGAAAGATGTACCCAAGGTCCATTCACCTCAGATAATGTTTTTTATGCACATCACTCGCTTTTCCACCTAAGTTTTGTACCTTAAATCATTCTGCATCTTTCCTGCACACATATCCACGGTTGGTCAGTATTTTCTTTCAGGCATTAGCATCTTAAGAGGTAAGAAGAGCTGATATCAGGTGTCAGTTTGCATATCCTTTTTTGATTCCAGCCTTGTGCTCTGATTCAGGCATTCCCACTGCTTATTCCAGTTACATCTTTTGAACTTCCTGTTGCTGTATAAATAATTGGGTACCTTGCCCAGCCTTTTTCTATACAGAGTAAATGTGCCGCTCCTGGGTTGTAAGTACAATCTACAGTCAGTCCTTATGCAGTATTTATGCGTGTCTTTCCAGAAAGATTATTTTGATGTTAATTTAGGCCACTTAAGAGCAGTCAGCCATCACTAGTAAATTAAAACCTGTAGACATATCAGATCTATTATTGCATATTTTTCAAAATGATGACAACTAACGACTAAATGATGTGTGACTAAAACGTCAGCCCCCACCCTGCCCATCACAAATCCTGTCAGTGACATTCAAGTTTGCAATTTTTATGGTTTCGTTTCTGTGAACTTTCCCAGGGTTCTACTATTTATGAAGTGGAAAATACCTCAGGAAAGTTGGGGTTGATGTAAAATGTAACAGTAAGAGAACAGATCATCAGATACACAACCTTTTTCTTCTTTGTTTGACAGAAGTTTGCAGGCACAACTAGTAGAAAATCTGAAATATACTATTTGGAAAAGACCACTGAGTTTCAGAATTACGGATCAAAATACAGTTTTTTAATTGCCCAAGTGAAAAAATAAGAAGTTGTACATTATACTGTTACTGCAGCATTAGTAAAAGGAAGCAAATAGTGGCTGTGTAATAAAACATTAAAGTTCTGAGTTTATTTTCTAGTGACATCATTGATACAGTGAAGCAAATAACTCTAGTAATGTGGACATGCAAACCTCTCAGTTTGTTTTTCTTTTTTTTTCCACACTTATGTATTATTCATGTTGTATTAGTACATGCACTGTTTATTTCCCTAATTGTAACAAGCACTTAATTAATTACACTATAACCTCTTGAATCTACAGGCCAACTGTTGCGTCTTTAGTTAATATTTTAAAGTCTCATCTTTTTTTATTTCTCCTTGCGTCTTTGATGTTTTGTTTCTTACCCTTCTGTTTGGGTTCTCTGCGGAATAGCCTCAGAATAATCCTGCAGTTCTCTTTTATGACTGAAACTTTGCATTTTAACAGTTATCTGGAGATACTTTCTTCCTTGTGAAATATCAGTTTTAATAACAAGAAAAGAAAAATGCCATAAATCTGCGCTAACCACATAAAGCTGAAGTCTCTGAGAGACTGATTAACATTGAGACTCTACACAGGTTTTTCAATAATTAGAGGATGTGCTTGCATGGAGCCATGACTGCACTGGCCTTGATGCCATTTCCCAGGGCAGACAGCAATTATTACAGCCCACAGTAAATTTCCTACATTCTCTGCCTCCAGCCACAGAAGATCTTTTTGGAGTAAAGGTCTCTTAATTTCCGCATTCTTCTCATCAGCTTGGATTAGCAATGTGTTCTGTTTATTTTTGTCAGTTGGTTTAGAAACAACTAACAGCTGCTTTTCTGCTGTCATATTTTCTCTACACTTGAGTTGAAGAGTTCAGGATCATAGCTTTAATTATACTAACACAGCAGAAAACAGTCCTGGCATTTTCAGCAGGCATCTAGAACCAAACTGTTTCCACTACCCTTGGGCTCAGGTGAGTAGCCCCCACTCAGCACTCACTACCTTACTGGTGTAGATTATATTTACTTATCGTTCTCAGGTTTTATCACTTCCACATTTCACAGATGAATTATTAATTGTGGTGGAGAGCTCCTTCTATGACACAGTCATGACCATGTTTGCATATATTCAGTGGTTACTTCAGCCCTGAATTTTACTGTGTTAAAACAACAGAAAAAAACCACTCACCTAATGTAACATTAATTATCATAATATTCAGTTAGAGCTGGTCAATTAAACAGCAGATTGTTTAATTTAAGTGTCTATATTACTCTTTAATTATAAAACTGAGAACCCACCAGAGTTGTTAGTAGGGAATAAATGTCTGTATGGCTTTTTGTAATAAAACATTGGGCTGAGCTGTATAAGTTATGGGAGCCAGTGCTATTCCCTGCAGAGCTCAAATCCCTCTCAAAGCACTGGTAGATTTACCATGTGCTTTCACGGACAGGTTGTTTCCTCCCCTTGTCACCTGACACACTTTTATAATTTGCCATTACACATGGCATTGTCAGTTCATGCTCAGATTCTCCACAAAGCCACACTTAAGAAGAAAATTTTAAACAAGTGACTTCAAACACAGGATCTATTTGTAACTGACTGCGGGCACTTTCAATGCAGTGTTCTAGCTTTCCCTGAGCCCACTGCTGGCAACCGCAGAATTAGAGCCCTGGTTCATGCCACTTCCGCTTTAGCAAACATTAAGGTGTTTATGACTGGATGCAACGTATATGGGTCTTTACTGTGGCTTGGGTATCATGTCAACATATAAGTTTGTCCTAAGCAACTAACAGCCACTGCATATACCTTACCAGGGGAGTTGTGCAGGCTGGGTGCAATGGAAGCAGACAGTAAGAGCAAAATACAAAAAATGACCTCCAGAAATCATTAAGGTTGAAAAAAACCTCTGAGGTCTAGTCCAATCTTCAGCCCATCACCACCATGTCCACTAAATTAGTGCCAAGTACAGAGGGACAATCACTTCCCAAGGCCCTGCTGGCTACACTATTTCTGGTACAAGCCAGGATGCTGTTGGCCTTCTTGGTCACCTGAGCACACTGCTGGCTCATGTTCAGCTGGCTGTTAACTAACACCCCCAGATCCTTTTCATCTGCACAACTGTCCAGCCACTCTACCTCTACCTTCAGCAATGTGTGAGGTCACTGTGACCAAAGTGCAGGACTGGCATCCTCAGCAGAATGGAATATAACATTACAGAACAGAAAAACTTTCAAAAATATAGCGTGTGGAAGCTGAGGAAAACTTTTTAGGAAAAAAAAAGGAAAAAGGAGAGAAAGATTGAATTAGGAGGAGAGATATGAAACAAGTAATTAGTGAAAATGCAATTAAGTACAACTGAATATCTGGTGGACCGATACCAGTGTTGGCAAGTACAGCATCTGGCAGTTTTGAAAAAATGGTGAGATGTCTAGGACAGATTTGACATGTAAGCAGACTTTACACTCTCAAGCTAGTTTCAGTAGGATAAGTTTGACTTACGAGTTGGAGTACCATGATGAGGGATATCTCTTCTTACTGCTGTTTCTATTCCACATGTTGAAGAGTTTTTCAGTCATGTAACATTTTGAAAGAGAAACAATTTCATCTGACATTTCTCTTAAGAGAACATAAAGTATCCTATTACTACGTAATCTCAGCTGTAAAATATTCCGGAGAAACTGTGACCTATTAGAAAAATCCACTGATATTTCTGTTTCATCCTTGTCTAGATTAAAATGGGGAAAGGAAGCAGACTGAAATGGAGAAGAGAGCTCTTCCCAAGCCACCTCAGAAAGAGAAACTTAAAACGCTGTATCCAACAGAGTTGAGAAGAGAGATACAATACATGGTGAAGAGAGCGTCCCAGAGCTGTATGACTTGGAGCTGACCTTCCCATACCACATTGTGAAAGCTCAGATGAAGGAGTGGCAAAGGCTGGCAGAAGAAATTCCATTTGAGAAGGAAATTCCAAAAGAGCAACCAGACTTAGAAATTAAGAGAGGATTTCTGTTTAAGAGTCCCTATGTAAGGATACTGGTGTGATAATTATTTTTATAAGGAAACTCGAGACACTGTATGTCTCTTGTAGGTTGTTTACTGTAGAATATGATCAGTTCTGCCTGTTACAGGTATTGAGCAGAAAAAAATTAAATGGTGACATTGATAAGGAGTATTCAAGCAAGCACTCAAACCCAGTAGCCAGATTTGTAGCTACAAAGCAGCAGCTGGACAGCCCAGGTCTTCAAAACTTTTTTGCCAAGGTTAAAAAGAATTCAAAGGAAGCACTACAAATCTCATGTCTTGGAATGATACTAGTATCAACAGAAATCCATCAAATGCAAATGTAGCCTATTTATTCCTGAAAGAAGGGGGGATAATCTGAGCTGAAGCTGATGGTAAGGTGACACTGATAGATCCTTCTTTGTCCAACATCTCAAATGAGATTCCACACAGAGCCCTGTTCCATGTGGAAGGAACTTGTGGCACCAGGTGCCCTGGACATCATGCCTCCAAAGTGACCACTGAAAGTTGGTGTACTGCAACTTCCTCTTTTTAAATGTTTAAATAACTATAGATCCAAAAAGTGAACCAACACAGGAAGTGAAGTCCATATTGCATAAACATTCTCCTCATTTGATCCCTAAATGTGCTAGTCGGAATTCTGCACTTTTAAATTTCATACCAGCCTGCATCTTCTCCTCCCTTAGGACATTGGGATCTTTCTCTGTACTTAAAACTTTATCTTTGCTTTGAATCATTTATTCCTAATTGAAAAGACCATATCTGAGTATCTTAAATATTGTTTCTCTGCTCGTCACTATATTATGATCATTACATATAGCCTCTTTGTAGCTTAGCTATTTCTCCTTCAATACAGTATGTCACCATCATTCACCTTCTGTAAATTCCCTTTGCACTTTCTTTGTAATACGCTACACCACGTAGCACTGCATTAGGCTGGGTTCTAAAGTGCAGATAGGAAATCATTAGCATTTCATTTGTCTAAAAGAACATTGGTCATCTTACCAAAGACAAATATTAGGCATTAACCTGACACTCGTTTCTGTAATTACAGGCAGTATGCTTCACAGCTTTCTGTATATATATTCCGAATTCCAGTGGATCATTTAAATTAAAAATACTTTTTAAAATAGGGAATGAGTAATGCTCAGAAATGTGGGCTAGATTCTCAGCTAACATAAAACGTTGCTTTCTTAGCTATGCCATTTTTTTTGCCATAACCTATGACCTCCTGTTACTTGTTTTATGATTTGATAGAAACAGAAACATTTTAAATTAATGAGATGTTTAGATTTAATCTCTAAATAAATTCAACGTTGAAAAGAAATGTTTCTCAGTTTAGAGTTTCAGAAAATGATTTTAGAAAACACAGTATTTTAATTTTAGATTAGTTCATAATTCATTGCTTTGTAATCCTTTTGTAGCTGTTGTGATCCTAATTAATAATACAATACTTAAGAGAGAGGTATTCTAAACAGATCAGCATGTATGTGAGCATTTTTAAAATGTACGTCATAAGTCTAGCCGCTTATGACCATACTGTATTCTAGATTTTAATAAAACTTCTTAAAGGAATAAAGATTTTTCTTTGTGAACAACAAATAGGGAAGAAAAAAGAAAGGTATGGCTTAATATTCGACCAGAGAAGTGTATTTTGGTTTGAACGGGGAGGAGTAAGACTTTAGGTAAGTGCTTTGGAGCACAAGCTCATAGTAGCTGGAAATGTATGAAAGAAATCTCCAATGAGGGAGACTCGTGATTCTGCACTATAAGATGTCATCTGCTCTCTTAGAGGTCAGAGACAAGTTATCACAAAGAGAAGGTAGCTCTTTCTGAATGATTTGGCAGTGTCTGTGAGACCGTTATGAGGATAAATAAGTGCTATTACATAAACAGCACAGAAAATGTTTTAGTCAAAAATTATGATATTACAATCTGGTATTTGGGGACAAAAAGTATATTAAAAAATTATTTGACCACACTTAGAACTCCTTATGAATACTGAATGAGGCCCTTGCAAAAGAATTCCTCTCTTTTATGTGGTTAGATAAAGAGATGTGCTCACTGTAGACAATGAAAGTACAATTACTCCAAAGATCCCAGGAAAAGGATCATGTGGATTCCTGCCTTGCAAAGCCTGTGCTGCACCACTCTCCTTTCTGAGCTATTGCTCCCAGTGATAGCTGGGTTTAGCTAACCAGGGATGCTGGCACATGATAATGAAGTTATGTCTTTATTATATTGCACAGACAGCTCTCTGAAGTTAGCATGATATGGGATTCCAGGAAGTTTATTTATTTTAAGGCAACACAGGTAATGATAGAGTTTGATGTTAGAACTGATAAAACAGACTATCTAAATAGACTCTTTCAAAAATATGGGCAGGAAAGAAAACAATACACCAGGGTGAAGAAACACTCAAGACAGATTGATCAGAGGGAGCAGAGAAAGATGTAGTTTGAGCTGAAGAATGAATAAATTCTCAATCTGTTCAGTATGACTCTGGAAAAGTATGGTTGTCACTGACAAGATTGCTCTGAACACTTGCAGAGGATGAGGTCATCAAGGTCATATTTGAGACACTAAAGAAGCATCCAGATGAAAGTAGCTGAGTTTTTGTCAACAGGAGAAACAGACACGAAGCCAAAAAGATAAGAGGTTGGGAGGAGATATGCTATCACATACGTGAGCTGGTTATATTTTTCAAATTCAAAGCAAATTTTCAGTTCACCCCCCAAAAATACACACAGAAGACTTAAAAAATGCAAATAAAACTTGATGGAAAAGCATGTTGCATTTCCTTTGTTGCAAGATGTGCTCCTTCAAAAATTTCATATCTAAAACATAGCTTCTATGGATGCTTTCAGTATAACTTCCACACTGTTTCCTCAGTTTGCCAGCCACAGTCATTTCAACACAGTAGGTTCTTTTGGTTTCACACATGATTTCAACAATAGGAATCAGAATTCAGATCCAAGAATGCTTTTGTTAGAGATGTTGCCAAAAGCACAATGAATGCTGTCAGCCTCTCCCAGGGCGCTGCAAGTCAACACTTTTCATAGCATTCTCTTCTACATAATCTCAGACACTGGGTCTGGCTACCTGTTAACCAGTGATATTGTACTGGAGCTAAGAAGCTACAGTGAGTGTGCACCACCAGCACTTGGACTTTGGATAAACCCATGCAAGCAGCTTGCAGTGCTTTCTGCTTTACTAGTTTTTATGAGCTAAGTCCTGTTCCGTCCCTCCCTGCCCCCTCACATTTACAACAACCACTTGTGCTGCTGTTCTCATCAGAGATCACTCTCTATGTCAGTCTGACACAGTCTCTGCAGAACATAGACATTTGGAATGCTTTTATGAGCTGTCTAAAAAGATCTGGGCATGTTGCCCATCACTTTATTCATGAGGAGTTTTCATTCCAATAAGCATTTTTTAAAAACAGAAGTGATTAATTTTATAAATACCTGTAAGTCATTTCCAACATTCTTTCAGCCTACCAACAAAATAAATTAAAAATAAACGAGTTACAATTTAATAGTACTTCTACAACCACCTCCCTAAAGTTCTTAATGATAGGTAGAATAAAAGCACACTTAAGATGCTCACGAAGGACGTACACAAGTGACCAGAAAGTCTAAATCATCTCCTTAAAATAAATGGTAGATCCTCACCTTAGAATGATAGTCAAATCTGACAAACACACCTGAGGAAGAAACACAGATAAAGAATGGAACTTTTGGAAGGTGGTTTAAGGGGTCTTGTTTTTTGATTCTTCCCAACCATAGAATTCAAAATCCTTCAAAATTTTTAAATTAAGATCATAGCTCATTATTTGTAGCATGTTAGAGAGCTTGTTCTTTATTCTTTACAGATGCTGTAGGATGCTATATTTGTTACTAGCTCCTGTAACTGTACCGAGAGCCTTAGATAGGTTTATCTATTTAAGGCACTAAGGATAAAATGCAGAATGTCCTGTAGTTCATATATTTCATTAATTTAATCAATTTAACAATTCAATTGAAAATTCTTGGCTACAGGAAAGATTTTTTTGCTAAGGCTTTTTTCTTAGTGTTTTATGTACTCTGTCAATTTATGAACAACTTTAATTAAGGAAGGGCCTCCATGTTTTTCCTTTTTTAAATTTTTTTAATCACATCACCCTTGAAAATTTTATTGACAACTTGCTAAAGAAATAAAAATAAATAGGAGGAGGCTGTAAACTGTGTGCATATTAGGAATTTTGCATAATTTAACTAACAATATTTTAGCTAAGTGAGTCCCTTACTGCTTGTTACTATGTTTTTGACAGAAAGGGACTTCTAAAGGGAAGGACTGACAGAAAAGGCAACATTTTTACTTTGGTCCTCGACTTTTCTTTTTTTTTTTTTTTTAATTGTGTCCCATAATTTTAAGGGTGGCAGTTATTGGTGAAATTATGAAGAGATTTTCCTTAGCTGCAGCCATTCACATGAAGCTCAGTCCTGCTTCAGGATAATGGCAGCCTCCAATGTTTAGATAAATGCCTTCTGCCCACACATGGGAACGGTCTAATTCACATTAAATGATTTCCAACAAATTTCTTGGTATTGTTTTGTCAACAGCTGGGTTTATTTATTTATTTATTTTCTAGTTTTAAAACTTCAACAACTCTTACCTCTAAGCAACCATTCAGGTTATATATTTTTTTGTTCCCTGAGAGGAGGAGTGTAATCTTTGAATTGCATCTTTGATTCCATTCTCTGGCACTTCTGTCTCTGTAAGGCAGTTAAAAAGCATGTTGCTTCTTTCCCTAGACCCATTTTTTGATTTTGGTAGCAGAAACATTCTGAACCTTCCTTTATAAAATAATATCTGAAAAAAAAAAAAAAACCTGTTTAATATAATTTATTACAGTAATCTCTCTTGCTAATGAAAATCACTCAAAGACTCTGTAATGTGTCATGCTATGTTTTACTTTCTGGACCAGCATGCTTTACAGTTTTGTATTACTAAGAGCATGATGGACTGGACATACATACTGGGCTTTCAGGATTTGTCAGGGGACTTGTACTGTGTATGTAGTTCTCCTGCTCTCTCTGGCATTCCCCCTGGAAATCTATCCTTGGATCTGTGCATAATCATCTAGCTGGCCAAGGGCAGGGAATAGCTTCTGGAACAGAAAAGGTTAACAAGATCAGAAGAGAGGGCTAAAAGAGGTAAAGCTGGAGGCCTCTGTAACCATTGCTAGCACAAAAAACTGTCCAAGCAAGGATTGCTCATTTACTCTTTCAAGGCAAAAATGGGAAAGAAGAATTTCTTGCAAGCATTAATGCAATCTTCCTTGTGTTTCATAGCCATTGGTCCCAAACAAACAAATTGCATTTGTGTTATTTTTCACAACACACACCTTACAGTAAAGTTTCCTTAATGCATTAGCTCATGTGATCAAGTTGCACCTTTCTTTATGAAAGATGGAAAGAAGAGTGAAAAAAACAAACAAAAAAACAACAACCAAATTCCTAAAAAGCTGACCGAGTGTAGCTTAGTGTGCGAAGTTTATCACGGTTTAAAAAGATTAAGAAAATGTCTTTAAAAGAAAAAATTCATTTTTTCTTTTTAAAAATCTCAGAAACTGGGAGACATTTCTGCAACATTCATTTTTAACCCTACTGCAGTTCCCAGACAGAAATTCATTTTGAAAGGATTCATAAAGATGACCTCTGACAGATTCCACTACTGTCATCACTGCATGCTGTTACATAGCACTATATCACCTTAATTTATTTATTTCTACGGGTTTTTTTTTTTTTTTGGACTGATAAGAATGTAAAGCATGCATAAAATCAGTACCCCACCTTTCTTAAGGGGAACATATATATGAATAGCGTGTGCAGTTTTTCTCTGCTATTTCTGGAGCGGCCCAGCTTTATACAAGCTTAATTGCATTATTTTATTATTGGCATTCTATTTTGTTATTTAGTAAGCTCCTAGTTGGCATGAGAAATAATGAGAAGGCTTTCAGAATGCACATTAATGCAGGATTTTTTTCTTCTGGCTGACATTTCCTATAGACCTACTGTACAAGTGTCATCTGGGAAAATAATATTTGTCACATATGTATTAGCAGGAGAAGTAAAGTAAAAAAAATTAAACAAACCCAAGTCATTGTGTATTTTTTTCTGTTTTCTTTTTTAAATGGAGGAGCTACGTTTCTTACACTACTGCTAATATTGCACAAGTGACAGTAGCAACCACTTCATTACTGACCGCTTTGGCAGTATGTGGCCAGAGCTTTGACATAACAATCAGTGCAAAGGGTCATCCAACAGTACACAATTCTGTTCGAGCCTGGAGATTTGAAAGGAGGATCAACTATGAAACTTTAGATCTTTTACAACACTCTATCATCTCACTGAGATTTAAACAAAACACGGGAAGTGAAACACGGGAACAAACCGAGTAAGCAAAGTATCACCACTTTGGCCCCAGCAGGGCACTTGCCAGCCAGTATTCCTGTGCACAGCAAAGAACCTGGTAGATGATACGGTCATCCTTACAGTAAAATGCTCTTAAGAAGTTATTTTTAAAAAAGCTTAGTTTTATATCTCACAGTTTATCTCAGAATGCTGCCACAAGTCTATTAAACACAAAATCCACTAACCACAATCCCTTCAAATCCTCACCTCAGTCATCAACTGCTTTACTATCATCAGTGGAAGAAATCTGCCCGGGAATTGAGTTGGTATCACCCATTCAGTTCTTCCTATGGAAACTATCAGAGATAAGAACTATTCCTAAATCAGACGTATTTCATGACGGATTTGAGAGAATTTGTCAACTTAGCATGAAATACAAACATTCCTGCATCATAGCAGAGTCAAGATTCTACAGTGATTAATACTTCTACAACTAGAAGAGAAATACCACAACTTATGTGCATCTTTCTAGCTCAAATGACTGAAATTCTAAGTGAATGTGAATTATTTTACTTTGAACAGTGACGACCCAAATTGTGTACAAGTAACTCTACTTTCAAAAATATCCAAATAAGACATAACTGAGTCAGCTTTGTTGCCAGGAAAATACCTTTCTTCTCTCTTTTCCATATCTCTTGTTCCCAGGCTCTGTTTTTAATCTGAGAAGTCTCTCGTCTCAAATAAATTTACCTTCAGTTTGATATTTCAAAACCTGCCCAGGCCTCAGCCAAATGGGTCTAACAGCTTGGACACCCCTGAGGGTCAGGGTTGAAACTATGTGCAGGTAGAGATCAGGTTTCCACCACTCCTTTATCTAAACAGAGTGCTTAGCCTACATAGTCACCTAGATAATGAGGCTCCTTACACTTAACGTTTTCTCTGGATAGATTAGTACACAGTAATTCTATTAATGCTTCAGTAATTTTTTGAAAGAAGAATTCATTATAAAATGTTCAGTCCCTTCTCTCTCCTATCAATTAGATTAAGGTACAGGAGGTACATTCACAAAGATGCCCTCCAAGAAAACCAGAACTAACAGCTGATATCTGTAGGATTAGGACAGCTAGCAAAACCATAAAACCAAAAGGTTTTCAAGTTTCACATATATTCTACACACCAAAGGAAAAGAAGCAGAAGTGCTATTCTTCTTATTAAAGAAAATTATTTCATCTGGTTGTAACTATGTATCGTAAATGGGACATACATTGCTCTCTTTAAAACAGCCCTTTTGATTAGCAGAAGAGTCCACATCAGATTCAACACGATAGGCCTTTTCTCAAGGACCTTTCAGACACTGCCCCCCACATAAACCTTTGTCTCTATTCTTAAAGCACCAGCCCTCCTCTCTGCTTCTTGTCACTTTTCTTTGTCTCCTTCACATTTCCATCTAATTACATTAAAGTTGCTGTGTTGCTACCTAATTGTTCAATTTCAATCGTTTTTATTGCCGCTTATCACCACTACTAAAGACATCCTGCATCTGACTCAATTGCACAACTCGGTTCCAAAGTAGCACTATGACTATTTGCTTTTTGGCTTTCTTTTCTGTATTTCCGTAAAATAAGTCTACTGCATATGGAAGTTAAGATAGATCCAGGTTTACCAAGAACCTTATGATGGGTTGCAGAGAGACTTAAACTGGGATGTAACAGCAAATAGAAGCTCTCCTTCAGCACTTTAATAAAAGCAAGGTTTATGCAAAAGCCAGTTTCACGAAGCCTTACTACATATAATGTAGCTGGGCAGTGGCACCAACTGCCTGACAGTCTCCCAGAGGCCACATGTGGACTGAATAATTCTGTCCCAACAAACCCTCACATCAGTCTCCCGTGCAGATAACTTAACTTGGGATCCTGCCATCTACGACCTTTTCAGCACAGCTTTAAAGCAGGTTGTCAGAGTTCCCCAGAACGATTCCTTCTGTTCGTGCAGGGACTCAAGAAACCTCAAATCTTTTCCAGTCTCCCCCACTTCCCTGAACATTATGCATGGTTCTTTTCTTTCTCATTACTTAATCCTATATAGTGCAGCCAAAGATGTAGAGTATTTTGGTGGTTGTTATTTTTTTAATATGCTGTGCCTAATGAGAACATAAATTCCTGTGTGTATGTTACAGTGTTTTGTGTAATGTCAATCATTCCTTTGACTTTACAGCCATACTTGGGGAAAAAAATAATCTGATTAATGAGACTTTTTACCCACGTGAGCAAAAACTGAAGAGATGGCATTTAAACTCAATGTGTTGCAGAGGCAGGCAGAGAGTTAACGTGTTCAGTGTGTAGCTTATCACGTAAGCAAAACAGTGTATGAATATTCGTGCTTTGCCCTTCAGTTTTGCAGAGTATTCTCATTTACTGAAAATATTTTTTAAAGTATGGATAAAGCAGGTATACTGAAAATAACAATAAAAAAATTCCATGCGCATAAGCCTGTGCGTCAATGACATAATGAGGAGCACTTTATGAAACCGTATTTTAACTTCATGAAACACGAATGAAAACTGTATATTAATTTTCTATGCTCTCCTGTGCTCATGTTTTATTAACTTTTTAATATTACTGTGTATAATGCTAGCATGTAATACTCTTCCAAATAAGGGACTGTTTTTACTTAGTTTATGAAAAGAAATGAGCGTTTCAGATTAACAGTTTTTTTTTTTTCATGGAAGCATATGATGTTTTTTTTTCTTCTGGTATTCCCCCATAGTTTCAAGGGCATTGCACTGTACCATGAAGCTAAGGATTCCTTCAGCTTTCTTGAGATGAAGCTGTGGATTACTTTTAATTTAACTTGATATCTAAGGAGTTTAAAATGTGCTTTTACACTCACTGCCGAATTCTAACCTCATTCGGAGTAATAAGATCCCCAGTAATATTTTTCAATGTTTCTGTTACAAAGCACAGGGATGACATACTCCTCCTCCGCCTCAGTCCCTTCCTGACTAGAATTTTATCAGAGTACAAATGTTAGGAAACTCAATGAAAATACAGTTTAATGCAGCCAGTTAAATTGCCTGGGAGGAAACAGTGAATACAGCTTTCTTAAAGCCTTTCCCCTCAGGCCATTAACTAAGAAACTGGTCAGTAACTGCTGGTAACAAACCATTTTGGAGGGATTATTGCTATTACCAGTATTCAGTGGTTTATGGCTACATTTTGTTAAAGACATTAGGAACTGTTACACGGATGGGCCCACAGTATTGGAAAAATCATTCTTTTCCCTTGTGATTAACAACAGTTTTTTGTTTTTTTTTCTTTTTTTTCCCAGTCAAGAAAGATGTCTTGAGTGTGCACAGTGGATTCATTATTTGTCATATCTCTATATGCTGTAAAATAGGCTTTTTATTATGGTCACGATTCAGATGAAAAGAGTGAAAATATAATACTGATTTCTGGGAAAGTATGATTCACGTAGAAACTAGATTTTAACTATTTTGAAGAATTTTAGCCGTCACTGAGGACTGGTTGGCAGAGAAATATACTTCCTGTGATCAACTGTTTCTTGGTGAAGGAATCAGTGCTGCTCCAACAATAAACAAGGGGACAGATTTCATTTTATTTAACACTGCAGGGCAAATTTAGGTGTTAGAAAGCAGTTTTGATCAGTATGTTTTCAGCACTCCACAGTTAGCTTGGTATCCTAATTATTACAATTTGCATAATCCAAAGTATTTGCAAGGATGGGTCGGGTCAGCCTTATATAATGGAAAGCGCAGAATTGTAGGAAGTTCAGTGTGGTAATTAGGAAAAGTTCTGTGGGGCTCCAAAAATGTGTCTTTTGTTCTTTTTTTTTTAAGGGACTCCTGTCTAAGAAGATATTTTGACAGCTTAGTTGTATAAATGATGCTGTTGAGTTGGAATACAGATTGCAAACACGTTATTTGCATGAAAAATGTGTTTTTCACTCTACTCTATCCCCATATCTTTTAATTTTTTTAAAAAAACATAGATCAGAACATATCATTAGCCATGCTTCTTACTGAACCTGACTTTTCTCAAGAAATTTACATCTTTCTCTCATTTTCTGTTAAGGTTTCTTACCCTGTTTTCTCACCTAAAGAATTATAATGAGGTAGAGTGAATGAGATCTATGGGGAAAGCAGTGGACCTAGAGACTAAAGGTAAAAGGATGATTGATGGTATGAAATTACCATAAAAGTACAATCAGGATCAGATTTTAAAATGAATTTTTAAGCAGCCTAAGAGATACTCTTTGATTTGTAGTCTGGTGGAATGGATAATGTCTCATTCAGTGGATAAAGTTTCTCACTGTGTGACTTGAGCTTTTTCTGATCTTTCTGACTGGGAGTAAAATGGAACCAAAGCCTAAAGTGGTTTTTAATGCTGAAAATATCAAACACAATATTCTTAATGTCAAAACCTAGGTGAAGAGGTGAAAAAAGAAGAACAAATATAAGAAAATTATAGTGTTGATATTATTGTGTAAGATAAAAAAGCTATCTTCTTAAGAACCCTCTTGATCTATAAAGCATTTTAAACGCAAGAAGGAAAGGGTCAGATCTTTATGTTGATCTTTACGTTAATTTGGGGAAAAAAAACACAAAAAATCTTTGAATTAAGTTTAATTCAGTTTAATATTATTTTGTTGTGATTTTTTTTTAAAGGCAGTGAATCCTATCAAATAGTAAAATATGAGACGAGCACCATAATTTATGTCTATTTGAGTACCACAAAAGTCTCGTGAGGCTTCTATAACAAACAATTTACATTGGTTTTGCTGTCAGTGTATCAATTAAAACTTTTCTTATGTAATTGCATCAAGTACTAGAATAAATATAGGAAGGTTTTAAATTGAAATTAAGACGTATTTATTCTTCTAATTTAATGCACTCCCATGAAGCAACTCATTGGCTCTGTAGGACTGGTATTAGAAAGAAACACATTGTCAACAGTACTTTAACAAAATTTTTTGCAACTCTGAATTCTTTTTCTTCTTTTCCTCCCATTAGTCTCCAGTTTTATTTCTTCGTTTGAAAGAGTCTAGATAGGATGGCAACATTTTAAAATTGGGTTGGTTTTTTTAGTGTGCTAATTCTTTGAAGTAAATTTTAATTAATCTACATTCTACTATATACATAATGTAGAAGGATATATATATCACTTATCATATAACCTGAAAGGTTTTCATTTATTACACGTATGCGTTATTTTACGGCTCTGTACGGTGATATTAAAAATTAGAGACAATATTTTTAAATAGTTTAGCATTATAAAAAAAACCCTAAAATTTCCAACAGTTGCTTTTTATGACAGTTTCCATTTTTTTCCCTCCTACTGACAGTTCCCATAATGACTTTAATCATATAGTCTGGAAATGGAGCAGGTTACTGAACAGCAACAAACTCACTGGTCAATGTCGGTGTCACTTTTCTGGGAGCAGGACTTTTTGAGCATCAAGGAACTAATTTTAACAGCCTGCTGGAAAAGTGTTAAGTGCATTAACTCCCTGTCAATCACATTTTTAGCATGCTGGCCAAATTATTATTATTTGGCTCGAGACATTCTATTGAAACTTATTTCTATGGTATTCTTATCTGTGTACCTTATGTGACTAATGATGATTGTTTATGGAGAGCTGCCTGTCCAATTATTTTTGAAGGAACACAAGAATGCAGAATGACTGGAAGCATCAGGTTTTTGCCAGAGAATGCCTCAGGTAAGAGGAGAATGGCTAGAGGCTATAAGGAATCACAAGAGACAAGTCAGAGTCGTAAATTGGGAAACTGACATATCTCATCTAATATACTTGCTAACTAGGCCTTTAAAAACCTTGACATTTAACTAAGTTTGTGGAAAAGTTATAGATTTTGTCCTTTTCTATTGGCTATTACTCATTAGTGTGATGAATGGAGGTGTTTATAATCATTACCAACATTAGCAGACTAGTGTAAAGGATCATTTAGAAATCCAGTTAAGCACCTAACAACTGCTCGATTGTTTATGTAGGTTGTGCCTTTTTCAAAGCCAAGTCAGTCAAAAATGATATTGCAAGTTATTTACCCTTTTGGTACTTCAGTGTATGAAATGGGATGAAAGAATGCTGGTATTCAGCTGAGGCATTTAAATAATGCTTTGGAAGTCCTGGCCTGCTTAGAACAGACTGCAATCTTTACTGTAAAACAGAAATTTCTGATGGTTTTGAGAGAAAAAAAGGTACTATAAAACCAAACCTTGCAGAGAATGGTGCCTATTAACTGAAACTGATTTAAAGACATTAGGAAATAAACAGCAGAGTAGACTTTGCCTCCACCCAGTAATGTTTCAACGATCTTTCCTTTGTAATTAAATACATACACTGCCCTCAGTCTGATACTGTTTATAGAGTGTTTCTAGGTGAAAATATCAGATTTCTGTGTAAACAAATGAAATGAAAATCAAGCCACAGCATTCTATGAAATGAACAACAAAAAGAACTCACTGCAGTAGGAAAAGTGATCATAAAGAGGCAGGAAGAGACACTGTAGCACAACATCGATTACATGGTAAATGCTATTTTTTTAATCTATTTTTCTTAGCTGAAGAACTAATTTAAAAGCAATATACTTAGCAAGAAAACATTTCTATGCTTAGAAATCATTATAATTATTCAAAAAAACAGGGAACACATGGGAGGGAAGTCAGTGAGGGTGGGGGAGAGCTGGCGGGAGCTGTTAGGGATTTTTTTCCCAGGGCAGGAAACTGAAATTCAGGAGGAAATGGCATTTTGACAAGCACTTTGTATTTCCATCCCAAATGGAATCTTGCTCATTTAGTGGAACTGGAAAGCTGTTATTTGAGACAAAAGCCCCATCTTAATCTTACATGTGAGCAACTGTATTGACTATTAGAGGATTCAAGTTTACTCTTCCTTCACTAAAAATTCATTACTTTTACCTAATGTTCTTTGGAACATGAATAAATTATACTGTAACATATTACAGTAGGAGAGAAAATGACTACTGCTGTTCAGGTTGTGTGACGTTTTCCATGCTTCCCCCATTTTCAGCAGCTCTCAACTTTCTGAAAACTTCTGTCTGCTAGGTAAAATTTTCTTAGTTTATGTCTCTGCTGGATGAAAATTTGTTTTTGAAAGTTTGGAGAACTGCTACCATTATTTCTGAATATGCATGAATAAAAACACGTAGCCCATTATGCAAGTGTTCTTTGTTTCCTCTGCAGTGTTCTGTTGTAACAAGGGAAGGCAAAAGAGGGGTCTTTTTATGTGAATCTGTGAACAGCAAAAATAAATAAATAAATAAATAAATTGTACTTCTACATTTGAGTAGCTTAGTTATTTTTGAAAATAGTGAATATCTTAGAGAAAACGGCTGTTGAGTCCAGTGTGCTGCTGCATTTCCTCAGCAAAGTTTCTTTAACACAGTTTCTAGCCTGCTTTTCATGTTATAATCACATGAAAACATGATAATACAATGTTTTTTTTAATTGTTGGTTCATGATCAACAATTACTTGGCAGTATTTTCACTCATCTGATTTTGCTCAGGGCTAGGGTTGGGTTATATATGAATTAGAGTTTACATGTAATGTAATGAAATCATCTATATAGTTTCGGCTCCATTTAATATTACAGATGTAACTAATCAATCCCATCATGAATCTAATCTTTATTGGAAAATATTTATATGACATGTTGATTTTCTCCCAATGACTGTAGAAGGCATTATCCAATTCGTAAAAAAACTAATCAAATGGAACCTTGAGAATACATTCAACCTCAGGAAGAAATAAAATAAATACCGTCTTTTCAAACCGTTGTTCCCACTATCTTCAGTTCCACAACTGTGGCAGTCAGATTCTCAGAGGTAGCAGACTCCTAAATGCTAGGATTTACACTAGAAATGTGGCTTCAAATTATTCCCAGACAGTGAGGAAGTTGCAAGGATGTAATATCACTCAACATCTACTGAAGAACAGTAAAATATTTTAACTAAGTGCCCATGGTTAATCTGCAGGACTAGAATGACTGTACAAGTTATTTGGTATATAAACACTTTAGGTAAAAAGAAAATAATTCCTGTCTCAAGATACTACAAATTAGACATAAAAAAGACAGAACAGGCATGAATGTATGTCTAAGTGTCTGTGCATGCTACTGGTCCCTTTAAAATTCCCTTACCTTTTTGTGAACAGAGCACAAGAGGTTTGTGAAGACACCACTGAAACATTCAGGCACTGTGTTCCCCAGTCTACAGATAGACCACAGAATGTATCATAATGTTACTATGAAGTGGAATGTATAACTATAAATATGCAATGATGGGCCTCTTGTTTCTGCCATAGTGGCCTCTGTCAGTAGTACTCTGAAAAGATTTTAGCATATCTTGGAACTTGCTCTCAATTCCTTCTGAGAGAGAACACTTCTCCTATCCTATCACTGGAGCCTCAACACTAAGAACCCTTAGCTCTCAGTCAGTGCAATTTCTCCATCTTCTAGATCATGAGTAGAAGAATAAAGAAAATTATATCCCAGACATACTTTGCTTTCCTGTTTTCATCATTATAATAACATATCATAGAATCACAGAAATCTTAGGAGTTTGAAGGGACCTCAGAAGACCACCTAGTCCACCTCCACTGCAATGAACAGAGTCACCTGCAGCTAGATCAGGTTACTGCCTCACTTTGAAAGTTTCCAGGGATGGGGCATCAACCACATCACTGGACAACCTGTTCCAGTGCCTTACCACCCTCAGTGTAAAAGATTTTTCCTTACAACTAACCTAAACCTACCCTTTCAGAGCTTGAAACCATTTCCCCTTGTTCTGTCACCACAGACTCAGCTAAAGACTGTGTCCCTTTCTTTCCTGTAGCCCCTCTTCAGGTACTGAAAGAACGCTACCAGATCACCTTGGAGCCTTCTCCAGGCTGAAAAGCTCTAGCTCTTCTTCATCATGCTTTGTAGATTTACCCTAAGTCATGGTTAGAGCCTCTCCACACATCGTCTTTCTCTATGCTTAAATGAATCTTATTATTTTATTTGGAGTCATTCAGTTGTTTCATTTCTGTTTCCTCATAGCTTCTGGTATCATTATAAGCCAGCATGTATTAAGAAGTGTTTTTTGGTAGACATTCGGTCTAAAATTATGTGAAAACAAAAGGTCTGGGCATGATTTCTGTCTACTTGTTACAATTCTTCTTTTCCCACTGCTAAAATTGTTTTACTGGAGTGGAGACATGACTGTCTTGATTAGCCACTCCTCGGGGTTCTAACTAATATACCTTGTTGCAGAATTAATTTGTAGCACTTGTATCCTGCTTTCTACTGGTTAATAGATAGGAAAAAGACAGTAGAAGTTAATTATATGCTGCAATAGCAGCAGTAAATTTTTCAATTATTCAGTGAGATACAGAATATTTTTCTTCAATATGAGGTACGGTCTGTTACTGCAAGAGTCGGTGAGATCAGCAAAGAAAGCTACTATGAACTACATACAGCAGATGAGCTAAATTTTAGAGAGCATTTTCTGGAAAAGTGTTCGTGCAAGTCTTACAGTAGAAAGCACAGCTAATAGCACAGCAGCTCAGAACATTCAAACACTACGTGTGTCTAAGTTTGCTAAAAACACAGGGCTGCCCGCATTGTTTTCAGATTGGTGGTGCTGTTTAGCAGGCAGGCTAAGCAACATGTATATAACAGCTGCTGAGCACAATTGAGCCTTGAATCCTACCCATGCGTACACCTCTTTCAGCTTTAAAATTTCATATTCTTTTTCATCAGATCTGACACGTGCATCACTGGACGTGAATATAACAATCACAGAGAGAACTGGAAAAGTACTTGGAACATTTGTTAAATTTTTAGCGAAACAGCACTTGTGGTTACACTTCCATTTCCATTATCCTGTCTTAATAGAGTCTGTAAGAAGGGAACAATGAGGTGTGGCCTGGTCTGTGTAGGTCTTCACTGATCTGTTAAATATGAACACTTAAGAGTATGGATCCAGCAGCTGTCTGTGTCTCTAACATACACACATACAGAAGCAGAGCTGACGTGGCATGGGGAAATGGAAAGAAAGTGCTGAAAGCTGGATTAGGCTCTGTGCCCCCAACAACGACACTGTGCTAATGTGAATTATTTTGGGCAAGGAGATTCATGCAGCAAAATCATATTTCCTGTCATCCTGTGGAGGTCAGAACTGTGAATCTGGTGTAGGAAGAAGTGTATGAAGGGATAGACAAAAGGTTCAAGACTGGAATTACAGCTGAGGTGGAAAATAAGAAAGGAAATCATCCACATGCCAACAAGAAGAAACGATCCTCTTTCGTAATAAAGGATCGTGACTAGGCAGTAGATAATTTACCAAATCTTCCCCCATAGCAATTGCTGTTATTTAATGTTCTTGATAGTTTGTTTTGATACATGATACAAATGATATTTGCTATTATATGTCTTGATCTCGACTTACTGAAGACAGAACGATTTTGCTGGAATCCAACAATTTTAAACTACATTAATATTATCATTAGGAAGTTGGACCAGATGATCTTGAATATACTTCCAACACAAATAATTCTGTGACTGTCTACTGAATTACCTTTAATTAGTTTATGCTCCCTTGCAGTTTCAAGACTGTTTCAGTCTGTGTTGGTATAACACATCAAGTTTACCAGTGAAAAAGTTGAAGTTGCACTGACAAATTCCTTCTAAATATTTACATTATGTTCTGCATTTAGGTGTAGAATATAAGGTCTATCACATTATGTTTTTTAACAGTATTTTTTATTTTTATTTTCTGTATATCCAGAACACAGATCAGTGTTTCTGATAAGCAGCTTATACCACAGGTTAAAAAAATATCATATCTGACTTATCTCATAAATGCAGTCCATACCTAGGAAATCTTCTGGGACAGCATCATCAACCTTGTTTCTGTTTTCCTGACTCTGTCTCCAGGACAATTCTAGTTACATAAGATTTGGTGCCTTAGTTTCCTTATCTGTTGGACATGGACAATATCTTTCATTTTATTTTTAAGTAAATAAGAATATTTAGAGAAATAGATATAATTTTTAATGGAATCAATTATGCGTGAAACCCAAAGTATTGAAGTCTAGATAACATCCTTCACTGTATGAATGAGGACGTATAAGTCCACCATGTGGATGTAACCATTAATTTGTGGGTTGGGAAATTTACTCTCAGTCATTTAAAGTAACCATGTTGAACACAATAATTTAGAAATAGCCAACAAATGCTATTGTAATGCTGAAGACAAGAAACATTCAACTCTCCACTTATCTCACTGTCCCCTAAGGTGCACGTGCAAATAACCTGTCAAATTTACAAAAGGGTATATCCCCTGATTTTAATGGTGGAAGAAGTTCTAATAGCCTTTCTTTTTGAAAATAATTCTGGGACTCTGACATCTCAATTAGATTCACGTCCATTTTACTGAACTGATGTTCTTCCAACAGCCTGTTATGTTCTCTCTCCTTTTACCCATTTATTGCTAATAAAGCAGCCTCAAGAGCCACTTTAACTGTGTCCCAAATTATCTTTAGTTCGATTATTTATACTAGAGTAATACTCTGTTATTAGTGCTATTTTATTTCTATCTACAGTTCTTTGGTTCTTAAAAAGGCAGTTGTGTCTTTAAAACTCTCCTTCAGTGATTCTGACTGCTAAGCATGAGATGCCTAATACTCAGAATAACTGGCTCCAGAAGATAGCATTTATTTTCTTTACTGACCAAGAAGAGATGATTTCTCAGGAAAGTATTGCAAGGAACATATATCAGTTTTTCCTTAGCAAGTGTTGCTTGCAGCAGTGTCAGAAAGAAACTGCTCATTCATTGTAGGTTTAATTACAACATTCTTCTGGTAATTGAAACCTCTTATATCTAAGCTAACCTGAATTCTGGTACGTCAGCATAAGCTACTCACAGACCAACATGAAGCTGAAGAGCACAGATTAATTCTAGGAAAGCAGCTGCTGTCAGTTATCCTATACACGGTTATATTTACCATTCATTCTTTCAAAACTAAAATTTTCCTAAGTCTGGTTTGGAGCTTAAAACCCCATCCTGTCACCCTTCAATTTACATTTCTCTAAAGCTCCTCCTTCAAAAATAACAACAAAAAACACTACTATCAGGAAACCATGTTACCTGTTCCTTGGGATGAAACACACTAGCAAGAAAGGAAACTCCTTTAAAGCACATGCTTTTAGCCTGTGAATATCAGGCTCATCAGAAACTTTTCCCCATCATACATATATATACATACATTTAAAGCAATAATGCCCCATTTATCTACATTTATCAATGGGAACTGAAGAACAAGAAAATTCTTTACTCTGGCTCCTTCAGATGTGTTATGATAGAACTAGTGCTAGTGTCTCTGCTTTACACAGTCTGCTTGCAACTCTCACTAAGGTTGTGTAATTTAGGTCTATCAGAAGAAGGGAGCTGGAGAAGTAGTGCTGACAGATGCAGAGCTCTTTCTGTTGGATTACTTGTGGGTAGAAAATGTTTTCTCCTGTCTAGTATTGCTAGTGACCTTCATTGGATTCTGGACTAATTAAAATAAGAAACAGGTAGTCATTTTTCAAAACAAATGGTAAGTCTATAAATAAAACATAACCAGACTGCAAAGTTATTACAGTAGGGAATTATTATGTTGCCATATTCATTACAGCATGCAATAAGATTCACACATTTGTAAATTCATCTTAATAGTTCACTCGTATGGTTGTTCTCTCAGGCAACTTTACAGACTCTCTAAGTATTGTGTTGGCTCCTAAATCTTCAAGTTGTAATTCAAGTTTTAGTGCTGACTATTAAACTACTGATCATATACATCACCTCTGGTAAATACAAACTGACACACTGGAAAATTCTTCAATTTCAAAATTTGGAAGACTTCAATGAGCAGAAAGAAGTAAGTGAAAAAAGTAAAAGCTAAGGAAGGAAGGAAAGCTGAAAAGAAAAAAAAGAAATAAAAACCTAACCGAGGAGGTTGGAAATGGATGATATTTAAGGTTCCTTTCAACCCAATTACATGATTCTGCAACTAAGCAAAAAGCAAATCTGATAGGTTTGCTGGGGCTAGAGGTTATCTAAATGTTCTTGGGAGTTTTGTTACGGTCAGCACTGGTTAGTATATACAGCATTTCTGTTTATACAAGATGTCCTACAGAAACAGGGAGGAGCTTGTAGCTCACTGGTATATTTACTTAGGGTATCTGGAAGATTAATGGAATATCACTATCGTTATCTAGGTGGAGGACAGGACACAACTCAATATTTTGACAAGTTTCTCATGCCAAATTCTTGTGTCACTACTGACAGGCAGATGAGCACTGTAACACACCTATGATCAGGACTGGCTCGTCATCCTTTGGTGGTATAAATTTTATGCTGTGCTGTTTTGATTTTTATACAGGATCGCTTGAGATAGACCTTCAGTCTGATTCTTGGAAATATGCAAAAATAGTTGTCTCATTGAAAGTGTTTAAGAGTTCAGCTCTTTTACATCTTTCTGACTACTGCTGTTATCGCGAGTTCAGTTTATGAGAGTAGTGAGAAAAGCCACTGACAACAATAGATTCTTTAATGACACTGGTCAAGCTATCCTCTACCAAGGTTGACAATCAGCAACTGAATATGCAATGGCATTAACTCCTATGAAATGATTAGCTGAAGGGTATCATCATTCACATACTCCTGAAGACTGAAAAGTAGTCTGCTTAGCTGGGGTGTTGTTACAGATTTTACTCTTGAGTTAGCCCAACTGAAATTCCATAAATGTAACCTGGCACCTGTGTCATTCTGTACATTTATAGGCCTCTACCTACTGAAAGCATGACTGAAGAACACAGAAGAAATATAGAAAAATTTAAACTGCACCTCTTCTCTATTGCTTTCTTCCCAATCTAAATGCTTATTATTATTATTATTACTTTAAAGGTGCAGCAAGTTTTATTTCTTTCTCAATGAAATGGAGGAGTTATCTTTAGCAATAGGTAACTAGAGTCAAAAGATATATTATCCTCAACATACACTTTACAGCTAAGAGACAGTTACTGCTAAAAGCTTCATGGAATACAAGACAGCTATGGGGCTTTCATTGTTTCCCTTTTCTGTATCTCTTCTAAAGTATTTAAAGATTTCACTGGTTCTCATTGCCATGAGACTTAGCATACTGAAATTTTTTTTGCATAATCAGTATTTAATGCTTTACTGTTAAACAGCAACAGAGTCCAGTCAACCCTTATGGCTTCTGTATGTAAAAGCCACAATCAAAAGAAGATTAGAGTTGGACTCTTTAGAATATACTTCTGACACTGGAATAAGCACTTGAATTACTGCCTGACAATTCTTGGGCCTTTACTTCATAGAATTTTGGGAAAGTGGAAGTTGACATCTGGAACTTCAGTTGAGCCAATGTGCAGCCACACTACGGATTAGTTATGTTAGTAACCAATGCACTAATCGAAGTTCTAGAAAACAACTTTGTGATAACTTGTTGAAGCAACGAAGGTCTCACATAAAACATACGATTATTAAATACAAGAATTTGTGCTGAAACTGTATTTAACAACTCGACTGGAACTTTTTAATGAAGACACAGCAAATGGATCTAAAATGAATGATGCAATATTATTTTTAGTGCTACTAAAAATATTTCTCACCGTCTACATCAATTCAATCTGATGCACCCCTGAGGAAAGCGAAGGTAAATTGTACCAGGAGATGGTGTAAAAAGCCCAACACAGTGAGAGCTCTGACATTCCCATACATTCAGATCGCTGTCCTGTGGGGGTGCTGGGACCTGACATGGCACCAGACACAGGTATGTGGGTGCCACTATGCAAGGTTATTTCAGGGAATCACTTTCCCCACAGACAGTGGACAGACATGGGTGAATGTTGATAATTAACTGTAGTTTAGACCTCAGTGAAATAAACAGTTTTTCATTTGAATGAGTTATGTTTTTAATGTGAAGAGGTTACTGTGTAATCCCATTTTTATTGCATACTTATTGCCATATGCTCTATGTTTTGTTCTTTTAAATAGTGTTAATATTCTCTTTGACTGTATCATATACAATAGCACATCTGCCTTTTGATTTATAAAATATGCTTATGAGACCAAAAACATGTATGTTATTAAAATACATTAGACAAACTGAGCCACTGCCAATTAAAAGACTCCTCAAAAAAATTCCATTCATGGGCTTAAGAAAGTCTCTTCAAAAAGATGAACCCTGAAGCTTCTGGGGGAACAATCTGGGGTTTTTTTGGTCAGCAGGGAGCTGAACTCTGAGCTCTCACTGTTCAGTGCAATTCATAGCTGCCTAAATAGCTTTATAATTCAAGAATTTCATCTCATCTGAAGCGTCAAAGTAGAATACAAATAGAGAAGTGACCTTTAATCAGTAACTCAAACCATGAAACTCATGTATTTGGAAACAATCTGGGAGTCACTGTGAGCTTTCTTGTGAGCAGTCACACCACGGCAAGCAACCACATCCTGTACTACCTGAAGAGACATCAAATTTAGCTCAGCTTGAATGCATTACAGGGTGGAGATAAAGCTCCAACAGGAAAATATATATTTATTTCCCAAATACATGTCTGAAGAAAACACCTCTGGATCCTGGTATTACTGTCTGTCCACTAAAAATCACAGTTTTCACAGATTTACAGCCAAAAAAGGGTATTTTTCATCACATATATTTTATCAGAAACCCTTTCTCTTATAACTACGGGAAAAACTCCAGCAATCATTAGAGTTTTTGTTGTATCTCTAAACTGCACTTCATAGTAGAAATAGTTTCAACACGGTCTTTAACGTTTGTCCCTTAAATAAAAGTTTGAATTAGTTTTAAATGAAGATTTTTATGAAGAGGAAAGCAAATTCTGATAATTATAAGTTTGAAAAATATACCATTCAACTAACACAATGTAAGGTACTTAATAATTATAATAATGATGATTATTTACTTCTGTTCAATTCCATTCAATTTTCAGGCACATTTTCTATAAAAACGATATACAGAAAACAACTCTTTGTTGCTTTCATTTAATGAGAACCCTAGCTCCAAAGATCCTCTGTACACTAACAAAGTATGCATACAGTGTCCAATAGCTTTATTATACTGAAAAAGAAGGAAAACTACAGAAAGAGATGAAGTACACCATGAAGAGGAGAAAAGAGATTTATAGATGTTTCTGCATTTTCTCTGTGAGTCTGCACTGGTAAAGATCATAACTTAATTTTGTGTTTGTCCTTCTTCAGTCAATATTTAGCCCCATTACAAAAGATGATTTGGGACTGTGCTGGTAGAAAAATCTTCCGCATCCTTTTTTTACACTTCATATAGCATTCAAGGAATATGCATTTTAAAGGAAATGCACTTCAAGCACAGAGCTGCTCTGGCTTCTTACTACCGTATGAGCAGTGCCTTCACTTGCATCACTGGAATGTACAACTGGTTTCTGATGATGAAGATGAGAGCCTTGAGGCCTGGTTCGTGGCAGGCTCACGGCCACATCCACTTATTCACCAGCATTAAAAGGTTCTGCACGCACAGATAGGATGTGCTTCCATCATACGGACCCATGTAAAAGACAGCTAAACAGGAAGACCCATATAGGGTCAGCCAATGATACAATAAAAAGAGCCAAATTGTTTTGTAATTCTCCACTCAAACATTTCTAAGTGAGTACTATGATCATCCAGCATCTTTTGTGTAGTCTATACTTGTATTTCAAGAAACCCTGAAAGCAACTGCTGATTGCCATACTGCTACAGACGAACCCATCCTGCCTCCTATCTGCAACTATCAGAAATGCTTCCTGAACACAAGTGCTGTCCACAAGACCTAGTCACAAAATTGTACTTGAAAAGAATATATAATCTGAGCAAAGGTTAATCTAAACTCATGGGTGAATCAGAAGATACAATATTTGCCCAAGAGAAAATTCTGACTTAAGAGAATTAGTGTCTTGAACCAGAATAAGAAGATACCATTACAGTTCAACTACTAAATTCCCCCAAGCCTGGGGGAGAAAAGCAATGATAAGGGACAACTACAGCTAGATCAGGTTGCTCAGAACCCTGTCCAGCCTGGCCTCAAGTATCTCCAGGAAAGGAGCATCCAGCACCTATCTGGACAACATGTTCCAGTTCTTCACTATCCTGGAAGTATTAACAAAGAAGAACTGATCACTTCCCTATGACATTTAAAGCCAATTAAAATAAGGAGACTCCAAAGTTTCTCAGCGGGGTTTCTTCTGACAATATATACATGCATACACAAAATCTAAACTAAAAAAATAAAGAATAAAAAATAAAAATAAAAGATGAAGAATTGATCATAAAAGACCTTTACATAAAGCAGAGATGTTCCCTACTTCCCACTGCTTCTAGGTTTTATTAGGAGAAATCATCAATATAGCCGCAAGAGACCAAATGATGTCTTTGTGACTGGCTATTTATCATGCTTGCATCAGGAAAATTTGTACTCAAAGCATAACAAATGGTTCTTGAATTTGTAATATCTAATTCATGTGATATAACTAACTGCTCAGTGATACATTAATGTCACTCTCAGTTAAACTGCTCTGATTTTGTTTCAGTTGCTACCAGAAATGAATGTCACCCATACAAACTGTATTCATTTCGAATGCACTGAATATAATGCAGTTACCTTCCAAAACCAGTTTTAAGATCATTTCAGTATACATATATATTGCTGCTTTAACTTCCACCAGCCCTTTAGCTAGTGAGGAATTATACCATTAAGACGGACAAAAACACATTTTGAAAGATTTTCTCTTCAGATCTATTGGTGTAAGAACATAGGATAAAGGTGTGAATCTTTAAGTGAGGGCAGTTTCTAATACAGAGCAGTAAAATAGAGAAGGATGCTGCAGTTTGAGAATGAAAGGAGAGGGAAAATGGTCTAAGCAAATTTTATTGAAGAATAAGCAAAAAGAAAAAAAAAAGGCCTGACATGGTCATACTCCTGATGACTTTCATAAGACATTCTGCTTCATATATGTTTATAGACTTGTGTCATAAACTGAATAAAGAACACATATATGGAAAAGTAAACTTAACTTTCTGAGGGGAAGGAGAGGGAAATACATCCTATGCAAGGGAAATTTATACAGGCAAGGAATGAGAAACACCTGCAGAGAAGAAAGTAGGAGTCATGAAGAAGAACTCAAAGGCTTAAAAAGAGACAGTAAGATATGTAGCATGAAAGGGAAAAACCATCTCTTAGGGGACAGGACAGTCCAAGGACTGAGAATGAAGGACATGACTGAGAAGGAGGAGAAATGAAGAATAGCCGAAGGTTGTTCGCTGAATGAAAAAAAGGTGGCAAGTCTTAAAAAATATTAATATTCAAAAGTGCCCATGGTTGTTCCTTAATCAAGATTCTTACATGCAACATGGCTCTGAAAGCTAGTGTGAACTACTGGCTGCCTGCAGGATGTCCTGTTTCATGTAACTTCTCTATCACATAGAGGCTCTCTTAAGCAGATTCTCTATGTTCTGGTTTGGAAATGAAATTTCTACTTGAAAGAATTTCCCATTCTTGAGGTTGGTAAGTGAAATTACAGATCTAAATGAAGCAAAAGGTTCCCCTTTTTATAAGATTTAAATGTGACAGGACAATTTCTGTTGGCATTTAGATAAGCTCAAGTTGTGTTCAAAGTCACTGAGATTTTGGATTTGCTCTGGCTTGCAGATAGACAGAAACTGCTGAAGAGCAGTCTTAATTCTGAAAAATGGGATGCAGACTTTTTTGAAGTAACTTACAATAAAAATACCGAGACACATGAATTTTTCCTCCTCGGTCAGCTATTACTTTTGAGCCTTATTTAATGCTTTAAATACGTGCATGCTTCAGAACTGACCTCTTAGCTTAAAGATCAGGTTAATACACATATCCACAAACTGCGCAGCCTCTTGATGGGCTTAGGACTACTAAGCATCATTATGATTTTCTAGAGACTATGGAGAAGATTTAATCTCTTCTTTAACCTTAAAATCACCCTTCCACAAAATGAAAGATTTCCCAAGGAATTATTTTACAACTTCCTATGACTCATGCCCTAATTCATGGGGTCTACTATTATATAATGAGCTCACTATGGCTCATAGGATATGAGAAAGTGGCCTCCTACGAAAAGGTCAGGCCCTGTTTCACTATATGAAAGAAAATAAATTGACTGCAGCTAGAACACTGAGATGTGGAAGTAAATTCTTAGACTCCTTGTTTGAAGATGAGGAAACCCAACAGCAACACCCAAACTCCTGTCAGTGTGATTTCAGGAATTATGATAGCACTTCAGGAATGCTCTCTGCAGCCTTAATTTCCCTGCAGTTACCATCTCTACCGTTTTGTGAAACAATCTCCAAGGCTTTTCCGCCTAAATCATTTGCATGTTTGCTGGTCTAATGTGTTACCTGTTGTGTGCGTACATTCCCTCAGTATCTTAGTTTGTGAATGATTACTCACTGAAAGGGGCTGTGAGCGTTGTTGATCACAGCGCACAAATGTTTACAGTCAGTGAGGGCACAGAGATTACAAGAATTGCCACAGTGTATTAAGCAAAACATAGAATGGCATTACGCTCATCCTACTACGAACACAATGCAGCACTAAGCAGCTTCCCTGCCCTGCCACCTGAAGACAAGCTGTTTCTTTTTTCATTTTATATTACATTTCTTGGGGCACATAATGTCTTTCACACCATGTAATATGTTTATCTCACAAAGATTTACACAGAGTAAGAGCCAAGCAGTTATGTGGCTTCTCCTGAAAATGCATCAGGGTAGAGAAAGAAAATTTACATCGTCCCTCTAAGCAAATTCTGATTTTTTGCAGGCATGTGTGTCCCATCAGACCACAGGTTTGCCACTAAACTTTACACGCCAGCCTTAGATGTTTCCATTCTGAGTTCATGTCCACACAGAAGAATAATTTAGACAAGCTGAGTTTTTCCCAGTTTGGAATGGCAGGGAATCGTGCGTGGTGCTGCCAGGCAGAAGATTATATCTTCTTTTTGGTGGAGGTTTCAGGCTCTTCAGAGAGCCTGTGGTTGTGGCTGTCACTCTCTGCCACACTCAGAGGCTTTTTTTATTGTCCCTGTCAGTTAGCAGCCCAAGGTTACTGCCAGCTCTCTGTCAGCGCTTTGATTTTTGTCAGCTATGGCCAGGTCCTTTTAGTTATCTGCTATCTTTTCAGCTTTGTTCAGTCTGAGCTCTACTTGTCTACTAATTAGCTCTTTGGAGATTTCCCTTTTTAAAACTCACTATCACAGAGGACAGGAACCGTTCAAAAGTTTTGTGCTTCATAGAAATTCCATATTCATCCACATCCCATACAGCCATCTTTTTAAAATTAAAAGTGGCAGGTCAGGCCAATTTAAGGTATATAAGCAGCACAGCCTGTAAAAAGATACCTTTAGGTTCTTGATCAGGTATGTAGATGAATGACAGAAAAAGAAAAAAGGTTTCCACTGAAAGGACCAAGGTGTACAAATAAAAAAGAAACTATCATTCTGTGTAACATATTCTCATTTTCTTTATCTTCTGGTGTGCAAATATTGTGCTAGCTGAATATAAAAGTAGCACAACTTTAGGGTACAAAAAAAAACCACACTGTAACAACATCAAGAGTGGTCTTACATCAAGGAGGGCCCTGAGGATGTCTTTGTTGTCAACTTCAGAAGAAAAGAGAGGAACAGAAGAGGAAACTGGCAGAAGGAATAGATGCCAAAGAGAACTCAAAGGATTAGGTCCGGGTGAGGTGATCGGTATTCGAAAACAGTCTGCCTTCTGGCTCTGATCTAAGGGAATAGGCTGGCAGCAAAGCCAGAGGGCATAACAGCACAAACACACCTTCAGCACACTGCTGGAGGCTTGCCTCAGTGCCTTAAAAATTGTGGTAGCAATTAGAAATAAAGGTATATAGGAGCAATAGGCGAAAGTGTTCTATTTATGAATAAAAGTCCTCTTTTTACATAATACTGTCTACTCGTATCCTTTTTTTTTTTTTTTTTTACTTTTTTTTTTGCCACTTAGTACGTTTTTCTTGTGGTATCTCATCGATGCTGTAAGTTGCGCCTACATTGCACTTACACAGTGTTAATGCCTGGGAGATGAAAGTAAAAACCTTTGAATATATTAATGTTATAACACAGATGTCTTACTTTTTATACTCTTTTTTTAGAAATATGGTGTGGTTAATAATGATGCAGATTGTGCTGGATGGATGAGCAGATGAAACAGGGGAATACAGATTAAATAAAAATTTCTTCAAAGCTTACGTTTGCTTCATAATTTAACTTCTGTACTTGTCATGATAGCAGTAGTGAGGTGCAACCATGCATAATCACATTGTTCTAAAATATCCTGGTGAAACAGAACAAACCTAATCTAAACAGCACTGCCACACTTGTTCAGCTAACTGGAAAAAGAGTAATTAGGAAATGTCAGCTCAGCTCCACGGTTGATGCTAATTAGAAACCTAAAGTTTCAATACAAAGTACACAAAACAGTTCTGCAGTTGAGAACCAAACATTTCCTACTGAAGGCAAGGCTGCAGAGAGGCCACTGACTAACATGTCCAGACCTCATTTCTGACCTACCACTTCATGCAATTTGTTCCTGAGCTCATATTTTTCTTTTTCTTTGGATACAATAGAGAAATATGAATTTGGCAACTTTAGTTTTAATGTGAAAGCTCTCTAAATCTCAGGCAACTGCTGCTCGTCTGTGTGATACTTGGTCACTGTGTGCTAATTCTGCCTCTTCCAAGCAACCAGGCTTGCACCTGGGAGCTGCTCTCACTCTTCAGAGCTCCGTTTTTCAGTGAACCAGGCATTCCAGCAACTAACAGCTAGAGGTCCTTGTTCCACAAACTTATCACATGGGGTCCTTCATTTCCAGTTTGATGAGACAACGAATGTTCACTTGTTTCTTGCTGTTTATCTCTTTGGATATTTCTGGTCTCTCTTAAAACTGCACCAGAATTTCTCTGTTTCACTGATTCTGAGAACTTTAAACATTTTTATATTTTTTGCGGACTAAAAAGTTCACACATTCTACTACAGCGCTATAATTCTGAAGCTCTCAATGTTGGACATCTACTGTAATCCTGTTGAATTAATCCAAATTAGGGCATATTAGTGGCATAAATATAACATAGGTATTTTAGTTGCAAGCACTGAAAGCATTTTGAAGCCATTCCTACTAGCTTTAAGAAAAGTTTTGGCTTTTTTTTTTTTTTTTTTTTTTAATGTCATGCCCATTGAGGCTGGATATTAGGAAAATTCTCCAACACAATGGTCAAGTGCTGGAATGGGCTGCCCAGGAAGACGGTTGAGTCACCATCTCTAGAGGTGCTCCAGAAAGGTGTAGATGTGGTACTAAAGAACACGGTTTAGTGGGGTTATATTGGTGGTAGGTGGACAGTTGGACTGGATGATCTTGGAGGTCTTTTCCAACTTTGGTGATTCTAGGATACTCAAACTGATACTCCATCTTAGAATTGTAAAATCTAATCTCTTGAATTTTGGTTTTGAAAAGCCAGCTCCTGACTTCCTTAATTCAGTTTCAGCAGGTTGAGAATGTGATATCTGGTGTACTTTCTCTTGAAGCAATAGTGCAGACACTTCCTCATTGACACTGAGTTATTTGTTCGTGCCTACTTTCAGAATTCGTACATTTAATAGCTAGTCACTTGCTCCAAGGTTTACGTACTGGTCACATCGAACTGAGGCATACATATCTGCATTGCACCTCCAACCCGCTAACACCTTGAATGTCTGGAAACAATTTGGTTCAGATGACTTGCATATATTACAAATTTCTTAGTCTCTCCTTCCTCAGTAAGAAGATGATTTACTTTGCATATGGACAGTTGTTCCATTGCCTTACGCTTTTCAGACTCAACCTATATTCACAACAGACAGCAAGTGACCACCATATTATAGGGTTGCCAGTCCTCACTCCTCATGTTCTTCCCTTTATTTACACTTCTCCTGCTTTTTCCTTGAAGTAGGAGGATGTTGCAGACATGAACTACCTCAATTTCCTGCTAACTTCAAATTAACATACCCGAACATGCTGATCACTCAGGTACTTATCCCAGAGAGTCCTCTTACCATATTTGGCTGATAGCAATAAAATTCTTCTACAGCAAATTTAATCCAAAGTGTTTGCCTCAGCCATCCATTTCTACTCTTTGCTGTGGAGAGTAGGGTAAGTAATTGCTTGCTTAATACAAATTGCACGGTTGTGAGACGATCTGTACTTTTGCCAACTTAAATATTATTTCCTCAATTGCAGGAATACGTACTGAACTCATTTCAGTACTAACCTGTATAAATGAATTGCTCCATGCAAATACACTTAGTTTATCACCAGCCATCATATTGCTTACCCAGCTGAAGAGCTATGGTCTCTTAACTATCTTCTCTCATTTGATTATACTGGAAGCATTCTATGCATGTGTTGAATCATTTTAACTAGTCTCAGTACTGACAGATGCTACCGTCCTTGAATCTCAGTATTCTCTTAATAGCTTTGTTTCAAGATGTATATTTTGCACTTTGATTTTATTTCTTCTGTTTGTTTTACAGATTGCTTGTGCTATTACAATAAATGAGTTGAGCAGTAATTCAGCTGGTCAAAAACTGGGTGAGGATTCACATGATATTGTGATTACCAGTGCATTTGTATCATGCTTGGGGATTTTCTGAGAAATGCTTCATTAGTTTGGCAACTGCAGATTGGCTGCACTGGACAATTATGGAAAGAAAAGATTCGATTTTTTCCCCAAGAATATTCACTAGAAGCACACTATCGTGACCATCAAAGCAATCATTTCATCCTGAAACTGCTTCTGGGCTCCTAGGAAAGAAGTTTGCTAATGGAGAGTTCTGAAGAACCCTATATATCTCTGGCCTTAGTGATTTTAAAAGTACCCTTCTCTCCTCCAAAAAGATGAAATCTGAGTCAGTCCAAACATGAAGTTCTCTTACTGCTATCTTGAGACTGTCTTAATATCAAGAACAGGAAGGATATGATAGAAATGCCACTGAAACTTGTCAGAAATAAGCCAGTAACCAAAATGATGATGGGTGCATTATCTCCCTGTTTTTCCTCATATCTGTCATACCCTCCCTGAGCAGGCATGTGTTTCTGCACAGCGGTACACCATGCTTCATGTCTGTATATGGAATTATATGCCTAAATCTACCACTCAAGCCTCTTGAAGTCTATTACTTCAGTACAATCACTGCTTGTGTTGAAATAAAATTATTCTAATGCTTTTGGCCATCACGAAAATTTGCAGAATATGATCCACATTAAATAAAATCACTGATGCCTGCCTGAGTTTGCAGATAACTGTATTAATACTCATGTGAGAGAGAAGTGGGTTAATATATCTATCATTTCAAGCATCAGGCAAACCCCATCCCAGCAGGAGAACATAACTGCCCTCAGGAGGAAAGGGGATCCAGACTATTGCTCCTGTTACTCCTGGAAAACAATGCTGCCCTTTGTGGAGTGGAAGTATCAGTGCACTGCTTTAGAAGCTGTGGCCATCTCCATCCCATGTGTGTGCAAACAGAGTGCCATGTGGCCAGGACCTGCTTTCTAAGAACTGCGTTAAAGATATGAGAGAGTATTTCTCAGGGCTTCAACAAATACTGAAATCTTCCAAATCCATTTTTTGGATGGATGTAACTACTAAAATCATTACTTTACAGAGAGGCAAAGCCAAGACAGAATTCTGACATTTGTAAGCGGCCCCCAGTGCAGGTCCCTTGCATTCTGGATGCCCAGGTTTGTATTTCTTCCTGCTGTGCTTTCCTTCATCCAAAAGATGCTGGGCTCTCAGAGCTACAGCTCAGATTGAGTTGTGACAACACTCAGTGTCACAGAGAATTGAATTCAAATTATTTCAGGTAGAAGTCCAAGTGTTAAAGGTTTCAGTACAGCAAACTGGACTCTAAGCACCTTAACCAGGTCACTGAGTTTTAATATCCTCTGGCTCAGCACTCCTGCACCAGGAATTCACAGCACTGCCACCATGCATCTACGTGAATGCAAAAAATCTTCTACAGAAAAGGCCAAAGGGCAATGAGCCACTGCATAAATGCTTTGAAATCCATTCTCTAAAGTGATAAATGGCTATGGGGACATCTACAGTCTTTCAGACAGATAAGAGTCTGCTTCGCTCATTCTCTGAGCTGATCAGGCACGGATTATTCCACACTAAAATCCTGCAGCAAGACTGGTGCTGCAACGAACCTAGAGGCAGCTAGCCCTGTAGTGAGGATCACCGTTACAGTAATGCTGTTAATCGGCTTCAGCCGCTTCAGACTTCAGGGAGAGCCCCTTCTCATACTGTTGCAAAGACATCACAGACATATCCTAAACAGCAGCTGTTGCACTGCTCCCTTGGAAACTCAGAAATATAATGCTACAGAAGTCTCATCTTCCTCCTCTCATTGTGGCTTTCACACATTTTTACCTGTGCAAAATCATTTTATGTTCTTCTTTCTACAAATGATTTTTGGTGATTTTTTTTTTTTTTTTTTAAGAACAAAGCTGCTCTGCAAGGTAAAGAAGGTGCAGCAGGAATTTAGGAAGCCTGAGAGTTTTCCACATCACCATTTTTTCCCAGCTGCAAGTGCAGCAAAATAACTGAGATTCTTGTAATTAATAAAATATGAAAGCTATGTAACTTCTTACTTGGAATACACAATAATGGATTAAAAACGGTACTTTGCCTGGTTTGTGCTGAAAAAATAGAACAGCATACTTCCCTTTTTTTTTAAGCAGTTAAAAAGAGTCCCTCAGTAAATACAGTATGTGCTCAGTTAACTGGTTTTATTTCCTTAGTCAGACAGTCAGATGCTATTCATTGGCACTGCGTAGTACAACGTTTTCTGAGTTTTTGTCTTGTCTGATTTGGCAAGTAAGGAAGGGAGCCTTTCCACATTTTTGAACTGACATCAAGAACTGAAAAGCTTAACAGTGCTATGAGGAAGCCCCTACATCAGACCAAAGGATGCAAAGTAACTTGAAACTGAGGCCTCCATACCTGCTTTGTTTTGGACTTGATTTAGAAGTCAGTTGTGCTCTAATGTTTACAAAAAGCCTACAAAGAATGCAGTTAGGTTAGCGGAGAGTTGCAGCTCCATTTAGCAGTTGTCTACATATGCTCAAGGATGCTCTTTATACTTCCTTGCCCCTATCCTTGCCATCTAGGTCTTCCCTCCTTTCTGTTTTATTTCATCTCACCCTATGAAGCTGGGGAGAAGCCCAATTGTTCTAGAAACGGCACAGTTATTTCAAAAGGTTTTCTCTAGAGTAAAGAAGTCCTCCTCTGGGAAAGAATAAGACATAAGTTAAACCCCCTGACTGCTGCTGCTCTCTTTCACTTAACCAATGGAGACTCCATTAAGATAAATGCAATTGTCTGTAACAAAACTCCTGCGGCTGCGGCAGTTGGAATGGAATTGAGATGAGAGCTTTTAATTCCAAATGTAGTTTCCTGTTTAAATCTTTTAGCAATGCTTGTGACCAGTAGAGAACTAGCAGATCCCTAAAAAATACTACTCCTATTTTAAAAAAACTACAGTGTGATTTCTGCCACATGGGACAACTGTCCCATGTGATACCTAGCAGTCAGGGATGAAAACAAAGATGATCAGAGACAACTATATACAAGAGTTTGAATTTCAGAGGAATAGAGGGAAGAAGAAGGGAATACAAACAAACAGAAGAGAATCCCAAGCCAGTTGCAAATAACTCACAGAAGTTGCACAGATGGAAAAGACAGGAAAAAGTGAAGCACTAGGCTAGCGAAACATGAGAAAATCAACCTGATTTAAGCATGTTATGCCTGGGTAACGCTCTGTTCCTAGAAAGGCACAAGTTGGTTCCAAGTCCTGAGGGACTGATGCATTTGTCTGTCAGGTTGTAGGAGGTAGCAGAGGGCCCATGGGGAGCGGGGCTGTTGGCATGGCAGCATCCCACCAGCAATCCCTGCTGCGCACTGCAAAGGAACTGGCCCTGGTCTGGCCTCTAGCACTCAGGTGATGTTTTACACCTTGGGCACACCAGTGGTGAGAACAAACTTGTTTGTGAGTCTGGAAGTGGCCCTTATTTCAGGAACAAAAGACTAAAGTACCCCATGTTGAAGAGCAGAAAATTATATCTTCTTTTACTGTTTCTCAGCAAAACATGTCAAGACCTCGTGATCCAGAGCATATCAAGGCAACATGACAACCTGCAGACCTGAGCAGAGTTGGAAGGGATCTCCAAAAGTACAGGAATTAAAAGCACTGTTTAACAACCAGAGCTGTCATTTGAGACGAACAAAACAAAATGCAAACAATCAATTCTCTGCAGCTCTCATTTGGGCAGGCAGGCAGGTTTTTATATTCTGGCAATTGCTGAATTTGATAAAGCCAGTAAGACTTGTGGTCAACACAGTTCTTATAAAGTTAGACATCTTCTAGAGCTCATTTGCAAAAAGCAATCTCATGCACCAACTCGTTTTTAGTAGAAATACCTTGAGTACAGACCACCTCTAGAACAGGCACATGACAAGCTGTGGTCTCAGAGTGGAAGGGCTGCCACACATTTTCCCTCTTGCCTTACCACTGAACCCATCTGCACTGCAGCCTTCTGCCAGCACAGGTGTGTCAGGGAGAACGTGGTGAATGCAAGCTTTGATTAATGCAAACAATGTGTTGGCAGCACAAACCATTTGTGTAGCCAAAATCTCTTCTAGCTCTGCTTCTATCAGCCAGGAATACAGTGTTAAAACTGAGAGGGGGTGTATTTGGATTGCTTTTAGGATTTTGTTTGGTTATTCCACAGATAAAGCATCCTCTATTAGAACGCTTTCAATATAGGCTTACATTTTTCTTAGCTTAGACGCAACCTGGAAGAATGTATATTGCAAGCTACTCTTATTTATTTTATTTGTTGTGCATTCTTTCTGTAAGAAGCATCTTTTACACCATTCTGAACTGCTCAACCTTAATCACTGAGGTGAGGTGCTTTCAGCTTGGAAAATTTCTCAGTGTTGGGGTAAGGCTCCTCTCTGATGAGCTCAATGTTCTATCCATCATCATTTATATCACTTCTGTTTTCATAGTTTGTTTCACAGGTCTATATTAGTCCCCAAGTTATCCAGCTGCTCTCACATTCTAGCAGACAATTCACATGCACCAGTGCAAACATGACTACATTGTACACCACAGTCCAACATCATGCAATTGTTCCCTTTCCAAAGCCCAGAATATATTCACAGTTGCCATGTCTGAAGGCACATTTTTAGAATTTCATTACAATCCATTTCCAGCTTCCCAATGACTGCAGTTTTGTAGTGTTTTTTTCCTTCAAATTGCGCTAGAAATACTCCATTTCCTACGTTGTGATTTAATCCGCTTCTAGACCAACAGATCAATGGAATGTAGAACACTTAGCCTAACATTAATTCAGAATCAAACACAGTCCATCCTATAGCTGTAACAGAGAACTTGTGCATGTGTTCAATAAAATGACTGAACTTTTCTGTCAACCTAGTTAACTCAGAAAGAGGAAATAAAATAAAGCATAATCAAAGTACACAGTTTTTTCAATGTTCAATACAAAATTACAGCCAACATGACTTGTAATTCAATTCTGCCCCTTCGTAATAGTTTCCTAATTATCACCATACTCAGGAAGAAAGGGATTTCTGAGAGAGGAGAGGGTCAAATCACTTTTCAAACTAGAAGAAAACAAACACAAAAGCACTGAAACTTCCCAATTAATGTAGAAAATGGAAAAAGACCTTGCTGTCTTCCATCTGCATGTCATGCTGGTGACACTGGTATATTTTCCTGGGCATCACAGCTATGTGCTAAAGACAGCAAAGGAGTTCTCTGCTTAAATGTACAGAACATCAAGATTTCATTATCTCCATGTTCACTTCTGGTAGATTACTACTATAAAAACATTTTTGCCTTGCAAACAATGGAGTGGAATATGAGAAGGGTGAAAAGTATAATTAATACCAAGTAGGATATGAAAAAACACAACTTCCCCGTGCCAGAGAAGTGATGAGTTCCTACCTGGTCCCTTTTGGGCTAAGCTGTTTGATCAGCTTCCCTCAGTCTCTGTGGATGTCCTTATACTAGTCTAATTGAAGGACCCCTGTTCTCTTTTTATTTTTGCTCTATGAAAAATGCATTGGAGATGTCTTATAATGAACTTTGATATGGTGAAATGATAATAATGTCCTAATTATATATAAAAATGTAATTACACTTGCTACTATTATAGAAAAACTCCCTTTATAATGAAGTGTTATGTTAGAAAAAAAGATTTCATTATAGGCAGATTCCTTTACTTGTTAATTTGGCCTGTGATTCATCGCTTTAATATTAAAAAAAAATTCTCTCCAAGTTACTTTTGATGTTTCTCATTTACGGTTCATTTCTCTGCTCTGGTACCTTAAGATGCCAAAATTACAAACTTATTTAAGATATACTTTAAAATGTACTAGATTTTAAAAACGAAGGTGGAAAAAGAAAGGATAAGATTTTTTTGGGGTAAAAAATACTTGGTAGTAGAACACAGAGCCAGCTTAAATACATATGGCTGTGTTCTTGCTGACCAATTACACTTGCTGTTAAAACCGTTTTTCTCAATGCATCATTAAGGAAAGGCAGTATCAAATACTTTAAAATGCTAGTGAAAGGAAGTACAATATTGAAAACAGCCCATCTGCAATGAACAGTTCAATGAGAGAAGCATCCAGCTGCTACTGAAATTTGCAATAAAGTGATTGGTCTCAAACAAAAGCTGACCAAAAAAAGAAATTTTTGTAATGGGAAATAGCATTTCCCAACCTAAAATATTACATGCCTGAAAGGTGACAGAATGCCTAATCAACTCTACTAAACTACAGTGTTACTGAAAAGAAACATAGAAACATCTCCTTTGATTTTTTTTCTCCATTAAAAAGATAAGGTTCAATCAAGCAAACAGCACAGCTGATATCATCTTTCCAAGCACAGAATTTCCTTTTATTTATTTTTTAACAGAAGTCCCCGCTCCTGTACATTCTCACTTTCCTCCTCTTCAGAATATACAAGATGGCCTCACTGAAGAGAATCTTCCCCACTAGCCAGCAGCTTGCAGGGCTCCAGCCCCAGCTGGACTGGGAAATAGTTCTGCCTTCTTACAGTGCCTTATAGCAGTAAGGTGATGTCCATACACCTGAAATTTTCTCTATATTTTCAAACTCAGGCCTAATGAACTGCACTACTTCATCCTACAAGCTTTGCCTTGTTTGTCTTCAGGCTCTCACAGCGACATCACCACTGATGACAACATTTATTTGCCTTGGATTGAGTCAATTTCTTCCGCATAATGTTTAAGCTTCATCATACTCTCAACTCTTGTTTCCTTAACATACTCATGTTGAGAACTTGTAGCTCTCTTCATAGTTCACATCCGCAGCTACCTTTTCTAGCCTATATATATACATATATATGTATGAACTCTGAAGATTCATCCATTATGGGTTCATTAGTGCCTTGCAATATAGATTTATCTGTATTAATAACAAATTTGGGATGATATTTTCCTGGTCCACAACTATTAGATAGATAGACTGCAGATAGACTGGATAGTTAAATAAATGGAACAAAATTGAAACACTAAATATTAAAGAAACAAACAAACAAACAAAACAAAAGATGCTGAGCAAAATTCAGGGCATTGTAATTTTTTCTGCTGTTTCATCCTGCTAATTTAATAAGCTCTTAAAAAGAAAATCAAAAACAAAAAAAAAAAAGCATACTGGTAGAACTTTCATTAAAAAATACCCTTGCTTTAAGAGAAGTTAGTGTGGAATAGGAACAGGAAGTCATTAAAACAATGTCTATGGAGATGGGATGACTCTTTTGTGTTGAATGACATCGCTGACTCCCTCTCCAAAGGAGACTGTACCCTACCATTAGAGGGCTACAGTGCTAAACAAGATCCTTTCTTCTGTGGTTAGAAAATACACATTTTTTAAATTATTCCCACGTGCAAACTGAAAAGTGTATTTAATAGAAAAGGAAAAGCATTTTGATTAAAACTAGCCATGACCGGTTGGTGTAGATGTATGAAAATACATCTTTATCTATAATGTATTAAAAGGTCCTCACCATGATACAAAATTATTTGGCACCTCTTGAGCATTCTATACTCTAAACAATGCTCCTAATGAGTTCTTACAGCAGCCTTTTGTAATGCAACTTACTGAGTACTTTCTTCACAGCAAGAAAATGAGATACTTGACTTAGTGCGAGTTCAAGCTAATGTAATTGATTTCATGAAATAAATTACACTGTGTACCTGGAAATCTGAGAAAGGAATATGTCCAGTGTCATAGAAGAAGTCACCAGTAAGACCAAAAGGAGAAGAACAACAGGATGGGACGCAATTCCAGGTGTCCCAAGAGAACTGCAGGATTCTTTTCCATTTAGGAAATCAAATGAAAATGAGTAACCTACTTTCAAAATCAGCACGAGCATTTGCATGTCTAATAGCCTAAGTTTTGAAGTTGTTTTTTTTGTAGTAAGAGGGTGTGAATATATAATTAAAGAAAATGGGGATCAGCTTGAGAGGCAATACTGATTGTAAACATTCCTAATCTATTGCATCGTAGAGCACGATTTTCTCTTCGGAGGAATGAAAGCAAGTCAGACATGAGGAAGGACAAAACAATTGAGCAACAGTTGTAGTCTGCAATAGAGCAGCAAGTGCGGTTGGAGGAGATGCAACCCCATGCACTACCATAATGCAGAAATCCCCCGCTTTCCTTCTCCTTTGTCAGGAAAGCACTCATGTGAATAACTGCAGACGAAGCACAAAGTGGCATCAAAATTGATTTTACATAAGAAAAATACTTAGAGATTTAATTACAGAAAAATAAAAAAGAATTAATACAAAGACATACTGCCCCATTTCAGCACTGAAAATAATATATTTGGGTTCCTCTGATGTTCTGACAGAGAGGAAATTTCTGGAGTGTTATTTCTGATCATATTAAAGTTATTGGCAGATGAGCGCTGCGTTTTCTGCTTGGTTAAAAACGCAGTGAACCACTTTGTTCAACTTGATTGTACTCTCCTACTTCTGGTGCTGCAATTTCTGACTTTGAGCAGACATCCAGAGATGGGGAAGTCCTCACTGACAGCCATATTACTCAGACCCTCAAAGGGCTCAACACACCCATCTGGCCACTGAGCTGATGGGGCTGTAGCAGTTCTGCTGGGCCAGTGATTGCAGAGCTCAGTGAGCTTTTAAATCTAATTTACTGATGCTACTTCTGGCAGTCTGAGGTTCTGATGTCGACACATAAGGCATGTATTCTTTCTATTAGCAAAGCCTCCCTCACACAGCAGAGTAACCACAGTGATTTCTGACAGAAGGCACACCTTTGAAGGCTTTAAGATCCTTGCAGCCTTTAAAAATTTCATTCTAAGCTAGCCAGTTGCAAGATATTTCAAAAGCTTAAGCTTCCCATGATCAAAGGCACTCCTGAATAACACTATTATGTTCTCCTCCTTAAACCCTGTCTACTTAGAAATGTTGGTGAGGAATTCAGCAATTTCTTACTTCCTCTCGTGAAGCATATTGAAACATGCAAACTGTATGCATTTAACTCCTCAACAGTGTCATGTTCTGTTGACGTACGTCTAAAGATCTGACAGTGCACAGCAATATTTTTAGGAGAAAACAGCCTGCTGTTTATTTCATTATCTAACTTATTACTAAATGCTGATAATTTTCTGCCACCTTTGTAAGTCAGAAAAACATGCAGTTACCACTTTGTATTCACACATTTTGAAAGGAGCATCTATTTGAAAATAAATTTGGGGATAATTTTTTCAGCCTTTGACTACATTTGTTAATTCAGTTTTGCTTGCTGCCTTGTCTGCTAGGATAGGCTGTACACAGACAGCTATTTGTTGGTGCCACCATCTCCTCATTAGTGCATACAAGTTGCACAAGTTCGACGTTGTAGAAACCAGTTGTTCATTCATTTTGCTCACATACTAAGTTTTGTCAAAAGGTAATGCTATTCGTGATGAGCCTGGTAAGCCATACAGCTTCTCAACTACGCTTTATCCATATGGTATTCTACCTCTGTATTTTTTAATTATTTTATTCGGGGATGGGGAGGCTCAAATAAATTAGCAAAGACTTAGAAACAAAAGAATCACAAGCAAGTTTCTCTGCATCCTCGTGTCCTTACCATTATAGGCACAAGCAAATGCAAAAATACAGCAAAAGCAGAAATGTTTCAAAAAGTCTTATCAGCATCACTCAATCCTGTTCCACAGCTTATTTTCAACAAGACCTCTCCCCTTTAAGCACTGGTAAGAAGTTTGTAATCTGCAATAAAGATGGAAAGCCAAATCTACATACAGTTCCTAATAGAATCAGAAGCTTTTTGGTCAGCCTGCACTGGATCAGACTTGTGTCCTTTGAAGTCCAGTTTCCAAACACAGACTCCCACGTATTTAGCCAGTTGATTTATCATATTTCAAAGTATACACTTGCTGTAACATTCTGAAAATAGTCCCAAATAAATATACTTTTCTACTTACTATTTACTGCAGATGAAACATGCTTTCCCTGAAATTTACTTTTTGAGATCAATGGGATTTCTGCCATAGATTTCAACCAACCTCAACTTGGATTTCATATTTATATAACAGGTGAGATTTGCACTAATTTATTTCTGCATCTGATAGTGGGGGTCCAAGTAAACAGGGAAGTCTTTAACATTTTGAAATAGGCTGAAATTACTGAAGTACATTCTTTGTACTACCAATAGAGACCATCTTTTAATGCAATGAAAACTAGAAATGATTTATACTTCCCAGATAACCAAACCACGGAAGAGCCCTGTGACAAAGTCCCCTAGGGGATTATTCTGTTACCCAGCTACAACTCTTGGAAAACTTGATCAGGAATAAATACAGGGCAGAATGAGACATTTGGCATCCTGAAGAAAAGAATTATTTCAAGAGTAGAATAAAGTAAAACATTAATTAAAAAAAGAATAATAAAATGAGCAGCACAACTTTATAACTTGTTTAATACACGGTCTCTCACTGCAGCAAGGCTGGCCCGAGGACATAATGACTGGATGTTTTTGTGTCATTGTCCATTGTGGGGCCTTCTCTGTAACTATCTGACTATCTCAGGCAGACAGTCTTTGTCTCAGCCTTCTCTTTGTATTTTACATAATTTATTCAATATAAACTATTTTATCTCTCTTTTTTACATAAAACATTACTGAACATGACTAACTATTCAATTTATCTGCAAAATCTACATGATTACTTAATTCTTGTTGTATAAGAAATAAAAATTCTCCTCTTGCCTGAAGAGGAGAAAAGGAATGGGAGAAAAAACAGCATACTGTATTACTGTAATTCCTACCTGTTAGCTTCAGTTTGAGGCACAGTAAGCACAAGAAAACAGGAACTGTTCCCTCCAAGGAAATGAGCTAGTGGGAAAGCAGCCAGCCAGACCCAGCTTCTTTTCCTACAAGGGTCTGTAACCTAATGCTAGCTATTTATATTTTGCTGTAGTCTAGACCCTGATCCTGGCTTTTAACTCCTTTATTTCCCCAAGAATAATAATTTTACAATTACCAAGTATAAGCAACTGTGGCTACCTCTGAAGTCATACTTGAAAAAACGCACCTTCTTTTGAAAGTACAAGGAAGCCAAAAGGGCAATATTTGACTGGGTGTCAGAGCTGTTTTCTTAACTTCAGTTCTGCTTCTAATAAACCCCACATATTCCATTATAAAGGAATATTAGAATACAATTCCTACCCTATTGGCCTCATCAAGAAATAACACACAATACCTGGGTAAAGACACGATTTGCTGTTTTAATTTCCTGGATTTTCTTTCTAGAAGTGATTTCATACAAATCACTTCCAGCCCTCACCAACCACCATGGACTGAATGGTATACACTACTAAGTTTTAGTAGCACCAACAGAAAAGAGGATGTAGTTTCTTAGTCTGTGGGAGCAACTTCAAAAAGCTCTGTAATGGAGATCAGTTCATTTTCTTAGTCCCTACAAATCTAAACAGTACCAATGAATAGAGGTGACTTAGCTGTGCCACATCTAAGTCAGCTTTTACTTTCACAGAGTGTCAAAATTCGAAAGAAATACCTCAGACCATGTCTGCCATGGGATGCAGAAGATCTCTCATGAATCGCACGCTTGAGGTTGTTAAAGTGAAAAAAAAACAACAATGCTTGGAAGGTGACAAGCAGAAGCAATGGTGCAGCAGGCAGTCACACACACAGCTCCACAAATAAAGTGTTGTGGTCAGTGCTGGCAAGTCACAGATGCTTTCACACATTACGGCACTGAAGTAGCAGCCTCTTCATAGCAACAATAATGAACTCCCCCTCCCTCAAACATCACAACCAAAAGAGTCGCCTGGCCTGTGGGTATATAAAGACCGTGACACGCACTACAGAGAATCACTCGCGTTACAAGAAGTCTGTTAAGCTACACTTGGAATTATTAAAATCATACACACTGCTAACACAGCAGCTCCTGCATTTCATCATAAAGATGAAGTGTCCAATCAAGGCAAACTGCTTCTGTTGGCAGTAAGTCAGGAAGTCAACGAAGTCTGCATAGAAGTTCTGTTGACTTCTACAGGGCTTTTCATTACTTATCGGTTATTCAATCTTAATTGCTTCAATTGAAGAGAATTCATTCTGAAATGCTGATATAATGTGCATAATGAAGGTGGAGACTGAGGAGGAGGGGATGTCCCGAATGTACACTACTCCCCAGACTAAGATTGAGGTTCCAGTTACAAGTAATCACTTGTAGATTTTCACAGAATTCTTTTTCTTTTTGAGGAAAAACAGACAAACAAACAAAAGCCTGTGATGGACTGGAATGTCAACTACTTTTAACAAGAGGAATATTATAAAAGACACACATAACACCATTCCACCCCAGTAACTGTACAGACCACAGACTGAGTCACTACACAGCAATACATCACAAACAGCAATATTCAGCTAAAGCACTGATTCTGCCAATTTTGAATTTTCTGGATTTTCTGTACTTCTTAGTCAGAATTACAGCAGCTTGAGTCCTAGTCTTTGGGGAATGTCTGGAAGACATTTCAGAGTCTGATTCTTCAAGTACCTCATTAGGGTGATGAAAACCACATGATGAAGGGGCAGTGCCATGCCTGAAGAACCAGTTTTTTTTCTGTTGTCTTGAATTATTAACAAGTCAATATTTAGTGGACTGTGCCTGCCTGCCTACAGCAGGTGGTACCCCACTGCCTTTCACTTGGAAAACATCTGCTTGCTCTGAGCCTCCCCAGAGCTTGCTACAGTCATTTGTTCGATTTAAGACAGACACTGTCATTATTCCATGCAGCACTTCACAGAAATACTTCCTACTAAATGCTTGAACCATCTGAGCAGCACTAGGCAGGCTGCAGGCCTCATTAATAATGCATCCATGCTTATCAATAGATTTAGACAACCAGTATTTAGAAGCTTCTTCAGAAGGAGTGGTTTCCTTTCACACCAGTTAGCTTCATTCTGCCAGCTCCTTGATGTAGACATTACATCCGACTGAGTTCTGAAAGGCAGAGGTGCTAAAATTGTATTTGAGCTGCTCCTTGTCAACGGTTTACCGGGCTGGATCGGCCCGGTTCCGTGACGATTGGTGCGGGGGACCCACGGACCCACACCCCAGGAAAGGGGAAGGAAAAAAGGGAAAAGGGAAAAGGGAGATGGGCCTAGAAACAAAACAGCGGCAACGATCTGAGGAGGAAAGCTAATTTACTAAATAAGATATTAGAAAGCAAAATAACACAATATAATACAATGTAATTGGAATTGAGGCTAATGAATCAAATAAAATGAGCAAGAGAGAGTGTCCGATAAACCGAAGGCCTTACGCTAACGCTGAAGGCGATACGGCAGCGAGCACCCACTGCTGAGTCGATCCCGAAGGAAAGAGAGTGTCCCGTGACCGCTGAGGGTTTTTATCTGTTCCCTCTGAGCGGAAAACACGTAAAAATACAAAGCATCGCAAAGTCCTCTGGGGAATGTAGTTCTTCTTCTCTTCTGAGGCAGGTATACCTGGAATTATCAATGATTTATGGAGCTGGAGTATCAGCTCCTCAACTCTTAATGCAATACATGATGTTATGATGTGGAATACCAGTACCAAAAATCATAAAACCATGACATTCCACCCCTTATTCCACATCGTTACATCATGCTTGATACATATTGAAAAACAATGATTAACATGCATTAGATATACACACACACAACATATATTCAAGTATATACATGCAATTACTGACTGCACTCCCCCAACATCAAATTCCCTTGTGGTACACACTGAACATCCCCATTCTTCTGCATCACCCACCACGTGGACCCAGGTCCCTGAGCAAAGACAGTTCCACGGAGAGGTTTGCCCTTTCCAGAAGCTGGAAGGACCCAAACCGCTTTGCCCAACATGTTCTTTACATGTACTACAGGGACCTTATCTCCCTCTACAGTAGGTAGGGAGCTGGATTGGGCAGGACCGTCACGACTGATGGATCCTCGAGTGTTGACCAACCAGGTGGCTTCGTCCAAATGCTTCTCCCAGTGCTTAAATGTTCCGCCACCCATTGCTTTCAACATGGTTTTTAGCAACCCATTGTATCTTTCAATCTTACCAGAAGCTGGTGCGTGATAGGGGATATGATAAATCCATTCAATGCCATGATCTTTGGCCCAATTACTTACAAGAGAATTTTTGAAATGAGTCCCATTATCTGACTCAATTCTTTCTGGAGTGCCATGTCGCCATAGGACTTGCTTCTCGAGACCTAGAATGGTGTTTCGGGCGGTAGCATGGGGTACTGCATATGTTTCAAGCCACCCAGTGGTTGCTTCCACCATGGTAAGCACATAACGCTTACCATTGCGAGTTCGTGGCAAGGTGATATAATCAACCTGCCACGCCTCCCCATATTTATACTTTTGCCATCGCCCTTCCCCCCAAAGAGGTTTCATCCTCTTGGCTTGTTTAATTGTGGCGCAAGTATCACAGTCATGGATAACCTGTGCAATAGCGTCCATAGTTAAGTCCACCCCTCGGTCTCTAGCCCACTTATATGTTGCATCTCTTCCTTGATGGCCCGAGGTCTCATGGGCCCATCGAGCTAAAAATAATTCACTTTTGTGTTGCCAGTCCAAGTCTACTTGAGCCATCTTAACTTTGGCAGCTCGATCTACCTGATGGTTATTCTGTTGTTCTTCAGTTGCCCGGCTTTTAGGAACATGAGCATCTACATGGCGCACCTTTACAACCATATTCTTTACTCGGGCAGCAATATCTTTCCACAGTTCAGCAGCCCAAATAGGTTTACCCCTCCGTTGCCAGCCATTTTGTTCCCATTGCTGTAACCACCCCCATAAGGCATTTGCCACCATCCATGAGTCAGTGTAAAGATAAAGCACTGGCCACCTCTCGCGTTCAGCAACATCTAAGGCCAGCTGGACAGCCTTTACCTCTGCAAATTGGCTTGATTCTCCTTTTCCTTCAGTGGCCTCTGCAACTTGTCGTGTGGGGCTCCACACTGCAGATTTCCATCTGCGGTGCTTTCCCACAATGCGACACGATCCATCTGTGAACAGGGCATATCTCTTTTCATTGTCTGGTAGTTCATTGTATGGTGGGGCCTCTTTAGCACGTGATACCTCCTCTGCTGGGGTTGTTCCAAACTTTTTACCTTCAGGCCAGTCCATGATCACTTCTAGGATTCCTGGATGACTGAGGTTCCCCATCCGAGCTCGCTGTGTAATCAGCGCAATCCACTTACTCCAAGTGGCATCAGTAGCATGATGGGTAGAGGGAACCTTTCCTTTGAACATCCAGTTCAGCACTGGCAGTCGAGGTGCCAGAAGGAGCTGCGCTTCAGTACCGATTACTTCGGAAGCAGCTCGAACCCCCTCGTACGCGGCTAAGATTTCCTTCTCAGTTGGAGTGTAGCGCTCCTCAGACCCCCTGTATGCTCGACTCCAGAAACCAAGGGGTCGGCCTCGGGTCTCTCCAGAAGCTCTTTGCCACAAACTCCAAGTGGGACCTTCCTTTCCAGCAGCAGTGTAGAGGATGTTCTTTACATCCTGTCCCGTCCGCACTGGCCCCAGGGCCACGGCACGGGCTATCTCCTGCTTAATTTGCTCAAAAGCCTGCTGCTGCTCAGGGCCCCACACAAAATCATTCTTCTTCCGCGTTACCCGAAAGAGAGGGCTCACAATGAGACTGTAGTTTGGAACATGCATTCTCCAAAAGCCCACTACGCCCAGAAAAGCTTGGGTCTCTGTCTTACTAGTGGGTGGAGACATAGCAATAATTTTGTCAATCACATCTGTTGGGATGTGACGACGTCCATCTTGCCACTTTATTCCTAGGAACTGAATTTCCTGTGCAGGCCCTTTCACTTTGCTTCGCTTAATAGCAAAGCCAGCTCGCAGGAGGATCTGGATTATTCTCTCCCCTTTCTCGAAAACTTCCCCTGCTGTATTGCCCCACACAATGATGTCATCAATGTATTGTAAGTGCTCAGGAGCACCGCCCTGTTCCAATGCAGTTTGGATCAACCCATGGCAAATGGTTGGGCTGTGCTTCCACCCCTGGGGCAAACGGTTCCAGGTGTACTGAATGCCTCTCCAGGTGAAAGCAAACTGCGGCCTACATTCTGTGGCCAAAGGAATCGAAAAGAAGGCATTGGCAATGTCAGTGGTGGCATACCACTTGGCTGCTTTTGACTCCAGTTCGTACTGGAGTTGAAGCATGTCCGGCACAGCAGCACTCAGTGGGGGTGTGACTTCATTCAGGCCACGGTAATCTACCATCAGCCTCCATTCTCCACTGGTTTTACGCACTGTCCATATGGGGCTATTAAAAGGTGAGTGAGTCATAGTCAACTCTTGTGAACCCCCAGTCACCCCAGAAATATAGATTAATTCTGTCCCTTGGTGACTTGAGGGCATTAGAGTGCACTGTGCACCAGTGTCCACCAATGCCTTATATTTTTGTGGTTCTGATGTGCCAGGCCATCGAATCCACACAGTCCAATACACTCTATTATCCCTTTCCCCCCCCTGGCTGGGGGGCACGGGCTATTGTGGCTGGTAGGTACCTCGCTCAGTTCTGAAGGAGTACCGTTCAGGCAGGAGGACATCTCGCACAGACAGGAGGGTGTCTCTTTCAGGTTGGAGGGCATCTTGCACAAACTGGAGACCATCTTGTTGCACAAACTGGAGACCATCATGTTGAGACTGAGGGTTGTTGAGTTCGGACTGGAGGGCATCTCTTTCAGGCTGGAGGGCATCTTTCTCGAACTGAAAAGCGACTTGCCTGGTCTGGAGGGTGTCTTGATCAGACTGGAGGCTGTCTAAAATGGTCAGGAGAGTTTGATTGTCTGCTAAAAGACTCTCTTTCTGGATCTGGACACTATCCCTCTCGGCTCGGAGACTCTCTCGCTCTATTTCAGAAACTCTATGCCTCTCTGGGATAGTATTGAATAAGGTCTGATTGGCATAAGCCAGACCCCAAATAATTTGGTCCTCCTCAGATCTGTCTGAGCCGCAACATCCCTGTCTCAAATATCTGCTTAGGTTCTCAGGGTCTTGCAGGTGTTCAGGAGAAAAGTCCCATGACACCGGTGATGCCCACTTCTCTAAAGTCTCTCCTAAGTCCCTCCAAACTCCCTGCCAGTCACTGTTCTCTGGCTCTGGGGAAGTCTTTCTCAAAATATTATAAATATAGATACCGATAAGGAGTACATTCAGGGTGACTGACACCACAATCATTACGAGCATTGGATGAGCATTCAGAAAACGCCTAATGAATTCAAAGGAGAGGCCAGGAGCCGGTTTAAAAATCATGAGTTCCGTAACAACTCCACCTGGGGTTGCTCCCCCCGGAACTGAATGCCACATCATATACAAAAGCCAGGTAGGTATTTCCATCAGTGTTTTTAGTTTATCATATACAGACCAAGCTGCATAGATCAGACTGGCAAACTTAATTAAGTCCCAGTATATTCTGAGCATTACAAGGGAAGAAACCACGAAATGCAGCCCCTTTAAGAGCAGTTTAAAAAGCGAGAGCATTTTTTTTTTTTTTCTTTACTGAAACAAGCTAGCAGTACCCAAAAAAAGTTTACAAATATCCCAGAACAACTGGCAGTACGCCCAGACTTCAAGGTCGTGTTATGCCGTACAGCACCTGCAGTACAGATAAGCTTGCTAGCAAGAGACAGAGATTCACTCTAAGAGTATATCTCTGCCCGGCTAGCTCAGTCGGTAGAGCATGAGACTCTTAATCTCAGGGTCGTGGGTTCGAGCCCCACGTTGGGCGCCAAAAATGTCAACGGTTTACCGGGCTGGATCGGCCCGGTTCCGTGACGATTGGTGCGGGGGACCCACGGACCCACACCCCAGGAAAGGGGAAGGAAAAAAGGGAAAAGGGAAAAGGGAGATGGGCCTAGAAACAAAACAGCGGCAACGATCTGAGGAGGAAAGCTAATTTACTAAATAAGATATTAGAAAGCAAAATAACACAATATAATACAATGTAATTGGAATTGAGGCTAATGAATCAAATAAAATGAGCAAGAGAGAGTGTCCGATAAACCGAAGGCCTTACGCTAACGCTGAAGGCGATACGGCAGCGAGCACCCACTGCTGAGTCGATCCCGAAGGAAAGAGAGTGTCCCGTGACCGCTGAGGGTTTTTATCTGTTCCCTCTGAGCGGAAAACACGTAAAAATACAAAGCATCGCAAAGTCCTCTGGGGAATGTAGTTCTTCTTCTCTTCTGAGGCAGGTATACCTGGAATTATCAATGATTTATGGAGCTGGAGTATCAGCTCCTCAACTCTTAATGCAATACATGATGTTATGATGTGGAATACCAGTACCAAAAATCATAAAACCATGACACTCCTTTACTTTGGAGCATCACTTGACTGATGAAACTCTTAAGTTCAACACTTCTGTTGCATTAGTTCTTGCTGATTTCACAGTTTTGGAGGAGGCACAATTACATTTATACAGAAACTGCTTTAAATGTATGGAAGTGGAGCATTTACATTCTCAAAAAATAAAGCTTCCACTAGCACTTCTCTGGACTTGGCTTACATATGAGACCAGATATGGCATTAGTTACCTTAAAATTTGCTGGGGAGTGGCAACCACTTTTATCAAAGCACTCACGATACTAAGAACAAAATAGAAGATATCAAGCTCTTATTGAACAACAATATGGACAAAGTAGTTACTGGCCAATTTTATGCAGAGGCAAGTAAACAAAGGTAAGATCCTACTGGTGCATGGGTGGGTTGAACAGCCTTAAATACCTGTGTTGTGATTCTAAATAAAAAAAGAGAAGCTTGAATCCCTTCTGGTTCTTCCTTCCTTTGGATCAGGGTTGCCCTGCACCACCTCAGAGGTGAGTCCCACAACCTTCAGGTGGCTTTGTGCAGGGCAGTTTTCTTGTTTGCTGGGCCAATTGCACTTGCTAACCATAAACTGCTTTCTTCCATTTTTTATTTTTTAATAAACAATGTACCCCCCTGTACTAAAAAGACAGGGATCTCCTTGAAAGAGTCCAACAGAGGGCTACAAAGATGACAGATGATAAAGGGCATGGAACACCTGTCTTATGAGGAAAGGCTGAGAGACCTGGGTCTGTTCAGCCTTGAAAAAAGAATGCTCAGAGGAGATCTGATCCACGTCTATAAATATCTAAGGAGTGGGAGGCAAAGGGACAAGACTGAACTCTTCTCAGCAGTGTGTGGCAACAGGATGAGGGGAAATGGCCACAAACTGAAGCACAGGAAGTTCTGCACAAATGTGCATGGGAACTTCTTCACAGTGCAGTGACAGAGCACTGGCACAGGCTGCACAGAGAGGTGGTGGAGTCTTGTTCTCTGGAGGCATTCAGGACCCGCCTGGACACCTACCTGTGCAGCATGGGCTAGGGAGCTGCTTTGGCAGGGGACTGGACTAGATGAGCCCTAGAGGTCCCTTCCAACCCCTACAATTCTGTGATTCAGTGAAATGAAGCAACCAAGTGTTAGAAAAGCTTAAGATTAGATCTCATCTACACTGTCACCTTTCTTAAAAGTTGACTGAAGTTGCTTTCATCTTTGTTATTTCTATTGCTGGCACATGGAGAATGCAGTGCTGCTGCAATTTCTGTGTATTCCTTTTGAGATACACACCTCTAGCTGCTGTGAGCTATCCACTCAATAGCTTCACATTCTACTGGAGACCTGGAATCTCTCCTGGTTTCACATCTCCAATGTCCCCAGTCTCCAGTCAGCACAGGGAAGGCAATCTAGGTAATTTTAGCATTTGCTAACTAATGGCTCTCAGACTAGGAAGATAAGGAGCTTTGTCACTGACTTCTCTTGCTTGTCCTAATTTCTTGGTTCTTCATGACAGGAAGTTTTAAAATTTCTTCTCCCTCCCTTCAACTACAATAATGAATAAAATCAGAATTTAGCAGAAAGCAGAAAGCATGGAGATATTAATATACAATGGCAATGGACAAAGGTTGCTGTCGGGTTCATTGCAGACTATTTATACTATAGACTGGTTTCAGCATAGAATCGCAGGTTGCTAATAAAATAGTCACAAATCACCTTGTGTTTCTGCATCAGTAAGATTCACCGTGTGTACAGAGGTTAATCTCACACACACACAGTAGATTTAATACCCCTTGAACCTAACAGAGTTGCTGTGCACACAGAACAGAACTGCATGTGAGCAGCTCTCAGATGCCGGTGGTAAAAGTTCCTTTAATTGTCTGAGATGCTGAAAATTTAGGACCAAGTCCTACACCTAGTGATGTGAGAAATGCCCAACTGGCACCAGAACTGGATGCTATCTGTACAGTGTACATCACACACTGAAGTGTTGACACTGGCTCACAACCGGAGGCTGCTGCAGTCAGCTTCAGCATCTGATCAAGTTCACAAGTGTGTCCAAAGAGGGTAGAATTTGGCTTAAATGAATAGGATGACTCTCACACTACGAACAGGGGAAGCTGAGCCACAGCTGTACTTAAAAAAGAGGTTCCCCTTTAAAATATCTGTCAGGAACTGAACATGAAAAACAATGATACTCCATGAACATAATTCTGAAATGGGAAATAGTCACAGTTTTTACAAACCCTATCTCCTTAAACTGATTTATGCAAATATATGTGAGAAATGAAATTATTTCATTCACAACTCTTCTAACTCCTCTGAATTCCACAACGGATGCTTTTCATAGTGATACATACTAGAGGAGATGGATGGAACATCCATGACAAAGAGACCCGTTGATAGGAGCTCACATCCTGTTCCTGACTGCAGCGATAGGTCACACATGATTTCTCCAAAGATGCAAGAAGCTATTTCAGAAGAACAACTTCTGGATCAAAAGGCTATTCAGTCTCTTTGCCTCTTAATTCCCCAGCTCAGCTAGGAATCGGCAGGCATAACTAATTCTCAACCCCATGCACCAGTAACTATGCTGCCACCAGAAATTGTTTTGTAAATAAGGAATGATCACTCAAGCAGAAGTACAATAAGGTACAGAAGGTCATTGTCCTAATCATGTCTTTTCTATTTATTTATTGTGAAGGAACAAATGAATTTGCACTGTTCATTATGGCTGTCTGCATAACGTTTACCTGTCACATAGAAAGTAAGAGAAAGATATTCTGCTTCACTTGTGTACAGTTTTGAAACACACTTTCAGATCTTCAGTGGTGCAAAAAAAAAAAATGTAGTAAACAGAAAGGACATGTAGAAAAGGCAAGAAAAGCAAGAAGTCATGTACGAGTCTCTATTTCCACAAATTCAGTGCCACTACACTGCCAGGAAAAAGGGCAACTCTGCTGCAACAGCCACGTGGGAATAGTGCCAACCTTCATACTTATGCTCGAAGATGGAGAGCATCTTCAAAACGAGCCTGGTTTTCATCAGGACAGTACAATTACTGTCCACCCACAGAAAATTATTCCACCCTCAGGTGATTACTTCTGTTCTTCTGTCTATCGCCAAATCAGAATGAAAATCCTCATCTTTTACTGTTTCTTGTTTTCTTGTTTCATGCACAGTGTGTATATATATTCTTTCTCAGAAGAAAATGGAAGAAACCAATAAAATAAAGTTGGTTTAATAATTTTTAAGGAGATTTTAAATGATACTCACTTTATCAAGGCTGATGAAAATGACAGTAGTGTCAGAGGGTAACAGGTTGCTAATAAATACAATAGTTTAGGAAAGTGCTATTCTTGTCATGGAAAAATATATTTTGAGAAAGATAATACTGCTGTAATTCATTTCTGAAAGCTACAGAGACTTCTCAGATGAGGAATGCAGTTATTAAAAGCAAAAGCACACAATATGTTGTAATGAAATGGTTGTACTACACACTTCATTAAACGTTTTGTGAGCCATGTGGGAAATTCCAGCTCTCTCCCCCCAGAAAGAACGCTTTACACGCTTGAATCGCTAGAGGGAGCACACGGAGCAATAGTGGCACAAAGCACCACACCGCTTTGGTGACTCCAGCCTAAGTTGAGCATGGCAAAAATTAGCCAGGGGAACACTAGAATGTGTGCTTATTCTTCTTTTGCAAGAAGCACGCAGAAAGGATTTATTGAGTAAGACCTGAACGCCTGCAGCTATCAAACGTCTGTTGACACAGCAATGCTCACGTTCTCTCTGAGTGACGGAGCTGGGAGAAGCTGGCAGACTATGTTGCATGCACCCGTTGCAAGAAAAATTGCTGTCATATGTGATGCTGAAAAGCTTAAAAATTCAGAGAGCACAGCAGGGAGTCTTCCAGAAAGATTCAAAGAACTGATATGTTTTGGATATGTTGACTGTTTGATTTACAGTATTTAAAGGAGGAAAAATTGACTGTTTTTTTTTTTCTTTTTTTTCCTGACTGAAGTCAGAAAATAAAAGGGAAGAAACAGACAAATTTTGAACAAACCTCAGAGAAGCAGGAGCTAAGAAAAGGCTGAACTGCAGATGTACTGGAATAACTATACTTACACGCTCATTATTTGTGTGAAAAAAGCTAAAAATCAAAACCCTAACTCTGTGCTTTAGCATTATGAGCAGCACCGTCCAAAAAATACTGTTTACAGAACACATTTGACAGCTTTAGTTTGCTCCAATCCACTGTTCCTTCTAGATGAGCTGCAGAAGCTACACTACACTGCAGAGAGAAGAAGCAAAGCAGAAGCTGCCTTCCTATTGCAGAAGCAAGCCATGCCTGAAGTGCCATGCCTTCAATAGAACTTAGAGCCACACAGTCAGCACGAGGCCAGCAGTATGTGAAGCAAACATGAACATATTGTTGTATAAGTTGAAAGAAATAATGTTTTATATTACTAGTGAAAAAAATTCATTTGGTTCAGTTTTTATCAAAGCCTTCAGCCTATTAACTTCAGTGTTTTACCTCAACTGGAATTATAGTACGCTAACTTGAATAGCATAAAACACAAACTGAAATTTTAAATGAACACTTTCGCTGGCATTTATATAGCTTGCTTCTTCCAGTAATTGCAATAGCAGTTACCTCTGGCCACATCCATGGACTCATGCTCGAAAGGCCCCTGTGGGCATCAGTAGCACCCGGCACCAGAAGCGCACCATCTGGCACCCCCAGGCATCACTCAAATAATTCTGCATTGAGCCCAGGGAAACTTTGAGCAAAGCCTGACTACAGCTTTGAGTGAACCCTGCTGTCTGCTCCTTGGTGGGCGGAACAGTGTTGTTGCATGCTGACACTCCACAATGAACACTATGCATATGCACAGAAAAACAAAGTATTTAAAATATGTAAAAAAAATCTGGACACACACACATATATATATAAAATAAGACTTTCCATCTCTTTCTCTCTGCATGCATAAGATATGATTAAATGTATATATTCATAGCTAATTGTGAAGTAAATAAAGACAGCTAAGTCATTCAGTCGCAAATCCACAGAAGTATTTTCAAAAGGAAACATAACTCATAAGGCTGCTTATGCAACCTTCCTTTTCTCCGTGAAATGGCAGTTTGCTACAATCCTAAATGTCATGATCACCTCTCTTTTCACTATAAAACCACTGCCACATTCAGCAAATCTTTATATATTAAATACTATTCACTGAACGGATCATTCCAAACCTTATATTAACATGCTCTCCATTCCTGCTCCCCGTGTCTCCAGACCTGCAGTGCTTTACAGAGAGACTACACATATTTTCACACACAAAGCCTCCACCAGCCGAAAGAATGTTTATTATTCCTACTTTACAGACAACTAAAAGCTAGACAGATTAAAGTTAAAATGTCAGAAGACCACTATTTTTCTGAACAACACTGATACTGAAACAAATTCTGTAGCAGTAAATTCATCTTAGTTAATTCTGAGACCATTTACTGTGTCTTTTATGCTTATTTATTTATTTATTTATTTAGTGTGTCCTATAAGTTTCTCCTGAATTTCTTAAATGTCTTTCAAATGAGACAGTAAGAGAGGTAGACATCCTACAGACACAGGTATTGCCTTGCCCCTTTTTCCTGAATACTGTTCCTCTTGGCTATGGCCAAGAGTCCAGTACTACACAAAATCTTACCTACTCTAGATGTGTTGTGAGCAGCCGAACTACTTAGGCTCCTCCTAGTTGCAAATGCAAATATGCATCCTGGTCAAATAAAATCAGCATAGCTTCAAGCAGGTTATTGTTTCTCTGGCACAGAAGGGATGAGAACAAACGAAAGCCACACTGCAGAGAAATCTGCGAATGATGAGCTTATGGGTAATCATTCTTATTGATATTCCACTAGCAAATTAAACAACCCTGGGGGGTTAATTAGAATCTATCGGCTTAGATTTTGGAGTAGGGAGAAAACATGAGGAATTACTGGTATTACAGCACCTCTTGGAGCACTTCTCAGTACTTGTGAGGTGGGTTTGTCTATTCAGCTGCTTTGCAGTGCCATCACACATCCCTCTGCTTACTGTGTATATGCCCCCCAGAAAAGACTGAGGAGAACTTAAGCCTCCCTGTTCAATTTCTATTTGCAAAGCTAAATTATGATACAACTGAAGAGAACGACAAAGTCAAGTTTAGCAGTTTTTGGCCAGTCTCTCTTCAGATCTCTAACTCCCTAGCATACTTCTTCCTTCAAACCAATTCCCTATAGACTATACTCTTTCTTTCAACACACAGTTTATGATGTCTATCCTTCCTGGGAGATTTACGTTCATCCCTAACAGTGCAATGCTCCTTGCTGATAAAACTTCTTAGGTTCCAGTAACTATGTCCCTCTTTCATGTTCAAATCTGTTGGCCTACTAGTACTGCGGTGGTTTGTTGCTGTTGTTGTTTGTATGTCCATCCCCTTTAGATCTTGCTGCTCAATGAATCTACAGATAAAACATCATCTTTTGCTGGTTCACTGTTATTTTTTGTTAAACACACTCACACACATATTAGGAAACCATAAGATCAGAGAAGTGCAAAAGAAAGCAGCAGCACCCAGGGAGAACCTATTATTATTCTTCTCAGCCTATTCAGAAAGTTTAAGTTTTCTGACAGCAATTAAATGCAGTTAATACCAATACTGCCTGATGGCAAAATGTATTAAGAAAGACAAATCTCAGTCAGCATAGCATCAACCCCCTTGCTCCCACATTCACGCCTAAACTTCTGGTCTTCCCACGTATATATTTCAGTAGGATAAGAAAACAGTATTAATTAATCTAATGCTTAAAGCCTTGAGGATATAGTCCAAATGTAAAAGGAAAGAAATACGTCTTCAATCTAAGTAACGCTAATGCTTTCTTTTTTAAACATTAGTAAGAAGAAAAGATCCTTGACAAAACCTCTTAATGTGTGAAATACACATTTGGAGCCTCTGAAATAAGAAAATATCTGCAGTTTTGCAAAACCTTGAAGCTCTTTACGGTATTTTCCATCCTCACTGCTCTTGTCCTAAAAGCACTTGCTTTGACATCCCCAACTGCTGGTGACACTGTACACACTCACAGGCAAGAGGGCACAGCCTGGGCCTTCTTATGCTGAGATGTGAAAAATCAATTGAATCCCAGCAGATGGAATCACTGGTGCAGAAAGTGACTAAACACCAACAGTTATTCTGTAATACCAAAGTCTTGGAGGAGGAAACTGCAAATATACATTATGTAAGAAAAAAAAAAAAGTGATTATGTTTAAAATAATTCTCTGCATGATATGTTTTTCCTGGAGCTCTATCCTTCTACAGAAATGCTAGTATTCACTGGTAAATTAAGAGCTGCTCTCCAAATATTTTTCTATTTACTTATAACACACAGATGCAGAATGTGATGTGATTTGATAAACACCGATACATGGCACTATCGTACCACAACAGTGTAGCATTCAGAACATTTCCATTCCCTTACCAATTTGATTTTAAAATAGGCAGAAGTGACAGCAGAGTCCACACATACTGTGGCAGGAAACGTGTTTTGTATTTTTACTCCAAACTTTGGTGATTCTAGATACTGTACAAAATATTGTCTAATTATTAGATTGTGCATAGTACCTATATGCAACTAAATCCTGGGTATGCATAAATCCAATCTGTCTCCTCTTTCTTTCTATTTTTTTTCCCTGTCATTCTCTCTATTTTCTGCTGATTCTATCAGCATCTTCTCACCTTTCTCTATCATTCTTTGTTTTTCTCTTTCAGTTCACATATTTTCTTATACATTTGTGCTAACATCCAGCTGAGCTTCAGTGAGGAATTTTTTAACGTACTCTCTGTTTATGTCAGTCCTATTATAACGTACTCAGGATGATATATTACACTTGAAAGCTTCTGGTATAGAAATAAAGAAGTCATATTAGCTATTCCCAAAAGAATGTTAATCACAATCCTTCAATCACGATGATAATCATATTCGTACTTGGAAAAAAAAGAAATATTTCTATGGTTGAGCATAGGAATAGATGTCAGAAGATACATGTTCTCTTCTTAGCTTTCACACAAACATCTTGTGGTCGTAAGGAAACTGATTTTGTTTTCTAGTTTAACTGTCAAAATATGTGAATAATACTGGCCTACTTGATTGGGTGAGACTTCACTCAGCTAATGTTTGTAAAGGCTTTGAAAATATCAACTTCACCAGGCTAAAGAGGTACAAAGTATTATCAGCTGTCAATTATGTTTTATAGAAAATGCTGTGGATGATCATTCATCCTACCAGTAAATTGGTAGAAAGAAGAAAAACCAGAAAAATGGAAGAAAGAGGAAGAAAAGTGAACGCTGGTTTGAAACAGAATACACTGGATCCTGTGCACAACTAACTTCCACATGAAACCTGAGTCTGCACAGACACTACTCACCCGAAGCTTGAAGCCAAAATTTGTGTGTGCAGACAGGCTGGTAAAAATGAAACTTTACAGTTTTAAATTCTCCAGCTTTCTGCATAAACCGCATGCTTTAACTATACCGATACTAATGGCATGAGGTCAATTAACTTTGATCTACAACGACAAGAGCACTAGCTACCTCATTTACTGGAAAGAATAAACTTGCAGCAACCCTGAACAATCCCCGTGCTCCACTGTGTGTGCTTCGTACGAGGCTTATAATTGAGCACACTCTAGTGGTCTCTAGCATGCTCAGAAAAACGTGCATGCAAAAGCACAGGCAAACAGGACAAATGAGTTTCTGCAGTTAAGTCCATAATATGACCCTGTGGGCAGCTCACCATTGTTTGAGAACTACCGGCCTAAAGACTGATGACATTTGATATTTGCAAATTCTACCACATGCTGTAGCTTGCTTGGCAATGACAATTGTGTACTGCTTTAAAAATCAGCTAGGGCAATTCATGGAAAAAAAAATGCACGTCACTCAATAAACCAGTTTGAGATCATAATTTCTCCCTAATGGCCTTTCCTTAAGAACAGGAAAACAAAAGAAAATTAAAGCTGATAGGGCTCTTCTAGTAATGTCAAAAGTTGGCATTCCTTATCAGCCTTTAACCTGAAAGCAGTCCTCATCAGAATAACAATAAAGGCATCATAGAAATATTGCTTTTCATCGGTATGACACGTAAATGAATGATCGAAAAAAAAAATCATTACATATGTTTGTTTTCTTTTTTTTAAAAAGCAAATACAAAACAAGCCAACTTGTCAACATTTTATATTCATCTCTGACAGAGTTAGTTACACCATTCAGCTCAATCCTGGCTGAAACTGCTCTCTCCTACCCGTTATAACACTGACCCCGTTTAGAGGGCACATCACAAACAGATGCACTGAAATCGGAAGCCTTTTCCAGGGTGTGAGCTGACATAATGGGCGGCTTTCCCTTCCCTTGGGAGCAACCACTCTCTTTAGCACTAGGACAAATGACCTGTAGGAGAGGCAGCCAGGGCTAGACGCTCTATTTCCTTATAAATGCCAGATCAGATCATAACGCATTACTGTGATTTACTGCGTTAATGATCATGTGCTTCGATTTGCAGGGAAGGCATGAAAACATATCAGAATGAAGTCAAGCTCCCTGCATGTCACAGTACACTTTCTAGCCAGTCATGTTACTTTTAAAACTTCACTTTCTCAGAGCAAACAGCTTCGAATTTCACAGCTATAGACACACTAAACCACTTACATTATCAAGAAACAAGGCTTACCTTGGAGCAATCGGGATCTGTTGAAATGGTGTAAATTAATTATTTTTTTTTTCCACATCAGGGGAAGTCAGTTTTCAGCTCTCAAGGGGGCTCCTCTGGGATCCTTCATTTTTCTTTTTTCTTTTTTTTTTTTTTTTCTGTAAGCAAGTCCTTGTTCCTTATAGTGGGCAAATGCCAGCAGCTTTATATCCTTTCTCAGAAGTACAAGGCTCCACCTCACTCCTCCATAGTTCTGAGAGTGGAGAAGGATTGCTGAGCCTAAAAAGAAAAAAGAAAAACAGATCTTTTTCAGGCTTCAATGTATCAGAAAAAGGGAAACAGAACAGAACTACTTCAGAGAAAGAAAACAGCATCAACTGTGGGAACAATTAAAGGGAAATTAAGAAAGACAAAAAGTGAAGAAGGAAAATAAAGGTCAGATGATAATATAGAGGACAGAGAAAAGACAAAGGAATCAAAATTCAGGAGATCAGAAACAAGAAAAGGAGAAGAGGATTTTAGTAATAAAAGAGTACTAGAAGTAAAAGTATTTTGATGCATTTGTTGAGATTATGAGGACTCTCTGAGGAAAAAGTTAAATATTCACTGTAATTAGAAAAGCTTCTTGAAGGTGAAAAAAAGAAAAAAATAAAACCAAGAAAACTAGAAAATCGGAAAGAGAACACTTGTGAAGGGGAGGACAAATATAGAGACAAACACTCAGTAACAAAGACATGAACTTTCACACCGGATAGCAATTCAACCACCCTGAAATCATGGAAGCTTAGATCAGAACTGCCTACCAAATACTCAGTTCACATCAGGCCATGAAGCACTTAAAAGTATAGTGAAGTAAGCAAACCATTCCCTACCTCAAAAAAAAAAAAAAACCTGCTAGGAGCAGAGTGCAAGGTGCAACACTACTTCAGCTCCCCACAAAATAGATTTCCTAAGTTGAAATTCTCAGGAAGCCTCTGAAATTGTATCCTCATGATACACAGGAAAGCAAGAAAAGTGCTATCACAAGATTATATGTTCTCCCTAGTGAAGTGTTTAAACACATCCTTCAATCTCGTAAAGCAAGCAAATGTTTTGCTGATTTAGGAGTAAAAGAGTAACAGTTCATTTCTGTTAATGGACTGTATTTATCTACATGTCTAAGATTATTCTGAGCAGAAGCCCTGTTTCTTTGATATCTTAGTCCACACCTCTTTCCAGTGACTCTTCTTACCCCAGCTATTCTAACAAACAGTGTCTGAACTCCAGTAACTCACAGCAAAGACCTAGGTGAAGAGCTGCAAGTGCAGCAGACCAGGCTGATTATCTGTCTGCTTCCTGAGCCAAGGGTATAAGCCTCCTGTTTACTGTGCTTCTTTCTGTGCTTGCCCTCTGCACTAGATGAATTTAAATCACGTTTTTATCTTTTACTGTTTGAAAGTCCTTCAGTTAGTTTACATCTTAAGAAAACTTTTTAATGAAGTTCATCCCATTTTTATATAAAGTGCTGTAAATAATAGCAGATGAATAGAATAGCTTTGATAAAGCTAGATAGAGATAGTTCAGTATAGCTAAGCCTCAGATTTTCCAGCACAGAAATGAGGAGACAAAACAAAACTTTTCCAGATGTTACTTTTTTAATTAGCAAACAAAACAGAAGTTGGTAATTATGTTTTCTCCATGGCACTGCATTATATTAAGAGCAGAGAAAGTGTAAGTTCTGAAAATAAATTCTTATCTGATGTAAGCAGCTTTTTATGGAAAATCTCAGAAGAGCTTTTCAAAATGATAAACACCATTACCAGATAACAAATTATCAAAGCCTTGCGGTTTTATCTCGTTTTCACTGCGAATAATATAAAGAGTTGTGCTTACTCCCTTTTCTTCCTATTGCTTTTGTATGCCTGTATGGAAATTTCCTTTTAATCATATTTATGTTGACCAATAGGTTACCTTCAATTTTTAGGAATTCTAAATAAAGCACCTGATAAACAAAGAAAGAAAAAAAAAAGCTACGGGAAGACTTGGAGACAGCAAACAAAGGAAGGAATCAAAGTGAATTTAATGTAAAAATTGCAAATATTTGGAATGATTCATTCTGCTTAGCCACCTGTGATTACTTTCAAATAAACGTTCGTTTCAAAGTTCTCACCTTCTGAAAAGGAACATCAAACCAGAAATCAGTTCCTATGTCTCAGGAGAAGGATGCTGGCATTCATATGCCTATGTCTATGTTAGAAGAGTTAGAAGCTAGAGTTGCATATGTAGTTATACTCATACACTGAAGGCACAAACACGATGAAGTAATATTTATGCAGGTTAGCTGTGACAAATAAGTGCCAGAATTTCTAAAACTGTGGATGATTTGCTAAGGTAAACTGAGTACAAATTGGTTTCAGTTGCATCTTTTCCACTGTTCCTGTATGTGTTTGGTATTATGCAAAACTTCATACTAGTGATTTTCACGTGGAAGGTTGCATATACATAAACACTGACTAGAATTAGATCATTAGACTGAGGTACACAGGATGAAGGCCCATTATAAAGAGAGAGTTTCTCAACTATTGAACCACATATCCTTTGTTTACTCTACAACATGATATAAAGGTGACCCTTTAAAATAAACATGTATAAAGCAGCAGTGGTAGTGGCTGAGCTGATTTAGGCTAAGTATCCACACTGAACCTATGGAAATGCATGTTTCATAGCTGTGGACAAAGATAATGGCATGCAAGGAACTGCTATTCCAGAAAATGATGTAGCCTTTCATCCTTAATAACCAAATAAAAAATGGGAAGTCAGTACTTGGGAGCTACTCTTGCGAGCAGATCCCCAGGAAACAAGGTTCCCTACAGACTTGTCCTTGATCTTAAAGCTTAACGTGAAACATTTATATGCACGAAGAACCTGGCCAGAAGACGTGGGAAGGCACTTTTATCACACCGGCTGTATTTCTTTCTTAAATAATAGATTTCCTCTTCCTCCCACCCTCCCCTTCTGGAAACGGAATACATGCTCAATAATGTTTCCATGCCTCTTTATTATTATGATTTTAATATTTTAAGAACAACCAGACAGTTTTGAAAGTCGTTAATACCCCTCAAACTGATGCTCAGTTGCAAGGCAGAATTTAGAAAGCAAAAATAGGTAGTCAAAGTAAGGTAGGTGTTAGTAGAACAAATAATTCAAATACAAAGTAAAGAAAGAAAGGAAAATTACTAATGTTAATTGCATGCTAATCTCCTACACACCCTTCTTTGATATACAGGCACGTGGATAAATGATGCACAGACTGATTTGATTTCACATAACTACTCGACAGTCTGTGGACTTATACAAACGTGCCAACTATTGCCAGCTTCACAGTGGTAGACTCACCTGACTATTCTGCAGGAGTAAATATGTCAAACACACAGTATGGAGTAAATCTGTACATACTACATCATCTATATCTTTGTGAGCAGTCTTCAAATTAGCCTTGGTTTTGTCTAAATCATCAAGTATCATTTACATATACAAACTTAGGTAACAGCAACATAAAGCAAACTCTAAGCACCTTTCCACTGAAGCCAGTGAGGAAACACGCTGACAAATGACGAGCAGCTTAGTGCAATGCTTATTCACCTTTGATATAAGTGAAAAAAAAACGGAAGAGGATCTCTCCATGGCTTTTTTTTTTTTTTCAGGATTAATATATATATTTTAGTAAAAATAAATCCCCAAATATATTCTTCACCAAGACTAACATCTGTTGAATGCACACAGTATGAAAATAAAGCTTTTTTTTAACGCAAAACAATTTTTTACATCTTTTTTTTGAAAGAAAAAGCTCTGATTTTACCACAGCTTTGCAAATAAGTCCAGACATCCACCAAGTGTAAAGCAGAAGAAAAAAATCCTAGCCAGGTAATTTATATCTGTAACTGGAGTATCAGTTCATTTGAATTCCTGTGTCTCTTTTGCTACTGCAGTGCAGAGTTGTTTTTTTTTCCTGTAGAGCACACATTTTAAGAGACACTGTGGAAGAGGTTAAGGCCTTACTATCTAAACCTCAACTTTCATCCCTGTTTCAGGATTCCCACAGATTTAAGAATTTTAAAGAATCACAAGAGCAGGAAGAAAAGCAGCTGGAGAGACTGTAGACTGCATACAAACCAGGCAGTAACAAACTCACTTTGGTCCAAAGGAATCAAATAAGGAAACATTAGAACGTTTCACTGTCATTTTCACTTCGCACTACATCAAAATCTTAGCTGTAAGGTGTAACATTAGGATTTCAAATGAGGAAAAGAAGCAGCTCTCTTCCTCTGCAGCAGAAATAGAACATGAAATAACTAAAAAACATTTGGGGCTACCACAGCTGTTTTAACAGCACTGGTATCTCCAGTTGATTTTTCTACATTTGCATATGTACAGAAGAATAACAAATATTCTTCTTTTTCACCTTCCCCTGTGTGAAGGTGCATTCTTTCCAGTTAACATTTTGGAACCTGAGGCACGGTAAATCCTCTGCACAAACCAGTGGGAAATCGGCGCTTCCCTTTGTGCTCTCTCCGATGCTTTGGAAGTTTTTAAAAGCTCTTGTCAATTTCTCTTCACTGCTCAGGAAAAAAAAAAAAAAATAAATGACAGAAAACTCAGCAGAAGTGCAGCCGTTTGTTTTGAGTTAAATCTGAGTTTGGGCAGATTAAGCTACCAATCTGAGCACGGACACTGTGAGCAGGTCACCGTGACCGCAGGTACTGCTGCACCCAATCAGCCCCGTACAATGCTGCTATGTTCCCTATGGAAGCACATGAGAAAACATAGGTGCTTTGGAATGAAATTAAAAAGAGCCTGGCATAATGAGCAGGGAAGCCACTGTATTTTAGATCAAATAAAGAGAAACAAGCATGACCCCGGCACAGAGAACTACAGCTTAAGGACCAGGGGGCTCTTCTGAGCCACAGATCTGTATCCATTCAGGCACCCCGAACTAGTACAGTAATCACCAAATAGCTGAATGGACAGCAGCACTCATTTCCCCCTCTCATGTATTTCGCAGAGCCTAAGGATGGCACAAGACAGAGCATAGAGGTTAAGACAGGCATTGTAAACTCCAACAGTACAACATCTGAGATGTGTTTTCCCTTTGATATCACTTGAGACAGTTCAGATCTTATAAACAGAGATATAAATGTCCAGGGACTTACAGTATAAATCAGTGTAGGCACACACACAGAAACTGGTCAAGTCCAGCATCTTCAGCACAGCAGGCTTACTTACTCCAAAGCAGCTGAAGAACAACTGGCAATGGTATCCTGCCTCTGCACCAACCAGCCCGTTAGGTAGGCAACTTGTGACCAAACTGTTCATTTGAGGCTCAGCCTAACTCCTGGGCTAACTCTATCTCTTTGTGACCCTGGGCAAGTTGCCTATCAGTTTCTCAGTTATGGAGCCATAAAGTGGGAATTCAGAGTGCTCCCACATTTCCTCACCATCTGCCATATCTATTTTCATTTTAAACACTGGGCAGCAGATGTCTACTATTATTCATAGACTTAAGCCAGACAGGATCAGAACACCTTTTCATCTGAACTCCTGCATACCAGAGGCTATTATGTGGAGGAGCAATATGCAATGGGGAGTTAATCACAACTGGGGTTTCCAGGTGCTCTTCCAACAGAAAAGAAGCAACAGTATTAACTCATTCAGACAGTCTTTACCTTCCTCTACATGGCCAAAGCACTGGACCATTTAGAATTCAAGTAATTCATTCTTACTTTAGTAAAGCTAGTGAATTTCTGTTTCTTCCTAATTTTGAAACTTGATTCATGAAAGTACTATTTTAAATGGAATAAGTTACTGAAAAATCTCAAAATCATTAGGATATTTCAAAGACAAATCACACTTGGACATCCCAGCTCCTAAACAGCTAATGGTATGCGCTAGCACACATACTGTTAGTGAAATTATTTCTAAACTAAGCACTAAACGGCTTTACGATAAAACTAATTTGGAAAACCAATTAGGCTGTCTGGCCATTAAACATAAAAACATTTAAATCAGGCTTCTTTAGAATAGCTTACCCCACTTATCAACGTCTAAATACTGTAGGACTTATCCAAATAAAGTACACAGAATTTCATTGTTGCTATAAGTAAGGAAACAATGATGAACTCAACCTCAACCAAATCAATCCTTGACTTCCATGCGCCTTCAGATGATGTCTGTCCTCGGGGACGTATTTTTTGCTTTCTGTAGGTTTGTAATTGTGTAATTAAACGACATTCAATATACAGAGAAGATAAAATACAGCTTAAGAACTAAGTTTACTCCTGATTACTGCTGGTATGAAAAAGAAAAACCGCTCAACCTTAAGTAGTAGCAGAATTTTCACATCTTATGTCTTGGAGTAGAAGAAAACAGTGCAAAAGAAAATAGAGCAGCAAGATATATAGATACGTACAGCCTGACATAAGCTGTTTATTCAATTTGTAACTGTATTACCCATGATCTTCATATCATCTCTCAGAAAAACACTGTGATACTGAAAAATATAGTGATTCACATTGTTTCTCCCCCAACTGTGTGCGTGTGTATGTGCATGTGCATTTCCTCAGGCTTTCCAACTCCTGTTTAGAAGCTGTGATCATCTCAGCGTCAAAATTCAATTTATCAAATCCAATATATATGATGAGAATGAAACATAAGGGCTTGCAGCATCTAAGTGTTCAAACAAGATGATATGATCATCCCCTCTGGAATTCAGCTCCATGATTCTATTACATCTAGTACTGAGGTGAATGAGCTAGAAGATATGCTGTCCACTTTCTGCCTCTTAGTAATTCAGCCAAGCTGATTCAACCACAAAATTCAAGACAGACTTTGCACTAGTTTCTCATTCAACAGCTATGTATTTTCTCTGAGAACTCTCAAGAACTGAAAACATCTTCCAGGTATATTAAAAAAAGCAGGTAAATATCATCTGTACTGGAAATGAAAGAAATCAAGAGTGGAAGCAGAGGCCACCTAGTCTACGTTTTAGACTACCTAGTCTAAAAGCCTAACATCAGAAATTATGAGGAGGTTAAAAGGAAACTTGTAGGTTTTTAATTGCTATCAGCTCACGTAAACTAACTCTAGAGAGCACTGGGCTCACAGGATAGGAAATCAAATAAAACTGAACAAAGAATGAGTTAGGAGATTGGACAGGGAGATAAGGCAGCTACAATGAAGGGAGACAAGATAAAGGATTCAAGGAAGAATACTGGATGGGGTGGAACAGTGGCATCAGAGGCTGAGACAGAATATTGAAGAAGGGAAATGAGGAGAAGAGGAGAAGTAATACAAGGATAGACAAGTTCAGTCTTTGATAATCTGATTGAACAGCCAAGACTCCTCTCCCACGTTGCTGAGCAGTATGGGAAAGTTTATCTATTCACAGCAACAGGTTAGGAAATCCAGGGAATTCATATTTGTTCCTCCCTTCTGCTGAGAATCAGTATTAAAAAAGTAAGTTTGTGCTAGCCCTGTCAATCATACAACTCAAGCAGCAGAGGTTGGGTGGTTCCAGAAATTGCTGTCTCGCTGATGACCCCTGTGGATGTCATGATTCCACATAACATACTGTTGGTGTTTTCAGTTAGTTTTTCTAAAAACCTAGGAAATTGCACAAAATATTAAAACATTAATGTCATTTTTTTTGCAAGCATTATAAGTATCACAATTATAAATGTCTGTCCTGTCTTAATGTGCTCTCTGCTGCGCTTAGTCCTTGTAATGTACATTACTCTACAGTGATCTCAGCTGCACAGCCAAGACAACTATTGCCCTTATAAACTTTGTCTCATTTTTTATTTTTTTAATAACTCATAAGGCAGGTGGCAGATTAATGAGAGCACTGTAGGGAGGAAAAATAGATATTCCAAGGGCCAAGGCAGTTGAATACTGCCTGAAGAATGAGATACTGTGTCTGCTTCTGTACATAATGCAGTGCAGGACTCTGAACAGAAACCTTTGCTAATGGGATGATGACCAAACCTCTCACTTTTTACATGTCCCATTTGGAATGTCTGGCCAAGTTTAGAGAGTCCTCGTGGCTGCAGCCAAAGTCCAATGTATTATAACAATTTTCTGAAAACCTAATATGGTATAAAAGTGCTTTGAGAAGCATTTTCAAGACATCTCAGTGTGACCGCAGTTTGGGTTTTTCTATTACAGCATTTACTTCGTTACACAGCAACACCACTCAATTTTTTACGTGTACTGTAAAGTACTGCAAAAGAGTCCAGAAAGATTGTCTCTCACGACTGTCATCATAAGAGATACAAACAGTATGAGGACACAGCATTGCTGATGAAGTAAAGACCACTGCAGCTGAGGATGTGGTGTTTGCATTCATAAACACTATGCTTGCAGGAAGGAGAAAACACAGGGCGTACCGACAACATTAAGCATAAACTGTGCTTGACTTTATGGCTTTAATAAGACTTTGTTAGCACAGATTTTTGAGTGCAACACGCAACAGAAGATCTCATATATATATATAGTTTTTAGGAACGCATAGTGAAGATCCCAACAAAAGACTCTGTATAGAAGTGTCACCACTTATATAACGGCTCGGAAAAAGACATAAGCGGCCTCCAGTTCACAGCCAGCAGCAGCAAGAAGCTCTGCCAAGGAGCGGGGTGGGTCCCCCAGGCAGGGTGGCACAGAGCAGCGGTGACACGGAGCCGCGGTGCCATCTAGTGGGCGACGGTGCGGAGCGAAAGGAAACTTGTTCCACAGGGGTAGGAGTCACATTGCACACAGTTTGCACTGACACCTCCATCAGTGCTTCAGGATAACAAGCGGTCCCTTGCGCTACAGGGGACGTGGGAATGGATGCAAGGTCGATTTTAAAGCGTCCTCAATTTTGCCCGTGGACGCCGATTAGTGACAAACTACCAGCTCTCCAACCAGCGTACATTTTACTCCAAATCAGAAAAAAATCAAACAAAGGGAAATCCTGGACTTCTCAACAACTTCTCAACAGCGTTGAATTTAGAAACAAAATAAAAACAACAAACAAACAAACCATCAGGCCTGTGCATGAACTTCTGAGTGAAGAGGCTATACAATATTTTCTGGACATCCAAGCAAAATGTACTTTCCCTTTCTCATCTTAGAAAGCTGAATCATTTTTGGTGTTTCTGGGAAGTTTCATTCAGCCAGGGAAACCTGCCACAAAAGTGCCAAGGACAAATAGTTTGAACATGGCAAGTATTTATCAGTTGAAAAAAAAGTGCCTTACAAGCAGGAGTGCTGAGCAAACACTAACAAATCGTGCTGCCACTTCTTACTGTAGCTCTCCAGAACTTACACAGGCTATGCAAGGAGATCAGAATCTAAAATGCTCTGTATTGCAGCCCAAATGTTTTATTACAGCCATGCAATCTGAAGTTTCAAAAAAAGAAATACTTTCCTAAAACGAAGTCCCACTTGAAATACCTTGAAAAATAGGAAATTGTGAGTACATGCCAAGAACCTTCTGAGAATTCACTAACCCCATTAGTACACAAGATCAAGTCCTCAGGAAATAGTACATACAAAATTTCTTTAGCTGCAACCAAACTTTTACTGTGTGAGTGAAAGAGCCCTACGTTTATTTGATATCCACAAAACCAGTAAGGCTTCTCTTGCTTTTATTTTGCACATTTATGCTGTCACATGATTCAGTAAAAGGCAAATATGAAGTCATAACCACGCATAGCTACTAGCCATGCTTTGCATCTTGCGTAACCTACTGTTCCCACACCTGCTTTTTGCAAAGTGAATATGTTTTTTACCATCAGTGCTCAAAGCTAAAAAGCTGGGCTTCAGACTGCAGCAGCTGAGACCCAAGCACTAACTTGCTGCAGCTTCGAAGGTGGAAACCTCCTGCAGAGATGCAGCACAGATGACTGGAACCTGAGTACAGGGCCAAGCACTGCTTCAGCATTTGCTAGGAGTTGCCTCGCAAAGCCCCGTGTCAGAGAACTTTTCCTTCTCCTCCTAAAAACTAATAGTAATACTAAAGGAGCAGTTTGTCCGCATGACAGAGAAAAATCACACAAGCCAAGCCACTCAAGAGAAAAAAAACAGCCCTTTGGACAGCTGAACACTTTGTCCTGGCATTAGCGTTTCGAGTTGTTATTCTTCTCCTGTATGACTACAGTAATCTTGAATGTCTGCTTACCCTTCTGAAGTCCATGCAAGGATCTATTTATAATGGTGGGATAGCAGTGCTAGTGCATTATGACACATGGCCCCTTACTGGAAACGTTCCCTGATTTACTAGCAACAGAATGAGCAGATGACATATCCCCTGAGAATAAGAAATACATTTCTTAGAGAGGAAATAGAAAAAAGAAAAAGTGAAGCCTTGAGATGCCTACAGAAGTGCAAAACAACAACAAAACAAAACAAGAGGGAATATGTCTATTCTGAATGTAATAACCCTCAATTACAGAGAAGTACTGGAGTGAAGAGTAAGCTAAAAACCAAAAGTATCTATCAACCCTGTTGCATCAGCTCTCGGATACCCTAATTGAGATAACAATGATGGACTTTTCATAGTGAAAACTATTGGTAGCTACAAAAATCAAAGCCAAGGCAACAAATAAAGTAGGCATTTTAGAAAAAAACCTCACAAGACTGCCCACCATCATGTAGGAAGTTCACAAAACTGTTAGTAAAAACTCATAAAGCAAATTTCATGCTAAGTTTGAGAGTTTTCTTCCATCCAATCCATCAGAAAGATATCTTCACAGAACTAAAATAATAACAATCCTACACGGGTATCAGCTGACAGATTTTTGCATCTTTCACAACTCTCTCTTTTCCATTCCCTTGAGTGCTGTATCAGTCAACACTTCTCACAGCCCACATTCCCTTATCAACTAATGTTCATGGCATCCACTTGCCAGTGGATCATCTACTTTGAAGCACGCCTTATTTATTTTGGAAATTTGATAAACTGTGTTTTTTGGCTCTCAGCATTTCTAAGTTTGGGAACAGCTTTATTTACCATGAGCTCTGAGTAAAACTTCTATGAAAATGCGTAGAAGGTCTCTAAAAAGAAAGCTGTGCAAAATTGCTATTGAAATGGTTGTAGACCATGTCTAATAATAAGAACAACTTGAGCTAGCGTACTCAAGAGTAAGCCACACCAGTGCTGATAGAACTGAAGTGTTTGTCGTGCTTAGCGATAACAGAAGTCTATTTATACACTTCAATGTAAAGACCACATACTCTGTGCTGAACCCTAGTGAGAGAGAGTAAAAGAACACAGCTATAAGTAGTCTTCTCCTTTAAAAATGTTACTGTCAGGTCACACAATCACTTACAAGGTGCTTTTCCTGGAGTGTAAGCAAGTCAAGGGAGATTCACAACATTCCCATGTCAGTGAGTGCTTCTGGGCAATCACATATCACCCACTGAAAAAGTTACATTAAACTGTACTGTCAGCAGGAAACTTACTGTGGCTTCCTAAGGGCTATGTCACAATAATTACACAAGGGTAACTCCCGTGTGGTATTCTCTTCTGAAACATCTCAGTATGGGTTATCTACAGCATTCCGAGCTCAGCAGTCAGAGGGAACTGCTATTCAAATAGTAGCAGTAACTCCATTACTTTGAAGAGGCCCACATTTCATGACGAAGCTGTTGCTTAGAGGAGATTATCATTATAAATACCAGCTTCTTACAGTTATTGCTATCAGGAGTGCCAAATTAAAGAACAAGTGTGGTAGCTACCCCCAGCATTGTAAATTCCATAAATTAACAAGTCTTCTTGGGTCATTTAGTCTAAAGCAAAGTCTGTATTTCCTTGTCCTCAGTGGAAGACATTTATCTGGGGAGTTCATATTACAAAAGTAAATAATAGTATGGAAAGTGCTTTGCCTCAGTTTGAAGATGACATTTTCATCAAAGAACCATTTCTCTACGGAAAACTAGAAAGAACTTCTGCTTAACTCAGAGTAGGGAGCCCCGAAGATAGTACTGATGGTTTTTGCATCCTAAGTATTTGGGCTGTATGAGACCACCCAACAGGACATTGAAGATTTTTCAGGCTAAGAAGGACTCGCAGCTCATGGGGAATAGCTGCAGCTTTGATTTCACCAGTTATTCTGCGTTGTTTGTTTGGGTTCTGCTATTTTCTTGCACTGTTGCGCAAACCTATCGAATGCATACTACTAAAAAGAAACTCCTTGCCTGCCATGTTGTTTTCTTTTTTCTCCTGGATTAATTTGATACTCACTATTTTGGAATAAGGACTGCACTTCTGAAAGGTGATACAAGACCAAAACCATGAAAGGTCTTGATCATGAACGGATTTTATCTGTAAGGTGCAATATCAGTGAACACATGTCCATACTGCTAGAAGCTCAGTCAGAAAACATTCATCTCTCCACTGCTTAAATTCTGCCCATGCCTTCACAGAACTGTTAACAAGAAAGTGGAAGAACAAGATTCGAGTGATCAAATTTTCAAATGAAAGACTAAAGGCAGGAAAAGTTTTAGAATGATATAATCTTTCAGGACATAATGGTAGGATTCAGGACAGCTGATGCTTTGCTGGAAGATCAGCGTGCTATACTTATCTGCAAGTTAGAGGCTGATGAACATCAGGCCTTTCCAGGGAAGGCAAGACAGAAGGTAGTGGGGGTGGTTGACTGGGGATATCCAGGCTAGTCTGTCGGTGTCTCTGCTTTCCTGACTAGGGGTATATGCATATATCTCTATGTATCTTCTCTTGAGAATGATGTTTCTGCTTAACTTTTAACCTATACTTTCTTGTGTGTGTTAGCAGCAATTTACAAAAGGCTTTTCATGTATCAATGGAACTCCCTGATTTTACTTCACCTGGCTTAAAAAGATTTATCCTCCAGTGATTTCTTCTTTTTACTTATTTATCAATTTATGATTGCCTCCAGTTAATCATCATGACTAAACAGACATTTTAAATGTCACTGTTACTGTTCACTGATTCTTCTCTGTTTATCCAGTTAACAAAACGATAACTGTCAGTGTCACTAGAATTTATAAGTGGGTCACAGAACCATATTTTTCTCCAAACTGACCCAGAGAACACTCTGAACATCTGTCCTCAACAGTTTTAAACTGTCCTCTGGCATTAGTTTGGCTCTCTCTCCATGCTATTTTATTTATTTATTAAATCTGAACAGCTTTTTTCAGTCATCCAAAAGAATCTCCAGTAAAAACAGGCAAGCCATGAGTTGATGTTATTGATATTTTTTTGAGGTTAACAAGCATTTTTTATTCTTATTCATTACAAATAAAGGGCCAGTTCCTCAGCCAGAGTAAACCAACATTGTTCCTACAGATTGCAATGGAGCTTGCTGATTGAACTTAAAATTTGTCTCACATGCTTTGAGAGGCTGTTGAAAAAGAGAAGGGCTTAAGACTTATTTTAAATTACACCAATAGTTCAGTTTTAGTCAGCTATATTTTCCTTTGTAGTCAGTTATACTTCTTCCACATCCCTATTGGATTTTACACCCTTGTTTAAGGAGTCCCAGAACTATTGCAGGTGCACATAAACTTGCATGTTTTAAAATATGCAAGATACTGACAGGGTGCAAGTGAACATGGATATTACTAGGAAAAATAACACAGGAGCAGACAATGGTTAACAATAACTTAACAGATTAGTACGTGGCCAACTGTACTACATATATATTATCAGGTTCCAGTTGGAGTCACTTGCAAGTGAAATGAAGCAGATTTAATGTTTTCTATTGCAAGATTTCTATTCATTTATTTTTACTTCGGTTTTGTCTAACATTTTGTTATGGAAACAGTTCCTTCTACATGATGTCCGCTCAGTCTGGACCCTTGGATAATATAATATCCAGGACTAATTTTACCTAAACATTAAAATAATTTAATTGCACTGCTACTGCAGACTTCTGCTGGAATATGCTCAGGCTAGAATATAAGAAGGAAGTCTGAAACAAGGATTCCTGGAAATGAGAAGATTAATTTTCCCCATGAGTATGAGAATCTTAGCAGAAAGTGCAAGTATTTTACTGGAAAACATCACTTCTCCCACTACTGCCCTCACATTAGGAGGAAATTCTTAGCAACAGCAGCTGCGTACCATTTACTAAAAAATACCCCTTTCCAAGGCCAGTGGTTTTGTTTGTTTTCAACTGATGCTTAATCCCTTTCCAATAAATTTTCAGAGAGCATAAATAAATATAGATTAATGGAAGCATTTTTTATAAATTTACAGTATTAAAGCATTTTCTTCCGGGCATCTAGTTGTTGGCCAGTCTTACTGCCAATGAACATGCCAGATGTCACTGCATTCCTTTGGTCACTGACCCAATAATCCTATTTCATATATGCTACCAAGGTGAATATAACGAAGAAGATTATCTTGTTTATGCTGGATAACAGAACACAATTTCCAGAAGTTGTGGAAACAGGGAAGGACTGCATGTGGTAAAAGAAAAAGGTGGGACAAAACCAGGCCAACTATCCAAAGGGAGATATGAAGCTGGAAATTTATAAATGTTTCTAACAATCAAAATAATGATGAACTGATACAAAAAGTCCTGATCACTTTATGGAGAAAGTTTGGGGAGATAATGAAAGGACAAAATCACAATGTATTCTTTGCATGAAAAACATGGGCAAGTGAGTGAAAGCTTAGAATTTTCTGTGACTATTTTTAAATTCCTCAAAAGTACCATAAAAGCAAGACAAAAAAGTAAGATCAAACTTCAAAAGCAAGGACCATAAATATGGACAAAAACCAACCTCTTTAAGCCTGTTGACTCCCTTCCAGAGCTGAGAAACCATTGCTAGCACCTAGCTCCCTGTCTGATATTTTTTATGTTCTGAGATGCAAGTTATCCAGACCTCCATAATTAAAAAATGCGTCTTTATACATCATATCAAATAACACTTGGCAGTAATGCAAATCACAGCCCAGACTGGCAAGACTTTGGCAAGAGTAAAGTCGTTTCGCCTGTATTGTTTTCCCCCAGTGACTAAATGCAAAGTGGTGGTTGGTGATTGCCTGCGTGACAGAGTTAGAAGTAGGCAGCAAAAGGAAAGATCATGAAGAAATAAGAAAATATTGCAATACTGTATCATTCACACAGTTCTTGTGAGAGAACTAGTTTTTTGGGGTTGAAGGCTGACTAGAATGAGCTTGAGAGTAAGAACAGTTCGATCTGGCCACAAGATCGAAATTGTGTGTTTCAATATCTTGCCAGGTAAATAAAGGAAGGCTTACTAGCCCAAGAACTCAAGAATAAGAATTCATACAAAGTCAGCTGAAATCAGTCGTTTTTGCCACTGCATGTTTACATGCACATTTCCTTTATCTGCTAACAGAGCCTTGTCAGAGATTTCAGGGCGCTCCATCAGTTTGTACATTTTGAGTCCTCTACTACTGTCCTATTTGACATAAGAAAGAGGAACCATATAACACTATAAGTGGGAAAGGTATAGATTAGAAATGAGGAAGAAATTATTTATGATGAGGGTGGTGAGACACCAGAACAGGTTACCCAGAGAAGCTGAGGTTGCCCCATCCATGGGACCAGGGATTCCAGGGCCAGGCTGGATGAGACTTTTAGCAGTATAGTGGGAGGTGTTCCTGCACATGGCAGAGGGGTTGGAACTAAGTAGTCCTTATGGTCTCTTCCAACACAAATAACAATATGACTCCACTACTCAGGGAAATAAAGCAAAACACAACATACCTCACGTTTTACGATTTTTCTAAAATAAGCAGCTGCATTTACTAAATATTCCTTAAGTATGTACAATTCTAATTAACTGACACTGTCTGGATTTTACTTTTGCTCACTTAGGCCTTCTTAGTGCTCTTTCGGCAACTAACTCTAGAGTGAGTATCTGGAACTAATACCCTGGCACATCTGGCTGCCAGCTGGCACAACTTTTTGGATGTCAGGTATCTTTTTAGATTGCTCTACTCTGTTGTTGAAAGCCTGTTTTGATCTATTTCCTGCATTTACTTAATTGGAAGAAGGCCATCATCCTTCCTGAAGAAAGAACTGAAGATGAAAGAGGGGTTCCTAAAACTGTAGAAAATGCTGAAAATAACGTCTGGAGAAATCTTTCAATATAGAACACTGGTCTTGGTTTAGAATTAGTGCATTCTGGTCATTACTTACCTGGCTAGAATTTATGTGTTGAACCTGAAGATGCTATAAACTCAGAGGAGCTGCCTGAGCCTTATAAGGTAAGAATGATTTTTTTTTTTTTTTTTTTAATGATCATGATAAATTGCAAAAATGTCTTGTAAGTGGTATGGAAATTATATATATATATATATATATAATGCTACAATGGCTAAATTTACAGCCACAAAATGTGCTGGATGAAGATTAAATAAGGTTAAAAGGATGCCCAGTAAATAATGAACAACAAGAATTTGAACCTCCCATTATGATATACAAGCAATAGAAGTGAAACCTGCAAGACAAAATTATTTCTGCTCTCTCAGCATAATTAAGGTCCCACTTCTGGGCAGGTGTACTGGTTGGTGACATTTCAGATGATGATCAAGGATTGAAAAAACAACAATTTAGTAAACATAACCCTTGAAGAAAGCATGCTGTAAAACATGGAAAAGAGAACCGAGCAAAGACAGTATTCCACAACACAGAAAATCTTCAGCAAATAAGAAGAGATTAATTTGTTCACTGTGCAGATGGAAGAAAATACAAGAAATAGTGGACTTACACTGATATAAATAGAGATTCTGACTTCAGAGTAGACAAAAGAAGAGCTGTCAGAAGTGATGAAGGTACAGCAGACTTCCTTGACTGTGATCTCATGAGGCCTGTTCCTACCCTATTTTCAGAAAAAATTAATGGAGTGTTTACTGTATTTTTAGGTGAGTGAAAAGCGTTAAAAAATAAGATTGGCTGTCTGCCTGACCTTACATAGTGTGAGGTTTGTATCAAAATTCTTCCAATCTACCATTCAACAAACTTCACCAAAGTGTTTAAGTGTTTTCCGAGGGTCAGACTTACATTCTTGCACAAGAACTTGACAAGTAAGGTAGGATCAATTTAGGGATGTAATTCCTACAAAGGCACCGTTTCATAATATATTTTCTGAGGAGAAAAAGCCAACCCTGAAGCTAACATAAAATGGTAGCACACAATGCTGTTTTAACTTCTTTTCCCACTCCTTACTGCAGTCTCTGCCTCCACATATTGGGAAAGGAAATGAAAACTGCAGCAAGTAAAGAAAATTACAGCCCTTTCTTAATTCCTCCTACACATGCATAAAAAGAGGGTGTGTGTGGGAGGAACATAAACATGCTAAATCCCTTACATTCCCCTTTGCTCCATACACTCCATCCAAAAATCAGAGTTCAAATGAAACATGAGAAGCTTTTACACAAATAGAGGAAATCTCAAGAAGTGTCAGAGATTGCTGTGGGAACAAAGACGGTGAGTTTAAAGGCCATCCTGTCTGCATTAGCTGTGTTAACATCCACAGATTAATTACAATACCTGCCCTGGACTTTAAGCACGTACATGCTAGTAAACTGTACCTATCTTTCAAACACACGAGTAGTTATAACGTATGCCGCTTAAAAATGCTGCACAGTTTCGTCACTATTTATGTGTGAAGGTGGGACATTACTGCGTTTGTTCACAGACATAACATACTGAACTGAAAGCACTGTGTAAAAATGACCAATCCAACCGACACTTGACAATAGATTTCATGTATGACCAATTTTCACATACTTGGTCTTTCATGTTGCCTAATTATCAGGTTTCTGAAATATTCCCTGCAATCACAACAGATACAGAAGTCATCCAGGAAAATAAGTCTGGACTGCAGTCCAGACATGGCAAAGTCAAACTCTAGCAAAGAACTCTGAGGTTGAGATGACCATCGAAATAAATTACTGGAAAAACAATGTTTTTTGTCAAGTTAATCTTCAACTTTTTATTATGAAATTGAGTACTGCATTATCACAGAATCGTAGGGGTTGGAAGGGACCTCAAGGTCCAAAGCAGGCTCCCTACACCCGGTTGCACAGGTAGGCGTCCAGGCGGGTCTTGAATATCTCCAGAGAAGGAGAATCCACAACCCCCCTGGGCAGCCTGTGCCAGTGCTCCGTCACCCTCACTGTAAAGAAGTTGTTGTGCACATTCATGCGGAACCTCCTGTGCTGCAGTTTCTGTCCGTTCCCCCTTGTCCTGTCTCCACACACTTCTGAAAAGAGTCTGGCCTTGCCACTTTGTCCCCCACACCTCAGATGTTTATAAACCTGGATCAGGTCCCCTCTCAGTCTACTTTTCTCAAGGCTAAACAGACCCAGTTCACTTAGCCTTTCTTCATAGGGGAGATCCTACATACCCTTCACCATCTTTGTGGCCCTCTACTGGACTCTTCCAAGATATCCCTGTCTTTTTTATACTGGGGAGCCCAGAACTGGACACAGTACTCCAGATGAGGTCTCACCAGGGCAGAGTAGAGGGGGGAGGATCACCTCCCTTGACCTGCTGGCCACGCTCTTTTTAATGCATCCCAGAATGCCACTGGCCCTCCCGGCCACAAGAGCACACTGCTGGCTCATGGTCAACCTGTTGTCCACCAGGACACCCAGATCCCTCTCTGCAGAGCTCCTCTCCAGCAGGTCATCCCCCAGCCTGTAAGTTATGCATACCAGATTGTACAAATCAACGATTTCTTTAATGGAGTTACCTTTTTAAATGTTAAATAAATTACATTTTCCCTTTCAGATTAATTTTTATCAGGTTTTTTTTTAAAGAAAATGTTCATTTTGGACTATGACTGCTGGAATAGAAATGTTTCTGACAGAAACTTGACTTTCCAGCCTGCGGGCGAAATATAAAATTGTTAAATTGGAATGGACCAGACAATAGGTGGTAAAACTAATCTGTGAAACTTCTGCTGATAGCAAAGATTTGTCCTGTGACATGTATTTAAAGTAACAGCATATGACAAGGTGTGTGTTACAGTGGTATTGCAAAGTTCATGAGCATTCTGCTGACTAAGTCTGAAGACCAAATACTTCTGGTACCCAATATCTGAGTTCTGTATTATAAATAAAATCAATATACTTCCTCAATGATGACTAAAACTCAGAAGTTTTGTAAGCTTCTTAATGTTCATTTAATCTCTCTTCTCTGCTCTCTCAAGTGTAACTGGTGGAACAATCCCTTTATCATTCATATCATTCATCTCTCAAGTGCATTGGCTGTTTGAATCTAAAATGGTCAAATTATTTTTGGAAGTTCATGGCAGTGTAACAAGATAGCTTACATCGGTGCTGCAGGGGAAAAGTCTGACAATTTTACTCCAAGCTACAGCAAATCTATCAAGAAATCTACGCTCACAATAAAATTGAATAAAAGTCAGCATGGTAATGAAAATATTTAAGCAAGGTCTTACATTTCATGTCAGGACACACTCATCCCTTCTCTCATTTTTCATTGCTATTTGCCTCAGTGTTATGACTCTATTCATCGTGTAAGACATAAAGGAATGAAACCATATTATTCCAACTTCCTAAAAGACTGAGACTGGGTTTAACCGTGGTCACATCAAATACTATCCCAAAACATGAACTAAATGGGAACTTGAAGTAAGTTCAGAAAGTTAACAAATCCCCATACTTACTGATTTTTAGTATGACAAAAGATTCCTGTAATGTGGAAAGTGGTGTGTGTTTCTGATTAAGGAGAGATCGATACAGGTTTCTCTAGCACAGAAGATATATCCATTTATAAAAATATCACCTTGGACCTAGAGCCAGGAGAGACATGCTACTAAATATGGGCTAAAATATGGGGCTAGAGATTTAAGTATGCTGGATTAATTTCAGATCTCTTTAGAAATATGAAGCTGCCAACTCTTGAGGAGTCAATCTTTTCCTCACTAAGGAAAATAGCAGACAGTTATAAAACTTGCAGCTACATATGCTGCTGCATATGTGAGACTGAGGTGCGTCACTGCAGCTCATAAAACCATTTACAATCCATTTCTTGGCATCTTGAAATATACTATGCAAATTCACTGCACAAATGTCAAAACACTCATTAGATGATGCAGTATTGAGCTGTTTTCACTACTCCTGGTTGCCCTCAAACACCAATTATTGTATGTTTTTACATTTTTATTATTTTTAAATGAAAATGAGTCTGCTAATATGCAGTACCATCGTAGCTGTGACTGCTTGAAGATACATCACAGCAAAGGGAATAATAATATCTTCTAGTTAAGTGTAACAGTTGGAAAGAAAAATATACAAAGTTTCAGGCACTGAAGCCCACTGTCCAATAACAACTTTTTCTAATGGTAACCACTGTTGTAATTAACAATATTTTACACAAAAGCCTTGCCTCAGCATTTCTGGAAATAACGTTAAGAAGCCATAACCTAGGCACTCATGAAGAAAGGCTGACAATTTGGTTTGTTAGGCAAAATACAAAAAAAAAAAAAAAAAAAACAAGCAAAAACACCACAAAATCACAACTGATTAGAAGACCACTGATTCTATATATTTGTGTCAAATTCATTAGCTGTCCCAAATCACTGCATTATTGTTCAACATGAAGAATTTTTCTTTGAGCAATGACTTCTTCTATAATATTCAGTATGAACTCGTATTCTATGTTATTAGAATCAGAAACTTTGTTATAGGGAGAAGGTTCTGCTTTGGTTTTCTCACGATGTTTTATGTAACTGAGTTTTAAGGAACAGTACTATGCAGTTGGTAAATTCAGCATTTTACTCCTCATTTCTGATGCACTTTTCCACCAGAAATAACTGACAGTCTGTTTCACCTACCACAGACCTTCACCATGATTTCTGGAAGCATTCTGAAGCAAAGTATGATTATTGTTCATCTTTGTCTTAGATGTGGCAGACAGTTCATGGAGAACGACTCAGAGCACCACAACCAATTGCTGTTTCTGGAACTGTTTACTCAACGCAGTTGAAAATTTTCTTCAGCTTTGGCTCGTTCTGCAGTTTCTGTCCTGAGCCATAAACACTGATCTTTGGGGGCTTCCAAAGCATGAGCAGCCTTAAAAAATCTGGGCAACGTGCCCAAAATTTTCAGCTTTGCTGAACTGTGGTAGAAGGTTAAGCATTTCACACAGTTTTGTTTCTCCCTTCCCCCAGCTTGTCTTGCACTTTTTAAAGGCCTCTGTCAAGAAAAGCAGTAACTTCATAACGGGATGGGTGGAACAGTTTTCCAGCTTTTTCAGTGATGATATTGTGGGGAATCTAAAACAAATGCTAATCTCAGTCTTTCTCCACTTAAAAGAAATAAGTGTATTTAACACATCTTGAAATGTCTTGTTATCATATGGTGTCAATTTTTTTTTTTATGGCCCACTAAAAGAAGTCCAAAATGAGCTTTATGCCATCTGAGAACTGAAGAGCAGGAAGTGAGCTGCTCGTGCTAAGGGGCTGGATTTGCAGATTTTACTTGTATGAAAAAATGTCTGTTTCCAAAAAGTACTAGTGCACACATCGTATGGTACAAGCATGTTTCCAGATAAGCATTCAAGTTAAAAAAAAAAAAAAAAAAAAAAGAAAAAAGAAAATTTGAGTAGACACAATAAAGCTTTTGGAAGTTAAAGTCCATCACTTAAAAACCTATAGAAAGAAAAAATAAAAAATGCAACCTAATGAAAATTACTATTTGAAAGCCCTGGGCCATATTTTCCTATTCATTTTTAAGATGAAAACAATAACATGCCTCCTTTCTAAAGTACTCCAAATGAAATTTTGCTTCAGAGAACCCTCGAGGTGTACACAGTGACTTTAAGTCCTATTGTGCTTTACAGACATTTTGCTAATCAGCCCATAACTGAGCAGATATGTTAGGAAAAAAGGCAGAGTAGTATGTAACCAAGTGTATTTTTTTTTGTTCTGTTCAAGTGTTACTTTTTTATGGCTGCACATTAGTACGCTCTCATATATGCACTCTGGTGTTTTTTGTGATGGAAAAAAAGCATCTCTAGTGAGAAGCCTTTTGCTAGGTCCTTCCCTTAAGGATCCTCTGTCAAGAGACATGAACAGTTGACTGTATTTTTTCAAGATACAGAGCTCCGGAATTAGACAAACATTAATTCACGTGGTCCCTTTATGTTCTACAAAGCTCAGCTAGCAAATTCCTAGATACATCTATGTTGAAATTTTGAATGAGAAAATTATGTACTCATCTTGCCTTGAAAACATATATAGAAAAGGGAAAAACTAGATGTGTTCTGTCAAAGTAAAGAAGGAAGCAAAACGTAAGGCCAGGAATGCATCTTTTCCATTTGGAAGAGGTTGTTTCCTTCTAATCTTTCAGACTTATCCGTAGCCTCTAGCAGAGCTAGGAACAGTTGCATTAGTAGGAATTCAATCTTCCTATTATTTTATTTTTTAAATGTAAGAATAAGTTGTAGCACTATCATTATGCAGATTGTAATCATCATCATTTTTAGCATAAGCTAGGATGGATGGGAATGCCCTACTGAGTACTGCTGCCAGAAAAAGCCCTGCATAAAGGAACAGATGCCTGCATTCTTACCAGGACATTCGTGGGACAACAGAGGGTGGTTAATAGGTGCTCACATATACAGGCCCACTGGCAAGCTGCTAGAGTAGGGAATCTGCTATAGAAGGAAGGTTGGACTAGATCTCCAGAGAGGTCCCTTCCAAACTCTACAATTCCGTGATTCTGTATGCCAGTGAAGCTGGAGCTCAGCCTGCCCCTTATCAACATCTCCAAATCCGCTGGCCAAGATTTGTGTACTCCCACTTCCTCAGTCTCATATCTTTTCACTCGCCCCTGCTGGCAGTTCTCAGTAAAACATAACATGTTCTTTTCTGGGCTGAGAGCCCAGTCAGCAGGTTAATATTTTTACCTCTGTGTGCAGCCCCTCTGAAGTCCCATATGGTATGTTTTTCAAATTGATGCCAAATATCAAACCATAGTGCTGAAAATTCCTCCAGAAATGTTTTTATTTCCTTCTTCATTTCTCATTCTCAGCTTTCCATAAAGCAAGGGCATGCTCTGTTGCTTTGACTCAAAGGGAAGATTTTCATTTATATCAGTAAGAGGACATACGATTGTATGTGGAACATTTACTGTGAACAGTTAGCTCTGAGTGGTAGAAGTTAGAGGCAGAAATATTTCTATTAAGTCGTTTAGTGGTGTAACAGCCTCCAGCTTTAATAGAGCTAAGTGATATTCCCTACTTCATGTATCTTCTTGTACAGTATCATTTCTAACACCACAATTATTTACATTCACACACAGTTTATCCCAGATTGCTAGTCTTTCAAATCATGTACAGCATAGTAGAGTAATTGTTTTGTGTTCCAGTTTCAACGCTAATATTCAATGCAAAAGCAGGGATCAGCACCTTATCCTCACTGGCAGCCCATGCAGAGTAGGTTATTCAGTTATTTGTCACAAAAAATGCTCCTGTCTTCCTCAGGCCAGTTCCTAAAACACCATGAAACGTATCTAAATACTCTGGAGATCAGCCATTCCTAATACTTTAGGAACTACTTACAGCTCAGACTCTGAAAACAATGATACAAAATGAATATATTATTTATAGCAACAGAGCCATATCGTAGTTATATAAAGCGTAATATAAAATGAACAATAAAATTGTGTGGTGCTCCCTCACTCCATCCCTTTTACTTTTAATAAACATTGGTATGTTTAATCTTAATATAGCTTTAGACTATACGGAAAATTCTGATATTGTCATTTCCTTGAGGCTTGCTTCTTCTGTTTCAGCAAAGAGAAAATGTTTGTAATAATGTAATAATCAAAAATTAAAGCTAGCGATTAAGGAATTAGAGCAAACAAATGCAAGTGCTTTAGAAGTATTTTTGGAGAGGTGGAAAAAGGGAATGAGTCACTTATGAGAGAGGCTGAAGTGCCATGTTATGCTGTTTCATAGCAAGTCTGATGCAAATGCAAAAAGTTGAGCATTTATGCTACTGAAAACCAGTCATTAAACAGTTATTAGAACTAAAATCTAACTAACTGTGTTATAGACAATTCATACCATTAGGTAAGCTAAGAAATTCATAACATGCATGAGGAAATACCCTGAATAGCACTATCTTAAGTATATTGCGCAAACACAACATTTGTACATTCCTGATGTCTCCACTAAAGCAGCAATAATTGCTTTGGCATAAACAAGGAGGACATTGGTTATTTTCACTAGAAGGGTTTGCCCTAAGCAGATTCTGTTCTGATCTGCATGCGTATGATCCTAGTGATGTCCAGTAAAACGAGTTAAGTACAAACACCACTTAAGTGCAGTAAATAAAGCATTTCGCAATACCATTGCTAACAAAGATCACGGTTACAATAGACAGCACAAGGAGGCAGAACTTGGGCAAATGCTGGATGCCAGAATGAAGTTTCCTGCTCAGGCCTGACCTGTGCTTGCTCGGTAGTGTTCTCTTTAACCCAACGGTTCCTAGGATGTCATGCATGTATTCCACGCAGTTGGTCAGGTGCAGAGATTAGGGAGAGTGCTACTCAAACCCTTACAGCTCTTGCTGGCATGGATGTCGGGGATGTCGGGGAAGCATTACACCATAGTATGTGTAACCATGACATGAATCTGAGCAAGGGGGATGTGTCAGCTTTATTCTCCCTGTCCATCCTATATTCAGACCAGCTTGATTGTACCTCTCACCTGATCTGCCATCAAAGATTCTTATTTTGACAAGTGAAAGACTTCTCTTGAAAATAAACTTAACCAGAGAAATAAGTAAAAGTCTAAGTTATCATTACACCTTCTTCTTTTTTGCTGTTATTATTTTAGGGGATGAGCCCAAATAGAATGAAGTCTTCTGACACACAGTTAAATATGCCTTTCATACAGACTGTCCAGTCAGATCAAAGCTACTAGGTCACCTATCCTCACCAGACAGCCCACAGGAATTATCACTATGTTAAAATTATAAGGATTCTACTCCTGCAGTTTCCAGGTTTCTCTTTTTCTCATGGTACTATCCTAATTTCAACATAATGGCAAAAGGAAAAGCAGCACAGATCAATTCTTCTTGGTTAGAGAAAACAACCAAATACCATAATTGTACAGAGATCTTCATCCAATTACTGTTTCAAAGTAAAAAAATAATTTTAAAACTCATAAAATAACCAACACAAAACACCAGATCAAATAAAGCAGATGATCCCCAATATATTCTGTATTTCATTTTGCAACGTATCCTGAAGGACATACAGCATAATATACTGCCTGTTTAATCACTTTGGCAGTCCGCCTATCTGGGTTCCACTTAAGAGGAAGCTTTGGAGATTACAATTTACTCATCTTTTCAGTTTTCTTTTTGTTTAACACTCCTTCTAGGAAGTGTTCTAGATCCCTTTTTAGGGATCCCCCTTTAGAGATAGAGAATATTTATCTTATATTCAATGATCTGAGTGAACATGTTGGAACAGGAAAAGGTTACTGACACACCTCCTTATAAACAGAAGAAAACTCGAATTTAAATGTAAAGAGTCTTTGTAAGTAACATTTCTTGATGGCTAGCATGATTTAATAGGAAAAGATGTGTTAACTCTAACAAGAAGAGCCTCTTTCTCCCGCTCTTCCCCACCTCTGAGGAGAAAAAGAAACAGATCTCACACACACACACACACACACACACAAAACCCACAAAGAAAACACACAAAAACTCCAACACACTTCATTCATCTTGCACTACAGGTAATTCTTAATGTACTTTTGTACTCTTTCAAGAAAAGATTATAACCTTACAGCCTGTTTTCTCTTTCTGTTCCAAATTAAACTATGAAGATTATCTGTGTGCAAGAGATATCTTCTTGGACTGATGTCAAAAAAATTAAAGATAAAACATTTATTTAAAAGCTGTTTTGGCTTGTTCTATGTGAACATACATTTCTTCAGTCAGTCTAGACCAATACAAGGCAAACACTTTTCAAGAGTCATCTGGCAAACTTTTTTTTGACACCAGAGGTTCAAAACCAGATTGCAGCATTCAGTATTCATCCACAAAGTGTGCTCCTGCCTTCTCTCATGACACTTCATTCTGGAATCAACACTACAAAAATGCTGAGCCTTTTCCTTCAAATTTCATTGCTTCTGTTAAGGGGACAATTAACTGGAACCATTACACAGCAAGGGGTGAGCTGATCTATTTTGACCTGACACAATCAGGTGCTGTATATCATAGTATTTTTCTTATTTCAATATGACTGTTCTGCATTCTGACACACGTTTGTCTTGGACATCTGCTATGTACATTCCTTCCTTATCCTAAGGGCAGGAACATACTTGCATGTGTCTAATATGAGTTGTCTCTAGGCCTTATCACAACATAAACAGCCCGTGAGGGCAGTGAACGCTGCTGAAATAAGTGTTCCTATAAGTCACAGCTCTCTCAGTGTTAATGTATCACTTCCATCTAATCAGTACTGTGATAGTACTTTTTAATAAGTAAAAGAAATCAGTTCTTCCAGTGTGAAGTCTCAAACCTCTGTCATTTACTTACAAGTTATATAATCTATTATAGAAATCTAGAAAATCAGCATCTAGAAATGCAAAGATTTTCTTGAAGATTATCCTGAATGCTGCAGACCATGAATAATTGCAGAGATAAAATTATCTTTAATAAATAATCAACTGTATTTTTCTGAGATTTTGAAATGTTTGCTCACCGTTATACAAAGATTACTAGCCTTTTACATACGACTATTAAAGGGCCTTAAAGCATTCAGTAATTGTGATAAAAACTCTAAAACCTGCAATAATAATTTTGGGAGTTTTACTTTGGTTTTTCCAGGTTAAAAGTTAGACATTTAAGTGGACTTAAGAAGCCTTATAACTTGTTTCCTCATTGTCTGTCTATGAAAACTTGGGATAACATTGCACACATATTTGCACAAACATACAAGCTTGGAAATCTGCCTATTGAACTGTGTTATTGCAAAGTAGAATGATAAAGTTGCATTGGTAAAGTAAAGCACTACTAGTCATTCTCTTCAGATTTTTTTAGGATTTCAAACCATAATCTTACTAGGAATTCTGCCTGGGAAAACTGAAGCTCCAAGTCAATGCTCTTAGTCACTGCTGACATTTTGTTCTCTCCGAGCTGAGGAGTGAATCCCCATTAGTATCGTTAAGGCTTTAAAAATCATTTTCTTTGTAAGTAGCTGGCCATAAGCTTTGCAGGAAAGTCAATCAACCTTCTATAACTGGCCGCCAAAATTAGTTGAAAGCCAGTGAAAACAAATACTTAAGGTTTTACTTTAACTAAAAGTCAGAACTAATGTCCTAAAGATGCAAGGCAGAATAACCAACATCCTCTCAAATTTTGTCCTTCACACGCAGGAAGGCTCTGCTGATCCTTCCTTAGAAGCAGCAGCACTCGAATCTGAGTCACCAACTCACTCAACTATTTTGAGTAATATTTAGAAGAAAAGTTAATGCTATAAATATAAGAAACTTACTGGAATTAAATTAGCAAGCAAGTTTTTAGATCTACTTGCACAGCTTAGTGACTATGTATAGCCTAGTAATCAGTGCAAAACTGGATATGCTACTGCAAGTATTTATTCTCAGAGCAACAAGCCAAAACTGACAGCCCTGGTTTTCTTGATGCCAATGAACCACACCAATGCCTATTGCTAGTATCAGGCAAAGAGTAGGTCAAGGGTTTTCCAGGTATTAGCTCATCAGGGGAAAGGCAAGAAAACCTTTCATGTTTCCAAACACCAGTTTCATACAGAAAGCAGCAACACGAGCTGCTTTCTCATGTCCATGGCAGAGAAAAACAAAACAAAGTAGGCTTCCCTCACCCCTGCAATATATATGCGCAATTTCTCTCTTGATATCAGACTAGATCAGGTACCTACAAATCAGTCAGACAGATCAGGAGCTGTCTTTGTAATCTCATAAACACAGTTCCCATTAAAAACAGATACGTTACCCTTAGAGCACTGAGCTACAAGCAAAAAAATTGTTTATGTTCACAGCCAAATCCAGTCTCCACACCAACCATGTAACAACTTCCTTATCTTTTGAATTTGAGCTGTTTTCCTTCTATTCCTTAATGCCATGACAGACCAGACCAGTTGTCAGAGTGATGAAAACAACGTGAAAATTAATCAGTCATGCACAGGACATCCAGTACTTAACTCTGGTTTTCTTTAGACATGCTTCCCTACCTCAGCTAACAAGTTCGAGTTCTTCAGCTTAGATTAAGATGCAGACTCTGACTTTCCTTTCTGACATAGAAAGATTAAACAGAGTTGTTCGAAGTTGGATTTATAACTTCTAGACTACAAATTGTTCAGTTACATGGCAAGACAACTAAGTGGAATGGCCATGGGACTCATTTGACAGTAAGGACTGTGAAATTCACAACTACACAGAAAAACAAAAAAGACTTATCTTAAACCACTTGCTATGAACAGGAGTCAAATCTCTTGTGCAGATGGATGACTGGACAATGCAGATACATGGGATTGGAAGAGGAATTCAAAATTACAGAGAATAACAAGACCAATCATTTCAAATCCTTTTAGTTCACCCAGAGCCCTCAAATCATGTTCCCCCTGTACAATTCTTTTTGTGGCTAGTGACCCATAAGACTACTTTTTCTTCAGCAGTGCTCATTTCCTATAACTGCACTGTCCTTGAATGGCTTCTCTCTGTCATCCACAAAGTTAAGGAAGGATTAAGCAGCACAACAAATATGAACTTGGCTATTGGCATCTTTTTCACCACCTGAAATGGTCTGGGCCATGAGTCAGAACTCCATTACAAACATACAAGGAAATAGAATCCCAGGATAATTTAGGCTTGAAGAGAAATTTAACAATCACCTAACAGGCTCCAAGCATCTCAGAGCAGGATCCACTTCAAAGCTATAACTTTGGGCAATGTTTCTTAAAGCGGTAAACTCAGACTACCTCCAAGGATGCAGATTCCACAACGTCTCAGGCAAGCGTTTCAGTATTTGACCACTTTCTCTGTGAAAGTATTTACACAGAATTTCTCCTAGAAATTCTTACTTTCATTACCATTGGTCTTTCACTGTGATCATCAAGAGCCTTGATTTGCCTTCTCTATACTCTCCTTTAGATAGTTGAAGATCCTCCCTTGACCCTACATTCTATAACACAATGTTTCTTCTAGAAATGAAGAAATCATCTTAAGTATTCAAAAGAGAAACATCAATACAGAGCTTAAATATTAAAGCTTATACAACTAACTAGCTTTTTTTTTTGTTGTTGTTGTTGATTATAAAGGATGGGAATTTTGACTGGATATCATACTATGGTAATAAAAGTATATACCATAGTATATGGGAAAGAGTAAACTGTTATACAGAGCATTAGGTTTGCTCACAGACATAGATTATATCAATTTGATGAAGTGACTGCACTCATTAACTTGGTTTATAGTAGGCATTCTCTTAGTATTATCTCAGTATTACATTCCTTACCTTGACAGAGCTTTGATGTTCATGTCTAGCCAGGTCAGATAAGAAATGATGCTACCTTATCTCAAAAATCACCATCTACTTTAAAGCCTTCTTTAATAAGCAGAATTTAAAAGCAGTTCATTTGGCTCTCATAAGTATTCTGCTACAGGAAAAAGAATGTGAGTTACACATAACCATAACAAGAGACAACAGCTGGAATATGTTTTACTAGAGATATAATCCAGCAAGAATACTTAAAGTACAGTGCTTGACCTAAGTAAGGGAGTGTCCTTGTAAAGGGAAAAGATTTAGCTCAAATGTTTGGGATAGGCAAACATTTCAAGTGTTCCATTAAGACTTCAAGACCTTCATCTCTTTGTCTAAGTTCAAAGTAAACTTCACTGAACTCACAGAAAGGGTTTCTTTGTTTTAAGAGGGAGTCTTCTGAGGAAATAAGACTCGATCAGGCATAAAGCAGGTAAATATAAGACAAGTTGTGGTGGAAATGTACTCTGTTGTACCTAAACACTAAATAGCCTATGCAAATGTCAACTTAAATGTATGTAAATATCTTCCATGAGACATAGGGGAAAGTTTCAGAATCCTGTTCGCATCAGAACTGTTGTTACTGTACAGTGTAGCAATAGGAGAGACACCCAGGAAACATCCTCTAATATAAGTTGATAACATCTAAGAATTTTGATACTTCTGACAGCTACAGAATTCACTCAATCTTCAATATATAACATACTCATCCAAAAAACTTGCCTGTTTCTAAGTAATCTAGAGTAAGATACTTCAATCTCATCTTTATATACTCGTAGCCTTTCTGATGCAGAAATGCTGGAAGAGATTTAACTTTCCTGACTGGCAGCAGCAATGAAAGAGACTTCCCAAATCACAGAATTATTGCTTATCTTTCACCAAACCTCATTATAAATCTACATAACGCCCATCTCCACCACTAAGAGCAAACTCTACTTTCAACTCAATATTTTATATGAGCATTAGGTATTTTGAAAATAATGTTAATTAAAAACAAAACAAATCAACCAAACAAACATAGCCAAAATCAACAACAGAGAACTTCATACTGTGTCTATTACAGTTTCTGGTGTGAACAAGGCTATCTGAACAGCTTTCCTTCTCTAGTCTTATTCAGATTTTTTAAATTTTATACTTTCAAAACAGATTCTCTTTTCTTTATTGCTTTAATTTCTAATGATTTCCATAAAATGCAACAGGGAAATAATAGCACAGTGTCATTCTTGCAATTATACAAGAGAAATATCAAACGTTCATATAAATATTATTCTTGATTATGTGATTGTGTCCAAGTTCTCTCATTTTTTCTAGGTCTCTAGATCAATTTCCACCTTTCCACTTGCACTGCTTCTCAAACACTCTTTGATCATCTTGTTCCTTATCTTTAACATATGTTTTTGTTGCAGTCATGGCTGAGACCCAAGAACTTGATATCCACTGAGCTACTACTTTCAAGCAATCACTTGCACAAATTGTCACCAGCATATGTCGTCTTCTCCTCTAGCTGAACCTGAGATCATCTGTCACAACCAAATCAATTAAACTTGAGCAGCTAAAACTAGAACTGATGGTTGGAAAGTCTAATATTCAGTTGTTGTTTTTTTTTGTTTATTCCATCATTGGAATTAAAACCTTATGACTTAAAAGGTCACCCGTAATTTATGATAGGACATGCAAACATTCACAGTCCCCAAGGGGTGGGGGAAACACACAGCATTTGTTTTGCTGTATCTGCATTCAGGTTGAATACTAACATTTCCACATCTGAAAGCCACATAAATACACATAAGTACATAAATTTGACATATTACACCCCCCCCCCCCCCCCTCACTCCAAAGTCTTGCTTTGCCTTTCAGCTAAAATAATTCATACTCAAACAGTACCTAACTTTAACTCAAGTATGAACTCTTAACGGGTATTTCAGACTTTCCTGTAATAATGAACTGGCACGTTAAAGCAGTCTTTTCATTTGGAAAGATGCTCCTTCCAATTTGTGCTCAGATCACTTATTGAAGTACTACATCAAAACATGATCTGTTAAAGTACGCGTGATCTTTCAGTTTTAACTGAGAAATCCACATACACACACACCTTGTTAACTTGCTGTTTTAAGTATTTTAATTATTGAAGCATGCACAACAATTTTAGCATTTATTGTTTAGTCAGGTTTTCTCTAAGACATGCAAGTCAGTCCCTTCCCAATTCCTCCCAAAGGAGAGCCTTAACATGAAAATACAGTTCTCTTCCAGGAAAAACAAAACAAAACAAAACCAAGGAGAGAATATATAAGATAATATTTATATATATTCTCTCCTTTCTCATTTATACACACACACACTTTTTAAATTGCAGCCTCAAACACATGAGTTTACACACATCTTTTGTAAAAATTAGAAATTATAGACTAGAAGTAACTACATGAGACTTGAAACATCCAGAGGGCCTACACAAAACATCCTTACAGCATTTTCTTCACAAATCGTTATATGTTTTGTCAGATATCTGTTGACTTATGGTAATAGGCAAACAAGCACCACCAGAAAAGAGCAGTCCATAAACTCTAAGGAAATATGCTGACATGTATGCAAAAATGGAACAAAGTAGAGAAGTGGGAAGCAGAACACACAGTCTTCCCTCCTCACACTCTTATCAATTATTAATCTACGGCATCTACAGAAGGGAAGATATGTGCTCACAAAATCACACAAGATATAATCCAACCTTCTCTAATTTATCTTCATGCTAATACTGAATGAATGCCAGAGTATGCTTAAAGGAAAGAAGATGATAAAGAATCCTCACTGAGGACTTCTTGTGGACACTTGAACTCAATTGATAGTTTTGGATATTCAAAGTATATTGCATGAAAACCCTTAATATGGCATGATTAAATATGTCAGTCAGTTTGAACAGGAAGTAAAATCTAGGTTTATCTGTTAGCAAGCAAATCTCATTCAAGTCAGGGCAGCTACCTTTAAGTAAAAAAAAAAAACAACAAAAAAAACCACAACAACAGTGTTTTACTTCTAAAGTTCACAACCACATTTTAGTAGAAAGACCTTGCACATTTTACTTCCAGCTCACATCCCCGGAAACAATGTATTTTCCAGACAGATGAAAACTTGCTTCCAGCTCAAGTAGTTTTATTCCACCCTCGGATTTATTTGTTAGTTCTCAACAACATGCTAACTTTATCCCCATCATCTTTTGTTAGCTCAAAAGACAGAGCTTCGTCCTCTGCACCAGTGAGCAGTTACATCCTAGCCCAATCCTTAAAGAGTTGAACTTTGGTAGGAGCCAAATTGAAAATACAATGATCAAATTCAGTCTGGGCCTATGTAGGTATAGAAAATCAGGAATATCCAAGGTAAATAACTGTCATCTGGCTGGTAGGCAAAGGATGTTTTAAGTTCTGTATTTCAGCCATATACTCATGAGGAAGGCTCAGAGCTTTCTTGTGTTTTTGCCCCCCCCCCCATAGAAATATTTACAGTGTTCCCTCATTTTCAGAGTCCTCTACACCTTGACAACTGAAGGGAAAAAACAACTGTTCTAGTAATTACAGTAAGTCAGTAGGTTTCTTCATAAGGAAGAAACAAACAGAAAAGATTAAAAAAATTCTGTGGGATCCAGAGATAAAAGTGAGTCTTAGGGACAGCAAATGGCAAACATCTTTTTAAAGGGCTTGTTTCCTAGCTCACTTCCTTTCATTCTTCACCCTGCAGAAAAGGAGAGCATCAAGTCTCCACTATCACCAGGCAGCTTGCCATAGGAGATGCATTCCCGCCATTCATGTCAGGGGTATCACGCTCTTTTCCTGTCTATCCCACTTACTCCTTTTCCTAGTGGTCTCCCAAAACCACTTATCAACATCACACAGCTATTTGGGTGGCCGTCTTATGAATCACGTTGGAGATTCAGGTGATCTGGCTTAAAAAAACATACATACCATTTCATTTATCCAATTCCCCATATACCTAACTTTAAAAGGAATTCTGTTCCCTGACCTGGTTCACAGCGCAGCCACAGTGACAGAACTGGCAGAATTATTTTCCCTACCTCCTCTCCTAGAACTTCATTTAAATTTCATTATTTCCAGTTCCAAATAACCTTGCATATCCAAAAAACCTCATCTTTTTCCTCGTTGCTCAGTCCTGCCAAATGGCAAGAAGCAAAACAACTTACTACCTTTATCTACAAGTCTTTCCTCACTAAGAACAGGGAAAAATCAACGTGCACAAAACCTACAACAAAAATAACTGCAAAATAGATCCCTCAAAGCACTCCATTCAAATCTAAAGACTCTCTAGAGCTTTACTTTCAGTGCAAAGTAGTGGAGCTCTAGTGCCAGCTAGAAAGATGTTTATTTTTGAGTTTTGAATAACGTGGGCAGGCACTTTATCATCTGACTGTAATTGCTGACTGAAAAGCATGCACGTTACTCCCCAAATGCACCTGTTTCTAGCAACAGTTGGTTATACACATACATTGGTATTGGGTACCTACGAATACTGCTGACAATATGTGGTGATTTGGTTTCAGGCCAGAATGTCAGGTATGCTGTGGATGAGACTTGGGTCATTTGAGCCTCTCTAGAGATATCAGGAGGCCAAGCCCACACCTGAGCTAGTCACCTTGATCCCCTTTGCAGTGAACAGACAGAACAGGCACAGTTCAGTTCGTCCCAAGGAAGATATCCGCTAATAAACTTCATCTGTTTGTAGAGCTCACACCGATAACTTCAAAGGATGGACACAGACAGACAAGAAAGAACATGAAGCTAGGTCATTAATCTCCATATTCAGAGTACAAGTGACCATGAGCTGATCTTAGATGAGCAAGTACCACCATCAAGATCTCTGGAATCCTCCAAGCATCCAAATATTAATCTATCTCACTGCACTCACTCTCATCTCTCCTTTCTGATTTTTTTTTCCAATTATTTTCTCCCCTTTCTTCCCCATTTCCCCCAAAGACTCAAAAATTGGTACCAGAAGCTACATCAATGACTTTTTAAGAGCACACAGCATTCCACGATCATGCTCTCTCAACAAAAGCTTACTGATATTCATGAAATATTAAGCATACATTTAGGCTTAAAAAGAAAAAAACAAACAACAGTTTGTATAGCTGAAACTTTTTTTGCCTGGTCTAGAACAACTTAAGGACTTCATATTCTACCGTGAGACCCAGAAACTGTTTTATTCCTTCTCTGGCAATGGTGTTCACACTGCAATACAACAGATGGATAGTTGTCCTTCTATTGCTTCTCTTTCCCACTTTTTGCCCTTTCTGAACTCTCTTTTGAAGATGGCTTGTCAACATCCTGCTTGCCTGGACCACTGATCTTGCCCCAGGATGTGCACTCCATTTCCCCATTATTCAGATTTCTCATTTTCTAGCCATTTCCTCTCCAGTATTCCCATAACAACTCATTTTTGCCTTTGGCCTTACACTGACTCCTCTCCTTTGAGTACTTCTTTATTTTTCTTCCCTTCTTCTCTGGCTGTGTTTTCTTTTTTCCATTTCAAGCCAGAGGGCAAATGAGCAGTGACCTCTGTAGCTGGCACCAGGACCTCTCCTGTGGCTAGAGGAGCCAGCTCCTGTGCAAGAGGCAGCCAAGTCTCCTCCCCAAGGGAGAATATTCACCTCCCCACACAGCAGCAGTGCTCTCCACTGAGACGCTGAAACAAGTTAAAATTAGATATTGATTAATCCGATGTTTTTCCTCTTCTGTTTGAATCTATGCCTTTTTGTGTGAAGTGTTAGTTTCTCTCACGAGAACAAAATTGTTCTTTCTCCACATTTTTACTCCTAAAGTACAAACAATGTTTAGAACAATACCATAAAAATTACAGTTTCTTTGATTAAATACACTGAACAATAAATCTGAGTTTTTCATTCACATTAAGTGCCTAAGTTGCAGCAGAGATGTACCAGAGAAGCCACAATAGTAAAGCCTATCTATTAGTTTATTGCATATCTTGCAGAAAATATCTGCACTGCTTTAATTAACTGTATGTTTGAAAATTTATTTTCCTGCTTTTCAGCTAGGTTGCCCTTGTGCTGTTTACAACCCCAGGAAGGGCTCGAAGCTCCCTAAATAATCTATCACATTGCAAAAGTTTCCTTTCTCATTAAGATTAGAGATAAAAATTGAAGGTGGTGATGTGTGTAGCTTGTACCCAAACCCATCTGTGAAATAGTTGTCATAATCCTGCATTTACTCCGTTGCCCTACAAAGCCATATGATACTGCCCTACACCAAGTTGCACAGTGTACTTTTTAGGAGTTACTTGCATCTGAGCCCCTCCTGCTGTGTTTACTGGCCCTGGCAGGGCCTCAGTACATGTCCCAGGCAACAATGACCATTACCCCACACAATGAATTATTACAAAGATTCGTAAGTTGACTGTGTTTCCAAGACTGCTGATGCAAGAAAAGCATTCACCAATATGTTAGTTGAGGTGTTGGTCATTCTGAGTCCATATCAAGCACAGGAAGATGCTGATTCTGTTGTGGTCTGCGCTGCCTTCAAATAACTTTGATTTAAATAGAAAATTAAGACAACTGTATTTCAAGGCCTCTGGCTCTCCCCAGGTTTGCTGTTGTTTTTTAACACGTGGCAGGATCTTTTGTTTTGAGGTTAATTTTGTCTTTACCAGGCAAACACAGGTCACAGTGACATGCGGCGTTAGAGCCAGCCAGCTTCACGTGAACAGTTCTATGAATTATCTGAGTTACTCCATCCCTGATTTGTCCCTTGCTCTGCAGTGTCATAATCTAACTGATTAGGACACAATAAATTCAGCTGTTACCAGGAAAACAATTACAAGGATTTTGCATGGCAGATGATTTTTGAGAATAGATTTTATCTGATAAACGTGTCAGCTCAATCCCTGTAAAAGAGAGTGATGAATGGCATGTCTGCAGCGCACGGTGCTGGCTTTCTGTCACAAGAACGTCACAGTTCCCTTTGCTGGCATTGTGATAAGCCTGCCTATGTTTAGTAGCTTTTGCCATCAGTCTGTATATCAGAGCGACCAAAGCTGCTATTTGACACATCGAGTGTCCTGTCAGCATAAAATGCATTTAATTGGCCTTACATACACTGTTAATGTTAGAGCCACACGTGAATAAGAGGATATGTCTGGGAATTGGTGTGGCGGGAGGTGAAAAAGAAATAAAATACCCTAAACTAAACAGTGAATTGGATTGAAGAAGCTCATACACAGATCGCACTGTAGTACTTTAAAAATGAGAAATTGAGTCTATGCTTTTGCTGATGTTGTTATAGAGTCCTGTGGGATTTATAGTTTCCGAGTTGTGGAAAATGAAGTTTATCAGAACTGAGAACCATGGAAACCAAGCTTAAAAGACAAAACAAGATAGACACTAGTTTTCTCTACATAAAAGCTGTCCTAGAAAAAATCAGAAAAATTCTGCACTGTTAGGCAAAGAATTGCAAAGAAGTTATGTGAAACAAAAGCACCCTAAGATGTTTGATGAAACGTTTTCTTTAAAGCTGCTAACTCTGGCATAAGGGCATAGCTGGGGTATGACCTGAAGGTTCAGTGTGATTTGCACTCTGAAGTGCTCATTCCTCTGGAACTGTCAGCTATTGACGTCTTATTACCAAGGTCAATACCTCAAAACAAAACAACTTACCACACACCTTCCACCCCTAAAACAACCACAGCAATATGAACAAAGATTTAAGATAAAAAGGGGAGCTGCAGTTCTCCCCTGCTGGTTAGATGTGAAGTGCTATCAGAAAATTTTAAAAGAATTACTAACTCTGGTTAGTAAATTCCATTTGAATCAAGTAAAGTTTTCCAAATGAATTAATCAATTCCAATGAAAATCTATTTTTGATTATCAAAATGAATTTTGACAGTGCCTTATTTTGATGTTCACAGAACGTAGTTTTTTTTCATTTTGAAATAAAATGAATTTTTGCAGAAGTTTGAAAGCATCAAGTGACCCAAATCCTTCTTTCTCCAGATTCTGGTTCCAGAACATTAAAAAACCTCTATCTCCATCACAATTCAGGCCTTAAAGCAAAAATGCAAACTGCAGGGGATTTTTTGTTTGGTTGCTTTTTTTCTTTTTGCTTAAGAAAAATGATTTCTTGCCAACTGTAATCTGTGGTAATTTAGAAGTGTGGGGAAATAAGAGAGGGACCTATGAACTTGAGAATTTCTCCTTAGAGAAATGATAAACAAAGAACAATAACCAGAGGGATAACAAAAAACGAGCAATATAATATTCCCCTCTATGCTTCAAAAAACAAAACGAACTACAAAACATTAAACATGGTGACAGATGATGCTGATTGCTGCTTGCATACTCTTAGTACTGAGGTTTTGCATTTGTAATATGCACAACAAATTAAAAAATACTGCTCAGAGCTAACTGAAGTTTTATAACTGAAGTTGCCTAAGGAGTAACACAAGTATGCCCAACCTGTGGCCCAGCGGTGCTGGCAATGCGTCCTTTCCCCTCCTCTTGCTGTAAAGACCCAAGACCCAAGCTGCTGGCATGCTACTAACACCAGTCCACTGAAAACTGGGCACGGGGAGGGCAGTGCTGTGTAGTGCTGACTCAAGTGATAGCAAATAATTGCATGCATTTTGAAACACTGGCTGAACACCAAGCTCTGGAAAGTGAAGAAAATGCAGCCATGCTTTCCACTTAGATACAGGAATTTGGCAATAGAACATAGAAACCAGGTCCCCTGCAATGAACAGAGATTCTGGAGGTGTTCAAGAGACATTTAGATATTGTATTGAGAGACATAGTTTAATGGGAAATATTAGTAATAGATGAACAGTTGAACTGGATGATCTTGGAGGTCTTTTCCAGCACTGGTAATTCTATGATTCTAATGACATCCACAGCTCAATCAAGCTGCTCAGAGTCCCCTCCAGCCTGACCTTGGACGTCTCCAGGGACGGGGCTTCTACTACACATCTGGGCAACCTGCTCCAGTACCTCACAATCCTCAGTGTGAAAGACCTCTTCCTTATGTCCAAACTAGATCTCCTCTCTTTACGCTCGAAACCATCTTCCCTTGTCCCATTGCCATGAACTCTGCTGAAAGAGTCTGCCCCTGTCTTTCTTACAGCCCCTCTGTAGATACTGAAAGGCTGCTCTCAGGTCTACCTGGATCCGTCTCCAGCCTGAAGAGCCCCAGTCCTCTCCGACTTTCCTCACAGGGGAGGTGTTCCAAGACTTGGATAATTTTTGAGTTCCTCCTCTGAATGTACTTCAACATGTCCATGTCTCTCCTGTACTGAGAACTCCACATCTGAACGCAGTGCTCCAGGCGAGGCCTCACCAGCGCAGAGCAGAGGGGCAGGATCACCTCCCTCAGCCTGCTGGCCACGCTTCTTGTGATGAAGCCCAGGACATGGTTGTCTCTCTAGGCCACGAAAACACATTGCTGGCTCACATCTAGCCTGACATTCATCAGTACCACCAGGTCCTTTTCATCAGGGCTGTGCTCAATACTTCCATCTCCCAGCTTGTACTGAGGGGTTGCAACCTCACGCTTGGCTTTGTTGAACCTCACGAGGTTCTCCTGTGGCCAGTGCTCAAGCCTGCCTAGGTCTCTCTGGTTGGTATCCTGTCCCTTAGACATGTCAACTGCACCTCACAGCTTGAAGTTTCAAGACTCACAAAAAAAAAATAAAAAAAAAAAAATCATTGATTTATGTTTGCAAAACCATTTCCATCTGATATAAATACATGACTCGTGGATTTCCAAATAGAATGCACAGAGCTTAATTAGATATTCAACTAAAAAAATCTGATCATGTCTCTTTACCAGACTTTCATAATCTCTATCTTAGCAGAGAAAAACATCCTTCATTTCACAATCACACCTTATTCATGTCATTGTTTTTTTGCAGTACACACATTCTGAACAATTATAGACAAGCATGAACTACGGGAAGAGTAAAATTTCATCAAAAATCTCTAACGAACAACTTGAGACCTCATTAAGAATTGCAACCACTGCCATCAAACCAGACCAGTATGTAAGTTTCACAAAAGAAAGATAAAATATTCCACTAGTTTTAAATTCTTCTTCTTCTTCCCTCTCTTTTTAAAAAATGTTTTAAGAAAACTATTTTAAATTAAATCTTTTTTTTACTTATATTTTAACTATATTGTATATTTTGCAAGAGCAGCTCAGAAAGTAATGCCTCCTATTTTACTATGTTGTTCCTTAACATCAGAGGCAGATATTGGTGGTATGGCAGTGGAGATTGAATCTTCCCACCAATATCCCATTACATGTTGTTGCTGTACGACAGGTGGCAGCAGAAGGGCAGTCTGAGAAAATGGTGTCTGATATGGAAGAATGTATGAAGCAAAGGTGTGCCACTCACTGAATTCCTCCATGCAGAAAAAATGGCACCCGCTGACCTTCACCAATGTGTGCTGAAAGTTTCTGGAGACAAACAGTGGATGTGAGCACAGTGAAGCAGTGGGTGGTGTGTTTCAGCAGCAGTGACAGCAGGTCACCTTCGCTAGTGCAGATTGTTACGAACACAGCATCAAGGCTCTTGTTCATCACTAGTGAAAATGCATAGCTAATTGTGGTGACTACGTGGAAAAATACTGTTTTGTAGCTGACAGTTTGTTCAATCAAGTAGTGTTATTGTGCCCTCAGTATCTGCTGTAGTTTCCACGAAAATAATAGGATGCTCCAAAAGTAATGCCTCCTATGTACACATGACCAAAGACAATTTCTATTCATTAAATGCGACCAAGGCAAGCCAAAATGTTGGACACCCGTGGAGCACATTATAGCCAAATAATGCTATTTTTCATAGATGGTTTACCTTCCTATTATTAACAGTCCCAGATCTCACAGCCTTTCCTCATAAGAGATACTCCAGGTCCGTACAGCCATCTTCATTGCCCTCTGCTGGACTCTCCCTATCAATTCCCAGTCTTTCATGAACTGAGGTGCCCAGAACTAGACACCCTACTCCAGATGTGGCCTCACCAGGGCAGAGTAGAGCAGGAGCATCACTACCTCAGCCTGCTGGCTGCACTCTTTTTGATGTAGTCCAGGACACCTCTGGCCTCCTTGGACACATGGGCACATCGCTGACTTGTGGCCAATCTATTCTCCATCAGGACATGCAGGTCTGTCTCCACAGAACACTTCTCCATCAGGGCAGCCCCTTAACCTGAGGCATTCAGTTTAGTCTTTCCCAGGTGCAGGGAAAGACTAAAGAGAACTTATGAGGTTAAACTTAGTCATGTTGAACCTCATAATGCCCACTCAACTCTCCAACCTGCCCAGGACTCACTGAACAGCATACACTTGTGATGTATCAGTCACTCCTCCCAGGTTTCTGTCATCAACAAACTTACTGAAGGCACACTCCATCCCACCAAAGTTTTGGACCAAAGTTTTATCACTCGTAGAAACTATGAGGATAGAGAGAGGTAGGTTTGAAACATATGAACACTGTGTCTGTAAAGTCCATTTTTTACCAACTTCAATTCTATTTGACAACTTCCCTCCTGCTCCAACCAGTATGTTTTTCTACACAAATATTTCCACTAAGGTTTTATAAGAAATCAACAGCTCTGCATTCTGACACTTGGGAATTTGCTGAGTTCTTTAGCAAAAAAATAAACAAAAAACAAAAAACCCATCAATGTGGCTGCATGACAACTACACTGAGTGCTGATCTGTTTCTTCTTTGACTGAAGATTTTTTTTTATTTCTTACCAGTCAAATGGAATAGGATTACAGCTTTACCTGTTTGGCTTACAAACAGTCTACCTTACCAATTGCCATCATCTCTTTAATATCAGTGCAAGTGAAATCTCTTTCTTAAATCAGCACTGGATATTTCTCTTAAACAAGAATGAAGAGTAAGTCCTTCTAAGTAACATATTTTTCCTCTGAAAATGATAAATCTAGACTTTGTTTCTTTTCCTTTTTTTTTTTTCCTTTTCTCAATCTGTTTCTTCCACATCCCCAAACCAACAAGCTGAGTTTTCCCTATGGGCAATTGATGGTTTTAAGTGGACTGTTCAGCAGCTGTGCCCTGCTGCCTGCCCTATTGATTGGTTTCTCACATGGCTCTTAATAGGTTTATTGATATTTTGGATTCATTTTGTTCCAATTTTTGTCAATCTTCACATTTTCACAGTCAGGTTCCCTTTTGCTTGAGGAATGGATGCAATTAGTCCAGCTCTTAAAAGCCTTTTTTTGTTTTGTTGTTTTTTACTAATAGCTTAGCCACCAGCCTTATCAACACAGACTCTTTTCTAATTCTTCTGTTTCTTTGTGTGTGTTTATATTTAGAAAAAGAGCTCCAATCAGGTAAGCTCACATGTTAAAGGCAAGATTTGTGAATTACCTAATGGATTCTGAATGTAAGCAGCTTGGTAGCAACTGCTCTCTTAACTAGTTATGTGTTTGGTTTTCTTCTTTGTTTGTTTGTGTTCAGAAGAACACTTATCTTGCTTATATGATAATACCAGGTGCCTGCATCAGTCTGAAGAATGTGGAGCACATTGCCAATCTTGGCTGTACTATCCTACCGCAACCACTGTATAGTTTGGATTTGACACCTTCTGACTTCCATCTGTTCAGGCTGATGAAAGACAGACTGTGTGGGTAATATTCTCCTAGCAACCACACCATCATAGCAGCTTTGAAACTGTGGGTCATCTCCGCTGATGCACATTTTCACCAGCAGAGCAAGCACCACTGACAGAAATGCACAGCTAGTAGTGGTGACTATGCTGAAAATAGGGTTTTGTAGCTGAGAATTTGCTCGACCAAATACTGTCATTGTGCTCTTAGTATCTGTTGCTGTTTCCAAGGAAATAAACAGGAGGCATTACTTTTGGAGCAACCTAGATACACTTGCCTTTGTACCCAGTGACATGGGAGGAGTTAATACAAGAATGCCTCTTAGAGTAGGCCGCAACTAAAACCAGAAACTGACTAGTAGCAAATCTTTTCCTATGTGTTCCCATTTCCAAATCTTAACAGCTTTTACAAATACAGCATTTACAATTAGCAATAAATGTTCATGTCCAAAAATGCCAATCATATTCTTTTTACTAGCACCCCCCATTCTTCTCAGAGAGCTTTTGATTTGCTTTTAAGGTAAATGTGAAGTAAATCCCCCAGCACAGGCACTACTCAACACCTTGCACAATGCAAGCCAAACTCTTCGGCCTTTTGTTTGTAAAGCAAAATTAAAATATGCCTGAAAACACAGTATTTCTTCTGGTGTTTCAGAGTTGAGGATGCTAATAGTATTTTTTTTTTTAATAGGTATCAGAAAATTGGTCTATTTACGTGTTAAGTTTATACATTAAAATTCTTCAACTTCTAGCTGAGTTGGAACCAAGATCGCATCTGCCTTTTGTTTACACAGCAGGAGGATAAATGAAGGGTTCTTGTCTGGCTGAGGATTACAGAAATAACAGAAAGACCTCATAAAAACAGATAGCATTCTGCCTCATACTTGCAGCTCTGCAAACCTGAAGTTTGGCAGGCGCACGTTGTGGTTAAAGCTTCCTTATTTGGGAGAAAAAAAATGTTCAAGTTGAAAGAGAAGCAGCGTTCTGTAAAAAGACTTCAGATAAGCTAAATTAGGCATGTATTAACAGGGAAAGAACTAAAGTGATGCTTTACTAACCGCTATTTCCAACAGAAGTGTTTGGACACTTTTAGACATCTAGCATACCTGAACACAGAGTGCCCAGACTTTCTCCTGCCCTGATGCCTGGAGTGTTAGGTCTGCACAAGGAGGGACCCTCCCACTCCACCTCATCTGCAGCTTTTCTCTTACAAGCCAGAAAGGAGGCAGCTGCATTTTCCTGAGAGACTCAATGCCCCCAAATACTCCTGAAGTGCAAATCAACAAGACCCATCGCTCAACTTGTGTCAAGTTGGAAAAATACCTGTCATTTCATAAAGCCTAGTCCTCAGAAGAGTCATGGATTAAAAAGGGCTTCCAGAAGTCTCCTGGGCTGACTCTGACATGAGGCAAGATGGGTTATGCCCATGACATTCCTGTCTGACAGCTGCTTAACCTGTTCTCCTAACAGCCTGCATCTCAGACACTAAAACCCAAACTCAAGTGGAAAGCAGAGATAAAGATATGCTTATTAAAAACAAACCTGCAGCTATCGGGAGAATCCCTGAATCAAGGAAGCTTGAAAGAGAAAGCATATATTTGAGAACCTCGTGTTGTGGTCAAGAGGACCCACAACGATGCCAACACCTTGCATTCTTGGATGCATGGCAAACATACTGTATCTAAGCAGTATAGGCCTTAACTGCAGGTAAGAAGAATTGTGACCGAGTAGCTGCGCAGACTACATGTATACTGAGGAAATAAGAAATTTACTACAGCTTCTTCTTCTTACTTCTGCCTGTTTTTTATTCCCTGCTTTCTCACCTATATGGATTGTTTGAGGGCTTAGTTTCAGGATATATAAATGGTGTAGAGCATTTGAGATGCCAGTTTCATACATGAAACTACATCATCCCAGAAACAGTCTAAGAGCAATAATGCCATGCAACAATTATACAGTGTTTCTTCTTTTTTTTTTTTTTTTTGTTCTCATTAAGAAGCAAGAACAGATTCTTCTGCTCTGTCCAAGGCTGTGGCAAATCATTTATCTTTGCGTAGCACACATTTGACATGAGTACAAAATAAGCCACAAAAGCTAGCTAGAAAAATAATGCATGAAGAGAAAGTTTCTGCACTCAGAAAGTGGAATACAATTTAAGCTGGTACTTTCCTAACTAAAAATTTCAAGAGTCACAGCACAAACTTTTTACTTAGATGGAATTGATAACAGGAGAAGAATCAACTGCAATACCTGCAGAAGAGAATTCTACATGAATTCTGTTTTGATGTCTCTGTTAGAAGTTTATCTTCAGTTCTATGATCTCTATTAAGTGTCCTGACCGACTTTCAAAAGTTCTGCTAAAAAACATTTAAAAACCAGACTCAATAATACAGGAAACACGACACTGAAAAAAGAGTGAAACATGATATAACTGAGTTTGGAATAATTTTGTATTCCCACTTGTTCATAGCATAATTTTTGAACTTGAACCATTTCTCATATTAATGCTACTTGGTATACTGATGAATTGTTACGTGGACATTTGTATATAAGTGACATTTGTAGTGATATTGAAGAAAGTCTCAAGAAAAAATCCTATCCTAGCTCACTCCCCTTTCTCCCTCAACAAACAAAGCAAAACAGAAGAAAAACGCTAAAATAAATCCCTAAGACAAGACTGTGGCTTCAGGTCACACTCGTTAAGCACATGAAATACATTTTAAATGCATGTCATTAGCATAAGGACAGCTTGTAGCCTTGTTGGATCAAAGACAACAAAGAATTCAGCAGGTATCCAAATCCTAAACTATATTGTATGCATATATCACTATTATCACACAAGGATTGACTATGTCTCTAGGGATGGACTTGAGGAAGAAAAATCATCTGGTATCTTCAGGAGATACAGAGAAGCTGGAAAAAGTCAGCAAAACTCTGGAAAATCACTGAAGATGGGAGCCTGGGTAAAACAGACACAGGGTTCTTGAAGTAGTTTATTTATGTACATTTGTCTGCAGGGACCAGTTTGTACACAAACAAAGCTTGACCAGAAGTGACTTCAGGCCTGGCTGCTTTTTATATGCACACAGAATTCAAGAGAGCTAAAGTATCATTATTTTTTTTAATTATTATTTTTTAAAGAGCAAAAGATCTTCTGAAAAGGCAAGTACTTGATGGGAAGTTCATTTTGGAGCCCCTAGTCCTTTCAGTTCAACTGTACGTGCTGAAGTAACTGGTAGAGAGAAGCAGCAGTTCAGTCCGTCCCTCAATTCCAGTTAGCTAGACCTGTGGTTTTTGTTATGCAAGAAAACTAAGCGCTATTGCAGCATCAAAAGAGAAGTTTGGAACAGATTTTAAGTGTTTCTACTGCAGCTAATGTTTTTTCTCATCAAACAGGAACGCTTGTTTCTTAAACGCACAGAAGCAAACAGATGTACACGAGTGCTTATAGGCAAGTCGAAGGAGAAAAAATTACATCATTCCCTAATTGTTTTCAAAACCACAAGTTATCCTTTGTAAACAGATGTGATTCTGAATGCCTTCATAAGGTCGAAGTTCAGCTGTGTACTCTTTAGTTCATAATCTGAAAACTTGAGATCAAACAGTATTTAGAATGATAGAAGCAAGAGCCTAGAAAGAAAACTATGGATTACAACTCACGATAAAGGATATAGTAATGCATGAAATGGAAGAGTCCATCATGCATGCATTTCTGGAGAACCTGGAAGCAATTATGAAAGCTGAAGAGCTGTGGCTTTAACAAATGTGAAAATTATTACATATCAAGGATATCCAAATCCATGATTTAAGGATATTAAGTAAACCACTCATTTGATTACAACTGCTCTTCACAAAAGCTTGTCAAGAATATTTGAGAAAAGCAAATGTAAAAACTGAAAATTGCATGCCTTACTAATAAACAAATGAAATAGCAGAGGTCTGGAGAGGCTCCTAGCATGGAGTTGCATCATTTTCTTTAATGTTTGACTAAACTTCAGATGGACCACAGTCCATTTGAGTGCAGAATGTTCTTTGTATAATATTAGCAAGTCAATAGTGGGCTCTAAATAAAAGGAAAGGGTTCATCATTAGCCATCCCTTCTGTTCCTCTCTTTTCATTACAACAAAAGGCTGTTTCAATTAGAGCCATGCAGATTCTCTGTACTGAGTTTGGTTCCAAGTGTTTTATACAATGCCAGCATCTCTGGGGATTAGCTTCTCTGCAGGCCAAGGCTCTCCCACTGGTGGGACTGCAGCTTGTTTGGGTCATGCTGTGCTTGCCATTACGCCCTCTGGCTCGTTCTTGAGTATGCGTCCTCAGTGATGAGCCTGATCTGATTTCTTTGCAGTGAGTTGGCTCTGTAGCCTACATCCCTTTAAGACTGAACCCCAAGGTTATCGTAATACAGCAGAAATGCATCCCGTTGGCAGCTCTATTTTGGACTTGTGAGGGGACCCTGCAATTTGAGCACGTATCTAGTATTCCATGGTTAACCTCATCCTTCTGCCTCCCACCTCCCATTTTTCAGACATCTTAAACACAGAAGACCCAAATGCAATTGTCACCCTTCAAATGCTTCATAATAAAAAAAGCTAAAGGGAACTTAACTCTTCCTTTCTTATAGACAGATTGACAAAAAGGTATCAAGCCTGTCTGGAGAAGCCTATTTAATCCACCAAAGCTCTGCATACTTAATTACCTCATACAGTACAGACAAACCAGCTAACTCAAGCATAAAATGGATTGGTAGGGGCATATACAGTAGAAGCAAAAACTACATGAGATTCAAAATCATGACTGTGCAGTGTTAGTAGACATCTTCACTCTTGGGATTAATTAAAAACACTTTGTCTTGGCCCCTAGATATGACACCAAAAATCCACTGCATTTTCTAATAGCCATATATAAAATACTGTCCATGAATTGATTTGATGCTAGTGTCATCTGCAATTAAGTGCAGTATTCTACAGCTGGCTAGCAAAAAGTAAGACCCAAGCTAAGTAACATATACCTGTAAACTGCTTATTTCTGGAACAACAGAAGTAGTCATTCCATTCATTGTTGCGTAAATACAATAAAAATGGCTGATGAAAATCCACAAGGCAACAAGCTTTATCAAGGAGGTCACAACAAGTACGTAGGCATCACCAACTCCTGTTCAAAGTCTCGAGTACTGCACACACACTTAGACAGTAGCTTCAAAGAATCCACTACTCTGACATGACTACGTTGGTTTGTAAATTTCACTTTATGAATTATCATGATGTTTATTAGTATACACCAAGCTTTGACAATCGGGTTGATGCAGATACAAGAGCTAACATTGTTTGTGTTCCTGTATATATTTTTCACTAAACACCAAACCTCTGCTTTCCCTCATTGGAGTATTTAGCAAAATTTATACCTAGGATCAAAGCTCAAACAAAAGCATTTTAAACTATGTTTTGTTTTATTGAAACTGTTGAGATGATTTTCTATTTTCCTCTTACTATGGAAAATTAGCAAGCCCTAAGTCTTTCAGTCTTAAAAGCTTCCTCTGACCTTTGCCTGAGGAGGTCCAATGTTATTTTCATTATACATGGGCAATTTTTAGGCACATCACTCATCTCCATAAATGGTGTCTCCTACTTGCCCTTTGCAAGTCTCTTTGCAAACAATGATTTCCCCTGCCACATGCATTCCACAGAAAGATGCTGGCAGCATCTCTGATGAAAAAGCCAGACCTAATTAAGGTGAAGAGCTGGACTCGTGCCATGCCTAGGTCAGCAGCTGAAGCATGCCACGCTTGAGAGCGTGGAGATGATGGAGAAGTAGAATCCACTTTTGACCATCTCCACAGACTCAGCCTGTCATCTGCAAGGCCTGCTTCCCCCTTAAGAATGAAACTCTGCTAGATACACCATGGTTATTAATCCAGAATAGCTAACACACTAACTTAAGATCCTACCTAGAGGACCTTGTTTTTTACTCTTCAGAAGAAAAGCCTAGCTGCAGAAAACTGCTAAAATAATTTTTGCTGCTCCAAGGTGAAGCCAAAAGCAAGAAAATAGTATATTTTACAGTTATTCATGTCCCAATGCCACTTCCTTAGCATTTACATTATGATCTTGATTAGAGTATCATGCAATATTTTTCTGCAATATGTCCATTTCAGAGAGTGACTGATGCACACAGTGACAATAAGACAGTAAGGGCAGGTCTGGATCTTGAATTCCTCATCTTTCAAAGGTTGAATTTGCAAGCTAAACAGTATTATGCAAAAATAAAAAAATAAAATAAAAGAAGAAAAACAGCAACACAATGCCACTAGTCTACAGTTTGTAATATCATTCCATTAGTGTTGTCCAAGTAAGGCAAAAAAAAGTCCACGCTAGAGAAAGCACAACATTATGTAAATACTGTACATAACTCAAAAGCTATTGACATGAACTCAGAGAGCTCAGTCATAAGATCATATGTCTAGTATATGCTACTGTACTTCATATAGTTTAATACCTTATTCCTGTTTAGGAGCTCAGGACTGGTGACAAATAAACCAATTTATCCCAGGCCACACAGGATTACTGTTGCAAAGCTGCACATTGAATCCAACACACAATATCTTATTCTCTACCCATATGTTATTTTTAACAAACTGCGTGTAGTTTTTCGTAAAATAGACTTCAATAAAAATAACAATAATTCTGAAAGAAACTTCACAATGCAAAGCCCTTGAAAAGACTTCCACATTATCTACAGAATTCTGGATATAGTTGCACTATTTGTCGTTGAGGGTTATCGTGCTCAGCTAAGCAGGCAAATACACCATTAGCAACATTACCATTATAACTGTCATCTAAAATATAATGACCTTGCAACTCAAATTCCTAGTTCTGCAAAACGATATGCATCCAAAATTCAGGTTCACTTTGCTCTCCAAGAATCAAATTGTTAAATAAACTCCTTTGTAATGTCTTCTAAATATAAATCCAATAGAACATCTTCCTCTCTGTTCCAGTGCATGCAAGAACCATTATAGATAAGCCTATGCTTTCTGCAGGAGTAACCTGGAGATTCATGCAGCTTTCCTCTGGTTAAGGTGCCATTTTCTCCCCAAACCCACATTACTTAAAGAAAGGAATGGTGATGCCTACAGATTAACAGCAAGGGTTATCTTTGTTAAGATGCTTGCAAAAATCACAAGGTTTCTACATCACATATAGATATGAATGCATGCCAGTTTATTATTCTTGCTTGCTCTCTGTTTGCAGCAGAAGTAGGCTGTAAGTTGGACCTAACGATAAATTGCGATGGAGGTGTTGGACAGGCCCCAGCCACCCTCCTTCTGCTTAAAGCAGTAGTCTGCTCTATCCAGAGCTAACAGAGACAAAGGGATGGATTGCAGTGTGTGCATGCACACACGGAAGAAAGAAATTATTAGTTGTTTTTTTTTTAAATAAAATTATTCTAATGAAGAAGGAACAACGTAACTGCAAACTCTAAAAACCTAAGCTGCAGGCACTTTAAGACATACACAGAAACACATTAATACACAAAAACTTATTTCTATTCCAGCAAAACAATGCAAGCAAAGCTATGAAATAGATACAGTAAAATTTAAAGAAAAGCAGTGATTAAAGCACAGAGGGAAATTATGTCTGAGTTTTGCAACTGCTAGTATATTCTGTAGAAACCAAAGAGAGCTGAACTGAAAGAAAAATGAACAATTAAAAAAAAAAGGATTATTAATTTGCTTCATCCTGACTTTTCTCATTAAAATTCATACTCCTCCGTTCTAAAGACAACACCTCTGGTAAGTTACCAAGGCTTTTCCTTTAAAGGAGCAAAGACGTCTGTGAAAGAGCAGTCCTCCTTACACCAAAGACCTAATTGAAAGCATATGGCATGACCTGAAGCAAAATGTTAATTAAAACCACTCTACATTTATTTTCCAAGCAAAGTTCTTTTGTTTGACTTTTATAGATTAATTTGACACACTCTATTCCCTTGCCTGGAAAGTTCTAGGGTTTTTTGTTTATACTGTACAAAGCATGAAATTATTGTACTTTTTGCTTAGTTCTTTGTAACTGCATGAAACTGAGTAACATTCAGACATTTGTAATGTGATAAAGGCCAGAACTAACATATGAAAAACATATGGGTATTTCTACTTGCCTGCACTAAAAGAAACATACTGAGTAAACATGGAAACCACTATTCCAGTGGCTAACTGACATTTTCTCCTCAAAGGCCCTGTACTCTTGATTAGACAGTACATATAGGTGTTTCTGATGGCAAGTCAGAAGCTAAAGAACTAATTGTATAAATTAGTTGAAATTAGTACCAATTGAAACGTTCCTCTACTTCTAACATATGAGAAAGGCAGCTTTATCTTCCAAGGCTTTAGAGAAAACCCACTCCAAATTCAGAGTACTAAAAGTACAACTCTTAGGCCACACAGACTTTTTCCTCTTCTTTTTAATCAAAAATCAAGAATCCGTAAGGACATCATATCCTAACAGTCACTGAAAATCAAACCTATTCTCATCACATATTCTTTCAAATTCTCATGTTTAAACAGAAGATTACCAACATATGACGTACAGAATACTATCCCTTTCCTTTTTTGTCCTCCAGAAAGATTTCCTTGTATCTGATTTCAAAAGCACTCAAAAATCAGCAATAAAACTAACCAAGATACATTAACTCCAAACATTCCTACCCTCTGGAGGGCAACAGATGTTGAAACTTGAACAGACCATTTTTACTTTTAGTAAAACTTCGCTACTTCACCTTGTTTAACACACTGCCCACCAAAAGAAACAAAGACTGGCAATATCAAGAGCTTGAAAAGTAAACTCGAATTATGTATGGTAGTATGGTAAAGTAACAATGAAAAAAACCACAGGAATCCTCCACACAAAATAGCTATTCACACCACACAGACTTAGAAAACATCAAGATATTTCTAACCATGCATTACATACCATTGAGAACAATCCGTCAGCTGTAGAACCAACACTGCACCAAACCATTTTCCTTCCTTTGGAGAGGAAAAAAAAGGCTTCTCCTACACTGCACCTTGAGCACAGGTGGTAGGAATGCACCTCTGATGCAAAGGCACCAGGTGACAGGGAGAGTGTAGGAGGCCAGAGGAGAATGTGGTATCTGCTGAAATATCTCTGTAGTGGAGACAGAGGGTTGGGGAAAGATCATGAGACTGCCATCTAGGAAAATCTTTGCTCAGAAGGCAATACTGAAATACTGCAATTTGAACCAATACAAGGCTGAAGGTGACAGATTCCTGAATCACATCATTATCAGTGACAAGACGTGGTGTCACTACTACAACTCAGAGTCAAAACTGCAGTTCATGGAGTGGTGTCGTGAATTCCCCATCAAAGAAAAAGTTCAAGACATAGCTCTCAGCAGGCACAGTGATGCACAATGTCTTTTATGATAGGTAAGGAGTGATCCTCCTGCATTTCCTGAAACCCAGACAAACCATCAGCTCAGACTGCAATACTGTGACACTGACTAAGCTGAAGGGTCAAACTTCCAGAGTCAGACCAGAGAAGAAGACAACTTTCTTGCACTGTTCACAACAATGCCAGGCTACGTACCAGTTTAAAGACTGTGGAGAACATTGCCAGTCTGGTCTGGACTGTCCCCCCACATCCACTGTGTTGTCCAGATTTGGCACTTTCTGATTTCCATCTGTTAAGGCTGAGGAAAGATGAACTGCATGGGCATGCACTGCTGTAAAAAAATTCATAGCTACTGGTGGTGACTGTGTTGAAAAATACAATTTTGAAATTGAGAATTTGCTTTATTACGCATTCTTATTGTGCTCTTTGTGTCTGCTGTAGTTTCCATGGAAAAAGCAGGAGGCATTGTTTTTGGAGCAGTCCACATGCAAGCTCAGTTCTTTGTCAGCCTGCCACATTCTTTGTAAGAAAAAGGGAGCTGGAGAGACAATATTCTAGTGTTGTTTTACAGTTGATCTCTTTCTCATTCCACTACTCCAAGAAGTGAAACATGAGAAAGGAAGAAATAAAAGTAAGATGCTATCACAAAAATGTGGAATAAATACAAATTACTTCTTAAACTGTAAGTATGTTTTTAAATTACGGCAGTCTCTTCACAAAACAAATCTGCGAATTGTGCAATTTCATCCATAATTAATGTGCAACTAATCATTTCTAAACAATACACAAATGTCCTGTTCCCAGCCTTTGAAATGGCTGGAAAAACTCTAATATTTTCAGAAAAAATCTTACCTTATAAAGTTAAAAAGTTAAAGTACCTTTTGGCATGTGAACTGAGACAGCACTACTTAAGGAAATATATATGGAAGAATATCTGCTACTATAAACAAGTAACCCAACCAAGTGTTCAACACGGAGAAGACAGACCAAACAGGAAGATAACAGCAAACACCTCTCCTGGAAGATCTTAAAATATCTGTCAAATATCTCAATAGAGCTTTCTGCAGCTCTGGAGACTAGAATTCCTCTTCCTAAAACTCCTGATCTGGATAAAAGTGATGCCATCTGTGACATCTTAGAATATATGAATAGCCATTGTATTTCATATCAAGAGTATACCTTGCAGAGTATAATCTTGCAACTTCCAACCAGGAGCTCAGGGCATTTTCTGAGCTTGTTTTTTCCTTCATTTTCTTTCCTTCTTGCACCAAATCCTACATTCAGAAAATTTCCAAATTCTGATGTTTCCTCCTTCAATATCCTCCATGCTTGTACATAAAACTTGATGGACACCATGATCGTCCAGTTTCACTGATGCAAAATCCCCTTGCCTTCCTTTCATAACAACTGTGATGCTTGTTCCAGTGCAACTAAAATAGAGCCACAAAGACACTAGGAAGGAGAACAGATTAACAAGAGCCACAGGTAGATGTTGAGGTCAAACAGCAGGAGAACTCCTGTTCAGCCCAGACACCCTGGGCTTCAGCGTATGGCTGGTGCAGATTGAGCCTTCAGAAGCCACTGCTGCCAAACTCCTGTAGAGACTGTATAATAGAAAATTTTCAGAGGCTTGTGATACAGCCAAATTTAAACAGATTTCTGACCCCAGGCTCTCAATCAGATGACTCTAAGATTTTTTCCAACCATTGGCTAAACAATATGTTGTGCCTTAACCTTGTTCTTTGAATACTGGAACCATCCCAAAGTAATCAGCCTAAGGCTGGTGCTAGTTATTGAGAACTCGGGTCCAAATTTTGCAATTTTGCAAGTTGAAAAAGGTCTCCTGAAGGAATGTGTTAGGCAGCTTTAATGACAGGCAGCTTTGCTAGCTTCACCCATAACAACTTCTATCAATAATAAGAATCTTATCTTTTGTTTTGTTAGACAAGGACCATCTTGTTTTGTGTTGTGTTGTGTGACACTGCAGATGGTCTATGCAGGCACTTCTAGATTAACTACAATCCAAGATTTCAGCACAAATCTTTTCTGAGCTAGACTAAAACAAAACCTAGGTTTGTTTTAAGTGCATTTTTAACCAAGGCTTCTTGGCTGCAGCAGTTCCCGAATGCTGTTAGGATGGTATAGTACAACAGTATTTGCTTCTCTCTGATTTCCATAAGGAATTACCAACAGAAGAAATTTTAAGCATTGCAAAAAGTACAGAAAGTATTTTGTTTAGGTTTCTTTTCTCTCTATGTAACAGATCCAAGGACAGTGAAACATTTCTCTTCGACACTTAGAATTACAGCTACCATGTCCCTCTTTCTCCTCAGAGCAACATACATTGACTTCCCTTCATTTTAATGTAGTTGGCTGACACAATTCAAATTTAATTACTCTTTCTGCACAATAAGCTCCAGTCTTGTGAGCAAATATGTCTTGCTTTCAAGTTTGGCTAGACAGCAGCAGAGTAATAAAGACCTTTCAACCCCTGGTGCAGCCTGTAGCTTTTGAATCTTTTCCTAAATGACAAAAACAGACTCTTCTATCACAGAACTTTCTCATAACATCATTATTAAATAGACACCTAATCCCTAAAAACCTATGAGCCTAATCAACCGGCTGCCAATTATAATGACTTCTGCTGTCAGAACAGCATGATGTGAAACCCCAGCAAGTAAACAGCAATGTTGATGGTGGCTTTCAAATTAAGGTTTACTAGGCAAGGATGTGAATTGTCACAGACATTCTAAGTACACTGTAGTTTCTCTCCCACTAAGATTTTTCTATCTCTGAATGGTTGTAGTAATCTAATCTGTATAATTAGCGGATACAAATAACCAGACAGCGAATTCTGACAGGGTAATTTGTGCTGTACATATACACACCTTGTACTATGCACCACATCCCTGCACAGATTCTGATTAACACAGTGGTATTTAAGATGAAAATTCTTTTAATTTTCATTTCTCATGCTGTGAATTTCTATACTGTGATTTGTCTTTGGGTAACTCTCCACCACTGAGCAAACAACAGAGCTTAGCAGTATGGAGGAGTATTGTTCCATACACTTCAAAAATAATCAGACCTTTTCAGAGGAAGGAGAGGCAAAGACAAGGGATATCTCAGTCGGACATATTTTCAGCTGCGAGGATATGATTAAATGATTCTCATCATAAGCTGCTAATGCACAAGCACTGAACACTTTCTCTTAGGAAAGCACAAAAGAAGCTGAAGGTTTCTCAGGGAAGAGGCTAAAAGCAGCATTTGACAGATACGCTCAGTCTGCAAGAGTTGGAAAGAAGCATAAAGAACAATTTGGATCCTGTGAAACCAGAACCTTAGCAATTCTTCTCCTTCCAAGAGCTTTAATCACGAACTTCAGAAGCTGTTCAGCTCTTTCTTGCTAAATCAAGAGGAGTGTATCAGAAAGATAACAGATATGTGCCAGCTGCAATATCTTTCAGTGACGGCTACAGCTCATCATCACATCTCAAATAATACAGATTTTGAGTTAAAGTAAAAAGAAGATGTGATGGTAGAAGGAAAAAAAAACAAACAAGATTTTAAGGATAAATAAATTAAAAACAAAATACATTAGGAGTAATAGAATTGGTAAAAAAAATTTAAAGTTAGCAAGATAAAAAATAGCAACTACTGCATTTTAACTTCATTGTGGAGGATGCTGCCCAGTTTTGAGCTGAATACTTTTTATCCATCCTATTTATTTCTTAAGGAAGTGAATTTTGCATCTGTGCTTCCAGGCAGCAGAGCAATAGGATTTCTCTGCACAGGCTGGGTAAATGATGTCTTGCTCAAGGCCTGTTGCATCAGTGAAGGGCGCTGATACTAGCACCGGTTAGTTCAGCTTTCACATACCACAAAGCTTTTGACAGAATCATATCTAACACGGAAAAAACCCAAATCCTTACTGAGACTCTGCTGAGGAAGTAGTAGACACCAGGGATGCCGCTGTTACAACATGCTTACAAAGGTAGATAATCCACTGTTATTTAATGAGTGTTATCACGTAAAGGGGATATCCCTCCCATCACCTTGTCAAGCTGAGTGAAGGCAAACTCCAGTGTATTCCTTCCCCCAGGGACAAAGTGGTTTTGAATCATTCAAAGTTGTACAGACACCGTAACAATGCACCATGCACACCAGATGAAATCAGCCAAAGCTGTCCTCCTGGATGCTGGTGAAGGCCCCAGCTCCCAGCCCTTGAAGCTCCCAATCAGACCCAGTCCCAGACCATGGTTATATTTAAAAACAAACAATTCCAAAGTGTATCTCCAACATTTTCATGACGACTGTAAATACCACTTTGGCCAGTCTCACTGCTTCTTTTCTCAATAGAAAGACATCTAACAGTTCATTTTACACAGATTATTCCCAAAGACATGACAGTGATCAATGCTATCCTGGTGTCAGCTTTCCCTGCAGCTCTTTTCATAATGATACTGTCTTTCCTAGTGACAGTGGTAAACAACTTTAAAGGAAAAATACACTTCTTATAGAACACCTTATCTACCTTAGGTTTTAATCTTCCACAGCAGAAGACTGACAGTTTGTGTGGGTATGATTACAGAGTGCCACCATAGGTATGAAAGCAAAATGACTCTAAAACAATTTTCTAAAAGAAAAAAAAAGAAGGAAAAAAAAAAAAAAAAGGAATCCAGTTTAGAAGAGGTTTGGAGAGCTGCTATTAGTGATCTTTGCTTCAGTTACATACATGTACTGGGCTGAAACTTTCGGCTTGAAGTTAAGTTAGTGATACGTGTGGATGGGAAACATCGTTGAGAATTCCAGCCAGGCAGTATTCATGCTGTTTTCAGTTCCCAGTGAGGTGTGACTTTACTGGATTGTGTTGGAAAGAGCAAATTCATCTCCCTTAATAATAGTTTTGTCTATAAATAGCTATGTGATTAACCATTTAGTTTGATTTTAGGTTGGGTTTAACACCATGGTCTCAGAGATGCTAGTGTATTTAATCTCTCTCTAATTTCATGCAAAAGAGGAAAATGATCATGTTCTATATATTTTTACGATTAAATAATCTGAAAGCTAAGGCTCAGTAATTTTTAGATTCCAGAGTTTTTATCTGTTGGTTCCATCTTGTAAAACCCTAGTCCTAAAAATGATGTTCTCTAGATTTTAGAGATGCCTTTGTCTTGCTAAACTGAGCGATAAAACCTAAAGACACATAAGCAACATAAATCCTACCAATCAACCAAGCACTTTTTTTTTTTTTTTTGTATAATACGTACTTGGGTTCCTTTCTCATTTTTGTAATTTTAGCAACTCTGATAACAGGATAACTGCTGATAAGGGTATGATTTGCACTGCCAAGAACAACTGCAGAGCTATACTCAGAAGTAGAAACACCAATTAAACTTCACATGTTACCACATAGACAAAACAAAGAAAGTGCAAGAAAGGTTAGCTTCTCTGTATGCTTATCTAATTTCTTTCAAATTAAGGTATTTTTGAATATACGTGCCCTGGAAAATAATCTCAATAAACTTCTCAAAAGAATTTGGAAAATCATATTAAAATTCTCTGCAAATACATGCTGATCCTAATTAATTATCCTAACAAATTACTATGAACTGAATGAAGCTGTTTCAATTCTAAATGAGAATGCGTACACTGTAGTTGAATATCATTTCATTAATCTTCCTTATCTCAGCTCATTTTCTTGAGCTTTCATTTAAGAAACACATTTTATTTAAAAAGTTGTATAAAATAAAGCAATTGATTTTTTGAGTGAACTGATTTCTGAATAAAATATTTTCAAGTAATGTACCCGAAATCAAAGCACACTCAAAGCTGTGCTTGAATTTTCCTGTATACCTCAGGTGGTTTTAGTTAATGTGCTATTTGTTGATGTGTAAAACGTTAAATTGTTCTGTTTACCAGGGAAAAAAAACTCCAAAAACAACAACAAAAAAAGGACATTCTATTGTGTATTTGCAAATGTCAAATTTCAAAATCATGCACACACATTTCTGCAGCTCAGCTTGTTTTTCATTTCCATCCGAGGACAATGAAACAATCCTAGTTCAAGATTTATAACATCAGCTGCGTGCGTTACGAAAGCACAGAAGTGTCATTTGGGTACATGAAGCTTATAGCTTTGCCTCACTCTAGCTTCAAAACAGCTGAGCATACTTGGCTTAATTTTTTCTGAAAATTGGGCATCGTAGCAGAGACCATGCAGAGTTGGACAAAAACTTATCTCAGAAACTTAAGAGTAGATACTTCACTTGGAATGAGTAAGTTAAAAAGACTTTACTGTTCACAACAAGCTGGTAAAGCAGCTAGATTTTAATAAAAAATTTCAAAGGCAAAAATCACATGAAAATAAAATTTCTTAGACCACGACCCCATCATCTGGAAGTATTTACGTTACACCAGCTTCTCCAGCCTCTCCTTTTTACATCAGAGCAGTAACAAACCATTTTGGCATGTATAAAATCTTTATAAAAGGTAAGTTCCATTGTCAAGGGGCAATACAACTGGGCAATTCCTTATTCAAGTTCTCTGGACCAGTAACAGTACTGAAATGAACTGGACTAAAATACCTTTGGGCACTGAAATCCCTGCAGACTGATCATAGTGAACCCTACACATTTCTATCAGGAAAAGGCACAGGGCAAAGATACAGATGTGTACAATCTCCCTGAATACAAGATCTTACATAGCATTATTAGGACAGAACAAAGCATTATTAAACCTTTGATTCTCCAAAACAATTTGCTAATGTGGAGTAATGCTGACATCTGCATCTATGCATATGTCCACTGGAGTCATCAAACACCCTAGTTCTGTCTTAAAGAACACTGTACCACAGGATGAGATCCTGCTATGAACACAGATTGCATATGGAGGGATGATAATCATACCTTCACTAATACAGTCTTGAAATAGTTGGAAGAACTGACTGTTCTGTATAGTAAAGTACAGTGTAAAATCTATACGTACATTGCATAAGATCAGCAGCTGTGTGACTGCCTTCTCCAAAAGGCAGCAGGGAAAGCTGTTATTTTTAATAGAGATACCCTGTCCCACACCCTGTTGCTAAGATGTTTAAATGCTTACATAAAGCCAGATGTAAGACTGAAGAGTCACATAATCAGTCATCAAAGAATATTGGATTTATTACCTCTACAGCATTATAAGATTGTAATAAAATCCTTTAAAACTTTATCAAAACTTGAGTACACGCTGCAAGAATAAAATGTTACTGGAATATGGAAGCCTTTAGAGAGCACCTGCAGGATCCATTATCTTATAGCAGAATAGATGCTTGTTTTAAGACACGACATCTGAATGTGAAAGAAGCATTTACTGCATTCTCTCATTTGCCAATGTGTAGTTTCACAAAGTATAATCTTCTGAGCTTTATTAGATTGGATATTCATGAAGATCCGTAACCTTCAGCATTCATACCCAATCCTAGAAATACTTTCTGAATTATTCCTACAACACCTTTGTTCCTGCACTGAATTCTGCTTTCTTCCACATCGAGGTACCATGGCTGAAGAGCAAGATTATCTGACATTAGTAAAGAACCAATTTCCAGTCAATACCTAAAATCATACAACTAAAGGAAGAACTATCATAGCCAAAGAGCAACGAGAAAGGGTGGCAGAAATAGAGCCACATAGGTTAGTGCAGGAGTGTGGACCATGAGGTAGGAAGAAAACAAAAAGTACAAGGTGTCCAGGTTCATGTGAATTGAAACAGGACTAAAAGGAAAAAAAGATAAAGCACGGACATCTGTCATAGAAGTGGGCACTATTCTACATTCTGTTATCCAATTAATACAGTGAATCAGTGCAAAATCCCTGAAGAATATACAAGCCAGTTCTGGCTTATGGTCCTTTCCATTTTTGTTAATGGTAACAAAGTACACGGCAATTGAACATTGACGTTTTTGTTGTGTAAAACAGTTGTTTTTTGAAATACTTTCACACAAGAGAGCAGCAAATGTCATACAGCAAAGTCATTCATGCATGCAGGTTTCTATCCTGTCAATAGCTTAAACCACTATGGATTTCCAGCATTCTGTTGGAACTATTTACATAATGATGTCTACCAACTTTTGATTTATTAGCTATCACCAGCTAAATAAGAGGCAATCAGATCTGTGTTGTATTGCTTAGATTAGATGCAAACCACACAGAGTTATTATTTACTTATTAAATGATTTTTACAGTCAGGTTTCTTATAGAAATATTTGTTACTAATGAATTCCAAATTCATTTTCCACAATAATCCACTGAACTTAATTGTTATTTGTTCCATGAGCATTCCTGCCAGTAAGCATCTAGACAATTTTGGAAAAGTAAATGAAGAGAAAAGTAAGTGCAGACACAGCTAACCACCCCTGGTTCTTCAGAGAGTTATTCAGAAACACTTTCCTGTAAGCAGAGCTGCCAACTCTCACATACCTATCAAGACTTATAAAATTCCTCCAACAAACACTACAGCTCTTGAAAAGAAATGCATACCTAGGAATATCCACTTTCATTTACAGTGAAAGTTTCTAATCAATTTCAGCAAGCTGAAGTTCAAAACTTAATGTCAATTAACAATAAAATAAACACCTGCTGAAGTCAAGCCAAACTAATGATTTGACTAAGGAGGGTTAAGATGTTATTCTCCAAAGACATGACAACTGTGAATCAGCTAGTCACACATAAATAAACAGGTAAACCAAAAGAATACAGGCACGGCTTAAAACCAGCTGCAGTACCAGCTAAAAAAACGTTGATTTTCAAAAGTCATGAGTGGTAAATTGAAACATACAAGATAAGGAAAAATAAAGGAATAAGATGTATGAAATAAATGAACTGCATGGGTTTATAAGAACAAAGATACTGTTATCAACTTAGATGTTCAGGTCAGTGCAAATCAGTTATCCTCAGTAACGGGCACACATAGCAAAAATACTCAAATATTCTATGGGTTAGCTGTTAGACACTCTTCACCTAAGAAATAATTAACTCAATATAGGAAACACAGATGTGTTTTTACTCTGTATAAGCCAGGCCTGCTATTGCTTAGAATTATTTCCTTTTTCCTTCCCTCTTCCATTGTCTAGGTTCTGTAGTTCATATTGGTTTTGAACTTGTCCCAGATCTACTTGCACTTTATAGAAGACTAATAAACATCAGGGTCAATATTTGCTGTGTTATTTGGATTCAGTTCCTATCTTAGACAACAAATTCAGAATCATAAACACTGTGTAAAATTTTTGTGTCCTCTCTTTATTTTTGTAACGAAAATATCTCCATTCTTGCCAGGTAAGATTGCTGCATGACTGATCCCCTGTGAGCCCACATCAGCACACTAGCTTCCAGGACATGAATGAACGTTACCTACACATGTAGGTACCATTCATGTAAAACTTCTGAGATCTTCAAAGTATGAAACACATTTCTGAACACTTTGGCTCAGATTCCAGTCCTCAGAAAGGTGCAGATTGTCTCCCGGGTTTTAAATTCTTCTGTGGTGAACACTTGCCATTCCAAGCTGAAAGAGTTCCTGCCAATTTCAGTTTATCTGTAGCCTGGAGGCAGAACAATATTCTAGAATGAAAATTTCAGAAGTGACATGAATCCATTAGCTAAGAAAGATTGGGCTGTGGTGTTTTATTTGTACTATATGAAAGTGCTACACATAGGCAAATTTAGACTTCTGGATTGCCCCTAGAAGTGGCAAAAATATTCATCTAAATACTCAGTGGGGACGTTTCTCGGTTTTTCCACAAATAAATGGTGTTAGCGAAGTGTTTTTCACTATGAAAAGGACGATAATTTTAGCATAGAAAATCATTCAGTGACTTCGGGCTTTGAGAAAGCATTAATCTCCAACAACTGATCTGTTTGCTCCAAAATCAGGAAAAACATCAATCCACCTTTTTAAATATGACATTTCAAGCAAAAATAAATAAATAAATGTGATTATTATCAGGGTATTCAATTAAGTTCAAAAATGAGATATATCTCATGAGGTATCCAAAATCAGATCAAGGTTAGGGTTGGATTCAAGTTAATCTATCAATTGAGAAACTAAATAAAAAGCTAGGTACTTGAATAAACACTAATAAAGAACAGAATTGCTTGGCATATGATGCTACATTATTCCACTGTAGAAAAAAACAGTGGCTTGATGTAATGCCACAAAGTCTTGACCAAAAAGGAATAGTCTGAAAGTAAGAATCCATATATTTATCGAACAGATAAAACTATCAATGTAAATACAGCTGAATGTCATCTCAAACAAATAGAATAACTCAAGGCTTGTTCCACAGAACTGGTTGTTGTTTTTTTTTTTTGTTTGGTTGGTTGTCTTTATTTATTTATTTATTTTTTTACAGATTCTTATTACTCAAAAACACATGGTCTTACATCTGAGCACATACAGGCCAGACAAATTCCCAATAGTGTCTGCTGGAAACTCAACAAATTGCTTTTTACTACGCCACTTTTTTTTGTTTTTTTTTCATTACCTTATTCCACATTCCTTAAACAGTGATCTCTTATCTGTAATAACTGACGCTGCAGTTTGTAGAGCAGCAGAACTATAAGGTCTGATCCCAATTAGACAACTTTAGCAAGCTACATGTGCTTTAAAAGCACTTCAAATAACCCATCTTCAGAAAGTCAAAAATTCAAAAAAGATAAAGTTGAATGCTATTTGTAGGTGTTGTTTATTACAATCAGCGCCTAAGATGTAATTTATCTTTTCAGTTTAGTGTCTGAAATGGAAAAGGTATAAATTGGTAAAAAACTGTGGACATGAAAAGCATTTACAAGAAGCCTCAAATAGTTATGAAGCTTCTTTTTAAATTTTACAGTAAACCTCTTACCACAATAAGAGGACTACTAAAAGAGCTTTATGAGAAATTCTAAAAAATTACCACTATTCTATTGTCTTCTGCAGTACTACCAGCAAGAATGAGGAACTAGAACTTATCAGTTCATTTTTATTACGATATGGATTTTTCACAACAGGTCTGTAACATCACTATTTTTATCTTCAGTTGCTCCAGTGATCTCAAAAATATTCGAAGAGAGATTCAGACGTGATGGATATTTGTTTGCTTTAAACATTATTTTTCAAAAATGAACTTGGCCCACATTCTTTGAAGAATTAATGGAAAATACCAGATATCTTTACAGATCTGGCCTTTACTTCTTTCAGAATCTCAGTCTCCTTGAGATTCAGGTATTTCTTCCTGATATTTACCCCTAGAAAAAACTGAGAATGTTTGAATGAGATGCTCAGTGATACACTACTAAAGAAATGCTGATTTTAAAACATAAGATCCAAACTATTTTGGTCATCAAAACTGTTCTGTATATATTAGTAATCTTTCAACGTTCATTTTAGCTAAATCTTTTAGTAGTTAAAAACGAATTGGAGAAAACTGTGATAAATGCATATAGGCGTGAAGATAAACACTGAGAGAAGCTTATACTTATTAATAATCACTAGTAAAATATGAGGGAATAAGGGCTTTCCTCATTCTTTCTCTGGGTAAATCTTTACAAGTATATGAAACGTTGAATGATTTAACAAGTTCTACATCCTAATCTTTTACACAAAGATTACTTGAACTCGGATATTACCTCCAGTCTGTGAACAAACAGTTAACAATATATAGTTATTCTAAAACTAATTTAATTTGCATCATTCTGAGCTTTTTTTTTTTCTTCCTGTACTGAGGAGGAGCTGAAAGCTACGAAAAGAAATACCTGGATACAGAAACAGTAACAAAATTCAGTTTTGTCAACAGTGCAATCATTTGAAGGAGAAATAAAGATCTTGAAAAGAGTATGAAATTGACCTTCTGATATGATGAAAAGGTGACCGAGTTCACACTGTTCTGTGCAGCAAGATAGTGCTTTTTCTTCCCTTAGAACTCTCCAATCACAAGCCTCTTCAGGCCTGCTACAAAATGCTTCTTGGAGTTTGTTCCTTGCTGAATTAGATGCAAGTATTTCCATAAGCTAGATTTGTGCTGTTCTCTGGGTAATTACAAAGTTGCTGGTCCTACTGCCAATAAAACAAAATGCAATGAAAGCTCTCTGGAAGCTTTGGAAAGTTAGAGGCACAAGAGAGGGAAGCAGAAATTTCAGTTGCTGTTCTAAAGAAAGAACACTGGCACAGAGAATGAAGCAACTTCCCAGAGAGCACTTAGTGATAACACTAGAAAAAGAACGAAGTCAATACCCAAGCAGACCAAATGTAAAAGAAAAAGAGTAAAACAGAGACAGGAACAATCCGTCTTTGACTCAATCATTTGAGAAAATCTCTACTCATATGGCAGCTCTGTCAGATCAGCTCTCTTCTAACTTACTACATTCCTACCACGATGCTGAACTGGCTATTGTAGTAGTCTAAACAAAACATTCCTCCAGTCGCCTTGCTTGGCTTGCAGCCCTACCATTTATTATTCTATAGCTAGCAGTATTATGAAGGCAAAGAGAACAACTTAACTCTGTCATATTTGAACTGGCCCTTGAAATGGGTAAAACATGAAATATTTCTTAAAGTATTTAAAGTATTAAATTCTTATTATGTCCCCTTACATCTAAAAAATTCTCCATTTACACAGAAAACTACAAACTTACAGGTGAGGATACATTTCCTAAGAGATAATACAATGCTTGGCTGACAACTAAATGACTGGTAAGCCTGACACACTGGACAGACTTCCTGAATGAGACCACAAAACTACTTGTCAGATGACTCTCAGGGGGCCTTCCTAAGAAGAGGTGGCTCAGCCATTCAGCACGTGGCACTCTCAGTTCACAGACACTCTGTCCCAGGTGTTCAGAATCAATAGCTTGATTTTTGGAACAGTAAAGACTCATCACACATCTGTTTGCAAGCTGGAAGTACTGTTTTGTCTTCTCCACACCCAAAGGGGTTGGTTAGTTCACCACAGCAAAGGCTTGTCTAGCCTGGAGATGTCTGGGACAAGAAGGAAACTCAGAAAACAAGTGGGAAACGTTGAGGCAGAAGAGTGGGAGGACTGGCTTGTGAATGTCAGCATCTTGCAGGGCTTATGGTTGCACTTGGCTGACTTCAGCTCTCAGGAGAAGACTGGTGACACTAGCAGTGAAGGCTGTATTCCAGGAAGAGGAACATAATTTACCTCCCAACTAGACTGGATAGTAGCCAATGCAGTGCTGCATCAGTCCTTCACGTTGAGAAGATCATGGGAAAATAATCCTGAACTTTATGTTTTTTAAACTTGAACTGAAGCCAGAGAGACTTTCTCTATTTCCTTTCACATTGTTTCCCAGAGTAAATACATTATCATAGAATAATATAGGTTGGAATGGAACACTAGATGTTAAATAAAACTCACGTGAAGCCCCACATGAAGTTAATGTAAGAGATTTTTTTTTCCAGCTTGCTCTTTCCTTTGATAGCCCCCATGCAGCCTTGATCCACCCACAGCTCTAGGCTTTGCCTTTATACCAACCTCTATTCTAACTGAACTCTACTTACAGACCTCTGGTTTCCTTGACAACCCCACTTAATCTACAGTTCTACATTCAGTCTCTCAACCAACAATAACTCCATCCAAAAAGAGTTTATGAAGCAAAATCTTTGTCAGCATCACTCTTCCTTTGGCCCATAAATCTCAGAGCATAACCATATATATTCTATCCACATGTACACAGACCACTTGAAATGTACTTCAGCCACTAGATGAAATCATTTTCATGTGATGTTTTAAGAAACTTCAACAGATCCTATAGAACCATTCATAACATAGCAGGAAAATATTTAGTATTTGCTCATTAGATATACATTAAAAGCTCTGAAGAGTTTGCTGTACCCTTATTTATCCCTTAAACACTAGTTTTTTTTTCCTTAACCATTGTCAGCACATTTCAGGAAAATCCTGTTTGTTATTATCTTTTCAGTATCTGATGCTTCTGTCAGACCTAAGCCATTTTTCTGAACATTTTTCTTAAATAATCATGAAATATTAAGTCTTGGTGTAAAAACAGCTCAGCTCAAGTAAAAATCAGTGAAGTTACTAACATATGCCAGCTAAGAAACTGGCTTATTATGGAAATTTTATGGAGGATTTGAAAAAATGTAGGTAAAAATCTCAATACTTAATTGTTTAATGAGCTCTGCATACTTAAAAGGAAAATTTACCAGGTGTTATTTCATTCCCCCCTCAGGCTAAAAATAGTTTATGAAAACATCCAAGCTCACACTGGTTGAAATGAAGAAGTAAAATAAATAAAATAAAGTAGGCTAGAGTTGTTAATCGATATGAAGAATTTTAGCCCAAAGAATGTTCAAGTCCAGCAAATTTATAAGCAGATTCTAAAAGTTTAATTTAAAAAGAAATGCCCATCAACCTGGACAGCCATCAGCAGAGCCAGTACTATTAATACTATCACTCAGGTTCTCATTTTTTGCATTAAATATATCATTACTGAGAACCACCATTTGAATTTCTCGATTTTTCTGTGTGGATAATACTTCAAAAGCATCTGGGTTCCTTTTTTTTGTTCGTTTTTCATATTCTGTTTACAATTGCACAAAGATAGCAATGTTAAACCCATTTCACTACAGTCAGTACTTGGTAAAATCTGTAATTAAAAGACATCATTAATCCCTCTAGTGATAGAGTGCTCTTAGTGAAAATTGTTTTTACCTTTCTTGACTCTACAGCACTGTCTTATTTATGCACAGCAATGCTGTGAATGAGAGAATGAGCCTTCTGCAAAGAAGGAGGTAAAGAATACTGTATGCTGAAGGAATTTTAGAAGCCATATTTTCTGTTCTACCAAATTGCTCAGTATTTCTTCTTGTCAGGTGTTACAGGTAGTTATTCGCTATCTTTAAAGGAAGAAATAAAGGTGTTTATTTTCTGTAGTTATGTTCACCTAAAAATATCAACACCCTTTTTTTGTAACATACTTTCACTTTGCTCAGTGACCCCATCATTCAGAAAGTCAGCCTTAACAAGTTAAAGGTTGACTTAGTGGATGATTTAGGAGACCACTCTTAAGCAGTCACCTGGACTACATACCTCACTACTATGAAACTGTATGCTCTGCAGCAGGACTGCGTCACACTATCTGACCTCACACCCTTTCAGGGTTACAGCACCGACCTGTGTACAGCCATGGTATGTATGCCTGCCTTCTGTCCAGGCATACAAGCATGTACCTCACAGAAATAGGCAAGATACTGTGTCTAGCACATAGCTTTGCCTGGAAGGATGGGAATGAGGGATTTGTTTTATCTCTGCTGCCAGTAAGATGAAGATCTAAAATCCAGACAGTCTCATTCCTGCCTGGATTGCATTCTTTGATTCTGTTTTTCCTTCTTTTTCTGTTTCGGGTTTTCTTTAAAAGACCGATTTTTATGCTGCTCTAATTCTAATGTGATTCCAAGAGAACAGGTTTCAAGACCACAAGTTATATCTTTCATAGTCAAATTGTCAGGAGCGAGCAGAGAGGAATTTCATGAATAAAAAAATAAAAAGAAGACAGCCATGAAGATGGACCAAAGTCATCAACCCATCTTCATCTCAGGTTTTTTTTTAAAGGATGTCTTAGGTCTTGAATGGTACTGGGATCAGATAACTGAATGATTATACAAAGTGAGCAGTGTCTCTTTACAGTTGGTTCATCAAAACCGCATGGAAAGACAGTTCAGGGAACAAAGAGCTAGGTGGGCCTATGCAGAGGCAGAAGCCTATGCTGATGGGCTACAGGACTCTGTAGAGTCCTTTAAGTTTATTATTAGAGTTTATTAACTGACATTAAACATTCCATATCCAGATACAACTTGCTGTTATGTTGTTCATCAGTTGTAATGAATAAAGTTGATTCTAGGCCAAGACCAGCTACAGCGGGAAGCATAGCTCAGAGCAGCCAGAGGGATTAGAAACTGTTAGCCATGGATACTGCTCTGTGACAGTTCAAATTGGGGACTTAATCTACTACATTCCATATAGAGCTTCCCTTGCAGATGATTTAAGTGCTTTGTGAGCTAAGTGAAAGAGAAATGGAGAGGAATTGTGGGCCAGAAGGAAGACAGTGACAGACTTCAGAGTGAAAGGAAGTTCTTCTCACTCCTACCTTAAAACCTTTTCCAGTGAACATATCTGACTGAGGACAGAGCTGCTTAGGACATCACAGCACTGAGGGGAAAAATCATATCATGTAATATGACCATCTACAACACCTTCATAAGAAAGTTGCCACTCTGCAAGCATTTTCACCAGGGTCATAGAAACTTTGTGCCTTTGCAAAAGGCACTAACACATTGCTCAATTTTTTTCAGTACTTTTACAAATACATCAAATATTTTCCAAATGGAAAAACATCCTTTTATTTAGCAGACGAAGAGATGCTTTGAGGCCTAAATTTTTCAGCATTTTCTGTAAACAGCTTTACAGTCTTTGGATAAAAGAAACTGTGTACATGCCAAGTATTTTGTTTACTTTCGTGTTTCTTGTTTGTATAATTTTTAAGCAAATGTTGTTAGGTCACAGGTGGCAGGCAGTAGTAATTAGACAGATGCCTTGCACATTAGCATGATCATCATATTTTAAGCTTTTGTTCTTCAAGAAATACCCCCTCAAAATGCTTTCATCCATTTAAAAATGCATACTGTTACTGACCATGCACTTAAAAATCACACCACATCAAGATCACAAAGTATCAAACACTCTATCACAGGAGAGTGGATAAACCTCATATAAATAACACATTCACATAGAAAAATATTTGTTTTTAGAGTTAGAGCTAAACAGAAAATTTGCAGTGTACGAGTAATTGAGGTAATCCAACCCAAATATAACCCTACATATGAACTCTAAAAACAGACCCCCTATAACTTCGGACAAAAAAATAAAATAAAAACCAAGCTCTTTAATCTAAACTTTTTTTTTAGACGTTGTTTTATATTCCAATAGTTTCAACGTTTATAATGTGACAAAGTCAAAGTATTTCGGTACATCACAGTTTTCTAGTCCTAAACTGGGAAACATACGGGGGGCCTTGAGGAAGTCTGCCATTTCCTAAACGAGAAGTTCAGAGTATAAAAACACTTTTAGAAAGAACCACTAAACATTTAGATAAACGACACCTCCTCTGTTGCTTGAAAGAACATATATGACTACTCTTCAATATTATTACTATGACACATTCTGGTTTATGTTTCAAAAAATGAGCATGATATTTGGCTGAAACCATTTACTATTATGTGCCATCTGAGAAGATTCAAGAGTTACAAAGAGTAAATCCTTTTTTTACTTAATTCAGTAAGAACTATCAATTAAACTCAGCACTGGCCCTGGGAGAATCAAACTATTCAAGCATTTTTCATTAAGAAGTTAGAAGTTGTATTATTTTCTTAGATGTAACAGATGCTTAATTGGCCACTTCTATTGAATTATTATGTTGAAAAACTCATAGCAACACACGGCATTTTGGAGAAACTTTCAGTCAAGTAACTTCCTCAAGGGACTATCACACATTAGTATAATGTGTAATTTCAGTAAGTGTAAAAGAAACAGAAAAAAAGGGAAATTTTAATTTAGAAAACTTTCAAAACAGTCAGTAAACCCATTTGGTAAAAGCAGCTGATGATGGGGGGCTTCCCAAGATGCTATAGTTGATTTTATGGATACCACTGAAATAAAAGCAAAAGGAAGTAAAACCAAGAACAGCCTGTTCACGAATGATCTATGTGCTGAAATCTAGTCCAAAATAGTTGTCCAAAACTTTGTATAATTAACACATTTGAAAAATTAATGATCCACTCCAAAACATCCTCTACCTAGAAAAACAGCCAAATTCAGGGACATGTTTCCTGCAATTATCTTGACTAATTCTACTAAAGAATAACATGTCTGTGACGGAAAAAAAAAATATTTTATATATTCCATATATTATAAAATTCATATTAATATCCCAAGCCTTTAATTTCTACAGAAAATGTAATACTATTTCTCTCTTCCAATCAAAACTGGCCTTCTAGTCACTGAAACCTCCAAATGTGCATCAAATTCACAGCTATTACACATGGGTTTTCATATTGCTGAGTTCAAAAACTCATCCAGCTCTCAATCGTGCCACTTACAATTTTTTAAGCAATATTTTGCTAATTATTTGCAGGCTAATTAATACAGTGGATTGGCCTCTCTCTGTGTGCCCTGAAGCCATTTGTTATGATATTTTAGTACAGAGAGTGTTTTGCTACACATTTGGCTCCCCACCTGGCACCACGATGGATGCTGGGAGAAAATCTTGAGCCTCCGGTGTTTCCCTGCAGGGTTTGAGCCCCTGCTACAAACTTTAGGCTGCAACCCAGTTTGAATTTAGAAAAACATGCTGAATCACTTGCAGGTTAGGTGCAGCTTACTTCTGTCACACAGTATGGGACTGTTTTTGTTGAATCTTGAAAGAAAAACTTTTCTGCTCCCACTAGCTTGCTACAGGATACTGGGAGCTCATGTCAGGACATTCATTTTTCAACATTTTCAAACTGTAAATTAAATCTGAAAATACAGAACGCAATTAAGTGAACATTCCAGGGTCTCTTGCCACTGCTAGTCACTGTTTCTGGAAATTGTCATCATTTGTGACATAAGAAATGGCATGGGAGCCCAGTGTCAGAGGTTGCGTATCAGCCTCTATGCTGTCAGAAGAAATTTAATATTTAAACATGCAGTCAGAATACTGATACTAAAGCAGTGCAATGAAGGATCAGGCCCTTAATATTTAATCCAGTATTCCACACAAGCCTCTTCTTTTCACAAGATCAGAGCAGATAATCTCTAGGTAAGGAATCTGATATAGTTGGAATTTCAGATGTCACTCTGAAATCACTTTTTCTTTGCTAATCAGAGTATCAGACTCAGCAGACATCAGCAGTCACCTCAGATGAGGTTCTAGGGCAAGACACCAGCAATGACAAAGCAACGTAACCCTCCTGGCACCCTCATCAAAGCAGGGACACAAATGTCTAGTATAACACACCATTCTTACATGGACAGGCTTCACTAAGGAAGACACAGGACTAGTAACAGGTGGATGACATTTAAGGGACAGTCACCTGTGGGCAGCCCACACTGAATTCTTTGGGTCAGTCTGACACTGATGGAGTAGCTCACATGGTCAAATTCAGCGCTGCACACACTCACACTGCTTCTCCTGTTAATTAGCAATTAACAATTAAAAAGGGCCTCTAACTGTGAGGAAAAAAAGTTAAGCAGTACAGACAACTTCTGGTACATTCTAATGTTGATAAGGATCACAAAATTCTGACATCACTTGAGATACTAGGCAAAGATTCCCATTTAAAGATTCCGGGACCAAGTATAAAAGGGAGATGGTACATTCTACCTCTCTTTTTCTCTGGTCTCAGCCTCCTAAGTGACACGAAAGAACTGTTTCATTTAGGAAAGCCACTCCCCTGGCGTACATGTCTCTCATCAGCACACAGGAGCTGAGGGTTGGCAGCCAACAGAGCAAAGGCTGCTCCTTCGCTGCTTTCACTCTTTGTCTAGTATTTTATGTTTTGTTTGAAATGATTTCTTTGTTACTATGTATCTAGGCACATCAACCTGCTCTCACTCACAGATTACAGCTTCTGAAACTCCCAGTCTCTGCGCAGTAATCTTTCTTAGTCAACAGTTACAGAGAAAAAAAACCAAACAAAGCACAAACCTTCGAATAGCAAATAATATAATTTATGTTTGCACCTGCCTGTTTTCTCTGAATTTTAAGCTTTATTCTTCAGTGTGAAAATGTTACAGTAGAAAGCAATGAGAGAATTCATATTGCTATCTACACATGTGAGATACCGGGACACCACAACACTGAGTTCTGTAGTGCCTGTTGCTATTTTGAAGATTTCACAGCTAGTAAAAAGTAAAACAGGTTTAAACGTACCACATAACTTTATTTTTTACCAAAAACCAGCTATGAAATCTAACATCAAATCATGTTAATGTAGATAAATGACTAAATACACAAATAGGGAAAGAAAAAGAGAAAAATGGAGAAAAAAAAAGTGTCATCTGAGATTAGGCGCAAAGAAAAGGTAAACAATCAAATTCACTTGTAAAGCATTGTGACCTCTGACATTCATGGAGTCACTGCTATTTTGCATTCTGTCATTCGTGGTTAGGAGAATGAGTGACACGCATCCTCATATGGCACTAAGGTACTAAGCGAAGCACTAAAACAGTGAGCCTTACGTCCCTGGAAAGCTTATGGCTCGAGCAGGGAAGGAAACAAAACATACCTTGGTACTGAGGAAGGATGTTTAATTTCCACCTCATAGACATGTGATCTCCCACAGAGCAGAAAGGAAGGGGATATTTGTTACTTTTCATGTGGACTTAAGGGGTAAGAACATCTTGCAGCAAAACAAGCAAAAAAAGAGGGTTAGCATTATAAAAGTAGAGGAAAAGAAGAGAAAAAATATGACACAGGAAAGGGCAGGCTAATCAAATCATTCTGAACATGGGGGTTAGCCTGGAAGCACAAATCAACTGCTCTCAAACTGAAGATGCTCTTAAACAACAGGAAAGCAGCAATTTGGGAAACATACACAGGCATGAGCATTACCGTAACAGTAAACTGATGTTCTTATTAAGGCAGTTCTTAGCACTTTTCTGTATGTGTATAAAAAGATACACTTGGAGTTTCCTTTAAATAAGCATTTAGAATAATTGAAATAGTCTTCTATTGGATGTACCTTGCAAGACTTACTGAATCATTCCATTCTAACTTTTTTTGTACAGTTGCAGACTTGTAACTCCATTTATTACACCTGGGAATTTCCTGCTCAATCTATAATCAATAATACAAAAGGGATTTTCTTTCCCTCCCAATGACATCATCTAAAGTTTTATTTCCCTTTAGGTCATATATTTATTGTTTCTTATCCAAACTGAATTATAATTAATCACAGCTACTGGCATTTTCATTCAGCATTTGGCTTAAGCTTTCTTTCTCCTGTTGGACAGGCTGAAGGAAAAGTTCTATTTAGATCATATTTATTAAAATTGTATTATGGAAGTAATATGCATTCCTGTTATGTCTACCATTGGTCTGATCCAGAAATGGACCCTCTAGGAATGGGGAATTCTTAGAGCTCTCAATAAGGTCACGCGGATTTGCAGAGACCCTGTACCTCACAGGAAAGCAAAGCCAGCAGGTTTTTGAGCATCTCCTCACCCAAAAAGTCATAAAAAAACATAGTTCTGTAACGTGCTTAACGCATTCAAATTAGTGCAAGGGGGAATGCTGTCATTTATAATTCAGTTTCTTTTCAAAAATATGCAAAAGCGTCAGCCAAACAGAAGTAGATGTGCCACAGAAATGCGATGTAGATAGTGTTTGCAATTTACCATGGTGAAGGTCAACAGAACAAAAATACCCAACAATAAAAAAATTCTCCAATGCTACCTTTCCAGCATGCTAATCCCATTAGATTACTTAGATCTAATCAGGATAGTCTGCAAAAATTGTAAATGGAAGTCAAGGTTCAGAAAATACTTGCACTCAGTTTAGGGCTGTGCCTTGTGTAAGATGCAATATACTTCCACTGCTTACTTAGCACCTATATTATACTGCCGTACCTGAAGCAGAGCGTTGGCCTGAAGCAGTTGCTCTCCTCACAGCTCTATTATGCTCAGAGGAGAGGATGCTAATTAAACTTAAATCCATGGGTCAAGTACTAACGCTGATTCAGTTTTCAATCACCAAATTAGGCGCCATAAGATGGTTGAGACTTCCAGACATGCCCTGTGTTCTGCCTGAGCCATGCCAGCAGAGGCACTGTGTGTACACCCAAGTGAAAAGAGAATCTTGCCAGCAGTCTCACCTCCAGAACTGTGAACAAAATATAGGCTCCTAGCATGTTTTTTCTGTCCAGTAGTTTCCATCTACAGTATCAGTGCCTACAACAATGCCAATATGCCTTACACAGTCTTGTGATAAACTCTCTTCATTCTTCTCCCCTGTTTGTTTCATCCACTCATTCCTTCCCTAAACTCATTTTTTTCTCACTGATATTTCCACTTCATGCCATCCAGCATACTCTAGGAATCTACCAGTCATCCTGGATGAGGTAAAAACAACAACAACAAAAAAAAGAATAAAAAGGAAGAACTGGAACCTATTGATTTGGTCAACGTGCGAGAGAATTTGAATAAAATCTAAAAAAATAGATTAAACTATCCGTCCCTGTTTGAAATCTAAAAATGGAATATGGCAAAGACCAAATTTTCCATAAAGATTTTTTTTTAGATGAGTTTTATTTCATAGCTCAATGTCCCTTTCCAAGACATAATTATGTGGAACAAACCCTTACGGGGTAAACCGTCCTTACAATTATGACATCCATTCGTGTTTCAGAGGAAAGGAAGTATAGCAGTGTTTATGCTAGTGAGAGCTAAATAGCTGAAACTGTAGCTGAAAGCAGCCTTGTTATGAATAAGCAATAAAAATCCCCAGGTGGGATAAAACATTATTGAAGGAAATGCTGGATCTGCTATGCTACTGATAAAATGCAGTATTAAAAAGTGCACAGTGAAAATGCACAGTAGTAGCTGGAAATTCACAGTATGTAGAAAACTAACGAACAAAAGCTGATTAATTAGAAAATTAATATTAATTGATAATTAACTAATTGAAATATATAGATTAAATTGAATAGTTAAAGAATATGCAGTAGGTTAATTATAAATTAATGAATACATTAAGAAGTGTTTTAAAACAAGGAGCAAAAATAAAATTCAATACTTATTGAATTTTAACAAGCATAAAGCATCTCAACCAATTTTCCTCCCCATTTATTTAGGGATACAGTTAGGTATCCATCCATTACATCAGGAATTTAAGTCTTTTTAACGTGGGTATACTCTCTAAGGCAAGCTTCAGTGTCATGTTAAAATTAATTTTGTGGGAGACATTATAAAGAGTTATTCTGTGAGGTACAGTAAGTCAGTAAAATCAAAATTGTGAAGATTAATGCAGGGACCTAACAGCTATTTGTCCAAACCCTTTTGTGACATTCTAAGACAGTTTATAAACTGGATTTTTAAAAAGCAAATGGGAGTTGTTGAAACATACAAAAATAATAATCTAGTAGCATATTGGTATAATTACTGCCTCAAATTTCACACTTAATTGCCTGTTAGCTCCAACGGGAAATGTTAATTCTAAAGACTAACACGCATTACATCATTTATATTCACACATTTATCATTACAAGAACACTCATTTATGATGAGCTATTTATTTCTCCCAACTGCTTTTCAGAGATTAATTCACCAAACAATATTGAATGTACCTATTGATGTAAAACTGGCAGCAGTTTCTTACAACGTTATGAATGTCTTTTTATCCCCAGGAGAAAGACAAAAGAAAGGCAAGTTGCATCAAATTCCCAACAGACTGGAAGCACAAAGGGCAGAAAACTTGACAAGCTACCTCTGTTTACCTCCTCTATGATAACTACCTGTTAATATATTTTCCTCTGTTGAATATCAGAGGATTTAAGGTTGCTTATCTGTAACTGTTAATGTATCTTATTACTACATGAAATGCTCCTTCATTGTTCACAGTACAGCTTCTCTTGACCTCACAAGAGAGGACAAAATGCCATTCAAATAAGTCATCTGTTGTGGTTATAATACAGTGCACACGCATAACTGTTGTGACTTATTTTAGTTAGATTGCTGGGGACAGAACTCTTTGACAAGTATAAAGAACAGAACAGAAAAGGTTTGTCTTACTTCAAGAGAAGAATATTGAAGCAGTACTCTCAAATGAAGTCACTACGTCGTAAGTTCTCATCCTGTCCTTTGTCGGGTTAGTGTTTTAAAATACGCACTTGTAATGACAGTATTTTCATTAGATGAGCTGAACTTCATCAGACTAGAAGAACCTAAAAAAATATTCCTGCTCCCTAATAACCCTAATGCTCCAGTCCAATACAGCACAGGGTTTTAAATTCTATTGATTAGAGGTAAATGGAGTACATATACATCACTCAGGTCCTCCAGAACTGGAAGTTAACTTGCTACACTGTGCAGTTGGTTTTATCCTCTATTGCTGCAGCAGTGTTGAATTAGTTCACTAAGACAAATTAGTAAATTTTAGCACTGAAAGGCTTACTAGTCAAGTGAATGGTCTTCAGTAAGCAGCTTTTGCTAATGAAATGGAGATTTCAATGTTCAGACTGCTAACTTGGAAAAAAAAAAAAAAAAAGCAACCTGCCCACTTCAGCAACAAGTGAAGTAACTAAAAGCTATAGCGGTGCTGAACCAGGGAGCGCAGATAGATTACTGTAATTTTCTCACTTCTTAGCGCAAAGTTAAAAAAGGTCTCTTCCACGAGAAACGGCAAGACCCAGAAGAAAAGACTTGGGATGCAAAGTAGAAATGATAGAAGAGGTCTCTTTCTGTGTTTGTTGGAGTAGGAAAAAGACAGTTTGAGATTTAAGCCACATTTTAGAACTCTCCAGCACAGAAAAAGTATAATGACTGAACAGGCTATAACACAAGGAAAACAAACAGAAAAAACAACAGTTTATTAAAACTATAATTCTAAACTGATACAAAATGAGCACAAAGCAGGGCTTTGTTTTTTAAAAAAGAATCAACAGGATATCATGTGAGTGAGCCCTTGAATTTCAAAACTCATACTTTCAATTATGGCTAGTAATTTGGAAAAATAATCCTTCATATTTAAACCGTAGATACTACTTAAAGAAATAGGATGCGTTCATCGCGAGAGTCTCTTCTTGATTAATTCGCAGCTCTCCTTAACAGCTCTTAGATTGTTTTATTTTGCTGTTCACCATTGCTCAATTGCAGAAAATAGTCACAGCCTGCTGAATTCACAGGATATTGACTCATCATGAATATCTCCATTAATATCTACAGGAATATCTACAGCTAATCACATCAAGATGTTAACAAGACCTTTAAATCAAGGCAGCAAATAAGTCTAGTCAATCTGAGCCATTAGGGAAGTTATTTCAAATTATCTGATGATCTGAAAATAAAGTTTCTTGCAATTTTGAAGGAATTAGAGGTAATTTGTTCTCATTAAAGTTAAGGGGATCTTCATGCTAGTAGCCAAAACTAGCAACTATTTCATAATAAAAATACAGCAGATAGATGGATCTAACTCAAATGGCAGAGATGAGCCTAATTCTAGCTCTGTTTCTTAATTCATGACTGGTTTGAAAGCAAAGAATTTGAAAACTGTCTTTCACTGGAATGTTTGTATGTTCGAAGTTTGTATGTATATATAATATTGCTAAAGCCTTCTGCATTGCCAAAAGCTAGTTTCTCCTTGGTAACAATGTCAATACAGCCTAAGCCTGTGAACACTGCAAAAAAAAAAAAAAAAAAAAAAAAAACCAACAGGGGAATGTAGACAGATTTCCCATTACAGACCACAAGAGTCCCAAAATATTTCAGAAAGCCAAAGTAAATAAATGAATCCAAAGGAAAAAAAAAAAAATTCTATCCACTTGTTTCTGGTTCTTCACTTAATAACTACTGAGTAAGTTTGCTGAAGGATGCAGAAAGATAATACTGTCCTACTGTCAGACACAACAGAATAAGGAACAATATTTGGAAGAGTCCACTAGTATTTCCTGTGCAAAAGCAATATAACGCCAGACATTTTCATCCAGCCATTTCAATCCACTTAACAACAGAAATCAAAGTCTACAAAGTGGTTTTGAACTACATTATGTCACTTAATTATTTTGTTTGGACCAAATCAGGGAGTACATGTCATTAATGCTCATAAAAGCATTATTCCTCCTTGAATCCCTGTTATTTTCAATGATAGCCACGACTGTACTATGCTGTGCTCCATCAAGGTACATGAAACCATGATAAAACTAAGTCCAAGTACTCTCCATGAAGAAGAAACATCATGACATGTTCTCATGCAACATGCCTTCAGCAGACAGACCTGCCTTCATCTGCTGGGAGTTAAAGAGTGGCCTATGCCTACTCCTACATGTTCAAAATGGCCCACTTCCTCCTCAGTGTCTGACAGACACATTAAAATGAGTAGCCCAGAATATATGGTTTTCAGTTATCTTCAGCGACATTTGCAAATTGTATTTGTGTACGCACGCACACAGGCAAGCACAAATATTAGCACTTACACATGCTTAGTACAGAGTTGTGCTGTCCCAAAGTCAAAAACTGCTCTATATTTTCTAACCAGTTTTTACTCTCAGGAACTCCTAAATAAAGTTTATCATACACCAGTTGTATAAAATTGCATTTAATTTTTGAATCGAACAAGGGATTTCCAGTGAGAAGTTAAAAACTCTATCGACAGACATCCACAGGGTCACTCCCAAATATTCTCCTATAAATACCACTTCCTAAATAAAGGTCAGTACAGTTGCAAACCATGCCATCATACGAAAGTCAAATCGTTCTTAAAGAAAGCTAGTAAACAATCTATTTCACACTTCTTTTTCCCAGTAGTTTGTGATAATAAAATATGAGTGATTTGAGCCCAAACACTTACAGGCACCAACAGTTTAATTATTTAACAGTTCTCGGACTGCTGATATTTCCAGCCTGTGGAACCAGCACAGACCTAGGGAGTTCTGCTACAGAAAACAGATTATTAAATAATGAAATACAGCCTTTGAAAAACCTCTGAGATGTTTACCTTTAGGAATAAGACCAGCATTAAGAGATCTCTAATAAAATATTGAATGAATTAGGGGACTTCTTTTCTCTGTATGCAGAGGTTACATTTAAATCCCTTCACTGCGTAGCAGCCTTAGGCAACACAACCTGACTTCATGTCCCGTCGCCTTGAAAAACATGAAGAAGTCGGGTTTTTCCACATGAAAGACAGGCAGGACTCTTTCTCCTGCTTTACTCTTGTTCTGTAGGCTCCCTAAGTGAGCAGGGCTGTGGCGATTGAACTGAAAACCCCAGAAAAACTTTGCCTTACTTGCAGTGGATTGCAAGCTTATCTGAGTTTATTTTCTGGCACTGAAAGTATAGCAAACCCAACTTCTATTTGCAAAGCTCACAACAGAAGCAGTTTTATGCCAGGTCAAGCTGGACAAAAGTAAAAGGCCCTGGCCACCAGCAAGCACAGAAAAAGATTTGAGGCCCGGGGACTCATTAAGTCATCCAGCATTTATTGCTACTCAGAGTCCCTAAAAGCTCTCTTTGAGAACTAAAGGGAAAAATAACAAATCTTGCGGGTACACTCCTATAATATTTCCTTTTCAAATGATGCTTTCCAGAAATTTTTCTAATGACAAGAAACACCACAATCCAGGCTTTAGAAAACAGCAGCTTAACAAAGGGCACTATTTTTTTCCCATCACAACCATATTGAACATCAGAGTCCTCGGTACACATGTTCTAGCATTACAGCTTCAACTAAATATCCGATTCTCTCCCTGACCCACTCTCACCAAATACTAACAGCCAGCCTGTCACTGCACCTTTTCCCAACACACAAGAAAGTATTTGGCTGGTATAGCTGTGTGATAAGGCCTTAAAGAGTATATGTACACTCCCAGGTGCAGGCTGTCAAACACCAGCTACGCTCTCCCTGCCTCGTCCTGAAGAGCAGGCTAAGTCTGGCTGAGAAGCTGGCAAGCCCCGAATGATAATGACTACGCTAGCAATGGGTGGCACCACCGGAATCTTCTGTGATGTTAACACAAAATACTATCATCTCACGATAATACAAATAATGTAGTTTAAGTGCAAAATGATTCCAGTATCTGCAGATAGGTACGCAGCTTTTTCTCTTCACACGTCTCCTGTTGGAGAGAATTCCAGCTCACTGGGAAGGGTTGCAAAGCAGTTCGTGTGCTTGCCAGAAGGAGTTTTCTGCAGATACTACATGAAATGTCACTAGGACACAGAGTCTCACTCCATTTCACCTTCTGCCATACATACTGCTACTGAGATTCTACATCTCAGCATAACACACAGACTTAAGGAGAAAACAGTTTTCATTTCCTGAGAACTCAGTGGAATCTATGAATCGCTCACAGTAATTTACTGTTCCCTTAAACTGTCTCACAGAAAACATAGCAAAAGGATGACTACCTATCAAAGACGAAATAGACCGCTTACTGTAACAACTTGTACAAGTTGCCTGATGTGAAACTGTTAAGAAATAAACTCCATACTCCCAAGCCTGACAGTTACATACGACCCAAAGGAAGTAGAGAGATATTTCACTCCTAGATATTTTACTTGGCTAGCAATGACTTTCTGCAGCACTACTTGTTCTTATTTGAGGGCATAAGATTGTACTGACCCACCCAACTTCGTTATGAGTCCTGATGCAGCAGATTCCATAGTTAAGGATTCAGGTTATGGGATTTTGATCTGGTCCTAGTCTTCTGTGCAGACAAAAACATAAGAATTTCCTGGCACGGACCATGAAGAGTTTTAAACATAGCTTAAAACAATCTTACACACCATAACAGGGTTTAATACCTCTCCCTTGTGGAAAACCCATCTATCATTGTTCAGACATTCTTAGAGTCTGTCTAAGGCTGCAACTGGCTGCAACTCCCATTGTTCTTAACAAGGCTAAATTGAATTTGACACTGACTGAAAGTTAACTTAAAATGTCTTTCCCAAAAGTGTTGTTATTTTCCTTAAAGATCTACAGCACATACAGAAAAAAAGTTAAAACAGATCTTGATGCATCCTCTTAAGGGAACTTCAGTCTTGGCTAGCATCTTGAGGATAATTCCACTCACCCTAGCTAATCCACATTGGTGATAGAGGATCTGAATGCTTCACTATGATTAAAAGACTTAAGTAGGAAAATGTCAAGGGAATTGCTTTATCTGGTATGTTAGTTTTCATCCTAACAAAGGAACATCAAGAAGACAAAAAAAAAAAAAAAAAATCAGTACTACTAGTGTCTAGATATAAATACAATAAAACTTTAAAATCCAAAACTTGTCAGACCAGTCAACTCTCATTCCTATGGACATTTTGGTCACTGGTTTTTTTCAGAATCTCTAATCTTTTGTTTTCTCTGTAAGCAGTAATTCCCAATACTTGTTCCCGGTGTCAGAACATGGAGTTGATATTCCCAAGAAATACTCAGAGTTTGTCTCCATACCCATCACCAAAGCTGGGAAGTAGATTGTTAGATATGGGATGTGAGACTTACACCAGGGTCATCAATTCTTAATGCCTCTGCAGAGCTCTTGATCTTAGTCTTAGTTTTTTAAACAAACTCAAAGTGGGTTGCAACATCAGTTTTCTTTTTTTGTCTGCCAGCAACAAAGGAATTAACAGGGAAGACTCAGTCCTATTGCTGCACATCTGTGCAAATGAAAAAGAGAAGACTGAAACACACCCTGATACTGGTTCCAAGGGCTGCAGAAGTTGCAGTCGTTGTGGCTGGAGAGCACTAAGACTATTTCATGTTCAGCATAATTTCTCATTCAACTGTTTTCAAAGGTGACACTGTGTTCCCTGAATCTTAAACAATAGTAAGATAACTGAAAACACTTCTGTGGAAAAACAGTGACATGACATAGATAACTCTTTGGGACTTCTCTGTTAGTTTCTCAGATATGTTCTCTGGTGCACTGTACAGAATTAAGACGCTCTCTGAAGAAGAGGGGACAGACATAAAATAGGCTGGTTTTCTGGCAGCTTACTACAGGCAGGTCTTGACATAAGGTTTTACCTGAAAGTCTGTTTAAACAGTGAAAAAGTATTCTCACAGACCAAATTCAATACAGAGATTATTTGTGTTTTCTGAGGATCTAGTCCAATCATTCCCCGAAGGTCACAGGATATATCAGTACAAACACAAGGCACTCACTGTCATCAGAGAAGCAGACTTCCATATAACACATGTAGATGCACAATGTAGCAGGCCACCAAAGAACATTAAAACATCATTCTCATTCTCCCAGCATATCAGATCAACCACAATACGCTCCATAACATAATTATCAGAGATAAATCCACAGAGTCAGAGCATAACAGAAAACCTACCCAGCAGCCATGTAGAAAAGGCTCACGATCCGTCCATTCATATGCTGTGCCTGGAAAAAAAAAAAAAAAAAGAGTTTTGAGTTAGAAAATAATAAATCCCTTCCTAAAGACCAAGATCATTGTTAATATCTTTAATCATTACTATTCATAGCCATTTCTATTGCCCACACACAATGCTTCGCTGGTCAGCTTTTTTTTTTTCTCTCCACCAAAAGGCACAATTTCCCTCTTTTCTATGCAAGTTCAATGTCATAAATACCAGCATGTCTTCTGCCATTAAGTTAAAATACAAAAACACTATGACATACTTCACAGCATTTATCCCCAAGAACTGCATAAGTAAACATTAGAAACAGATAGCTTTCTTTCCTTTAATAATCTAGGCAGACACATTTAATGTCAGAACCACAATTATTTGCACTGGACATTTGAACAATGGTGCAGTGCATCCAGATATGCGTGATAGTTGGGCTAAGACAGTCTAGTCTCATTCAGTGTTTATTTCAGACTATAACTGATTGGTTGGTTGAGGTTTTTGTCAAATACTTTCAGAGCTCAGTCTTAATCGATGTGGATTAAATTTGTCTAGTGCATGCAAATAGTAACGTAACAGATTTTCAGAACTTTGTCCAGACAGCTTTTGAATATCTCCAAGGATGGAGTTCCCACAGTCTCCTTCCCAGAGGGGCAACCTTTGCCAGTGCTCAATCACACTCAGAAAAAAGTGATTCCTGATGTTCGGAGAGAACCTCTTCTGTTGCAGTTTGTGTGCACTGCTTCTGTCACTGGGCACCATCAAAAAGAATCACAGAATAGCAGAGGTTGGAAGGGACCTCTAGAGATCATCGAGTCCAAACCCCTTGCAAAAGCAGCTCCCTAGTCCAGAGTGCCTGGATTTCTTGTCTTAGTCAGCCTTTCATTATTTACAGGCACTAACGAGAGCCCTCAAGAGTCTCCTCTTCTTCAGGCTGTAAACTCTCAAGCTTTACCTGAGATGGAGAGATAGGAGATAAGATAGGCATACTAATCTCTTTGTCATTTTAGTGTCCCTATTTTGAACTGACTCCAGTATGTCCATGTCTCTCTTGTACTGAAGGGAGCTCAGAACTGGACACTGCAATCCAGGTGCACCCACACCTGCACTGAGCTGAGGGAAAGCATCATTTCCCCTGACGAACTAACAACATTCATTCTAATGTAGAACCATAGAACCGTTTGAGTGGGAAGGGACCTTTAAAGGCAATCTACTCCAACTCCCCAGCTATGAAACATCATGTCTACAGCAAGATAAGGTTGCTCAGACCCCTGTCCAGCCTGACCTTGAGTGTCTCCAGGGACTGGGCTTGCATCATCTCTCCAGTCAACCTGTTCCAGCGGTTACCCATCCTCGCCATAAAAAAGCATTTCCCTCATACCCAGTCTTGATCTCCCCTCTTTTAGTTTGCAACCATTTCCCCTTTCCTGCCACAGTATGCTTTTTTCTTCACAGCATCAGGGAGGAACTGTCCCCTGAAGCATGCCCCAAGACTTAGTCTTTTAGTTAGGAAGTCAATATTCTTTATTCCCACAAGTGTGGTAGCTCTGGGCAGCTACTATGCAGAGAGTTCTTTCCTACTTAAGGTGACATCACCCCTGAGCTGCCTGGGGGCTGAGATAACACTGCTCTGGCCTCAATCCAAGATCTAAATAATATGCCTTAGACTACACTTTAAAACTTCATTTAATATTATTTAAAAAAATAAACTAAAATTAGCCTGTCTTGAAACATCCCTTTCACAACTTTCTACCCATTATCATCTCAAAAAAAGTTAGACAGATACTGTTACCCTTAAAAAGATGGTACAAAGCAGTCAGCTTGCATCTTGTATGTAATAAGAAGTTTTCCTCCCTTCTAATTGATTGTTAAGCTGTTCTTATTTTTAAATAGTAGAAGGCTTTTGGTTTGATTACTTTCTATTCCTATTTTTAGAAATATTAGATAAAATAATTGTAGATTTCTTAGTAGACATTTGTCCTATAAATAAGCGTCACTCCCTGCTGTTCACTGTTTGATTAGCTAGAAATAAACGCACTCAGATTTTCATGGGTCATTATGTTTTCATGCTCTCAAGACCTCCCCTTGGCCTGACTTATAAAGAGCAAGAAATTGGCTCCTATGCTGGCTGACATGTGGCTGGTCAAATCTATAGGGAAGTAATGTAGTGGTGAAGAGCACATTAATCAAAGATGATGGCAAAACACAACTGTCAAGGACAACTGATCAGTTCATCTTGAGTTTCAGGCAGAGTGAGTTCTCCTGCTTTTAGCAAAGAAAATAAACAGTCTTCAATAAAAGTGTAAATGCAGATAATCAGGACCTGTTTCAAAAAAGCTTAATCAAGTGAAATTGCGTTCAAGTCAAAGCTGCACACCAGCATGAAAACCCACTACGACCTGTGTATCTTCCTGTTTCCCTTTGGTCCAAACGTCCTGATTACTTCTGCTGTTAAATTCTAAATAGTTCAACTGGAGCAAAGTCCAAGTGAAGGCAAATACCACAAAACATTAATTACCAGAAAATAAAACCTAAAATGATTACACATACTCGCTGAAGTGCTCCTACAACAGAATAAACCTTGGGAACTGCAGTTTGAGCTGCCCAGATGCCCCCATTTTATTTTGTTACTTCCGTAGAATTTGAATCCTGGAAGGAAAGAAGATGGGAAGAGGAGAAAGCAGCAATTTGTTGATCACATGCAGTTGCCAGACTAACAAACGTTTCAGTCCTTTCTTTTTTTTTTTTCCTTCACAGAATGAAAACAGACATTTGGTCATACAGAATGCAAGCTCTGCCTGCACGACTGTGTCACCCTGAAGATACTCTCAAAAAACATGGCAGTTTGGGATCAGATGGAAGCGATTAAAAAAAAAAAAAAAAAAAAAAAAAAAAAAAAAAGGCACTTCACCAAACCCTGCTTTCATTACCTTTCTTAACAGAACTTCCTCCTTTAGGGGTTCTCTGCCATCAGGGATATACAGAAATTCATTTGTGTGACACCCCCAGTCTAGACTGCTAGCCACGTTTAATTCCCTTGCTTTTCTGACAGAAAATGTGGGCTTTTAGAGAGCACTGAGATTTAGATGACAATCAATGGACAGAGGGACATGTTTATATATTGTGTTCATACACTAGTAAAAATCAAAAATATTGGAAATGCCTCAAACTTAAAATAAAAAATAACAAACAAACAAACAAAAAAAAACAACCTTCTTTCTGGCCATTTCACATCATGGTTTGATGATTTCCTATTACATACGGGTTCTAAACGTAACTACACATGTAGTTGGTTACTATGCATTACATTATAAATCTGTACTAATCTTTTTCCTAGACTGATGAACTTAAAGCCAACAATCCTGCCAAGAAAAACATTTCACAATCGCCGCTGTAAACAAGAGCTAGACAAATGTAGAACTAAGTCATATACCAGATGTTACTATTTGTCTTACAAATCTGTCTTTGACTTTTTCTTATTTTCTCTTGACCTTCTAGCCTTTCTCCCATACACACTTAATGCAGAAAAACAAATGCAAAACCTTTGAAAGCCAGTTGTTATCCAGCTGAAAAGTTCCCTGAGACCTAATTCTAACACCTTTTTAGTGTGTCAGCAGAATTGCTCATAGTTTAAACACCATGAAGGGTTTGCTGTATCATGTTTCTGCCTTTTTTCAAGCAATGCCACTTCATACTGGAAGCTTTTGTAAGGTGTTTCCAGGTACTGAACAAATAAACCAAATAAAACCCCAACTAAGAAACGCAGCTAAATTACCTCGCTCACAATCACAGAAAAGGAAGATTAGATGATCTGTGTTTACATACAACAATACGGTATGGAACAACACCATTTACTTAAATGAATGTAGGCATTTCCATTCTTGACTCTTAAAACCACATTCTCCTTCCTCCTCCTAAATAAACAGGACGCTGCTGGTGGCCATAAAGCTACACAGCATTCAGAATGTGTATGGTCGCTTCCTATTTGTTCACATACGTGTAAATGTTCAGCACAAATTCCTGTTGAGCTAGCCAAACCTGGTGGTCACGTGTAGGTCACTGATTGCCAGTCTGTTTCAGTGAAGTAAGAAGCATTCTCTGTGTCATCATAGATGCTACTAGCACATACCACCATTGAAGCTATTGAGCTTCCAGAACGACTGAAAATTTTCCAAATGCATTAAAATCATTGTCCAGACATCAGAAGTAATAAACAGGGGAAGTAAATCCAGATTAAACAAGTTGCAATAAGCACTTTTTTTTTTTTTTTTTTTTTTTACAGCATTACTTGAAGTTTGCCTGGGCTCTGCTTTGGCCAGTAGCAGAGTCACGTCTATTAGACAGATGGGAAGAAATCTAACAGCAGACTTCTACTGTTTGAGAGGAAAGCAACAGCTTCCAGGAGAAACTCTACCATGCTGAGACTTCGTAGAAGTATAGTCTTAGCCTCAGTTTTAGTCAGCCTTAGCAAAAAGGTGGAAACGAAAATAAAGCAAAAAAACTGAGCCAGAAAGTGACTCTGGCAACAAACAGGATGCAGCTGTACAAAAGGAATAGCTTAAATCAGCAAGAATACTTGGTCTGGGACTGTAACCATGGAACCATTCACTGGACAAAGCAACACACAGATTCACATATACTGCATCCACGAATGACAGGCTAAAATCACAAGTGAAAACATCCTAGCTGGGACTAATAAAGCAAATCATCTGAGGCTAGTAATCATATTGAGGGAATTCAATTACTAGGTATTTGAGGCTCAATATAACCACAGTAAATAGGATTTGTTTCATTGATAGTAGAGAATTCAGAATGGTCCTTCACACTAGTTGACATTTTCTTTTTTGCTCAAAAAAATTTGTCCTTTTTTATCTCAGTGGAATATATGTATCTGTGATGCTACTTCTCAGAACTTAAGGAAAAGATCCAAGGCATCTGAATGTAGAGTGGCATGGCAAACAAGTATTTCTACATATTGTAACACTTAAAGCATACCAGTACTGCTCAGTCTGCCTGACAACCTCATGAGTTTTTTTTTAGCTTAAAAATAAATAAATAAAAAAAAAAAAATCATTCTAAAAGCTTAAAAAAAATTCAAGTAAATGCACTTTCTTCCTTAGTAATTCACTTCTTTGAGTTCATATAAATATTGATGTATTTATATTGTTTTCAAACAGATATACTACAAATCAAGGAATAATAGCCAGAAAGCCACGTGGAAGTGATCACCAGAAACATCTCAGATATGCTTAAGAAAAATCAGAATCTGTTTTACAAACACACACACCTGGTTTTGATCACTTAGTTTTCCACAAGTCTGATACTACCTTACTATTCAGAAACAGTAACGCGAGTAAACTCTGAAAAGTACAGTACTTATATCCCTGATCTATTTGCAACACTAAGAAAAGAAAAAAAATAGTTATTTTATGGCTACCAGGAATTACAAACAAACAGAAGCCAAACAAACACACTGATTAAACAAAACTGAACTGTGTATTTTTCCCTGCTATATCCTGGGAACAGATTTTAGAAGTATGCACACAAGCAACGTGAATGGATGTGCCACAAGGATATTTAGCAAAATAATCTGTCATTACTTTCCCAGCTCCACTTGCTCTTTGTGCTGCCATAGAATCTGTGCAGCAAGTTTGCCATTAGTGCTTGCTAGGGCAAAAAAAGCATGATATCATTATGTCAGAAAAAGAGAAAAGTCACGTATAGAACAACTGACAAACACAGGTTTCATTCTGCTTCTCGGGAAATCAATGAAGAAAACTGAATGCTCAAGAGTTGTTTGATATTGTCTTAAATTGTTTTTCAAGTATTTTGATTAATGTAGATTCTGAAATGGGTATAGCTGATAACAAAATAGATAGAGCAATTAAAAGCAAAACTTCTACAATGGTGAATCTACTTTGGAGCAACACTTTGCTCTTTCTGTTCTCCTTCCAAGAACATGAGAAATGCAAAGTTAGTTTTTCTAACCATAACTCTTAGAACAGTAAATGAATCAAGTACATTCTGCTTTTACTCCCATTTAAAGCAACTTTAAAAGCAATTTTAACAGCAAGAAGTTAAGACAAAGTTCTTGCTGTATAAAGAAAAAACAGAACAAAAATAACCCCAGTAGCTTCATAAAAAAACAAAAAACCAATAAAGAACAAACAAAGCATTGAAACACCAAATGTAGGTGCTTGTTATTCCTGTCATATAAAAAAAGATTTTTTCTTTCTACATCAGTGAAAGAAATAAAAGGAAGATTTGCCTTCATACAGTAACAGAAAGACACTGATCCTTCACAGTTCACTTAGTTCATTTACGTAACAGCAGCAGCATCTTTTGAAGACGGACTACAAGATACAAGTTAAAACACTAAGAATGATGCTGTAGTAGCATGGCTCAGCATTCTGGCACAAATTACTTGCAGGTGAGTATGGAAGATTGTTTCTCAATGCCCTGGTTAGATTTTCACCTCTTTGTTCTGAGAAAATAATGGGCAAAGAACACAGTTATGTAGTTTGGAAGAATCTGTTAAGTCATACATTTCTTCTGTTTAAATGTAATTAAAATCCTGTTCAGATTCTAAGTTGTGCTCTCTATTTTTACCAACAAAGTCTTTGCTATTGAGTGCTGCTCAAAGTCCAGAGCGAATCAAAGACTTAACATAAACCTAGGAGAGCTGGATGCTGGAATAGCTGAAGAGAAACTAGCCTCAGATTCTTTGGGCTGTAACACAGCAAATAAAGCTCAATGACAATTTAGCCACTTCAATTTTGAAAATAAAAGAGCACATCAACAACACAGCACATGTTTAAATGATTCAAAATTACTAGAGATGGCTGTCCAGATAAAACTAAATCCTAACTAAACGGGAACATTTCCAGGGACTCTATCAAACCTACTGCTAATCAGGGTGGATTCATCAAACCCTTAAGTTTTGAGTATAGGAGGATTGGTACAGAGAAGTTTGCTGACTCTGAGATCTCAGGACCACTTGGTAATTTTGGTATCAGCAAGTAGCAGGTGCTACTTTTTTTTTTTAAAGGTTAAGTCAGATCTAAGAAAAAATTAAGCAGAAAGAAAATGCTACACCTTACTGCATAGAGCAGCAGGTACAAAATGGACTGCACAGTACTGCTACTGCTGCTGTTGAATTGCCAGGAGCAGTTCCTGCCAAAAATTCACCATTATTTCAAAATTAAGGGGAATATAATGGTCAGGATTACATTTAAAGCCAGATGACAAACCAAAATGAGTTGGGAAAAACGTGGAACCAAATAAAATGTGCCTTCAGTTGAGGGGGATTGTGTTATAGGGAAGTCTGCTCCACCTTTCAGGGCATCTCTGGCCAACACAAGAACTTCCTGCCATTTCTTCCTCTTTCCCAAAGATAAAATGCTCATTGTTTTGAAGTTAATTACTTCAGTGACAAGTAACAAAGTTTCAAAACAATAAATTAATTCTTTTTGTTGTTTCAGAGAGGGACATAAATTCAGCCATGAGATTGAGTCTTCTGGTGTCATGAATGATGACAATATAAACTCATGCCTATGTTCTTACCCACCTTGCTTTGCATTGTCATGTAGGATAAATATTACAGAGTAAGAGAGAGGGGGGAAAAAACCTTAGTTCTATCAAAACACTCTGGAAAATCAGAGGTTTAGAAAGCTTTAATAATAAGAAAGCCATCAAAACAAAAAAAGCAAGCAATAATAGCATACAGAACACAACATTCCTGTATTTACTACAGTGTCACTTCAGAATACTATCTTCTCCAGGCATAATCACAAACATATGCATAGTACAGGATAACAGGACCAATCTTAGCTCTTCTTTTGCAATCATAAAGCTAGAGATTGCTAAATAGATAACAGAGAATGATCAAAATTAAAATAAATAAATAAATAAATGACAACATGGACAGAAGAGGATCTAGAGGGATGGCTGGCAGGTAGATGGCATGCTCTAAGCAGCTGCTACTGTGAAAGCTAGCCAAGCAGGGAGCTGGAGGTCGGCCAGAGAAACATTCTGCCAGAACATCAAGGAGCAGGGAATCTGAAGCAGAAGACCTGAGGCTAAAGAAGCCAGATGAGCTTGCTGAAAGGTGCATGGAGGACTGCCTCTGAATGAGCTAAGCTTTTTCCATCCTCTGAAAGCAATGAAGCTTTTTGATCTGAGACCAAATCAGACCAGATTACTGAACGGTCAGCAAGGCAAACTCTTAGAGGTGTAGGTGTTATCTTGGACACCAATTAAAGCTATGCTTTTCAAGCTGAAATTCACCACTTAAAATGAAGTGAACTTGAGAAAGGTGGACAGTATCTCCTATAACTGCATTCTAGACAGAAAAAAAAAGGATTTTTTTTATATGAACTTCCAGGTTTTCTCTGGATTTTCTGACAGTTGCATTTCCCCACAGAACTCATCCTTCCAAATTTACTTTTCAATGGAATTCAAATTACAATGACAGTGAGGAAAAGGAACAGTTGAACGATTTTTCCTAGAGTTATATAAGCTACTAAAAATATGAAGATCCCACCTGCAGGTTTACTTGCTGCAGATGTTCTCTTAGACTAAACTTAAATAATATTTTGATTGCTCGCAAATGAATATAGCATGCAATAACTAAAAAGCTGGTTTTCCTATTGGGCGTTTGGCCAAGCCTTAAGCAAGCTGTCATGAGTTCCCAGTAAAGCTCAGTGCATCCCTGGAGAATAGAGGTCTGTCGTTCATGAGCTCACATGAATTTTATGTTCCAGTTCTCAGAAAAGCATTTTGCTTTCCCTGCACATCAATGTATTTACAACAGCAGAGCAAAAACTCATTATTTTATATACTATGAATTACAGCCTTGGATTTAAAATAAACATCTTGTTTAAACTAAATTTTTCATTAAGTACATTCCTGAGGGAGTAACAACGAGGAAAAGAAAAGCAAAGAAAGAATTAAAATATCATATCCAGACACCCATGTATTAAATGAAACCCATCACTTCCTTACTATTAGCATACAATTTTCAGATGCAACAACCACACTACACTTGCTATCCACACTTTCATGTGACCTAAAAAGGATTCCAAATGCATGGCTCTGAAAGCGTGACGCTGACCAGCTTTGCTTCTAGTCATTTTCACTCGAAAGAGACACAATCACTTGTTCTACACAGCATTGCTTCCTGAGTGGGACACTCCAGGGAAGCAACTCTCTTCTGCAGCTCACTGAAGAAAGTGTTGCCTAAGTGCTAATTGTTTCCTGGAATGTTTGACCTGATAAAAAACTTCAGTGTGTTTGAACCAATTTCCTATGCAAAATGATACAGCAGTTCCCAGAAACAATGTTTTTCACAGAGACTTCCACTAGCCATGCTAAAAGAAAGAAGATTTTTCTTGTTACAATTCAGCAATACAAGAAGTATTTTCAGTATAACACATACAAGGGCAGCTTTTGGCCAGATTCTTCACCTCGAGTCCCATCTGTCCTCACAGAGCAAAAAGTTTCTATCCTTATAATTACATCTTCCCTGTCTTAGTATACTGTCTGTAAACTAACACTAACAAACCTGTAGAAAAATACTGATCACTGTTTACATTGACAAGATGAAGTGAAAAAAAATTAACTAATTGATGCAAAAAGGTGGCACTATCTGAAGAGCAGTTTCAGCCAAACGTAGACATCTAAATTGAGGTCCATCTACAGAAAGCCTCCCTTATCATTCAAGGATCTAATAAGCACCTATGCTTGATAATAAGTTATTAGGTACATATTAAAAACCACTAATATCTTGAGTAGTTCTTATATTTGCGTTGCCCAGTCAGATATCACGAAAGTTAAAATTTGCAGTCTTCGCAATCATAGAATGGTTTGTGTTGGAAAGGACCGTTAAGATCACCTAGCTTCAACTCCCCTTGCCACAGGCCAGCCATTAGACCAGGTTGCTCACAGCCCATCCAGCCTGGACTGAATGTTACCAGGGAAGAGCCATCTCCAGACTCACTGGGCAACCTGTTCCCAGGTTCTCACCACCCTCACAGTAAAGAATTTCTTCCTAATATGTAGTCTAACTCCACCCTCATTCAGTTTAAAGCCATTTCCCCCTCATCCTGTCACTGCATGTTCTTTTAAGAAGTCCCTGCTCCACTTTCCTGTAGGCCCCATTCAGGTTCTAGAAAGCTGCTTGTTGGAGTCTTCTCTTCTCCAGGCTGAACAGCCCCAGCTCCTTCAGCCTGTCCATGTAGGGGCAGTGCCCCAGCTCTCTGATCACCTTTCATGGCACACCCCAACAGCTCTATGTCCTTCTTGCATCAAGGGCCCCAGAACCAGAAGCAGTACCAGAAACAGTACTCCAGGTGGGGGTCATATAAGAGAAGAGAGGCAGAATCACTTCCCTCTCTCTACTGATCACACTTAATGCAATCCGTGATGCAGTTAGCCTTCTGGGCTTCAAGTGAACGTTGCTGACTAACACTGAACCTTTCATCAACTGCCCCTCTCAAATTCTTCTCCTCAGAGCTGCGTAGCAGAGATAAGTCAAAATCAAATTATGGACTATGTGCAGACAAATTCAGAAACAAGTTAAGTCACAAAAGTGTACACTCATTGAGTGCAAAACCTGAAATAGAAATCACGAAGCAGTCAGTATTTGCCCATATAGTACTGCAATGTGAAGATACAGCAGTATAAAGAAAGATGGCACAATCCTAAGTTGCAACAAATGAGAACAAGCCCAAACACAGCCACTGTAAATACAGAAACAAAGGGGGAGAAGAGAAAAAAAAAAATAAATAAAAAACTGCTTACTTTTAGAAGACCCCAGGTACAAAGGGATCTTTAGAGATATGTCCTTATCTCCAGTGCCTTAAATGAGGTCTGGAAAGGGGTGGATCCTGGCTCCACCCCTTTCAGTCACTTGGGGACATTGCCTGCACCTGAGCTACCCTGTGTTGGCCCTGCCTTCCCACCAGGTGCTCCATCACTGTTTCAGGCCTCAGGTGACTCAGAATTTCCACTATAGCTCATTACAAGTTAAGGCAGTGATATGCTATACAAAATGTGGAAGTGTCACACAATGTTCTTTAAAAAAACTTCAGATATCTTTAATGAACAATAATTCATTATGCATAATAAAGGAGAGAAATTTCTCTCCTCTAATAGTAGACAGAAATAAGTGGGAAGGGATCTCTGTAATATGCTTCTAGGTACTTGGTCACATAACCATAAAAAGGCTGAAGCATGTTCTGGACCTCTGTGATAAGCAACAGCTCCTCTTCTACTACTCGACACACTGCATCTGCTAAATATAGAGTTAGACAAAAGGATGATTCATCAGAGAAAAAGAGATAAGATGGTAAAGCTAAAACTTCTCTCTGTCAAAACTCATGTTCATAAATGTACTTTCTATTGCTAACTACACACAATATATCTTTTTCTTTCAGAAAATTAACTACATATAGAAATTAATTTCTGTTTTCAAGTTCTTCCCCTTTCTTCCTCTGCTATAAAAGAGGCAAATTTCAGCTTGCTGTTGAGACACAGAGAGAAAAAGGGTTCAGGGAGCAAAGATGATCTAAGGAAAGTCTCAAATTTCCGTTTTTCAGTATGGAAATCTTGTTTCTTCACCCATAGGTAAGCTGGGTTGTTTTCTAGTCCCTAGTAACTGCTGTTACTATGTCTATCCTTTAGGATAGTTCTATGACTGAGTTACATATATACTCCTTTCCTAAATAGCCACAAATCAAGCTTTTCGCTTCAGCTGACACATGAAGGCCTTAGCCAAAAGCTTTCCCATCTGATCCACTGTGAGATCAGCCATTAACTTGGTTTGCTACCCATTTTGAAAATCCAGATACTACTCTGTTCTCTTAAGCCTGTGTACCAAAAAGCCCAGTTAAGTTCCCAGAGCTGAGCAGCCTGGAGAAGTTTCCAGAAAAAGAAATTAGAACAGAAATACAGGGCTGAAATACAGGGATGAATATTAGTCATATGAGCACTGACGTCAGATAATTACGGAATGGTTAGTAAAATCAAAATGATAGGGTAGTAAGCACCTCCACAGGTTCTGCAGCAATTTCTCTTTTCTTTCTCCACAAAGGGATGGAATAATGCTCTTTTTACAGTTATGGTTCTCTTACATTGCAATGAACGTAATCTCTGGTATTGAGATCAATCCAGGAGACAATACCTTGTCTCCCATCCCTACTTCTGCACAGCCAGGCATGTTTTGTTAGCAGCAAGCTATCTTCCAAACTGAGGAGTCAGCATATATAATCAGCTGCTAGGTGTCTATACACAATTTTTACTTCACTCTTAACCCTAGCATCATGACTATTGCTGTCTCTAAAACTAAAGTGTTTAAGATTAAGACCTCTGTTTTACAGAGAAAAAAAGATATTTCTAACTTGAAAAGCAAACAGAAAGTGTATAAATAAATAAACAGAAGGAACATAGCAATTCTTTTATGCTTTCATTACTAACACATTAAAAAGTCAAGAAAACATTTTTTTAAATATGTTTTAGGTCAAAAGAAGATATCAAGAGGAGTGATAATTTAAAGGAATGGTCACAAGCAAGAAGCTATAAAACAAGAATTTTTTCAACTCAGTGACATGAACTGATCAAAGGATAAGATCAAATCAAATCGGTTCAATCAATGACATGTTTCACTACACTCAAGCTTTGATTCAGTAGACTGAGAAAAAGAGTGACAAATTGGGAATATTTTCTTGCCATCTATGTATGCGATGATGCCACATTAATAATCTGATAATAAAAGAAATGCTCTACTCTAAGGAGCTGTTCCTTTAGCTTATGTTTGATCTGAGGTTTCTCAGTTGTGTGTGCAAGATACTCCTGCCCCTTGTAACTTAATAAATTAAGTTAGAGCAAAATTTATCTTTAAAACACTGTGTTCCATTTCCTAATGCTAGAAAAGTTCATAAAAATTTCAGTGTTAAAAATCTTAGGGGTGAAGGAGAAGTGTTGAAAATCATCCCACAAATAATACTGCATGAAAGTGAAACATACTTATCTGACACTTTCCTTTATCAGTGCTTTCAGCCAACAATTAAAAATAAAACCTCCTGAGTACTTTGTTTACCTGGATATGGCTCTGAGCTTGTTTCTTAGATTGTCTGCCATTCACAGAAAGTATTCCATGTCATAGATAAGACCTATAATTAGCTCTGTGTCCCTCAAATCCTCAATTTGAGAATATAGTCCTCAGATAATTCATTTCAGAAATAGACTGTGAAATGAGGAGCAAAGTTTTCATAGGAGTGTAAATGCAGTGTTAGTCCTTTTCCATGCATAAATTAAATCCCATCATACCCAAATGAAAGTAGTAAAGGAGAAATGCGATAAACAGTTTTGAAAGTAGTTATGGCGTTTCAACTCACATTAAGGTATATTATCTGATTTTCAAATGAGATACTTGTTTGCTGCAGAAGTCCACTCAGACACAAACAGTCCTCAGGATTCATCTCTCAGGAAATAATATTCTCATTTAAGAATGATTATTAATGTGTTCTCCTTAGTGATGCAGCAAGTCACAATAAATCTATTCCTGTAGCAGCATTAACTAGCACTTTCTTCCTGCAATTTCATTTTGTATTGTCTATATATAGGAAGATCATAGTAAAGGACATGAAAAGCAAGGGGGCTGAAACTTGATGATCCTTGAGGTCCCTTCCAACCCAAACCATTCTATGGTTCTACAAATTTACAAAATGCAAGAGGAGGTTATTTGGGGGGTGAGGGGAGAGAATTCTTTCACACAAACATGATTATCGTAACACCCTGCTTTAAATTTTCACATGAGAGTTAACCTGAATTATCTCTGCTGATCCTCTTTCCAGAATCTGTACTTAAAAAGTAAAAGAAACCTCATTAGTATTTACTCTCATAAAAGCAGGCTCGGCGATAACATTCCAGCTAGCTAGGCAGCCAAAATCTCATTGCAGTAAGAAGAGATGATCACACACATTCAAGGACAAATCTCATGAAACTCATGTTTGACAGGAAATTGTACAGGAAGCTAATTCAGAGAGATCAAAATAAGGGTGGTATGTTCCCAGGACCCAGGGCAAGTCAGAAAGCTTGCAGCTGAATTTTGTACATATGGTAATTTGATCAGAGTGGATGTAGCAGAGAAGGAAAGAGCCAGCTGATTGAAAATGAAGTTCTAACTTTAAAAAAGAAAGAAATTAAAAAATGAAAACAGTATGGGAATTTGAATTTTAGTATTTCTGTAAATAAACCAAATCACAAAACCCCCATGTTGAAACACAAGTTGCTTTATTGTAGTAGGATCTGAATTACTGAGATCTGGGATACGTGCATGAAACACTGTGCGATTTGAAACTGCTACGCACATGCTTTCAATTATTTTCTAGATGATGTACTAAACTTGCTCCTGCCATAACACTGCAAAAATAAAAAAAAAATGGAACGTTAGAATGAAATAAAGGGATAAAACAATAGATTTGAAGGTTATTGTGCACCTCAAAGCCTACTTCAATTTTATGTGTTCAGCATTAGATGATTACAAAACGTTTGTATCTTTTATGTGTGTATTAGAGTGAGGGAATGCGATTCTCTTTGAAACATCCTCTGCATTTCCAGAACACGATAGAGAGGCATTTCAAAAGTCAGTAGGAAATGTATGTGGGCTGCAGCCTGCAAATCCCACAACCACTGTACAAATCCTTTCAGCCAGTCATCTGGTGATTTGTGGTAGCATGAACTTTGATCGTAAGTGGAAACTGTTTAATAACATCAAGTACAGCAGTGGCCAAGTAATTCAAGTAAAAGCAGAGAGCAAAGCATTAATTTCAGCCATAATGCTGACTTCGCCCGAGAGAAGTCACAACTCATAATGCCCCTCCAGATGAATAAAGGAATAAAATCTAGAATTTAGTTTCCTGGTTTATATATATACTAAAAAAAATTATCAGATTATTTTTGATCTTTTAACATGCTATAAATTACAGTAGCTACATCATAACCCACTTGAATGACTTCCTTATTACACATAAGCACAGGCAACTCACCCAGTACCAATATGTGAAATGGAAGTAGTTTGAACACATTCATCCTTTTAAGTGGCCCAAAAGCCAACACTGTGTCTATGCCTCAGTATACTTCTAAGTGACATAACTTAGGTTTCTATATGAAGAAGCCCAGAAACTGAACAGCAAAGAGAAGGATCAATGAACGGAAAAATACTAGAGAAGTTGGATATTTCCCACACAGCCATACAAGTTCCCTGAGGTCTTACATAATTGAAGCCAAAGTTCTAGGCACAGTTACATTTGTAAAACCTGACTGATTTTGTGGGAGAATGGAATTTGCCACCTTGTTTTCACCAAAGGCAAGAAAAAAAAAGGTAATTCTAAAAAATTTTAAAGGCAGATTCTTCTAAAAGTGCCCATGACGTATGAAGATTAACTATAACTTACATAATTCTTATAAGATATTTTAAAAAATTTCCTGATACAAAAACATGAGGAATCAATTAAAAATTCTATTTGAATCTGAATTTATAGTAAAGCAAATGATGAGAGAAATCTGAAGCAAAAACAAAAGTTGGAGAGGAAAGCTTCAAAAAGTTAATCAGATTATGGAGCAATGAAGAATAAAACATTTCAGTGTATACTTCCAGCCACACACAAACAGCATACCAAGCACTGACCACAGAAGACAGTACTAACACTAGGAGGGACTGGTGGGAGGCGTGGAGGTTGGAAGCTGTCTAGGGCAGACTGACCACCAGATGGTGGAGTTCTGTATTCTTGGTGATGTCAGGAAGAGGGTCAACAAAACTGGTAACTTGTACTTCTGGAGGGCAGACTTTGAACTATACAAGACACCGGTAGGATCTCTTGGGAGCCAGTCCTGAAGGGCAAAACAGTCCAGGGATGCTGGACACCTCTTAAGAAGGAAGTCTTAGAAGCACAAGAGCAGGCTGCTCCCCTGTGCCATAAGATGAGCCAGTGGGAAGCAGACCAGCATGGATGAACAGGGAACTCTTTCTGATACTCCAGGAGAAAGAGTCTACCTTCTGAGGGTAAAGGGACTGCCAATTCAAGAAGAGTAGAACGTTGTTAGGATATGCAGGGAGAAAATTAGACAGGCAAAAGCAGGGCTTGAAATCAACTTGGCCACTGTCGTAAAGGAGAACAAAAAACATTTTACAAATGCATTAACGGTAAGAGGAAGGCTAAGGAGAATCTCTGTCCTTTACTGGATGCAGCAGAGAACATGACCACTGAGGACGAGGAAAAGGCTGAGGTTCTCAATGTCCTCTTTACATCTGTCTTTAAAAAAATAGACCAATTACCTTCAGGGTACTTTGCCTCCTGATCTGGAAGTCTGAGATGGGGAGCAGAACAAAGCCCCTAAGATCGAGGTGGAAATAGAGACGTACTACTCCGCGTGGACTGTCACAAGGGCTATATGCCACAAGACACCTCTTTTACAATGTTGTCACATACGAAATACAGTCACACCCTAAATTCTTGTAAGGAACAGCCACAGGTACAACTTCCCTGCTTCCTTTTTCATCTTGAATCACTAATAGCTTATCGGTGTTCTTATTTCACGAGTGGTTTGAACTGAAATCTTTACTGAACCATCACAGATATTGTAACACGGTATGAGAAGGAACGACAGCTGGGAAAATGCTGATGAAAAAGTGTGACTCAATTTGCACTGGAATTATTTTTCCGCATTGAATTTGCAAGCAGATCCATGGAAGAGGAAACAGCATCTGAAAGTAGTTATCTAGTATGAAATGAAGCAATATTTTTTTCACTGTAATGTTTTGGTTACAATGTAAGGGCTTCCTGAATTGCAAAAATTGGGCCTGATTCTGGACAACACACTCCTTGAGAACAACAAGAATTAAACAGTAAGTCCAGGGATTTTCTGATTCTCAGAAGCCCGTGCCAAGTATCTCACAGAAAATAAGAACATGATCCCAGTGGGTAGGAAGAGAATAATAACTGTGATGAAACTAGTAGTGATGTTTCCAGTGAAATGCTGTAATTCTATTTTATTTTTTATCAGAAATATAATTGCCTTTAAACCATTTATTTGAAACAGTTGTTTCGAGACTAAAAGATATTGGATAGATTGAGTATAACATAGATTGGAAACGAGAGAAAGAAGTATTTTTCCCATAAGGGTGGTGAGGCTCTAGAACAGATTGCCCAGTGAGGTGGTGGGTGCCCTGTTCCTGGAGACCAGGAAGGCCAGGCTGGAAGAGGCTCTAAGCAAACTGACTGAGCTGTAGGTGTCCCCATTCATTGCAGGGCAGTTGGACTAGAAGACCTTCAAAGGTCCCACCCAACTCAAAAGATTCGTAGCTTCTACGATACTCATGAAAGAAACAAATTCCTCATTCACCCAGTTCTACTTTTTCTGAAAGATAAATTAGTTAGAGTTCCTAAATGGATACTTAAAATGAATTTTCTTTTAAAGCATAAAGAACAGGAGAAAACTTCAGTTATGGAATTTCTGGTTTTTTTTTTGTTTTGTTTTTTTATATAGACTCAGAAGTTTCTCAATGGTTGCTTTTTATTACTGCATAACACCGGGCTTCAAATAACAACACAAAGTTTACCTGGAAGTTGTGAAATATAATTCACGTTTACTTGTTTAAATTGCAAAAAGTTAACAAAAGTTGGACTGGATAATCTCTCAGGGTCCTTTCCAAACCCTGCAATTCTGTCAAGTAACAAAGTTTAAAACAGCTTCAGCTGGGTGCTTAATCAAGCATTTATCCACTAGGACGAGCTGATACTAGTAATTACCAGGAAAGCTGGCACTATTCTTCTACGAGTTAAGAACTCAATGGGCACATTCTGAACTGAATCATTTAGATACATAATAATCTTCAACTTCATTTAGATGGTATAAAATCTAGATGGCATGAACATGAAAAGGCTGAAAAAGTAGTGTCAAATTAGCTGGTAACTGCATAAGAAATCAAAATTCTTCCATGTTCTGACACGGTCGAAAACTTCTGAAAAAAATTTTATTCATAGAAAAAATACCAATTCAAAATATAAATGTTTCTCACAGAATAGCTGATATCAGAAAGAACACATTAAAAAAAAAAAAAAAAAGAACACTTTAAGCATTCTTTCTGCTTCTACAGAAAATTCATTTTCCAGTTTGAGGTTTTATGGAAATGATTCCTCTTTTCTTTCATTTCCCCACTGTTCTGTATCTCCATCCTTCACAACACAAACATTCTTTACACCTGTGTAGTTTAAAAGCAAATTTAGAAGACCACATCCTTACTTGCCTTCCAACAGTGTGCATATACCCCTTCTCCATTTCATCACTGAGCTACTGCCTCTAGTTCACCATTGAATCTGTAGTCATTAAAACTCCGGGACTTTTTCTGTCCAAATCTTGGAAAATCTTAAAGGTGACATGATTTTTAATGCTCACTAACCTCCAGAGCCTTCATTTTTTTGTGGCTCTACGTTCTGTGACCTCTTACACATTAAACATTGTCAAAATCAGCTTCCACATTTGATCAGCCATAGATATCTTTCAATAATTGACTCTTCCATTTTGAGACATCATCGTTGGACTTCTCAAACTGCCCTTCACACATGGAAAGAGCTCTCCATACAAAAAGATATTTCACAAATGTTTCCAAATATTTCTTTTGCTATGTTACCCACAAAAAACAAAACAAATATTTATTCTCTCTTGCCTTCCTTTCATTCTCAGTAGTGAGTACTGTTTTATAAGTTTCTTAGGCCCCTTATTGACTACATTTCCTCTAATGTGCACTGATGTTGCAAACTTAAAATCAAGTTTTCTTACTTTGTATACCACCCAGCACAAGTTGGCAGTAGTTTCTGACTACAGTTCATAATAATGTAGTACTGTGCAGTTAAGATCAATTAAGAAAAGGAGCTGCAGTAAGGAAACACTGAGTTAAGTTTTCAGAAAGAGAAACAGGTGAAATGCCTACACTCCTCTGGAATTCAGACACCTATATGATGACAAATTCCTATTGCAAACATCTTTAATGGACCAAAGAACCTTTTGCAAAGATAAGTTTCTCAAGATGACTTCTCAGGGATGACACAACATCAGTTACTTAATTTTGGCTCAAGACTACCTTGGGACAACAGAAAAATTATTTTATAAACAGGAAAATCACTGTTTACAAGGTCTCCATGAGAATGAAAGCCAAATGTGTACATTATAGGCATTTTGACATAATATATTGTTCACTCTAAACCTTTCCCTTTAAGGAATACGCAAAAGATGAAGTGAAAGAAACATGAGAAGAAAAGAATGTGAGACAGAAAGATCGTGAGAGAGGTTACTCTCATAGCACTTTTGATCTGTCTGACACCAAGAGGTAATAAAAATTCATAAGAAGTCTGTTCTTGCTCAATTTCCAGGACAAAGACATCTGGATATCTATCCAAGGCTGACTCAGCCTTGACATCTTTTGATATCCCAAGTGCCCTATTTCTCTGTAACCAAAGGTATTGCAAAGCAGTCACAGAAATGCATACATTTCTCAGTGAGTTTTGGTGTAGTCTGATCAGAGTAGGATGGGATTAAAAACAAAAGTTAGAACAATCCTAAACACAAAACCAAAAGAAAATCACTACAGGAAAAGAAGAAAAATTGCCATTTGTAATAACACTATTTTATTGCTTATAGAGCTCTGCATGCACAGCATAGACAGTGTTTGCCTTGCAGCCTCAATGTTAGAACTTTCAGATAGTGCTATCAATACATATAAGTAATTTAAAAAATCAGATTTTTGCTTTACAAATGAAAATGAGGAATGTTATAAGTCCAACAAACCAAGGAAAGCTACAAGGCAAAATAATGAACATTGTGGAAGAAAAAGAAGGAGGTAGGAGTTTAAGTAGCATCTATGCAAGGTGAAGCTAGTAACACATCTCAGCTGACCAACTGCACGTTGTACATTTCGAGCCTCTTTATATTACATAATAAAAGAGTGAAGATAAATACATTTGCCATATACGCGTATTTTTAAAGTTTAAAAGGTATGGAGCTGAACAATATCTTAACAGCAGCTAATGTTTGCAATTGCATTACTGTAATTAACAGCTTTTTTCCATTACTTAAAGGGAGTTAAAAAACAGTAGGACATAGTCTGACAGTGACAGGATGAGGAGGAATGGTCTTAAACTAAAAGAGGAGGGATTTAGATTAGAAATTAGGAGGAACTGTTTTAACTCAGAGGGTGTTGAGACACTGGAACAAGTAACCCAGAAAAGCTGTGGATTCCCCATCCCTGAAGGCGTTCAATGAAAGGTTGGATGGGACTCTGGGCAACCTGATCTAGTGGGTGACAACCCTGCCCATGGGAAGGAGGGATGGAACTGATGGTTTTTAATTTCCTTTCCAACTCAAGCCATTCTATGATTCTGTGCTGATTCAAGTATGTAAAAAAAGAGTCAATGTTCAGTTATCTGCTGCACTAATACAAAAAAAAAAAAAAGAGATGAGCTGAAGAAAACATGACTTAGGTAGAACTGCTATAGAAGCCTTGGTGTATTTGAAGTTAATAATGAAGAGGTATTCACGCATCTTCTTTTCATGCTACTGATGAGCTATTCTTTTTTTTTTTTTTTTTTTGTGCAGATGCTTTCATCAATGAAGCTGAGAATTTCATAGTTATTTTACCTCTTATGTTCTCCAAGCTGGTTTAAGAATTGTGATCATAAGGCCCATTTTTTAAGAAATACTGAGCATTGATCATTTCCATCTCCAACTTAACTAAGAAAAAAAATCTTAGAAACTTAGAAAAGTTCATCCAATCCGATGTTCAGTTATTTAGTCAATATACTAAAAAGAAATGCCTAATGTTAGGTATCTCTAAGAACCTGATCTGGACTATTCCAGCTTCAACTACAAGCCATTTGATATCCCTCTAAATCCAGAAATAATACCACCTTTTCAGTGTCTATGCCACTGAGATAGCAACCAGAATCTAACATATGGTTTACATCTGAAGAGTAACAAGTATTCTTTCAAGGGTTACTTCATTTGAAACTTTTAAACCACAAAAGGCAAATACTGCTGTGCGTTATTTATACATCTGTATTTGCTGTGCCTTGTAAAACTGTGAACTTTCATAATACTGGATGTATTCAACAATGTCAGACATTTAAACATTAAGAAAACTCAGAAAATGATGAATTACAGCAACATTTTTACATAATGCATAAGCAACCTCATAAATACAAAGGAAGGCTACAGACTACTGAAGGCAGAAAGTAGCATGGCTTCATTCAAAGTTTACACCTGTAACTAGAACCCATTTAATTAATTTCAGAAGGATTTGGATCAGGCTATTCAGTTAGCTTCCAACCAGCTCATCATCTATAGGGAAAGCAACAATCACCTAGCCAGCAAAAGTTTGCACACTATTCACTTTGGCATGCTTAGACTGAAGACTCCAACAGAGTTTTTACTGCATAAAGATATTGGATGTGAACTAGAATAAATAAGAATATCTTGGAGAGTTGTACCTGAAGTGCAACCCTCTTCCAAGCACATTTAATTCTAGGTAAGCAGTGGGCAAAGTATGCAGCACAGAGAAAGCCAATCCTTCTTACTGGCAAGCTATGTTTATGCTACCACAAAACTTTTTGGACAAGCATACATTGGGTTTCCCCCTGGCTTACATAGAAGTACAATTGTTAAGTACATTTAGGTTGCCAAATTTAAAATTGACGAAATCAGAAAGAACACAACTTTGAGGACAGATGCCCGTTTGAGTTCACAAGGCATTTTTCTCTTTTTTTTTTTCCTGTGTGCATCTTTTACTCATACATTTCTCCAGAAAGAGAAGTCACAGAGGGAGTCCATGCAAAAGTTCACAGTGTCCCTTTCTCATTTATTACTACTGCCATGTAAGCCTAGTTACGCTCTAATGTGTTTCCTTTTCAGAGAATACGTGAAACGTTTGTTAATGGAGCTGTGGCCTCAAAAGGATGTCCTGGATCTGGAATATTTCCACAGCATAGCTTCCAGCTGACTGTGGTCTGATTTCTGCAGGAAGTGGTAGAACCTATGTCATTGCAGTTTAAATTTGCACTGGGAGCACTTCACAGAAACTATTACTAATGCTGGTAGAAAGATGGAATTATCATTTCATAAGTAATCCAGCTGTTTGTTTTTTTTTTCTAGTTCTTTCAGCTAACGTGTTTGAAAATGTAATACTACACAAAGATTTGCTCTAGATCCAATAAATCAAAATCCAGGAAATAAGTGAGAATGAGAGATCATTAACATTCCCAAGTATGGTTATGTGCTTCAGACACAGACACGTAAGAGATTCAGAATAGAGAGCTTTCACAATGGTAAGTTATTGATTAAAGTTCCAAGCAACAAATATACTTTCAAATATAAATGCCACTAGCCGTAAGGGAATGCATCTGATAAACAATTTATATCTGGACACAGGTCTGGGCAGCCAGCTTTAGGTGGCTGTGCTGGAGGAGGGTGCTAAACTGGATGATTTCCAGTGGGCCCTCCAAAGCTCAGCCATTCTGTCATTGTGTGGATCTATGTGCACAGAAGTAGACTTCCACCTACCTATTCTACTTGGGAAAGTAACTTCTGTCAACAAATCCCTCTTCAAGTGTCCAAATATTAAAGATATAAAGGGACTTCTCAGTCAATTAAATAAATTACGATGACGGACAGAATTTGAAAATCATACGTCATTTGAACTGTGTATGAGGAAAGGTAAAGTGAAAATTAGTTTTTGTGCAGAGAAATGAAAATTATTCCTAATAAAACCTCTAATGCATAGCTATAAATCTATTTCTCCAAGAAATGGTGACAAAATAAGCTGATTTTCTACCATACTATCAGTTATCATTTCCAGTTTCTGTACACTGAGGTTTCTCTCTTCAGAACTCTCTCAGATCAGGATGCAGTTGTAACATGATACGCACGCAACAATTATTCTCATGAGCTAAGGCCTGGCAAACATTTATCTATGCACATTACTTCACTAAAGCTGTGTGTACTTAATTTCATCTACCCAACCATAAGAACTGAAAGGCCAGGTTCCTAATCATATCAGTACTGAAGCAGATCTAAAACTGACAGTGCCTATAAGTAGAAAATATCATGCATGTATCATTGTGCATCCCTCTCCCATTCCCTGAAGGTTGTATGGAGCTAGGATCAGGACTTTTTATAAGTTAATAGACACACCTAGCAAAATGCCTTTTCACGTGAAGTTGGACACTGAACAAACACTTTCTTACACAAAGTAGGAACATGTTAATAAAGATGGCTGAAGGCGGAAAGGAAGGTATGAAAATCATCACATTTTGGTGTCTGTGTTAGGAAGCTGGTTTACCTTTACTGTAGATGATGAGAACTCTTCCCAGGGACTGGAGAAAATTATAGACAGATGACCTTTCCAGATTAGATGTATCAAGTGGATGAGATGAATGCTGACACCACTGTTCATTCATTGCCTACATTTAAATGCTGTGAAAACGTTTTCCCTGATCACACAAATCAAGATGTTAGGGATGCCACCATAGAAAAGGGAATATCTCACAAAGAGAACAGATAATCTTTAAATACAGATTGAAATAACAGCAAGAACAAGCATTTTGAAATCAAACACAGAAACTGACTAGTCCTTTGTGCAGACATTAGAACTTCCCTGTATCCTTTGGATATACTCCTATCTACTGCTGGATCTTAACAATGCATTTGTCTCATTTGCCTCAGAAACTCCTGTGCAGTTTCCATTACTCATAGTCAAGAAAGAAAGAATCAGTACAAGTAAAGTAGATGGTTGGTTTCAATTTAAGCTAACTGTTTTCAAGGAGTACCACTGACAAATTCTTCTAATACAATCAATAACAAGGTTTGGGCATTTTTGTGACAGCGAAGCCTGATTGCAGTCATATAGAGATTCTGCATTCTCTCCTAAGATAAAGAAGAGCTATATAAATGAGAAAAAAAGATATAGCTCAGATTAAAAATAACAAAAAATTCACCACAAAACTTATGAACTGATGTTCTCAAAGGATGGAATGTCTACATTTTCTGTAACCCTGTTCTCATGGTGTAAATGTTTCACTTGGCCGCATATAGGATCATCTTTATAATTTTGAAGCAAAAAGGAACTAGAAAGAGTACTGATCAACACCAGTTCTTCTAAACATTTCCATTCCACTATTTGCTTTGTAAATTATCTTTAGGATCACTTTACATCTTTTTTTTGTTTTCTATGAACTTCAGATACTTAATTTACTAACTTATAAATTAAATTGTACTAGTTAATTTGTTTAATTTATTAAAAAAATGCATATACCAATACATCAATGAAATTCTGGCCTTTGTATGAAGCTTTCAAGTTCAAGATAACAGTATGAACAAGAAGACATGCTACTTTATTGTTAACAGTTCAACAAGAACAAATTATATTCAGTCGTCCCTTGTCCCTCATTCCTAATGAACTTCGATGTGGCCTCAGGTAAAAGTTGTTGACAGATAAAAAATAAAATAAAATAATGGAAGTGAGGTATTCATATTCCTTTGCATTTACCTTTGTGGATCTCCCTCAGACTGACTTTAAATTATATAGATCTCCTTATGGCACCACGCAGAACTATTTCTATGTTGAAGTAAGCATCACTGAAAAAAATCCTTCAAATAAAGTACTGTCACTCAAATTGCAATCCATGTGTCACAATTGGTTTTTTTTTTTTTTTTTGTAAGTCTCACAGTATCTTCTTTTATTTGCATCTAGGGCGATACCACCACAAGGTGGACTAAACTGAGATATGAATCTAGGTACGGAAACTAGACACATGTAATGACTATAGCACCACACATACCACGTTATCAGCAACACAGTAGGGCAGTATTTCAAAACACGGTGGAAATTAAAGATACTACCTGTTAAGAGGGCACAGAGCAGTAAGACCCTTAGAGCTGGTCTTATCAATAGCAGCAACAACAACAGAAAAGGAATATTTGCCCAAAACACACAGCGTATTTTTTTTTCAATATATTGCACATAACACTTTCACACACACAAAATTGAACAAAAACTCAGAAGTAGAATAAAAAATCCCTACAGTTCAGATATTTTTGAGACAGCAGGTATCTGAATTCATAACTTTGGCAGCCCTTTCAAAATGGCCTTCGTATACCTGTAGAGCTGGTGTCAGCTTCCACATACCTTAAAAGCTGTGAGCAATCATCATCAGAAAACAAGCACATTTCCTTAATTAAAATTGAATTTTAAGATGCTGGTTTGAATTTAAACTTAAGTCTAAATCAGAATAACAATGTAAAATGTCAATCTGATTTCCTCTAAAAAACAGTTTTGGAATAATGTAAGATTTAAGTCACTCTAGGTAAAATCCTAGCTTTACTGAGAGACAGTTTTCCAAGTCACTTCAAATCAGTCAGGTATACAATCCTTATATGCTTCAGGGATTTTATTCAGAGGAAGAGTATGCCTTTAAAGTTTAATAAAATGTGCTTCCTTTAGTTAAATTTCAAGCAAGAAGGTACTAAAACTATACCAATTCTTCACTCACAAACGGGGAAGAAAACCTTCGGAATGTCACTTTAAAGAGAATAAACAGACTTCACATTAATGGGTCATATTTGGCAACAACAAATTGCAGCATGCCTTCCCGTTCCTCTTTTTTCTAACTATTATTTATTGCCATTACTGGGACGTGTTCTATAATTGGATTCTGGCACAGATCAATGGAAAGAGAAAAATCTTTCCAATCTGATTCAAAATAGGATATACTTTGTAAAATACGCATGTAAATAGTAAAAGATTACCTCCTTGCTCCCCAGTAGTTATTCAAAACACCGAGATATTTTATCCAGGCTGATTTTAAGCGAGCCATTTCTGAGGTTGTTTTTATAAACTGTGTGATTTGGGGTTGGGGTAAATTTTTTCCTGTTTCTTAACTTGTACTAATTGATTTTGGCCAAGAAAGTGGCATGTTCCTTTCAAGAAACATACTTTGAACAAAACTTTCTTCTAATCAAAGAGTAGGATGCAAAATGAATGTGCCGTTATGCAGCCAGAATTAACAGATGAAAATCAGTTGAAGGCTAATTAGGCATGAAACAGATTCTGCTTCAGTGTCTGTACAGAAAGAACGCTGAAACAATTAAGAAAATATGAGAAAAGCACAAGAAAAAAGCGTAATAGCATAATACAATAACAAACATAAATTAATAAAAAACAGCATAAAGAAAAGCTAAAGCTTCAACCTTCCGTTTTGAGTACAGTCTTTCAGTGGTGACAGACTTTTAAACCAATTGATTCCAAGGTAACTGGTGAAGCTGAGAAATACCAGCACATTCAGATACTCTTTAATAAAGTAGTCACTGTTTGGACTTAAGGCTAATCAGGACATCAGACAACATGCTCACCTCAGGGAAGTTGGAATTAGATGATCTTTATGGCCCCCTAAATTATTCTATAATTCTATGATAATGGAATAAGGAAGAAAAGTATGAGGAAAAGTCAAACTGTTTGGAATAGAAACGTGGGCATTTTTATTTAAAGCATCAAATGATTTCAGTGTTCTTTTCTTTATATATAGCTTAAGTTACAGCAACCAGCGGCATGGGTTCATTAATATTATCAGTCACTTAAAAAATCAGAAGAACAAATCTGTAGATTTGATGTGAAGATCATCCATAACTTTTCCGAGCTTTGTAGCACTCTTATAGCGACCAACTGATGCCTACTTCGCAAGAAACTCAGCCTCTGAAGACTACTCCACCCCTCAGATGTTTGTCACTAACAACTTTTCTCTTCAAAAGAGGCCTACCCAAGCATCCCTTTATGTGCTTTGGGCCAGCTCAGCTGCACTATTTTATTATGCAGAGATGGATTCCCAAGAGAGCTTTAGGGAGAGGACATGTTCTAATTCTGAATGTGGACAAGCAAAGGATGGGCAGCAGCATCTTAAATCTGGCCAACTAAATTCAGAAGATGTCTGTTTAAAGCCTATTTGAACTAAGAGGGAAGTGCCACTTTACTTCAAAGTAATCACAGAGCTGATTATGTATTCCATTCCCTCCAAATGAGAGCCCAAAAGAATACCACAAAATTCCAGAAATGTTCCAGTTTCTGCACAATGATTTTTTTTTTTTTAATGCCAGACATTTTTAGTCTTATTTTAAAAGCTTATTACCAGATTGTTTTTATTAAGTGGTTGCAAACATTTGTCAACCATTTTAGTAGGAAAAAAAACCTAAAATCTTTATTGAAAAAAGTCACAGCACTGCCACTAAGAATTTCATATGTCTCTACAGTAACGTTACATACAAAAGAGTATAGTTTTAAAAAATATTGATAGTTTAATTTCCTTTGCGTGGTCATAAATGTGTTTGCAATTCTTCCAGGCCTGCTTTTCATTAAGGAACATTGTGATTTCTGTTAGAAATGTAAGTCTCCCACAAGGTCTCTGGGTTTTCAAGTAAGTGATTTGACAGTGCGTTAAGTGGGAGACCAAAAAGAGGTATGCTCTACCAGAAGTCAAAAACCTGTAAATTAATATCACTTGATATCCAGCATCCTAAATGTAAACTGTTGACTCTGAAAGTATTAGTCATTCACTTCCCTGACCACCTGAGATGCTTTGTTATGTACTGCGGCAGCTGACAGAACCACAGGGCCACAATGGAAGGTAAGATGTACAATCTTATATAAGAAAATAGTCTGAACCTAAATCACAACACTTTGATATAAGTTGCCAAACGTATCTGTTCAAACTAGCATTTCTTAATATACCAAGTCATACTAACCCTTCAAGGCAAAAGGAATTAAAATAGCAGCTCCTATTCACCTTTAAAAAGAACCCTAAAACTTTGTTTCACGTTAAGACACCTCAGTGAGGGTACATACTTGCATCTACAGATGGTATTATAATAAGAGTAACGATTAATTAAAATGTTTCAGAAACACAACAATCGAAAACTTTTACCCTTTAGAAAATTGCAGAGACTACGTTTGTGACTATCTGGAGGCAACAATTATTGTTACTATCTCTAGAGAGCACTCGGCCCAGACATGTCTATTAATACCAGACTTATTAGGTCTTGACAGTTTACAGGACATCTGTTTGTTTCACTTCCCTTTAGTCTTGCCAAATGCTAGCAGCTAAAAGCATAAAGACTTTCTTCCTACTTTTGCATAACTTAAAAGACTTTTTAGCATATATGAATTTTGACAATAAACAAAATCTTCTAGGGTTCTGTATCTGATATATACGTACAGGCATGTGTATTCAAAGAACTGCAAAGGTGAGTAAATTTCTTCAATCTGAATATGCAGTTAAAGGAGCTAATAGACACAAAATAAAAGGTTGCAGAGAAGAATAAACATAAAAAAAAAAACACATTAATTATCAGGGAAAGAGTAGGTTTTGGTATGGCCCTCCCAATTTTTCCACTTTCTAATATTAACTGAAGAGAGAAAGTCAGAACACAGATCCTGATCCAAATAAAGCTCCGCCAACGGTAAAAAGTACAGGTTCCAAGTTAAACTGGAAGCGGTCTTTTAGTCCATCTTGTGTTTTGCCAGACCACTACAGTATTCTAAATCTAAATTAAAACAAAACAGAACATTTCCCCCCCCCCCCCCATATTGTTACTGTTCTTGTAAAGCTTTTATTGTGCTTGGCCATTATTTCAAAAGTAATAGTACAAATGAGATTTGAATTACAACAACTGAAAAAATAAGAGCTAACTACTTGGATCTTATTAATTACAGGCACTTGCTGATACTTTCATTCAGATATTTTTCTGTGAATGCATGTCAAATAGCTGAACTGTTTAACTTAGAAGAATACAGCCTTGCCCATTTCATAAGACTAATTGTTCAGATATTTAAAAAACCTTATATTTGATTATAAATTTCATATGAATAACGTAGCATAACTTTGTACAAATGTTCATATTACTTGCAATTATTAAACAAAGTAAAATATCCTTTGAATACATACTGACTCCTCGTTCACAGAGTCAATATTTAAGTATGTCAACACAGTTTAAGGCCTGTTTGGATACAAATTTATTCAAATACTTTAATTCCCTGGGAACTCATTTCCAAAAAAGTATTTCAGAATACAGATTATTTCAAAACCTAAACTCAATTTTCAACTAACTTCCAAAGGTTATTGAAAATGCACTGTCAAAATTATTATAGACACTAGTTAATTAATATTCATCAGTAATTAGAACATATTAGAAAATGTGAAAAGAGCAGAATCAGAAATCTGAGAAAATATTAAAAGTTTTGTAGAAAACTGAAGCAAATGTCCATTTTTAGATATCTAGTGAGACATATGTGCAAAATTGCATGGTTCCCTACAGCATATATTAACATGAGTCTGAAATAATTACATCATTTAAGATCACTCTCTGATGATAAAACTAGTTGTATTTCCAGTTCCATCAAAAATTTACATTCATTTCTGCCAGCTGAGAATCAGGTCCAACAGTATTATAATAGAGTCCCACAAGGTGACTTTGATTTCAGTGTGTCTGAAGGAAATACGTAATATTTGATTACAGCAGTGATGCATGTTACCAACATGTGTTTCATGAGGAGTTGCACTTTTCTTAGTATATTCATAACATTCTATTCTAAATAACTATAAAGCTTTCCTCTGGTAAAAAAGAATTTCACATTTCACTGTCTTAGATATGACCTGGTTAAGATTTAGCATTGCATTTGCTTATGGATTAGAACATATAAGCTGGATGTTCTTAAGGCACTGAAAAGTGACTCTTCCAGAAATTCTTCTTTTAGAAAGCACAATGTAAATTATAAATTTTCTGGTTCAAGGAATACATAAGAATATATTTGCATATATTTATTGTGGGTATTTTTTAGCCTACTTCCTGAATATTTAAATTGAATAGCACATTAAATCAATGAGAGTTGATGAAGTTTGTGACTAAGAAAAGTAGTAGCTGAACATCTGAAAAATAGGTTAGTTCTTGCTACCCACAATACTTCTTTTATTTAAATATTAGCAATATGAACATAGTCAAAATGCTATTACTAAGAATTATCAAAGAAAATTATTAATTACTTTACGGTGCCCAGGAATCACACAGCCTTGAACTTTTATAGTAGTCCTGTGTTACAGCTCAAAAATAACTTGCTATAGGAGCTTTTCTGTATGTTATTTATGTATCACAACAGTGGCTAGACACAGAGAGAGCAGCTCAGTCGCACAATGTGATGGCTGCTCCGAAAGTAATACCTCCTATTTTGTTATATTGGCCTACAACACCAGAGGTGGATGTTGGTGATAAAAGCTGAACTTTCCCACCAATATCCCATTACATTTTGCTGTTATGCAATAGATGGCAGCAGAGGGGCAGTCTGATAAAAAGGCATCTGACAAAATTGCGTATGAAGCAAAGGTGTGTTACTGAATACCTCCATGCTAAAAAAAAAAATTGCACCCACTGACATTTATCAGTGCTTGCTTAGCACTTATGGAGATCAAAAAGAGCATATCAGCACTGTGAAGTGGTGATGGCTGGTGCATTTCAGCAGTGGTGACAGCAACATTAGGTCACTTCTGCTGTTGCAGATTTTTATGAGCATGACATCCAGGTCCCTGTTCATCTCTGCTGGAAATGCATAGCTAGTGGTGGTCACCAGGTTGAAAAATACTGTTCCATAGCTGAGAACTCACTCTTTCAGATAGTGCTATTGTTCTTTTCGTCTGTGGTAGTTTTCACAGAAATAAACATGAGAGATTACTTGACAAATGGGATTAGAAAATATAAGGTTGCAGTCACCAATGAAAAAAATAGGTATCTGTCCAAAGAGATCATAACTGCATTAGATCTATCATGTAAGATACTTGGACTAAGATACTGGAGTTCACCCCTTGTTATCATTCCAGCAAACCTTCTTTCTGGGATCAGGAAAGTTCAACCATTCCTACAGGGCTGGGGAGTCAGCACCTAATGGGGATACTACAGGTGGGGCCTTTTTGTCCAGAGGCTTGACATTTTCTCTATTTGCTTGCCTATCTTTCCTTATCACCCAAACTACAGCACTATAAGAATAAAGGCAAACTAGAAAATGTTCAGTGTATGAAAAAATAATGCACACTACCAACTGCATGAGAAACTACTACAGATCATCAATACAGGGTAGGACAAAAATAAGTAGAAGAAAGATAGCAGATGAGTGCTGTTATTAAGTTTTAATGTCTATAAAGTATACTTGTATGGTAAGTCCTTTGAAAGAAAATAGCAAACGAGATAAGGCTCTCTACAAGCTCGAATGGAAGAGAAATTGGTTTTCTCCCAACCCTCCAGTGGAGGGCCACAAAGATGATAAAAGGCCTGGAGCATCTCCTGTATGAGGGCAGTCTGAGTTACCTGGGTCTGTTCAGTGTGGGGAAAAGAAGACTAAGGAGGGATCTGATCAATGTTTATAAATATGTAAAGGAAGTGGAAGGCAAATAGATGAGGCCAGGTTCTTCTTGGAGGTGTGCAGCAATAGGACAAGGAGTAATGGTTTAAAACTTGAACATACAAAGTTCCGTACAAACACACGGAAGAACTTATTTACGGTGAAGATGATGGAGCACTTGAATGGGTTGAGCAGAGAGGTTGTGGAATCTCCTTCTATGGAGACATCCAGGACCTATATGGACACCTACCTGTGCAATCTACTTCAGGCTGCCTGCCTTCACAGCTGGACTGGACTCGATGATCTTGAGGTCCCTTGCAACCCCTGCAATCCTGTGATTCTGTGTTAAGGTAACCACTGCACACTTAATAATACAAGAGGAGTAATTTTCTGTATCAAAATAAAGGAACACCTTGCTTATTTTAACTAAGTTTAAGCTAGGCTAATAACAAAATTAGATAACTTGGAAAAGTTAGAAGCGAGATGAGTCAGGGTTTCCCATGAAAAACAGCTTCACTGCAGTGGTCAATAGAAATAGTTCTAATCTTATTTAGATGAAGATAAAATAGCATTCTAACATCTCATTATCTTCTCTAGATAATTTTATAAGTGATTAATATAATAAAAGAATGATCTGGCAGTAGAATTGCATTCCTCTATCACAGAATGTGCATTTTGCACAGGCTCCTATCTGCTAATGTGATTTGGAACTCGCTTATGTAAAATAAAGCTCAAAATAATAATAATAAAAAAATCTAATCTAATATATTTTCTTCATCTTTGTGTTCTTTAAAACAAACTTTGCTTTGTCCTTATATTTACTCCTAATTTTTCTTCTTCAGTGATGATACACTCATTGCAGTTCCACTCATAGTAAAACTGTAGAACAGGCACCTTGTATGATAGCATATTTCACAGTTCTTAATTCATTTTTTAACTGCATATTTAGGATTTCATGTAAAATCCTCTTATCTATTATCATTAAAGTCTAGTCTCTTTGAGTGGGTTCCTTGAACTCTCCTCGCTACTAGCTAATTTCAGAGACTTAGCACGTTGACATTCTTCTTACTGTTTATATAATTCTATTCATAGGCTTTTCCACTTCAGGATAGCATTGCCTATACTTCAGAACATTATTAAGATCATCTTGAGTGAGTAGTGTAAGGTAAAGGCAAAGATACTTTAATCACTGGTCTTAAGGCAATTTCTTCCAACTACTAATAAGGAGAAATGGATCTCATGAATCAGTGGATTGTATTTGAGTCTTAAGTAGCACAGGATTGATTAATCTGCCAAGGTTTCTGGACACAGGGACACCTTCAGCCGTGGATCTTTCACTATGGACTGAGTGAATAGTTTAGAAACATTTTGCTATTCTGACACTTTGCTAGTTACTAGTCAAAAGAGGCAGAGAGGCTTGGAGGCAGAAATTGGGTTGGATGTTAGGAAGCTTTTCACTCAAAAAATGGGGATGCCCTGGAACAGGATGCCAAGAGCGGTTGTGGATGCCCCATCACTGCAGGCATTTAAGGCAAGGCTGGATGTGCCTCTGAGAGGCCTGGTTTAGTGGTCAGCAACTCCACCCATGGCAGGAAGACTGAAACTAGATTATCTTGGAGGCCCCTTTCAAGCCAGGGCATTCTATGATAATGGCTAACAGGAACAAGATAGAGGACTTAGATTTAAGAAGCACTGACATCAATTAACAATTTTTTTTTTTTTTAATAATTCTACCACAGCTTTGGGTTTTAACTTCCAAATGCTGAAACATTTAAGCAGCTCTCATACATATAACTGCTCCACTATTGTAATAAACTACTTCTGAAGGAACACTTATGATAATTCACTTCATGTTATGAATCATATAAAGTGGAAGAAAGCAAATCGGTTAGATACTTGCATACTTTGCCAGGAATATCTCTTACGATTTTCTGGAAATGCTAAGAATTAAAAACATGGCAAACTGAAATGTGATGAAGATGCCAACGGTAGACCAATCTCTATTTTCTCTTTTGTCCTTTTGAGTCTTACGAACGGAATTTGGGACTTCATGAACAGATGAACATATGCTTCTGCCTCATTCTAATTCAGAGGAGATGTATTTCAACCCAAAGTATCTCACCTAAATGTAGCTAAAGATCCTCTTGCGTTTTCTCTCATATATAGTTGAATAAAAGACACTGCAGGTACCTTTGTCTAATAATCTTGTAACAAAGCATTCCTTTCTAACTCCTGAATTCTTCAGGAAAACTATCACCTTTCAAAAAAACTGAGACTTCCTGAAGAATGACTCTATCTGCATAATCCAGATATCCTTAAAATTAAGTAAAATGAGTTTGTGTCATAAGACTAGTATGTTACCCTTACTCTGAATCTTTGCAGTTATGCAAGACAAGCCAAGTCGTTTGCTGAAGACAGTAAGCTGAGGTCAAAGTAAACACTCTCATTGCACTGATTCTGAAATGCGGTGAGCTCAGTCAAGAGCTCTTCCATAAAAAGAAAACAAGTACTGAGCAGTATTACTACAGCGGAGAAATCTTCTCTTGTACTTAAAAATATGCTGGTGTAAAGAGCTGTATATAGACACTTTTCTTCGTAGCTAAGGTCAAACGCATTTGAAAACGCAATTTACGAATAGTTAATATATGATCAATTACTTTTTCACAATTCTTCCTGAAAAAGTAAAAAAAAAACCAAAAAACAACAATAACAACAACAAAAACCTATCAGAAATGATTAACTACAACTTCTGAGTTTCTGAGTTTAAGACACAAATTCAATCCACTTTTAGACAACCGACAGAATTAAAGACAGAAACAAGGCCCAATAAATTAAGAGTAAAAAAACAAACAAAAAAAAAACAAACAAACAAATAAATAAACAAAACCCCAAACAAATAACACAGAATTACTATGAGCAATTCAGTAATTTTTAATAATTATTACTACTTATGTGGGTTGGCAGTAACTGAGGAAATCAAAATGGTAATAAATGACTATTTCATATTTAAGATCTAAAGGCATTAGCAGATCTGTTTATTCCATTTAATAGAAAACAAAGCTTGGCATGTCAGTGTATTAACAGATGACAGAAACCTTCCAAACTGATGTAATTATTAATTGAAAGGAAAATGTATATTTGAATGAGATCAGATACCTAAATTTCATTGTGTTGACCAAGCAATTCTAGATTTTTGGACAATAAACCGTAGGAAGGAATCATGGTATTAAGAACATCCAGAGAACCTACAAGAGAACCAATAACTGCATAAGAGAAAGCACTCCATAATGCGTGTGTGAACTTTAAGTACAGCCTTTCTAGTGCTTCAAGAGTTCTTCCAACACGTTATCACACAGATGATTCTTGACAAAGCGCATCATTAATACTGACTAATCTCTGACCAAACTGCAAAGAATTTTTAAGTAACTTTGACTAATATCATATGGACAATTAGGCGGATCGTCAGCATTTATTCAGCTCCAAGGCAACACAAGATTTTGAATTAAACTTTTATACCTGATTTGCAAGCAGCAGGCTTCTTGTGATTCTCACTTACATTCCTTCGAGGATCTTGCATTTTGACACATTTAATAGAGATGACTTTCTAGAAGAACTGAAGCATTGCTGTTCTAGTTGATCCAGACACACAGATTTTGTGGGATTTCTTGTTCAAACTTTATCAGGTGATTTAAGAGAATGTCTACAGAAACATTCTTTTAACTATGCAGTACTCATAAAGTTTTAAATGACTTCTTAGACGATTTACCACCAGACATCTTAACTCTGCAAGCCACCAGGCATCACATTTCTCTACTTTTCAGTTTCTTCTGATTCCTATAGGACCACGCATTTTTATATTATATTTAGGAAGACTGCCTCAAAAGAAGAAAATTATTTCTGCACTGAAGCCAGATGGAAACTTGCCATGAAATTACTATCTTGAAATGATTCAACAAGGGATTCGACATTCCCTAAAGTGTGAAGGGAACTTGAAGCTGTTTCAATTTCAAGCTGCACTCTCTGAAAAACTGTTGTTTTTTTTTTAATTATTATTATTATTTTTTTTATATAATGAGAGGAGACAGTTAACTATAAGAGAACTCTATAAGAGTACTTCCAGATTTTCTGCATAAGATTTTTGTACTGCTACAATGTCAGAAGAGCAGTATTAGGAAACAGTTGAATGCCAGAAAATCCTACAATTATACTGTCTTGGTAAATGAGGTTTTGGTCCTGAAAAATATAAGTTATTAACAAGGTACGTGCTGGATGGGTCACAGAAAATTTCATCTAAGAGAACTTTGTAGATCCAGAGATCCTGAAACTCTTCCACATCCACTTTTACTGATTGCCTTGCAAACCTAATCCTGACCAAGTCAGGGAAAAAAAAAAAAAAAAAAAAAGCAAACAAAAGCTATGCATTTAATCATATTCTTTTTCGCCAGTCTGGTTGTGGCTCCTTCGTCGTCTGATCCAATCAGACACACAACCTTTGCATGAACCCAGCGTGCTATTAGGAGGCAGCTACAGGAATGGATGGGTTCCCAAAGGCTGTTGCTTAAACGAGTCCACTCAAGTAGTTTACCTCCGTTTCAGAGAGGAAACGGTTAAAGAGCTCTCAGTGTTCCCCTGTGCCCGGGAGGCAGCCTTTGTGTTTAACGTTGGCAGGGGCTCGGTTCGGGCTGCAGGCTTGTTTTAATTGGGGGAGGGGGCAGAACGGAGAGGACGCTCAGCCTTCTCCTCCAGCCCGTCTTTTCGTTACTGATTCAGCGGAGGAGGAGATTTTTCTCTCCCACCCATCGGCAGGCGGGAGGATCCCGCCGAGGCTATCCCAGGAAAAGCTCTCGGAGGAAACCGCGGCAGCCGCAGCATGAACGCGGAGCCGGGGCCGGCCGCACCGCTGGGCTGAGTGCGCGGCGGCCGCAGCACGCCAGGTAACGGCGGGGGCGAGGACGGATCCGTACGGGTGCGGGCGGAGGGAGAACCTTTTGTGTTAGCGGCAGAACCGCGAGGCGGGCATCCCGGCAGCGAGGAGCGGGCGGGAGGCGACCCAGAGACGCTCGGCTTTGCCGGCGCTGCTTCTTTTGGTGCTGCGGTCTCTTAGGTCCCGTTTTCATCTCAGCAGCCTTCGGGGAGGATGAAGCGCTGGTCGCGTTTGAGCTCTTCTGTAATAGGCTTTCGGTTCCAACAGTGCGCGGTGCGGGGAGCTTCGGGCTTGAGTACCATCCCAAAGCCCGGACTCGGTCACTGAGCACAGGGACAGCACAATGCACGTGGCCTGCAGGTCTGCCCCGCTGCCCCGCACCGCGCAGATGAAGAGCAGAAAACACTGCTAGAAGTTACTAAGTGTACCGATACGTTACCTCCACGAAGCAGGTCCTTATTTTACGTTGCAGACACTTGGGATTCGTCAGGGATTCACGGGAAAATATCGCTAGAAATTAATACAAATTTAACTTTGCGTCTTATGGGAAGGTTTCTTCTGAGAGAGGGAAGAGATGGCAACTGGCAGTTTTGTTCCTAGCTTCTCACACTGCCTGCGTGATTACCATGCTACCACCGCATTCATATGGCACACGTATATTAAGCTTTCACAGGAAAGCATCATGAAATAAGGAGAAAACTAATATAAATGACTAAAGCAGAGTGCGGTGGAGCCGCAGTCACCATAAATGATCTAAGGATAAATATTTGCCTGAAAAGAGTCGCAGTAAAGAAGCTGCCTGCTATTTCTGATACGATTTAGTATCCTAAAGCACTCCCATCCTGCCTACCGTTGCTGACTGCCCTGCAATACCACCATAACAGGAGTTAAGTAAGGAGGATTTGCTGTTCAGCATGCAGTTTTTAGAAGCAAGTACACAGGTACTCACAAGTTGGTCAGCTGGCCACCTGAGATCCACCAAGACAGGAGACTCAGCTCAGATATCTGGTCTACAAGGGATAGCACTCTACATACCAGACAGAAATACCCATTAGCTTTGCATATGCTGCATACAGCTACGTGCACACTTTTACAGATCACGCAATAAATATTTACACTGTGCCTGCGTCCAGAGCTCCTATCAGTAAATTGTCTGCAACATTCATTCTGTTGTAAATTGTGTACGGTTTTCTTCCTTTTTTCTTTTTTGTTGCTATAAACTGCATTAACAGCCCCATGGGGAATTAAATTAGGATTAATTTCTTTAAAGGACTCTCCCAAATCCTTCATGCGAGTCTCTAGAAATCAGAAAGCTATAAATACTTGACTTTCTACTCTTCTGGCAACACTGTAGCATTTTGCCCTGTTCTGCAGACACAAGCCACGTAAAGAAACTTCATCCTAAATTAGACTGAGATTTCAAGGAAATGGATTTCAGAGTGTCTTCCTTGGCTCGCACCTCTAGGAGGCTTCACACAAGGTGTTATCTGTCCCCTGTAACAGGAGCCAACAGCTCTGGAGATACACACAGGCAGTTATGCCAGGACAGAATGCTATGATGCTTGCTTTCCTATCTGGAAATGTCATGACTTATCACTTAAAATACTAAACCGAGTATTTTTTATCTTTGGAAAGGCATAATTTTTTATAATTAACTTAACCCTGGATAAGGACTGCAACATGAGCTACAATGACATTATTCAGGAACCAAAGACTTATCTTTATCTCAATAGACTGCCACGTGGTTTTAAGGGCTTTTCCTGGTCAAATGTCCTGAGACTGTGAAAGTTTTCCTCCTAATATCTTCAGACATCAGATCAACTCCAAAACTGGATTTGAAATATATGTATTTTCAGTCTTCAGCTGAAATCTGTGTAGTTATACAGTCAGAAAAAAAACTAACATAGAGCCTAATGGTTGCAAAATATAAAAAATACTCAAAAAAATGACAAATGAAGTGCCTATAATTATTAATGCTTAATTGGTACCTTACTTTTTAACAGAAAAAATAATAACATTTCATTATGGTTAAAAATATGAAAATCATACAACAGTCTCCAAGGCCTCCCTTTACTGGTATTCTTTTCTTCCAAGACTATATAATAAAACGGAGCTTCACCCACCCTATTTTATCCTTTCATATACAAATTCTGTCTCCAACTCAAAGGACTCCACAGAATCTCATCTGTTTTTGTGTCTTGTTAGAGAATTGATGAATGGGGGCAATCTAGATATCAGAGTAGCACAACGAAGATGAGCAGGTGTTTATATACATGTGCTATAGAAAGTGCACTAATACTCTTTTTTCTAAGTGAGAAATAGGCTGTGTTACCCTACTTGGTGCACTGATGTTGTGTGCTTTATTGTTTTTTCTCTGTAGGTGAAAAAGCGATAAGCATTTCACTGAGATACTGGGAAAAAATAAAACCTGTCTCGCAGACTTGGCTCATTTGGGACTTCGTGATGGAAGCCATATATTTAAGAGTTTCTTTGCTGCTGCTGCTTTTGGGATTTGTCCTCAGTGACAGCTCTGACAGATACGTTACCAACCGGAGTGACGCGGGAAACAACCCTCCCACTTTCTCAGGGATTGAATCCAGCTTACTCCCCACCACTAGACGGCCCCTGGTATCCAACCAAACTGTCAAATGCTCCCAGCAGACTAAGATTGCTGAAACTTTTAAATACATTAACACAGTGGTATCTTGTGCTATTTTCATCGTTGGAATGGTTGGGAATGCAACTCTGCTGAGGATCATTTACCAGAACAAGTGTATGAGGAATGGCCCGAATGCACTGATAGCCAGTCTGGCACTAGGAGACCTTATCTATATTGTCATTGATATTCCTATCATTGTGTACAAGGTAGGATGCAACAACAATACCTTTTAACTGCAGTTTCCTTACAAGTACACTAGTTCTCTGCGGTTACTTTTCTGTCTAATGCTCTTTTGTCAATGAATAGTTCACTTGAAAAAAAACATAACTCAGTTTTGTTCTACAATGATGTTCTTGCTCTCAGTTCTCTTCTTTTAAAGACAAAGCTCTTAACGGAACCGTGCTATATCAAGTGTCTCTTCATTTATTCTAACTACAGCTAACAAAACAAATTGTGAGAGTAACTTCCTGTAAACTGTCCTCCTACTTTATGGACATACAATATAAAAGTAGTTGCTATTTTTGGAATATTCTATCCTTTATGTTTTCACAGAAAATACTCTGTGATCAGCAAGATTCGTTTTATGACTGCAGAGAGACACTATGGCAGTTACACTGTGAATTAAGGTGTTAATTCAACACCCACACCCCAACTTATTCCAGGGCTAGAAAGGCTAATTATATCACAGAACATTTCTGAAGAATCAGATTTTATCTCTTTCTCTCAAAGCATAAGAAGGGTCTTCAGAAATTCTGCCCCAGTTGTTCTGTTTCATTTTTATTTTTTATTTTACTCAAACAAGGCCATAAGGTAGTGCTTTTCCTAATGCAGTGTACGTTGACTGATGTAACTTGCATGGAAAAACTTTTCCAAGAGAGTGGTCAGGCACTGGAACAGACTGCCCAAGGAGGTGGTTAAATCATTGTCCCTGGAAGTGTTCAAGAGACATGTAGATGTGGTACTAAGGAATGTGGTTTAGCGGGCAATAAACTTCTATCTGTATCCTTATGGATTATACAAATCCATAGCTGATGAGACAACAGTAAAAACTTAAGGCATTTCCGACAGTAAATGTAACACTCAATAGCATAACAAAAAAAGACTATTCCTCACATTTTGGCCCTTAAAGATTGAAGAGACTTAACTTTTAGGTACATAAATGTTAAACAAAGCAAATTAATGCATAAATTTAGAGTAAGTAGCGTTCAGTGGTTTCAAATTGGATTTTTAAATTAAAAAAAAAAAAAAGTGAACTGAATAAAGAAGTATATAACTTCTAGTGACATAGTACTCGACCTGCATCGTAACGTAGGTGTGGATACAGCAAGATCATAACAGCCCGAAATCATTAATCAATTAAAAATATGCATAATGAGAAGGTTGCTTTCCATTTTCCAGTATCCCATCCAGAAAATACAATTTAAAGATAAGATAGTAGGAGAAAATATATCATCAAGTTAATGATTAGTTTCTGCTTGATTTGAGATCTCCCTCCGTCTTCCATAGCTATGTGATGCCTAATGAGACGTGAGATTGGGGTTCTGCATATTTTCATAAATCCAGTTTAGTAACGTCAGTAACCTGGGCTACATCTCCCACTATGCATTGCTGTCTTTGCAGGTATTTGCTAGGGAGCTGTCCTTCTTTCTTTGGAATGTTAGATAAGAAATTTCAAGAAAAACACAGCAAGTGTTTTTTTCAAGCTAAGTTTGGGAAAGAATGGGTATTCTTTTCTAAATCTTTTCTAAACTTTCAAGAGCTCTGCTGCATCTTCTCACTGAAAGAGAACTGGGAATCTGGAATTAATTTTGCCTTTCAGAATTGCCTTTTGAAAATTCACAAGGATTTTAGTTAAAAGCAACAAACTATATTTTTTTACTGCTTTTATTATTTTGAAATACATTCTTACAGTTCATCTTCACGTTCTGTAAGTTCACTGGCCTTGGTATAATTTATATGATGAACTGTGGTTTTGAACATGACCATAGAGTGCATCAAAATATCTTTGTGGACCGCAGAGAAGTATTTGATAATTGAAGGCTGTGAATGAAACTGCAGACCCCTGACATCAACTTATGTTAACTCTTATATGCTACAACTCAGAATTAAAACGATGACAAGCATAAATCTAGCTTATAGTAGTCTTCTGAGTGCTTGACCCTCCAAAATTATTTACTACAAAATTATCACCTGCAGCCACGTTGCTGTATAAAGTTAGCTGCATGTGTTCTGAAACATGGATCTCTTTTAGCACTTACAGTGAGCAGTACTACTTCTGCTAGGAAATTAAGTTATTTACAGGACACTTTTCAAATTACCCATTCAAGAATATGCCTACCTACATTAAAAGTTAATTTTAAATCCTATTAGATGTAATTCCTGTTTGTATCTCAAGAGATCCTAAAATCTGTGGCACCACTTAATTCCCCTTGTTGAGTGACAATATAAAGGATGGCTACTGAAGCTATTATAATCATCCGAAGGTGGCAGTGAAAGTCAGTGAAGAAAGAAAAAATAGTTGTAAAGCTTACAAAAAGTGTAATTACTTTGCTCAATCATAAGGTAGCTTCAATTATTCTGAAAAAACGTTTAGAAGAGAAGTGGTAGAATTTTACTGATATTCAGATGGATTTTATAGATCTTTAGAAAGAAGCAGTTAACAAGTTAGAGTAATTGAAAATTTAAGGTCCCAGAAGGAACAAGTCCATGATTCTGTTGTGCGTTTACAGGATTAACAACTATGTGACATTAAAAGAAAACAAAAACAAAAAAAAATCAAAGAAATTATATAATTGATGTCAGATACAGATAGGGTCACAAATTTCTGACATTTTTATCCTTCCTTTACTGTACAGTAGACTCAAGAATTCCCACTTACTTTCTCCAATTACTGTAATTATATGGTGGGTTCCCCTTAGCAATTTGTTAAATGGATTGAGATGTTAGTAATATTCACTAGCCTCCTTTGAAGTTGTTCTGAATATATTAAAGTCCCATCAGGCTTAATTACCTCTAGTATATTCACTTACAGGATCAAATCAATATTAAAACTTGTAACAAACGAGTTTTTACTAGAAGGACGCCCATTATAAACCCAACCTCAATGGACTGAACCACTCATTCTAACACAGTTTCATTTTCAATCACACTTACGGTACTTGGACCCAAAGTTTCCTCTTAATGCAAAATATACTAATCTCAGATATTCATGATATCAAACCATGAAGCCCTCGATCAGTGAGAATTGCTTCTTTTCAGTGAAAGAAAAGACTGGGAATTGTAATGTTTTGTGGTGCTGCAGCAGTAAGGTTAAGGTGCTGAAGAAAAGGGAGGTTTCATACCTCCTTTTCCAGAATCAGGTGACACAGCAGATCCCTGGAAGCTGCTGCTTTACCCACATTATCCATCACTGCCACACACACACGCTTGCAGAAAATTTAAGTTTAGACTTCATGTATGACAGTTTACTTAGGGGATTACTTTCTATGATGAAACTAGTCAGTTTTCTAAGGCTGTATACAGACAGGAAGAGCAGAACGTTCATCCATAGCATCACCATCATCTTGGTTGTACTAGAGCTTTGGAAAGCCCTTACAGCTGCTGCTGCTATCATGGGCTGAAGTTCAGGAGCAACTCTTGTTCTTGCTGCTGCTTCTCTCAACAGAAAAAATCTGTTTCATAAGCAGCAGAGAAAAAAGGTTTCCTGAGCTCATGGATCTAGAAACACTCTAGGTCTCATCCAGAAACACTCACAGCTCTCACCTTTGGAATGGCAAAGTTCACCATTAAGGGTGCTACTGAGAAGCCTTGAGCTCCCTCCACTTTTTGTGGCATTTTCATGCCACAAAATAAAGTGTTTAAATGAATCCGATTTACTGAAGAAGGAACTACATCAGATGCATGTTAATTTCATCACCTTAAGTCTTATTATTCATAATTCCTTAAGTCATCATACTGTAAAGAAGTAAACAAACCAACCAAGCCATTTTTTAACCTATTTCATTTTTACAAACTTTTCCTTAATTATTTCACCAGTACAATATAAAAGACATCTACCCAGAAAAAAATAATGAGTGCCCACTGGTCAAACAGCTGGTTGCACTAGTGCTTTCATAAACTACGTTTTCTTACTGATGTTTATGTTTACTTCAGTTACAATGGCTTCTTAATCCGAGCAGTTGGCATAGAACATTATAAAGTTAAAATGTAAAAGTTAGCTATCAGTAAGCAAACACTTTCAGCCATTTTGTCTTCTGTAAAGGAAGACTTAGCTGAGGCATTTTTAGTCATGAACTCTATGGAACATCAGAGCAACTGCAGAAGCATTAGACTCATCTCTTCTAGATCACAAGTTATTTATCTAATCGCTTCCACTGACAGAATATTATACACAAACAAGGCTGATAACTAAGCACAGCAAGAAGGATTCTGTGTACTAATCGAGCAAGTGACGTCCACAGTAGTCCTAGTTTTGTGCCGAAGTAGCATAAGGACAAGCCCACAGCACACGTGACATCTAAACAGAAAAGAATTCCCCCCTATAAAAGCAAAATTTGTCCCATGTGCAGCAAGTTTCTCTCAAACAAGTAAAAACACCAGTAGGAAATTCTGAGGTCACCCTCTTAACTGCCTTTCAGCTTTTGCTATATATTTGACAGTGATTCTGAAAAGCAACTTACTGGTAGCCCAGCATGACACAGAAATAGGTATTACCTATTTGGAAAATGACCTTTGAATTGAATGCGTTTTGTGTCTTCCACAGCAACTGTACATAAAAGAAATCTAGAGATAGAAAAGGAATTGATTGCTGCATTCTGAAGGCACAATCACTCTAAAATGAAGAGGGAACAAGTAAAAGTAGACCAAGAGCCTGTTCACTTGAACACAGCAGAAAGAACAATAAAAGCAGGGATTACCCAGGAACTGAAGGAGATACTTTTGCAGCAAATTACTATGCACATAAACACATCTTGCAGTTCATTCCCCTGAAGAGGGAGCGCAGTTTGAGAAACAGTCTACCTAAAAGGATGGGAAATTAACCACCACCACAAAATAATTAGAAAAAAAGAATAAATCCTACTCTGTAAGCAGCAAAAATACCACAGGGGAGATGCCTAAAGTTTTCTGGACTGCTTTTTCTGCTCCTAATTAGATTTTGGCAATAAATAGAAAAATCTTAAAGAGAACACAGAACTTAGGATTTTTGGTTTTCACCTGTTAATCGAGACAGGAAATCAAGTTGTTTACTTATTTATTTATTTTAGGATCTCTTCAAGCATAATCTATTTTCTCCTGTGTAAAATACAGGCATATTGAGAAAGGAATGTATAAGTGAGAGAAAATATCTAAGTGAGAGCAAAGTGGTAGAACAAGCTGTACTAGGGCAATAGAGAAAAAAGCATCATCAAAGTTACTCCTGCATCCCCACAAAACCCTTCTTCTAGAAAGAACAAACAGTCCACCTCGTATTCCCTGAAAAATCAGAAAGAAGATAGCTGTTGGCTACAGCAAAATTAAGAATATATTTCTTGCAAAGAACAGCTGAAGAGGCGCAGTGTGTCTTCATAATTTTAGGTGTAAGCAAAATGCTAAGTGATACCAAAATCAGGAGAAACATGAATTACTGAGTCACCTTGATGTGCTCAGTGTTAGTCTTGTGTCGTGCAGTACCAAGGTTTGTCCTGTTTGCTGCTTTCCTCTATTTTTCCTTACTCAGTGCCCTTATAAAATGCAGACCTTCTCTTGGACTCTTCTATGTTCAGTCAGATTCCACCTGAACTACAGCTGAAACAGCAGGTACAATATTTGGCCCATGCCTTGAAAGAGACATAATATAGATGACAATTTAACAAAGAGCCACACTAGCACAGCTCAACATTTCCTACAGGAAACATGACAAAATCCCATGTGATATGACACATTTCATTTTGTGCTATGTAGCAAGGAAAGGAAATCACCCAGGAATACACTAATTTTATAACTCCTACTCCACCGTTAGAAGATGATGACAACTCACACAAGAAATTACATAAACAACCAGAAATCTGCTTTCTGAGCCCTGTATCCATCACTGCACAAGCTGAGCAGAAGTCAGGGAATAAAAAATAGATTTGTATTTGTCCTGCTGAAGACAGAGCAGAAACTTGACTGTCAGAATTGTGCCATCAGAATTATTGAGCACCCTCAGCTCATGAAATACAGGAGAGTAATCAATATGGGAGCAGGAAGTTTCTGGGATACAGATCTTGTGTATCTGTACAGCAATGATGCCAAACAGCCATAGGAAGTTGAAGATTCTAGATTGTAGAGCAGGAACAGACAGGAATAATAAAACCTTTGCTTTTATCTTCAGTGCAGAGAGAGAGGACATCCTAAAACACAGTTGTTGAACCAAAGCAGGTTTTAAATAGTCTTTTCACATCCAGCACCCAACCCAGTCCATCTATTTTGGGCTGAGTTTCAGGGTCATCAACTGCCTTTAAACACACAGTATCAGCCTAGAATTAGATAAACGCTGGATGCATATGAACACATACTGATAAATGCTCATGTGGTTAGATTATAACATTCTCTCTTTTAGACTATATATAAATTGTTTGGGATGCAGAGGGACTTGATCTGTGTTTTGTACATCATCTAGCATGCTAACGGGGTTAGAAAATAGCAACAGCAGTAGAATAAAATCAGCTGAGTGACATTTAAAAATCACTGCAAAGGAATGTTCTCAGCAGTGCTGTCTTGTTTGTTTCGCGCTGCAGCATTGGGGCAGAGAGGCCATAGAAAGGAGCAGAAAAGAAGGGATATTCAAGGAAGCTGCAGTTTCCTGACCACTTTACTGAGGGATATATTTTATTTTATTAAGACTGTGGAACCATGAAATTTCTGCTTCTGATTTCAGTTTAAAAATATGCTGTTGACTATACTCTTTTCTCATACATGAATGGCTCCACAGTAGAACCTTATTAAATACTTTTGGGCTGCAAATACACAAGAGGAAAAGTGCATTTCCTTTACTGCAAGTATTATTTTGAGACCTCTAAGATTTTCTGAGTGGAACTGCAAAAGCAGAATCCATTTGACCAAATGATGGAGAACTAGGATACGAGTTAGGATACAATCAGCCTGATTCCCCCCATCCTTATGGTTTGGGAGAAAGTGTAATCTGCTAGAATTTTATCTCCATTTTGTTTGGATATTTAAAACATGCAAAAGAACTGGAAGAGCATAGCAAGCAGTCCCACTACTTTACCCGTATCTGCGAAAATCAGGACTAATTCAATTAAATTTCTGGGCCCATTTCTTCGTTGAAAATGAACATGCTGTTTCCCTCTGAAGTTTCTACGTTCTGCTAGAGTAGAAGAGAGGGCAATGGACTTGTGTTGATGCAAAACTGGAAAACCACTGACTAAAAATACCTACAGGAGAAAAAAAAGCTGGCACCTGAACCAAAGGGAAGTTATCAATGCATAGCTGGTGCGGAATGATACAGGAGAATAAGCACAGAAATGATTGCAAAGGTAATCTTAAAAAAAAATAAAATAAAATAAAAAAAAAAAATCAAGCAACTTGATCCTGATCCTAGTGATTTTGATTAAAATCAACTTGAAAAGAATGTCTAATGATTTGGTACTGGCAGTACTTCAATTACTTGGAAAAGCATAAGAAACAAAAGGAATAAAATACTTTTCATCTTAAAAACGGAGAGCTTCCTGGGGTTCAGAGATGATGTGTACATGCTGAAACTGTGATAAAGCTTCCCTGTGAGGAGTAGTAACTAAGTGGACCTTTTTCAAGTACAGCACTTTTCTTTTTGAAGATAATATTTGCTTTGTAGTACCAGTTTCACGGTCAGTACAAAGTGCTTGTTCATTTCTATTGCTGAGGATGTGCCACAGACAACCAGTGCACACAAACTGGGGGCTGTTTTTCTGTTGTCACTTAGAGTGTGACTTATAATGATAGATCAGTTTCATGGCTCTATTTAACAGTTGATAAAAATGATAAAAGTCTGCTATGACCTCTTTTTTTGGCAGTGCCACTTAGATTTCATTCACTGGTGCCCGAAAACTATTCAGATTTTAAACAAACCCAGATACCATACAGTAACTAACTGTTGAGAAACTGAAGCTGAAATTCCATTTGACTATAATTGGTTGGAGAAGCACTTGGGATTCAGTCTGGTCTTCCCTTCTCTAACAGTTTTTCTGCAACCCCTGAAATAAACCAATGACTTGTGCGAGATTTTCTGGCAAAAAGCACAACTATGCCCTGAAAGCATTTCTTCTATTGTTGCCAATCCACCCAGAAGATAGTTCTGCCAGAGCTTTCAATGTATTTCAGTCTATACAGATAAAACCAAAGGAACAGTTCAGCAGCTTGTAGGCATAAGCTCATTACATTCATTACCAAGGGTACCGACAATAGTGAAATCTTTAATTCTGCTGATCCATTAACTAACCTCTGGTACAAAGAGGATTTGCTTTCAATAAGTATGATTCTCCTAAACTGGAATGCCATCGCAACGATGGTCCCTTTCTGTTTGCAGTGGTACTGATGTCAAATCAGATTCTCAGCTTTCCTTGGAGAAGGAGAGTTCTCAGTAGGCCAGAAAAAATACTGATCTAAACCCCAGCCACCCATTCACGTCTTTCCAAACGGATGCTCTTCTGTTGCCACGTGGATGCTAGTCCTTTAGTACGTAATATGGAACTAATTGTGTATGTACACTATTTTCCCCACACACAGTTAAGAAACTGACAGTGAATACTGACATGACTTACACAGCAGTACATTCACAACGACAAGAATCTACTTGCATGCAAGCATGGGAATTTGGCTTGGAGGTATTTTAGTATGAACTACAAATTAAGCTTTAAATGCTTGGTTCTGGAACATGGTAATTGCAACTATTTATGATGGAGTTGAGTTAGGCTTTCACTGTTAAGTACTAGTGGATGAAGCACATCAACGAAAGATCTTTCAGCAAGACAAGTGTTGAAGGTCAATGCTTAGGCTTAAATTTTCACCCTCTATGCTTCAACAGCAGCAGATCCTTCCCAGACTCAATCAGTACTAAAGCTACTTTTGAGGTAGGAAAAACTCAAGATTACAATGATTATGTTTAGACAAGAAAGAATTACACTTGTAACATACTTGTAAAGCTATTGTTCAAATATTCTGATTATTTTTTATCTTTTCTTTAGCTCCTGGCTCAGAAGTGGCCTTTTGGAGATTCTGAATTTGGGCAGTTTCTTTGCAAATTCCTCCCCTTTATACAGAAGGCATCAGTGGGAATCACAGTCCTTAATCTCTGTGCACTTAGTGTGGACAGGTATGGTATATTTCACACTTTGGACAGACACTGTTCTCTCCCCTGCAGTTTTCCTACAACTGGGAGTACTCTGCACACTCTCAGTTTACTAGACTATAGTCTACATACATTTTGATTATCCTGGCTATAATAGAACAGCTGTAGATATGAGTCAGTATTCAGTCTGCTTTGTTTTCATATGACATACTGTTTAATATTTGAATCTAAGTTTAGTCTTAAAAATATTTTTTTCATCTCATTAGCTCTATACTACAATTACAGTGTTTATTTTTATAACTCATAAGATCAATTGAATTTATTGAAAAATGTCAGAAATCTGCTTTCATAGATTCATGTTTGTAGTTGGAAAATGAATGCTTCATCTAGAAGTATCCAAGAAGATACATAAAAACTATGGGAGGACAAACTGCTAATTATTACTTCATGCTTTTTTACGTATACATAAATACAGCAATTCTGAAACACTAATAAATCAAATCCGTTGTGCATATTAATACAGTGGTGCAAAGATAAACGAATCCTGAAAAATATTAGTTTGATTTCGTATGAAGACTTGGTGTACAAGGTTTGCAATGAACGAGAACTTAGTATCTGTACCCAAAATAGTTTCTTATTACATTTGTAATTCGTTAAATGAGCTCATTAGCTCAAGTAAACACCCTATTTCTTTAATAACTCTGAAAACTGTAAAAAGAATGTTACTTTTCAATGTCTGCCCAGTGTAAAATGAAATGCCAAAGACTACTCTAGATCAAGTACACTTGAAACTTACAGTTTGCTCACAGAATTCTCACCAATGCAGTTTCATTAGATATAGTCCTGACTACATATACTTTTAAGAGTTGCAAGTAGCCCAGCTGAAGCTATCTTCTTACGCAGGAATGTATTTTTATAAGCCATCTTCCCCTAATCCTTATAAGAACCAAATTCTATTCCTATTTGAGTATAAAATCTTGTGTGGGATCAGACCCAGACTGCTTTACTTCCTCCTATAAATTACTGCTTCACCAAGGACATACTCTTTATCAGCTGGTACTACTGTAATAAACATCTGCAGAGAATGTGTGGTAGGAAGCAGATATGTACAGCTAGTGACTTCTACTGGCTAACACAAATTGAATCTAGGTTAAACTGACATTAAAGAAGGACCTGAAAGCAACTTAAGCAAATTACAACAGGCATTAAAGTGTCAGGCATAGTCACAACATAGAATTCTACATCAGATAGCGTATACCTTTTCTTAAAGAGAATGAGTGAATATGCACTTCTGAGCTGTCACAGCAGGACTGTTCCTGGCCTGTGGGTTAGTTCTTTATTTCATTGTTATTCCTTTTCCAAAGAAAACCCCCTGAAAGTGATGTTATTTACAGCTAGCTTGAGTGCCTATATGTTGGGATTGCATTCTGCAGCACAGAAATAGATGGAGTCAATTGCTATAATGAATTCAGAGCTCCATAGCTATGATATCTGTTGACTCCCTAAATCTCAGTTGTAGACCACAGCCTTGATTTAGAACAAGATGTTTGTTTTTTTCCTAAAGGGACCTGTCTCCTTGCAAACTGTATGCTATTGTGAAATTCCACTCATTAATAGTTCCCCCTTGCACAGAGTGGCTTGCCCTGACAGTGTGCTTAAGTTAATTGTACATTCCCAAGGGGAACAGTGCCCTTTTACACACGGTCTCAAGAGGCTGACAGAAAACACCAGAAGAACCATCATCCTTCAGAGGAAGCTCACATTTATTTCAGATGCCTCTCAGGCATTTTTAAACTCTGTCTCACTACGATGATGGTTTGACTTGTTCTAACAGTCCCTGAGGGTGACAAGGAGAAAGGATATTCTCCTTCTATAACTTTTACTTATGCTTACGCCTTAGACATAACAATTTTGATGAGAAGATGGTTTTAAGAGTGAGGATAAGGATGTATCATATCATAGATGCTCTCGCTTCTTTTGCATAGAAAACTCATAGGATGCTCAGCTTAGCTGCTTTCATCCAGACCAACTTCCAGTGAGCACATTAGATAGTCAAGATTACAATACCAGAGCAAAGCAGTATAAGTTATAATCTAAAAACTTTTAAAATAATAGTATCAATACATCAACAACTCCTAATTTTAATTTAATTATTTTTAATTATAAACTCATATTGCAGTCAACACACAGTGAGCTTTCTTTAGAATGAGGTGCTACTGTAATCTCCTAGAGCACAGAGGAATAGATTGGCACCAGTAACAGCCTAGAATGCTAACCATGAGGGTAATCACTTCTCAGGTACTTAATCAAGTATTGAATGACTTGTCGTTTTTTTTTCTGGCCTGGTACTCCTTGCAGAACTGAAATACGTTGTACCAGTGGGCAATTAGAAAAACTAACAAAGGAACAGGGAAACAAAGCCACTTACTGCAAAAGACAGCAGGCTTGGGGAACAACAGGCCACAGAAAAATTATAGACAGTGATTTAGTTCTCATATGCTCCTTGCTTTCATTTCACAAGACCCACAGCGCTTTTTTTTTTCCTTTTTTAATTGTGATTAGAAACCACTGTGGTAAAAAACCTTCCAAAATGTTCCAAAAAACAAATTCCAGGTCACAGCAAAAAAACAGAAGCTTACAGCGTTAACAATGCAAATATTGAAAGGCTAATTAGAGTTCAGGAATTATTCTTTATCAAGGAACAATGAAATCATAGATAGAGTGTAAAAAAAAAAAATAAACCATCAGAAATTATTCAGAGACTTTATAGATCTGAATGCGTTGCTTCTCAGAAATAACACTGAAGAAGCCTCTTCAATATTATGTCCAAGTTCTGAAACACAGATGATGTTCCAGTTACCCATGTCTTTACCTTCGCAAAGAAAGGTACGACGCAAATCTCCTAATCAAAGTTTCAGCCAGACATACCAAATTAAGTTATACATGACAGAATTAACTATAAGAAGAAATCGCCAAGGGAGGGTGAAGGTGTGCTGCTTTTAATTTTCTCAGATCATGACAAGACACCCTTCTGAAAGACGTGCTTAAAACAAGTTAAAGGAGTGCAAAGTACTTAATTTTCAGTATAGATACTTTATGATGCAATAATCCTTTGTCCTTAAATACCGAGCATCTTTGAATACAAGTAAAGGGATGGCCTGCAGGAACCATGAAAAGCAAGTTAGAATAAATAGATAAGAAAAAGATAAAAGAAAAGAGAGGAAAGTGGGGAGGGAGCAACTGAAGGGCACATTATACTGATGCTGACCACACATGCATGAGCAGTAGAAAACAAAACCATAAAAAAAAAGAAGCCATGTACTAAACACGGGAAGGGAGATGACCTGGAAAAGAGCTGAATGCTCTATACAAGGTTGGAAAGCAAAAGGAAACAAACAGAAAAGATAAAACACGAACATAGATTTTTAGATCGAGGGATTAAATTTATTTCAGGTCCCTGGCAGACATCCTGTATTATTTTAAACACGAGGGAAATAAACGCTGCAGTATTTTCCCATTCCTAATTATGGGATCTTTGTGCCTAGACAAAGATTATGCAAATAATAAAACTCAAAGAACACCCACTTGAAACAGTTTACTACTACTATGTTTCAAAACACTCCTACAGCAACGAGCAGAGACCAAGTAATTGCAGGCTAATACATATTCAGAAAATCTTGATCTAATTAGTAAGCTTCTTATCCTTTTGCTGAAACCATCCATAACATTTTTCAACCAGTAATTCCTCATCCAATGGTTGTTTGAAATGTAAACTGATAAAGTGAAAAATATATGAACCAAAACCCTGCTGCTGTGCACACTGATCTTCTCCTGTGCAAAGCAGACATAACTTGAAGAGAACAGGTATAAAAAAATGCAGCAAAGGAAAGCATCAGACTCATAACTTACACTTTCTTTGGTTTTGGTTACATAGTCGCATGGGTAACACAGCACAAAACTTATGTCTTATTTTAAAAAAAAATATGTAGTCCTCAGTCTCACGTTTAAGAACATTCAAAGATGATGGGACTGCACCGCATGCTTGTGCAGCTCACTGAACTGACTGCAAGGCTGCCAAACTAACTACAGATTTGCTGCTGCATTTCCAGAGTTCACTCAGTACAAACCCTGAGTATTTCTGTGAATACTTGTAAGCACATTCCATTTAGTAATTAAAATTTAATATTTGATAAAGTGAAATATAAAAAGATCACTTATTATTCCAATCTGTAATTTAGTATGAATAAATATGTGAAAAGATATGATGATTGGAATTAATTTCTAAATTATTCCAGCATATTTTGTTTCACTACTCTCAGAATACCTTTCTCACAGGCCTCATCCATGTGAGTAAACTTTTGCTTCCCTCCTTCCTGAGATCTTTTAGGAAATAAGAATGCATTTAGAGGCTCTCATTTTTAATTTGCAAATCCACAATACATTAGTTTGCTTTAGTATGCTCAAAATCTTTATAAATAGCCTTCAGTTAAAAGGTTGCACTAAGAACCTGTCCCTAGTTGACCTGTGACTGTGCTGTTTATGATATCGCTGTAACAATCAAAGCCAAGGATTCTAATCTGTTTACTGCAGACGTTTTAACATATACTTTCCAGTTATGTTCCATAACAATGCCTTGTGAAAACTCTATGAGGGCCTGATCTTGCATTTTGGCATCTTTTTCCTTCTAACATAAAGGATACATGGGATTCAATTAATGTGCTCCATGCTGATAATGAGTGCAATTCCAAAAGAAAAAAAAAGAAGGGTGTGATACATGGAATCAGGAGAAATTCCATGTATGTGAGAGTACAATTCTAAATCTGTGTTTTGGTAGAAGGAGGGGTGCATTTGACCTTAATAACATATTTCTACTGACATCAGTAGCCTAGGTTCTATATCACTCAACAGTTTTATCCCATCAGAAGGTCTTCACTCCTTCCATTGCAGAAATTCAAACTCCAGCCGTTCTCAGTACAAAGCATCTTAACCCAGAGTACTCAGCTACTCTTTTACTTAAACCCTTGTCATCCTTGAGCCTCATTAATTCCTGCAATCATAAATCAGCTAAATAAGACTAGTTCTCCTAGAAGCCCATGCAGTGCTATGATTGAAAATGAGCAAGTGCTGTCACTTTGTGATAATAAAATACTGTTTAGAAAGCGTGACACTGCCTATGACTGAAGGCTCTCCAAAATGCTTTTCAGCTTATTACAAAAACAAGACTAATATTTGTTATTTCCACAATTTTTAGATAGTTATCTTTGCTAAATTTCTGGAAATGCTAAGTAACTTGTTTACTGCAGCTATGGACAGATAACAGCTACTGAAAATTTAATTTGTGGACTGCTATATACTGTGTATTACATTCCTATCAGTCTTCTCTCCATAACTTTTGAACCTTTTCATTAGACTCGACAGAGAGGTTGAGGTTTCAAAGCTAGTAAATTTCTACAAGATCTTTGAAAACTGGCAGAGAAGTAGGAGAGAAAGAACCACTGTTCCCTAAACGGGGGGAAGGCTGCAGCCTGTAACAAGAGTGCATCTCATGAGGGGCAGAGAAGGTTAAGAGGAGAAGAGGAAAAGGGGAAAATGCTGTAAACGCATGGGCTATATTTGAAACTTCTTTAGTGTTCTTACTTTTTATCTGAGATTCAAGCTGTGAGCTGCATTCATACAGGAAGAAGGTTTCAGTAATTCCACTTTTCTTTAATGGAAACAGAAAAACTTTGTACCTAAGGGATAAAACTGTGGAGAAAATGTACTACTTCTGGTACATGCATCCTTCTTAGCCAGGCACTTCATTTTCTCGTCAGAAAGACAGTGCAGGTGTTGAGATCACTGCCAGAAGGATCTAACTAGGACTCTGTTAAGGTATACGTAGATACAGATATAAGGTAGATACAGAATATGCCACAAAAACAGCATTTTTAGCACTATATAGTATAAACTGTCATATGATTAAGAATATTTTCACAGTATTTCACTGCACACCAGCTGACCACTCCGGACAGCACTACTGTTAAAGTTGAGATAGCTGAGGAACATAGTTACTTCAGATTTATTGTAACAGCTACTGCATTGGAAAGAATTTTTTTCTGCTGTTACATCACTTGAGCTACTATAATATACAGTCTGTTCTCACAATCCTCGCCTACTTTAATTAGTAATCATAAGGGCAGTCCATACAGCACAATGCCATACAGCCCAGTGTTAAAGCTGAACAACTGCATACAGCTCTCTACTATTCACCCTTTGATGTCAAGCCACCCAGGGCACAGTGGAGCACATCTGGCAGAGTCCTTGGAGAAGGCAGGAAGAACAAGCAATACAAAGCTAAGATGACAGCTTTAGGGTTTTACTTGATATATCAAACTGAAGCAAAATGTTTGAATTTAAGAAAGAAATTGCAGATTGGAAATTAATGCCTGTCTCTTTCAGGTATAGAGCAGTTGCCTCCTGGAGCCGTGTTCAGGGAATTGGAATCCCTATGATCACTGCTATTGAAATTTTCTCCATTTGGCTTCTGTCTTTTATACTGGCTATTCCAGAAGCCATTGGTTTTGCTGTGGTACCTTTCAGATACAAGGATGAAAGTTATGTTACCTGCATGCTCAACCCGACAAATAAATTTATGCTGGTAAGTAACATCTCTTCCTCTTTTCAGTGAATCCAGTGTATATAAATACGACACTTAAGATAAACTTCGATAAACTATTAAAGTGCAAAATATATTCTAATATATACTAGTGCAAAGAAGAACCTGAATGTACGATTACCAGTCTCTAATCTAAAAAGTAACAAATAAGAATTCTTGCTAGTGAATAGTGTTGTAAATTCACAATAAAGACATTTGCAATTTGGGCCCGATTACAGAACAGTCAGGATCGTAGTCACAGCCCTAGGAGGTACTGTGTTTCTAGGTCTAACACTTGGAAGCTCATAAATGTCAAAAAACATGTTTGACCATGATGAGCCAGCGTGTTGTATGCAATGGCCTGATCCTTTAGCAGATGAACGGCAGGGTGAGGCCATACTCTTAACTTCATTTTTCCTATTCAAAACCAACATGCAAAATCAGAGAAAAATCCCTTCATTTATCAAAAATTATGGCTACAAATCTGACAGACTCATACGTCCAACCTAGGCAGCTGGGGTAGTGTTAGCTGTCAGCTAAACACCGCAACTCAAGAGCAAGAGAAATCCTTGAGTACACACCAGGATTCCCTGGCAAATTCATAGCCCTCAGCCTCTGTTCTACTGCACTTTCCCAGTTGCAAATACCCACGTAAGAGTGTTCAAAGAAAGTCAGGTGAGTAGACACTACAGAGTTAACACATCTTTACTGCATTGAGGGATAGTGATTTTCTGCCTGGTCTTAACCTGAAAAAAAGGAAAAAGAACATCTTTTTCTTTGTGAACCCAAGGAAGGGCCATCCATCATTCACAAATTAATCTTATAAAAAAATAATAATAAAATAAATTAAAAAGATAGGAAAAAAAGGATTTGTACTGTTTCATTGCAAGTAATGTAAGATCTTAAAGGAAACTCCACAGTTTTCCTTGTCAAGACTTTTTCACAACAGAAAACTCTTTTCTGTTTTCAGATGTCTGATATTTCTACTTTCATTGGATCTTGGGTTACAGCCAACATAATTTCACATGGCTTGTGTTAGAATTGGGAAGGCTCAGTCAAATGAAACCAGGAAATGTAGAAAATAGAAAGGGTTCTAGAAATGCTGTTGCCAGTGGAATATCCTCAAATTCAGTAGGGTTACACAGGCTGCAGTCAGAAACAAGAGCGAGAGGGGGAAAAAAAAAGCAAACCCGCAGTAAAAATAATACACATGAAGAGGAAGATAAATTGTCTAGGATTTAAAGTATATTTCTCAACTCTACAGACAATTCAGCTTGTAGACAGTTAAAAGAATGCTTTAAGAAATGCGTACTGCGGTGAGTGTAGCTCTTTTCATTTTTTAACACCAACTTTGCTCAACAACCGTGGTTGGACAATCTGCACTTCCTCTCTCCCTGAGAAAAAAAGTTTTATGTTTTTTTCATTGTGTTTCTCCACAGCACAGCAGTTCAGGTTTCCCATAGGCACATTAATGATTATCATTCTGTTCTTTATGCACATAGAATGGCACAGTTTGTTTTGTATAATGGCTGGAATTGGTATACTTTATTTTCTCAGAATAATTCAAAATACCTAAACCACTCCATGGAAATTTGATTTTTAAGGAAACAAATCAGCATTCAGGTTCAAGCTGTGAATAAGCGCTGCATACATCAGTCAAAAAGAGCGTTACGTTTCTATGCACTGCAAGCAAGTACAAACATGAGATTAAAATGGAAAATACCATTTTAACCTTAAAGTGTCATATTCACTAACAAACATCAAAATAAGCAATTACTAAGTTTAGGGCACGGTTTGTGATTAACTTTTATTTTTAATAGAGGAATTTATTCAAGTTTAAAACTAGTCTTGAAGGACTTGAAAGGTTCATGCTAGACCATGAATCCCTAGAGGCTGAGTGCACTAGGAAACTTGTTTAAAATGCACATTTCCTGTAGAAAACTAGTTCCATGTGGGCTTTCAAGACAAACAAAAGAATGTCTAGTTCTCTTAAATCAACTCAGTTTCATGCTTTGATGTAAGCTTTGAGGAAGTCAGATTCCATGATTAATCATTTACAGACATTTTTGTGTAGGATGTGTAACTTTATGAAGACAGGTCGTCGTACAGAATTCGTGTATTGACCAGGGCTGTGACGCAGGACTCCGAATTCATTGACTGACATGCAATACTCATGAAAGCTGGTTAACAAATATGACAAGACTTGTTCATTTTAAATGTCGCGTCGATTCACACAGTATACACTTTACTGCACTGCCCAACCAATATGCTTCGAGTGTAACCCATAGGAATTTGCAACAGAACAGGCAATTGCTCCATGTATTTGTAATCCTTCTCTCTGCAGGAGGAGCAGTAATTAGATTTCCCCTCGGTACAAACTCTTAAAATATGAGGCATTTTGCTTTCTGCTTTTTTGCTGGCAGAAGCTCAGATCCCAGCCCGGAAAACACAGCCCTAGAGAAGCATGTAACTATGCATTAGACCGCAGCCTCTCCTCATGCAGGGATGAGGTTAGGATAAGGAGGAGGAAACAAGCTAATGAGCACAGTTCAAGATGCCTCTGGGGTGGGGCTGTGGCCTAGATACCAGTAGCAAAATCTGGACTAGCAAGCTCAGTAAGCAGCTAACTGTTTATTTACAAAGAGAAAAATAAAAGCTATTTCCTTTTTCCTCAGTGAATCCAACTCTCTGGTGTAGCTAAAGTAGATTTAAGAAATGAACATTATTAAATGCTAGTCTGTTACATTGGATTTGTTTCCTTCATCTTACAGAGTTTAGTGGTATTCAGTTTTAAACGTAAACAAGATGTCGAAGTTTGACTTCTTCAAACAGAATCCGTACAATCCTCAGTTATTAACATTTTGACATTTGGTGTGGGAACTGCGATGTTACAAGAGCACATCCGCTAGGAATAAACAATCTAGAGGAAAGATTATGAGAAAGAAGATTCCCTTTTACACACATCCATCTCAGTGACTAATAATGAAGAGACAGGAAGTCTTTAAAACACCACTTGAGAGCACAACTTTGGCTGTGCATGAAGTTAAGAACTAAGATACTTAAGAACTAAATATTGTCTTTGGCCTGGAAACATCACTGCCTACAGAAAATAATTTTAAATGTCTTTTTAAATAAAGAATTTCCCATAATGCATAAATGGATTAACTTAAACCACAGCTAGCATTTCAATCAAACAGCAAAGCATGGCTACTCTATCAATGCCTTCATGGTCCTGTCACAAAAAACGAACAGTATGAAAAGCAGTTAAAAGTAACTGTACCAATGGAAGACAAAGCTGTGCATGTATCAGACAAACACCTATGAAGAGACTCCTGTCAGCCCTACATATAAACAAACCAACTACTAACCCCTTCACTGATAAGGATAAGGTGCTTAAAGTTGCAAGGCTGTTCGAATTGTCCTTTTTTGGAATAAGAACAGAAGCTGCAGAGGTAAATGGCATTTCCTGAGACAGGCATTTAGGGAGATATCTCAGACCGACAGCGTCTATGTTTTGGCTTGTGCTTCATCCTGAATTTGGAACTGAACTCATTTACTTGAATAAATCTAAATCTACAGAAAACACAATCAAAATTAATTACTTCAAATACAAGACAGACGGCAACAAAAGCACAGGCAGACTGTGATTAAGGGAAATTTAACATTTACAGTGCCATAACTCACATTTCAATGTTGGTCCAAAGTAGACTCAATTGATAAGGAAGTGCACATGATTTGGGACTGTTTACAAATAGACATGTACCAGCACACTAACTTTCCATTTCCCATACCTTTTTGGTACTTTCTACTGAATCATATGAAAATAGCTTCTCTTCTCCTTACTTTATCCACAGTTTTACAAAGATGCAAAGGATTGGTGGCTGTTTGGTTTCTATTTCTGCATGCCGCTGGCGTGCACTGCCATCTTCTATACACTCATGACTTGTGAAATGTTAAACAGAAGGAACAGCAACTTGAGAATCGCTCTCAGTGAACACCTTAAGCAGGTAAATATTAGGAACACCAATGTTTGAAAATTTCTTCTGTCTTTGGGTTAACTTTGCAATGTTTCAGTGGGTTTGAATACATTGTACTACAGAAATAGGAAGTGAGGATGTGGGTTATTTATGATGTTAATGTATTCAGTCCATTCTGGAACGTGAAACTAAGGAGAGACAAGGAGATGCTGAAGGCAGCTTAAGAAAGCAATTAGTGTATTTCTTTTCTTAAGAAAGTGTTATGGTTATGTCTGTTCTTTAATCTTCAATTACTACTGGCTAAATGCTTTGAAATGTAATAGATTTGAAAATAAAATTTCTTGCCTTTTTATTCACTTTATGCACTGCTGTAGCTTCACTGCCTTGAAAAGAGCAACAGGAGGCTAGTACAAGCAAAAGATCATAAAATCACTCACAGAACTGTCAGTTCTCACTATGGTGTTTCTGCAGCACTGCCTAACTGAAATGTAGCTTTTCCTCTGCAGTCAGAAAGACAACAGGGTATAATATTTATGTCAGCACTTCAAACTCCACATTTACAAATACGAACCCCTACAGCAGTGCTCTCTCTAGCTGAGTGAGCTCTCTCAGAGATAACTCCTCCACTGCCACATTTCAGAACAACGCAGACGAGAACAGTCCTTCCCTTTTGCAGATTTTCCAATTCTTCCCCTCATCAGATCCCAGGACCCATAATTCAGACTGTCCTAGGGCCACACAGGCTACTCTACGCATTAGAAAGACAATGGTATGTTCAGAGGAACCCTCCTCCAGCTTTCACAACTGAATAAGTAGCGCCAGCAAGCCACTTGGATTGGTTCCTGGAGGATGAATTCACGCCTCAGTTTACAAGACCTTGTCCCTTTGTCATTTTTCACCCTTCTTCCTTCAGTCTCGTCCACATCAGCTTCTAGTTATGCTCCTAATTTGATAACAACTACTATTCTAAGAAAGAAGAAATAATACTGCCCAATGAGACCTCCTCATACACTTCGGTTTTTAAAGACAACCTTGAAATGCTTACTCCTGTCACCTTACAGTGGCAGTTCTAGAAGTGGTATTCTTACCCCTACTTAATTCTCTTCATTGAATCCACACCTACCAAAATACACTGGTCCGCATTGTCCAAGATCCACTAATACATCACTAAATCTTAAATAAGATGTTCATTAAATAGAATTTTTTTCCTAAGTACTGAGATTAAGCTGTAATACAGACGTATCTATAGTTCTGCTTGTAGAAAGACTACATAAGAACATAGAGATCACGTTACAAGGACAGCAAAACTATAATACTCTGCAGAATCCTTTCATGTAAGAGGATGTACACTAAACATGAAATGTATCGTGAAGAACAAGACATACTGACAACAGAATTGCTACTGACAACCGATTTAGGTGCCTTGAGTTTACAGACTGCCTCACATCAAAGATTACCTGAAAGTGCTTTATCAAATAAGAGTGATCTCACTTTCCCTCATACATGAAAAAGATCTCCTGCAGAGTATGTACGCTACTAAAAAAAGGAGGTTTATCAGGGAGATTGCCAGAAAAGTAGCTCAGTGTAGAAGAAAGTCTGGGAAAGTTATCAGGCTCAGAACTGCTCAGCAGTGGATGCTGCTAGGCTAACAACTACTATATCCTACCAATGCCCTGTGTGCTTCAGCTGTGTCAGTTTCAGTGATGAGGAGGTTCTGTAGAGGACTGTCAGAACTAAAAACATGGCAAGTTCAATTTAAAAAAGTTCAGGGACAGCAGGTGGTCTGGAAGCTGCAGTCTGGGAATCCTTGCATGCTAATCTAAACAATTTAACTTCGCTGCTAATATCACACCACTACAATCTCTTGCCAGTATGAACTAGACACTAAGTCATAGTTATCTTTACTTATTTTCTAGCGCCGAGAAGTTGCAAAGACAGTTTTCTGTTTAGTAGTGATATTTGCTCTTTGCTGGTTCCCTCTTCATTTGAGCCGAATTTTGAAGAAAATGGTATACAATGAAAGAGATCCCGGCAGATGTGAACTGCTCAGGTACTTCATTCTCTGTATCAGTCAATTATACTCAAAATATACAGTGCCACACACTTGAAGATTACATGAGAAACATCACTGTGCATGCTATGTTATAATTTTTCAACTACATCCTTTCTGGAGGAAATTTTAACGGGGTAGCATAATTACTATAAAAGCTACACGTTGCCATTGTAACCTTTTCCCTGTGGCTCGTTTGAATTTCTGAGAGGTTGTTTATTATAGACACGTCAAGGTAACAGGTAAGATTTAGAGAGATAGGTAAGAAAGAATTAATTTCTGTGATGGAAGAGACTATAAACAAATAAGATCTACATATACTATAAAAGCATACATAAGTTCTGCTTTCTTTTTTGTTGCCTAGTTTCTTGCTGCCATTGGATTATATCAGCATCAACCTGGCAACTATGAACTCCTGTATAAACCCAATAGCACTCTACTTCGTGAGCAAGAAGTTTAAAAATTGTTTTCAGGTAAGATCTTTCTGATGTATGTCTGATTGATACTATTATATTTTATATTATAGTCATATTTGTTTATATTAAATCAACCTGTTCACTGTTTTATTTACTCAGCTAGGAGGAGAGGCATGTAAATGATTGAACAATAAGTTCCATAAATTGCCAGCTAAAAAGTCATACAGCAGACTGAAAGAACAAACTGTGCACTTGATCTGAAACTCTAAACCAGTAAATAAGTCCAGAGTAGACCTTGCATGTAAAAAATCACCAAAGATAGACATGCTCTTCTAAGTACTGCTTATAAACATGTAACATGTATATTAAATAGAATTCAGTTAATAACTGTAAAGGGAAAAGGACCAGCACAAGCAAGGAGATGTTACAAAAGGAAGGAAAAATGAATGTTCACCCACCTCCAAAGATCTAGGCTCGCAAAGAAAAAACTCCGAAGGAAGGATCTCCAGCAAGAGAACCTTCCACAGGTGCAGTCAGTACTTAAATGAGGTCTAAGAGAAGTGGAGCCTGGTCTCACCCCTTCTGATTGCACAGTGAATTGCCTTCACCTGTGCCCCAAGGGCTGACCAGGTCTTTCCTTCAGGTGCTCAATCAGTGGTTCAGGCCATGACTCAGCAGTCCCTGTGCAATAACATATTCAGTGCTCTAGCCACATACAACACTAGATCTGACAGCTATTAAACAATTCTGACTAAAGATCTCAGTTTCTTTTTTTTTTATATCAAAGCAGGCACTTCAGTTAACCTTGGTAACTAAATAAACATTAGGGCTTCTGCCTGTATTCTTCCACCACTGGAAAACATACTTTAAGCCTAACATAACTGTGACACTATGCCTGTGCAAGGCCATAAAAACAGAAAGAAAACAAGAGCAAATAGTGTTACAGAGTGGTGAGACAGAAAAGACAGACATAGCTTTATCTGCAGAGAAAAGCAAAGAGAGCTGTACTACAAAACTTTTGAGAAAGCAAATATGAGACACAAACTACTGAAAATAAATTACCAAAGCAGGGAATAGCTGTTTGACTGGGGAGTATTTCCACATGGGTAATGCCAGGTCAGCTTCAGTTTTGACTGTCTCCTACTTCATTTGGGAACAGCAAAAAAGATAGTATACGCGGACCTGACATCAAGCGAAAGGGTGAAGTAGCAGGGGCTGCTACCAGGATGTTATTCACATCATGAATACATATTTTTCCCTTTGCTCTTCCAAAAGACGCTAGCATCCAAAAACTCTAATTAGCTGATTTTCAGATATAATTTGATCCTTTCTAGCTTCACATTATATTTTTCTCTTTCCTTTCAGCCAATCTCTCTATTTTATAATTGAGCTTTTCACTCTACAGATATTTAACATATCCACTCACACATAGATAGAAACTACACGTAACTGAAGTCTGGCCATACCCGTCTTAAACAGTTCCTTCTCATTTCATTCAGAGAAGTCACAGATATACTGCTATTATTGTCATAGCTCCTCCGAGAAGCTAACTCTTCTTCCCCTAAAGCAAAGCATCCAACTTCATAGTGTTAAGCATTAGTTTCCAGAAAAGAACAGGAGAAAAGCTGAAGAATCATTCCTCATCCTTTAAGCTGAGGAAGGTAATATCCCAGCCAGTGTTTACCTTCTTTCAATTTACCTTTGGTTCTTAAAGCGAAGAACGATACAGCTTAACATATTCACCATCCCTTTTCATAAACAATTTTGCCTTCTTCTAAGAGAAGAGACCTCAGTCTCTTGGCTTTTTTCCCCCTCTTATGTTTTGTTTCAAGTGCAGTGAGCAAGAAAGAAAAACAATCACCCAACCTCTACAGTGTCGACTGGGAAAGTTGTTTTCTTAATTACAGGCATAGGCCAGGCCTGACCTTGTCCCTTATAAACCATTTGCAGTCCTAGGATAAAAATTTGACCTATGTGTACTTATCACTCACTTCCATGAGAATCCTCTGTTCATTTCCTAATAAAAAATATTGTTGGCAGTGTTCCTTGAGCTGACAGATTTGTGGTAACATTTTTTTCTATTACTTTTCAGTCCTGTCTTTGTTGTTGCTGCTCCCAATCAAAAAGTTTAGCAACTTCGGTGCCCATGAACGGAACAAGCATTCAGTGGAAAAATCAAGAATTAAACAACCACAACACAGATCGAAGCAGCCATAAAGACAGCATTAACTGAAAACTAAGGACTCTGACGCCATTTCAGAATCAATGAGGAAAATAAATATCACAACAAAGTTGTTTCTACAGGAAGCCTAATGAGCGTTCCACCACCAATTCAGAAGCATACACCCTTGTTACTGTCTCTAGAGTGGACTGACTATAGCTGTGATGCTCTGTGAACGGAGATTTAGTGGATGGTAATACTGTCTCTGGTAATCACGTTGAGTATTAGACCAAAAAAATGACATGAACCATACAGGCAGTTTGCTGCTCTTCTGAACCAAGCAGAAACTATCCAGGGGCTAACTGGTACATCACAATCTTCTTACGTGACTGTCACTGAGAATTAATCACTACGGAATTCTTCTGAAGATATCCACAGTGGAATCTGTCGGTGTGTGTTTCCTCTCTGCCCAATTGTCTTTCAACTTCTATTTGTGTGGTGGACATATCCCATGCACCACTACATGCTGTACATCATCGTCGGTATTTTTATTCAGTTTTATTTTGGAAAATGTTTTGTTCCACATCAGTATGTTATTTACTTATATTACAGTAAGTCATGACATCAGCTGGACAGTCTACTTTTATAGCACTTCAGTACTCAAAAATAGGAAGTATCCATACAAAATAGCATCGACATTTGGCACTTAAACACAGACTAATACCAAAAAAGAGGTACTAATAACACAGTACAATACTGTGTTGTTTATTCTAAAGCTTTGTAAAAAAAAAAAAAAAATTATCTATATCAGCAAAATGAATAAAAGATGCCCTCAGACAGGCATCTTACAATGCGTTTTCAGTTAAACTGTCATGTTATTTCTTCAACTATATTAACCTATTAATCTATTAAACTATAGCTGCTTTAAGTCTGTCAAAAATGAGAGTCACTGGAACACAGTGAAACATTAATAAACCTGTTCAAAGAGTTCTGAGAATATGATTACTTCCATATCAACTATGCATAACAGTACTTACACCTTGTGAACAAGAAGCTACTACAGTCATAGCAGACGCAGAACTGTGGAAGAAGTCCATAGAAGTTGGATACGCACATGGATATTCTGTGCCTTATGCTTACAGGGTTTCTTTGTCTTCCTCTCACAATGTTCAAAGATTTCAATGGGGTTTGATAGCTTATTAGAATTGTTAACCATTCAAGTGCTGTTAATAACAAAGAAAATACTGCTTTGCATACCTGTAAACTGGCATTTCACTTATTTCCATCTGTTGCGATTACATGGCAAGACATTAATTGTTTGGCTATTAAAATTTGATGGGTAGCCTTTTATTACATAGTGGAAAAACACAGTATGGTGTCAGAAACTTATAACTTTCTGTGGCAGGTTAAGAAACAGTAACTGAACTTCCACAGTTTTTAAAAGATGTTACATTTCAAGTGAATGATATAAATTCACGTACATTTATTTACAAGGTCAAAACACTACTGCCTACCATGAATTCTGCCACACAAATTCCCCAGATGTTTACATTCACACAGACCTTCTAAAGTATATTAAAAAAAGTTTCAACTTAGTTCATATATCTGTGTGCTTTTGTCTCCATGGTATATGTGTGTATAAGTACCTATAAAATTATGGCCATGTTAACAAGACAAATACAGTCTGCTGACAGTGCTCTGTAGCAGTGCTATTGAACGTGACTTGGCTGAACTTTACTCAGACCTGTCTATCATCAAACTGTATCAAAAATAATAACAAATAAGTAACAATGCTTTCATTTGGGAAGGCCTAATTACAGGGTCTCTTTATATCCTCACACCCTCACCGAGGAACGTATTGAACAGGTAATAAAATCCAGAAGAAAAAACGTCAGACATGAGGAGTGAACTTCAGTTAACTGCCGCTTCATTTTCTCTTTAAGAGAAAAAATTATACCATAAATCATAAATTCAACCACATTTAGTAATAAGCTTTTTTTCTGTCCGAGTTGTGCAACAGGGTGCTCTGACATAAGTTGTCGTGCCCCAAAACTAGCATAGGTTTAGTTTTGCTCTTCTGCTGCACAGAAGCTGCTTTCTCCTTTACATCATAATAACCTTCCACAAGAAGTACCCTTCCCTTCTCCTCTCATTTTGTAGATGTTTTTACAACTCCAATTTGCATTTCTTGCTCAGCCAAGCCCTGCTTCTTTCATACAGAAATCTCTACTCCAGATTCATTTTCTGGAATCTCACAAGATTCATCTCTCAGTTGATCTTTACCCGTTTTCTACACCTCATGTCATGTTTACATTTAATACCTCCTTCACATTCATTACCCCCCCCCCCAACTCCTGCTTACAGTTGTCACCTTCCTATTTAAATGCTCAGAAGTGCTTTCTGTTGGGCAAGACAAGTAGCTACCACATTTTCAATACTATTCTTGAAATTAATATTTTTAAATCTTGATCTCTGTACATTCAGATTAATTTTCATTTTCTGCAGTACCTGTACATCATAATTAAAATCCACTTAATTATCACTATCATCTTTCCTGTGGACTTGAAAAATGCAAATTCTTTTCAGTTAATCAGTATAAAATTTCCTTGTTTCCTCCTAGGTACAGTCTCTTTTCTTAGTTAGGCACTTTCCAGACACTCCTTTAATTTTAGAACTCAATTATTCTTGTTTTCAATACACGTTTCTTTCAGGCTACCTCACCAAACATTTCCTCCTTGGTATATTTTTTCCTTACTTCACAGATATAACATACATGTGTCTAAGTTACATTTAGGTTTGCGTGTGATCATTTCCATATCAAACTGTGCTTAAGACCTGACCTACGTAGCTCTCACACACTGGAAAAAACTGCTTATGTAGGAGTTCATCCTAAATTTTACCCAATGCAACTGTTTGTTTTTTTTTGAAAGGATACTTAAACAATCATCATTTCTGAATATACATACTTCTCTTTTAATGCAGTCAGTTTCAGGTATTTGCCTGCCTACACCCACATCTCTCAAGAACAACTATAACTCCTTGGTTCAAAAAACAGGTTGAAGCAAATCTTACAGAACAGAGTTATGAAGTTAGAGAGAATTTCATGGAAATTGATGGATACAAGACCAAGAACCTATGCTCTACAGAAAAGATCGAGTACAAATACACTCAATTTCAGCAAAGAGTTTACAGAGAGATGTGATTAACATGACAACTGAAAAATAACTTGGATTAGACTTCACAGATTGTAAGGCACTGGAGAATAACACCACCACACATATCCTTGGAAACTAGCATACATAAGTTTCAGTGCTTGTGGAATTACTGATTTTGCTTTCTTTCTTATCGTTTGCGTATTTGTCACAATCTTATTACTATATCATGTGACTCCGTGAAGCATCATGGGTTCCAGTTTGTGAGAATGGCACAAATTCCATGCATTCATATGAACAGATTGCTGTCAAGTGTCCCCGAGGCAAAGCACATATTTTTGTTAGAAGACACACACTTGAACTGCGTGGCAACACTGTCTTACAAAATTTCCTTCAGACCACCAGACATGTAAAGGTTGGCTTAGTGGAATATTCCTAACTTACACATCTCGCTCCTTTAAAGATTAAAGAAACGCAATTAGCTCCAAAGTCAGGGTGTAACACCGTAATACAACAGAAAATGCAGCAATGACAGCAGGGCAGCAAGGTCCCAGGCTGCAGCAAGAAAGGACTTAGTGAAATGCAAGAGCCTCGAGTGCAAAAACAAAGGAAAGAAACTGCTAATCCTTAGAAGGCCTCAGGTACACGGGGGAGGGGGTCTCCAGGAGGAAATACCCTCACTCACAACACCAACCTTTTAATGGGGTCTGGGAAGGAGGGGCTCCCAGCTCCACCCCTTCCGGTCACTCAGGTACGCTGTGGACCTGAGCTCCTCTGGTTTGGCCCTTCCCACCAGGTGCTCAATCACTGGTTCAAGCTGGGACTTGGCATTTCCATTGAACAGGGTAAGGGAAGATACATAAAATATTTACAAAACAGAAGAAATCACCAGGTTGCATAGGGGGAAAACAAGAACGCAAAAACCAAAGCATGCAAACAAAAACCAGGCTTGCTTTAACCAAGAAACATGTAGTCCAAATGTGGGGAAGGAAGATAATAACTACATCCAAGAAAAAAATGTAGGTCACGTTCCCTCTCTCTAAAGGAAGGTGAAACGAAATGACCTCCAATATCAGAACACATCGTAAGCAGTGAAATTAATGGGCAAAAGAACAATTCAGTATTGATACTGAAATTAGTTTTTGTCTCTAGGAAAGGAATCCTATTTTTTTTTTTCTTCTCCTCAAAGCCATTTCAGAATCGCAGTGAATAAAAAGATGAACGTGTCTGCCTTACATGGAAGTAAAGGATATAACTTAGTGTAAGTATTGTATAAATGTCATAAAATTGTTAAAGCTTATAAAAACATAGTGATTCTGAACTCTAATTTACAACAGATTAACATTTATATTACAAACACTTTCAGAACTAATTATAAAATGATAACAGATAACAGATTAAAATTGATTTATCCATGCCTGTTTTTATCTAGGCTTATTATTTGTACTCTCAGTACAGAGGCAAAAAGCCCAGTTTAGGCGGACCAAACACCTCAGCATCACAGCAAACATGGTATAACATGCTACTGCAATTAATGGCTACTGGTATCCAAATGAATTCATTTAGAACTAGTTCAAATATGCTTGTGGAAAACAATTTTTGTGATGAAAATATGCAAACAAACAAAGGTTTGGAACACCAAATCTCTTCAAGACTCCGATTAAAGTACTTACTTTTAAAAATGAAGCAACATAAACTAGCATCTTGCCCCAAAACTGCATTTTTTCCAGGATAAAGGACAACGAAATTGCTTCTATTTGTGGAGTTCTGCATTAGAAATTTCACCAATGTAAACAGTGACTAAAAAAAGCCCTTCAAATCAGACTTGAAGCTGAATAACACAGCAATGTGTACAACTTTACAGTGTGGGATATAGCTCTTGCTATACTGTTCATGATCTCAGAATAGCTAGAGAATTTATGTTTTAAGATCATCAGCCTGACATCATTCACAATTATTACTCTACAAAGAAAAACAATTTAGAAGGTTTTACTATAAGCAAGGAAGTAAATCAATATAATTTTATAATAACACAGTGGAATAGATGAAACGCTAAAAGTAGAAAATCACGAGCAGAAGATAAATTCCATCAAATTACAGAAAAGGAAAGGAATACATCTAAGGAAGATGATCAAAAGCTGCTACCTAATGGGAAGATAGAATTGTGGAAACACATCTCCAGGTGCCAGTGATAACCAAATAAGTGATGTGTTCACAATTGGAATACAACAGGAAAAAGAGAAACGCAGTCTGGGGCAAACACAAAGATATTAAGTGTCACAGGACAGGGATTCAGTGTGTGACTATAGTGCGATTACATGAGAAACTACTGCTTTCAGAATAGGTAATCATTATTTAAGTCATTCAAAATTGGTAGAGCATTTTTTAACGAGCAGATAAACCAATTTATTGAGAGGTCATTCAAAAGTAAAATCTGTAAATTAAAAAAATGGTACAAGAATGAGTTAATGTTAAATGGTTTAAAACTCCTTATGTGACCAGTGTAAGAGTCAGCCTTGTTTGTATTCGCATGAGAAAACTATACATTAATGATTGTAAGAATCTAAAAAGCTAAAAGCAATTATACTGAGTCAGAGCTTCCTACAACCTGTGATGATCAATAGGTAAAAGGGGAGGATAAGCGTAGAGGAGTACTTTCCTGGTAGACTATCTAAGCTTTCTCCAATTTGAGGGGAGAATCGGTATCTTTGGGATAAATGACAATTATTTCTTTGTGAATTTGTCTTCTTGACTGTGTTCAATCCTTTGATATTCACAGCATCTAGAGGCAACAAATCCAGTGATTTAACTTGCATTTTGGGAGGATATGCCATGAACTTGCCATTTGATAGTTTCATTCAGTCCCCCATAGCTCTTGTATTAAGAAACAAGTCAAATTATTTTTCTTGCTGCTCATGAGTTCAAATGCTGCATAGTCTGTTTATTAATATGTTGTATGAAAACCTGTTCTCTACCTTTAATAGTCTTTTTGGCCTTTCTTCCTATTCCTCTGAGTTACACTAAATTACTTTGAAGATGGAAGGGATGAAGGAGAGACCAAGATGACCTAATTGCATCACCATGATCACAAGCAAAATAATTTCTTCTCTCTCTCTAAAAGCCTACCACTGTATTTGTACCTTCAAAACTTAGTTGATATGTTTATTCAGAAGTATTTGGTAGACATTAGAATGAAGTTATACTAAATTAGGAAGATGAAATAATAATGAAAAATAAGAGCACTTACTGTTAGAATTCCCGTGCAAACAGTTGCTGAATTAGCTTCTTGTTTTAATGAGAATCTGCTGCGTCCTCTGATTAAATATATCTCTGCAAAAGAATAGAATATTTTTCATTACTATTTGATGTACTCCCTGATGGGAATAGTAGGCTTGTTAACCAGTTTATCAGCACATTTATAGGTATATGAAACAAATTAAAGTGACCCTGGCCAGTTTCAGCCACTATGTTTATATGGATTCTTTAGAGTCCAGCAAAGCGTTCCACTTTGACAGCAGGGAATGTATTTAGACCAACGTTCTGCTGAATAGATACACAGCGTTAAGGCAGTGGAAGGGCTGAAGGATCATAATGGAAGGGCTGAAGGATCATAATACTGAGATTACATGTCAGCTCTAGCTAGAGTTCATGGTGAGATGATCTGAACAGTAAGGGTAGCTGAACACTGGCACAGGCTGACCAGAGAAGTGGTGGAGTCTCCTTCTCTGGAGACGTTCAAGATGCACATGGATGCCTACCTCTGCAACCTGGGCTAGGGAGCTGCTTTGGCAGGTGGGTTGGACTAGATGAGCTCTAGAGGTTCCTTCCAACCCCTACAATTCTGGGAGAATTCCATGACATTTTTCCTTAATTTTGGCATGTAGAATAATTCTTTAATATCATACAGGAAGATCTTCCCAACATCACTTAAATAGATACGCTTAACAGTAAAGCCCCAAGTCATAACTTAATATCTGCGTATTGGACAAACAGTAAAATAATAACTTAATAGAGGATAGATGTTCCACTTGAAATCCAGTTAAGATGGAACTTAACATTACAGCACGTAAACAGTAGCAAGCTAGATAGAAAGTTGTTAAGAGGGAGAAAAGTAGGAGTAAGATCTGCATAATTTGTCTATTTCAACATCAGTACATTTATGCAGACTAGTTTTACATTAAGTGCTTCAGGGTCATCATAGATAAGGACGGAATATAGAGACCATCCTCTCATAACAGTGTTCCCCACTAATAATTTTCTGCCCAGACCAGCCAAAATAGAAAAAACAATTAGCTCAGAAATACTTAACAGTACCATTGGTACAGCTGTCCTTACTGTTTAGTTTTACTGTCCACTATGTTAGAGAATCACAATATGGTTGAGGATGGATGGAAACATCTGGAGGGACTCTCATCCAATACACTGCTGAAGAAGGGCCATATAAACCAGTTGTTCAGAAGGATTGTGAATATCCCTGAGGGAGACTCCGCAACATCTCTATACAACCTGTTCCAATACTGTCAACCCACAGTAAAAAAAAATTGTATCTTTTGCCAGAGTAACGAAGACTTTCCTTCTTGGCAAAGTGTACTTAAATGTGTTAAGGGTTTCTGGTTTTTGAATACAGTAATATCATAACACTATGGTTTTGAAGTAGAAAAACCATAACAATTATATATTCCTTTTCTTTAATGATATCTGTAAAAGTAGATGAGCAAAATATCCAAAAGGAGCCAGCTTATTAGAGAAACATACAAATAAATGAAAACAGGACTTTACAAGGAACATTTTTAACTTTTAAATCAATCGTATACTCTGTACTCTAGCAAAAATCGCACTGAAGTAAAGTTAACTAATGTTTTACACGCTAAAATGGATTCTTGAACGCCAGTGGAAACTTAGCCTGAGTAAGCAGGGTAGGACTGGACACTTGGGAGGTGAGTCAAGTTCTTTCAGATACTTCTGAGCAGTGCTCAGAACTGAATGAACCATTAGACACAAAATTTTGTTCTGAATTAGATGAACGCAACTCCCAGTCAAGTCTACAGGACAGCATACATGCACCCGGGAGTGCTGACTCAGAGAATAGGACCTAGGCTGCTGTGATAATGATCCCTGTGCTGTTGATCAGTGAATGCTCTATAAGCTAATTAAAACAAATCAAGCTCACTCCTCCTGCTGCAATACCAGTTGTAGCACACCAACACTGGAATGGCCTGCCTAGGGAGGTGGTTGAGGCACTGTCCCTAGCGCTGTTCAAGACGTGTTTAGATGAGGTGCTAAGGGATTTGATTTATTAGCTTGGTGGGTAGGGATGGTGGTGGGAGGACGGTTGGACTAGATGATCTTGTAGGTCCTTTCCAACTTTATGAATCTATGAACTAGGAGTCTGGAATGACTAATACAAAACTGATTGCTACAGTTGTCTCTCTGTCACTCACTACAGACTTCAAACTCCAGGACTTAACACAGGATGTACGGCAAGTGAAGGAAGACAAATATATATACACAAAAGCTCCATTTTCAATGGCATTTGATGCTTTCTAAGCAAAGTTAGAGAAAGCTTAAGTTTGATAAGGTCTAGTAATGGATGCGATTTGAAAGGAAAAAATTCTACAGCCTTGCTTGGATTTGCTTTTGCTACCTAAGACCTGAATTTGGCCCACGAGTGGCTCCTTCTTCAGAAGAAGAAATAAACTGAATCTGAGTTGAAACACTTCGTAGTTCTAAAATATTTTCATGTGGTTGTTATTAAATGCATGTATGGTATAACATCTGGCAAAAATCAAAGCACCCTTACTTTAAGAAAAGAACAAATAATTCGCAAAGCAATACTAGGAATCATATCACTGGTAAAACAAAGCAATTTCTTAAACAGATAAAAATCCAAGTACTAAACACAGAAACTAATTTATTATATTTGTAACAAAATAGAAGAAAAACATTGCCAAACTGATACTGAAAATTATTTGAAAATGCAGTACAGAAATTATTAAATACTGTACTGCTCTTTGGGAAATGCTCTACTCTTCCGTCCAGCACTCAAAGTTTACTGAAGTTTTGTGGGAAAAGAGCTGTTTGGCAGCATCCCAGTCCATAAGGGTCTGAGAATGATGTGCCAGAAAGACTCAGGAGGCCTGAAAAGCTACTTTAAAATATGGAAGAGATTTTTTTTCTTTTTCTTTTTTTTTTTGTTTGAGGCCCAGTTCGGGGGTTTCAGTCTGTTCCAGGGATTTCTCTCAGCTGCAGTAGAAAAATACACAATTCATTGTGGGTACCTATAAGGCCTCTAATATTACAAGATTTAAACAACACCGTTGCCTTTGAAATATACCTTTGGGCTTTACACATTTTTATGGCTACTGATAAACATTTTTGCTCTCCATTAATAGCTAGTAGCTATCTATCTGAAACGTATTTAGTCCAAAGATTAACCTCTGGTCACATTACTGTTTGTATGCTGGCATGAATCAAAACCTATTTTCATCTTCACAGTTCTTCCTGTATCCCTGTACCAACATTCCTCAAGAAGTAAAGACCTTGTCTTAATGATTTTATTCCATAATGACTACCTACCCATGGCACAAGCTATTACAAACACTTCAGTTAAACATATCCATGCCAAAATAAAAGCACAAGCAGGCATATGTACTAGAGGGGAGAAAAATAACAACAAAAAAAAGCCTGTCTTCTTTTCTTATCCTCATTTTAGCAGTACTTCTAGCTGTTTAATAGATCACACCTCACAATACTTGAGTTCAAATCACTGTAAAGCTCATTTTGATTTTTAGAGCACTTAGGCATCAGCAAAAACAGTTTAAAGAGTAGAAATGCAGAGCTTCTACAAATAATTTATAGTATACAGAAAGCTTCTTACAAAGCTCCTATTAATATTCAGAACCCAATTCTGATTTCATGAACATTCTGAGAATTCTCACCTTTGACTTAGGAAGAAAAAAAATCAGGCATAGGCACAGAGAAAAAGATAGAAAGAAAGCAAGATAGAAGGGAAAAGAGAGATTGTGTTTATTCTATCCTATCTTACAGATCCCTCTTGCTGAATCTAGATCAGATCTAGAAAAAGACAAAGTACTGCACTCCTAAGCATCACAATACCTGACTTATCTTCCTGGCCTGCATAACTGAATCCAGAATCCTCTATTGAGAATCTTTTTAAAGTGGACACAGTGAAGTGTGCATTTGATATAGTCACAAGAATCATCACGTTGCATGGAGAACCAACTAAAGTAAGCAGGCACTCATCGAAAAGAGCGCTATCTTGGACTCTAGTCCCAACACCTACAGCTACTTTGTACTTAATCAGGACTGATTATTTCTCTAGTTTCTGTAAATAAGAGAAAATAAAAATGACAAGTTAAACTTTCTCACTGATGTGTCATCACTGCAGGACTGAAATTCCTCTACAGGGAATATGTACTTCGAAAAGAAAAATTGAAGACTGGAGAATCTTTCCTACATTCTGAAGAGTCTGCTGCCCTTAGGTTTACTCCAAAGGGAGGGCTAAGACCTCTCAGACAGAAAACGAAATTGAACCTGGATCGCATCCACATTTCTGTCAGTTCTAAGCACTTAGCTCCAGACTGAAAGGAAACAGATTTTTCCACTACAGGGCCAGCTGTCGCTGCAGGGTCCTGACCTACTAGTCATTTTCAGAGCTCACCTACCGGACAGACTCTCCAGGCAGACAGACAGAGGAATGCTTCACTTCTGAACACCTATTGCACATTAGCTTCAGTTAATTACTAAGCTGCTCATTCTTACTAGGCCTTAAGTACCTTTCAGTGTGTAAACAGCACTGCTGGAGTGCTCTTTTTACTACGCATCTCATAATAAAAACTGCTGGAGTTTCCAGTCAAGAGTACCACAAGCGTTACGCAGCAGATGCGTAAACACTTAGAGGACTCTAAGTTCCACCTGACTTGAACATCAAGTGTTTATGTCTTGTTCTGGGTCTCATCCTAGGTCAAAACCAACTGCTCAGAAAGAATTATCTGCGTAATACTGTATTTTAGAATGATTCATAATTATTAAGTACTTCTGGCTCCTTGATTAAAATTTAGTTCCTCCCTCTCAAAAGGGAAGAGCGAAAACATACTCTGCAGGAGAAATAGTTGTTAGCTGACTGCCACGGTTTTATGATTTTTGGCATATGAAGACATATTTTCAATGGATTGAGACTTCCTCATTTAAAATACTTCATCTTGTGGATTTTTGCTGCTGTCTGTTTGTTTACAAAAGAATATCCAATATTTGCAGTGTTGCCTTCCACCATTAGCAGGATCAATAGGTAAATATCTAAGAAAGCACGATCCAACTTAACTTTAGTGAACTTCATTTTTGAGAGTCTTTAGAAGAGAGATTGGAAATACTACATTTAATATTATGCAAGCATGATGTGAAAGTTAGAAAATTACAGAAGTTTAGTGATATAGTAAGCCTTGGCTTTAATTAGTACCAGTAATGAAAAATGCCATCTAAACTACATCAACACAAAAGTAATTTTGGAAATGGTTCACATTTTATACTTCAGTTTTACTTCTTAAGATGAAAAATCCAGAAGAAAAAAAACACAAAAATAGCATTTTTGTCTCCCTTCATTGCTGAAGGAATTCTGCAATTCTGGATGTCTGCAAGAATAGTTATTAGTCTGAAAGGACTGCCAGCTACCAGCCCCTTCACAGCATATTCTTGTCTTTCACTGCTGTAACATGTAGGCTGCTCTGAAAGTAATAACTCCTGTTTATTTTTATGGAAATGACAACAAAGAGCACAGTAACACTGTTTGTCAGAGCAAGTTTTCAGCTATGAAATGCTATTTTTCAGTACTGTTACCACCGTTATCCAATTTGTGCAGATGAGATGACCGAGACGCTCTTCACTTCGTGAATAACACCTCTGCACGGCCATTTGGAAAGAGGCTCGTCTTTCACACTGCTGTCTTTCTCTGCTGAAACATACCACCCACCACCTCAAGCTCACGTTTGGTCTCCATAGATGTTCAGCAAGCATCAGTGACCATCAGCAGCTGCAATTAGTTCCTCATGGAGGAATTAAATGACACAATATTGCTTTACATGCACGTCCGTGTCAGGCACCATTTTGTCAGACTGCCCCTCTGCTGCCATCTATCACAGAGCAACAACAGGGAATGGAATATTGGCAGGAAAGCTAAATCTCTACTGTCATACCAACAACATCCTCACCTGACTTCATGGGCCAGCATTATAAAATATTACTTTCAGAGCAGTCCTCATAGATTTTTCCATAAGTTCTCTTGTATGGCTTACCAGTCTGCTTTCTAAACAAACAACTTAAAGACTGTGTTAGCCACAAAGTACCAAATGCTGGAAAATCATAGTAAATGAAACAATTTCTAGGTTTAAGTGACAAAAAGCATGACTGCAGAGGATGAGAGGAAAAAACTACTATCATTCAAATACCTCACTCCTTTTCTTGCAAAAAGATATACTTGTATTCTGAATACTCCTAATGCAAATATTGGGGTTTAACATTTACATCACAGTTGACAGTTTTGAAATTCAGTTCGTTAAATACAGGGGCTTCAATATTAGACCAACAGCACAACCTAGTGGCTATTCATTCTGATATTCAGTTTACCTCTCTAGTATCTGCACAAACAATCATCAGGTATCCTTCAGCACACACACTTTTAGCTTAACGGAAAGTAAGAAAGAATGAAGTTAGGATTATAAAAGGAAATGACAGTTAAAACTGAGATAATTCAAGAAAATGGAAGCCTTGAAAATAGCTTCTATATATCTTTAAAGCAAAAACATATTTCTCAATATGTATAATTTTAGCTATGCTTAGAACCCTTACAACAAAGAGCAGTAGTGCTGTTTGCCATCTCAGTTTTTTTTTGTTTTTTTTTTTTGTTTTTTTTTTTAAATAAGTGAGAACAGATATTCTCATTTCTTTCATCTGAGAAACTTTACCTGGGTAATACAATTAAGGGGCTACACCAGTTACTTGCTACTTAGTCAAAAAAGCTAGAAATGTAGTCAACAAAAATCAATGTCTTACAGTGTTTTAATGTTGATTTGTTGGTTTTTCGTTTTGTTTTTTTTTTTGTTTGCTTTGCTAGTCAAGAATATAGTACAATCAGACAGCTTCCCTTTGAAAGAAGAAGCAATTAAAATAAAGGAAATACAAGATAAAGAAATAAAATGTTACTTAAACGTGTTACAACAGCATCTTGTAAAAACTCTATTTAGACAGTTTCAAGTAACTTCTTACATTGATGCCAGTGAATGATTGTTATTCTCATATGGGATACCCATAGAGAAAATCTTGAAGACATTCCTCCCCAGGTGAATTGTACAGCTGTGAAGACATTCGGCATATTTCTCACTCTCTGATCACTGAGATATTATCATATTTATAATGCCTGTCTTCTCAGTAGGAAATACCAGATCACGTTTGTCTCTTAAAGGAACAGAACTGTAAATGGAGTACTAAATCCCTGAAAGGCTGAATTACCATTTGCCTGCTGAGCATCTGCATCCTGCTGTAGCAGTTCTGTCCCAAGCCAGTATGAATCAGATAAAAAGTTACATATCAGAAGCACATACTGCAACAGGTGATGATGGAAACTCTCTCTCCATTTTGCTCTTTACTCGTATTTAAGGTTCATGCTTTTCCCTTCCTGAATCACTTTCAGTTGGTCTAGAGTAATTTTATCACCTGATATATGATTGGTATTTCACTCAAGGTCAGAATGTTTAAAATTATATTAGTATGGAACAAATATTTTCTACTACTACTGCTACTACTACTCACGGAATTCAGATAATATATTTTCCAAACAAGATGCTTAGTCAGACAATACCTTTTCCAAAGGCTCAAAAAATCAAAACTTAGTTAAGAGGATCTCTAGTTTTCATTTTAGCTTCACGGTCTTGAGCTGCTTGACTCATTTACAAGGAATATTACTGGCAACGCTAATGTATCAGTCTGATTGAGATTAAAACTGGATGGAAAAAGCCCCTGCTGGTTACACTGCTTCGTGTATTTTGAGACATCATACACAAATGAATAAAACTCTGGCAGAACTTGGCTAAGACAATACAGTTCCACTCACTGAAGCAGAAGCTCATGTTTTATAACACCGAATAGCCCAGCAATAATAAGTAGCTCTCAAGTCCCCAAATAGCTAACAAATAATAATAATAAATCTATGTGATCTTGAAAACAAAGAAGCCACATCATAAATTATCACCCAAACCGATGGTTAAAAATACACCTGGAGCTGAAAAAAAGCTTCAGTGATCATCCACAAAAGCAGCAAGAGAGTAATCAGAATGTGATGGCAGCATTTCCACAAGGAATATCAATTTCTTAGAACTGTTGACAGCTCTGTGATAGAAATGTGATAGACACTTGATAACAGAAAGAAAGAAGTCTAGTGCTGGTAACACTCAAGAAACTAAACTGAGTTCTTAACTCTCATTAAGTTTTAATAAAATGAAATAGAAACGCATTGGTAACGTTGCTGGTGTGAGTGGAGGCTGAACTAATCAGCAGTGCCCTAATGGATACGTACCTTCTTACAGGCTGGAAGTAATGCTACCACAGTACGAGAAGAGAAATCTGAGTTTGACTGTGTGAGAAGTTGAATTTAATCCGTCCCACCTAACAGTGAAATCCTGAAAAGCCAAAACAGCCTAATTAGTACTGACAGTATACACATATAAAATAAAGTAAGAAAGAAAAATGAAGCAACTATGAAACTAGTGGCATATAAATAAAAATGTAATTCATGAATAAAGCATGCCACAAATTTTCCCAACCATAACTATGAAATAGTCTGTTTTCCTTTCTATTTTAATCTTACAAATCTTTATTTCTATGGTACATGGAAGCCTAAGGAATAATCATAGCTCATTATTTTTTGACATAACTCTTTAAAATAAATTTGAAACTCACGAGAGCAGAATGTACACGATGACGGACATCAACAGGAAAAATCCTCAGTCTCTCTAGTAGTGGAGAACGGTACTAATGCGGCCGCTAACTTCAAGCTCTGGCGAGTAGCTTTGTTGCTCTCTTCTCTAATATTAAAGTCTTAATAGTGCGGATTAATTCCATCAGTTTGGTTTTTGGGTACTATTTCACATGTATCCTTTTGCTGAAGACAAGGGCTTTGTGCACACTACTCCCAAATAACAATGCTAGTTTACTGAAAAGCTATACAACACTTGGGAAAGGGATCTCTTATGCATCAACCAGGCTTTTTTCAATCAACAGTCCTTGAAAAAAAAAAAATATAGATTCATGTCAGATATGAATTCAAACAGCTTGGACTTCCTGCGTCACTGAAACAGAACTAAGAGACAACTATCATCTTACCATAACGTTACATTTTGAGGGCTGTAACACAATGGAAAGCACAGTAATGTCAGCAGAGTGAAAAAGTTGCAGGCTGCAGCAAGGGAGAACATGCTCAAATGCAGCAGCAACAGACACAGAACACCAATGCCTTGGGATATCACAAGAAATCAAAGACAGCAAGGTTGAAAATAACTATTAGTTTTCCTAGTCTAACGTTTGATGTTGCTCTAATGGAAGACTAGTTGGAACTAACCTACAGTGACTGACACGAGTGTGCTTGTGATAAGCAGTATATCCACAGCAAGGCTTGAGCCCTCAAGGCAAGCATCAAGTCACACCACAGCCTGGGTTGGAAGGGACCTTGAAGCCCATCCCTCAGACACGTGCTGTGGGCAGGGCTGCCACCCACCAGCTCGGGCTGCCCATCCACCGCGGCCATGAACGCCCACAACCTCTCCGGGCAGCCTGAGCCACTGCCTCACCACCCTCTGAATAAAAGCAGCGTCTGCCAAGCGCCTGAACACCATTCACAGACACGAGACCCACTCCCCTCACCCATCAACCCCCCGCAGGGGCGGGGTCGGCCGCGACGGGCAGGGCGAGCAACCAATCGGCGACGGCGGAGCCGGAATCGGCGCGGGGCGGAAGTGCCGCGGGGCCGCGTTGCTTGGCGGAGGCGGCGCGGCGTCGGCTGCCGCGGGGCGGGGCGGGGCGGCGGGAGAGGCCTGGCGGGCCGCGGCCGTGATGCTCGCCCCGCGGGGGCTGGCGGGCCCGGCGCCGAGCCGCTGAGGCGCCGCGGGGCCCCAGCGGACGGCAGCGACCATGCCGTGCACCTGCGGCAACTGGCGGCGATGGATCAGGCCGCTGGTGGTGCTGCTGTACATCGTGGGGCTGCTGGTGGTCGTGCCCCTCTGCGTGTGGGAGCTGCAGAAGCTGGAGGTGAGGGGATCCGGGGGGGGGGGGGGGGGGGGGGGGGGGGGTGGGGCCGTTCCCTGCTTCCCGCCCATCTGTAGCGGCAGGTCGCACACCGAGCGGACGGAGCGAGCGCGGCGTAGCGTAAGCACGGATTGCAGGAAGTTCTCTTCAAAGGATTAATAACACAGCTTCGGTCTTCTGCTCTTTCTTTTCCCGTGCAAGGTCGGCATCCACACCAAGGCATGGTTTATCGCAGGGATATTTCTCCTGATGACGATACCCATCTCCCTCTGGGGAATACTACAACACTTAGTTCATTATACTCAACCTGAATTGCAGAAACCCATAATAAGGTAACGTTTCACCTTTTACCCCTCCTGCAAATACTGAATTGGATTCAGACAAAGAACACCTCAAGTAACGCTAAACGTTCTTTTGTTATTGTCACAGGATCCTGTGGATGGTGCCGATTTACAGCTTAGACAGTGTAAGTGTCCTCTTACTGTTACCAGCTCAATAAAACCGTTTGCTGTGGGAGTGAGGGAAAATGGTGTCACAGCAGAAACAATGCTGCGTGTTGAGTTGCAGTCCCAGATGCTTCTGTTGATCCTTGTTCATCAAGTACATCAGAAGCATAGTTGTAACAGTATTATGTTAGTTATGGATCTTGTAAGATCAACTTAGCAGCTCCTTAGCCCTCTCAGTCCTCAAGCATTCTTACACTGCTGTAGAAATGGGGTTTAGTACTCACTTCTGGTGCTTCCATCTTCAGTAACTGAAGAAATGGAAGCCTGTTGACCAGCCTCATACAAATGCAGTCCCAAAATTCAGAGCCTTAACTTCCTTCCCTGCATTAGGCTTAGCACTAACATTCTTGACCACAAAATGCTTGGTGCTCACGTCCTTCGTCCTCAGAAGGAAGAACAAGTCCTCACAACAAACTGATGCTGAGTATTTTTGTATGGCAGGTACAATTAGCCTTGCCAGGTGTAGTTTGTGCGTGTCTCATCTGTTGCCCTGCTCATAGATGATTTCAGATAAAGCTAAGCTGCAGAGTAATTCCATGGATTGTACACACAGGGTGCATGTTTGCATAGGGTCACCTCTCACCATTGCTGTTACTTCTATTAATCCCATAAAAGACAGGCTTCCAGGAACCTTTCCTTTGAGTTTGCTTTCCCCTCTCATGTCTCAAGGTTACATAAAATTGCCATCCTTACGTACTTTGTACTTTTTTTTTTCCCCCCCTAAAGAAAGCAGCATTATCCCCCACAGGAGACAGATATCAGCTACCTCAGATTGATATTTCAGTAAATTTCATTTGGAAGAAAAAAAAAGCACGCTAATTAGATGAGCTCTATCGAGGCATTCAGGAGTGCTTCTGACAGGTATTAAAGTCTTTCCCCAAGCTCTTGGATATTACAGCCTTAACTATGTGTATGGTGTTCTAGACCTGAACATAAAGCTGAGTTACCTGATTCAAGTAGTACATTCTCAGTTTATTAGATACACATCATCCACAAACATGTGGCAGGAGCTGCCATTTCTAGTGGCTGAAAATGAGGATAGCAAGCATCTTCCTAAAGATCTAAGAAAAAGGTCTAAAAAGGCACAGAGTTCACACTGCTGCAGCCTCTGGAAGCATAGTAAACTAAAAATACTGCTTGGGAAACAAAACTTCAATGGAAAGGCATTCAAAAGCAAAACTATTAACAGCTAACACGCAGGCTGCACTGAATAGCACAACAGTACTGCGATGTTCAAAGAGGCCACAAAAAAAATGAAAGCTCTAACTTTCTGTGAAACAAAACCAAAAAGCAGCTTCCTGTTAGAAACACTAGCTTGGAGTGATAACCAACTGCTACATGGAGGCTGAGCAGCTGCTCTCATACATTGTGCTGTAGCTCCATGGAAGGTGCAGCAATGACAGCAGAGCAACAAGCTCTCAGGCGGCAGCAAATAAGAATTTGCTTAAATGCAACAGCCATAGGCACACATGTAAAAGAACAACTCTACTTACCTTCAGAAGGCCTCAAATACAGAGAGATCTGCACCAGGAGATGCTCTCAGTTCCTCTGCCAGCCCTTAAATGAGGACTGGGAAGGGTTGGATCCTGGCTCCACCCCCTGCAGTCACTCAGGTACATTGCATACACCTGAGCTCCCCTGGGTTGGCTGTGCCTTCCCACCAGGTTCTCCATCACTGCTTTGAGCTGTGACTCAGCATTTCTGCTACGACTGCAAACACACTAGAACATTTGTGCGTTAGATATGAAATAAACATTGTACCAAAGGACTAAAAAGTTAGTTTGGAAGTCCATATCCGTAGAAAAGTTTAGGTTGCAAGGGACCTTAAAGATCTATATCTGTTTCCAACCCTCACCTCTGACTGTGAATATCTGGATTTGAGGAAGCCGTTCCATCTTGTCTCTTTATAATAGGACACTTATAGGGAACCATCTCCATAGTTACCTTTAATTTAAAAGACTGAATTGTGTTTTGAGAGCTGCAGGGCTCCTCTCGTGGTGCTACAAGCCTGCTTTAGTTTGAAGCAGCAGAGATGCAGTCTAAAATTTTGCTTGTATTTTTAGAAAATGTCATTTTCTATCTGTAGCTTCATGCTGTTACCAAACAAATACAAAATTCTGTTTAATTAGGTCTCCCTGTCTAATGAAGTATTGCTGATTGAACTAGCCAGCCAGTGTTGTCATTGGAATCACTTGTGCTTTGCTTGCATGTAACCTTTTGTGTACCTCTCTTCTTGCAGTGGATAGCTTTGAAATACCCCAACATTGCAATATATGTGGATACATGTCGAGAATGCTATGAAGCTTATGTCATCTATAATTTTATGGTTTTTCTTTCAAACTACCTAACCAACCGATACCCAAACCTCGTATTAATAATAGAAGCGAAAGATCAGCAGAGACACCTGCCTCCCCTGTGCTGTTGTCCATCGTGGGCTATGGGAGAGTGAGTATACGGTGACTCTCAATTTTAAGCTGTGCAGTCAGATACAGATGCTTTGCATTTAGTATACGGCTGTTGGCAGTGGTGTGATTATGGTTTGAACGCATCTTGTTTGTCAGTGATGACCTCCTACTGAAAGCAGCGTGTCTCCATCGAGCTGTAAAACACACTGGAAATCACACGTGTGTATTAACGTGTTGACTCCGGGGCTGCTGAACTTCTTTTTGCAAAATGGTGGGAAAAGGTCTCATTGACTTTCCTTCCTTTGCTGTCACGGAGTGTTTGCCAAGAGCCTCAGAAAGGCCACGTGCCCACGAGCTGCTCATTTCTGCATACCTACTCAGATAAGCAGAGTCACTTTTCTTCCTCTCAAAAGATTCTAATAAAGCTGTTGAAAATGTGGAACGCGAACTATGAGTGCAGTTCCTAAACGTACTCAAACACAGGGAGAATTTCATTCTCCTTGTTCAGCCCAGCCAGAAACTTCTTGTGGTGGGAAGTGACTTACCAAGTACTTAACGTCAAGTCTAGCTCTATTTGATGGCATATGTACACAAAATACTTCCACGCCTCAAGTCCTAGAAGTAGGCTGAGTTGAAGTTACCGTGAAACAAAAATGCAGCTTAGTGAAACAGCTGAGAGGAGGAATTTTTCATGAGTCTTGAAAATTCTTGTACAATTAATTTTGTGTTTGTTTTGCAGAGTTCTGTTGTTTAGGTGTAAACTGGGTGTTTTGCAGTACACTGTTGTCAGACCGTTCACTACTATTATTGCTCTGTAAGTACTCAGAAATAATTTCTATTGATCTTTGGAACATCGTTTTGAGATAAGCTGGGTACAGTTTTCATGCCCTTTGTACTGAATCAATGCAGTTGGAAAGCACAGTAGTTGTGTTGCGTTCCAAATGGGTCCTTGCAGTTTGCATCGGCCTTCGATTTCTTTATGGCTTATCTACAGCAAATGTCTTTTTGCAGAATTGAAGTAATAAATGCTTAAAGCCTACAGCTGGAAGTAAAGGATGTAAAATACTGTTAATGTGGGAAGGACACAGAGGAGAGTTTTCTTAATTTTAGAGTTGTCTTTCCCTCCTGTTTCCTTCCTGGTTTTAACAACTGTGTATTTTTGAAGTCAGGTTTCATGTAATGTTGTGAAATGTATTAAACTTTGCATGTGAGCCTCACTGCCTTTATGTCATAGAACTGCTGTTGTGAAGGAGCAGCAGGCAGGCAAGCAAGTTGACATAGAAAGCTATAAACTCTGTATTGTTGATCAGTGCTGTTAATTCTGGAGGTCTGCAGAGGAGCTGCTGTTCACAAAGAATATCCACTAAACACTGATGTTCACCGTGTGTTCTAACAGCTAAAAGCAAAGCAGTTAAAAAATGTGAGGTTCAGTTTTTTAACCTGTTCGGCAACGTTAACCCTGCATTTTTCACTCTCCCCTTCTGTGCCACAAAGCAAAATGCAGCGTATCTACACGCGTTACCATGCTCAAGTTCTTCTGTAGAAAATACAATATCGACTTCGTATCCTGTTGAAAAATGATTGTGCAGACCTTCATTGTCTGCATCTGAGTAGTGAAACAGCTCAGACAGCTGATGAATGTGATGAAGGCTTAAGAGCTCAAGCTACCGTTCGTGTCTTACTCTGATTAATTCTAAAAACTCTTTCAGAATTTGTGAACTCGTAGGCGTGTACGATGAAGGGAACTTCAGCTTCAACAACGCTTGGACCTACTTGGTTATACTTAACAACATGTCACAGCTAGTGAGTATCACGGGGGTATCTTTCTGCTTTTCTAAGTCATATTAGTAGCATGTGATTCTTCTGAAGAGTGACTGCATGAACGCCTGCCTCTCTTTCCCCTAACTATCTGACCTGGTCTGACTGAGGCGTGCTAGCTCCTACCCCGGGCTTAGCAGTAATAGGCTGGGAGAATTATCAACGAAAAGGAGAGATCAAGTACTTTAAGTTTAGCTATCTTTTAGCTTGGTTGCTTGCAGTCTGGATTGCTCAGACCTGCAGTGAAGACTGTAGTCATTTACTCTTTCCTCATAACCAACCTTTCAGTCATCCTTAACGGAAGCATGAAAGAACATTGCTTTTTATGGCATTTGTTGTAGAGCTGCACGTGGTTTTGGAAAGACCTTAGGGCAGTGTCCTGTGCTTTCTTGTAGTTTGTAGGTAGACGACCTCAGCCTTTGTCCGACAAGATAATTCAAAAACATAATAAAAAATGCTGCTGCCAGTAAGAGCAGATTCACTAAATGCAGACCTTCTCCTCAAAAACAGACAAGTTTTGTGTCATGCTGTGATACGTTTTCTTACTGAAGACATGCCGAATAAAACGAATATTTAAAAGCTTTTTTTTCATTATTATTTCCTTGATAGTTTGCTATGTATTGTTTGGTGCTGTTTTATAAAGTACTCCGTGAAGAACTGAACCCCATCCAACCTGTTGGCAAGTTCCTTTGTGTGAAGATGGTAGTTTTTGTTTCCTTCTGGTAAGTTAATTATTTACTAGTTCCCTCTTGCTCTCAGAGTAGTGCAGCAACACACTGGTAGAGAAGCAGCCTGTTCTAACAGTGAACTGGAACAACAGACTCTTCTTAGGTTGTCTTCTCTTCTGGTCTTTAGGGCCACGAGTAAATGTTATACTGTGTTCAGTTTTGAGTACCTCACTAGAAGAAAGCCGCTGAGGCCCTGGAGTGTTCAGAGGACAGCAAAGCTGCTGAGGGGTCCGGGGCACAAATCTTAAGAGCAGCAGCTGAGTGAGCTGGGATTGTTCAGGCTGGAGACGCAAATATACAAAAAGCAGGGTTTTTTTTTTGTAAGATTCTTACTGTATACACACACAAGAACAGAGTATATAGGTATACTTAGAAGTAGGCCTTATTTACCAGATCTGCTTGGATGTCTGTAGGCCCCTCTGTTGTAACCACAATTAACTTTTGCAGGCAAGCTGTGCTTATTGCACTGCTGGTGAAAGTTGGCGTTATTTCGGAGAAACACACTTGGGAATGGCAGAGCGTGGAAGCTGTGGCTACAGGCCTGCAGGTACGAGCAGAGACGATTACTTTAAAGGAGAAATCACTGTAAGGTGACGTATGGTTTCAAGCAAGAATTATCACATCTTACCTTGCACAGGCCAGATTAGAACTGAATGCGTAGTAAGTTGGACTAAGTCTCAGCCAGACACCCCAAGGGAGTTTTACACTCAGCACTTCGCTATCCATACATGGAAGGAATGTGTCCCAGTTAAATACTTCTGTTGGATATGCCTGCAATTGTTTCTGAAAGAATTCATTTATAAGGTGGGTCTTGTTGACTCCCCACTTCCACCAGGACTGCTCAGGAAGAACTGGTTCCATCATCTGCAGGGAATGGACTGCACTCTCATATCTGTCAATATCCCATCCCTGGTTTAAGAGTAACTGATGCCAGCATCTCAGCGCAGTTACCGTCAGTCATTCAGTGACAAAGAAACTCAAGAACTCTTTTTTTTCTCCAGTTCCAAATTCCTAACACCTCTTTCCTCATTCCAGGATTTCATCATCTGTGTTGAGATGTTCCTAGCTGCTATTGCACATCACTACAGTTTTTCCTATAAACCTTACGTTCAAGAAGCAGAAGAAGGGTCATGCTTTGACTCTTTCCTCGCAATGTGGGATATTTCTGACTTAAGGGCAGATATATCAGAGCAAGTTCGAAATGTTGGTGAGTAACAGACATAGCTGCATTATGTGTAAAACAGGCTATGTATTTCCAGCTTCATTTTGTAGTTAGCTATCCCTAGAGTACCTTGAGAGTATCCCATAGTAGCAGCTGCTACTCTGGAACACTCTGTGTTCTTCCCAGTAACCCTGTGAGTTAACAGTCTGGTTCTGACTTATTCTTTGGAATAGATCCCAGGGGAAATTCTGGGTGTCCTGAAACTTCTGCCCCCTTCTTTTCTTACTGGAAAGGTGTCCTTTCATTAACCAAAGATAACAGTACCCACACAGAACTGTTCTAAAACAAAGACTAGACATCTTACTTTAACGTGCCTAGGTTTGTTTGAAATCCTCAGTATGTTGCTGTAGGCACTAAAATGTATTTTTGTTTGACCTAACTCTAGGAAGGACTGTTTTGGGCCAGCCAAGAAAAATGTTTTTTGCTGAGGATCACGAACAAAACGAGCATACAAGTTTACTATCCTCTTCTACTCAAGACCCAATTTCTGATGCTTCTTCAATGCCATCATCACCCATGGGCCATTACCAGGGGTTTGGACACACTGTGACACCTCTCACCACACCGACGACAGTCCCTGTGGTTGATGGCATGTATAACAGTTGTGCTGTTCGAGACACTGAGGACTCACCCGAACTAATGCACAATTCATCAGAGAAAGCTTTGGATAAAAGTTAGACTCACCTTTTCTGAATGCATCAAGGAGCCTGTTATACTTGCCACACACGTTCTGTTAGCATATACTGTTAGTGCTGGAAGTTGAATGGCTTGGAATAGCTACTGTGCGGGCAGGAAGAGGATATGGCTGTGACTGAAACCTTAATATTCCGAGTCTGTAACAAATGTGAGTATCTGAGTACCCTATGAACATAAAGCGCACACTGTAAACGTTTCTGCAGAGATTCAGGAATCACATCCTTGAACTGCTGAATGTTTATACATCTGTTACAGAAAAGTATGGTAAACATATACTCCTTTCCACTAAGACAAAAGAAACGCGTGGAAAAAGGCTGTGCTCTTCAGAACATGAAATGTAAACGCTGCTATCAGTGGGAAGTGTTAATTTTGAGAATGTAATTTAAGGAGAGCAGTTGAGAATGTAATTTAAGGAGGGTAGAAAAACAAAAACTCTTTCTATTGGCTTATGGTTATTAACGATACTAACTTCGTAACCTTGAATGGCGTGTGGATGAAAAGTAACTTCTGTGCACATGCCATCTCCTTCCCTTTCCAGCATAGTCAAATAAAATCCCTTCAGTGAAAATAATTATGACAAAGCAGCAGTTAAAAAAAAGTAAGAAGTTACTTAAAACAGACCAAAATCATTCCGTATTGGTCTCACCATAAAATTCCAGGCACGGACCATATAGTCAAGATAACTCTTGTACCTCGTCATTTCTTAGTCTTTTACATTCAGAATATACAGCCAGGAAGGTAAGTTTGGGATTAATACCTTCACATTTGATGGCTTTTTTCCTCTGTCCTTCTAGAACAATAGTAAGGAGAGGGGAATAAAAGATGTCCAAAAATGACATAGAAAACAAAACTGATTTCTTTGGTTTTAGCTGCAATAAATTCTTGAACACGTAAATTTTTAAGCTGTTAACATATCCTGCTTTAACGAAGTGTCTGTGGTAGTTCGTATTCATAAATTTGTGTCTGTGATTATTGTATTATGCTTCTAGAATAGCCTGTCCAAATGTAATAATTCATTGGTGTGTGTGTCCCAGAGAAGAGCCCTTTGCTAAGGTAAAATCAAGTAGCTAGTCTAATTCTGGAGTTAACTCCGAGCGTTACGGTTTAGGCCATGAAAGAGTAAATTTGTACCAGAACGGTTTGAAAAACTGACAGGAGCAGCTGCTTTTTTCAAAACCCCATTGCTGAGTTTTTACTACTCTTGCATGTTTGCAGTCTGACTAATTGAGAACACTTTGTTTTTTTTCTCCAGCACCGTAAGCATTTACAGGATAAATGTTTAACTTCTGTCTGTCGCGGTGGAATTCATTTAAGTGCTTATTTTGCAGTACTAGTGTGATGTAAATATCGCGCCTTACTCACTAGGCTGCATCTTTTATAGCTGACTGTCTGTGCTCTATCTGAAGCTAGGGGGAATGCGCAAACCGTGCTTCCCACTTCGCCAAGTCATTGCCTTTGTTGTAAATAAGCAATTAAATATTTTATTTAAACTGTTTGGCTTTTCTTTGCCATTTGATTTATTGCAACTGTCGCTTAGAGCGTAAACGACACGCGATGACAGCTGTCCTCTTTGTGAAGAAGGCGGTCTTGTGCATGACCAGTAGAACTGCTTGTGATTTCTTCCTCTGGAATCAGACTTATTTACGCTTGACTCAAGGTATCACTATTAACAGCCGTGCTTTAAAAACAGTAAAGAAGTCATAAAAGCTTGCACTGGGTGGGGACCTCCTGTTTGCTCTAGCACGTGCACAGGTAAAAATGGGGGAGAAGACCAACTCTGCCCTACTCCTAGATTCTGTCACGCATTGTAACCTTTGGATATAGGATGGAATCCAGTTAATTTCGAGAAAACTTAAGCACCACTTATGTTTTCAAAATACAGTGGAGACCTGCCCTCCCTTATTCTAGAAGGAGCTTTACTACAGCAGTCCGTGAGCTGCAGGCTGAGGCACCTGCGGCTCCAACAGAACTACTCAGTCTCTCAGGTTGATCCCATATAACCTAAAACATTCACCTAAGGAACAGTACACACCGATTCTGCATGCAACGAGACCAGAAAAGTGAGGAATGCCTCTTTTACATGCTTCTGTTAAGAACACATTGCAGAAGCGTGCTGTACATGGAATGCACTGACATGAAAAAGAAGCTTAAAGCTTAGCTACAGAAATACCTTGTGCCTCTCTTCCCTGTGTAGCTATAGGGATAGAATCGGTGCTGAGAGAAACTCCTCCTTAGTCTTTGATTTGCATAGAAGATTAAGAGAAGAAACAGCATTATACTGCAATGTGACACCACAAAAACAGCATAGAAATGCTTGCTTTCCTTTCATTACAGATTACAGGGCAACAATAGAAATTTGTCCCACTGCTACCATTGCTGCAATAGCTAGTCCTTATTAGACACAGCCCCAGCAATACCTCCCAAAACTGCCTGATACGATACCCTTGCAGTGCTCATATTGGTCTGCCTGCTGGATGGAAAAGCCCTTCAAAACAGTAGTGTAGCCTTTTTGATGAGTTGATAAAAATTAGATTTTAATATAAATTAGCATCAGTGATGTCATGAACAGTTGGTGTGCGTATATAACGAATGCCAAAATCAGTTCACCGTGGATGTTCTTCACTGTTTAACTGTAATGCTAATATTGCTTTTATGGTGCTGAACGTCAAGCACAAGTTCATCTCCAACCTGAACTGGGAGAGGCTCATCGAGAACAACTGCAGCTTGTTTCCAGTGCGAGAGCTCATCAGACGTATTCAAACTATGCTCTTCATCTAGATGTATGTGATACCAGAAGGGAATGGCAGTGACTTGGCCAGACTTACAAATCCGTACCTAAAAAATAATATAAAATACTAGTTTGACCATTTGCACTCCATTTAAACCATTTCAAACAGAGATGCTTGCAAAGAAGTACATCCCATACTGAAATTTTCAGCCCAGGTGAACAATTATGGAGTAGTTCTAGAGAATGACAGTGAAAATGCACTTAGTTATAAATACATCCACACATACACAACTCACCTTCACCTCTCTGCTCGCGCTGTTCAGCAGAGGGTTCATGAGATCCAGCCTTAATAGTTCTGCTGGGTTACTCAAAGGCAGACACGGTAACGTAGAGAGATCCAAATAAACACGAACAGGTACCTAAGAGCACAGACCATCACTTTAGACATCAATAACCACTCGCAAGTGAAAAGTTTACGACCACTATAGTGCAAACATTTTTAAGAAGTATCGTAATGTCTGCACGAAATGGGCAAAATGCTACATGCACCATTTTAACCCCTTCTGTAATGCCACTGTTCAGATACAAGGTGAGAAAGGAGACAGAACTCTGAGGAGCACAGTCATTCTTCTGTACATTCCCATTATGTCTCTCATAGCTCAGACAAATTCTCTCTTTAGTTGTAGGAAAAAAAAGAAAGCAAAGCTGTTTGTTTGCTTCATCTCAAGGCCCAACCACAGAAGTCTCTCTTGATATCAAAACATGACAAAGTTCCAGCTGTCTTCCATTTCATACCGAAGCTAAACAATTAGGCAGCTGCATGCTTTGGAACTGTGCTTGGAAGACATCCAACGACTTCATACCTTGAACTGGTTGATAAAAGGGGCTATATTAAACCCAAGAGTTGGTTCTGTTCCTTGAACGGCACTCTCCAGTAACAGAGACTGTGATTCTACAAGCATCCCGTATACTAACACGTACTGTGGAAATATCTTCCCTCCACTCTGAAGTAAACATCTGTAAAATGAAAGAGATTCCACCTCTAATGCTTATCGTTCAACAGCAAGGAAAACAACAGCTACATTTAATACGTTAATAGAGGCACGCTGGTTCCTCCTCTGAAGTCAAGTGTTCAGTTTGAGTTTGATCCATCCAACCATACTACTGTGTCACGCAGAAAAATTGATTTCTCAGGTAACGCTACTAAGTGTCAGTATTGGAAATGCTGACGTTACAAGATGAAGGCAGCAGGACTGAAAACACCAATATCTAACAGGTCTTTTGGTGCTTCCCTGGCTACGTATGTGTCTTTGAGCAATACCACTCGATGGCAACAGTAGCTTGATATACACGACAAAGCTTTTTTGAACCTTTGCTACATCAGTTATTAGCACGACAGTGGCTATCCTGGGAGATTTTAGCAAACCCGGAAGGAGGATCTCCCATTCATATTCTTGCATATGAAAAATAAAGCAATCTACGGGAGTGAGATCTTGCTGCTTCTTAAAGTTACATGCCAGACATCCAACACAATTACTCCTCAAAGTGTAACTTAAATCTGTGCAGAAAATAACCTTCTCACGCTCTATGTTAATTCTGAAGCAATTAAGAATGCTTTCAAACGTTTTCAGATCACTGTGGGTGCCCAAAATTCCTTTTGTCCGTTTGTACCGTACCTGGATATCGCAGCCTTTTCCATCACCTCCTGCTGGATTAAACCAGATGTCTCTATAACATCCAAAATAATAATACTCCATAATTTATCTGATTTGGGTCTCCGCAGCACCACATTTTCATCTTCTAGGTGGCTGAGCCAGAATTCCACGGTTTCCTTAGGAAAATTATTAGCTTCTGAAATTACATTAAGGACTGCCTGATGCTGTTCTTTCTCAATAGAGCTGTAGGCTTTAACCGGTCCAAGTTTGCCAGCTATGATCGGGAGGATGGAGAAGCCTTCAGATACATCTAGCACGTACAAAGGATCAGGAACCACATCTAGAGAGCCCTTGCTCTGGTTTTCTTGGAGGCACACCCCATTGCCATGTCTATCAATGTCCATGGACTCCAAGTCCTTACTTGGATTTAATGAGGACAGAACCTTGCTCATGGCGGCTCTGAAGCATTCGTGGTACGGTGTGTTGTTCAGCAGGGCTATTTCTGTGGATTCCAACACACACACTTGACCTCCGCTATCCTGCTCGCTCGTTGTCTGAAGACTAGCCAGAGCACTACATAATTCAGCCTCATTGCCCAAACTCAGCATGTCATCATCTCTGTCACTGCAGTCCATTCCACACTCTGAAGTTAAAAAAGAAATCTTCTGCAACTTCAGGTAGCAGTCCTGGCAGCAAACCTCCATCGTCACAGTATCCCCAGCCTTCACTGAATAATCTTGAAAAAGATATAAAATAACAGCACAAAAAGTCACATCAACTACAGCAAACTGCAGCAGAGGTACAGTGCTCTACAAGAATAAAAAAAGCCAAGACTAACTCATTGCTTCATTAGTCGTTTTTACTCTGTATGAAAGATCGGCTCTAGTCACGTTCCTTAGTCCACAGGAAAGAGCGAGATGAAGAGGCTTGAGCACACAACAAATCCATCTAACCTCAAAACTAACTTAAAATACACACATACTACTTTAAGTGTCCTGTCAACAGCAGAGCTGAACGAAAATATGTAACGTTAAGCATTTTTAAGTATATTTAATATTTAAATTTTCATACTTCCCGTCGACAAAGTGGAATTTGTATTTATATGGAAAACAACAGCTATAGTTTAGAAAAAGTTGGATTTTTATCTGAAACAGACAGTCCAAGATGGCCTGTACCCGCAAAACAGACCAAAAATTCTAAACACTTCTTTCAGTGGCAGTGTAGACTAAAGGAGTCGCATCTCTACACCTTAAATGAAATGGTCTACGGCACAGCTGCTCCCACTGTCTATCAACACAGGCAAGCGAACAAAGCACAGATGAACTTAGGTAAAGCTGCTGCAAATGACAGTGGCACTGAGGAACAGCTGTGGCCAATAAAGTTGTAATCCAAAACGGATGTGAGGGGATAGGTGAGAGCTTTTAGTTTCTCTTTTTGTGGCAGCAACAGCTAGCAACTACTAACTCACCTTCCTTTCAGATGTCACATCCTGACTACATAGAGCCAGTCAGTGGCCACACCCTCTGGAAGTACTCCAAAAAGGTATCTGATTCAGTACAGGAAAAAAAAAAAAAAAGCTGTTTTTTCAAGTATTTTTTTCCTCCCAGACCTTAAGGAGGTTCCTTATCTGTTTCACAGCAGAAATCAATTAACGTGGTCTGCAGCAGCAGCTTTCCAGTACAGTCCATAAAATTTATTAGGAACTATGACAGCTACGCGTCATTGAACTTCTCCTAATCCAATTACTGCCATTTCTCAGTCTCTGAGATTAACTTTGATTTGTTCTTGAGCCAGTCGGTTTATGCACTGTAGCAAGAACATCTACTGGACTTACCAGGGAGGCCTTGCACAGGATAGACAGCCTGCTCCCAGCAAGTTTCTTCACTGGGACTCGTAGACAGAGCATGCTCATCATCAAGCTCTAGTACAAACCACACCACAATAGCATCTAGTATTCCTCCTTCAGTGACTGTCTGGCTGAGCTTCCAGGACTTTCTGTGTGCAAGGCTCTTCAGCTCCTGACCAGAGTGGAAAGAGAAAGAAGCGTGAGAAAGTTCCTTTCCATACCTCAGAAATGGTTTCACTGCAGCCATTACCAAGTCGCTCAGAGTGCTGTACCAATCCATGAAGGCACCTGACAGAAACCTGGAGCTAGCAAGCTGCTACAGTGCCAACTATCAGCGCTAGCACTCATTAATATAGGTGCTTCGATGTGGGAAGAGAGCTCAATTAAGCACACACAACCAACTTGTGTTCAGGTTGGAAGCACAACCACATATAAAGAAGAATGTATTTAAAAATCAGAAGCTGCAAAAAAGGAGACAGACTGGCAAAGCGTGCCTTATGTGAAGTTAAGTTAGCCTTTTAAACCAAACTCAAGCCAACATCTGGATGCATGCTTCATTCAAACCTGTGCTCAAATTCACAGAGCTCTAGAAATGCTGCATGCAAGCGCTGAGCTCACTACAGCCAAAGATCAACAAAGTCACGATAAAAACATCAAATCAAACAACTTTGAGGTAGCAACCCACGCTGTCAAATTAGTGTAAAGTCTTCCTACTAAGTACTCCTAAAGAGTCTTGAACAGGTAATAGGAATGAAGTCATCTCTCACACAGCCTTCCCTCAGTAATTACCCTCTGCAGTAACACGCACAAACACAAAAGGCACAGCTCTGATGTCTTTATACAGCTCAGGCATAAGCCAGTAAGAGGTTATCAGTCACAAGGGACCAAGGTTCTCTTAGAATCATTATATTAGTAACAGCCTTGCCCCCCAAAAATTCACTGGTTTACAGAAGAGCTCAGGTCAGCATTTGTTCTCTCTAAATTTCAACCTTAACAAAATGCACAAGGCAGAAGAAAGCTCCACGCCAGGAATGTAACTAGTTTCTCTCAAGCTGCATTTTTCCTCTTCCTGCTTTAATCTTGCCTTGTGTTTTTCAGAAACTGATCTACCTCACAACTGAGAGATGGCTGAACAATGCATGGGTCAAACTTGCAGGACCTTTACAAAGTTCATAACGAGATCTCACTGTTCTTAAAAAAACAGACAGCTTTGCTGGCAATAAGCTCAGCTCTCAGTTCCTTCAGGGCTTGACAGGAGTCATCAGCTGTAATTACCAGCTGCAAAGGTAAACAGTTACTTCCACTCCCTGTGACGCTGAGGCGCTGCCAGCAAACACGCACATAGTACCTGGCTAGGTACAAAAGTCTGCAGCCTGCCATTACAGACACATCTCATCTCATTCCCTTGCTGAGGAGGAACTGCACTGCTGCTGCTAATAACAGCTGTACAAGTAATCAGCACGTCAGCAACCTTTTCTTTTTATTATTGTTATTTTGTCTCACTATAATTACTTTCCCGATCTTCACTTTGACATGGACGTGCACTTTCCTGTTACTTTTGTTACAGAGCTAGCAACTAATTATTCCAAATTAGTCACCTATGTTTCATCCCTTTATCTCTACTCACGATTATTTCCACCTTTTCTAACCACAGCACTTAACAGGAAGCCTCAAAGGAGAAGATCTTTACATGCCTGTCAGTGCCAGAAACTTAAGAGTAGACATCTTCAAGGAGCAGCAGTTTCTTACTTAGTCTTGCAGCAGAAGCAACGTCAGGTCACAGAAACTGCTCCCAGCAATGTTCCGAAGAGCCTTGTCTTTTTTTCATTTTTAACCTCAGGATGTCAGACAAGCCAACTAGAAAAAGCTATTAATTCAGAACACTGCAATTCCTGGCCAAGCAGCGGCCAAGAATAATTTCATTTATATAACAGAATCTATTCTAAGCTCTGACTCACCACTTCAATGTTAACTCTGCACCACGGGTCAATGAACATGGAACTGCTCTCCAGAGATCAGATGCACCATCTTTTTAGTCTTTTCACGTGCTCAGCTGAGACCAGCTGATGTTCTTGCCTTACAGTTCAGGGCTATTTGGTATGTGCATACAAATGCATTCCGTACAAGCTGCACAAAATAGTCCTGCTATGTTTTAGAAAGCTGCATAACTGAAATATCATAGGAGCAGGAGGATGGAATCACTCTTTCACCTCCTCAGTTTCTTTGAAGACTCCCTATAACTTGAGAGGAATTAACTTAGTGCACAAGTAAGATGCGGGCCTTCCATCTACAGATGAGCTTCGAAAGATGTAAAGGAAAAAATACATACACAAATTTACCTGCAGATTGTTGAAATCCACTGTCATTATTTGAAAGGGTTCTGTCAGAGGTATGTAACCTCCAGGAATTCGACTGAGCTTCTCAGTGGTGTAAGGTTCAACAGTTTCCTCTGCACCAGCAAAAGCGTACGTCGGACTAAAAAACTTCACAGCCTGCGGCAAGCGTACACCAGCGACTTCTTGTGTTCCCACTCTGTGGGGAGTGGAAGGGGAAGGAGAATGAAACTCGATAATCATTTCACAACAGGCTGTTACAAACGCAGGGTACGAGGATTAAATGACCCACTGTTCTGCTAGAGTATTGCTTTACTGTCACGTGGTATGAGCCTTTAAAGTTAGCGAGCTCAAACTGAGAAACAATACGGGGTGAACTCCACTATCTGAAAGGTTTTGTGGCAAACAATCTTCAGCAGAACATCAGTCTTCTCACAAATTTGTCAGTTCATTTGCTCTTCCGAAGTAAGTGTATTTCACAGATCTGAAATAACTGTTTCAAATAAAGAGCAATGATTTCAGGAGAAAATGAAAGATAAGCAGATAAAAAAACAAACACAAAACCAGAGTTAGGCCCCAAAGTGTATTCTAGAGAAGAAGCGAGACAGAGAGCACCTGCAACACTAAAGGAATTTTGCTCAAAAAGAATGTTTAAAAAACAGTTCTGATGTGAATCATGAAAACATCGAGGGAAAGAGAGATATATGTCACAAGAATACAAAAAGACAGGGACATCTTAAATTTAAGAACAGGCAAAGTGTTTCACAAAAAGCTTAACAGCCCTTATTCAGAATATTCAGATAAAAATGAAAGGGACTATGAAAATAGCTGATACACAGCCACAACTGGTATCGACAAAGAAACACGAGAGAACATTAGTTCAAAATTAGGTAAGGCACATACTGAGAAGGATAACGCAAAGTGGGATTATTAACATTTAGGCTTTACAAAATCCTATCCACATCTTCTGAAAGGGGCAGATCTAGCAGTGAGGTATGGAGCAGATTATAAAGAAGGTAAAATGAGGATAAAGGCCAACTGTTAATCCAAGAATCTCCAATGCAGACATAGGGAAGTAATTCCTTCCACATTTCTTTGTTATGCAGTAACAGCACTTAGTTCAGCATTACTGAAAACGAAGAGTTTCTAATGAAGAGATTTAAAAACAAGAACAAAGGATCTTGAAAAGGTAGTGGGAAGGACAGGCACAGAAATCTGCTTACTGAGACTTCAGCAGTCATTAAAGAAAAAATAAAGACAACAATAAATGACAACTCTTGACCAGTAAGTCACAAAGACTTCTCTCAAGTAACAGATATGCGTCCAAACAGTGCAAGTTTCAACACACCTGTGATGCCTACGTATCTCTTTGCACTCCACTGCCATTCCAAATACCGTAGCACTTGCAGGAATAACTTGCCCATAGTCTTTAACATCCACATCTTGACCTTTTGGCTGTAACATCAATAAGAACACACAATTAGACCTACCCCTGTCACTGCTACAAAGCCTACTTTGAGTCGAGATTACAAAGATCACAATGAGTAGCAAAAATCTCCAAGTCTTGGTCATCCCTGCAGATCAAACCTTTCCTTAACTGTGTATTTCAGTACATCCACACATCAGTTATGCTTTTTCCATTTATTGCTTCTTCTGTAATTCTCAATCTATGCTTTAAATTGCATTCTATTATGGTGTAATAAAACAACCGAGGACCTGTCCCATAGGCGTAATTCCTGTACTTGACACCAGAGGTCATCAGTTCCAGTTAGACAAAATAAACGTCCCCTGTCAGTTAAAAATATCATAGCTAAAAGGCAAAATAAAAATACATAAAGAAAACAAAACACAAAGAGAAAGTGTTTCAAGAAATTCCAAAACTAGAAAAAAATAAAGTACAAAAGCATAGTACAGTTATGATTCTGTGAATGTTATATCTAGTGCTGCAGTGAGGACTATTTCTACCATAATTCAGCACTTTCTGCTTAACTCATTAAGCTTCCTTCTAGCTAGTTGACATCCCAAAATAAAGTGACTAGGCTGCAGTCAGACTCAAAGAAAATCAGAAGCTTCAACACATACAAACAAAGCCTTCTTTGGCGTTGCTCACAAGGAAAAGAAAAACATGAGTGAATAGTGATAAGGAGTGATCTACCTCTGCGTGCCTCCTAAAAGGGTGCATCTTGGAAACACGTGTTGCAAGTACCTGTCTACTTACATCATCTCCTCAAAGCATGCAGCTGCCTCACTGCTTCTCAATGAAATCAAGTTTCTAGAGCTAAGCCCTAGGCCAATCGTTTTAAAAGTAGATACGAAACATTCACAAAACAGTTGCTCCTCATTCCCATGTATCTGTGTGTGCGTGCATACAAATGTATTTGTGTGTATATATATACATTTATATACAAATAACACAAACTGAAACCACATTTACACTTACCTACATCACCTACCTTCGGCTGTAAAAGTAGATGCTCCCAAGCATGTATCAAGCTCTCCACAATCCCTTCTCCAAATAAACCAGCATCAACAGTTTCTGTGACAACTAAGGAAACTCTACATAAGGGAAAAAAAGACAGCGTGAACTGTAAATCACGTAATGCATGTCTGTTAAGTCATTCTTCTGAAGAAAAACACTAACAAAAAAGCCTATTCCAACATGAGATCAAAGCACAACTTTTACCAGTGTTATGAAGTTTCAGTTCCGATGGGCAACTAATTTCTTCTAACAAGTTATTCAAGACACAGATAATAGAAAAAATATTGAGCAAGACTTTACTATAAGGCTTGTGGGTCAGCATTTAAAAATAAACTGTGTGGAAAGACTCTAACCCAAACAGGTAGTTGTTTCAGCCTGGGACTCAGACAGTGATAGAGATAAAATACATGCAATATCTCATGCAAGTGTCCATGCTACAGGTTTTCTTAGTATTGGGTCCTGAAATCCTAAATCTTTTTACCTTCTTAAACCAAGAAGTGTATAGCAGAAGACTAGACTTCTCCAGAACAGAAGCAATTTATTCCTGACAGGTAAAACCCAGTACCTCAGCTCAGCTGACACCATTAGATAAAGCTTGACTGACTTGCTTAACCATGGCAGATTTGCTTTCCCATATTATCAAGGCTGTACCACCATCAGCACAGATACTTCATTAAGCTTTTGTAATGAAGTATTTCCCTCCCATGTGTTTGATTTGCATTTCCAGTAGTAGTGAGCTGAAGTGATAAAGCAGCACTCTGAGTATACCAAATCAAACAGAAAAATCCCCTTAGATTTCTACCTGCTGAAAAATTTCCCTGAAGAATCCCTTCTGAAAGGGACAGAGCAGAGAAGAGTAAAGTAGCCTAAGAAGTCTCAATTGCACATAGTGAAAGCTATGATCGTAGAAAAAACTTGAATTTGCCCCAAGGAATTCCCAGCTGCTGACTTGCCTCAGTAGCTCCTGTTTTGCTTTAAAAGACATTACTTAATACTGAAAATATAAGTTAATTAGCTTTCCAAAGCACGCGGACCTCTGCTACAGAGGGCAAATATGTATACTTGTAAGTTACATATGAGTACATCAAAAGTAATGCTCAAATCAGAAGTCTATTCTGACAAGAAAAGTTACAACACTCGTCCACCGAGTTTTACTCCAGCATTAATGCTGGAGTAGTCTCAATGCCCTTTGGATCTATCCCACGGCACAAAGAAAACAGCAGGGATCTGCATACAGCATGCAGCACTTCCTCCTCCACTCTGAGTATTCTGATGCAACAAGAAGGGAGAGGAAGCTTCTCTTCTCTTAATGATAAGAGGCAGCTAAGCTCTTACTAGCTTCTCTAACCTCTCTGCCTAACGCAAAACTTCACACGGAACCACAGGGGTGTACTATTTCCCAGATCCAGTCTTCCCTTGCAGGTCCCACTATATACACCTCCATCCTATCCACCAGCTGCAAAAATAAGCCCCAAGGTGTTAAGTGTGAGCTTCCATAGTGTAGTATCCTTACTACTTCTTTCCTGTTGATGCAGTATTACTGCATATGCCACTAAGGTACCACCCATGAACTAAAATACTTAATGAGTAACGTCACCGCTTTACCAAAGAACTTGATACCATCTCAAAAACAATTTCTGCATTCCTCTGTAAAAACCTAAAACCTTCTCTCCTTAAATGTGCTTAATTACCACAGGCAAAGTTATTTTCTGTGTAGGTCACAGCATATGTTAAATTAGAAGAAAAAGTAAAATGTTTTCACAACAGAATGCAACAACTCACCTTTCCGGTATGTGCCTTGGTATTTCTATATCAAGAGACTTCAAATGTAGAAGCTTGATTTCTCTGTCCATGTTATTTGCTGCCACCACATCACAAGCAAGTTCATACATGGTTTTCGACAGTTCGCAGGCAAAGACAGAAGAGGCTCCTGCCTTCTTGGCAAACATACTGAAATACAAGAATCAGAGCATTCTCTCTCCACTTTATATCATTTTAAGTCAAGTATGGCGTGTTACTGAGTCTTGTAAAGTTCTGTGCATGCATCTGCTTTTCATTTCTAAGAAACTGGCTAAAACGTTCCATTAAATACACTAATCTTCACTAAACTTTCTTGTGTGAACACTAATAACTGACATCCTGTTGACATGCTACAATCAGTATGGATAGTAGGATATTCTAGGATACTAAGTCTGCTCTTCATAGTACAGCATTTTCATTTACTAACTTTTTCCACGTAAATGAAGTGACTATTAAATACTACACAACAGCTTAGGACAGAACACGTGACATTACAACTCCAAAAGCAGTATGAATTCTTCCAATTTATACAGCAGTTCTTGGCATAAGAAAGAAACCTGCAGTAAAACAAAAACTGCTTTCACAAATACAACTGCAACTGGGCAATATCCTCAAACTTCTGAAAGCTTTGTTTCCTTTCTTAAGTTCTGCCTCAACAAGGCTCAAACGTAAAATAATTTTCTCAGTGGCACTAACATTCTGTGAAGACAGTAAATGTTTCTATTAATTAAGCACACGTTAAACATACAGTTCTGACAGACCTCAGTATTCCTGTTCCTGTCCCAATATCAAGGACAGACTTGCACCCTGAGCAGACAGCTTTCTCTATTGCTTTTAGGTAAGTAAGATTCCTCTTGGCATCGTTGAGCATGATGAAGTGCCACCGTTCCACAAGCCAGTTTGCAACACGGTAGAAATTCTCCTTTGCATCTGCAAAATCCGGGTTAAGCTTCACTGCTTTGTGAAAATACCCAGCTGCTTCATCTCTAAAGCCCATCCTAATAGAAAAAACAAGCAAATAGAAAACATACATTTAGATGCCAATTATCAGTAAATTCCTGCAACTCCATAAACTCTTATATCAGACAAAAGAGATACATGAGTTAGAAAGATTCTCTATAAAATACTGCCACTAGCTTATAAAAATATATATACATTACTTAGGACTCTACATCAAACCACTTTAAAATGCAAAGGTAGTAAAAAATGCCACCATGTGTACCATCCTCATACAAACCAGAACAGGTTTCACAAAAACTTGCTGTAACTGTATGATGGTAGCACGTCTGCAGGCTCGCAGATATTCAAGTTGCAAGGGAATGCTAAAAAACCCAAGTTCATCTCACCATACTTAACTTGAACATACTGTAAAACAATCCAATGTTGAGTTGCCAGTGCCTCCATTAAGAGGCAACTTTGAAATTAAATTGAGAACTGAAACAAACTCCTATGATAGCTACAGCACACGGTCAAAGCAGACAGCACTGAAAAATAAGAGCTAGAAAATCTACTGAAGCGTACGTTTCCCTTGCAATGCAAGATGAGTCGCTCCTTTGAGCAGGCACACAGAATAGTCACAAGGCACTCCTAACCAAAACTCCTCAGATCCAGGACTGATGATTTCTTTTTTAAACTGCAGTCTTGGAAAATCTTAAAATCTCAGAAGAACAGCAAGCACCACATGTTGCAAGTTTTGAAGAAAGTGGTAAAAGGTTGATTTTTGGTATTAAATAATTGCAGAACTTATGAAAAAAAAAAAATTAAAATGTGACTAACTTCCTCATTTGGAAGATCTGTCCCACAGGAAGGACCAGAATCTAAAGACAGCATGCAATAGTAATGTTCAGAGATCAAAGACGGGGGAAAAAAATACAAAGATAAACTTAAAAAATCCCAAGTTAGCTACAACAACAGTTAACATGATAAATCTGAACAGTTATGGTCTTGTTTTTAGTAATTATTTAAAAATATTTGAACGCAGCACTTTTACTTTTAGTCTTTACTTCAGCAGGAGAGCTCTTTTACACACATTTTAATTTCTGCTGTGAATATCAGTACATTTTAGCACTGACCAATCAACTTCTTCAGCTGTTAAGCACACAACATTCAAGTACACACACATTAAACAAAAACCAAGCATAAACTATGCTCGAAAGAAATAATTGCAAACTTACGTGTTATGTTCAACTGACTATTCTATCTTCATATACAACACTAAAAAACAAACCTTATAAAAACTGAGCACAGAATGCCACAAACCTGAACAGATGTTCTCCCATACTGTTACATATCACTTCATCATTTGGATACAATTCAAGTGCTTGTTCGTAACAGTTAAAGAGATCTTGAATTCGTGCTAGAGAATCCAGCTCCTCCGCCCATTTAAAGAGAGTAAACTGAAATGCTTCCTAGAAAACAAAACGCACAGCACCGAGTTCAAAATAATTACCAGAAGTGGGGAATTGAAACTTAAAAATGCCAGAGTTGGCCAGACATGCACTTAAATATTTTAATTTCCCTTCAGCAGCAGCACACTCAGTATCGTCCCAGGTCAGCTGGCTCACCTGAAGTAAGAGAAATAAACTCTCAAATATCCACAAGTTTATCATCACCCAGCAATGGATACCAAGAACCTATGTGTATACTGCCATACTATAGTACAAGTGAACATTAACACGCACTCGTTTTTATTGAGCTTTATTGACACATACAGCACTAAAAGAAAAGTGTATCAATTTCCTTCTATAGGTACACACAATTCATTAAATAGGTTACTATTACTACTCCTCTTTTTTTCAAGACTGAACAAGTAGATCAGCTACAAAGAGCCACAGGTACAGATCGCATAGACTCAAGAGGAAACCAAAACACACTTACTTTCACAGTGGTTTTTAGCTCAGGAGCCAGATTTAAAACCAGGAGATAGTGAGCATATGCAGTTCCGTAATCCTGGTCCTCCAAGCAATGCTCAGCACTCTGCAAAGATCTGGAAATGAGCTCTCGCCTGCCGGCTTCCTGAGCACCTCGGTGACTACGACGGAACTTTGCGTTCAAGTTGGACATTCTGAAGGCTGGCAACACCACTCTTCTGGAAGCAAACAAGTTACACAGACTATAGGACAAAGGTTACACAGAGCAGACAAATTAAACAACATTTAAGTTTTCATAAGCGTCAAAGACCCTCTTCCCAAATACTAAGCATGCAAAAGGCATTCCCATCTTTACACCACCATCAATTCTGTCAGCTTTTAAATGCACATTTGGTATTCAAAAGTTAGGCATGCCTCACTTTTGTGCCACACTAGGTCCTAGAAAGAGTAGGACCCCTGGTACTGCACATTTCAGCATGCCTTTAGCCAAGCAGTACCACACACCAAAAGCTCACGTGTTGAGTTTTCAGTCAGGCACAGAACTTGAGGCTAACCCTGTTCCAATTTATTTAGGGACAGTAACCCCATAAAGCTGCATTCCCTGCATAGACAGCAAGCTCTCAAGGCAATGTGGTTATCTCTCCTCCTCAAGAAAGTGTCAGTTATCAGAAGCTGCACACACATTATTACAACCATGTCAGTTAACACTTGGGCTTTTAAGGCTTACCTGCACACGAGAGCCCAGCAGCGCCTTTGGGATTTTCAGGTATATCCTAAAACTGAAGAGAGCAAACATTACCTAAGCAGCGACTTCAAGGAACAGAAAACCACTCTATCAGCCTGCCTATCCGCTTCAGAAAGCGGCAGCCACCTCTGAAGCAAACACCTAAAACATGCACAGGTACAGCCGGGAGCAGCCAGGCGCCCGATGAACCGCTGTAAGGAGCCAGGCCGCGACACCGCCCGCGACCAAAGGAGGAGGAGGGGACAGAGCGAGGCTCAGTGACAACACAGAGGGCAGAGAAAGAGCCCGATCCGTGCGGGAGACCCAGCTGCTCGCAGACCCATCACCTGCTCCGGGAGGACCAGAGATCCCAAGCTACCAGAGCCTTCGCTCCAGGCCGCCGCCATCTTAGGGCCAAGAAGAAGCCGGCGGCGCATGCGCAGAGCGACCGGCGCGGGCCGTGGCGCCGGCGTGCGCTGTTGCGTAGCAACGGGCGCCCCGCGGCCGGGGCCGCCTCCTGAGATGGCGGCGGAACCGCGCTCCGCTTCGTGGGGGTTTGCCGCCTCTTCTCCCGCCTCGAGTTGAGGAGAAACATGACGGGGTGGTTACAGCCTTTTCTTAAAATATCATCCTTGCACCCGTCCTGCCGTGTTTGTGTAGCGGGTCGGTGTGTTACCATACTGTACGTACACTCATATATGTATACACATAAAGCACAAAGATGCTTGTCATTGTCCAAGTTACCTTGCCACCACATCCAATATTTAAAGCTAGTAATTCAGGGCATAAGAACACGAGTCTAGCTAAACTCCACTGCCAATCCAGTCCCCAGCCATTCGGTGCTGCCCAGACCTTCTCTACGTGTGTACATCACCTGAAATGAGACAAGATGCAGTGTAAGAACCACATGTTGTGCCAGCACTGCCTATAACTGAACTGCAGCTGTGGTGTCTGCAATGTTTAATTCGAATTACACTGCTGATAAGCCTGGATAATGACCTGTGAGGATGAAATTCATACTGCTTTAAGTCACAAACAAGTCAGAGCTGCCTCAGCATTCAGCTCTGCTCTGCATCAACAGAGATCACAAGGAGCAAAATCCAGACCCCACTCCTCAGTGCCTCACCTTGCCCTCTCCCATGCTTATGACCCCACTTATCTTCTTCTCCACTGCAGAACATGGGACTAACCTTGGAGCACAGCTCTCTTCCAAAACAGACAGAGTTCATTCAGCCTTGTCCTACTTTTGAGACACGAACAGGCTATACCATTGTTTACTAATTATGAAGTGCTTGGAAGCTGTTCATTATTGCATCCCTTCCCAAAAGCACAAATGCAGCTCACCCAATTTTTTTTTTTATTTTTATTTTTTAAATCTGGGGATGTTGCAGACACATTCATTTTAGAAAAACAAATCATCACCGTAGAAAAATGCCAAGCCAGCATTTTGAACAAGGAGTGCAGATGGAGAAAAAAGTTAATCTAAAGGAAACACAGAGGTAGTTAAAACCGTAATCCACGGTAAACTTAATTACCACTCCATGATATCATGGGGGAAGAAGAGGTGAGCCTACAAACTTTGAGCGACCCAAAGGAAAACACCGACAACAGGTAACCTGAATGACACTGTAACCAACTTCCCACAGAGAACAAACATGCCAGAAAACCTGAAACGATATCTGATAAAGCACTTAAGGTGAATGAACGCCAAGAGGATGTGCAATTAGTGTCAGAGGATATAAAATAACATCTAAAAAGAGCTGTAAAGCGGGATGTAATATCTAAATCAACTGATATAAACAGGCACTCAGCCCTTCCTTCCATTTTGAAGGGGAAACAAACAAACAAACAAACCTATGAACTTTAAATCAACTGCAGATGGAGATCAAGCTTCTCTGAATTTAGCTTAATTATGCTTCCCATTGTAAAATGATTTTACAGGGAGAAAGAAATCATTAACACCTGTGGAACGTGGCAGGAAAGAGAGGGCAGAAAGCACTGTTAATGATCACCTGTGGTCAGTGAGGTGTAACAGGAAACAGACTCTCCCAAATACTTTGATGGGCCAGCATCTCAACAGTTCCTTCATCCTCTAAACCCCTATTTTTAGATCACAGAAAGCGCCAGATGGATGACATATTTCACAGTGCTTATTTCTAAGCAAAAAATAAATATTTAAACCAATATAAATTCATATTTTGTGCAGTTACATCAGTGGAGAAGGTTACTAGAAACTGGCAGTGAGAAATCTCTGCAATTGGAAAGAGTCAGTTCAATTTTAGGGTTGGATGGGGTTTTGCTAATTTCATACCCATATTGTACTTTTCAAGGGATTATTCTTTTCAAGAATAAAATGGCCACAAAATATTTTTACATAAAGCTGCATACTCAGATAATCATGAATAAGGTTGGAGCTGAAGTGAGCCCATGTTAGGAGAATTTTCTCCTCCTAGGCAGGAGACAAACCTACGATACAATACCTTGGAAGGATGTTGCAGCTAATGATGTTTTCTTCAATGTTTTCAACAACAAAGCACAGTTGCACGTTGCAAATAGAGCAATGATGGCAACGCTGTGTAACAAAATGCCAGCAAGACTGAGTTAAGCTTATAACCCATAACCCATCTTTCTATTGCAGATTAGGAACATGACCAGCTGCAGAAAAACACATCAGAACACTGACTTTCATGAAAATCAGGATATCAAAACGATTGTGCAAGAACATGATGTGAAGTGAAACCAAACAGACAGTTGTATAAAATAATTTGAAGTAGGAGACTGTGCTTGCCATGCTCATCAACAGAAAATAACCGAAGTAAAGATTGTGCTGTAAACAGGACGCTGCTAGAGCTTCACATAGTCAAGCTACGCTAGTCTTTTAAATGAGCCTACAACAGAGCTGCACAATTTGATGACAATTTGAGTAGAGAATGGCAGAAAAGGGGAGAATTTTAAGTGTGTTGTCAGGATAACAATGCAGGATGAACAGTGTAGAATAGCAATGTAACAGCAAATTGACTTTATGTAAACATTCAGATTTTTTTTTTTTTTAATTTAAATTCAAACAACTCTACAATTACTTTACAACATTTCAGTGGAATGATAATAGGAAAATTGCAGTAACTATAAACAAGCACAAAAAATATTATTCTAATTTTCTTCCAGAAGATGAGTACAGGACAAAGTAAACAATTTGTTCGCAGAAATATTTGCTCTTCAAACACTGCTCCAATAATCCAAACAGCGATAGGGATCGTTTGTCATTTTTTTAAGGTGGATTTTTAACTTCAATTTTGTGCACAGTTTTGAGCAGCATAGTGACTTACCAGTTAAATCGTTTTAGAAAGCAGTCACAGCAGACGCTGTGACCTGGCAGCTAGAACATGCGGGTGAAGGGATGAGTGTTCTTTGCACCTCCTGGACTGCCTTTAGCTCAGCACTGAGGTAGACTGTCCAGAGAAGGGCAACCAAGCCAGTGAGGGATGTGGAGCACAGGCTTCATGTGGAATGGCTGAAGGAGCTGGGATTGTTCAGTCTGGAGAAGAGAAGGCTCAGGGGGGACCTTATTGCTCTCTATAACTACCTGAAGGGAGGTTGTAGTGAGCTGGGGGTCAGCCTGACTAGTGATAGGATGGGAGGGAACAGCCTCAAGTTGCATCAGGGGAAATTCAGACTGGACATTAGGAAATCCTACTTCTAAAGAATGGTCAGGTGCTGGAACAGGCTGCCCAGGGAGGTGGCGGAGTCACCGACCCTGAGGGTAGTCAAGGAACGTTTAGACATTGTGTGGAGAAACATGGTTTAGTGAGAACTACTGGTGATAGGTGGACAGTTGGACTGGATGATCTTGGAGGTCTTTTCCAATCTTGGCGACTCTAAATGGAGCAGTCTTCTCAGGGTCTTGCTCTTCCTAAAGGAATAAGAGTTTATTAAATGAAGACATAAAGATGAGGCCATAGCTACCTCCCCCCAGCTAATTTCACACCCAGGCACGCGAGCAGGACAGGGACAGACCCTCCAGGTTAACAGCACACCATCACACAGCCTGCATGTCCCACACCACCAGCAAGCTGCTGCTAAGAAACATCCTACTTCATGCCTCCTTCCCCTAAGAGACCGAGCAGCTCCCTCCTAAAACCCGAAGAAGCTCGGTCACCTGTATCCGACAGCCGCAGCCGCGAGCAGCCACCGCTCCGTACCTCCGCCGGCACCAGAGCAGCCCCAAGCTCGCAGAGCCGAGAGGCGGGCCCGAGTGCTCTGCCGGGCGGGGCCCGGCGGCGGGGCTGCCGGGAGCGGGCCGCCTCCCTCGCCCAGCCCTTCGCTCTTTGTGGGCGCCGTGCAGCTGTGCGCGGGGTGCGCGCTGCTCGCCGCGGGGATCGCTGCGCGGAGGGGCGCGCCATGGGGCTGCAGCCTCTGGAGTTCAGCGATTGCTACCTGGACAGCCCCTGGTTCAGGGAGAGGGTGCGAGCCCACGAGGCCGAGCTGGAGAAGACCAATAAGTTCATCAAGGATTTGCTCAAGGATGGGAAAAACCTGATCGCCGCTACCAAAAGTGAGTGAGGTGGGAGCGGGAGAGCCGGCGCCGAGCTGCCTCGGCCAGGCCCCGGTTTATGGCTTTGTAGGAGCGAGCTAAGGTGTTAATCTATCGGGAGGATTGGAGCGGCGCCGAGCCGTGCGCCTTGAGAATTGCCTCTCTGAAAAGAAAGAAAGGACGAGTGCGTCTGCTGTCGGCGGGGAAGCTGCTTTTAGGTGTTTCTGCTCTTGAGCGCCCGCCTTAATGCACGCTCTTATTGTGGTACCGAGGGAACGTAATGCCGTTTAACTTCAGATGTAGCGCTGCAGTTTCCTTTTAAATACCTGCTAAGATGACTGAGCGTAGCGATTAGTCGAATGAGCAGCTAACGCAGCAACGTGACACCGCGTTCTCAAACGTATTCTGCATCTCTGATGTCACGGAAAACTTCTGGAGGCGGAGAATCACAACTTCCAGGATATTTCCTTAAAGGAAGCTGCGAAGGGTTGGGCTGGGGGCAGTGCAGCTGTCTGGATGTGATGGGAGTCCTAAAAACTGAGATGCAAACAAAGACATTTCCTTCCCTATCATTCTCTATTTGATGTGCCTGGGCAAAAAGGTAGAAAATGCATTATCACATTTCACTTCTTTGTATCTCCTGTTTGCTGGGCAGCAATGCTCAGATCCTACAGATCAGGTGTTCCTTCTAAGGGTGGCTTCTAATCTGAGATTTGAACACATGTTTGAAACACGTTAATAATCCCTGATTCTTAACATGAAGGACGAAGTAACAAAAAGCGTAGCAAAACTCAAGCAAGAAAAAAAAGTAGAAGGGAATTGTTCTGCTTTGCTTATACTCCTCAGATACTTTAGCAAGTGCCCCAAACCCTCAGTTTCACACACACACACACGCACACAAAGGAGAGCCCTAATTTCCCTGAGCCCCCTGACTGCTGCATAGTTCTGTACCGATAACAGCAGCATGGTGCAGAGTACATGGGGGAACTTAGTTTTGTGCGCTAAGCTGTCTTATACCTTTCAGTTTGTCACCCCTCTTAGAGAGCCCTGCTTGACACGTTTGAAATTGGATCATCTTCCTCTGCTGTTGGTAATGCGGTGTCGAGTGTTCGGTGGGTGTTAAAGACAAACCAAACCAGTTAAAACGCTAGTGGCTTGTGTGTTGGTTCTCCTCGTGCTTTCAGAAGAAAACATCTAACTGCATTGAGGAGCCTGATTCTTTCACTGTCATGAAAAAAGTGAGATCAGTACTTGTTCCAAAAAAATGGGCTCAAGAAGCGGTCTGGAAACACCTGTTAAACACTGTTTAACAGTGTTTTCTACACAAAGCCTGCCTTGCTCACATCTAGAGAATGTGAAAATAAAACAGGGCATTTCAAGAGCTTAAATGACTGCATCTTAAGCAATGTTTTAGTATGATTTATTTGGCAAGTTGTTTTAGTCTTTGGAACTGTATTAATTACCAGAAGTGAACATAATAAACTTAACTGATTAGGCTGTAATATACAGGCCCAGTGTTCACAAATCTGTATGAAATGAACTGACTGCATAGAGAGGGCATGCACTTCCTTCTCTTAATCTTGTTTGGAGCTGTGCTTTCCCTATTTCACTTGTAAAGCAGCAGCTTACCAGAAATGTTGTGAGGATTCTTTAGGTGTGAGTAACATCAGTGACTGAATACATCATACTTCCTGTCTGACAGTCAGCACTGCCAACGGCTTTGATACTGCTCTCACTGGGTTACATCTCGCAAGATGATAAGCAGATACTGCTGCCACTCCCTCAGAACATAGGAGTTGTCGATGCCTCCTGGGACAAATGAAAAACAGTGATGCAGATCCCTTCTTTGTGTCCTTTGTGTCCATGGGTGTAAGGAAGCATGTATTCCACCTAAACTTAGAAGAATTGGTTTTTGTCAGCGCGGGACTATACTAGTAGAAAAATTAGAAGTATCTTCTGTGTTCTTGATTTGGTGAGCTTCCAGTCTTCAGTTTGAGGCATACATCAAGTGCATCTTTACCCTATTAAGTCCTTCAACAATCTGATAGAAAGATAAACAAGGCTGTCTTGTTTCCTGTATCACGGTTTGAGTCATCAAGTTCAAACTGAACACTGGAAGAATGTGTCAATGATAGGCGTCCCTTTCATTTCACATGACAGTTACCTATCTTTTAAGAGGAGCACAGAAAACTACTTTTCCAGTGATCAGTAAATACAAGCAAATACGCATAAGCCTTTCTGAACAAAAACGTAATCTATCTCCAGGGATCCCAGTTCAGGCAAACAAGTGGAGATCAAAATAGCTTTAAAATAACTTCTGAATGGAGTTAGTAACTCTGTTGAGAGAATCTGTATTTAAAGGTGCCTGATCAGAGAACACTTACTCTGAAATAAGAATGGGAGAGGATCAGTTCTGAGTTCCTAAAACCTGTGATGCAAATTATTGGAAGCAGAAGAATGCGTTGGATCAATGCTACGCTTTTGCTTCCTGATTCTTTGTCCAACTCTTGACACGAGCGTGATATTTGAAGATTTTTTCTGCAGCCATCTTTTCTATAAAGGTACACGAGGAGCTGTCTCTTTGTATGTGATGGGATTCCCCCCTCGGGGGTGAAATAAAGAGTCAGAGGAGGGTTTTGGGAAAGATGCTTGTGTGTATCCACAGCTATATCCCATGCCTCCAAGCTTGGCCTAGCTCTTCCTGGATTGAAGCTCAAATCAGAGGAGAACGCAGTGAGGGTTCGACTGTGGCAATTTTTTAACAGTCTGCTGAAGAGGAAAGAGAGAAGCTGGGAAAATAGAGAAGCTGGATTCCTGGGAGCCCAAGTGACAATCCTTAGGCATGGCCCATTCATGGGCTGGAAGCCCAGACCAAGTTTGGTAGGGATGAGGCCACCCTGAGCTCTCTTAGCCTCAGCTGAAATGCCCCATAGCTCCTCTTATAAAGTCAGTACCATCTCGAGCCTCTACCACAGCAGTACCACTGGATTCAAGAACTGCAATTATTTGTGCTTGAATCCAGAGCAGCCACTGTCCTTGACTTGCACCCTGGGGAACTTGCCTGACCACCCAATTTCTATTCATCTCTCATTCACGCTGTGTGCATTTGTTTTGACAGAGGGCAGGATGGTTTCTACTGTACCTTGAGATTTTGGTTTGCGAGCTTATTTTGTGACTCGTTCACTGCTGTATTTGATGTGACAGAGAAGGAAAGCAGTCATCCTCACTATTTTAGTGCTAGTCTCTGCAGGCAGCTCAACATACTCAGAACTCTGGTATCCATTTCTTATTGCTATTTTTGTTTCACGCTTTTTGAAGAAAAGTTACTCCTTGCATTCTTGACAGAATACTGTAGAATAAACAACTTCCATCAGTAGAGGGTTTTTTTTTTTTTTTGGAATACAAAGAGTTACTGGCAATTGTTACTGAAGAATGCTGGCTTGCTCTAGGGAGTATTTCATAAGAAAATTAAAGGGGATTCTCTTTCCACCAAGATACTCTCAGTTATTAGTCATAGTCTTTTACAAGCTTACCATATAGAAGATAAGCAGAGTGGGAACCTCGTTGCCAATGGAAATAAAGCCATTCCCAGTCCCATCCTTGACCTACTGAAATAGGCTGAATCTTTTGACAAAGTTGATTGGAGAACAATTTCTAATCCAAATCCCTCATAACACAGTGTGAAAGCTACTCAGATCACTTGAAGCACATCACTTTTTTTTTTTTTTTAAATTTCCCTAACTGCTAAAAATCCATTTTTTAAAGCTTCCCTGAGTATCATCTGCACTTATGAAACCACTTAGCTGAGCGCATTCTGTATGCCAGCTCTCAAAATCATAAGAATTATCTGCAACAGTAACGTTGTTCTTTTGGCATTCCAGCGCGCTTCAAAGAAGCAAGGTAAAAACCTCTAATACAGGGCTCATTAATAACTTCTGTTAAAGAAATGGACTTACACTTAGGGCTTTATAACCATCAGAAGATGGAGTAAAAACTGAAGTCATTTATCAAGGGCAAAGAGTGGGAAATACTGCAGAAGTGAGAGGTATGAATTAATTCGCCTATCTTGTGTTTTGGAGACCATGTTAGTTTTCTGTTCGTACCTCAAAAACAACATTTATTTCTGTTCTAAGGCGTGGTTTACACGTGATAACCTTAAGCAAGTAAATGCTCTTAAACTGAAAGTCTGATGTATGTTTGGAAAATATTCTAGTAGAGCAGAGTTGGATAAAAATTAAGGCCGAGGTAATGCTAAAGTGTTTGGACCTGAGTAACTAACATAGTTCCTGTTTTTTTTTTTCTTTCTACTTTTAAAATTCTTTTCCTTATTAAGGATAAGGGAAGGACATTCTTCAGATGAGAGAAAAATCCCCCAACGAAACACTGAGTACAGCGTTGCGTTTAGTTCCTTCCACCCAAAGTAAATCATTCATTACTGTGTCAGTAGCTATAAAAAGTGTCAAGCTCACTCTGTGGAGGATGCCAGTTTGTCATCTTGAATCATGTCTTTTCAGCCCGTGTTACTAACTAGCTCCATTACCTTCTTTGTCCTGCACATGTTCCACTGTTTGTTTTTTGTTCCACCCTATTCAAAGTACAGCGCTGTGCTAGCAAACTAGAACTTACTTCTTAAAATACAAGAATGTTATCAATGATAAAAGATGTGACAGGTTGTTCTTAACTCAAGTGATTCTGAAATCATAAAACACTGTGGAAATGTCAGTTTTCATCTTTAGACAAGCTGTGGGCAGTCATTGAAGGAGGCTGGAGTTTAGTGTCATTTTTAGTCTTTCGGACACAAAAGAAAGAAAATGGAGCAGTTAAGAATTCTTAGAAAAGCTGTCTGGTAAAGCATGCTCAAGTTCATTTCCTGAAGTTAATGATAAGCCTCTTGGAAATGGAATAATTGAATATATTGAATTGCAGGGAATTGATTTCATTTCAAGGAGACTTTACTGTTCTACAGCCTGTAAAGTCAAGACACCTGCTTGCGATTAAATAGTAAAAAAAATAAATCCACTGCTTAGACTGCACACCTGCTGGGGCTGCCATTGTCTTCCATTCCTGAAATGGTATTGTATTGGTTAGCTTTGTAATGCAAATGCTGTACATTTTGATAAGCAGAAATTACGGTGCTCAAGTCAATCTAAAATGAACCCCATAGCCCTCAGTGAGGCAGACCTCTCCTTGTGATGTGTGCTGATGTTTGATAAGGCAGCAGGGAGAGAAGACACCCAGCTTTGTAGTGCTCTTTCTTTGAGACTTGCAGCAGCAGGAGTGGCGTGCTGAATAGTGCACTCCCAGGGGTAGCATTTGGAAACCTGTTTTAGAGTGTCATAGAAGAGCTGCATCTCAGTGCTTCTTCCCCTCTCCTCCCTGGCTGATTTTTGATGTTGCATCAGTTATGATGCTCTAATGCCACTTTTCTGAGTTTCCAGATCAGACATACTATTTTACTTACGACAGCTCTTATGGGCATCCTATCACACACTGTGTTGATCATTCTTGAGAATGTTTTTAACCAAGGTGAGGAATTTTGAGCAATTGAATGCTTCACTAAAATATTGAGTTAATGTAAAATACACCACCAGGCCGACATGGGCACATCGTTAGCAGAACAGCTGAAGAAACTACTGTTCAGAGACACTTAACATAAGTCATTTGTGATTGGCACCCAAAATCTGCCTTGCTTGCTAAGCCAAACTCATCTTTTTCAGCAACATGAAACAAAGCCATGGTGCTTTATAGTGCAAGAACAGAGGTTGACACAGAATCTCTATCCTAGCCAGCTCCATGAAGGTTGTACTATGTGTGACTGTGCTGGAAGAGAAGCCAGCTGCAGGTGCTGCAATTAAGATGCCCTATGCCTCATGCAAGGAATACTCAAAGCGGCTGAAAAAGCATCTCACCAGCAAAAAAGACATTGGAATTCATACACCTTAAGTGAAAGCTGTGGTTGGGTTTATGTTCTCAAATTATTCTTCTAAGCATACATTTTTGGTAATGCCTGGCAAACCAAGTGTATGTTCCTTTTTCTTCCCCAACCCCCTCCCCCCCATACCTACTTGCAGCTATGGACTGAGTTTCCCACTGCTGTCCTGTTCTTGTTGTGAATGCCTTCTGCTCTTTCTGTTCTGTGTTTGTTCCCTCCTGAGTCATCTTTTGCCTCCCACGTATTTGCTCACCTTTCAAGCTAAAAACTAAGAGAAAATATCCATGCACTCTAAAGCAATATGACTATAACAAGCCAAGGCTAGAGAAGTTTCTGATTCACAGATGATCAACTGTGGGAAAGAAGCAGAGGCAGGGAAGAACAGTGTCCAGAGATGGAAAATCATTGTCTTGTTAAACTGATGAGTTTTTACTACTGCCCACATTTGGAATAAATTTACTGTTGCTTGCAGCTGTCTCTTTAAGTTAGAGGATTGGGCAGGTGGAGGTTATCAGGTCGTTAGGTTGGTCAAAAGGTTTTGACTGTATTCTCCCAGCTGATCTGATTGCTACAGTCTCCCTTAATTCTCTTTAGCTTTTGTATATACACCTGCTGCTTGGGACTCTCTGTCCTCGATGAGGAAAAAAATGTTCTGTTTAATTTGGCAAGAAGACTTGAGTAACTTGGAAAAAATTGAATAGATTTGTATATCAGAGCTGTGCCTTGGAGAACGTTGTTAGAGCATGTGGCATCCAGGCCTCACTCAGCCAGTCCATTGCTAGTATGTGCTCTTCAGCAGTGAAATTTGTCCCTTTCCCCATTAGACTAAATTAGGGCTCAGAAGTGTCAAATGAGCACACAGAGTGATTGAAGTTGGTAGTATTTCAGCCTCAGAAAAAAAAAAAGGAGTTGTAAGAAAAACCTCAAAGCAGAGAGATTACCTTACTCTTTGTTCTAACCTCTAATGTTGTCAGCTTATAGAAAAATGTACATGCGTTTGAATATTTTTTGTTCCATCATACCTATATATTTTAAGAAGTAAATAAGGAAAATGCTTCAGCTTGCAAACAGGTGAAGAGAGCATCTAGACCCTGGTGACCTGGCAAGAGGAAAAACTTTCTGAAATACAAGTTTGAAACGAGAACAAAATAGCATAGTTCACATTGTCAGTGCTGTTCTGTTAAAATATCAGGTTGCATTCTCTCTGTAGAAAAGGCCTGGTCTATTTAACAAGCTCAGTTACAAGCTGTTTTCCTAAAGCTTCATCAGTTCAAGAGTTTGTTTTTCTCACGCCAGCTTTTTTTGTAAAAAACAACAAAAAAAAACAAAACAACCCTCCCCTCCACCCCCCCCACCCCCCCCCCCAAAAAAAAAAAAACAACAAACCAAACAAAAAAAACAAACAAACACCTAAATAAAGGCTTTTTTCCAGTCTTCACACCAGAATGTGTTAGAAAGTACCACAGTAATAGCAGGGTGGCAAAGTCCTTGAAACAAATGAGAACAAGCCCAAGCGCAACAGCTATGGATGCAAAAATGAAAGAAAAGAACTGCTTACCTTTGATAGGCCTCAGGTCAGCAACGATCTCTAGAGAGAGATGCTTGTTCCCACTGCAGATCCTTAAATGAATTCTGGGAAGGGTGGATCCTGGCTCCACCCCTTCTGGTCACTCAGGTGCACTGCATACCCCTGAGCTCCCCTGGGTTGTCCCTGTCTTCCCACCAGGTGCTTAATCACTGTTTCAGGCTGTGACTTAGCATTTCCACTATATATGGTGATATTACTGTTCTTTTGTTATGCCTGTTTTAAATTTAACCAATATGCTTTCATTAGTTTTAAATTTCTGTGGCACCTCTTGACTCGCTGTTGCAGTGTTATAGCAGATTCAGCACTTTTGACAAAAGACATTAACCAACCTGGCCATATTGTATCTTCTGTAGCTCCTTTCACTTCTGATAATGGAAGTAGAAGAATGTAAGGTTAAAAAGAATCTGCAAGCACTCTTCTCTCCCTTGGCCAAAACTCACTACAGAATATGTCTGTGTCTACCAACAATACTTGTGCTCTTCCCATGAGGTTCTGTAGGAATTGCACCTGAGCAGGAAGGCAGTCTTCTTGATGGGCAGCAAACTAGTCAGTCAAGCATGAAAATTTCTTTTTTTATACTGTTTTCCTAGAATCATCAAATCACCAAGGTTGGAAAAGACCTCCAAGATCATCCAGTCCAACCGTCCACCTATCCCTGATAGTTCTCACTAAACCCTGTTCCTCAGCACAGTGTCTAAACATTCCTTGAACACCTCCAGGGTCGGTGACTCCACCACCTCCCTGGGCAGCCCATTCCAGCACCTCACCACTCTTTCAGTGAAGTAGTTATTTCCAGTCTGGATTTTCCCTGGTGCAACTTGAGGCCATTCCCTCTCATCCTATCACTAGTTAGACAAGAGAAGAGGCCGACCCCCAGCCCACTACAACCTCCCCTCAGGTAGTTATAGAGAGCAATAAGGTCTCCCCTGAGCCTCCTCTTCTCCAGACTGAACAATCCCAGCTCCCTCAGCCATTCCTCATAAGCCCTGTGCTCCAGACCCCTCACCAGCTTTGTTGCTCTTCTCTGGACAAGCTCCAAGGCCTCGATGTCTTTTTTACAGTGAGGAGCCCAAAACTGAACACATTACTAAAGGTGCGGCTTCACCAGTGCCAAGTACAGGGGGCCAATTACTTCCCTGCTCCTGCTGGCGACGCTGTTTCTGATACCAGCCAGGGTGCCCTTGGCCTTCTTGGCCACCTGTGCACACTGCTGGCTCATGTTCAGCTGAACATTGACTAATACCACCAGGTCCGTTTCCTCTACACAGTCATCCAGCCACTCTGCTCCAAGCCTGTAATGTTGCCTGGGGCTATAGTGGCCAAAGTGCGGGACCTGGCACTTGTTCTTGTTGAACCTCATCCCATTGGCTTCAGCCCAGTGATCCAGCCTGTCCAGATACCTCTGTAGGGCCTCGCTACTCCCAGGCAGATGGACACTTCCAGCCAGCTTGGTGCCATCTGCAAACTTAGTGAGGGTGCACTCAGTGCCCTCATGCAGATCATCAGTGAAGATATTGAAGAGGACAGGCCCCAGTACCAACCCCTGTGGAATACCACTCATGACCTGTCACCAGCTGGATTTAATTCCCTTCACCATCACTCTCTGGGCCTGGCCTCCAGCCAACTCCTTACCCAGCAAAGAGTGTACCTGTCCATGCCATAAACAGGTCAAAGGCTTTGATGAAGTCGAGGTAGACTGCATCAACAGCAGAGGTTGGTCAAGCAGGACCTGCCCTTCATGAACCCATGCTGGCTAGGCCTGATCCCCTGCTTGTTCCGCACATGCTATGTGATTTCCCTCAAGACAATCTGCTCTGTAACTTTCCCAGGCACCGAGGTCAGGCTGACAGGCCTGTAGTTCCCCAGACCCTCCCTACGGCCCTTTTTGTAGATGGGAGTCAGTCTGGCAAGTCTCCAGTCTTCTGGGGCCCCTCCAGTTAACCAGGAATGCTGATAGATGATGGCAAGAGGCTTGGCTATCACCTCCACCAGTTCCCTCAGCAGTCTCGGATGGATTTCATCTGCCCTCGTGGACTTTTTTTAGAGTGTTACCACATTGATGTGATAGTTCTCGTTTAGTGAGTGCTATTGAGTGAATTCCAACATTGTTTTATTTCCCTCCCACATTCTTTGCTTAAATCTGTTGGTTTAGTTTTCTGTCAGTCACTTCACAAATTGTCTTTTGATGATTTCTGGACTATTACTCCTCTCTGGATTAAGGCTCTCGAGAGCACTTGTGTTCTATTTTGTGGTATAGGGAATTGAAAACTTGGTGGTGTCAACAAATGTTCTTACATAGGATAAAAATAAACTAAATGAAAACAAACCCAACAAAACAAAACAGTAAAGGGAGCTATGTGTGGGAAATGTCATCAGGAAAATTAAAAGTAAGCTTGCTTGCTTAGAATCAGCCTAATCACAACCTGTTTGAAATACTTGCTGGTGATTTTTTGTGTCTATTTGTAACATTGTTTATTTTCTCATGTAAAATATGTACAATTTAAAATGAGCAAGACTGAGATTAGTCTTAAATAAACAAACAAATCTCTTGACCTACAAAGCATTTTGAAAAAATCTGAAGTGTGTACAGCATTTTAGATGCTGCACTTTCGCCATCCTGCAAAGTATGCTGGGCTGGAAGTTCTGTTTACAGATGCTTGAGATGAGAGACCAAGTGATTGGATAAAACTGCACATCAAGTCTTCATTGGAGTTGGAGTTAGTAATTAGGAGGCCCTGACATTTAACCTTATAAGCAGTGCATTTGAATAAGAATGCTGTTTACTAGAAAAGATTGCCATTCTATGCTCAGTACAATCACAGTGTCTGCAATTTCAGGCTACTGGTTCAGTTCCCTCATGGTGAACTCAGCTACTTGACTCCTTGCACTTTCTGGAATAGCAAGCAACAACTTGAGGTTGTGTTTACCTCAGTTACTCCGTCAGAATCAGCAATATTTGCGTTTGTGTTGGCTTGAAATGTATCCCAAATCTACCACTCAATTCCAGAACTAACTCTAAACTGGCATTAATTTTCAGATGCTGGTTGAGTCTCAGTACATTAACTTTGACTTATCCAAACTTGGTCTTGTGCCTAATAGTCTTTTCCATCCCAGGCCGCTGCCTTCCCTTGCACACGTTAATATAATGCTGCTGCTCGCTCTGACTGCAGTCCCCTGGGGTGGGTCTGCCTCACTGCTGCAACTTGCTTGTGTCTGTGACAGCAGCAGACATAGCCAGCAGCATGCTTTCATGTTTAGTGTCAGTTTGGGCTCACTTACCTCTTTTTCCTATCTTGGTAACTGTACCAACTCAGCCTCTATCCTAGCAGATGGTTGCTGCTGAGAGGCGTCCTAAATTTAGCCCTCAATTGTTCCTTCTGGATCCCTCCTTAATCCCAGTTTGGTGACCGCAACCTTTAGCAGATAGAAGCCAAGAAAGGCAGTTTTCCCTGCCCTTGCTAACATCTCATCCTTTGGCAAACGTTAGCTGAACCCAGCGACAACTATTTCTGCTGGCTGCTACCCAGCCCTAGAAGTAATTGGCTGAACTTTTGGATTCTTCTCTTTCTGTGTCTTGACAGTGGTAACTAATAACAAAATTCATTTGAAAATCTTTCAAGTGAATCTTAACGTGTCTTGCTTTAACATGAAATAAGTGTCTCCCTCTGAACTGAAATCTAAGTCTTGGTTTGTGTTGGTTTACACTGAGTAATTATGGACGAGTGTCTTAAATTAAAGTGGCCCGAAACTTAGTTTACTAAGAGCAGGGATTATAAATGGTGTTTAAAACCCTTGTGGCTTCTGTTTATGCCACTGAGAAAGATGAAAATCAGGAGTGAGTTGAGGTTTTCTTCAGCCACGCTGCATTGTAAGCTACCAGTAGGCACATTACTTTACATTTTTACATACTTCGGTATTGTATGTATGCATATACAGAGAAGATAATTATGCTCAGAGCTGGTTTCAGTCAAAGAACTGTTATATGCAGAGATTACTGTTTGCAGGCGCCTGCTTTGGAATTTGGTCTCAGAAGTGAGCTTGCTGGGGAATGTGTTTTTTCTGGTTCTGTGTAAACTGATCCAAGAAATAAAACACCTGAATGCTTTTCCTTTCCTTTTGTATCCACAGTAGCCAATGGTATGTGAGTAGTTTGTCTTAATCTGCCCCGATCGCGCTTTGTTTAAAGTTCTAAATATAGAAGGAATAGACTAAAACTTTCATGCTGCATACATTCGAATTTCAGTATTTTCATGCTGCTGATACATCAGCTGTCCCAAATTGGTTGTGCTCATAAACTAGGGATGCACTTCTCAATGTTTGTGTTCCTGTATCCTACGAGAACATTTGCTTTGCCTCTCTGCTCTGCATCTTCAAGGAGATGCAGCTGTCATTTCTATTCAAACAACTATTTGTATGATCTCTACTCTCCGCTCACTGAAACAAGCAAGAATTGGAATATAAATGATAGCAGAACTCTTACTTAAAGGTCTCTGGGAAAAGCATGTTGTGCTTTCCCTTCTTGCACGTATGAGCCTACAGCATATATTCACTATGTAGGATGCCTGCTTAGTCAGACATGCTAATATGCCTCCCTTTGAATCGTTTTTCCTGCACTCTTCAGTTGCTTGAAACATTGCCTAAAGGTTTAAGCAGAGTGTTTGTAAACACTCTGGATGGGCATTTGAAAAAGCAGGGTAGTATGAGTAATGTTGATGTTGTGATTCTGCGATCTCGCAGTGGTATTTGTGTATGAGCTTATATACTGTACAGTCATATCTGTGTATTGGTCATCTGTGACGAGGAATAAGGGAACTAAAATTTACTAAGCAGAGAAACTTCGTTATTATGGCGTCCTTTCCTAGGCAGGGTTATAATTGAGTATCGGATTTTGAGCTGGGGCAGCATAGCCTGAAACACTGTTTCTCAAACTAACAGAAGCCCTCACGACTGATACAAGTAGAAACAGTATCATTGTTGTAGCTACTGTCATTTGGGAAGAGAACATCAACCATTTGATAATAAACACAGTAGACAGTATTTGTTACACCTCGTGGCACAGTAGTTTGCTGATGGTTCTCATAGCGGCTTACTGGACAGTGATTATGCAGACTAATTAATGGAGGAAAAACTGTCAGCAAAACCACAGTGAGTTGGGTGAGATTTGTTATTCAGCATGTGCTCCATGTGTTTTGGATAATGTGAAAGACTGTGTCAAGTAGCCTTTGCTAATTAGTTCTGGCATAGTTAATACCTGAAATACAGGCAGGACAGTCATGTGGCCAACTCATGGATTATCAGCAGTGAATATGTTTGTGTTGGGTTGACTGCGTTGTTTTAGGGAAAGGGGTATTGCATAACAAACATGTTACAAATGTTTGTACATACTCTGATTTTTCCATGCTGAAGTTAAAGGTTGAGGTGGTTCTGTATCAAATGGTTATTTATATGTTTCACCTGTATAGTTACCAGAACAAGCAGTTCAAATAGTACAGTAGTCAGGATGTATTATGAGAAAGATTATTGCAATGGAAGGGAATAATTGAAAAGAGATGGAATGCTCACCCACGTCCTAGGCTCCAAAGGAAAAATCTCCAGAAAGAAATCCTTCCCCAGTGGTGGTCAGCCCTTAAACGGGGTTTAGGAGAGGTGGAGTCAGACTCCACTCCTTCTGGTCACACAGGTGCATTGCTTTCACCTGTGCTCCCACAGCTGACTCAGTGCTCGCCTCAGGTGATCAATCTGTGGTTCAGACTGTGATTCAGCAGTTCCCATACACCACCATAGTGTGTGTTCCACGTCTGAAAAAGAGAGAGAATTATAATTTGACTGTCTGCACAGGAGGTACCTGTATTGTTAACCCTTATCAAGCACAGCAAGACCGAACTGTGTATCTCTGTTTCACCAGTGGCCCTCAGTGTTTCCCGCACTACTTCTTAATGGATCATACTACTGGAAGGGACACTTCGGTGCAGTATATTAGGTGCTGCTTTTGCTTTACATGATGGCAGGGAAAGCAATTTATTTGGGAGGAGGAAGCAACTAAAGTGTATGGGTGCAGAAATATTTGTGTGCTCGATAGCTGAAACTGCAGATAATGTGACAGAAATAATCTCCTGTCTCAGTAGAAAACAAATCCTCTAGCTACCTGAGATTTTCATGGGTATCATTTCTGCAGAAAAAAAAAAAAATACAGAATGAGCAAACGTTGGCTTTTAAGTTTAAGAAAAAATGTGAGGAGTACTTTCTGTTCCCTTATTGCCTTCCTGTGCCACGTACCTCAAAAGTTTTCCTATCTACAGTAAGAAAGAACAATATACTCAGCTGTTAATAAGTGAAAGAGAAAGAACAGTATACTCAGCTTGTTAATAAATGAAAGAAAGCTGCTTTAAAACATAAAATTCAAATGGCTGTTCTTCACATTATAAACAAATTCCTCAGAGAGATGTTGGTAAGATAAGTATGTGATGCGGTCTGGGGAAAATAGTCTTTCTCCTTTCCTTTACAGTTCAGGGAAAGAGGGGAAAGGAACCCTCTTTGTCATTTTTCTGAATTACACGTTCCTGCGGGTAGAAGGGATCACACAAGTTGAGAAAACAACTTTGCTTGCGAGAGTTTTGCATCAAGTTAGGGAATAGATTATGAAATTACTGAACTCAAAACCACAAAAAGAAAAAAAAACACGAATTAAAGAAAAAAAAAATGTGGTGAGCTTGTGACTTGTGTTATGTGCAGCTTCCTTCTTTTTCTTTTGTATTTCCAATTTTCTGAAACTCTTTCGTGCCTTGGACGTAAAGAGAACTCAAATGTCTGTGACTAAAACCTCTTTGAAAGCACAAAGAATGCCAAAGTGAAAGCTCGGTTTGCAGCTCTCTAACAGTCTCGAGTACCCAAACCTTTGTAATGCAAATCTGTCTGCCAAACCGCTTTGGTGCAGGGCTATGCAATGAGCAGCCAGAGGTTCCTTTGCTCCGACTCGTAGTGGGTTAATCAAGTAGGTTAGTTGAGAAAGTGTTAATTCTAGTTTACTGAGTCATCACACCCATCGCTGTTTCAAATAAAGAGAAGATAAACTGGAACTAATGTTTGCATCTCGTTCCATTTGGTCTGTTTGGCTGCATCACAGCATATTATTTAGCTGCATCACAGTAATGGTAACTGTGATGGTTTTTATTTTTCCCCCTGGTGTATTGCTAGTTCTTTTTGTTTTCTCCTTTTATCTTTTCTGTCCCTCCCTAATTTTTGTGGTAGTTAGACTTGTTTTTTTTTTTTTCTTCCTTTCCCCCAAGTATGAATCTAATTTCTCAGGGAAAGGCAGTCTCTCATTAGTGCATAAATACCAGGTACAAATTTAAAGAAAAGACCCTTGAGAGACTGTTACATAAAAACATTAGAATATTATTCTTAGAAGCATCAAGTGCCTATATTCCTGAAGGTTGCTTCCTACATATCCTGGAAAGTGATACAATGCCATCTGTTTTTGCCAGTTAATAATGAATCTGTGTGCTATGACAAGGATGAGCAGAAGGGATAAGGAAGCGTGCTGCCCAATGCCTTAAGGTAGTTCTCTCCCTGCAGTTAGTTGAATCATATCAGTACTGTAAAAGAGGATAACCATTATTTGTACAAGATTCATGTGCAGTTTACTGTCAAAGTGGTTATAGTGTTCCAGTGGCACAGTACTGACTGCAAGAATAGAAACTTTGTCCGTGGCTTCTTTTCTACTGAAAGGCTAATACTTAGAAAATGCTAAATCATAGAATCACTAAGGTTGGATAAGACCAAGATCAACCATCACCTACCACCAACAGTTCTCACTAAAGAAAACTTAAGTGCAGTTGTGAGTAAATTAAACTACATCCTTTTTTTTTTTTTTTTTTGAACCTGACACTAGAGAAATAGTTCCCTTACATGCTTTGTTCCAGAAGTTTTTAATAAATCCTGACCTGCTAACCTCACGTACTTGCACAATGTGAATGTTACTTAATGCCTTCACAGCGTGATGAAGAATGTGGCAGGTGGAAGACTAAGCATCTGCTTAGTTGCTCATGATCTAGGTCAGATAGCTCTGGTGATCTGGATAATAAATAATCTCCCAGATGGTTTCCAGCATCATACAACTTAGTGCACTTGTCTAACATTACGTAGAAGTGATGGTAGTCTTTATCATTATCCATTTTCCTGCTGGTACAGTATTGAAAAGAACATTCTAAGATAACTATGGAAAAATATCAGTGTGAAAGTCAGCCAGGAAACAAAAAGAAATTACACATAAAGACATTTGCATTAACATGAGGTTATATTACGTTTGGCTCATCTGACATTTAAAATGAGAGCAAAGATGAGTAGTGATGAAGGTACTAATTCTTTTATGTGTAGCTGAAGATGCTGCTTCTTTAAGCTTGCTTTTCTGAGTCATCATGGTTAAGATTTATAGTGGCTATCTAAGTCTTAAAATGGAAGATCTAATTAAGTATTTGATATGGTCCTGCATCCAGGTTGCTTTTGGGATTATGCCATTGCCTGTAGACTGATTGCCTGAAAAGATAAATCTCCCAGTCCTGAAAGTTGTGGTTTTTTTTAATATCTATCATTTTCAATGATACAGTTGTGGTTTTGTGTATCTTTTATTTCTGAAAGGTTAACTAATACCCTATATAAAATATAAGCATTGAAAGTTCTGCCCATTGCCCACCACCTTAAACACCCAGTTCTTAAAACAATGTGCTGCTTCAGTATCAGTTTACCTGTATCAGATGTGTTGAAAGTGGGACTTCTAGAGGTGAACAGCTGAACCTGTTGTCCAGAAATACCTTTATTGCTGTTGTCACTCTCAAGGTGGAGATGCCTGCCCTTGTAACGACTGGGGCCTGGGACACACAGTGAGCAGCCTGTCCAAGGCTGAGCCTGAGCTGAAAAGTAAAGCAGCCTCTAGTCCTGTTCTTTCATTATGTGTACAAGTCAGCTTTCCTAATTAAATGTATTTATTTCTACTTTAAAATGTATTCAATGCCAAAATATTCAAGTACTGGTAGAAATACAGTTGCTGTCCGTGTTTTTTTTCCCCTCAAATCCTTACCTTTGCATGAAACTACTGTTTCTTCCAAGCTCACACATAGCCACAGGTGTCTTAAGTGTTTGATGCTCACAGTGACAGGTAGATGGAAGCTGGAGAGGTAGCTTACAGCTGAGTGTATGCTGAGACCTTTGCCACATGCAAGGTTTGAGTGCCATTTAGATTTGGGGGTTATATGCAGCTCAAGGCTCTGATGAGACCAAGTCCAAGCAGGAAACTCAGCCCTGCTGTGGGCACACACAACACCAACATGCCTGGATTTTGCACTTATTAGCCACTATAAATTATGCTGTCAGCATACTCCTTCGTGTGTGTCTCTCAGTGGGTTCAAGACTTGTCTTGAACAGCTGGTTAGTCGTGTTTCATGTTTGAATCCAGTTTTTCTTGCATTACTGCTGTGTTGTTTTGCTTTCATGACTTTCAGAATGTACATGATGAGTTGCTTCCTCTTTGTGTGCTGGGTTTCCTGAACAATCATTTTCCCATGGTTGCAGAACTCACACAAGCCTTGAAGTGACTGTTCACATCTTGATCCTATGTTTAACTGAGTTGCATGTGGGCAAGGGGGAAGTTGCAGAAAAAGAGGTAGAAACGGAAGTCACGCGTCGATCAATCATCTCTGGTATTTTGGTTGAATGTACTATTATGCTCAAATTAACAGCTCACTGCTTCTAATAGGCAGGCTTTCTTAAAAAACGGATGCTGTTGGTGTCTGTAAAGTCGACAGAATGAATAATACCAAATAGCACTATAACCAAAATGTTTTATAGATGGTATAGTTAGACAGAGTACTGGGATGGAAAAGAGACAAACAAAATAAAGGGAAAAAAATGCTCACCTGTATCCTAGGCTCACAACAAAAAATCCAAAGGAGTCATCTCCAAAAAGGGAACCTTCCTTACTGCTGGTCAGCCCTTAAATGGGGTCTGGGAGAGGTGGAGCCAGGCTCCACCACTTCTGGTCACACTAGTGGATTGCCTTCACCTGTGCTCCTGCAGCTGACTCAGTGCTTGCCTCAGGTGATCAATCACTGGTTCAGGCCATGATTCAGCAGCTCCTGTACAGCTTCATATGCTAATATGCTTCATGTCACACACAAAATAGTGTCTCAGTTCAGTCAATTGTGCCTTTTTTTTTCTTTTCCTGGAAAAAAAAAAAAAAAAAAGTACTTTTTAGTAATCTGGTTGCATTCATAGAATCATAAAATGGCTTAGATTTGAGGAGACCTTGAAGGTCATCTAGTTCCAACCCCTTGCCATGGACAGGGTTGCCAACCACAGCTAGAGCAGGCTGCCCAGGATCCCATCCAACCTGGCCTTTAATGCCTTCAAACTTGGGGCATACACAGCCTCTCTGGGCAACCTATTCTAGTGCCTCACCACCCTCTAAGTAAGAATCTCCCGTCTTTTACTTTAAAGCCATGCCCTGCTTTAAAGTACCACTATCAGATCATGCTGAAAGTCAGTCCCCCTCCTGCTTGTAAGCCTTCATGTACTGGAGGACCACAGTGAGGACTTCCCAGCACTTTCTATTCTCCAAGCCAAACAAGCCCAACTCAACCTATTTTCCTGGAAGAGATCATCCAGTCCTATGATCATCTTTGTGGACTTCCTCTGGTCCTGCTCCAACAGCTCCACATTTGTCCTGTAGTACGGAGCCCAGGCTTGGATGCAGTACTCTAGGTGGGGCCTCACATGGGCAGAGAAGAGGGGAACAGTCACCTCTGTCTCCCTGCTGGCCATCTCTCTTCTGATGCAGCCCAGGATACTGCTGGCCTTCTGGGCTGCAAGAGCAAACTGCTGGCTCATGCCCAGGTTTTGTTTATCAGGATCCCAAGTCCTGCTCTCAGTGAGTTCTTATCCCAGGCTGTACTCTCATCTGGGATTGCCTTGAACCAAGGGCCGTCTGGAGTGTGTATGTGTTAAGTGCTCTGGGAAGAAGACAGCAATTAATGAAAGCATAGGTTGCCAGTGTTTCACTTTTGAAGTGGAAACTAGCTGTGCTGTAGAAGAAACATTTTGTTTTACTTCCTATTATGGTAGCAAAGTATGAATGAATTGATGACAGAAGTGTTTGAGGGAGAGCCACTGGGTCTTGTTGTAACTACAGTAAGAGCACTTGTACCACACAAGAGGGCTGACATCCTGTTCTGTGAGGCACTGTGTGCCATTCCTCTCAGATCACCATATGCCAGTAATTCTTATCTTTGAATTGTGGCTAGATGATCATGAAAATAAAATGTAAAAAAAGAAAAATAAAGAAGCTTCGGTTATGTGAACCACGTTTGTGACTAAAATGTAGTGGTGTGATGTTAATGTACATTGTAACTCACATTGGTGTTCTGGAGTGCATAATGAAACAGATGTGTTTTAGCTATCCCTCTGACAAATTATTTGTGGCGTACAGCTGCAAGTATTCTGTCTTCAGTGGAATGAATTTTGAGGAAAAAATTATAGTATTCTCAGTATATCTCTTGCTTCTGGGGAACTGTAGTGCTTGTTTGGAGAGCTGTATTATCAACCAGCAGAGATCTTTGTTACCTGTTCTCCAGCAGTCATGTGTTGACTGAGAGCAGGATGAGAAAATACACAAGTGAGAGCAAAGGTAAATAAGAGTCAGCAAGTCTCAGTACAATCTGGGTTGTTGCGTTTCTTTTAGTTTGCAACCCTGCACTTAAAGCGACATTGCGAAACTCTGGTCACAAGATGAGCAAAGTGGCAGTTACAGGTCTGTGCATACATTTTTTTTTCCTATGGACTTTGTACCATAAACAACCACTCAAAAAAAAAAAAAAAATCCAAACAACTCAACATTTATTTACTGTTAGCCCTCAAAATTTCTCACGGACCTTGGTCTTTTGGCTTGAAAGGTAGAAATGTTTATGGTTTTCTGCTGTCCCAAATGAGCCACATCTAGTAGATCTAGAGGTATAGTGGATTGCAGCTGGGGAATCACTAGCCTAAGGTTTGCAAAGAGCTCTAAAGCTTTTCTGCAGGGTGAATCCTGACCAAAAGCACCATCCAAAAGTAAAGCAGCCTTAGGTTCTGAAGTTAATCATCATTACAGGCTTAATGTTCTTTGTTATGTACCTTCTGATATTGACTGAGATACTTGTGTAAGCATGGCCTTTGTGCAGAACAGTGAGACACCATACTCCCTTGATGTTGCCGTTATTTTTTTTTTAATGCAGGTAACCCAAAATTGTTGTGGTATTAGTAAAAGCTGGTATAAACTTAGTATGGCTATAGTAGTAGCCTGGCTAGTGCTGTTGAGCTCCATTCAGCTGCATCCTCCACCTTTTGCTGCCTTCCCCAGTCTTCTCTCCTGTCCAGACAGAAAAGGTTCTCTTTTTCTTGCTTCAAGACATCTAAGACAAGCTGAGATGCTGCTTGCAAAAGCTCTATGAAGCAGACAAGGGGCTGTGTTTTGTGAGGTTCTGTGCTGTCCTGTACTGGGCACTCTCAGAACAGAGAATGTGTTGGAAAAGCTTTAAACCTGAAAGCAGTGCTTGAGTTGTGTTTGGGGATGTGTGTATTTGTATTGCATCTTACTCTCGTAAGTCATGGATAAATCTCAGCTAAAACGGGCCCAGTGGAAAATCTGTAAGTTTGACTGAAGAATGCAAAGCTCAGTGCTGATGAAGAATCCAGTTTGTTTTAGCATTGTGAAAATTACTATAAAAATATTTTTTATATATATGTTTGATGCTTAATTTTTCAGCGCCCACTGATTCTAGCAAATGACCTTGTTGTATAGCAACTGTGGTGTAAGATACAATATTCATGAAGAGCTTTTGGTTGGGAAGAGCAGAAGGGAAATCAAAAAGCCCTAACTGCCTTCTTGTCTTCAGTTTTCATTTCAGAGCTAGTCCTCATTCTTTCACAACTTACCCATCTGATGAAAATAACTAGTAAATGGATTAAGAAACAAATGAAAAAGCTTGACTGTCAGCCATTGTCTGCATTTCCAAACTGCTTGAAAATAAGAAGTAGAAAGTGTGGATTGTACTGAGTGTAGCGCAGGAGGACATCCATTTCATGTTTTAGAACCGGTCGTACAGTTTTCATCACCAGATGGTCTCACAGGAGTCAGCAGGCTAACGTAGGTAAACATTGCAGGACTGTAAAATTGACACTTCTTTAAATCATTGATAAGAACGGATTTCTCTTCTCTGAAGAATTGCAAGATCGAGTTTCCATGCAAAAGCTCTTCAATGTTTTCCTTATTTTAAGTTTGAAAAAGAATGGTAAGGAAGACCATGAGAAATCCTTGTGAGAGTTAATATGGATAGCTGCTGATTTAATTTTGGATACCTGATGATTATGCTTTTAAGCTCTGTTAGCATAAATACTTTCTTCCTAAAATATAGTATTTAATCATATTCTGAAGAATAGTTATTACTTGTTATATAAACACGTAAATTGCTTTCTGGCAGCGTCATTTATATTAGCATTAGAGGAATGTTTTATGTCATGTTCTGGGAACATACGTATTTGGGAAAAAAGAGGAGAAACCTGGCTTAGGAAGGCAATGGAAAAGACAGATCTGAGCAAAATTGGGTTTGCTGCTGTTCAACAACACTACAACAAATGACATGATTTTCCTCAGGGGAGCTAAGCACCTTTTAAATTTGCAAGCATCTCTCTTCCTCTTTTATAGATAGTTTACTCCCAGGTAGACAAAGCCAACTGTGGAAAAAATGAGATACAAAATTGGGATTCCTGACTTTCTTTCAGACCATCTCCTTTTGTGGCAAACAAGCTGTGAGTTATCCAAAATAAGGTTTGGTGAATCGAAAGTGTGCATGATTCATCCGGCATCCTTTTCATCAGAAAAGGACTGCCAGCTTGCTGTGGGATAACTACTTTGCAGAACTGTAATAATTATGGTCTGTTTTGATTTCAGCGTGTGCCTTGGAGAGCGGCATACAGAGCAGCTCCTGAGTGCCATGCTGTTGTTGCAGGACTGGGCTTGACAAAGCAACATCCGCCTGCTCTGTCCCAGCCTGTAAGCTGGCTAGGAAAGGTGGGGCTCAGAGCTGAAAAATGCTTTTCATACACTCTCCAGTTAGCTGTCTACAATTGCCTGTGAGAAGTAACCGTAGAATTTCAGAAACGGGCTTTGTCAATTAAAAAAGAGAGTCTGACCAGACTGGTTGGATCAAGGCTACTGCATTTGATCATGGCTATTCTTCAGGGAAATGAACAGACATTTCAGGAATGCTTGCTGATGCTAATCTTTGGTGTGAAACATTTGGAGAGTTCTATCTGGTGGATTTTCACTAAGTAAAGAAATAATGTTTTGAAAAAAACATAGCAGGATGCCCAGTTATATTAACTGCACCTCTTGCTTGCATGTATTCAATACTCAGATAGTTAGATTACAAACACAACAGAGATGGATGGAAGGGTGAGTTGGGATTAACCACTAGATCATGTTCTGTATCCCAGAGAATCACTGTGGTGGCTGCTGAGGGATGCTGGGTTTAGCTAGTGGTGAGGAAGGAGGCCGAGCTTGGAAAAGAATGCTTCTGTACTGGTGTCATGGTTGCTGTTTCTCTCACTGCAGAACTTGTTGGAGTGGTTCTAATAATGCTTTCCGCTGTGTCTTATCTTTCTGACATGGGAAAGCAGAACACTATTAATTTTGTTATCCAGGACAAGAAATGCAGCTTTTGATATTGCATCTTTTTAAATCCTGTGTTAATCACTTAATGAAGAGGGCAGAGATTTCTGTACAAGAACTCATGCTGTCTTGGGACTTCAGCAGTGAGTAATTACTGCGTAGCAGTCAATCTTTTGCTCTCTAGCTTTCAGCTTAAGATTTTGATTATATGAAAACTCCAAAGGAAGTAGTTCCTTCAAGGTGGTTTGAGTCATGGGTTTTTGCCTTCTCTTTTTTGAGTGTGGGACAGAACAGGCTACTGGAGTAGCCAAACTGAATGGTCTGAATTCAGAAAACTGGAATATCTATCTTACAGCATCAAAGAACTCTGTCACTCCTATATCTAGCAAAACACTGTGGTTAACTTCATTAACCAGGTTAATTCTACACTTTTCTTCCATGCTGAAATCACTCAGAGTTAATTTCAGTGCTTTGATAAGGAACTCTGATAAGTACTTGGTAATGGTTTTGCTTTTGGAGTTGTATCTATGTAACAAAGCCTTTGACAAATTGAGGGATGTTGTGAAATTGCCAGTTTGATTTCATTAAAAAAACAAAACAGAAGAAAGGGAGAGAACTCTTATCTGTGTTAACTACAGAGCTTTGAGAAAAGAAAACCAGTTTCTTTTCCTTTCCAGTCTAACTTTGTATCGTTAACAGAATAAGCAGTTCAAATACTATTTATGTAAATGTTCTATTGTTAACAAAAAAAGCAGTTTAAATAGTACAGTAATCAAGATGTATAGCAAGAAAGATTAGTACAGTGGGAAGAAACAATAAAAAAGAGATAGAATGCTCACCCGTGTCCTAGGCTCACAGAAGGAAACTCCAAATGATCAGTCTCCAGAAAAAGATCCATCCCCAGTTGTGGTCAGCCCTTAAATGGGGTCCAGGAGAGGGGGAGTCAGACTCCACCCCTTCTGGTCGCACAGGTACATTGCCTTCACCTGTGCTCCTCTCAGGTGATCAGTCACTGTTTCAGGCCGTGATTCAACAGTTCCCATAGAAACTTCTGATTTATTATTAATTATATTTTAAATTGTATTCTCATTTCTCACTTTATTCTTAAAAGAAAGCAATAAAAATAAAAGAATAAAATGCATTTCCTTAAAATAGAAAGGTTGAAAATTGTTACAAAAGCATGTGGTAATGAGTGGGATAGCGTGGGTGATGTGATTCAGTTCATTGAAATATGTCTTAAATGTGGTTTTACTATGTTAGGGTTAACTGTTTCTCTTGTGTACCCTAGAATCCTGCATTGTAGGTTGGTTGTGTACAGTCAATTTATTCTACTAAGCCTTTTTCCCCTAGAGACTTGAAATTCAGTGACTTCAAGTGAGCTTACTTTCAAAAATGAGGTGCTTATTTTTCTTAAGGTCAATGGTACACTGAGGAAGAGTTTTAGAAAAGAAACCAACAGGCTTTGTGTGTGTTTTTTTTCCCTCCAAACTACCTCTATTTTTCTGTGATGAAATCAGTAGTTCTCTTCTAGCAGTCTTGTCATCTACTTTCTTGTTTCAAAAGACACTGGCTGGTCACTTGAGGCTGAAACTCCTTGCATTTGTCTCAAGCCATGGATTCTGGAGTACTTAAGCACCGTGTTAGTACTTGGACCTGCCAAAAACTACTCGTTTCTATCTGTTTATTATTTTTGTCAGCTCACAAAAGAGCCATTTTTTGCTGAAATATCTGCCAAAAATTTGCTTCCTTTTTGCTTTTGCACTCCAAATGCATACACTGAGGTCAACCATGTGCCATTTGAATAAATGGTCTGATTTAAAACGTTAACACTTTATAATGTTTTATGCAACATATGATGAGCAGACAGAAGATGGGAACTTGGGGGTTGGATTTGATGATTGTGGAGGTTGTGGAGTCTCCTTCTCTAGAGACATTCAAGACATGCCTGGACTCCTACCCGTGCAACCTGAGCTAGGGAGCTGCTTTGGAAGGGGGGTTGGACTCAATGATCTCTAGAGGTCCCTTCCAACCCCTACAATTCTGTGATTCTGTGATTTTGTGATATTCATCAGTATCACACACTAATTATTCAACTTAAGTCTGTAGGATAAATTCTTTATATCTAGTGTTCTGTACTATATTGGCCTTATAGCTCAAGCTTGAGCACTCACTGTCACAAACTGTATTGGCTACTCACCACACTAGAAATATGTTTGCCTTTTAAATCAGATTATTCATACACCAAGCAGAGTGCTAGAGGGTTAGAGGCAAGTATAAAACAAGCAAAACAATGGAAAAAGGAAATGGAATAACTAACATGACCTCACGCCAAGTGAATGAACAACTGGAAAAAAAAAAAAAAAAAAGCACCAAACCTGAACTATAATGAAAATTGTAGGTTATAACTGCCTCAGTCTGAATTTAACAAGGCTAATGCAAAGGAATAAGTTCACAGAATCACAGAATTGTAGGAGTTGGAAGGGAACTCTAGAGATCACCGAGTCCAACCACCCTTCCAAAGCAGCTCCCTAGCCCAGCTTGCATGGGTAGGAGTCCAGGCAGGTCTTGGATGTCCCTAGAGAAGAAGACTCCGCAACCTCTCTCTCTATATATCCAGCAGATGTCCTGCAGTTAAACAGACAAACCTTTTTCACCCTCGTGCTTTTGGAGCCCAGTAACGTGTAACAATTGCATACATTTTCCTAAGATGTAAGAAAGATTTGTGAATTTTTCTGTTTTCCATTGCTAGACCTCACAGACTACTCTACTACAGTTTTGCTACACTACTATAGTTTTGCTAGTTGTTTCACTGTTCCCTTGATAACCAAAATAAATGCTGTATTGTAGCATATACTCCTAGCTCTGTCATGTGGAGTAACTACAGTCTTTTAAAAGATAATTTCATCAAACAGTGTGTACAAAAGCATACTATGCATATCTGTCTTCCTGTGTTATGTAGATACAGTATAATCACTTGTGAAGGGTGAAACATTTATTTGAGATTGTTGCATATTTTCTCATATAGTAGGTTGAGCCAACATCCTTGAAATCTGGGGTCCTTCTCTGAGTAGCGTATGTTTAGCATACATGGTCACTGTCAAACAGCTCCTTATTTTAGCTATTGGGCAGGAAGAATGTGTTTGTTCTTGTGCTGTTGTGTTTTGGAAGAGAGAATTCATGCTAGATTTTTAATTTGTCACTTGTGAACAGTAATACGTTGGTTCCCCTTTATTTTTCTTTTTTTAACTGCTTACTTGCTCTGGCATATGTGGTTAAGGCTGAGTATGGTGAATATGTCCAGACAGGCAAAGCAAAGGTAAGCAGTGAGTCTGTAGGCAGCTGAGAAGAGTGCTAAGTGGGGACAGTGCTGGAATATAAACTGTGGCTGGTGGGTACAAAGCAAAAATCAAAACCTCTTGTTTTATAAACAAATTGTCCAGAGTGTACTCATGCACCTGCCCCAGAAATGGTAATAGAAACAAATCCAAACACTGTATATAAAAAAGAAACCAACACCAACAAAGCACCTTTTTTTTCCCCTACCACAAATGCCAGCTTGCATTTTTTTCACGCAAGTGTTTTTGTTTGGAAACAAAATGAAGAATGAAGGTTGCATGAGAAGACTAAACAAATGACTTACTTTCATGTTTATAAGATGTGTTGCTATGGCTGTGGAGGACTGCAAGTTTTTTGTACTTTGTGCTTCTCATGGGGATGTGGTTGTTGTTATTCTGACTTGCTTTTTGTTCATTTATTTTTTTAGTATGCATTTAGTACTCATTGATTTGGGCACCAGATGCCACCGATGCTGGGATTGGAAACTCATTTTGGAAAAATCCCAAAACAATGAGGCTTTCACTTGCTTGTGTGCCAGTGCATTTAAAGTCAAATGCTTTTCTCTGAGTTGGAGTGGTCTGCAAAATTACATAGTAATATTGTAAGACCATAGGGTTTATGTGAAGTTCTAATCCAAAACTGACAGAAGTATTAAAGGATTTCTTTGCAATTAGAGTTAAATATTGTACAACCGTCAACACCAGAAATGAGCCAAGTTTCATCTTTTGGTGTATAGCATGCAACATAGTTAAATATTTAAATAAATACTTCCTGGCAAGTTGGCTGCTATATATTCTTATAATGAGCAATAATTTTATTCTGCTGCCCAGCAAATAAACTGGAATAATCAGAGAAATTGCCAGGTCAAATGATGCTGGAACGTCAGGGTCCTCCTACAGCAGCCATTTAAGTAAAAATACCATTAAGAAAATCAAGCACAAGGCTACGTTATCTTTTTGAGTCTATCTGTCATCCTCATCACTCTTCCTGTGCTGTAGGAGAAGAAACTCCACATCCTCATTCTGCCTTTTCTCAAAAGTGTTGCTCCATCTCTACCTGATACTCAGCTTTGCTACTTTTACCTTAACAAGAGGCGGAGCACTTTTCAGTTTCTGTGTGTGGATATGCCCAGAAGAGCGCTCGCCAGTGCGATTTGGCCCAGGGAATGAAAACAGAACGTGGACTTGAAAGTAAATTTAGACAATATAAAAAAAGGTTGATGAATGATACATAAAACATTGGATGACTAATCTTGGAGTTTATCTGTGTGGACTAAGCAGGATTCAGTATCTTTATTGTGGCAACAGCTGGGACTCCAATTGTTGCAGAGTTGTCCTTACCTGGTCATGAAGTTCACTTCTCTCCAGTTGCATCTTGCAATGTTTGATTTTTGTTTTGCTCTAGTGACTTCTTATGTGTTAAGTTCTTAACCTTTTTCAGTGTCTTTTCTTCCCACTGCTGTTTCAATCAATAAACATCTGTGACTTTTCTGGCCACATAAGATCTTTCTTCTTATTCATAAATTCCCAACCTCCTCCCATCCTCAACATGCTTCCTAAAATTTTGTGGAACAGTTCTTGAACATCTCACAGAGATGGGTGGAAATACATTACAAACCTTCAACATGTTTTCATGACTTTAACACAGGAGCTCTGCAAATCCAGCTGTAGAATGTTAAAGGGTTACCGCTTCCAACTCATGTGTAGGGATTTCCAATCCCTTAACAAATATGATAAGGAAAAGTGCATGAATGAGACTTTCTGAGCCTGTGAGAAGCACAGTTTGCTGGGTTTCCCACTGAAAGCATCAGAGTGCAAGCACAGGTTCTGGCTGCAGTCAGCAGAGGACTGGGGTAAGAAGCTCTGGAGAGGATGGTCTTACACTGCTCTGGTAGGACTTGGCAATGGAAAGGTTCTGGGAAGAGGCGTGGGGCTGTTGTGTGCCCACAGTTATCCAAGCACTTCACCTCTAAAAGCAAGGGAAACAGAATAAATAGGTCTTTCCTCCAGTGAGGAGTAAGCTCTCATATGACAAGGCTTTGGCAGGAGATTATTGGATTCATAAAAATTAAATAGGTTTGGGAGAGTGTGGGTTGATAGACCCATTCTCTCACAAATAAACTCTTTTCAGCCTCATATTGTGACTTGGCTCACAAACGGGCATAACCTTGTGTTTGAGAAACTTGTACTTTTGAACTTTTAATCCTTTCACAGCTGGGAGAATGTTTTTCTTTAGTGGTCTGCTTTAGAAACCTTTTAGCCCACAAGACCTCCTGCTGCTCATGGGCTGAAGAGTACACATACGAGCGGTTTCAAAGGAAGGCAAATACTTGACAGTGTGACATTGAAGGGAGTAGCACTTGTAAACAATACGTGAGAAAAGAGCTTAGGGGAAATTGATGAGAAGAAAGAGATGTGGAACTACAACGATCGGAAAGTGGGTTTTTTTGTCCTATTGCTGTTGGTAGAATTTTTGTGACTTAACCTTTGATGTGGGTGAATTGAACTTAAATTGCAGCCTTACATGCCAAAACTGTGCTTGACTGTGAGAGGTGATACAACACACAATGTACTGCAATGAATAACCTGACATGGTTTTGGTGGGTTTTGTGTTTTTTATGGTTGTTTTTTTTTTTTTTTTTTTTTTAAGAATATAGTGTTCTTTTAGTTCCTGTTCAATATTAAAAAAAAAAAAAGAAAGAATTAGCCACTGTGCTAAAGGTTTGTTCTTAGCCCTTTTAGAGCTGCACGTGATATGAAAAAGATTACAGATTAACCAAACATTTCAAACTGTTCTTAGCCTTAGCTGACACCAAAAATCTGAGTAAAACTTCTAACACTGAAGAAGAGTGTACCAAGATGTATCTTTTTTTTTTTTCTTTCCCACATTGAGCAATTCCTTCCCTCCAGAACCAGTGACTTTCCCAAGCCTGCACACATCAGCGCAACAGAAAAGTGTGTGTATACTGCTAATTTAAGGTGTTATCAATCCTAGTAAGGGCTTTGTAGCTGAATACAGAATCTAATTACTTCCTGAGGGATGTAGAGTATGGACTTCTGACCCCAAATTGTCAAACTCTAACAGATGACTATGTGAAGAAAAAAATGGGTTATTACTGTTAAAAACAGTAATTAAGAGAGTAAACTTTTAGCCTGGTTTCATGCCCTTAGAATTTCTAGTCCCAACACAACAACTCTCAATTTGCCTCAAGCCTCCTAGTTGAGTATTTATACACATCTACATAACACATGTAGGAAATCCTAAAATGTGCGTTTGCACTAGCAAATACACTAGTGACTTTAGGTTAGCAGGGAATCCTTTTGCTGTCATGACTTATTCAGGGTTGTGACTTACACTTCTGTAGTTACAAACCTGTCTTTACAAACCTGCATGGTTTGGGACCATATGGTGAAGTGTAAGAATAGGTCTGATACTGTACTGATGATCGTACTTGCTTTGTACTGCACAGGCTCATATGAAGAAATCTGTGTGACAGATTACCAGATGAGAACAGAAGAGGCTTAGACAACATTTGTTATCTTGTAATGTCCTTAGGCAGACCCCTGTTAAGGGTTTATTGTAAAAGTTGATCAGGGATAGGAGGATTTTACAGCCTTCTTATAATAATTCTCTAGCATTCAATCCTTGTTATTTTTCTTCACAGACCTTTCAGCAGCCCAGAGAAAATTTGCCCACTCTCTGAGAGACTTTAAATTTGAATTCATTGGTGATGCAGAGACGGATGATGAAAGATACATAGGTAGGTAAGGAGTTATTACAAATGGCTATTCCTCTGCCATAATATCCTGCAACATGATGAGAATTTTTTCTTTTTTTATTACAGATGCTTCTCTTCATGAGTTTTCAAACTTCTTAAAAAATTTGGAAGAGCAAAGAGAAATTTTGGTGAGTTGCAATAAAAGTTTTAACAAGTTGTACACACGCCAAAGAATGAGATCAAAGTTAAATTCGCTTCCATCTTTTTTAACTGCTACAGTGTTGATAATGGTAGCTTAATAATGAAGGCTCTCATTTTGCAGCCTTTGTTTCTAGAGTCTAGAGTTAGAGACAAGAGCTACTTCTCATTAAAGAAAAAAGCCATAGTGATAAAGATGGAAAAGTACAAGTTGTCTTGGTACTGCCCCAATAGCTTATGGCTAGAGTGAGGAGTAAAAGCCACCTGAACCTTCTATGCCTGTTAAAGTAAAAAGTAAGATGATAGACATAATTCTACAAGACACATGGTTGGGAAGTTGGCCACATTCGGATCCAGGTTACTTATGGCATCATCTTCAGGATTTATGGAGATTTGGGATGCACCACGTTGGCTGGATGTGGTAACAGACTTAGAAATATTGTATTTTCAGGTGAGAAACCTGGTATAAAGGTGCATAGGCAAACATTTCGTTAATCAGTTGTAAAGATAGGGAGAGTTCTTCATTCAAATATCTGTGATTGCTTATGGTTTTGGTAGAGTGTGAATCAGGTTGTCCGATCTTGAACCCTGGACTGAGAGCTCTACAACACGGATTTGCAATCTTGACTTCCTACTAGAAGCTTCACCTATAGTGTAGGAGTACACACATAAGCAAAAAATGGTACTGAATAATTATTTCATACTTATCTCTCTAATAGTCCTACATCCAACAGTGGTCATGACTCCTTCAGTGTGCTGTTATGGCCTGGTATGTTGGAACCATAGTTAGGTTAGATTTAAGGTCTGTGTAGCTCCTTGCAAATTACTCAGGTGTTTACTTTGCCAAATTATAGGGTCTGCTCCACTATGTAATAACACTGATTTAGTTTTGTAATTCTGAAGTGGTGTTTACTCTGTTTATTCCTGCCAGCCACTGCTGTATGTTATTTTAGTGAGGCTGAATACAGCCACAAGGTGAAATTCTTCAACAAAGTGAAATTCTTTGGTAGAGATAAGGTTAACAGAATGACCAGTGCCAAATAGTAACAGAGACAAAATACTTAACAGCTAAAAAGTTTATTATGATGGAAAGAGACAATGAAAATAAAGAAAAATGCTCACCCATATTCTAGGCTCACAGAAAGAAACTCCAAAGGAGCAATCCCCAGAAAAAGATCCATCCTTACTGGTGGTCAGCCCTTAAATGGGGTCTGGGAGAGGTGCAGTCAGACTCCACCCTTTCTGGTCACACAGGTACATTGCCTTCACCTGTGCTCCTGCAGCTGACTCAGTGCTCACCTCAGGTGATCAATCACTGATTCAGGCTGTGATTCAACAGTTCCCATACAGTATATTTTTTGCAATGAAAATACTTCACCGCCTGTCATTCCATTTTCCACTTAGTTTGGGAGGGTTTCAGAGTTATGTAGCATGTTCCATTGTCTGTGTCAATAGATCTTTAACAGTGACAAATTACCTATATGGCAGGCTGTGCAGAATCCAGTGTTCCTCTATACAAGCACTCCTATTTTTCAGACTGAATGCTATAAGAGAGTGCTGCTTATTTTTTCGGTATGCTGTTCATGATTACACAAAAGGCATTATTACACAAAGCTAATTCATATCAGTTTCTTGATAAGGAAAGTATGAAATGCAGTATCGTATTAGAACTGTTCAGTTTGGTGAAAAGCTGGGGAGTATATTGTGGGACAAATGTTTGATTTCAGACAGAAACAATATTCTCTCTGAGTTATCAGATGACCATTTCACCCCATCTGTATACCTCCAAATGTTATGTATCATTTTCAGAGTGAGCTAATATAACAGTGGACATAAATCTCTGAGAAAATAGTTGTGTCGTGCTTGGTAATGATAGTTTTCAGCAGCTGCTGCTCCGACTTCTCAGGGCACGCTTTAACAGTGGCATGAGCTGTTGTCCCATGTAAAATGTGAGGGTATTGCACTCAGATGTTTGGAATCAGGTCAGAGATCCACAGAGCTTTCATTAAGACATGAATATTACATCAGGATTATTTTCAAACGCATCCAATCTTCATTTTAACAGCTTATTGAGCATTTTACCCCTTATCATTCTGCGGCTGAAGATTTGATTGCTCACTTCAGTTTCAGTGCTGAATGTTGCACATGAGAAATTCTAGTCACATAAAATAAACTTAACAAAATCCATTGATAATTATACAACTTAAGGCAGTTCCTAATTTGCTGCACAAGTTATTTTTGTGCATTTGAGGAGAGAGCTGAATTGTCTTTATCCATATAGTATATTTAACAAATTCATGCTTAAAACACATTCTAAACTGTAATGAGATGCTCATCACCTATATTTCTCATAGTTTTTGCAAATGCTGTGCGTGGTGAAGCAAGAATGTCATTTTCTCTTTTTGTTTACCACAAATTCACTTGTTTATTAAACATTTGGTGAATATTCACTTGGTGGATGTTTCATAATTTAATTCAGATGTCTAAGTCCTGTGTTCTGTGGTTCTGTTTCTCCACTTTCCCCTTCAAAGGCTGCCAAAGCTTTATCCCAACTGTCAAAAGATTTAGTGGCTGATGGAAGGGGAAGTCATTGTTAATCCAAACATTCCACTGAACTATTATGGAGTGGCCAAGAGAAAAACAAATTATGCTTTTCCATAGCACTGTAGCTCAGTGACATTCCCCAAGGCAGATAAGAAACAGGTCATTTTGTCCTTGAGGATATCCTGGAAGTGCTTGTTACATGTTAGGAATGAGTCCTAGGACTTATATTTGCCCTTTTGACAGTACAGAAGTGTCATGGGAGTGCAGGGATGAAAGGGAACTTCTCAAAGTTATTAGAAACAGACTGGGGACAAACAGACACCAGCATGGTGATGCTAAGATGTGCAGTCCCTCCGTCCAGCTATTCCTGCCCACCAAGGAGAGCACCAAACCTCCTGCCAACCCGTTTTTCCAACTGCAGAATTTGATTTGACGCTTGTGATGTGGCAAGAACAACAGGTTTTGCTTGCTGCCCTCATTTAAGTTAAGCTGTACAGGGCTGCCTGGTAGGTCCACCACTGACAGCATCTACCCCATCACTTGCTTGAGATTATAGTCTCCTCTCCTCCTTCTTGACCTTACTTTTTACCACCTTTATACTTTCCTTTCTCTATGCTATTCTTCCAAATGACCCCTGACCTCTGAGTGAATGTAACTGAAAAGCTGCATTATCCCTGGCTTTTTCCTTTGGATATTTGTGGTCTCACATGCATCGGCATGTAACTCAGTAGTGAATTTTCATTCTGTTATTTCATCAACAGGAAATGTTTGGAATTTGCATTGTAAAACTTCCAACAGTTTGGATTTTGCTGGTTGTTAATAACACCACTGTTTCTTGTGGAGGACTCCGCTCTCAATAATTGGGCAGTTCATTCTTGATTGAACACTGACGCTGTTGTTTGCTGTTAGATTTCTTGCCTTTCAGTGGTGTCTTTTTGTTCAATTATGAGCTTAGCCATGAACAAAGCGAATGAGTATTACGCTATTTCCTTTCCAGAGTAGCCTTTCTTCTTCGAAGAGGTCTTTATACATCTGAAGTGTGGAATGGGAGTGGTTCTCTGTTCTTATGTGAATGCAGCTCTTGCATATCCAGTTTGCTAGGAGAAGCTCTTTCTTTGGGAGGGTTGTCCATAGCTTGCCTCCGCTTCAGATGGAGAAAAGATTATTTGTTGCTGCACGTGAAGCTGTCTGCTGCTCTTCCTACTTGTTACATTTATTGTTTCATAGTAGATCTCTTTGTAGTAGAATGGTTTTAAGAAGAATGAACTTATTCAAAAGTCAAGACCATTAAATAGTTTTTTTTTTCCTAAGCACTTTTTGCTAAAACTCACTGTCTTAATTGTTTCTTCTTTTTTTTCTTTAAATAAAGTAACTTTTTATTTTGTAATGTCTGCTTATTATACCAATTTGACTTTTCCAGGCCATCTGTCTCATGGCAAGTACATCAGTGCAAATGCTCTTTCAGAGCAGAGTGCAGCATGTAGATAAGAGGAAGCATTTTTAACTACTTTTCCGTTAGATCACTCATAATCTTCCACTCAATGGAAAATAAGTTTTGACTAGAAGAGGAGACACAGGAGTCCTGCCACTGCATCATCTGTAAGCAGAGGCTGCTGCATTTAAGAAAACCAGAAAGTGCGAAGGAGTCTGCCTGTACCACAGCTTTTGGGCAGGGCTTAGCATGGGAGTGATTTTAGGAGGTCACGGTCTTAAACCACACCAGGTAGTTTTCAAGAACTTCGGGCTGTTAGCTGTGTAATTGTCAGTGCTACATATAAATACAAAACTAGTGCTGAAGAATGGGTACAAAGATGTACTGCTACATTAGCAGGGCATGCTGGCAGGAGAGTTGGCCAATGCAGCTCACTGAGAGCGTGCACTTGTAAGAGGAAACAATATTCCCATGGGGAAAGAAAGACGAGATATTAAACTTTTGCAAGAAAGCAATTGCAAGTAACATCTGACTTCCTCAATAGTGGAATTGTGTCTGCAAATTTACGTAATGGTGGCTTTCAAGCATAGATTGTCATGTTTCAAGACATTTCATTACAAAGTTGAGATACGTGGCAGAAGAGCTTTTTGGAAGAAAAGATATTTTTTTGTTTTATTTTTAATTTTCTTCCAAACCTCCCAAACATTGGGCTTATCAGAGAATCACATTTTGTGTTAGGCTAAATGTTTCAGTTATTTAAGGCTATGTTCTCTGTAAGCAGAAGTGAAACTGTAGGTAGTAGATTTCTTTATTAGAAAGTAAATTTCTTTATTTAGCTACAGTGTTACTGAATGCGTTAGTGAATCACTGTTAGCTACATCATCCTTTCTGTATTCTGTTAAGCTGAGAAGAGCAATACTTCCTTCCCAGCTCTAGTTTCCTTGACACCTGCTCAGCTTCATGAGTTCTGCCCTGCTGGCTCTTGGCCTTCTCCTTTGCTTTGTCAATGAGAAAGACAATCCTGCCCCTGTCTACAAATAAATCTTACCAGTCAGTGCACTGAGAAACTTTAAACCACACTGTCTTGCTGTTTGGCATGTGGTCTGCATTCCTCTTCCTATGATGACGATTTGGAACTCAGCACCCTTGTGTCACTGTGCAGTCTGTAGCAAGATAAATATATATATATATACACATACATATATTCATTTTCAGTAAACCTCTCTTGTACAGGTTGCTTGGATTCAGAATGGAGCAATCAGTGTATGTATTTCTCACTATCAGGATTTATTTACCAGCAATGTGTAATTTCCTGTTTTTCCAGTAAAGACTGGAGTCTAAGGATATTTTCTGGGTTAATGTCAGGAGCCTATTGTTGCATTTGTCTAATTAGTAAAACAAATTTTGTTAACTTACGTTGGTCTACCTTTCGTAGCCACAGAGGCCAGACTGAAGTTCTGGAACAGCTTTAGTGGGTTGATAGTCCTAAACAGCCCACAAGTAACCTTCCTTTCCTGCTGGTGGATGGTGCTGTCTGTTGGGTTCCAGTGTATGGGAGGAGGTGTTTGGGGAAGAAATATCTCCCTCAACAGCCATTCTCCCACCTCTCCGAGAAGAGAACAAATAGCAGGCTAAATGGAGTTGTTGTGGACTGGCACTGGCTGGTAGGTTACCTGTTGGATCTTGTTGACTCAACTGACTAATAGGCAAGTTGCTGGAAATGTAAATGTACTTGCTAATGGATTTAATGTGTGCCTTTGTGGACTCTGTAGAAAATGTTAGCTTGGGCCCCTTAATCTGCAGCCTATCATTTGTTACTGCTGAAATAATAAGGAGCTGTGAAAGTCAGAATAACCTCCATTCTGTAAAATGTACAAAAAAAAAAAAAAAAAAAAAAGTTTTCTAAGGAGATCTAGAATTATGAGATATCCAAAGTTTCTGTAAGATAGGCCTGAAAATGTTGGATACAGTGAACTCCTTAAGTGACGCTAACAGTGATGTTTTCTTTTCGTTTTTTCCTGCTGTTCTGAGGCTTCTGTTAAAATTAATTCTTTGTCATTTCAATAGATGCAATAAATGTAACAGAAAGGGTATAAGACATTCAGATCAAGGCAGGTATGCATATAGCATTAGAAATTACTTTTTTAAAGCATTTCTGAGATACTGACATTCATGAAACAAGCTAAGATAGCATTGCATAAGATGTGACCTCCTTATATTGATTCCCTTATGGTTTACACTTACTGTAGTTGGCTTGCTGGATTTTAAAACTGAGCGTATGCAAATATGTAATACCTTCAAGGTTGGTCTGGATAGCTTAGGGATATAAAGAAAAGAATTTCTCTGTGCCCTTAAAATAGTAGACATTCCTATCATCATACTCTGCTAGGATTAGAGGAATAGTAGTATGGTTAACTCAAGAGTCAAGGGAAAATTTGAAAGAGTCAGAAATATGTAATTTTAGATTCACAAATATTTAATGTGAATGTCTGATATATTTTCTTGAACGTTATGCACTTTGGCATAGACTTCTTTAAGGGAGGGCTACACTGCAAACACAAATACAATTGAGAACCTCAACTTATTTCCTGTACTGGGAGAAACTTTTTTTTTTTAATATTTCTCCTCTGATTTGACAGACAGTTTTTAAAAAATAGCATCTGTTACTTTTGAAACCCCAAGCTGCAAATATGTTAAGTTAATGATCAGTAACAGCGTAAATAATCACAGAATCATAGGGGTTGTAAGGGACCTCTAGAGATCATCCAGTCCAACTCCCCTGCCAAAGCAGCACCTAAAGGATAATACTTTTGTTCCACAATAAGTACACTTTTTTTTTGCAGCTTTTTGTGATAAAGTACTGGAAAACACTTTGAATTCTTTCCCTACTGTAATAATGTGCATATTTTAATTACGTTGCTTTCTTTTCTCTGAGTCAGAAGAACAGTTCTGTAATTCACTATTTAATTTAGCAGTCAGGTCTTGGTTGACAGTTTCTGTACATAAAAGCTCTCACATACTTATATTCAGAAAGGAAGTCAAGTTTTCTTCCTATATTTCTGTATGTGGGCCTGGTGTGAAGCTCCATGAACAACCAGGCATCCACTAAATCCCACTTCAACAAGAGATACTCAATAGCACTGTTGTTTGGTGCCTACAGAGAAAGCAAAGGGGTTGACAAATGATAAATACCTGTAGGGAGGGCAAAATTATGCTTCAAAGCCATCTCTTTGGTTTTGGTTATGCAAAACGAGAAATATCTCCTTGGGGAGGAGGGAAGGCTTGTTTTTCTTCAATGAAAGAATTACTGGCTTATTACACCACTGACAACAGTAGAATCTTTATTTGTTGGCTTTCTTGGAGGGAACATCCCATTTTGATTTGGTGATTAGTCGTATATTTTGTTTCAAACAAATACTGTTAGTGTTTCCCAAGCTTAATACTACACAGCAGTGTAACACACAAAGTGATTTGTAGCCAGCCTTTCTCATCTATAAATCACAGCCTTCTCCGCCTGTGGTGTTTCTTTGTTTTGTTTTTTTTTTTTCCACTGCACTAAATTGCTATATTTTCCTTAGTCTTGAACATTGTGTTAAGCATACATTCACTGCCTACTGACCTTACATTTCACTTTTGGTTGTGTGCAAGTTCAAGCAGATAAGCAACTTGTAGTTCCACTCAGCAAGGTGCCCTTACCAGCTGGGCTCTGGCCTCCGCAGGCTGTGTCTGTCTTCATCCTCTTGAACTCTTTCCTGAGGAGGCCTCATAGCTTTCTCCCTCACAATGCCACTATAGAGGAAACTGGCAAAACATCTCAAACTTGTTAAAATTTTCCAAGACAGAAGAATTATTCTGTCATTTCTGTGAGCAGTTCTCCACTCAGATTTGGGTGAATCCTTCTGCCCAGTAAAGATTTCTCAGTGCTTAGGTGTTGCTGCTGTGTCCTGGGAAACTGCTGCTTAGGGTTGGTCCCAACGCTGGTATCAATTGCCCTCGTCTTCCATCCCTGCAGAATTTCAGGGAAAGTTTGGTTGTGAAAAATCACAAAAAACTGCCCTTGAAGTCTCCTGGTGACTACTTGAGTAATTAGGATATACGAGCATAGAGTGCCGCATGGGCTAAACCATTGCACTTTTCTCAGCTCCTGCGTGGGACAGCTGATTTCTCTGGCTGTCTTTTGAGTGGAAGCAGCATGGGGAACAAATGCTTATCCATCTGTCAGAGAATTTACAAAGTCTTGGGATAAATTCTTCAGTAAATCTCTTGGTTGGGCCCAACACATGATGGGATTTGCTCTGTTGTCTGCCCCTCTCCCCAGCTCTGCAGCACTATGGCTCTCCTATGTCACATTTACTCCAGTGTCTCTGCACCCCTTTGAAACTCAGACTTAACAGATTGTCAGTCCTCACTTCACCCTTCACCCCTTGAGAGCATGCTGAAATGTTTATGACAAAATTAGGAAGCGAATGTCCAAAGAAAGAGTTTGGGCCACAAGATGAAAAGTTCTGAAGTTAGAGAATATCTGCTCTGGGGAGAACTGTACAACACTTGGTTTGGCCCAGACTTGCCAGATATTTGGTTTCCAGTTAGATATTTAGATTAGAGTAGTGTAGAAAAATCACAGTTGCTGTGGTTACCAAGACCTGGCAGGATGACTCCCACAGTAAATCCCTGCGTGGCCTCAGGGCTGGGTGGGAGCAGACAGTGCTATTTAGATTCATGTTGTGCCAGGTCTCTAATATATCCCTCATGTTTTATGATAAGAGCTTTTCAGAAGGCCAAGTTAAGCCTGCACTGTTTGCTGCGCCTCAACTCTTGGTATTTCAGCCCTGGCCTGTGATGGCCACAGTCTTGGAATTGAATTACCCTGTGGCTCTGTCTTAGAACCAAGACCACAAGGAACCTGTCTGCTTTGCCACACTTCTCATCCTCTTGTCACTCATTCACTGCAGCTGTTGTATTCAAGAAATTCCAGCTTTGCTGAAATTTAAAACACCCTTAAAATCCTAATTCTGGTTGGCACCAAACCCAACAACACTTCATCTCCTGTGAAGCTTCATATGAATTAGAAACACTTTTTGCTGGCCAGGTCTAACTAAGCTACTTTTCAGTCTTAGAATGGCATATTTTTATTCTACTTATTTATGTATTTCCCTTCTGCTGTGGCTGTGAGATCTTTTATCAAGAATGCGCTGACGAACACTTCAAAAGAGAAAGATTAAACTTCAACTCCGTCAGCTAACCTTCTCATTTCTTACCACTATACCTCTTGATTTTGTAACATAGGTAAACTTAAAGCTTCATTAATGTAACCAAATGTAAATATTTGAAAAAACATACTTCAATGCCTAACCACTTTAACTGCGTGTTGAAAGCTTACTATTTACTCCTTAGTTGTCCATTCTACAGCTGTTTACAGCATTATGAATTGTTGCAGGAATTTGTGTGCTCCCCAGTGAAAACTAATACTCATCCTATGTCACGTTCTGGTGCTCAGTTGTTGATGCTGTTGTTGACCTGTTCAAGTAAAGCAGTGGCTGTTTAGCTGCAGCCTCTAAACTTCTCAAGTTTCTGCATTTGCTCATTTACTTTAGATTCATTTTAACTTTCCTGACACTGTAATTGAAGGAGATGACAAACCCCAAGAGCTCGAAGCAACTCAGGGAAAGGACTGTTATTTATTTATATATTTAGAGTGTAAACTCGGTATCCTGGCTTGCTTTCTTTTGTTTGTTTATTTGTTTCCTCAAAGGAGCTAAAAGTGACTTGTCTGGCAACGGAAACTAAACCCATGCTCTTTTTTCTTTAGGCACTCAGTGTTACTGAAACTCTGATCAAACCTTTGGAACGATTTAGGAAAGAGCAGCTAGGAGCTGTAAAGGTTTGCCCCTCATTCGCTTTTATGATAAGCTTGTTTGATTTCTTTACTTGGATTGCAGTGCAGTAATGACATTTATTTGGCAGAGGAAAACTGTTGTTTATATTTCATGTGTTCACACATTATAGTACTTTGAGAACTTGCTTCCAAAACAAATGGAAAGTATGCTTCAAGAAGAGAAAAATGCGTCCCTTCCCTTCCTTCTTTCCTCCCCCTACCTTATCTCTTCTGTCTAGAATAGGAGAAATACTTGTGACAGCTTTCTCTCCTTCCTAATGGGTAACTCTTTTCTGCTTCTGCACTATCAAAGCCTGAAACATTATTGACTACCCAAAGTAGCTCATCCATATGGTTTTAAACTTTTTATTCTTTTTCCAATCTGTAAAGTGAAAATAGTTGTTTGTTCTAAATAAACGACTTATTGTTCAATATGAGCAGGGAAAATATTAAACAAGATGTTGTTTAAAGAAACTCAGTTTTGATAGAAATATCTTTTTTTTTTTTAATGTCACTACATTGTGTTTATAAAACAACAAGTAAACTTAATATGTTAAATACAGACTACTTTTTAATAATAAGGAAAATACTTACCTCACTGTACCTGTGGAGGAGATTTAAATGACTTTCTGAGCGAGGGGCTATGGGGGAGGAAGTACAGCTATTTAACATTGTTTTCTGTTTTGAAAGTCAATTCATACATTTTTGAACTACCACTCCACAGATGTTTTGTTTTGTAATTTAATGACATCAACAGCAGTGATATCTAAGAGCTAAGATGACCTTTAGGTAAAGGAGAGCTATATTTTATGTTAGCAGGAGTGATTAATATGTTCTGAAGTTGAGTTCAGTGCTCTTGCATGGAAAATGCTCTGCTGATTCTAAGTCACTGCATTTTAATAGTGCAGTAGTTTTTATAATTGTATGGTGATCTGAGAGGTATACCAGAGGTCTGGACCAACAACCAACATACAAAAAAAGCATAGTTTTTAATATAGATAGTTGCCAAAGGAAAATTATAGTTTCTATGAAAATAGATCACATTCAGAAAAAAGTTGTGTTAGTGGATAGTTTGAAGTGAGGTTTTGTGTATTTTTAAAACCTCATGTTCTTTCATTTAGATCTCTGTCCCTGATGTTTTTAGCATGAGAGTTTTATTCACTCACATCCTACATCTCACATTTTGTTTGGATGCATGACTCTTCCCTTAACTTCCTGCATACTCTTTCTGTGAAGCTGAAGCTCTTAATTGAGATGTAGACATTTTCTGGACAGAACACTCAGTTACTTTAATTAGATCAGTCTTGCTTAATTGTAGAACACAAATTAAAAAAAAATCACTAAAAATAATTAACTAAAATTTGTTCCAGATTTCTCATTTGATATCACGTTATGTTTAACCACATTAATCCCATATGCATATGGGATTGTTCCTCGATTGGGAAAGAATAATGTGGCTGCTTCTTTAAAGAAAGATCTTAAAACAGTCTTAAAACAATGATGGAGGAAAATGCAGCATTTCTGCTAAAATTTCTCACTGAGAAGCAGTCTTAAATAGCTTAGATCCTCTTTGTTGGGATGCAATCTTCAGAGTTAAGTTCTCTAAAGAAGAGAAACATATATGATTTATTAAAAATGCCTGTCTGCTTAGGAAGAATATAGCAATGCTGTCAGGGCCAGTAGCGATGCAGTAAGGAAGGCTAAGGCCAACTTGGAATTTAATCTGACAAAGGAGATAAAGTAACAATAAAGTTCTTTTTTTTTTTTTTTTTTTTTTTTTTTTTTAAGTATGTCAACAGTAAAAGGAATACGAGGGGAATGAGAATCCCTACTAAATGAAATGGTTGCCCTGGTAACAGAGGATGCTATAAAGGCAGGAATACTAAACACTTGCTTTGCTTCTGTCTTTACTACAAAGATTGCCCCTTGGGAATCCCACACCTGGGGATAAGAGAGAGAGTGGGGGAATGGAAGGCTTCCCTTTGGTTGAACAAGATATGGTCAAAGACTGCCTAGCCAAAACCAGTGCACAAAAGTCCACAAGCCCCTATGGCATCCATCCACGTGTGCTGAGGGAGCTAGCAGAGGTGATGGCTGAACTGCTTTTTATAATCTTTAAAAGGTTTTGTTGAACGGGAGAGATGCTTGAGGACTGGAGGATAGCCTGTGGCACTCCAGTCTTCAAAAAGAACAAGAAGAATGATTCAGGAAAATACAGCCAAGTCAGCCTCACCAGCCTCAGCCTGGAAAAGTGGTGGAACAACTTGTTCTAGATACCAAGCAATTGGAAGAGAAAAAGGTTGTCAGGAGCAAGGATTCGCCAAGCGGAAATCCTGCTTGACCAACCTGGTAGCCTTACATGATAGGTGCAGGGAGAGCAGTGAATGTTGTGTACCTTGACTTCAGCAAGGCATCTGACACAGTCTCTGACAACATCCTAGTAATGAAGCTTGGAAAGCATAGGATAGATGAGTGGATGTTGAGGTTAGGTTGCCAACTGGATGTCTGGAAGATCTCAGAGAGTTGTAATCAGCAGCACAGAGCCTAATTGGAGACCTGTGATTAGCGGTGTTCCTCAGGAGTTAGTACTAGGCCCAACCTTGTTCAGCATTTTTGTTAATGACCTGGATGATGGGATGGAGTCCCATAGGTCAGCAAGACCTATATAGACTGGAAAGTTGGACGGAGAAGAAACTGATGTGGTTTGACAAAGGGAGGCGTAGAGTCCTATGCCTGAAGAGAAATAACTCCATTTCCAAGTACAGGTTAGGAGATGACCTGCTGCTGCAGAGAAACTCCACAGTGAAGAGCCTAGGGGTCCTGCTGGTGGATGACAAATTGGATGTAAGGCAGCAGTGTGCCTTTTTGGCCAAGAAAGCCAATGGTATCCTGAGGTTCATTAAAAAGAACACAACCAGCCAGTCAAGAAAGGCAATCCTCTCCCTCTGTTCTGCCCTGATGTGGCCGCACTTAGAATACTGTGCCCAGTTGTGGTCTCTCCAGTTCAAAAACAACAAGGAACTCCTGGAAAGATCAAGAGCTTCACTTTCGCTACCATTATTTCATTTTGCTTGGAATTTTTTGTTTATTTTTACAAGTGTGTTTTTCATGGGTGCAGCAGTAATCTGTTAGAAGATGGAATTCAGCAGAGTTCTTCAAATGTTTTTAAAAATTAAGACATCTTATGAACATGGGGCTGAAATTGCTTTGGTTTTGGGACTGCCAACCAATTGGAACTTATACGAATAATCTTTATACTCTTTACTCCTATTAGATATTTTTTGCAGTGGACCTTATGTTTTGTTTAAGTACTGTATTCAAAACCAGGAAGATGTAGAGAACTTACTGTAGTTTTACCAATTTTCAAGGATCATTATGAAGTTTTTTCTTTTTTTAGTTAAACATATATATATATATATATATGTATAAATGTCATGGTTTTGTGATTTTTTGGTGCTGGTATTCCACATCATAACATCATGTATTGCATTAAGAGTTAAAGAGCTAATGCTCCAGCTGCATGCTGGGTATACCTGACCGGGACTCGAACCCGGGCCGTGGCAGTGAAAGCGCCGGCTCCTAACCACTAGACCAAGAGCATTAGCTGGATCGGCCCGGTAAACCGTTGACAATATATGTATTCATTTGCTTGATAAACTTCACATAATTAAGTAAAGGGATTTTATTTCAAGTTAACGTTCGCTTTTTGTAGAATGAGTAAGAAGCACTTTTCCTTATTTAATGGAACTGTGCTAGATTATTTTTATTTGTTTCTGGCTAAGTGGAACTTTAAAAGAATAAGGAAGTAGGTTTTACTTCAGTTTTAACCTGTAAATGAATGTTGCTTTGTTCCTTTGTCTAGGAGGAAAAGAAGAAGTTTGATAAAGAGACAGAGAAGAACTACAGTCTGCTAGAAAAGCATTTAAATTTATCAGCTAAGAAGAAGGAGGTACAATTACAAGAGGTACGGTTGTTGCTCTTCTTCCTTCAGCTTACAAGCTATTAAACAAATAAATGTATTTTCTACAAAAGCAGAACTCACAGAGGTAAAATAAAAAATTCTGTCAAATTGAAAGGTTGCTGAATAAAACGGTATTTGCTCAACCTGATGGCGCACCCCTACAGTTTTCTGATTCAACTGCTTCACCTGATACATATATGAAACACATTCACAAGAATAGCAAAGTACAGTAACAATGTGGAAAAACATCATGTTTCTTTGATGACTTTATCACATATGTCATTTCCATTACACTGTATGCGTTGAATAAGCATTCTGTGTTAACATTCAGCACTAAGTTAACTTACATTTTCCCACGTAATGCTACAGTGTAATACTACAGATAATTTTTGACTAAAAAACAAATTTGTTTACCTGGTGATCCTTCTGCCCCTGTGGGTCCATTATCATAGTATATTCATTTGTAAAAGCTTTTATCTTCTTTCTGAAGAAATAACAAATAATACGTGAGAAAGAAGCTGAGAGATCTTGCACAGACTTGCTATAGGCAAGAAGGATTTTGTTTCAGAGGAGTGCAGTTATGCCACAGTTGTATGATTAAACACTTAATATTGTCCTAAAAGATAACTCTTCTTCCTGCCTTCTTCCCCACCTTATTTTATCTAAACACGTATATGCACAGATACAACAATATGCATACATACAGTCATTCACAAAAGGAGATTGATGTAACTGACAAATTACCTCGAGTAACGTAAGTGATAAGCAGAATAAATAATGCCAAAAAGGTACTATAACCAAGAAATATTATAGATGGTGTGGTTGGACAGTTTATTGTGGTGGAAAAAAGACAAACATAGTAAAGGAAAAAAAAAAAAGCTCACCCATGCCCCACGCTCACGATAGAAAATTCCAAGGAAGCAGTCACCAAAAGAAATCCTTCCCCAGTAGTGGTCAGCCCTTAAATGAGGTTAGGAGAGGTGGAGCCAGACTCTACTTCTTCAGGTCACACAGGTGAATTGTCTTCACCTGTGCTCCTGTGGCTGACTCAGTACTCACCTCAGATTATCCATCAATGGTTCAGGCTGTGATTCAACATTTCCCATACACCTAGGAACATTAAAGCTCAGATTTCATTTCATTTCAAAACTGCTCACGTTTCATTAGTAGGTTATGTCTCCATACTGTACTTGCAGCATCAGCCCTCAGATGCACGAACAAGTTTCTGACGTGGAGTTAAGTACGCTCACTGAAATTCGTGGGCATTGTTCATTTGTAAGGGCCTGTAGTTTTGCATATAAATTTTCCAAAGATTTGATGTAAATAACATCATAGTAGAGTGCATCACTGACTTTGTTAGTGGAGGGATATTCTTGAAATTTCACTGAAGCACGTGATATCACTGTGATGTTTGTAATATTTCTGTGTTTCTTTGGCAGGGTAATAATTAGTGGAATAGCTGTATTTGGTATTTTGTTCCTGGGGGAACTGGGAGGGGGCAGACACCCAAAACAGTAATAGAAGCAACAAAATAAACGGAGAAAAAGGAACAGGCTTACTAGTGGCTTTGGTGTATTTAAAGCAGTCTTACCACTGATTAGCCAAGTGTCCTAGTAGACCAGCTGTACAGTCTTTTCCTACAGCTATACTTCAGTACACGTGCATATCACTGTAAGCTTTGCAGACAACTCAAGCAATTCCAATGTTGCATCATTTACAGGATTCATCAAAATGGCCTTGCTTTTTGAAAATCTTTATGTTGTGCAGATAATAGCTTTCTTTCTTTAATGGCATTTGTTTTTTTGCCTCTTTAGCCACTGACAGATTTCTAGCACAGAATAGCAAAGCACATCTTAAGGCAAAACTGTCTCAGCTTATTTGATTTATCCTCTTAAAGAACAGTAGTCAGTTCTTGAAGGATATAGCCTTAGTATTTAAGACAGAGTATATGCTGATAAACATGACGCTTCCATCTAGCCTTTTCCCTATATCCTTCTGTAGTTTAGTGCAGAAGCTTTAATGGACCTTACAGCAGTGTTTGCTACTATCACCTATGCAAAGACTGAGAGTTAAATTCGTTAAAGTATCCCTCTCTATCCTTTCTTTAATGTGTTTTAATGAAGATCTCCATTGGTCGGTTCTTCAAGTTACGTAGTTGAATGAAGATATATATAACATAAATAATAACTTAAAGAAATAACACATATATCCTAGACATAAATATTTATGTGTGAATGAATTGCAGTTCAAGTACAATTAGTGAATATGATGTTGGCATTTTACCAAAGCTGAGAGGAAAATCAGTTGCAGTGAATAAAGCTGCATTTTTAAATGTTTAATGATCTAAAGAAAGTTATGAAACTTGTGCCAATAAATGAACATAATTTTTTTCTTACTTTGCTGTCAATCAGACTGAGCATGGGTGTGGGATGGGTCTAATAGGACAGCAGTTATTTGCAGCACCAGCAATATGTTTTCAGCAATGTTTTCTTCTAACTTATTCTGACTAGAGAAGATCTCCCCCACTTCTGGTGGAAGACACTGTTAGCCCTGTCTCTCAGTTCAAGCATGCACCATTTCAGCTTTAGTACCTCAGTGCTCAAGTACTTACTCTGATTTATTTGGCTAGGCTCCATCAAAAAGAAGCTGGAAGAAGTGTTATCTGAACGTTTCTAAAAATGTAGCCTCAGGAATCAAAGCAGTAAGCGTTATCTAATAAAAGGGAACAACTGCTTCTCTTTGAAATTAAATGAATGAACTCTGTTGTAAACAAATGAATCCTGGTCTGGAAAAAATTATCTTGTTGCTTGCCACTTGTATGCTATACATGTGTCACTTTGAAGCTGTCTGAAAAATGTTTTTGAAACTTCATTAGCTTACTTTGTGTTTAGGCAGACAACCAAGTGGAGCAGAACAGAAAACACTTCTATGAGCTCTCCCTTGAATATGTGTGCAAGCTGCAAGAGATTCAGGAACGGAAAAAATTTGAGTGCGTTGAACCTGTAAGTACCAGTGAACTAATTCACTCTACACTATCACTCACAAAAGACTGAGAAAGAATGCAATCAGAAAAAAGCCACAGAGCTTTCTTTTTTGTAAAGATGCATGCAAGTCTAACAGTATTAACAATCTGCACTTAACAGAATTTAAAGCAGTCTTTCTACATCTGTGCAAGTTCTTAATCCAGACACATGTAGCCAAGCAGCTCAAAGCTTATTTTTATTAGAACTGCACATGTCAATTTTCAGAAAATGTATGAAATCTTGTCCTGTACTGCAAAAACAAAACAAAACATATCTTGATCAATAGCGTGTATTAGAACAGAAGATTCAAGGAATGATGATGAAGTCAGACATTTTTACCTTTAAAAAATATTTTTTAACCACTGAGAAGTTAGTGAAGAATAACATAAAGATTTATTTTTCAATTTGAAGGTTGCACTTAAGTCTGTTAGTTGTTCTCTAAAACCACACTTTCAGCTAAAAACTCAGTATCTGGTAGTCAGAAATGCTTCACGTAAAGTGTAACTAAGCCTGTTCGAATCAAATTTTCAAAACATGTCTGTATGGTATATAGTTAACAGACTGGATAACACTAAATAGTATTGTAGCTGAGATATTTTACAGACAGAAAGACAAAATTAAGGAAAGTGCTCCCCATATCTTAGGCTCACAACAGGAAACTCCAAAAGAGCAATCTCCAGAAAAAGATTCTTCCCCAGTTGTGGTCAGCCCTTAAATGGGGTCCAGGAGAGGGGGAGTCAGACTCCACCCCTTCCGGTCACACAGGTGAAATGCCTTCACCTGTGCTCTTGCAGCTGATTCAGTGCTTGCCTCACGTGATCGATCACTGGTTCAGGCCGTGATTCAGCAGCTCCTGTACAGTTCCCAGACAAATGTCCATTTCTTGTTTTTGAAGAAGCTAAACGTTTTTGCTTGAGTTATGTTTGACATTTTCTCTAGTAAACTGAGCTTATTTAGTATCAGATTCTTATCAATGTTTCCCCTATTTAGTGCTTAAAAATATGCTTAACACAATCGCATTTTTGAAAATAGTTTATTTGTATGCAATTTAATACTTCATTAAATACCTTTTCTGATTTGTTCTCTTTAATAAAGGTAGTTGTTTTTTTCTGTGTCACATACTTCTTTCCAACTGTCTGAGCTAAACATGAGGGGTAGACACTACTGCACTCTCACCCAACTTGCAATATGATCTAAGTCATTCTTTCTTTGAATCAAAATACTGAAGTTGCAAAGTGCAATACAGATGATTTTATAGTTCTGAGAGAGTGTCAGATCAACATTCAAAAGGCAGTAATAAGTAAAGCTGTTGGAGGGAGAGCATCTGCTTTTCAACCAAACCAGTTAATTCTATGATGAAACATTGTCATTAGAAGGCAGGGAAATGATTAAGGAAATACTAAGAAGTTTGTTGTATCCTTGTGTCCATGTTTATTCCAGACATCACTGATATCTAAGCAGGTGATGGAAAACATTTCATAGGGAAGTTTTGGAGATAGGAAATATACGTTGTCTGTGGTCAAATTTTAAGTAGAACTCAGACATGAAATTCCACCCCAGAATGTCTGGAAGCAAATAGGTACTCAGAAATGGTCAGCATTACTAGAAGTTTCTTTGAAAATAATCATTTTTTCATCTTGATCTTTATGGAAACATTTACATGCAGCAATCATATTTCAGTAAATTAAGTTTCACATTCTGACAAATGTCTTGTTTGTATTTCAGGTGCTATCATTTTTTCAGGGTTTGTTCACTTTCTATCATCAGGGATATGAACTTGCTAAAGACTTCAGTCATTACAAAATGGCCCTACAGATAAATATACAAAATGTAAGTTGTGATTGATATTGATGTATATTTTTTGTATTGTAAGGCTTTCCTCGTGGTTAGTGCATTGTTTCTGAGCTTGAGTTGTATTGCCATCTTCTGGCTAACCATGCACATCGCTCAACAAATCAGTGCTGACTCCAGTCGATTCTTGTTATCCTCTTAAAAAAAAAACAACAACGAAAAAAACAAAACAGAAGAACAATCCTAAAAACCAACTCATCCCTGCTGGTTTTCAACCTGGGGCTGCCAGTAGTCACTGTACCCTCACACCTAACTGTCCAGTATGATCAGCTCGGGTTTGAGAATGCAGTAAGCAAGAAGACAGATTGAAGCAGTGCGATTGGCAGAGCCACTATTCAGGTGATCTCTTCTCCTCCTTGAAGTGTTTTAAAAACTAAAATTGACTCAAAATTAACTTAGATGTGCCTCATAACTTTTGTTAGCAAACAGACCATTTACCCTCCTGCAAACAGTGCATTACAGTGTATCTGGTTTATTCATCTCTGAGGGCACCTGGAATTAACACACAGAAAGTACTTCTAGGAGGTTGCAGTTTATTTTTAGAAATGACTTAGCAAGCAGGTAGTAATAGGGAGACAGGAAGGCAGAAGAGAAGATTAGGGTTATTATAATACACGTGATGTGACTTCATGCGTCAGGTTATCTTCCTTTTCATCTATTTCCATATGTCAAAGTCTGTGTTTTTTTCTCTAGGGGTGTTGTTTCTTTTTGGTTGAGTAGGGTCACTGAATACTAGGACTTTCGTAAGCAGAAGTCAGCTGATGTTTTATGACTAGACAGAAAAAAATGGATTTAAAAACACTGCAGAGAAAAAGGAGGAAAGGCTTAGCTCTCCAAGGTATAAGAGGAGAATAAAGGGAAGAATCTGAAAAGATCATAATGCTGTGACTCGTTTTCAGCAGCATTAAAGTTGAACGAAACATCCCAAAAGAAAAATGAGCTAGGATTTGACTGTAGTACAGCTGAGCTGCCAGCAGAAGCCACAAAATTAGTAGGGTACAAGATAGAGTGCAGAAAGCCTAGCTCTTCGTGGAGAATGATTTGAGACTTGTCAGCTAAGTTGTAGTAATTCAGTAATTCAGAGGAGTGATCGCAGATGAAAGAGGGAGAATTTCACTCAAATCTGAGGATGCTGATGAGGATACTGATTCTTTGTACTAGAACATTTACTGTTGAAATGTTCTCATCTGTCTACACTTTTGGAAGCAACTGGGAAGGGTGAGGAAAGGGCAGCAGTTTCCTTCAGACACATCTAAACTACAAGGGCTGCTTCAAAAGTAATCTCTTTTAATTTATTATGTTGAATTACAACACCAGAAGCAGATGGTGGTGGTATGGCAATAGCAGTTGAATCTTCCTGCTAATATTTTGTTGCATTTTGTTGCCATGTGATACATGGCAGCGGAGGAGCATTCTGACAGAACTTTCTCTGATGCAGAAGTGCAGATGAAGCAGAGGTGTGGAGTTGAATTCCTCCATGCAGGAAAAAACAATGGTGCCCATTGACAGCTGTTGAACGTTTAAGGAGTCCAAACAGTGGATGTAAGCATGATGAGTGGTGTGTTTCAGCAGTGGCAACAGCTGTCACAGCATGAAATGAAGAGTGTTTTGATAAGCTCATCCACATGAATCTGCTATTGGTAGTGACTACCTGAAAAAACAACAACAGTGTTTTGTAGCTGAGAATTTGCTCAGTCAATTAGTATTCTTGTGCTCTTTGTAGCTGTTGTCATTTCTGTGGAAATAAATTGGAGGGATTACTTTTGGAGCAACCTATGCGCTTAATACCCAAAATATAAAAGACTGTTTAGGCTTCCATCTGTGTTTGGGGTTTCTCACAAAATGGTAAATTATTGATCATGCATTAATGTGTGGAAGTTTTTTATGTTATTTGTAGCAAAGTACTGGAACAGGTTGCCCAGTGAGGTGCTGAATGCCTCATCCCTGGAGACACCTAAGGTCAGGCTGGATGGGGTTCTGAGCAACCTGATCTAGCTGCAGATGTCTCTGTTGATTGCAGGAGGATGGGATTAGATGAACATAAAGGCCCCTTTCAGTTAAAACAGTTCTGTGCTTCTGATGTTCAGTACTACTAGGTGCGTTCAGAGCACTCTGTACAACTTTTGGTCAGGAGACTTTGAAGGAGAGGTAGTGAAAAAAGAGATAAGAAAAAGGAAAAGGGTAAAGAGAAGCTCCAGATGGCAGTTTTGGTGGGTTTTTTAATTAATTTTTTTGGGGCTTTGAGTGCCTATTGCATTCCTTCCCACTATTCCTAGAACGCATCTCATGCGTTTGGATTAACAATCACTGCACAACTCATACAAGCAAGTAACCTGGCAGAATCATTTAAAACATCTAGAAGCAATCAGTGTTCTGACAGGATGATGTAGACATGGAAACTTTATAACTATTTCTGTCTTTGCCTTGGATATATAGTGTAGTATTTTAATGCAGTTCAAGTAGGGATTTGTGAAGAAGAACTTTGGAAATTGTTTGGTGCCTTGGAAATGAGCTCTTGTGGGTTCTGACTTCTAATTTGTGAGCAGACATAACCTGGAAGTCAGACGATGGATGTGGGAGGGGATCAGAGCAGTTAACTTGTTTTGCTGAAGGCAACGAGGCAGTTGTTTTTAGTCATCACCAGTATACATCAATATATTTAACTTTCCTCTGTAAAACACATGGGTATGATTGGCTGCTCTGACCAGCTTGCATGGATTCTCTTTGTGCCCATGAATAAATTCCTTCTAAGCATAAAACTAGAGTATGCATGTACAGATGGCCAGTCAGGCACATACTGTTAGCTGTCTAGGTACAAGAATGGATACTTGTTTATACACGAGGCATTTGTTTGTGCATATAACTGCATGCTTTTCCAGACAATTGAAGTAGGGCATTGTTTTCAGAAGCTGATCTGTTTTTAGGAAAATAAAGGTGCTTTCAAAAAACAAAAAGGCATATAAGCTTCCATCTGGAAATATGTACTTGCCTGCACCAATTGGGCAAAATACCAGCTTGGAATCTGAGTATGTGTTTTCAGTTAGTGCAATTTGAGTGAGTGGGTACGTGGAGAAAATTAGATATTACCATGCTTGTTTCATTATTTGTGGATATTATCAGTATTTTTCAAATGAACCTGAAGAGTTTCTTACATCAGGTGTAAGCCTCTCTGTTATACTGTTTACTATCAGTTTATAATTAATGGGTGGTATGATTACTTTCTGATTATTTTTACTAATATTCTAATATATATATATATTTGCTATTACTTGCAAACACTGAAATGGGTAGCACCCAAAAGTAATGATAAACTAGACTTTCATTCCTTTTTTATTTCCTTTTAATGAGTGTGTTTTTGTTTTGCATGATTCAGCTTTCATGTGACCAAAACATTTGGTATGTGAATGGTTTAACCATGTTCAAGTATCAGTGACCTTCCTGTCATTTTTTTTTCCAAAATCCACAGAGAATCCTTTCCTTCCTGATAAATAGTAAGGATCTCATGTGTTAAGCCAACATGTGTAGTATTTTTCTTTGGAAACTTGAATTTTCAAATCCAAAGTCACATTAAAATTTAGTATTTCAATTCTTTCCAAAGTAATCAACTAGAAAAATGCTTTAATTTCAAATATCAGAAAGTATAAATAATAAAAGCGTGTAAAAATCCTAAAATGGTCTAATCATTCTCACATTTTGTAAATAATTGTTTTAATAACTGCCAGGAGGAGTCTTTCTTCCACTCCCTTTACTAATGTTTTTTAGTCATCTGGTTTTAGACACGAAATCGTTTTGAAGGAACAAGGTCAGAGGTAGAGGAGCTCATGAACAAGATCAGAAGAAACCCTCAGGAACATAAAAGAGCAAATCACAACACAATGGAAGGCTATCTCTATGTACAGGAAAAAAGTAAGATACATTTTCGTATTCCTGTAGTGCACATAACCCACAGTAGTCAAAGCTTATTTATGCAAGCAGTTTGAAGACAATAAGAATTTACAGTTCATTAAACAGAGTTATCTGAATAAAATGTTCAAAGTCAAAATTTTAAGGGATGGGCACGTATATTACAGGGGAAAAATGGTTTTGTCTGTATTATTGAGATAAATATAGATTCATAACTCTTTCAACTTGACAGTGAGCGTGAAATGAAGCATGTATCAATTTTTACAAATAGCAAGCATTGGTTTGCATTTGTTTTACTTTGTCTAACTTTAAAACAAAACAAAACAAAAAAACCTACATTCTCAGGAATCAGTTAGGACTTCCAAGTGTCACTTTTGAGAGCAGGAGAAGGAAACACCCAAGTCTGAATCAGTACAAATTAATTAATGCTTCTATTTTATGCAGGGCCTGCTCCCTTTGGTTCCAGTTGGGTGAAACACTATTGCACATATAGGAAAGAGACAAAGAAGTTCACCATGATTCCATTTGAACATAGATCAGGAGGGAAAGCTGTAAGTATATTCTTGCACCTTACTCTCATTTGTGCCCTCTATGAAGATGAAAGATGGTATCAGTTAAGATGTGCCAAGTCTTCTTTCTCTCCACCTCTCTGCCCTTTTCTTTTCCTTCCTTATGCAATTCAGTCTGCATTTAAAGACATTAACCTAAAGTAATGGAATGAATTAATAAATGTTCTGCAGACTTTACAGGTGCTTGTTTTTAGGAGTCCAGAGAAGAAGAGACAGTTATTTAGCACTGCTGTGCTGCTGAAATAGAATTTGGTTTGTCTGTGAGTTATGTGACTTGTTAGAGTGTAAATTGGGAAAACTGATAGATTAAGATATGTCTTAATGTGATAGATTATGTCTTATGTGATAGATTAAGAATGTCTTACTTTTGTTCTCCAATCAGATTTGGTTTCATAGATTTAAGTACAAGAATCAGAAGTGAAAAAGCGTATTTTAATAGGAATACAAATTGTACTGACAGCTGAATATAATTTCAGATGTCTTTGATGGAATCTGAAGTACTCAAGACTGTTGATCTTCGAATAGCTTTTATTCCCGTTGTAACACTTGGAAGCTGAAGGCGCTCACCACCTTCAGAGATGAAACATTAAATGAATGTATTAATATGTATGAAGAGCATTCTGTTGCAAAAAACAAAGACATCCAAAGATGGAAAACAACAGTCTTCCTGTAAACACAGCACCCTGCTCTGTCTTCAAATTTGATTAGAAATCATTTTGTTGGAATTTTTTTTCTGAAAATTACGTCCCATTTGTGGAAGTTGGCTGTGTATATTTACAAACATGTTTAGTTGGGGATAATATTTCAAAAGCTCCAAAAGTTTGGCATTCTTAATCATTTTAATACTTCTGCAATTTTTTTTTCTGCCAAGTTGTTCTAACTGTAATAAGTCGTTTTAGTTATTAAAGTATGTGTGTAAGTAAGTTTGGCATTCTGAAATATTTATGAAGCCAGTTTTGATGCATTAAAAGACCTCTTGTTTTGAAAAATTTTGTAAATTTTCTTACATAAACCTGTCTCTGGAGATGTAGAACAAGGCAAAAATAATTGAAATGTGCGATTAATTCTAATTAAAACTGTTACGAGTCATGTGTCATTCACAGATAAATCCATGTATTTAATTTCTCAATTCTTAAGGATAAAACATGATCTAGTGTTGGATGGTCTTGAAGAAAGGTCTGGTTCTGTAAGACAGATCCCAGAGAGTAAAGAAAGATTTGTTTTAGTTAGTTAACAATAGCCTTTAATATGGAAATTGCTGTGCCCAGCATAAAATATAAGAACAAAGCTTTCAATTCCTGGGTCAAACATATAAACATATCTCTCTTTTCACAGGGTGATGGGGAACTCTTCATCCTTACCTACTGCACCAAAAGAAATGTGGATACTATTGACAGGCGGTTCTGTTTCGACTTAGAATCTTCGGACAGGTAATCTTCCAAAACACTAGAAAGGGCTGTTTCTAACTATTAGTAAACTATGCTGCAGTACTACTGCTCTTCTATTCAGTGCTCTGTCAAGCTGCCAGTGGGAAATAGTCACTGGAGCAGCCTTCAAGCACTGTCATAGTTCAACTGCATTTTACCTCAGTTTTCTGTAGAACTACTGAGGATCTAAATCAAAATATAGGCATTGCCTGAGGTGTCACATAGAAGTGCAGATGAAAATAAGGGAACTGTTATGAATTGCTGTTATTGTGGGTAAAGTATTGTGGCTTAAATAGAAGTACATACAGCAATCATGAAAAACTGGATAATTCATACAATCATGGGCATTTTGTATTGCAAGCCTGCTTTCCAAAAACATTGTGTTGCTGTAGGATTATGCTGGATTTTCAGACTGGAAATAATATCATTTGCAATTTTTCTGGCTCACCTCTTCCCTCCTCTTACGGGTGGGATATGACAAGTATAACATCATTGTATTACACATTTTGAACATTGTTGTCACTGCCTTTTCAAAATGCTTTATTTCAAAAGAGAAGAATTGCTTTTCTATATATTTTGCTTAGAGAATCTTGGAATATGGTGAATACTGCTTTCCCTCAACATTTCATTCCTCCTTTGTTTATGAAGACAACAGAATCCAACCAAATAGGGCACTGCAGTTAAATAAGGCTGCAGAAATGCCATGTTCTTTTGGTACATTAAATGCTAGATGGAAGTTGATGAAATTTTACCAAGTTTTCTCATTCACCCCTTTTGAGCTCATGCCTTCTACCAATTGCTTGTATTCTATTCTATGATGTAGCAGGTCTTAAGGTTTGGCAGCTTTTCTTTCCCTATCAGAATCATAACTCTGATCACTTTAAACATGGTGTGGTCAATGTTGCTTGTCTCCTTTATCCTGATATTCTAGAAACACATGTTATAAGGATAATAGGCAAAGGTCTTGTCTTGATCTCATGCTGTGCTTAGCTGATGTGGCCAGTCAGTCTAGTCCACTCCAGGCATGCTTGTTTCTGGAGCAAGCACTGGGTGAAGGAATGCAAACCTACCACCACATCTGAAAACAGTCAGTTCACGTGACAGATACTACTTAAAGCACAGGTGGCCTTTCTCATAAGTCTACTCCAGGGGTCTGAACTCGCATTTTTGATTTTATAGAGGTGTCTCTAATTGTTACAAGACCACCCTGGCGATAGGAATTAGAGTAAACATTTAAGCTCCTGAAAGCATCTCTTCTCAGATCAGAGTATTGATCAGTATGAAGTTCAGACTCCCAGCTAAAGAAATACCATGAAAAAAATGTCAGCTGACCCCCTCAGTGTGTCTTGAGTTCTCTTATCTGGAGTTAAATAGAAATGGATGGATAGCAGAGTTCGCTTGATCCTGCAGAACAATTTTTCATTCTCTTCTCATAAAAGTGGGAAAAATACGATCTGTCTTTCTGCGTAGATATAATAGACACAACTGGTCCACTGTGACCTTGATATCACACATTTTTCTTTTAATAATATATGTGAGTAGTACTGAGATGTTCCCATGGAGATTAGTTTCATGCTGCAGGCCATTAACTCATTTCCTTTGGTATCAGTTCAGGACACAGTCATCCCTCAACTTGTCCAACTTATAAAATAATGAACAAACTGGTGTCTGGCCATGGGATATGCTTTATTCCAATGCTTTGGAAGGAGGGAAGACTAAAGAACTTTAGAGAGGACTTCTCTGTAGCAAACGTTCAGCCCTGTAAGTGACTAGAACATGGTCTGTTTGGATACACTAGCAGAACGTTAACAGATTTTTTTTCTAAAAGAAAGCCAAAATCTTCTTTTTCCCCTCTAAATAAGCAAACATAGAAAACTTTAAAGCTTAGGAAGGAGACAATAGAGGTCTCCTGATGTAAGGAAAAGCTTTTCTATGAATACAGAGCATAATACTAATATAGCAAAGGAAAAAGAGAAGGCTTTGTCCATTTCATTTTTAGTTTGATTAAATAGTAAATAGTATTTTGTGTAGCATATACTGATTTGGACTATTGCCTCAAGGTGATCACATGGCTAACAAAATAAATAATACAAAATATTATGATGACTGAGATATTTTAAAGATGCTATATTTAGAAAGATTATCATGATAAAAAAAAGACAAAATAAAGGAAAAGGCTCACCTACATCCTAGGCTTGTTGCAGAAAACTCCAAAGGAATTATCTCCAAAATCATCAGCCATCTCAGCCCTTAAATGGAGTCTAGGAGAAGGGGAGTCAGACTCCACCCCCCCCTTCAAGTCACCAAGGTGAATTGCCTTCACCTGTGCTCCTGTAGCTGACTCAGTGCTCACCTCAGGTGATCAGTCTGTGGTTCAGGCTGATGCCATGCAGTGATAAAGTTTGGTAGTTTGACAGTTAAAATTTTACTGAAGACTATGCCCTGCACAAATGTAACTTAGACATGATTTTTTTTTTTTTTTTGGCAAGGTGAAGTCAAAATAGAAATGCCTCTGGTGTACAAACATGAAGTGTACAAACTGTTACAGTTTTGAAGTACAAGTAGAAAAGTATTGCTGGTTTTCACAGTGTTATAGTTTTTAGAAAACATTTTTCCCTGCAGTTATTTTACTACTTGAAAATAGATGAAATAGGAAAAAGAGAGAGAAACTGCAGAGATTATTTATTTCTGTGTGTCTGACTACCTACAGTGAGATTAACTTACCTGCTAAAAATATTTGTGGGTTGAATAAAGCAGTTTCTTAATTGACAGAAAAAATATTTATCCAAACAACATATTCTGTTTTGAATCCTTATTTCCCATGCTTTACCGAACTACATAATTAATCCTTTTATTTTCCTCATATATAAATACATGGATTTATGTTAATCTCTGTTCAGTAAGCCCTTTGTTCCATGATTGTCCATCTTTGCTTCTTAGGAATGTTATGATAGTAGAGTTCTGTAATGACACACTGCACTAATACTTCATTATTTTTATAAAATACTTATAAGATAACTATATGATCATTTATATCACTGCTTTACAGTCGGTGTGTAATATATAGCACACCAACACAGGACCAACTCTGTTTAGACTTAAGGAAGCTCAGTAACTCTCAGCAAGAGTTGGAATCAACATGATATCAACAACTGACTGTTCTAAATAAATAGTTTAGAGGTTACATACACTTCCCTTTTTCTGTTCTATCCTCTTTCCCAATACGTGCATAATAGCTGTTCTCTTTACTTCAAAGAGAAGCAGTGTTCAATAATTAAGCAAAACTTTGAGACAATAGGTTTTTGACTGTATTTGGAAGTGGAGTTTGGCAAGACCGTATTTTAGTTGCTGATGAGTTCAATTACTCTCTGTGGTTGCAGGCCTGGAGTCCCTGTGACTATGCAGGCTTTTTCTGAGGAGGACAGAAAGTTGTGGATGGAAGCCTTGGATGGAAAAGAAGCTGTAAGTGACACTTTTTTTGTTATGTTCATTGGTACTGTAGTGGAAAAATCCCTCCTCCCGTACTAACAACATTTGTACTTTAATAAACTGGATTTATGTCATTTACAAAATGATAAATTCAGTGAAGAAGGAATAAAAGTAAAATAAAAGGGGAGATGAGTCAGTTGGTAAAGCTCATTGTCAATGTACTTTAATGCTGATATGAAGTGTATTTTTCTTTATAACAACTATATTGAGTGATAACATTTATAACAACTATAATGAGTGATTTCCCATCACAGTGGTGATATTGGTTTTGTAGAAAATGTCTAATATAAGCATGTTCACTGACATACTGTATTCCAGTGGCAGGACTTGCACAAGTTAGTTATGTGCTATTATTGGTATTATTAAAAAAATATATATATGACCTTCATGGAAATGGTTCTAATTGTTACATTGGTCTTGTAGGCCAAAAATAATGATATTTCCCAGTCAGTGACACAGACATCTCTCCATCACGTTGGTTGGATCCTGGGGATCTTAACGGTACTGGGACATAATCCCCAGGAATCATCAAGTGATTTCATTGAACTGTGAGACATTAATCTGCAGAGCATTCAAATCACTACTCATTTTAGTAACAACAGCTACACTTGTTCTGCTCAACAAGGAATCACGTTTGCTGAGAATTTTTGAAAATGTCAGTACCTTAAAAACTACAGGGCTCTACTTTCTGAGGCAGCTTTTATCCTACAGATTGGTGATATTTCTTAGCTATAAAAAGCTGTATTTGAGCCTACTGGACATAAAGATAAGAAGCTTTTTGTTACTGGTGTTGTAAAAGTCTCTGATTTGCCTTTCTACTCTTTCTTTGTTAGCTATTCATCAATTTGAATAAAGCAAATGCAAAACAAGAGGGAAGTAAGTATGGCAGTTACTACTAGAGTCATTTTTGTTATCAACGTATTGCTGAGAAGTGTGTGCAAAGGTTAAATTTTTCTGCTGTTCTAACTGAATTAAATATTGTATTTTTAATCTCAAGTTCTGAATATACTTTTTAGACTTTGTTGTTAACGAGTCTACTCAGTGGCACAGTTTAGTACACATGCAGCAATTGGAGCATTAGGCATAAGCTAGACAAACAGCCTGTGCCAATTTAAGTTCACTGTCTGAGTGACTCAAAAAGGGGTTACTCTGAGAGTGCATCACATTTTCTTTATCCAGATTGTGTATACACATCTGTTTGAATACATAAGTAGGACTTTAAAAGCAATTGGAGCTGAAAATAAAGGTCAGCTTAAGAAGTACTGAACACGTATTCAAAATGTAAACTATGTAATGTGGAAGTAGAAGAGATAGCTTTCTTTAAATAACGTTAGCTTTCATCAGTTAGCAAAGTATATAAATGAAAACAAATATCTTTCTTGCATTATCAGAGAATTTATGCTCTTGTTTAATTATTATTGTTGGATAAAGCTGGATCCTAGTGTTTATTAATAGCAGTTTTCCACGGATTTTTATTATAGTAGTGCAAAACCAGGTCCCCAGAAGCAAGAAGGCCAGATGTTTGCAGGAAGGGCAGTTCTGCAATATAAGCTTTTAAGTGAAGTTTTTATGTGAACAAAAAGAGTAAGATAGGAACAACAAAGTAATGCTAGATCTCAGCTGTTGCTCTGTTAATGCAGCTGCTTCTATGCAGTCAGATCCTTAACTGCTGTGAAATGATATACATGTGTCTTGTGTCTTTAGTGTGGGAATTCCTTTGGCTTTGGAAAGGCCTCAGTAAAAACCATGCTGTTGATTATGTTTTTTCATCGTTAAGTGCTTCCTTGTCCCATTTGGTTAACTCTCAGATTATGTCAGTGTTGCAGTAAGTACTGTTAAATTCCATTTTAAATCTGCCAACAGATGTACCTAATTAGAGATCTCTTTCTTCAAAGACTGCTGTTTTGTACAGATTCAGTGTAGCCACTACCTCCAGAACATGCTTTTACTTGAACTGGGTGGAGATGTGAGAGAGAAAAGGGCTATTTCTCTAGAAAAAAAAAAAAAAAAAATTATTACTGTTCCAAAATATTTACAAAGTTTTGCCTGAGAAGTACTAGTTGTTAAGTCTTATTCTTCAGTGAAAGACATAGTTATTATGGCATTTTAAAACTTTCCAAACTCTCTTTCTTTTAGGTGCACAGTTGGATAAGATAGGGTTCACAGTCATCAAAAAGTGCATCAGTGCTGTTGAAACACGAGGTAATGATAAACCCAACCAAACGTCCCTGTTTATGGAGTGAGTGGAGAGGTTGGTCTGCTTTTAGACTGTGTGATGTAGTTTCCTTGCAAATCTCTGTGAAAGACTACACGGTACAGATTGGTACTACGTGGTACACTGACCAGTGCAAGAGCTTCCTTCTGTGCAGTTCTAGCCTTTAGAGTAGTGCTCCGTAGGTAATAATATCACTGTTAACAAAGGAAGCCAAAGCTGGTGCAGAACAACTAAGAAACTATCCTAAGTCTTGTAGAGAATTCCTGTACCTTTCCTTTGTTGTTGGAATAGATAAATAAATTTTAGTATTCTGATTGCTGACTTCAAATGAAGCTTATCTTTCAAGGATTCAGCAGACCATGTATCTTTGGTTCAACGAAGTTGATTCATCCATAGAATTTCAAGGAGTATCAAAGATTTTCAGTTTACAGATTATAAACATCAGGTACATTTAAAACAAACAAACAAACAAAAGCTCAGCAAACTGAATATTGACTACGTATGTAGCTTGCTCTGGAAGTAATGCCTCCTATTTATTTCCATGGAACATACAACAAATGCAAGAGCATGATAACACTAGCTGATAGAGCAATTTCTCAACATATTCATCACCAGTAGCTATGCATTTCTGACATGGTTTAACAGGAGTCTGCATGCCATACTTGCAAAAAACTGCACCTGTGGAGGTGACTCACTGTCACTGTTGCTGCTGCTGAAATGCACTGCATACCACCTCATTGTGCTTATATCCACTGTTCAGTGTCCATAAATATTCAGCAAGTGGCAATGGATGTCAGTGCGTGCTATTTCTTACCTCATGGAGGAATTCAGTTCCACATCTTTGTTTCATATACCCTTCCATTTCAGAATTCATTTTGTCAGACTGCCCTACTGCTGCCAGCTGTTGCATGGCAGCAAAATATAACAGTATTGGTGGGAAGGTTCAACCTCTATTGCTGTACCACCAACATCTGCCTCTGGTATCATGGGCCAACATAATAAAATAGGAGGGATTACTTTCAAAGCGGCCCTTGTGTATGAGACCAACCGAAGCATTCCCAGAGGATCGGTTTATTTTTTCTGCAGGACCTTCCCTGGATAGCTGCTGAGCTAAACACAAAGAGGGTCAGGAGAACTCAGTTGTTTGCCTCAAAAGGTTTCAATTGAAGAGTGGTACAATGATAAAGAAAGTCTAGTCTTTCAGATCTGCACATTTTATACCTCTGTTTGTTTTTAAAACAATTTTTCTTGACTATTTTACTTTATTGATAGCATATCAAAGGCAAGTTATGTTTGACAGAAGAAGGCAGGACAGATGCCTTTTCAGAGATTGTACTTGTGTGCCATGTTTTTATCTCTTTTAATCATAATGGGTGTGAGGTTGGTGTGGGTGGAAATAGAGGACAGTCTAGTGTGGGAGGAAGCTGAGAATAGTCTTGTCATGTCATAGCAGAAAGTCTGGTATTCAGAGAGAGAAGAGCATAACAGTGATATTGAACATAAACTTGTCAATGGCTGGTTAATTTTGCTCAGTTACATTCATTTTAAAAAGCCAAGAACAAAATGATTTGCTTTGAATGAAGAGAAAAATCAGATGTAGTGTCTTGGTTAAAATGTATATTTGCTCTGATTAAGAGTTCTTTCGCATTGCTGGATAACAGCGGTTGCTGTGCTTTACCTGATAGAAGATTCTAAGCTATCAAGGCAGTGTTATGCTGAGCTTGTCTTTCACATACGGATCACAGTTCTGGATGGATGCAAAAGCATGTTTGATGCCTGAGAGAACATTTTGGGATTCTGTTTTTATTATTCCATTTTGTTTATAATTATTAACTTGGAATAATGGGACAGCAGTAAAAGTTTAAAGAAGCACAAAAGAGCTATTTGCACCAGTATTACAGACTCTATGCATATTTTTGTGTGCAAGTAGTTGGTCGTACATTTTATAAGCGTGTGGCAGTAGGTTAGTGTGAGAGTAGTAGCATTTGCCTTCCTTTTAGCCCTACAGGAGCTGCCAATCTGAACTGTGGAGGCAGATGGCAGCATTGAGCTATCTTTCTTTTCTCTGCATGATAAAGAAAGAAGATGGTGAGGAGGAAGTAGAAATCCTTTTATAGGTAAATACAGAAATCTGGTATTACCTTGAGTTGAGAGTGCCTCTTGTATGACTGTTCCTGCACTGTAGAATCTGATATAAACAGTTAAATCTGCACCTCTGTTAATAGCCTGTGTCAGGCACATGTAGAATGGCAGCTATCCAGAAAACTTGCCTGCAGACATATTTTCCTTACAGTAGTGTAAGTACTTTTTTACTTAAAATACCTTAATTTTCTAAGCATGTTTCACACATCATGAACCTATACTGACTTCAGGTATCAGAGAACCAAGCATCTTTAGAATGTGTAAATATGAGGAAAATTGCCCTGCAGGGCTTTACCTTTCAGAGCTGCCAATAGTGACAAGTGGAGCCAGCAGACAGAGCATCATTTTAGGTGGTGGTAAGCTGTTCCTTGAAATGAGTCACCTTGTCAATTGTGTCCTGTAAATGCCAAGTATATCAGTCTTTGGTTTGCTGAAAATCAAAAATGAACAAATTAAATTAGGAATAGTACTGTTTCCATAGTACATTTTTTGGTTAGGATTTTAAATAAAACATTTAATGGTATGTTTAAAGGTATCATTTAAAAGTGTTATATATATATAATACATATAAATATATAATATTAATTTATCTTTGCATTCAATGTCAATTAGCAATTAGCTGTGCTTTTTCAGGTTGATGAATTTGAAACTGATCAGTTATGACAGTTTCATGACTACTGGTGGAGGAATGTCTAAGTTTCAATGTGCCATAATTTCAGTCTTATGCATATCACATCTGTTTCAATACTAAACAGTAATTTTTGTGGTTTGGTCTTAATCACTTTTAAGCCATTAAATGTATGTTGTGGATGTCTGGGGTCCACACAGTTTGGTTCTTGTGATTTTTGAAGTTAGTAACACAGGAAATGATGAAACAATTTCTGAAATAAGTTAAAGCAGAAGTGTATTTGACTATGACAATATCTTCATCTTTTTAATTTCTTTCATATGATACAGAAGGCTTGTTTCACAGAACGTAGTGGTGGGCATCATATTAAAACATAAAACGTGTGTTGCACTTTTTCAAAGAATTAAAAGGTTTACTATTACTTTTATACCAAAAATTTCCTGGACATACTTGTTGCACTCTGAACAGATAACTAGTGCAACCTTGCTTGAAACGGACCAAAGTCTGCATTTGTTTTCCATTAGTGCTGGAATTCTACAAGACTTGCATAGCATGTCATCACAAAGTTGTTCTGGAGATTGCTGGAAAACTTACTTGTCTGAGTTGATAACTTCATATTCTGAGAAGAGTAGTACTATGGCCATCACTGTTTTTTTGTGGTTCTTTCTTTGCATGCAGTTAAAACTAAGAGCATACTCTGGAGCTGTGGTTTTGATGACCACAGATGAAATGATGGAGATCTGACTTGCTGTGTCAATTCGAGCCTGAGAGATCTAGCTGAAGGCTCAGCTTTATTACAGCAGTGCTAGCATCCTGGAGAAATTAAAAGGCTGATTTGCCTAGGTGGAACAATTGAGAAAAGTAGCAGCTACTGCCATGGCACATCAGGTTCCCTCTATCATCTGGAACAGAGATTTGTGCACTAAGTTGAGTACTAAACACTTGAGTTCATCAAGATCTCAGAGATCTGGGTTGGTTGAGGAGGTTGATGGCTGTGGGAGGAAGAGGAGGGAGAAGGAGAAGAGGGAAAAGATGAAGCAAGACTAGAGAGGAGAAGGATGTAGAAAATGTGAATTTCTCGACACTATACTTTTGCTTTGTATTATGTTGTGTCTGGAAGTAGCTTATTAAAGAACTAGTGATTTTTTTGCTTCATCTACTGCGTATTCGGGAAGAATTTTTTTCCTCATGTATCTGAATTTAATTTTCCTTCTCTAGGTTGAAGCAGTTTAGTGCTAAAATTGGGACTTCTCAGTTGTCTGCCTTTGTTGAAATATAATTTGAATAAGAGTGCCACATAACGTGTTATTCAAAAAGATTTCCTTGAAGTAGAGATACAAGTATTTTGTGGCACTTCTACTCTTCCAGGCCAACGTGAATATAGAAGTACAGCATGATGGTATTTGTATGCTGCTGCTTGTTAAGTAGCCTCATAAACATCTTGTAAGCTTCAGGATTGTAATGTTTTACCTTCCAGTATAAGAGCTCTGAAAATATACAACATATAGGAAGATGTGGTATTTGCCATTTTCCTACTCTTCCTATTCTAATCCTCTCATATATCTTTAATTTATATTAAATTTTTAATTTCTCTGGGATAAAACCAAGTATGATGAAGAAAAGGAAAAGTAGGTGAAGAAATATATTAGAGAAGTGAATGCATTTAAAAGGAAAAAAAGAAATGAAAGGAGGTGATCCACAGTTTAAATGGAATGGTAGCAAGGGATTGAAAATATACTGCTGTTTATGGCTACTGTATGCATCCCCAGCAAAACCAGAAGTAGTGATCTCAGTATCAGAAGTGATGCTACTGAACTGGACACATATTTAGACCCCAGTGGGTCAGAATGAAAACTCAAACATTAAATGAAAAGCCCTTACAAAGAAAGCCTTTGTTTTGAAAACTGGTAGTAGGCTCAAGTTCATTTTATCCAAACTCTTTTTTGTCAGGCATGTGTTTTGGGGAAAAAAGCAAAATTATCCTAGTAAAAGAAGTCTTAATTTAGCATTTGTTGGTCTGGTTCTTGCAGTATTAGACTGTGGACATTGATGCATCCAAAGTGTCACAAATATAAAAATAGGCATTGATTTTTTGAAGAAAGATTTGTTCTAGTTTGCTTCTCAATCCTGGTATCCTTTCCAAAAATAATGTGAGCATACCTCAAAAACACAGAAAAAAGACAGGATTCTTGCAAGGTTTCACTTAAAAACTTGTTCTCACAACTGTGTAACTAGGAAGTACTCTATCTTACTTTCAAAATAATTTGTTGCCTGGGGAAAAGTTTTAATGCTAAATTTGACAGTTATTGCTGTGTCTGACCTTCTGCCTTTTTTTTTTCCCCTCTTCTTTTGCCTAATAGGTATAAATGACCAAGGATTGTACAGAGTTGTGGGGGTGAGTTCAAAGGTCCAGAGACTTCTGAGTTTGTTAATGGGTATGCCTCTCTTTTATGATCATTTTTCATATTCTATTTCATGTTTGATTTACTGTTTGCATTTAAAATTGAAAGCATCTTTCTGTAATTGTTCTTTGCATGGGCCAACTCTAGTTTGCTTTACTCTACCAAAATTATCCCTATAGCACCATAAGATCACCTCTGGTTGAGCATGGAGTGCAAGACCAGTTGGTAGGCATACACTAAGGTAACTACTAAGAAATACATAGGAGTAAATAATGGCCTTTTTGCAAGGCTAATGCAAGTCAGGATGCACTTCTGCACTGCAGAGGTGACTGAGCAGTAACACAGGTTTCCCAGAGGGTGTGAAGTCTCCTTGGAGATCTTCAGAAGCCGCCTGGATGTGAGCTTGGCAGCCTGCTCTAAGTGGCCCTGCTTGTGCAGGACTTGGAACAGATCATCTCAGAAGGTCCTTTCCAACCTCACCTGTCTGTGAGTCTGTAAAACGGATTCAAAACAGCCTGGGTTTACTGGTCTGGTCCGATAATTCAAACTATCAAGTCTGAGAACATTTGAAGCTTATTACTTGATTGTTCAATGTTTTCAACCTACTCCCTTGTATAAGATGTACATTCAGGTCATTGCTCATGTCTGTCTTTAGTTGATCATTGTGCAAAATAAGACTCATAGGTTAATCCCACTGATGAGGAGCTCTTTGGTTCAAGAGGAGGAATACAGTATGAAAACTAACAACAGCATCTGTGCCAAGGTGGAAGGCAGTTTGAGAAAGGATTTGTTTTAATAAAGTTTAGCAGTATAACTCTTACTTGTGGCTAACATCTTAAACTGTATTATATCTACCTTGCTATGTTTAGCTTTTCATGTTTCTGGTTCATATAATGATTCACAAAACTTTTTTCTTCTGAAAATGTTGATACATCGTTAGTCCCAGTGTCTGCAGTTCTTTTGCTACTCTGCTATCCCAAGGGGGTTGGAAAACAGCATTGGCACCTGGATGAAGTCCCTCATCTGCCTGGTATCACTCTCCAAAGTAGTAGCCCTGTCTGCAAGACGTGCTGTGTTTCCCAATTTCCTGTCCCGAGCACTGACAGTACATGCAGTCAGACAAGACCACTGGGATTAGTTCATTTTTATAGAGCTTCCAAACCTGTCACTTGACAGCAAAGGTCTGATTCTCAGGAATTCATTGGTATGCAAAGAAGCTTGTTTGCAGTTTGCACCAGGCTCTTCTCCAGAACCATGCATGCTCCATCTGTGCTGATAACACAGTGTTCTTTGGCACTGCAAACTGGAGGAAGCCAGAAAGTGAATTCATTTCATTACCCCAGACATTATGTGAATGACAAAGCGCTTTTATATTATATGCTGCTGTCAGTTCAGTGCCACCTGTAAGACTTCTTTTCCTTTTTTTTTCCCCCCTCAAACAGGCTGTCTCTTCAGAAATGATAAGACACCAGGCTTGAGGGCCTGTATATCATATCAATCTGTCATAATGACCTTGCTAAATATTAATTTCTCATATCTTTAATCAATATTAACAGCACTCCAGAGTTTTTCCATTTGTGCTCATAAACCTGCCCAAATCTTTAGAATATTGTAGCATAACATTGCCTAAAAAAATAATATAAACTGAGATTAATAATGACTGATACGTAATAGATTCTCACGGTTGTTTATGTGTGCTGGAGTTAGTCTCAATAAACAGTAACCATTTTTATACATTGACCATAGAAAAAAGGACTAGCTGTCATTCAAAGAATCCCAGTAAGATGCATTTAATATCATGACATGTTTTTCACTTTTGCACTTCCTGGCTTTCTTTGGGCGTGCAGGTCTGGCAGACAATTTTTCCTCCCTGCCATTAGTTGTATCCAAATCAAATAGTCTTGGTTGCCAGTGGTTCAGTAGCAGCTGGAAGAGTTTAGTGGGGATTCCAGCATCTGTTTTTAGTTATTTTTTAAATTAGAAACATTTTTTTCTCATTCCCAAGTTTCTTATAGTTATTTGAAGTGGGAAGAACACAATGGTATCAAGACAAGACAAAATACTGAACAGAGAAAAGTTAGGGTACAAGCAGGTGCTCTTTCTCTGATGATTTGTTGAAAGCGATCCTATCTGTGCTCTTTATCTGTCTGTCCTCAGAGAAGAATAAAGAGGGCTTCTTTTTGATATACAGTAGTACAGAGAATTTAAAATGAGTGATTAATCTTTAATCCTTTGTCTCCGGGTATACTCTTAGACATCCTTTTATATAAAAGCTCTGTTCAGAATCATAAAAACCTCATATTAACTTTCTAGATTTTAAAATATTTGATAATATTTCAAAGTATTTTAAGATACTTGTCATTGACCATGAGTTTCACAGTCTGAAAGACCCAAAGTGTGAAAAAGTCTTCCTAATGGTAACCAGGGGCATTAATAGCATACAAGTTCTGTCTTTCTCTCAACATTTTCTATGAAATTCAGTAAAGTACACTGAATGTCAAGTGAGTATGAAGTCAACCACTGTATTTAGAAATCTGCTCTTCTAATTCTGTGAAAGCAGTGTATGGTTAACAGAATGAATGATGCCAAATAGCATGGTAGCCAGAATATATTGCAGATAGTAAAATTATAAAGATTATTGTGATAGAAAGCAACAACCAGAATGAAAGAAAACACTCACCTATGTCCTAGGCTTGCAGTAGGAAACTTAAATGGAGCAGTCTTCAGAAAAAAAAAACCAAAAACAACCTTTCCCAGTTGTGGTCAGCCCTTAAATGGGGTCTAGGAGAGGTGGAGTCAGACTCCACCTCCTTCTGGTTGTACAGGTGCATTGCCTTCACCTGTGGCTGACTCAGTGCTCACCTCAGGTGGTCTATCAGTGGTTCAGACCATGATTCAGCAGTTCTCATACACACAGATTTTCATTTTCAGTGTAATAATTCACTGAAACAAAGTTGTCTGTAAAATGAAACTTAATGGGGTTAGGTAATTAAAATTACAATTCTGCTTTAAAAACAAACAAAAACAATAAAAAGCCCACACAGAGACTAAATTTTGTAGTTAACTTTGTCCTTACAGTTGCATGTAACCAACATTGTGCTGTATTATTCTGCAAAGGCTGCTCTAGATGTACTGCCTCCTGTTTCATTATATTGACTCATAACGTTAGAGGTAGATGTTGGTGGCGCAGAAGTAGAGGCTCAACCTTCCCACCAGTATTCTGTTACATTTTGTTGCTCTGTGATAGATGGCAGCAGAGGGGCAGGCTGACAAAATGATGTCTGACACAGAAATGTGTATGAAGCTGTCGTAGTTTCAGATGGGATGGAGTTGTCATTAGCATGTCGTTGAATTCCTCCATGCAGAAAAAATGGCCCCCACTGACATTCATCGACACTTACGGAATGTTTATAGAGACCAAACAGTGGATGTAAGCACAGTGACATGGTAGGTAGTGTGTTTCAGCAGTAGTGACAGTGGCATGAAAGACAAGCCATGTTCTGGATGGCCGTGCACAGCTGTCAGGTCCGGAAACGAAGAGCATCTTGACTGGCTCATTAGCAGATTAAGACCGTGGAACTGTGTACAGAGCTGAATAATAGCTTCAATGCATTGGAAACAATTGTGGTAATGTTGGAATATTGTAAAGTGCTTTAGGCGGGTCTCATGAATGCTCACACAAGAACAGAAAGAACACTGACTGCAAGTTTGTCAGGACCTATTGAAACACTATAAGGCTGAAGGTGGCAGTTTCATGGGTTGAATAATTACCAGTTACAAGACCTGGTGTCAGTACTACAGTCCATGGAGTGCTGACGCATGAATTCCACATCAGAGAAGAAGTTCCAGATGCAGCCTTGAGCGAGTAAAGCGATGTGCCCTGACTTTTGGGATAGGAAAGGAGTGACGCTTCTGGATTTCCTGGAACCCAGGCAAACCTCAACTATGCGTGCTACATCGCAGCACTGACTAAACTGAAGGCTCAAGCTTCCACATCCTGTACCAGTTTGAAGACTGAGTACCATGTTACTGATCTTGGCTGGAATTGTCCTATCACACCTAGAGTATAGTCCAGATTTGGTACCTTCTGTCTTCTATCTATCGGGGCTGATGAAAGACGGACCGCATGGGCAACATTTTTCATAACAACACTGCTGTCATAGCAGCTGTGAAACAGTGGGTCACCTCCACAGATTATTAGAAGCATGACATGCAAGCTTTTGTTCATTGCTGTTGAAAATGTGTAGATCTTGGTTGTGACTGTTGAAAATTAGTGTTTTGTATCAAAGAATTTGCTCAACTAGTGTTCATGTGCTCTTTGCTTCTGTTGTAGTTTCATGGAAATAAACAGGAGGCATTATTTTCAGATCAACAAACATACAATGCCACAGTAAACTTGTGTAAATGTGACTGACAAAGACATTTGATAAATGAAGTGCTCAGTACATTCCCAGGTGAAAGGTGCATTAATCTGATGCCTCCTTATGAAAAGGGATGCAGAGTTAACTACAGAGTTACAGAGCCATTAGGAAGCTCAGTTTTTGAAAAGCACTGGGGGCCAAATCCAGTTTCACGTATGTTCTGTGTAATAGATCTGATGACGTTTATTTCACACAAAATGCCTACATGTGTTTTGAACAAACTGCTACGTAGGTCTGTTTTCATACAGACCCTTGTTCACACTGAAGTGACTAGGAGCTTGAAGTTTCTACTGATAAGTTCAGTTTTGATTTCTGACACTGCCTTGTGTGAAAAATGCTGGGTGTGACGTGTTGTAGAGGAAAACCTTATAGTTCCTCAGCTTTTTCAAAACAATTACACTGAATTCCTTACTATTTTATATACAGTATACATATATACCTACAGTGGGCATACTGCAAATAAAAGCAGAGAGTCTACTTACAACCTTAGGCTAGTGAACTGAACTGTTTTATAAACCCAAGATCCCTTATTGTCAGGAAGATGTGCATGAAATTTAGAGCTGATCTGTTAAAATCTGTTCCGTAAATGTTTGCTTTTTTTTTTTTTTTTTTTTATATAGGTGTACAGTTCCCTTTTAACACACAGTGGCTGTTATGCAAACAAATAGCATGAAAACTATTGAAATATGATATGAAATCTTAGTTAAGTTCCAGATTGTATAGTGGTCTTTGATATGTAGAGGGGAAAATGGAAAGGAACAGTTGTTGTGTATGTATATGTTAACATAGCTATATATGCGTATGGGGCAGTGAGCAGGGAGCTATGTAGAGCAACCAACTAACTAAAAGTATTGAAACAAAGCCTTTAATGAGTTTTGATGAGTTTCTGCAGTCAAACTAAGATCTGTTTTGAGTTGGTAGCATAGCCAAATTAGATTTTATTATCCAAGAGATAATGAAGTATTTCAGCAATACCTTTTATTTTTTTAGTGTGTTTGTTTTAGAATTGAGGCACTTGGTGGTGGTGCAACTGAGGATGAAAAAAAGGCCCCAAGTTTTACATAACTGAATATTTCCTTTTACTGTAAGGGAGAGCTGATGATTATGAAGCAGTTATTTAAAAGCACTGGATAGGATATTACACAGTGGTTTAATAATAAAATCCCCGTCAATTTCTCTAGCTCCTGATGTTGATGTTAAGGCAGTTTTTATTTTATGAGTTTGGTAAAAAGGTTTTCTTCACCAAAAACAGAATTGGAAAGCAGGAGAATTTAGCATGTGAAAAAGAGAATAAATAAATGTATTCCTAAAGCAGTCTTGAGGATTTTTGGGTGGTGGCTGACTGACCAGTAACAGTTTTGGTTGGAAATGTAATCTGACTTGTATTTTATATGGGATTTAAATAATTGATGTAATGAGGGGGAATATTCAGTTACTGGAATAATTATACTGAGCTGTATGAACAGTTTAGCACAATCTCTGTCATTACCTCTTGTTGTAGTTTAGTGAAGCAACTCACAGGACCAAGTAATAATAATAATAAAGCTTGAGCACTTGAGGTTACAAAATATACTGGTCTAATTTGGCCACATACCTGTGATCTTGATTGTCAAATAACTATTATTTCCCAAGATTTTTTGTTTTTGACTGCAAAACACATATCAACGCCTCATCAAATCTCCAGCTGATTGATTCCAGTTCAGGGCTTCCCAGTTAAAGAAAGACAAGCCACAAAGATCAGGGTCCTGCAATATTTCCTGCAGGAAGAAAAAGCCTAGAGACCTGGGAACACTGCCCCAGGAGAAGACTGAGGGGAAATCATAAATACTTATAAATGTCTAAAGGGTGGGAGGGAAGGGACAGGCTCTTTTCAGTGTTGACCAGCAACAGAACAAGGGGCAATAGGCAGAAACTGGAGCATAGAAAGTTCCATGTGAGCGTGAGGAAAATTAACTATAAGAATTACACAGCACTGGAAGAAGCTTCCCAGAGAGTTTGTGGAGTTTGCTTCTCTGGAGATGCTCAGAACTCATGTGGATGCTCTCCTGTGTAACCCACTCTAGAGAACCTGCTTTATCAGGGAGATTGTACTAATGTAATGACCTCCAGAGGTCCCTCTCAACCCCCAGGTTCTGTGATTATTCAGACATATGTCAGTTCAGTTTCATCAGTCTTGTTATAAGACTCTACCAACTAGCCATATAAAAGATGGGAGAAATGAACAAATGAACAATGGTTAAAACTGATCAAGCAAGGGAAACATTCAAGTCATCTTGTAGAGGAAACTTGCTGCCTTTTTGTACTTTTGAAACAACTATTTTTAAGCAGTAAAGATGATAATGTTGCAGTCAGTTGGCTATTTTTATCATCAGTCCAAAATAACCACTTCTAATGCTTTACATAGTTTTGCTTTTAAAGAATTCTCAATGTATATATATATTTAGATAATGAAAAGATAAGATATCCTTAGTTTATCTTCCTGTAAACTGCTTATGCATATCTTTCTGTGCCTGCGTGCATCTCTGTTTTATTAAATCTGTGACTATAACAGTTGCTATATAGATCTTCCCATGTGAAAGAGAAGTTGAATCCTTCATTAAATAACAAAGCAGCAGCAAAATGCTTTTTAAAACAGAATGCAGAAATTAAATTCATAAGGAGATTTGGACATAGTCATATTGTATTGATAATAATAATAAAAAAATTACTTGAGCAAATACACAATCAGATTTAATGTGTTCCTATTCTTATAGGACATATTGATTTAAAATCAGTTTTTTCACACCCCTCTTCAATTTCTGAATGTGTTCCAGATGCAAAAACCTGCAATGAAGTTGACCTGGAAAACTCTGTAGACTGGGAGGTGAAGACAATTACTAGTGCTATGAAGCAGTACCTGCGGTGAGCCCCTCTCTCTCATTTACTTCTTTTCATACTGTCAGGTTTTTTTAATTTAAATTCTCATATGCCATTTGTTAAGAAAAGCAAGTGATACAGCTTATGTTATTATTTTCATTCAAGAACAGAGGTGCCATTTGCTGCAAACACCACGTTTATTATTTGTCTTGGGACAAGCAGAAAAATTAGCAAAGCTCATGTTTACGTTAATATGAAACAATGATACGTTACACGTCTTGGAACTTCAGTGGTGGTTCAGAGATCTGAATTATTAGTAGACTTGCTGAATGCTGAGATCATTGCAAATGCTTTCTTCCTTTCTGTGTTTTAATGTAGAAGAATGAAAAGGAGAGGGGTTACAATATTTTTGATTTTCCTCTTCTTTCTTCTCGACTTCACTTCTGGTGTTCTAGGTGAAACGTTAATAATACTTTGAGTGTTAAAAGTAAGAATGATACTTGTTCTCTGATCAAATGGCTTGGCTGATTCTTGATCAAGATGTTTTGCTAGATTACCTAAGAACTTTATTGTATTCCTTGTACACGTTTGTCAGGCAAGACACAAAAGAATAATACCAAATGGTATAGTTAGTCAAAATAGACAGTACATTTTAGAAGGAACATCCAGATGTTGAAAAAACAACCAATAATAAGAGAAATGCTCACCTGTCTCAGGAGACCAAAGCTCACAAAAGGAAACTCCACAAGGAAGAAATCTCCAAGAGATCCTCCCCTGGTGGTGTTCAGCTCTTAAATGGAGTCTAGGAGAGGTGGAGTCAGACCACACAGCTGAATTGCCTTCACCTGTGCTCCTGCGGCTGACTCAGTGCTCGCCTCAGGAATCAGTCAGTGGTTCAGGCCATGATTCAACAGTTCCCATATAGCGTCACAAATATACTGATTTTAGTTTTATGAATTTAATACAGAAACCATTATCAAAGAATGCTGAAAAAAATATTTTGAAAGTAAAGGTTTTAGGAAATGTAAGGAAGAGTAAAATAAAAGCGTGCATTTGATGAAGTATTTCCTGCCTACTGTATTTCCTGCCTGTTTATTTCAATATTTCATAAGCATCATTGAAGTCAACTTAATGAATTAAGGTTTTAACTCTGATGTTGGAACTCTGAATTGCATTATTCATTGCATTTTACACTGATGACTTAAGTATTCAATTTTAGTTTTTCCATCTGAAAGGCTTTAGTATGATCTGTGGATGGTTGCTGTTCAGCAGGCTTAACTGTTTCAATTTACTTACAACAAAGCATTGCCTCATGATTCTTTGTATTTTAAAAACCCTAACAAAAGTTGAATTACATAATATGTAATTCTGTGAAATGGCATCCATTTTGTACTTTGGAGAGGTGCTTATAATAGATGGGAGGCATCACTTCAGCTCATGGAATATGAATGCATATATTTAGTCATATGTTCTTCATCCTTTCCTGATTTTTGTATTTTCCATTCATACAAGAAATCATTGAAAACATGGACCTCCATAACAGTATTTTTTCCAGTGCAAGGACTATAGTACTGAATATTTAAAAAGATTTCCTGCTTAGAATAAACACAGGTAGAATGGATTGTAAATGCACTTACTACGTTGTCCTTGTTTTGCAGAAGCCTTCCAGAGCCACTGATGACGTATGAGTTGCATGGAGAATTCATCATCCCTGCCAGTAAATATTTGACAGTAGTTCAAATAGAAATCTTTTTGTGTAGTACTGCTGTAGCCCTAGGAGCATGTGCTAATGCAGTTTCAGAAAAAAATTCTTCAACCTAGTGAAAATACAGGAATAAGAAATACTACTGCTTTAACAAAATAGAAACTTCAACGTGTGTTCAGCTCTGTGTGTCACATATGATGTAATGTAGTGACAGACAAATTTGTGACAGACATAGCATAGCATGTTTTTTACTTTTATTTTAATCGTTTTTTTTTTTTAAGTTATACATTCTAACAATTCTTAGTACCTTACTTATATAATGATGAACATCTACTTGGACTGAGGTTTTTTTTCTTCCATTTACAGAGTACAGAGCTTAATAAAAGAAAATACACTAAGTCAGGGCCATTTAAATCTTTAAAGTATGGCTGCCTGACCCTTGTTTTCAGTATCTTGTTAGGTCTGTATCCAGACCTGCCTTGAATGTTCCTCATGTATTAGTGGAAGAAAGGAAAGAACAGGACAGATTACACTATTGGCAGTTCAAACACAGACTTGGAAAAGACAGAACAGCTCTTGTAGTTCATCTGTATGATATCTAATATACATGGAATTTTTTGGAAGAGGACCGAGGGAAACAGTATAAGAAATTTTTGGCAAAGTATCAAACAGATATCTAGAAGATTTTCTTTCCAGCCTGTAGCACTTCTGGCAAACCATGGAAAGCAAAATTTAAATAAACTTTGAGACAATTGTTTTATCTTCTTCAGTTTGCTTTAATGACTTTTCAAGACTGCAGAAGGTGTTTGTTTGTAGTCCTTAATTCATAATGAGAATTAGCCTGTGCAATTAATTGTCAAAATACATTTCATAACCCAAGTGCTCACACAAAATTTAAGATTTTTTTTACCTAAATGCTAAGTCTGCCGATGAGAATTGGAAAGGATTAAATAATCTGTGAAGTTTTGCCAGCAGTTTCTTACTGTATTTTCCCTTCTCTATTTTGTATTCACCTTCATTAAAAAAAATAATAATAATTCAAAGTTACATGTTTTAAAACATAGACTTTTCATAAGTAGTAAATAATTTTCTTAAGAGGCTGAGTATATGTATTTGGGGAAGAAATCTAATCAGCATTGCAGATCTGTGTTGAAGTATAGTTAAAAATAGGTATTCAGTGTTGCTTCCTGAAAAAAAAACAAAACAATGGACCAACAAGAATAGAAAGGAATATCCTTTTCTCTGCAACTATTCTATATATACTAAAAAAAAAAGCCAAAATAGAAAGGTTCTTCCAGTTTTCCATTCTTTATATGCATCATGATAGATTGTAATTATATAAGCTTTGACTGTATCGTGGGATTAAGTTGTTCAGCTATCCTTTAATTAGGGCTTCTGTTTTCACACGTATATAAAGTATTCTTGTTTTAAAAAGGGTTAAATTTTTATGGTTGTCTGAACTTTGATTAGCTGACCAAGGGCTAAACATTTTGTGTTTTTGTTATCTTTCATCTTGAAATTTATGCGGGGATGTTCACTGCAAAATACTAGAAAAGCATCCCTAAAATGAATAGCAATGTGTAAATAATAATTATTAAAAACATCTTCACAATATGCACAGAAGAAATATGTTGGGTATTTTATATATGAAATACATTTGGCAATTAACATTGCATTAGATTTGAATGGGACCTGATGAGCAGTCAAAACTTCTCACATTCTCAGCAGATGTTAAATTTTTCTGTTTCTATACCTTTTACTAAGTATATTGTATGCAAGAGAAGTGCCTCCACCCTTCTCACAAGCCACTGTCCAGATGTAATTTTATGATTTAGTATGACCTTGACAAGTGGGACAGTGGTTTGTTTCCACTTACTACAAATTCTTATTTTCATCCATGTACTAGTGAAACCTATAGAAGCAAAAGTTATTTAATTCTACAGAACAAAAATTAAAAAGCCCTTGCTTTATTGTTGCTTTCTTTATTCAGGACCCTTTATTGCAGTAATCTCACTCAGGGTTTGTTGGTTTTTTTTGTTTGTTTGGTTTTTTTGCATGACTATTCTTATGTGTCTTCAGAGGTCATTAGTTTGTGTGTTTGTTTTAAGGGGTTTGTTTTTATGTCCCATAGAAAGCGGGAGTCCTGAATCTCGAGTTAATGCTGTTCACTTCTTGGTCCATAAACTCCCAGAAAAGAACAAAGAAATGCTGGACATTTTGGTGAAACATTTAGCAAAGTAAGTGCTATGACCTGCTTTCCTGCCTTGTCAGAACCCTTGTCCTTATCTTTCTTTAACTGCAAAGAGCCTAGTTAGCGTGGCTGGAGCTGAAACCCATCTCAACGCTGTCATACACAATACCAAGAACCAAATGTGCAAAAGCAGACAAGGCTTTTGACTCATGCTGTGTATATTTTGGAGGGAAAGGCAGAAATCTAATCCGTTAATGAAGCCATATAAGTATTTACTTTAGCAGTCCTGCCAGCAGTTGAGGGTTTGATTGAAGTGAGAAGGCGAACATTATATGTTCTCTTTTCAAATTCTGGCAAAGTGAATAGTGGAGATCTGTTAGCAAATTTAAGTTGGTTTCACACTTGCCCTGGTCCAAGGCTAAGTGCGTTTTATATATTTAGGTTCAGAAAGAGGCTGCTTTTGTTTTCAATATGCCAGTGGAAGAATGGCTTTTCTGTTTTCCAGTATTGAGTTTGACTTTATTTGAAGAAATTTTGCAGAAAACAAGCTTCTAAAACATGGATCAAGGAAATGTAATGTTTTCATTTGTAAAGTAGACTGCAGTTTCCAACAGTAATGGAAATTTTTCATAACCTATTTCCTGTTTTTTCCTTCAATTCTTTTCTGAAAGTGTTTCAAAGCATGCCAAGAGGAATCTAATGACTGTAGCAAATCTGGGGGTAGTATTCGGACCAACCTTAATGAGGCCTCAGGAAGAAACGGTAGCAGCCATCATGGACCTGAAGTTTCAGAACATTGTTGTTGAAATCCTTATAGAAAACCACGAGAAGGTAAGTCTCATTTCATCTCTCTACTTCTATACAGTGCTTAAAATTATCTGTTTGGCTTAATGTTTAGCACAGAGTTAAAAATCATCATTACAAATTAAATAATATTCTGTGTACTGTAAGCTTTTGGCAATTTATACACCACAAATATTCTGGTTCATAGGAGAACTGACTTTTCTGAAAGCATATTTCTTGTCAGTAGCTGTGTTTCTGTGTGTGTATTATGCAAACAGATTTTCATTATCGCATTTGTGTACGTATTATTTGTGAGCAGAAGTGATAAAAGACTGGAAAAGAAGCAGCCCAGGCTCAGTTTTTAGATCTTACTTTAAGTACTTTGACGAAGGGTTTATTGAATTAATTGTTCTGTGTCTTAATTTTTCCCAGAGTTTTTTCCCAGAGCTTTTACACAGTAGAAGATTTTACAGTACTGTGAATTTTGGGGGTAAAAAGCATTATAAGGGGACCAGGTATTAATATTTCTTCTGTTTTCAGCTGAGTGTGTTATTTTAAGCCTTTGTGTTTGAGGTAATACAGAAAATAGAAATTAGTGCTGCTGCGGCAGCTGCCAGTTTGTGAGGTGTCTTATCTCTACAAAATATGGTCCAGAATATGTCTATGCAATCTGGACCCTGGAATTCAGAATAAATGAAGAAATCTTTTACTAGCGTTTCCTTGTTTGGGTGCTCCTTTAGAAGTCCTTCTGTGACTAAGCTGATTTCTGGAAGTCGATGGTTAAGATTTGGGATCCTCTAAGCCAGGAAGATATGCAATATCTTTATCATTCTTATTAAAAAAGAAATAAGTAAAATAAAGTGCTTCAGAAAAATTCTAGCATCTGCTTTTCTTTCTCTGAAGCACTCTGAGCAGTGGAATCATTATTTCTTTTAAAGGTTAACTGTGTTGAATTTGGCTGTCTGTGTCAAGTCTTATCTACTTTAAATAACATCTGTCATAAGATTTTCTTAACAATACAGTGGTGCTGCCTCTCTGCATGGTACAGGCTAGGCAAAACTTATTTTGGCATACCTTTATCTACATGGTGTGTTTTGTTGACTTAATTGACTCAGGGTGTGATGCTGCCCACACGCGCACCTTGAGCAGATATAGTTCTTTTCCATTGGGAAATGCATCAGCAGCAGATGTGGCTGAAGTCCTACAAGAGAAATATTCCAAGGGGTGTAAACTCTTTTTAAAGTTATAAATGAAGCTAAATGGTGCAGTAAGGTCATAATTTTGTAGCTACTACAGTGACCACACAAATTAAGAAAAAGCAAAGAGAGAGTGAGCAGATCCAAGGTGTTTTAGTGGCACATGGAGAAGCTGGATTGAGTTGTGCCTATTAAAATCACTACATTACAACAGATAAGCACCAGCCTATTGGTATGCTTACTCCATCATGTGCCCTTAAAAACTGGAGATCAGTCTAACATTTTAAACATTAGTTGCGCTGGCCTTTGTGTCTCCTCTGAAAACGTAGAGGAGCAAAGGACTGAAAATGCATCAAAATGATACTACATCATTTTCCATAACTCCTTGTCTTCATGTCTTCTTTATAACGGGAAGGCTATACTTTTCTGGAAGAGATTTCTGTCTTTTCTCTGTTATTTCTAACAGTGAACTTGACATCAGTGGTCTACCTATAGCAGCTTCTCTCTCACACAAGATACGCTTCCAAGAGGGAAGGAGGCCCTGAGCGTGACCTCTGTGTATTCATACTTCATGTAATTATATTTTATAGCAAAGGTGTGTCATATCTAATATAAATATATATATATATATATATATATGAGAAATGTACAGTCAAATTGAATATACTGCCTTCAAAAAGTAAGTCTTCCTGTCTTAGGATGGACCAAGGAAATACTGTTATCAGCAAACAGAGTTTTGGACAATGTTTTCTTTTGAATTTTTATTCATTTCAGTCTAAGCATTTTATATTATGATTTTGTTTGCTTTAATATTTCTCAAGAAGTCTTGGAAAAATTACCAGCTGTAAGTTAGATGCTTTAAAGCATTCCATCAACTACTACTCCTATAATTTTCACACAATTGTTCAATTTGGAAGAGACCTTTAAAGGTAATCTAATCCAGCTCTCCTGCAATGAACAGGGACACCTACAGCTAGATCAAGCTGTTCAGAGCCCCATCCAGCCCATGACCTTGACTGTCTCCAGGTATGAGGCAACCACCACATCTTTGAGCAGCCTGCTCCATTGCCTCACCACCCACATTGTAAAAACCTTTTTTCTTATATCCAGATTCCACCCCTTCTGTCACACAGGCAAATTGCCTTCACCTGTGCTCCCACAGCTGACTCAGTGCTCACCTCAGGTGATCAATCAGTGGTTCAGGCTGTGATTCAACAGTTCCCATACACCAGTGTATAGTAGAGAGGTGGGATCACCTCCCTCCACGTCCTGACTGTGCTTCTTTTGATGCAGCCTAAGGTGTGGTTTTTATTCTGGGCTGTCAGGGTGTTTTTGGCAGCATCTACTAATACAATCCAAGCCTGCATCTCTCGAAATGTGATGGAGTCAAGATAGAGGCACACTCAAAGAAACTTACCTGGTATAGGGAACCTGCTTTGGCAGGGGAGTTAAACTCCATGATCTCGAGGTCCTTTCCAACCCCTAGGATTCTGTGATTAAGGCAACACTTCAAGCTTCATATCTATGTAATTTATGTGTCTGGCACACTGCAGAGAGCGTCTTTCTTCCCCTGCGGGGAATGAAATGGTTAAAAACCTTCCAAACTGTAGAAGCAATAGCCATTGTTATTTACCATTTAAATACAGTAACATGGTAAGCCAAGCAGTAAAAACGCTCATGATTCTCAAACATTTGGTCAGTACCATCTTGTCTTGCTCTGTTTACAGTTTTACTGAAAAAAGTCATTTTTGGGAGGAGACCTGATTATGTTATTGGCTTTGAAATCCTTTGCAGTCACTGCACTATCACCACTCTTAGAGTCCTAATTAGAGAACTTCAATGCAGTTTATATATGGGAACCTGGATATGGAGATTTGCCCTGAGATAAGAATATCTTGCTTAGTGCATAAGCTTTTTTTTTTTTTTTTTTTTTAAGCTTTTTCCTGCTAGCTAGAAACCAGTTAATACCATTTTCACTTTAAACAAAGTCTGCATACTTACTTACAAACCATGGATGTGCACCAATGATAGTAGACTATGGACAGGATGTTCAGCAAAGTCTGAAGAGTTCCAAAACTTGAGTGCTGGACAGAAGGCTGTGCAGTAGATGTATCACTTGAGGGGCACTAGAATTACAGTTATTAAGACTGCAAGGAGAACATAAGAGCATTAAGGAATTAATTGTTTAGCTCTTTGTCTCATCAGTTGTGGATAAATCTAGTCTTGGACGAGTATTTCTAAGTTTCCAGGCAGACGAGTTGCAGAAAGACATTCCTATTGCAAAAGAAAAGGCAAAATACAGTTCCAAGCTGATATTTTATCCAGGATGCTCAGAATCACTAGGTGTGGAAAACAGACTGCTTCAGAGGAGAATCAGACTTAAGAACTGTCTCGCTTGCATCTGCCACATAGCTGCAGGGGGAGGCCAGCCAGATATGCCAGACTAAGGAGAAGTGTGTTCAGCTTTGATATTGAATGGACTGTTTCACTTGAAATTGTAATGTTTTTCATTGACTGAGTGTACAAACTCTCAATCTCCTTTGATTTGCAGGTACTTAATGTCCATGTAAATGCATATTTGGTTGTCTTGTCCTCTCCTTTGCCATATCTGTCTGGTCTTTTTTGATTTCTGTGACCTGTGCCCTTCCATTCACTAAAAACGCATCAAGAAGTTAATGTTTGTGTATCATCATCATGCTCGTTTTACTTTGAAGCTAAACTTTCCCTTGATTTTCACTTTGAGTTAATGAACTCAGGCTTACTGCAGCTGTGTTTGTACAGTGCCTGGAACAATCTCTGCTTGGTCTTTAGGTAATCCTGTGATGAATCGTGAGAGTCAATTTGAATGAAAACATATTTCACTTTCTATTCCTCTCTTCTCCTTAATTAATTTCAGGGGTATAAGTTAGTCTTTCTTGCCAAGGGTTTCACAGACTGGAAATCTTTGTCTTCTCAGGTCTTCTGGTCTTGCTTTCTGACTTGCACTAAGGAAGAATAGCAGTAAGCTTCATAACTGCCTGAGTAGCACGCATGTGTTCTTGCTGTTCATTGTAATATTTTCAGATCTCGCTGGAATGAATTTCACTATTCAGAAAGGTTATTTACTTACCATTGAGAGATGCCTCAGTAGTAATATGAGCGATTCTGGTTTCTCAATTCCCTGAACATAATTCTAAGGAAAAAAAAAAAAAAAACCACTAACAAAATGAAAGATGAGGGAAGAGGTTGGAATAAAAAAATCTCAGTGGGACTGGAATACGTAAACTAGTGTATGGGGGTGGAAAGAATACTGAGAACAAATACCAAGATAGCAAAAACAGAATGAAGATGGAAATTGCAGTGAAGGTAAACTAGAAAAAAAAAGAAAAGAGGGGTCTTGGCAGAAGTCTGTTATAGGAGACTGGAAAACCAGAGTACTCCGAAAGGGAGTAGGCACAGTGAAGCATAATGTCTTCTTGTGTTGGTATTTAAATTCTCACAACTTATAGGTGCATTAGCTGAAAGATGTTAGTTTTGAAAAACTCTATACTTCCAATACAAATATTGTTTTCTTTATTCACCTCTGTAGAAATGGTAAAAGTTCTACATATGTTAGACAAAATAACTCTACTGTAATGTCTTGTTGAAAACAGTTGTAGAGAGAAAGTGTTTTAATGAAACAATTACTTATATTTTCAGTTTAAATAAGCCCATTTATAGATTTCTTTTTAAGCTAAATAGGAGAAAAGTTACTGAACCCTTAAGCCAACATCAACTACAGTAATATTTGGAAAATTCTTACTCTTAGAATGTATTACAGTACATAATACTTGCAGTGTTCATCAGATGGGAGAAATAAAAGCAAGTAAAGTCAGATGTTCATGTGAGAGCAGGAAGCAGCACTCAAGTGTGTCTGTGTGTCTCCACAACGCAGCCATTGCATGTTTAAAGCGATTGCATTACAGATCAAAGTTTAAGAACCTTCAGGGCATAGTAGCACTATCATCCTCCAAAATAAGACAACATTTCGACCCTAAAGCATGGCCTTTGAAAGGATGGTAACTGAGCATATGAGAAATACGATAGAAGACTCCTTTCAGCTGTTTTGCGCTGCTTTGCTGCAAGGTGTGAGGCTAACAGAATTAATAATGCCAAATAATACAACCAAGACATTTTATAGATAGCACAGTTAAACAGACTATCGCGATGGAGAAGAGATGATAAAAATAAAGGGAACAAATGCTCACCCATAGTCTAGGTTCACAATACAAAACTCCAAAGAAACAATCTCTGGAATAAGATCCTTCTCTGCTGGTGGTCAGCCCTGAAATTGAGTTTAGGAGAGGTGGAGCTAGACTCCACTCCCTTCCAGTCACACAGGTGAATTGCCTTCACCTGTGCTCCTGCAACAGACTCAGTGCTCACCTCATCAGTGGTTCAGGCCGTGATTCAACAGTTCCCATACATTTGCCGTTGGCTGCAATAGAATACCAAGAAGCAGTACGCTTTAATTGTGGTGTAAAACTTCAAAACCTATCTAAGCTGAATCTTTCCCAAGTCAACAAACATTTGACTTGAGGGAAAAATAAACAAACAAATAAATAAAGTAATCTCCAGTAAAGCAGAATTTGCAAGGAAACAGCATTGGCCTTGGTTTGGGAAGGTATTCACCATCTGCTTATCTTCAGGCATGTAACTCATTAGAAGTGTCACTGAGGCTATTCCTGTAGCAAATGTATGCTTTAATGATTGTCTGAGTCTAAAGCAGGAAAAGCAGCAAGCACAGCAAAGAACTAATTCATATTTTTGGATGGAAGCGACAGCAGCCCTTTCATTCCACTATAAAGTGTTCAAGTTCTTCAAACCCTTTCTTTAGTCTATGGAGAGCCCTTCTGTATGAGATCCACATATGAAGTGAAAACTGACTGAAAATCCTTGTTTTGTTTAGAGACTACTGTTTGCTAAGTCTTAATGTAGTTTGTGCATAGTGAGAAGACTGTATCAAAACTGTTCATGTTTGTAACTGAAGCTTTAATTGGTAAATAAAGCATTACATTTGCAAGCTTTTTTTTCCTGTTAAATTAGATACATTGATCCAAGTAGCATGCTGCCCAATCATTGCTAATGACAGTACAGTGGAAAATAGTGCAATATACCCTAGTGTTTCGGTATGTACTTTTCAGAATTCTACCAAACTTTTGCCATACTGAAGGGATTAGTGTATTTCAATCTATTTAAAAGAGTTTTGAACAAATGAGATATGACAGGCAGCTGATGTTTATTTCCAATATGTTTGTATGCATTCCATTTACACTAAGGAAGTGTCAGTACTTCATTGTAGTGGGTGCTAGACATACCAGTGAAGAATATTTTCTTTGCCTCCAAAGACATTATGGTCATACTGTAAGATCTAAAAAAAAAAAAGCTTTTTAATAAGAACAAAGACAAGAAAAATCTGTACAGTATAAAGAAGACATAAATCCTTGTCATGGCAACGGGGCAATTATTTGACAAATAATGACAGGGCTGTGTGGTACAGTTGGAACTGTGTCATTTCCAGATAGCTTGACATTTCATTCTGACACTTCGTAAAATGACATTGTAGTATGGAGTTAAATACAAGTTTTTATTATTGATAAGCATTTAAATTAATGTATATAAAATTTGGAGAAAACTGCAGTTTACCATATATATTTATTTGTATTTGTATTTTTCCATTTTTTCATCTTCCACAACGAAAGGAGAGATCATGTTTGTGTGTTTGGCCATGTGGCTATGGTTGTTGCTTTTGCTAACTCTTGGCTTAGGTTTTTAAGTGCCACATTTAATTTCTCAAGACATCTCAAGCAAATAGCAAGAGAAAATATATTCAAATATTCACATTCTATATTATTTTTTGTTTAGTAACTGAGTACGCTATGTTTTAAAAAGCCACATAATTGGTTTGAGCATTTAGTCTTTTCCTTTAAAGGCTTTTGTTTGTTGCTTTTTTTTTTTTTTCCTAGTATTTCCTGTGACTAAATGAAATACAAAAAGCTAGAATGTGTAGCTGTAATAAGCAGGTACTACCTTATTTAAAATACTCTCCTTGGTGAAAGTTACAGTAGCTGAGTATAGAAGAGAAGGTGCACGTTCTGTTTCTGCTGCTGTGGTGGACAAATATGTAGGTATGCCAAATTCGGTGTATTGTTAACTCTGTCATTTCCTTCAGCCATTCAATGAATAAAATGACAGTAGCGAATGGGCTGCTATCAGGAGCATTCTTCTCATGAATTGTTAAAAGGTGGAGAGACATATGATACAGTGGATGCTGCAATTGTTGTACCAGGAATGCTACTTTTAGAAAGGCTGAGTCGACAAATTCATAATTCACAAGCGACTGAAGGACACATGTTTATAACCTTGGTATAGTTTTTGGTGTTTTTTTTTCTTTTTCATCCTTTCACATCTGTCCTCCAGACTGCAATGTCATGTTTTATAGGCTATATTTAGTTTCTTCACTAGAGCTCCAATGTGAATTACAGCATTCAAGGTAGTCAGGCCACCTGAGTGGCTGTTGGAGCCTGCATGAATACACATCAGATTTGCCCAAAACTTCCCTCAATTCTGTCACTCTATTAGTCTGCAATTTCTCTGGAGCACTAGTTCCTTTTGTATTAAGAGGAGCAGACAGCAGACACTCCAGTATTAGTACAAGATTGAGACTCATTGTGTCCACAGATCCCTAAAACAAATGTTTCATTTGGTTATTGGTAACTAAGCAGATTGTCTCAGCAAACGGTATCTTTGTAGTGAAGAAAATGCCACCTTGGGTCGTTGTTTTCTTTTTTGTTCTCTGTTTTAGAGCTTTGTGGGTTGTCTTGTCTCTTGACCAGGGATGTTTCCTGCTTTTTACTTTTTGACTTTTACTCCTTTTCAAGCTGCATACTCTGTTGCACTGTAACTGGAGTGCACCAGGCAACTTCAGGAACTTTATTGGCTCTTTCTGGTAGGTGAACCTCTAGACTTTTAACTTCAATCATCTCCCAGCTCTTTATCTGAGTTTTTTTGTTGTTTTTTTTTTCCAAATATGATGACAGTAAATACTGTATAAAGGTGTCTTGTGGTTTGTAGTGAAATTCAAGCCTCAAAATCAGGAAATCTGTGTTCTTTGCAGCTTCATAAAAGACAGTGCACAGTTGATTATGTTGTATAGTGTATGGCTGATCAAGCACAAAAGTTGGGATATTTACTTCAAGGCAGGCACGTCTGTATTAAACTGGACACAGTGAAAACCTTGGGAAGGTAAATTACTTAAAGTTTCTAATCAAGTTCCTAAATATTTATATGAATTTATTGAATTTTGTATTTCCAAAAATATTTCATGTGATTTTGGAAAATAATAAGCTTCATTCTGTACATACTGAACAAAGAGTCTATGTAAACGTCAATAATTTCTAGTGCATGTATTTTTATATTTATTGACTCATGTTTGAGAACCAGAAGAAACAGATAAAGTTGACTGAAACAAAAAATGAAACAGATAGATCTAACACTCTTCAATTAATTTAAATGCAAAAAATAAACTTTTAATTTAAAAATGTATTTCAATTATGTCTCAATTTGGAAATTTTATTCAACTGTTAGAATTGATGCAATCAGTTTAGATATAATCCTGTAATTCCTAAAGTATATTATGAATAAACTTAATTTTTGTAGCTCAAATTACCTCTTGCAATCCCTTCAAATTGAAAAACAAAACAAAAAGAACCTGTAGGACTGTACATCTTACTTAATATTTTACTGTTGAATATATAAAACTGAATTGGGTTCACATTACATTGAAAAAAAGCTAAGTCAAGAAAAGAACGTGGTGGTGTTAAGTTTCTCTTGCCCTATCCTGTAGCTACTAATTCATAAAATATTCTAAAATCAACATACAATATATATTGCCAATTATCATGGAGATGTGAGGAATACAGCAGCCATAATATGTTTGAGGGCAGAGCAGTGTATGTTGCCGAGGTGGCATCTTTATATTGTTCAGTAAACATCAGTTAATATGTCTGATTCTTTGATTTACCACCTACAAATCAAGTGCTGAATGGAAATTACCGGATAAAAACCTGTACTGGTGTTCTCGTCTGGAAAAATACTTTCCTCTAAAAATATGATTGTTGTAAAGGAGCTGAATTGTAATAGGGAAGCTGAATTTCAAAGTATTCAAAATAAACTTCGCTTTTTCTAGCCTACATCAGAGCAACTTATAGAAATCTGATTTTTTTTTCCTGCATTCAAAGAAAATAGATGTATGTTCTGTGTAGCAGCTGTTATGAGAGTGAACAGGGGATTTGTCTTGCGGGAAAATTGCAGCACAACTTTAAACTGTTAATGATTTTTATAAGTTTATCCTCATTAGCTCTATTACTAAGCTTCCATTTTTTTCTCCCCTCTTTTTCATCTCACTCTGTCTTTGCTGTTTGCCTCCCACTGATTTTTAGAGGAAATTTTAATTACCCCAGTGATACAAAGCAGACAGAGATGACCTGATGTCTGGGTCTTTTCCTAAAGTGATTCTTGGCAAATGTACTGAAATTCATTAGTTAGTCCTGACTGAGACCAGAAAGAGTAGATCAGTATTCTCTCACAGTACCAGAATCTGATCTACATTTCTATGTAGGGCTATACACATAGTCAAAACCTCATGGAATAGGCCTAGTTAGATATTCCTAACCATGGGGTTTTTGAATTTCTAAAATCAGCTTGAGCAAGAGCACAGGATCTAGAGGCTAACGCTGTTGTTGCAGATCAAGAGGAATCTGGCAGAATTCCTTGGGCTGCAGCCACATGGATCCGCTGGTGGAATACAGTGCAATAGTATGTTGAATTTGGCTCATTACTCTCAAGAAATACTTCCCCAGACTTTGTGGGACATGGGTTTCAGAACTGGAAGGGTTGCATGCAGGGAAGGTCTAGGGCTCACTGCTGTAGAGAGGGCTGTTATTAGTGGGACATATACAAGATGGTTTGTTTAGCCGTGTGAAGTATCCATTTTATACAACTGCATAGAGCAAAATAAGTCAAACATGCCACTGTTTTAAGTAGCTCAACAAGTGTCTCTTTTTTTTTTTTTTTTGTAACTTTTACACTGCCGAGTTGAAGATTGATCTACCACTTAACTCACCGTGTGCCTTTACATTCTGCTTTTCATACAAGATCAAACCTAAACAACTATTTAAAGTAATGAGCTAATTGGGATAGGAATGGCTAACAGTCAGATTTGTTGATGGATAATTTTGTTTTGTTTCTGTGCACTTTGAGTGCTGCATGGTATTGTTCTCCCATGTGTAAATTGTTATACTTAACTGCCTCAAGTAGTTGAAGAGCAAGATGCCAATGCTTTTAAGAACTAAACTGTAGGTAAATCATAATCTGTAAAACTAGTGCTGTTTGACCCCTGTCACAAAAACTCTGTAACGCTGTATGTGACTGTAAAGTCCTTAACCTTTGATTCTGGTTTAGTATATTTTTATTGCTTCTTGAATGAGGTAATTCAAAGATCAAGATTTTGTTCTTGTCTTTGTGTAAGCTGTACTAACTTCTGCAATCCAAATAACTGGTGATGGTAGGTCTGATTTTTTATTTCTTTTTTTTTTTTTCTCTCCACTTGAAAGGAGGCTTTATTTGAAGTAGCAAACAAATCTTCCATTATGTAGCATGCTACTACAGGCCTGTTCCTCCTATGGGAGGATTTCTGCCCTGTTTGGATATGTGCAGTTTTCTTGTGATGCATCTGATAGCCATGGTTTGCTGTGCAAAAAGATATTCTGAAACTTAGATATGTTCCCGTACTGTTGCGCAAGCTGATCAAAATGCTGAAATGTTAGTAGCATTCTTGGCTTATGTTGATAATTGATTGTATGCAATTCGGAATTTTCTCTTCTGTGCATAGATAGTCATCTCTCACAGTGAGTATCTTTTATTCACTGTGAAATATTTATTCTTAAATACTATTTAAATTATTAATAAGTCTAGGAGCAAATTTGAATTAAAACCAACAAAACCAAACTTTTCTCCCCACAACTGAACTAAAGCATGCTTCCTTCTCCCCACTCTCAGTGAAACATTGCAATGCTTCTGTCCAAGCAGTAGAAAACATCCATTAAAGCACTTGTCTATTTAAGTGAAAGAAAATTTAAAGCAAGAAAGAGAAGCTGAATGCTGTATGAGCATATCTTAGGACAGGGGTGGACCTTCCACTTGGTTTTCATATGCTTGCTTTTGCAAAACTGTTATAGGAAGCATAACTTAGGGTCTGCAGCAGGGAGAGATGTCTGCTGCTGAAAGTGGAGCTCTAATTATGGATGAGTGGCACTGGATCTTATTTTCCTACTGAAAAGGCAAATAGAAAATAACGAAGTAGGTATGAGTTCAAACAGTGAGCGCCTTGAAAAGGGCAATAATAATCCCAAAACTTTAATGAAAAATGTGAGCATGTTTCCTATTTCTTTTAAATAAATACAAGCAAACAAAACCCCCCAAAAAACACAACAAAATCTGATGATCTTTCTAGCGGTGGTGGTAGGGGTTTTTGTTTGTTTGTAGTGTAATCCTAAAGGGCAACTCATGCTACTTGGAGTTTTCAATTTGCTTTGCAGGTAGTCAAGAGTACCTCACTTACTGAATTCGGCCCAGAGCTGAAACTTCTCTAGCAGTCTGTCATGCCAAGAAGTCGAAAGCAGAGTGAGGAGTGATGCCCATTTGAGTGCCTGTATATGGAAGGGAACTTAGCTTGCACAGATCTGAATAGCACTGGGTTACATTGAGCATTGCTGCTGGAAACACTGATGCACAACTCAGCTGCTGGCAAGCTCAAAGTATTAGCAGTAGAGGTGATATACTGATAGTGCTCTTTCACATCACCCAACTTTTAGCTATGACCATTTCAGGAAGGATCTGGGAATTGTAAGCCTTTCTCAGAAGAGGAAGAAAAGCTTCTGAGAAGCTCCTGGCAGAGAAAGAGGAGACTCAGTGCCATTAAATTTTATGTTAGTAGAGGATGGGTAAGTATTCTAAGGAGCTCCTGATACCTGGCACAAGTACTGCTGCAAAGTTAGCAGCTAGCATGTGCCGAATGGTGTACTACTCTTTGAAGTGGGACAAAGCTGCAGGCTTGTTATTTCTCCTTTTTGTTTTGTAAAGTTTCTTTCCTCTATAAGCACAATAAAACTTTTTTTTTTTTCCTCACATCACAGAGCTACTTACAGTTAGGAACATGCTTGGATTCATTATCTGCTTCCAACTCACTGCCATATTGCTTTACTCATTAAGTAAAGATCAGCTTTACAGTTGTCTTGATTGTGTTTTGCATTTTTGACTCTTGCTAGTAGCTTTACTTGAAGCAAATATTTGTGAGCTACTTAAGAAATTAACTGCAAACTATGCAAGTCACCTAAATGCATGTAAGAAAGCTCATCTCTTGTGAAGCACTCTGGAATGGTTGTTCTTCTCACCCTCATTAATTTCAGTAGAGATAAGTGGTTAAGGCAGTGCAAATAAACACAGCTGGGATATGTAACATAGTAAACAATCTGCTGCAACCTCTTGGCAGAGAACTATTTGCCAAAGAGTCCAGATTCAACTTTTAGTCCAGGGAAAAGATGGCATTTCAAGTTTCTGGTGCTTCTGAATTTTTCAGAAGCAAATATTTATCCCTAAAATGGCTCAGTCTAGTCTCGTGTTTCCACATAAGGGGGCAGTGTGGTACCACTAGCCAAGTGCCATGTAGGTGCATGCTAGATTTCATTATTATAAATTGAATCACATCTTAAAATTGACTTTAACGCTCTAAACACAATTAGAGCTTTGTCACTGTCTGAGAGCCATGCTGTCTGTGCAGGGGAGAACCGGGTTGGGCTAGCATCCTTTCTTCTTTATAAATATTTTGTTTGTAGATAGGTTGTTGCTTAGTTTGGTTCTCTCTCATATTCTCTGTTGGTAAGCACACAAACTTTTTCCAGTTTTCTTAGAAGTAGACCAGGGTTCAGATCTTGTCATTTTACCTTTCCCTCCAGATCAACATGCTCGTGTTGGGAAGTAAGGTAATATTTCCACTGGAGCTTCCTGCTCCCCAGTTTTGGCGATCTGATCCTTCCTCCACAGTTATCAGAATGAAACCATGACTGTTTTGTCAGTATGAAAGTGATCATTAAGTCACTATAAAGCAGACTATCTGTGTGTTCCTGGGTCATTTCCTTCCTACATGTGTAATATTTGGGATTAACAGGCCTAGCATATGGAATTTATTATTTTGACAAGTCTTGACTGCCTTACCACAAGATAATTTATGGCATTTTGCTTATGCATAGAATAGCCTGGTCAACTTTTAGCTTCGTACTGGATCTGAGATGTGCTGTAATAACACAAAAACATGTTATCTGCCATATCAACATGGAATTCTGCTTCGTAAAAAGCTGCTGCTCTGAATAATATTCCCTATATGGATACCTGACTTTTTAAAATTGCATGGTAAAAGAACACTGCATACTGTAACACTGCATCTTGTTATATTACCGTGTTGCATTGGTGTAAGGTGCTCAACAGACACAGGGCTTCTTTTGTACGGGTGTTGCTTGTGCTTTTCTTTATCAGTGGCTTGTATTTGATTTAAAAAATTGAGCTAATTTGTTCACGGGAATCTGCCATGATCAGCTGTAAAAGGTGGCTGTTATATTGTACACTGACATCCTGATAATATTCTAGAATTAAATCAACATCACTAGATTGTGCCTTGCATATGTCAGTTAAATTACTATCAGTTCAGATAGATTTACATTACTGGTTAACCCAGAGAGAAGTACCACAGTATTTAGTATGAAATGGTGATATGCTAATAGCCATGACTCAAAGGATAAAATGGTGATAAGAATTGCAATCCTTTCTATATGCGTCTTTGTGCATATCATCATTTAATATAAACGTGACTCAATATATAATAGTTGACTGAAAATATTCTCACGTGGTATGTTACTATGGTATCTCATTAAAAATCGCACCCCTCAGAATTTTCCCTTTGTTCTCTTCTATAGAATATTTTATATATATTTCATATATAAAATATATGAAATGATTATATATATATAATCTGGTAGATATTATAGTGACATTGTAAGCTTGGAAAATTAAAATAGGTATTCCAACAACGTTAGGCCCTAGGTGAAACTTGAAAACTTTTGGGTGGCTGACTCATCACTCTTTCCCTTCTCCTCCTGTTGTAGATGGCAAGCATGTTCACACGCATATTACCTTTGGCTTAATTGGTTTGTAGCTTGGTTAAAGTGTAGGCAGTGCTCTTGCATGTTTCCATTGTACATCTATTTATTTATTTACTTAAAATACACTAAGGACCCATGGCCTACTCTTAAACTTGAAGGAGTGGATTTTTGGCTTATGCCTGCTTTGAATGAAATCCAAAACAAAGGTTGTTTGATAATGGCTTACAGTTACATTGGGCTGGTTGCTTTTTGTGATAAATAATTAACACCCTTTGTGATCTTGATTGCAGATTTTCAAAACCCTGCCTGATGTCACTTTTCCTGAGTCAATCTCTACGTCAGTATCGCCTCCAAATGCCCCACCAAGGCAATCCAGAAGACAAGGGCAACGTATTAAGAGGCCTCTGGCTGTGTACAATCTTTGTCTTGAGCTGGATGATGGTAAGATGTTATTAATGCTTTCAGTCTTTGCAGCAGATTGATGTTAGTGTGCATTCTGTCCTCAATAGGCTTTTCATTTCCTGTATCATCTGTATACTTGTGTGCATGTGCATACATGCTTGTTTAATTGCTTTGGAACATGTAAAGAAGCAAGTAGCGTACAGAGAAAGCTAAGTACAGACAAGTGTATTGTGACATTCGTTTAAAAGTAGGATGAACTGAACTATATATGCTTTCTGATTCTGAAGAAGCAGAAACTCCTGTTTCTTTGGGGGAAATCTCTTTGACCTCTCTAGTGAAGATTACATAGCCATAAGATAAATTGAGGGAGATCTAAAATTAAAGCAAATGCTTTATGAGAACAGCTAATGCACTCTACCATTAAATTCAACTAGATTGAAGTCACTACTGCACTAGAGAATTTTAGTCCTTCACTTGAATCTTGAATACTGTGATGTTACTAGCAGTAAATAGTTCTAAACTTAGCTGAAGCTGACTTTTGAAAAGCCAAAAAAAAACCCAAGTCTTGTTTCTGCATGCAGTGTGCAATAGCAGCATATAGCAACACCGAGTATACAACATTTTATATATTCTGACTGTTAGCCAGAAAAGTAATCATTTTCCTGAAATTTTGTTGCTTGGGGGTACATACAGTATCAAGAAGGCAAGTCAGCACTCATCTAGTGTTACAGATTGTCTCTACTCTATTCCCTTTACCTCTACTAAAGTCATTAGTCAATTATTTTTTCACGTGAAAAATCATGAGATCAGAGCATGAAGTCCAGTTATCATATGGTAGTATAAGATTCGCCAGTGAACTGACATCAGATCAGTGACCAACAGTAATTAAATTGTGAAGGAAAGAGTACCTATAGCACTTATACCTATAGCAGCTGTAAATGCAAGTTTTAGAAACAAACTGAGGACTACATATAGTCTCAAAGCCAGATTTATAAAGATTCCACAAGAAATTCAGCATGCCTGTCCTCAGATTAATTTCACTAGAGATATGCAATCCCTGTGCATTACAGTACGTCAAATATGAAACTAAATGCATTGACTAATAAGTATTTTAAGTGCATCTGCTTCGAAAGCTTAAGCTGTGTTAATTGGAATAAAACGCTACCAAAGCTAAGAAAGCTCTTGAGCTGGATCTGCAACAATAAATTTATCCTCTATTGAAAATAAAGCAAAACAAAAGGAAAATTGAATACACTCAGAGTTGTTTACATCTGATTTTGAATGTGAATCACAATGTATCACAAGAAGTACCCCGATGCATCTCTAATTCAATACCTCAGAGCGTGCACTGAGGACCTGACTTGACCCTAACACATAGACAGAAACTAGTTGATTTTTATTGTAAGATTCAAAAACACAGCGTTACTGTTGAAAACTATGTGCTAAACATTCAATTTCTCCTAAATGTGGGCATTTTTTTTCCTAATTTGGGCATCTGAACAAAGAGAAGAGCTGGGGTTTTTGGGAGACTGTAATTGTTACACAGAAATTTGGTACTAGCCTGGGAACTGTGGTGAGCTGCAGAACAACCTAATAAGCCATTACTCATGATAGAACTATGATGAAGGCTGAATCCCTGCAGCTGAAGTCACAGTTCCAGGACATACAGCACAGAGTTTCATGGGATGTGAAAATAATTTTTCAGCTTTTGACTTCTAAAAATATTCTCTGTAATGTCTACAGCTACTACCAAAGGTAGCAGTGTTGCCAATACGTTGTAGCTAGAAACTGGCTACAGACAGGTCCAGACTACGTGCTAATGCAGATGTGTGTTAGCCAGGTAGCTCTGTCAGGAACGTAGTCAGGAGATCGTACAACTTGTGTTTGGCAGGTGCACAGTATGCATCGCAGTGCAATACCTTGAGCCCAATTGCATCACTGCATGACCTGAGAAACTGCCCCAACGGATCGGTTAAACGGTTTGTAAATCAGCTAGACTGATGAAAATCTAGTTGCTCGGTGCCTCCAAATATGTGCAGTGGCCTTCAGTTACTTTGTTCTTAGGACAGGGGAGAAAGGAATAAAAGTATGCCTGGGCTTCGTTCCATATTTACCTAGTTCCTTGGCTAACAAATGCGTGTTTTATAACTGCTCTTTGGAAGATTTTATCCTGTGTGTGTTTTTAACAGGAAATTAAACATTAAACCCCTTCCCTCTTTATTCACAATGGCATGAGTTAAGTACCAGGCATAAGCCAGTGTTTTGTATTTCCTGGATATGACAAAATTATCATAATCTTGTTTTAAACCAAGTTGAGAATACATATTTATCTGTAAATATATTTCTAGAGAAATACACCTCTAAAATTATTGTAGTCATATACAAAGATTTTATGTGCCTTGAAACTAGAAGTAAGTTAGAGACAAAAATCTCTCCATGCTGGAAAACTTCTGGAGTGTGTTTCTCTTAGGATTGTTATGCAAACCAGGAAATTGTTAGAAAAGCGGAAACAAGTCTTTAGCTATCGGCTGCTCCAGAGAGTTAACAGGCTTCAGAATCCACTGCTTGAATTGGAAATGCAGGGTTCAGGCCAACTTTTCTTTTTAAAAGCACATTTTCAGTCAGGAAGCTTCTTGACTGCACAGAAACTGTATGCAGCAACCACCCAGAAAGCGCTATAAGTGACATAAATATTGGTGGATATAATAGCAGAAGAACACACACTAAGATTGATAAAAATCTGTTTTGACTTCTTATAATTAGCAGAGCTGGCTTCTGATAGGGCATGGATTTTCCTTGTACTTGGCAATTAGATGCTAGATTTGCAAACAACTTGAGTACTTCAGTACTCAATGAGTACCTTCATTTCTTTAGTCAAATTTAAGTCCGAGATTATACTGTCTACTTTTGTTTCAACCTCTTTTCTCAGTGCTAAGCCAGTTACTAAATTCTCATTCTGATGTCTTCCAGCATCTTGGTGTCCTAAGTAGAACTGCACTTAACGGGGAACTTTGAACTACCTTTATACATAACCTACCATTCAAGTGTTCTTTCAGAAAAATGCAGATTTGTCTGAGACTTACATTGGGATAATTCCCAGAGTTTCTGGCCTTCTACGATTGATGACTCTTCTGTTTTTGTTTTGAATTTTTTTTTCCTTTCTAAATCTGAATGAGTTTTAGAGCGAATTAAGTAGCAATGCAGGAACTCCCTTGATTTACAGTCCCAGCTATGTACAAAAACAAACAACTTTGCATTCTCGCTTTTCCTCTATGGAGAGAAAGTCTGTTAGCTAAAACCATAAGATGTTTATGCAAATCTTAACAAAATATCATTAGGCCTGTATTTTCCATTTGGACAATCAGTACTTGTCAAAAGAGAGTTCTATTTATATTTCTTCTAAAGGGCAATGCAGAGTTACACTTCGGTCCCCTCAGGGTTTTACTTAAAATGCACATGACTTAATCTTGTAGTATTAAACTACTTTGCAGGGCCGGAAGAGCAATACAGCAAGAAATGTTCTGCAGGAAGTGTAAGTCAGTCCATCTAGATGACCAGACAGTTAACACGGGTTGTATAAACCATGCCTGCAATCAAAAAATAGGTTTTGCGTGGCAATTCATCCAATTACAGAACAATTTGTTTCCCAAACAAACCATAGCATGCAAGTCTTAAGCCACTGTGCCTGCTCAGTCCTTATTCTCTTCGACTACTCTCTAGATATCTATATTGCTAACAGAATGAACAATACAAAACATTACGAAACATTAAGGTAGCCAAAATATTTTACAGACTGTAGAGTAAGTAAGAAAGATTATCATGATAGAAAAAATACAATTGAAATAAAGGAAAATGCTTACCTGTGACCTAGGATCACAGTAGAAAACTCCAAAGGAGAAATTTCCAGAAAGAAAAACCTTCCCTAGTTGTGGTCAGCCCTTAAATTGTATCTAGGAGAGGTGGAGTCAAACTCCACCCCTTCCAGTCACACAGGTGAATTACCTTCACCTGTGCTCCCGTGGCTGACGCAGTGCTCGCCTCAGATGATCTGTCAGTGGTTCAGTCCATGTTTCAACAGTTCCCATACAACATCAAAATTTGTCATAGGCAGATAGCACATGTACATCATATAGCTTGTTTGTTTTGTTTTTAAGGTTTTGTCTCCTACTCTCCACTCGGGAACTTGGAGACATATTGAGTGTTTGGAATAGCTTCCTACTGCTGCTGGAAACTAAATAAAATTACTTATTTTTCTTTAGAAAACAGGTTATTGTGTAGAATTCTAAAATAAATAAAAAAGAATGTTGATGTTTATCCCTTTTAAACTTTGTGCTAATTAATGTTACTTTCTGAAAGATCTAGGGAAGCTAAAGTGTGACTGCTATGTAAGTGTCAAATAGAAATAGCTCTTTTTGAGGGAATAGGAGTGATCCGGTGTCTCGAGTTATAAATTAGTTTGCGTGAAGTACTGTGGTGTTCTATTGAATCACTTAATCGAAGTAAAATATGATATGTGTAATGGTTATACAGCTCCCGTGCATTATTTTTTCTCCCTCCTCCTCCTGTCCCTTCCTGCCCCAAACAAACAAGTGAAAAAACATAGACTTTATTTGGAATTACTGAGCATAAAAACGGGATGTTAGAGGAAGCCTTGAATTTGTAATAATGAGATCGGTCTTCTGGGCTGGAACAGCCCAGAGCTGCAAGGTTGCAGGTGTGAAACCTGGCCTTGAACTCTTTCTATTTCTGAATCTGCTGCTTGGAAGTGTTTCTGTAACCTGGCAGATAGTAGGGGAAATGGAAAGAAAAGCAGCTACATAGGCATATAAAAAAGCCATAAGGGCTTGCAACACTTGCTTACAAAGCTATTGTTAACAGCTGAGCAGAGCACGCAGTTATGCTGTTCCAAAATAGGTACACCAATATCAGTTGCAAGGGGAAGAACAGGATGGTTACTGTTTGCCATGTAGAACTTCAGATAGTTCATATTTCACCTTGCTGCAGGAATAGTTCCTGCAATTCAATGGGATCCATCACAGCTTTTTCTACCTGATGGTTCTGAGAGCTGGAAAAGATTTTTACTTTTTGATGAAGCTTTTTTCCTAGGTAATAACGGGTATGTACAGGGTTCCAGTTTCCTATCAGATAATCATCTTCTGCCCAGAAAGTCAGTAGAAGGTACCAATTTTCTTGAAAGTATTGAATAATTTTGTCCCATTCTTTATAGAGACAGTATACAATCTGTGCATTGTTGCACTCATGAGTAATCCACTTGATACAACCTACTTATTGCATAGTTCTCTGAAATCAAACTTAGACATCGTATCATAGTAAACATCTCATAACTTCTTTTCAAATAATGTGTCAAATTGTTATGGGTGATGTCTGAATTGCCTTTATATCATCATCAGTGGCTGTCCATTCTTAGTGTATGAAATTTAGAGCCTGTGGAAATTTTGAAAATAAACACATCCCCATGTGCTCACGCACGTGCATGCACACAACAAGGATCGGAAGTGTAGTGAAGGAGAATATAAATAGACTAGAAATAAAATCTGAGTTTAAAGGAGGAATGGGGAGTTCAGGAGAGGTGGTCAATCTTTCAATCTTTTCTTGACACCAGGCATCAATGAAAATATGTGATCTCCTGTAATAATCATTTATCTCTTTAATTCTCTAACTTCTGCGCACGGACATCCAAGGTCACGTGATACTGTAAGAGGGCCAGTTTGAAACACTAAAAGCCATTAATGCCAGACATGGCAGTCAATGATGTACCTTTGCTGCAAGCCAGCTGTGCCCTTTTCAACCGCTGTTTATTGAAAATAAATGCTCTCACCCATAAGAATGAAGGTAGAATAAAGACTTCATGCTGTTCAACTCTTGATTCAGCTTCCTATGGATGAGCGTGCATTTTCTGAACAAGATACTCCATCGTGTGATTTGACTCTTGCTTCTTTCACTGATGACAAGGATAAGAGAGAAGATCTTGGAGAGGAGAAACTTTCTGAAAGGCTGACATGTGACTTAGAGAATAATCCTCCTCTTTTTAATTTGCTCACAGTCCATGCCAGTCTTTTCCACCCAGTGAAAAAAAAATAACAATTGCATTCTTGTTCTTTTAGCTTCTGGAAGTCTTTGCCCTATTTGGTCTTCTCATTCCCCTTTATTTTCTGTTTTCTTCTTTCGGAAGTTGTACTTAATGGAGCATAGTGGATTACATCACTGTCACCTCCTGTCTTCTTAGCTGTGCTTACAATTTGTTGAACTAACAGGGAGATTGAAGGAGTTCTTATGGAGAATATCGTGGAAAAGTAATAGTAATACAGACAGCTAGAATTGCTGTCTCATCTAAGAGACCTGACTGTTAAAGGGAAAACAGTCTCAGTGACCACGGTAGCTGGAATCAACAAGCTTCATGCCTGACAAGTTTGATTATCTCCCAGAGCTAGTACTCTGTAATGGATGAAAATTCCCTGATGATGAAGGTGTTCACTTCTGTCTCAGCTATTACCACTGCTCGATGTTGCCTCTGTGCTGCACAGCCTCCTTGGTCCATCTCCACACTGTCCCTTAGAAGGGACAGTGCACTGCCTCTCCAAATGTGCACAAAAAATATTGCATTTATCTAATTCAGGAGTGTCACAGGCATGAGCAGTGGTAGAAGAATCCAGGTAGGAAAGAAAAAGTTGGTCTAAATACACTGAGGTAGCAAAATCTGTCTTCTGTTTTTGGATATGTTGCCTTTTGGCAGTAGACGTATCTTCATAGTGACATCTTCCAGCTAGTCAGTAGCTGAACTGCAAAGACATCAGAGAGAAGAAAGAAAAGGAATGACGGGAGAATATTTTCATGAACTTTAGATTTTCTGATTCCATTTAAGAGGCACTATTGAATGAGGGAACTTTCAGTACTAGTTATGGCATTAGACGCTCTTTTGTGATCTGTTTTGATTTCTTCTAAGTTCTCATTGTCATTGATTAGACTTGAGGTGTTCTGTTGATAGGCTTTGATATATAGGTCTGGGCTGTAGGTATGTGTTGCCTGAACTTAATAAAAGCCAAGACATTCGATGTTACCATAAAACTACGAAAGCTATAGAACAATCCACTTACCTTATATTTTATCTGAGTTTTCAGGAAGTAGTTGCAGCTCATCACTGTGTTTTACAACCGTGAAATTAACGTGTGGCATTTGGCCAGCTCAGTAAGGCTAGAGGTCCTACGTAGTTTCCTGTCAAGCAAACTCTGGTAAAAACTGAGTAATCTTTGGGTTCAGTATTGCTCTTATTATCACAGTAATACCACATCAAAAAAGGAGCCCCTCTGCATACTTGTATCTGATTGCTGTTGTGTTTTAAAATTTAATTATTTTACATAAATTAACACTCCTAGACGTATACTTGACTCTGTCTTCAATGTTTTTACCACAGCTTGAGGAATAACTCCAAATACTTATTTTAGTTTTAGCTTGCTCAGCAAAAGGCTCGCCTACAATTCTTCAGGGTTTTCTTGGAGTAAAGGAGTAACCATAAGCAATGCTTTTCAAGAATTTTGAGAGATGAGCTGAAATGAAACTGATATTTATTGAAATAATCGCTTGCTATTGCAAGTTCAGTGTATGTCTAGAAATAAATGTATTTACAGTTGAACCTTGTATTTTAAAAAATAAATAAGATCTATCAGAAAAGAGAAGGGCAGAGGAATGGCCCCAGAATTCCCCAGGCCCATAGGTAACTTGCAGAGGAGTACATTTTTCTGTCTTCCCTAGACCCAACTTAAACACCCACTTTCTGGCTGTAATTCTGGAGTTGCATCAGCCTGTCTGGAGGCAAATTCTGTCTAGTGCAGCTTCCTCCTTTTTCTAACATTTCTCAGTCATGATGGAGTTGGGAAAAACAATCTCTGCGGGAAATCCACTTCGTACATAAGATGTACATGCTTGTACATGCACACATTTGAAAAATGCATCAAAGTTGGTCTTTAGGGAAAAAAAAATGTATTCAACTTTAATGATAGTCTTAATTATTTTGTCTGAGAGGAAAAACTAGCTGGCATAGAGATCTCATTCTTACTGCATGTGTTTTGAAAGCATGAAACTGCTGGATATGCAGATCATGTTCTGTCTGCTTTCTCCATGAGAGTTATGTTGGTTTTAGAGTATGTAAGTACATATACTTCTACTTCTCTAGAAACTCACGGCATTTTTCTTACATCGCAGTAGCAAACTGGGGCAGTACTGCGATGTGTAGTATTTGGTACACAATGAGGACAATGAATACTTTTCAGTGATGAAATGTGATAATACAAGTCTATTTTTCTGAGTTTTTAAGGAGTCTGACATCCAAAACACTCATTCTTCAGAAACATTTAAATGATTCTCTTTTTTAATTTTATATTTGCTGAAGTCTGAAGGTGAATAATAATTCTATTGGTACGTTGTGGTATGTTAGGCAAAAGCACACATCTTCTTAGTTTACTCAGAAGTAAAATAATGTCTAAGTTGACCTGGTGCTTGGCATGATTAGCGCAGGATGATTTGTGTTGAGAGTAGTGAGCAAAGGATTGCAGCTCCTGTGCAACCTGGGCTAGGGAGCCTGCTTTGGCAGGGTGGTTGGACTGGGTGATCTCTGGAGGTCCCTTCCAATTCCTCCTATTCTCTGATTCTGTGAACTAGAGAAAGGCAGTTCTGTTAGCACTTTGCAGAGTCCTCAGATCAGTATTATATTCTTTTTTGTTTTACCATTAGAGTTAGTTCTGGCTTTTTCAGTAATGTCTGAATCTTTTCTAGAGTAAAGATGCTCCTGTAAGTTCACAGCAAGGTGCAAATACTTGGTCAGCATGAGATAATGGCACCTTTTGTGTGAGTTTTGCAATTAAGTAGGTAAATTGTATACTTTTAGATTTAGATGTGCTGCTTCAGAATAAAATATCTTTTGATTTCTGTTATGATTCTGATGTGAATGTTCTGGTTCCTAGTAACAAGTAATTTGTTTTGACTCCTGTTGATCTGTAACCTAATTGGATTCCTCCTGTCAGTAATATATATAGTAAAGGAATTCTCAGAGCAGATTCTGAAGAGGACAGCTACTTGTGTCACTATATAATGCTGATTAACTGCCTTTGACTTTTTTAATGTGACTACTATTTTGTGTTAGGGAACACAAAGGTTTGCACAATTTGTGAGTCAACTAATCTAAAAGTTTTCATACCTCTGTTATGTTGAAGCTCTAGCACATGGAACTAAGTTCTTACTTGATAAGGAGTATTTATGATAATCGTATTTTCTTCTACCCCTTATTAATTTATGAGATCCCTATTAAATGAAAACAGAATATTTATCTTCAAATTAACATGAGAGCTAAGCCACTATATTATTGTGGAAAGTTAGCTGTTTATGGTGAGTGTCTGTTTGTTATCTCTTAGCTGGATGCAGCTGTGATGCTCATGGGGGAATGGGTGGCTGCACAGCAATGCAACTGCTGCTTCACTGTCTCACGATGCATAAAATATCAGACCTGATATTTTATTTACTGAAGGCAGTAATAGGGATTTTACAGCATCTTAAAAGTATTTTCCTCAATTCTTCCCATTTCCTCTTGTCTACAATCTATGTGACTTTATCAAAGTGTAATAAGTTATACCACCATTTGTGCATCTGATAAACATTTACAGAATACACAGTCTTAGTCACTCTCTATGTATCTTAATAGAAACTGTGGTAAATTCCCCTTCTCCTTCAGAAATATTTAGTTTCATAAACTGCTTTCTTCCTCTGGCTGCCCTAAAGCTACAGACGTTGGTTGTAATATTGATGTTAAAGATTAGCCTTTCTTTTAATAGTAAAGTAAGTAATTCTTCATTTTACTTAAGCTAATGTTGGAAGAAAACTTTGTCACTCAAACAAGTAACTGGCAGTGCTGTCTCTTTTTCTTTTTTCTTCCTTTTTTTTTTTTTTTGTATCTTTTATTACATGCTTTTTCTTATTTAGAATTCTTGGAACAAAGTAAGGATCTGATTTTTGACACTGCCAAAGTATTTCAGTTTCCCTTAACTTTAGATGCCAACCAAACTATATTCTTAGACTAGCCAGATGGAAAAAGTCAAAAGAAGGCAACTGGGAGGTATGTCATATTCAGTCAGGTGGAAGATGAGTTCACATTTTTGATATAGAGGGTCTGAGAGCCTGTATTACCTGAGCCTTTTCCATACAAAAAGGAAAATGAATTAATTGTTGTGTATCTAATAGAAGGAAGCTAAATAAGATAAGTCTTAGTCTGTATAAGAATTTTCTGGTCTTATGCAGATTTTTCATTGTGAGAAAGCACAGTAAGCTAAAAAAGGCTATTTGGGTTAGAAACTCACTGGTAAGTAGTAACAGCTCAACACAACCAGTATGTGGTGAGGACCAATGTAAACTACTGCATTTTCTAGATAGCAGTGGCCTTAATTAAGGACAGCTCTAAAGACAAGGCACAGATATCTGCTGCTGAGGCACAGTGGAAGCTCTGAAGTTGGATGAGCGTTGTGATTAGAACAGTAAAACAAGATAATTTAGATGACAGTTTAAAAGGATCTGAGCAGTCTGAATAATTTAAATAGTATGCAAAAACCAATGGGATTGTGAAACAGGTTTTATCTCAGCTGAAAATGTAATTGGTTCCTATACCTGTTTGTGCAGGATGAGGAGCTTGTAAGTGGAGTTGTGTGGCAACTCTAGAGCTGGCCAATCTCAAGGCTGAAGGAAGTCAGAAGGTGAAGAGTTGATGGCTGGAGTATTGACAAAAATTTGAGACATCACACAGGCTTTTATACTGAGAATCCTGATGTCCTTCATCTGGTCTGTCACTCTTTGGTGCCTGAAGACAAGAAGAAAAGAGGGGAATTGAAATCTCTGGGGAGAAAAAATGGAGGCACTAAACACAACGAAATGTATGTTCAAAGAACGATGTAAATAAGCTTTAGAAATAAATCCTGTCTTCCCTGTTCTATGATGTAAGAAGAGCTCAATAGAATTCAAGTGTTACAGAAGAAAAATGGGAAATTTCAAGTTCTCTTTTTCGAAAGGACCTGTCAGTCTGATGTGGCAGCCAATCTTTTAATAGAAATTGGAAATCTGACAGTGCTGCTCTTTGTAGAACAAAGTTTGAGGTAAAGAGGAGTCAGAGGAGAGAAACAGTAAGAACTATTAGACTATCAATATTAGGGAGCCTGTGAATTGTGAAATAAAATAAAACCATAAACTTGATTCAATTCCAGCAATGTATTTAACACACTCTAGACAAAACAGCTATGGCAAGACTTAAAAAATATTTTTGCATCTCCAGCTAATTAAGACCTTTAATGGCTCCACAAAGTGGCCTTTTCCAGAGAAAAAAAGGAAAGAGGAAATACCAATGTACATTACAAGTTTTGACAAATTATTAAAGGAAACTAAGAAAATTAATGTGGAATTTATAATCAGCAAGGTCAAGCAGAAATCTTCAGATAGGCCTGTTGCAACGTGCACATTTTGAATCAGGTTAAATCATCTAACTTACCCTTACAAAAATCAAATGTTGTCTAGTACTTGCATTTTATGGCTTGGCAGTGTTAGCTTTTAAAACATAGAATGGATTACGATGGAAGAGACCTTAAAGGTAATCTGGTTTCAAACATCTTGTAATATGCCAGAGAAGTTCAAAGAAACTGAAGGAGTAGTAGCAATATTTAGAATGTTAAATACAGCTCCTTGATAATATATTTACATATAGTTACAATAATGACAATGGCAGCTACCTTGGAGTTGTTGCCATCTGCTACACTGCACCTGTTCAAACAAAATACGCTTGATTGTATTAAGGAAATAAATGCGCAGATCTTAGAAGGAAGATGTAATCTACAGCTATGGAATGGATAATTCTGTCCTGAAAAAAGTGACTCTGCTAACTGAGTCTCTTAGTCATAAAGAGCGATCAACTCTTTATAAACTACTAATACAACCCAGTAGCGAAACTATTCAGAACTCTCATGTATGAACAGGAGATTGATAAGTGATGGAATTTGATGTTCATTGTGGCATTCCTGGGATGACAAGAAAACATTGGGAATTCTGATCTGGTGTGCACTCTCCATGAAGAACTCTGGAGTATTGGAATAGGTTCATGAAGCACATGTTTGATCCTCAAACTGCAAAATACCACGTAGTAAGAAATACAGCAAAACTTACAAAGAAGAATGTTTAAATATCTTCATGAAGGTAAAGCCCCTGTGCTCCTTGTGAGGAGCTGTAGCTGCCATCAGGCCTCCTTTCAACCTCCTCTGCTCGGGGCTGAACTAACTGAGGGACATCAGCTGCTCCCCACACATGTTGCTCTCTAGACCCTAAACTGTCTTTGTAGGCCTCTTCTGGACACTAATAGTTTAGCGTCCTCCTTATATGCTGTGCCCAAAACTGCACACAGTGATTGAGGGGAAGCAGCAACAACAGAGCAAAGTGGGATCCCATGCTTCATGCGCATCTGTGTACTACTGAAATCAAAGCACTCACACTATGAAGACTAAATGTTTGTTCATATATTGGTTTTAATCATTAGCTTGCTAGATGATTGTTAGTTTTTACAGATATGCAGAATAGCTTTTTAATGAATAGAGTTACTGTTGTTCTTTCCTTATGTTTAGAGTTATCTGCTTTTGTAATTTAAAGTACCTTTTAATATGTTTTTAGAAGTTGTTCACTTAATCCCACTAAATTTAGAAGGTTCTTTTCTGTTTAAATACTTTCCCTTTTTTTTTGTTTCTAAAGTTTGTTTACTAAGTTCTTATTCTTGAGAATGCAATGCAGCATTGACCACGTCAGAATGCTGGCTCAGGAAAGCAGAGAAAAGAACTAAGTTTGAAGAAAGATGTAACATTGAGTTTTACTTATGATGATGTCAAACGCAATTGCCTGCGTATCTCAGTCTTTCAATGTAGAATCTACTGTGGGCAGTGACTGAAGCATGTAGTATTTCTTGCTTTGTCTGTGTGCTCTGAGAAATGAATCAACGGAAAAATCTCCTCTTTCTGAAGGGGATGATGACTTAGCCATACAATGAAGAATTGTTTACTACTTATGTTTTAGTGAAGTGGGCAGTTCAGATAAACATGGCTTTATAATATGATGCATGTAGTTTTTTAGTCTGACTTGTATTAATACTAATATTTTGAAAATAAATTTTTGCGACATAACAGGACTTAGGTCATTTTAGAATTTTCACATTTAGAATTAGAAAATATTATTATATGGGATTAAGTCTTACATAGTGCTGCATATAAACAGGTTTTCACACCATTGTAATACTTCAGCAGCTTTTGATCCAGTAACTGCAATGGCATTTGAGGCTTTGTTTGTTCATTTTTTCTCCAGGTGTACTGGTCCTGAAGAAGCAGAACTTTTTTCAATGGTTATGAGATCACTAGTATTTAATTAGCTCTAGCAGGACTTGTGTGATATTATTTATCAGGTCTGTGTCACACATTTAAGTGGGAGCAGAAAGCAGAGGAGGAAATGAAAGGATGCAGGGGGCCATAGAAAGGATGGCTGGAAATCACCCTTATAACTGTTAAATATTAATATTCTGAAAATAGCTTCAGGCCCCGTTTGAGATTATGGGCTCAGCTGTGCTGGACGATGGAATGTTTGCAATTGTTCTAATTTCCTAAGACTCCTCTAGAACTTATAGAACATACGACTGATGTTTAAATAAAAAAGTAAAAAGGAAATACTAAGTTGATGAAGGTAGCTTTTCAGTGAAAAAAATGGCTAGATGCGTTAGCATGGTCCGCAGTGAAAGGTGCAGCTTTTCTTTACTGTTTCCTTACTTATTGTTTGCGAGATAGGAATAATGTTCCTTTAACTTCTTCCTGAGAAGTCATTTTGAAACGTTTCCTCTTGACTGAGGTTGTCAAAGTAACCTGCATCAACGAATAGTAGACCAAAACATGAGTTCTCTTAAAAGTGACCCCCCTAAAAAGGAGTAACGAAAAAAACGTTTTTGTGGATCATGTGTTAGTTAACGGCCTGCTGTTAGAGATCTGCTTACTCTGTCCTTTCTAAACTTCGCTATTCTGTGTTTTATATGGCTTTGCTTGTGGTACTTGAGAGCAATCATTTATTCAGAGGTGTATAAAATTATATTTAGAGACTGCGTTTTTAGAGAGGTCTGCAAACGTCTGTGGCATAAGTTACTTATGTGATAGGCTAGCCTAAAAAGCAACTCCCCTTTTCAAATCAATCACTTCATCCACATAAAATAAGCATTATAAAGGAGACTGGGAATACGCTGTCTTGCAAAGACAGCCTTGTGATAATGATGGGGGAAAAGTATGCTGTAATAACTTTAGGGGGAGATGCTGATAGATTGTATGTCCTCCAACATATTGTGTGAAAATAGGATGTTAAGATTTTTCCTTGCATATATTTCAGGACATGGTGACCAAAGCAGATATTTTAGCTCTTTTTAGTATAATACTGATCCACGCTATGATTTTATGTTTTTATTTTTTTCTCCTTGTAGCTGACAGTCACACCTCACCAAAAGAAGACACTCCAACTGGTAGCATGGATTCACTTTCTTCCCAGTCTCCTACCCCTGTGTTCTCTGGTAGCCCTCCTGGACTACTAGATAAAAATCACCTTATTATGGACAGTGGATATCTTACAGACTGGACAACAAATCTGTAAGTATCCCAAAAATCAAGTAATGATTTTCCACTATTACAGTAAAGCACTTGAAACACGTTTCCCTTTTTAGTTTTGTAGAAAGTGATTTGCTTTTAAAAATCACATACAGTTCTGTTTTTCTTCTGTTATAGAAAGGTATGTTTTACTACAACAATATTACATACCATTGTGCAGCTTAAAAGCTGCCTGAATGCAGCAGAATTTTATTCCTTCTGAAATCTAGCGCGTTTCACTATAACCTATTATAAAATTTAAAATTTTTATTTAGGCAATAAATATTTAAGTCATTATTTATATGATGTATTGCTCTAGTTTTATGTCAAGACAGTGTTAAGCTACACTTAAGTGCAGGGCCATTAAGATTTAGGACCAAATTTTGGTTTTGAATAAACACACTTAAACGGGTGCTGCTGCTTACGAATATTATTGCTGGTAATCCCATGTTGCTAACAAGTTAACCGCCTACTTTACAACTAAAGTGCAGTATATCACTTCCAATGAACTCTGTACACGTTCAGTTTTGAGTGTGACTTTAGTTTGGCTAAAATGGATAATACAATTTTAATGTAAGCTCTGTAACACATACTTGGGTCTGATACACAGAGCTAAACATGCCTTTTTTCAATCAGAAGTTGAACTTCATTTCTATTTTGCTATTTATACTAACTTGAACATATCAATACAGTTTTCCAGCCTTAGTGCTGAGAAAATGGAAGAAGCGAGCCTGCAGAAAAGATTTGTTACAGATACTTTCCATAATGGCATTTTGTGTAGCCTGTTCTGTAGATGAAGCAAGTGTGTAAAATATATGTGTAGATGTACATAACATATGAGAATTTGTGGACAGCTATACATTGGGTTTATACTTCCAAATATAGAAATGAATAATGAACTCATTAGGGTACTTCTTACTTACAACAGCCTTTCCTCATACCAATAGAAAGAGGTTCAGTTACTTACAGATACTTCACACATGCATTGTGTATTCAGAGTACTGAAACACACTTTTCACTCTCCTCACGTACTGTCCAGTAGTAACACATAAGATTGACAGTAAGCTGTATTTGATGAAATGAGATGCACGTGTGGAAAACAAGTTCTATGGGTGACATGTAACTGGTGTGTCTACGAAAGCAGGCATAGCTGAAAGGGAACATAAGCTTACAAGAACATTAATAATGTCACAATCAAATAAGCATTGGTTTAATACAGGGCCTTCAGATGTCAGATGAAACTTCCTAGCATTTTTTTACCTGTTTATTTTCATGGAAAATTATACTGTGCTGCAGTTTTGGAAACCTAGTTTCACAGCTTGAGGTTTTATACTCAGTTGGAAACAGTTCTGTTGGGAAGGAAAGTGACTTGTTACGTGCACCTAAATGATTTGTCAGAAGGAGTTTCCTCCACTCACCTGTATGAGAAATTTGCTTAAAACCTACTTCAGTGACAAGCCTGAACAGTGACAGAGTAGACAGTACATTCTTGTATTCTTCTGCTTTCTCACACCGAGTTGAGCTTATCATCCCCTTATAGTTCTGATGACACAAAGGGTCTTGACATAACAAAACAAAACAAAACAAAAAAACCAACTCTACTGTATTAATAGCAGAGATTGATGTCAGAAAGGAAAATATACAAATATACTTCCTGGACTGTGGCTGTCATTTTGCTCATGGGTTCCTGTGTATAGGCAAATGTTGACTTGGCATGGTATAGCTGGGTTATCTTGCAGAGGTCCACAAAAGAAGGCATTCATTGGCTGTTGAATGCTGTGGTCGTACTTACAGGATTCTCATAAAGTGTACTATTCCAGAATTCAGTGGAGAACAGTCTACCTCTTTCTGATTTTGCAAGATTTCAAAATGTGCCAAAATGGGAACAAAAGTAATTCTCAAAGTTTCAGTGCCCTCTGTAAAATGGTATTACATATCTCCACTGAGTTACAGTAAACACCATTACTGAACCTAAGTAAGACAGAAACAAAAGAGGCTCTATTTTCTCAAGTTTCTAGTGATGTTTGTAACACATGGGTGTTACTTGTAAGAGATCAGTCACTATGCAGTTACGTAGTTTACAAGGTGATGGTGAAACAGTAACTTCTTCACAGTAAAAAATCTGCATGCACTGTTTCCTGCAGGAAGGATGTTGAACTGTGCGTCAATATGTTAGATATTCAAATGTCAATTCATACCAACAACTAATTTTAAGCAGTAACACATGATTTGTGTTATTCCTTCTCAAGGAAAGAGATTTTTTTTCCCCCCTACTAAATGATTTTTTTTTTTTTAATGTATACGCTTTCCTTATCCCATCTTTGAAAACAAAAGCAGCTTCTAGCATGGTGAAAGCAGCAGCAAATGAAAGTGAATACATCCTCACCTCCTGATTTTCACTAGGAAGGGACTACATGGCTCGAGTGGTGAAAGAAATGAAGAAAATGACGGCTATATGACAAATCCAACATGTCTCAATGTCAGGTTAACAGAATGAATAATGCCAAGTAGTGCTGTAGCCAGGATATTTTACACATGGTATAGTTAGAAAGATTATCCCAACAGAAAGAGACAATTGAAATAAAAGAAAATGCTCACCTGTGTCCTAGGCTCACAGGAGGAAAGACCAGAAAAATCCCCTCACAAAAAAAGAAAACCTTCCTTGCTGGTGGTCAGCCCTTAAACGGGGTCTAGGAGAGGTGTAGTCAGACTCCATCCCTTCTAGTCACACATTGTCTTCACCTGTGTTCCTGTGGCTGACTCAGTGCTCATCTCAGGTGATCAATCAGTGGTTCAGGCCGTGATTCAACAGTTCCCATACACTCACAAAGCCCTGAGTGCTGGAGTGTCATGTTGACGCTACATGCACCATATCTGGAAGGTTTCACATAAGTGCCATTTTGAAGCATGTCATAAATATGTGTTGTTTAAAAATCTTTCATACATGCAGTGTTTAATTACTACAACAAACAACAAAAAAAAGTACTTATGATAGTTAGCTGGATAGTGTATTTGACCCTTATGATATTCTCCAATGATATGTCTGTTTGTTTGTTTTTTTTACTTAAGGCATAACAGCAATGACAGTCTCAGTCTGGTGTTAACCAAAGCAGTTGAATTCCTTCTGTTTTTCACTTTGTTTTCTTTAAGTGGCCACATACACATGCACTTAAGCTAAAGAATTAACATTGTACAGCTGTTTTCTTCGGGTCAAACACTGGTACTACTGTCAAAGTTCACGTTGCTCTGACAGAACTCAAGGTGGTTACTGCTTTTGCAATCAGAGCATGTTTCAGGCATTTTTTACCTGATAATTTTGAGACTGGTGTTGGTATAGTTTCACCAGCAGTACATGTTCAGAATGCTTCTGTTTTTCCTCAGAACCACAGTTGGCTCTGGTGCAGAATGGCAACAAAATCATTTTCATGTCAGGTGCCTCCAGTTCCTTGCATATTCCTTCTGATTCAGATGGCCATCTTAGAAGGGTGATCTGAGGGGAAACAGCGTCTTCTAAATGAAATGTGGCTATCCACAGAGCCATTCTTTAATACCATTCTTTGATCTGTTCCTCCTGTTATTTTAGATGCTCTAAAACAGTCAATATTCCCCACTTCAAGGATTTGCCAATGTATTTAAAAAAAAATAAAAATAAGGAAAGTAGAATGTGCAAACACAGTGGTAGGTGCTGTGTTGTGCCTCAAGTTTAACAAATAGGTGATATATTGTAATGTTTTATTCCCTTGATACAGAATAGATACATTTTGTGAGTTGTATATAATATTATTCTGACCTGGTTATAAACAAAAAACTCTAACAAAACAAACCACCAAACATCTTCTACCCACAGGCATCAGTTTTCCCCAAATCGCTGTCTACTCTACAAATGCAAATTATCTGGGGAGCTTAGACCTGAAAATTTACTTTTTGCACCTTCTTTCGGAGTTGCTTCAGTTGCTGGCTGATCAGAGGATGAGTTATGGCTAATCTCTCTTGGCGAATTTGCTTTTTTCCTTTTTCTTCCTTCCCTAGCAGTGTTTTTTTCATTTTTTTTCTTTCTTTTTTTTTTTTTTTTCTTTTCTGGTGGCTGCTGCAGATTGCTGCTCCCTGCAGACTGTTGCAGCAGGCGGTGATCAGGAAGTCAGCTGACAGTGTTGGTAGGGAAAGATATTTGTATATAGATGTCACAAGAGGTGCCAGAGATCTACTGACAATAGGTGAGGGGAAGACATAGACCGTTAAGGAGGAGGGGTGAATTCAGGAAAACACTGTGATGGAAATCCAGGAAATAAAGTGAGCTAACATGCAAAATTGCTTTTTGATCTTCTGAATCTGTGTAAGGCTTGGGCATGCCCTGCTTTCATCTGTTCCTTCCATTTTCTGCATCTCCTGTGATTCTTCTGATTCTTCTGACAGTTTGGACCTGTACAAGCTTGTGTGCTATTATCATTACCGATTCATTTTCTGAGGTGCTGCTCTGACACAAGGTTCCTTCCCTACAACTGGAGAGCCTGCATCCTCTAATCGATCCTAGGAGAAAATCTCATAAAGCAGCTGCTTCCTAATAGCTTAGAAGGAAGGAAGATTGTGACTAATATTGGTCTTGAGAATACTTACCTGCCTTACTTCAGAAACTCTTTGTAACTGCGGTAATTTCAGTGGCAGAAGAAGTAATCTAGACTCTTTATTCATTTATTTATTGCATTATAATCCTGGCATTATTATCCTGACATTTTAATATTCTGCTAGGAAGCCCAGCGGTGTGCTATGGTCATTGTTTATATGTCTTTACTTTTCACGGAGGCTTTCAGAATGGTGATGAGAGCCGTGCTCTGAGTGCTTCCAGGGCCTTTGTGACCAAGAAAGAAGCTGATCTGTTTGTTCCTTGTGAAATCTCAGGCTTGTTCAAATTCCCAGTGAGCAAACCGATGTCAAAAGAAACACTGGATAGTAAGGGAGGGCAGAAAAAGTGGTGTTCTGAATGTAACAGGAAGATAGTTCTCATGTTGTTTCACTGCTGAATGAATTCCCATCAGCCTTGTTATATCTACACCTGTAGACTGCACCTCCGGACTCTCCTTCAAATTCCAACAGTTTATTTTTGTATTTTCTGGCAGTGGTGTACATTTGCAGTTTTAATAGATGATGAGGAGTGACTTCAGCTTTGGTGTCCTGAAAACTTTTATATCTGAAAAAGTTATATATAAGACTTTTATATCTCTTTTTAGTTTAAACAGCTGTAGAAGGCACAATCCAGGTACACAGCAACGCTTCTCACTCGTTGCACTTACTTTGCAGTTTGGTCTTGGTTCAGCTGCCACCTCTTCAGTGACTCAGCAGTCTGAGGGCAGATTTAAGAGAAGCAGGCACTTCTTTTTGTACTCGTGTTGCACAAGCAGAGCAGTAGCCCTCGTTTTGCAGCTCCGTTGAAACAGTCAAAATATAACTCCATCACGTGGGTCTTACAGAATAGGCTTTGCCATCTCCCTGTCTTCCAGTGACAGCTCAGTTGGACAGCAGCACCGCTGGATGAGCGTCAGCTGAGCAGTACATGTGCTCAGAGCAGGGAGGGACATGGATGCAAGCATTATGAGTTAGTGTCTTGTTTTTCCTCCTTCTCTTTTTCTTTTCTTTGCATGATTCCAGAAAACACAGCCCCCACATTTATTTCCTAAAAGGAATGGCAGTCTGCTATAAGCGCACATATGTACAAACTTAAGTTTTGCTCAGTCTGAGTTATCATGTAAAAATGCTGCAGCCTAGGACAGCTGCTATAAAGACATAAATTTCAGATTTACCAGACTGACGTGAAATACCATTTCACTAATACGTTGGCTGCTTCACTGAAACTTCACGATCCAACTTTAACAAAGCATCAATTTCAGTGTTGGCTGATGTGCTCCGTATAAACGAGGAATCTGGAATGTTGATTGCACATTACATACTTTACATTTGCTGGTGGAGTTTCTTTTCAGAGTGGACACGGATCAGGAAAACCTGTCCTTTTGTTTTGTCTCCAGCTTTGCTGCCACTATGACAATTTCTCGAATTTCATCCATATATTTTTCTGCTCCTGGCTCTCACCAAGGCGTGGAGTTTTAACATGTAGGAAGATTGTTGTCTGGTGGTGGAGAGTATTGCATTGCATATTGAATCAGAAACAGCTGATACCTTTTGATATACCGTGTCGTCTTATAATGAAACCTCTAAAGAACACTTCCATGGAGTTCATGTCAGCCAGACACTGTGATATCACTGCCGTGGGGCTGCCAAGGCCTTCTATGAAACAACCCCTTTTTTCTTAAGAATTGCAGTGCAGATTCTTTTCACAGAGTATCTTCCTTGCTCTCTCAAGATAAGAGGCTGCTCTTTAGCTGTGTTACCTTAGGAACCAGCCAGATAAACATCCAATAAAATCTTGTTTTCAGGAGTTTGTTTCTGAATATCAGTACAGAATCTCTAGCTTATTTTCAGTAAGACCATTTTCTAGCTTCTTCCTTCTCCCAACTTTTTTTCAGAGTGAGATGGTTATATTAGTTTTTTTTTCTTTCCCCACAAGAAATGCATCGTGTTCATTTTAGCCCTCAGAAGAGCGATTTCTTCAACATACCTTCTCAAAGTTGAGATGCTGTATGATAAGATACACAGTGCTTTCTAATTTAGCATTATCTTGATAAACAAGGCTTGCAAAACTTTGCTGTCTCAAGAATCTTTTGAAGGAAAAAAGAAGTTATTTTGTGTGTTGCTTACACAGCACAACACTGGAAGAGATTTTTCCCAGTGAGTAAAACCTTCTGCTTTAATAATAAAATTAAATGGTTCCCGGGATAGCCAAGTACAGTAAATACTAATAAGAAAAAGAGCTGAAATTCTAGAATGTGCCTAATATTAAAGCCATTAAAGGTTTTGTTTTCTTTTTCTTTTTCTCAGTATGGTAAATCTATTGCTGTTGAAAAATGGTTTGATTTTTTTTTTTCCTTTTGGATCCTAAACGTATAGAATATCTGTTGATCTATAACAATGAGCTGAAAGCAACAGGCAAATCAAGGAACAGTACTGCAGTGCTTTAGCTACAGCTGAGATGTATTAAGTGTATTCACCAGAAAGGGAGGAGGGAACAGACTGGAGCTCCACATACCTGCACCTCTGGAGGCTTTTTCCTCTGTTGGAGTTACTCAGAATTTGTAGAAAATCTGCTCATCTGTACTTACTTTTATCTAATGCTACCTGATAAAGGGCACTGTGGTCTTAATAGCTGATAGGTTACTGTTCTTATTGAATCTGTGTTACCTGAGAAATAAATGTGCCACGAGAGGGACTGAACACACAACATCATCCTGCCCCTTTCTCTGCACACCTACTCTGTTGTTGATGTTGTTGGTTTATTTATTTATTGAATTCCTTCTTACAAGTCTCAAAGAGAAACCAGCTGCAATATTCAGAGTACTCTTTTGAATGACTGCTCCTTTCCTGGCTCAGAGTGTTCCGAGTATCTTTGTGAAATCATTAATCTCATGTCTTAAATATGAGCAGTATGTGTCGTCCTAGAGCTGATCATGCAAGTTGCACAGATAAATAAGATGCATATTTCAAAGAAATATCTAATGAATGGAAGCTTCTAGTGCTCACTTGTTAAGAAGCAAATGTGAGATACGCAGTAGAGAAGACTACTTGGTATAAAGATATTCTTCACTAGGGATTAGTTTGAATAAGCAACACTTTCATATTCTTCTGGCTGTATACTTGGAAGGTTACTTTTCTATTACCTGTAATTTACAGGTTTAAAAAATGAGCCCTACCCAGTCTTAATTTTGGAGTTGATTGAAGTGAATAATTAAAAGCAAAAGTGAAATTATTTTTCTTTGAATATCAGGATTACTTTAACTAATAATTCAGTTAGTCAAGCGTGATAATTTTTTTCATATACTTTTTGAAAATTGTGTTTGTTATAGGTACACCTATGCTACTGAGTTAAAATTAACTTTACACATACTTTGTGTGCAGAATGATGGGCATATGGTCTGTGTTTTAGAAAAATTCTTAAACTTTGCAGTACTGTTGAGCAATTTTTTAGCCTTGGTATTTGGAATGAACAACGCAAATGCCAATGTTCACATTTTGTTTTTCATCTTCAAATGGAGCCACAGCTGAAAATTAAGGATACTTGAAACAATACATAAGAATGGTTAGAAGAGAACAAGTTCAAGTGGCAGTAAGCTACAACATGATGTACACACACTGTGTACAGTGTAGTGGCAGGTTCAGAAGTGGCTAAGCAGACTGGGTGCAAGGAATAATATGTTTCTGATCAGCACAGCTCAGCTTTTATTCATTTCGCTACATACAATTTCTTCCTTTTTTTTTGTCAAATCTGATAGTTTTAAAAGCAGGACGTGTTTTGATAAACTCTTCTCATTACGATGCCAGCACATTTAAGTTTCATTTTTATTAGTGGAATTAACTACAAAATGCTGTTTTTGTACACTTAGAATTCCAGTTTTCATCCAAATGCAGTCTGACAGAGATCCAAATGAAAAATTATCTTGTCGAATAAAGGCTGGGCCATTCACTGTGTTATAATGTAATGCATTAAAAAATTAATTGACAAAATAAATGTCTATGTACGTATGTAATAATTTCTAGAGTGAAAATGCAATATATTGGCTGGCACAATTACTGTGTAAAAGTCGTACTTGTTTGTAAGCCTTGTTCTACAACATGACAAAATAGTGATTATTTCCTCTAGTTAAATGCCCTCTTGCACAAGATGATGAAAATCAACTAAACAAGTTAGGGTTCCCGCATTCTTTTATTCATTTGTAATTAAGCGGTGTGTCTGTGGATTTTGCTTTTGGTCAGTCCACCTTGCTTAGGTGGAAACCTGCACATCTAAATAATCCTTCTTGACTAGTTTCAGAGATTTTGATGGTGCTTTGCAGATACATGATATCTAAAAGATGGATTCTGGAATAAGCCTAACAAACAAGAGCTGGTTGACACTTAAACACCACTTGTTCCGAGCTCAAGATTGCTGCACCCCTAAGAATAAGAAATCAGGGAAAGGTGGTGGCAGGAAGCCTGTCTTGATGAGCAAGGAACTCACAGATAAACTGAAAGGAAAGAAGATGTTTGAAGAAACATGAGATACAACAAGGAAGGCTGAGGCACTCTTGGAATTAAACCTTGCAAAGGATATAACGCATAACCAGTAAAAGGAAGACCAGGGAAACTATGGGCCCTCTACAGAATGGTGCCCCAGTAACATGGGACACTATGAAAATGGGGATTCTGAATGCCTTCCTTGCTTCAGTCTTCAGTGCTTAGACTAGCCCTCAGGAATCCCATGCCTTGCTGCAGTGTGAAGGCTGTGCTTTCAAGTGATGTTTCCTATGTGGAAGATGCGTGAACCATATTGATTCTGTTTCTGCTTGAAGTCCAGCTCCTGGTTCCAAAGATATGATTACATTTGGATTTTTGGTCACTCTGCCCATGAAGTAAACCTTCCATTGTTAGAACATTTCGGTTCCTCTAACTATAGAGTGAGGAACATCATTTGTGTTGAGAATTACTTCCTATGTGTTTTTCAGTGACAAATGTTTTAACTTCATCTGCTGTTCTTCTCTTGTAGCAACTATGTATTCAGCCATTAATTTAATACGTATTTGAACAGTAAATTCATTGAGGGCAGCCACTGAAGCAGTTATGCGACTGAGATCTCAATCCAGAGGCAGCATCGTGATCCCAGTGTTGTAATAGCTGTAGCCTTTTGAAATCTTCCCATCGTACACCATGCCTTAGTACAGTGCTGAGAAGATTTTTAGATTTGTCAAAACTTGTAAAGGCAAAGTGGCAGCTCAAATAATCGCCTCCTATATGCAGTTTCATTGTATCTGTCTTAATTAGATAAGCAATGTGGAGTTTTTTTTTCTTGTTCTTGGCTATGTCATGCATCTCAGGTAATTCACCCTAGCTGAGGATATAGGGCATATAGGAGAAATGCTTTCAAGGAGGAAATGGTAGAAACAGAATATGTGGTATCAGATATAAAGTCTGACACACTAATTGGTTTTTAGATTTGCTAACTAGTTAGTCTAGCTTTGAAGATTGAAACATTTTTGGTATTCACCTTGTTAACACTGCCTTGAAAATACTTCCCTTAGCTCTGGTCAAAGCTGCTCGTCGATGGTTTCATGGATGAACACCCCGTGCACTAACCCAGTTGCTACAAACACTGCACCATCCGCTTTCTCCTTCCCTAATCCTTCCACTGGAAGCGACAGAGCAGTGGAGAGGTATGATTTGCTGGTTTTTTTAATTACTCCCTATTGTCTGTATCTTAAAAACAAAAACAGACAAACAAAAAAGATTAATTCTTGCCTTCTGCAGTAACTAGTTGGTTATCTCAACTCAAGAAATGTGACCTTTGCCATTTTTACAAAATAAAATATCAGACTACTTTGTCTTATTTTTCCTTTAAACACCTTCTCCACAGAAGGCACCTGGATTGAGCCAGGTGTATTTTTGATCATCTTAAGAGCATCTCTAAAAGACTGCCTGAAGTTTTAAAAACCTTATTGCATATAGGACAATTCCTTGGTCTAGTAATGTTGCATTGGAAAAAAGAAGAAGAATGAATTCAGGAAAGAATTCTCTGCAGTGATAGTGAAAAGCTGTATGGCAAGGTTCATGAGGGAACACTTTGGAAGATAGAATGACTAGTCCATAAATGAGATAAGGTATGCTTTGCCTACTATTGATTTCACTGCTGATTAGCACTTGGCAATATTTTAGCTGCAGTTGAAAGCTGTGTTTAACTGTCATAGAAATAAGTGTGCACAAAAGCAGGAGCATGATATTCAGAAATGCCAACAGTAAGCTGTGAAGCTTCAGCTTTGGCATTTGTGTGTACGAATTAGAAGCCAGTGATGATGCATATGAGCCTGTGTTGAAAGTTTTAGCCATCTCCCAGTGAGAATGGAGAGAGAATGGTTGAGAAAAGAGTGTTTTCTTTAGTAGGCAAGAGTAACTGCATCTCATAATTTCATTTTCCAGCGTTGCCCACCGAAAAGCAAGAGCTGTTTATCCATGCGAAGCAGAACATAGCTCTGAATTATCATTTCAGACAGGAGCAATTTTTGAAGACGGTAAGTACTTATTGAGTGAATGTAAAGCAATGAAAAACAAACTAACACAACTGTTTAAATGGCTTTGGATAAAAATACCAGCATAACTGCTATTCTGTCAACGTTGCTGGTGGCAGTCAGTGACATAGAAGATTCCTGGTACACAGAACTGCATTAGCATACACGAAAGCAATACGAGGTAATGTCATTGCTTCCGGTGAGCAGATTCTTGTTGGTTTTTACATTTCAGCAGTGTTTAAATGTGTGTCACGGTAAAAAATAAAAATAAAAACAACAACAAAAAATGTTCAGCAATAGAGGAAAGGCCTATGAAACCATGTACTATATTTGTAAAATATCACAGAAACTTTTATTTAAGAAAAAAAAGATCCACTTAAGGATTTTCAAGCAGCGTTCTAGGTAAGTCAAATTATCATTGTAGAGAAAAGAGAAGATGGCTTAACATGTATTTGTACACATAGTTAGAGGGATATTCACAGGTTGAAGGCCTGTGTTTAAAAATTTCTGTGGACCTAAATGTAATATTGCAGATGAACATCCAGAAAGCAGTTCTGCGCTCAAGACTGTGGTGAAGCTCCTCAATGAGCTTCTATGGCTCTTCAGCATCTGCACAGGGGCTTTGAACTGACAAGAATGGCTTTAGTTCTAAAACCTTATGCCACTAACAATTGAAATACGAATTCTGAAAACACAGAAGATAACAGAGGACAGTTTTTTCATACTGTTGAAGAAAGGGATAGGATGCAGTGGATCAACAGGACCTGGACAAATTCAGCAAATCTTGTTGCCTGAATGCAATTTAATAAAATTCTTAAGTACAAATTAAGTCAATGCAGGAGCAGTGTAAGACTTGTTTGTGACAAGGCCTTTGTAAGTGGCATTAATTCTGAAAAACAGAAGACATTTGGCCAAATCTTCATCCAAGCTTTGTGCAGACTGAGGGATTCAAAGTCATTTGTGAATTAGGTTCTCGAGATTCTTGGTCAGTATTGAGACCAGTACTTTATCCTTTCAGTCTGTCTAGAGGCACATGAGTAGTAAGGAGCACACTGGCCCCTAAAGTAAGCGGAAACTGCAGCGATACCTGTTTTTCTTATCCATTGCTATCTTGCTACGAAGCCAGAAGGCTGATAAGTACGTTCCAGAAGTAAAGCAGTACTTAAATTGGAATGACTAAACACTTTGGATATACACTGCCCAGTCATACAGATGCTACATATCAGAATCTTTGTTTAGATATCCAATAAAGGAGAAGTATTGCAAATTACCTGTTTATATCCAGCAAGAAAAAGAGAAAAGAATAGTCTGAAACAGCTGGAAAAAAAAAATCAGCCTGCAGATGTTAAAAGGCTCGCTGAGTATGTCTGAAATTTTCCAAAATGTACCCTGTTAACTCTGTTAGTACTGGATCAAAAGTACGTGTGGGAAAGTTGTTCACATAAAGCTGAAACAAATGGGGGGAACTCAGCAGCGTTCTTTTTCTCCTTTTCTTTTTTCAGCAGTCATAACAACAACATAACAGCTCAGATATAGACATCTACTTCCCCTTCTTGGTGAAGCCTAATTTAAAGCAGCAGATTGTAAGGAAATCACTCTGCTCTGTCTCCTCCCAGATAAATAAATAGTAGGCCTCATACAGAATTCAGTTAATGTTGATATATTTTTTTTGGTTTGGTCTGTTTTTTTACTCAGAGTAAGGAGGTTTGGGGTCCCCACAACATTCTTCCCTCCTAACATCCACTTCACAAAATCATACTTGGTGTTTCCTATTAGATAAGTGCCTTGCAGGCAATTCGTGTCTGAATCAAGTTAGAAAGGAAATCTTTTAAAGATGGATTAGCTAAATGATTGCTCTTTTTAAAGTCTTTTACAGCAGTTATTTTAATTTAGGTTTTTTAAAACATGACTGATAGGGATCTTCCACAGATGTAAAATTTGTGTATGGGAAAAAACCTGGAGCATGGGAGAAGAGATCTAGTGCATAAAAGAGGCATTTCTAAAGTGGAGCGCCACAGACTGCAAAGCTGTTGTGTAGCCAGTGGGGAAGTCAGCCTTGCAAGAATTAGTTTCTTTGGTATAATGTGTTTGTGTGACAGTGGTGTTGAAATTCTTTTCCTTTGTAAAGAGGTCACTAGATATTATGGCAAGTCTACCACGGTTTTGGTGAATTAGAGCCCCGGTAGTTTTTCAGCTAGACAGCTAGGTCAACCAAGAACTAGAACAAATACGGATTTCATTCTTTAGCAATACATGGAGAGTGGTTTCAACCATATGAATGTTCTCCCATATCATCCTTTCAAATAACCTTGGAAAAAGTTTCTTAAAACCTAATTGTAGATCTCCAATGGAGAGCTCACATGTACTTAAAGACATTGGTTTTGATTTAGTCCATTGTATCCTGCTTACTTTATAGATGTTGTTCTTCTCCCTGTAGCACTTTGAGCCCAGGGGAGGTTGTGTGCTAGCCCAAAAACAGGAGAACATGCAAGTAATGAGACGCTAACTGGATACGTTTAACAACTTAATGGCCATTCTGTAACAATTTATAGTAAGTTATGGCATGGGCAGGCTCTGTATATGGTAACAGACATAAAGCTAACAGAAAAAACAGTTCAAACAGTATAGTAGTCAAGATACATAACAAGAAAGATTATTGTGATGGAAGAGAATAATTGAATATACAAGAATTGCTCACCCACGTCCCAGGCACGCAGTGGAAACTCCAAACAAGCAGTCTCCAGAAAGAGATCATTCACCAGTGGTGGTCAAGGAGAGGTGGAGTCAGACTCCACCCCTTCCAGTCACACAGTTGAATTGTATTCACCTGTGCTCCCATAGCTGACTCAGTGCTCACTTCAGGTGGTCAATCAGTGGTTCAGGCCGTGATTCAACAGTTCCCGTACACTTTGTCAATATGGGAAGCTGTTCTCACTCATAGTGCAGACCAGTCTTCATATTTGAAGCTGCTGAAATGCCTTCACACAGGCCTTACCTTTTTGCATTAAGCACCCTTGTGAATTTGACTCGAAGTCACATTCCAGTGAATCAATTCAGGTTCTTCAGTTACTCAATTTAAATTCCCATATGCCCTAATAAAGCCCCCAAATGAAGAATTAAAGTAATAATACATCATTTCTGCAGCTCTACCAATAACCTTAACTATCAAAGTGACAACGCATCAATCAAGTTGACATACAGCTAGTATCAACCATTAAAGTAACTGTTAAATTAATGTCTACTAAAAAGTGCTGCTTCCATTAGCGAGGGTTTTATCCATCTCTCCTTTCTCCACCCTGCCTGTCTCAGTTTCTAATCCTGTCTCTCTCATCTCTCACTGTTTGCATGCTGAACTTTCTCTTTAGTCTGTTCTTCTGCCTTGTTTCCTTCACTTTTTCACTTCCTTTTGCTTCCCTGTTCTTCTCCTTTGTCTCTCTTGGGCTGTAGATGCTGATTGCAGTAGTTCTCTCTTGTCTGTTATTATCCTGGACGAGTCTTTCTGGCTGCTCTATCCTGAGACAGAATAATAGCATTTAGTAAGGTACAGTCTTAAACCTGTCATAGCTGCTAAATATAACATTGGTGCAAGCAGGTAAAAGTTTAACCTGTACTCCTCTCTCCATTTCCTTTATCTAAATGAGGAAAAAGTACTGGTTTCTCGGGCTGACAAAGTTAGATTTACTAATATTTTAAATTAAGCTTTACTTCACCTGATAGGAATCTGTACAGAATCTGAACATTTCCATATTCAGGTGTTTTCATTATTGCACACTCTCCCAAATCCTACAGTCTTTTTTATTGAAGTGCCACAGAATATGAACATTAAAGCACCAGCTGGTAAGTTAAAAAAGAAAAAGCAAACCTTTCTATCTAATTGAATTGTGTAAGAAAATGAATAATATAATCTGAACAATCTCCACTACATTTTTTATATTTTTTCAATCTTCAATTCAATTTTCCTTAGGTTGTGCCAATGTTTTGATTTCCCAGTTGCTACAGGCTGTATTATTGACAGCACATAACACTATAATTCAGGTGGTTAGAGGCAAAGCTTGAAGATTTTGCAGCTGGATAAGGGTATGTATGGGAAGAAGCAGCGTGACCTGAGATCATGAGGGTCATACGCTGGCTGTAAATGGGTATCTTCAGTAGCAACAGTTATTCCCAATAATCATGAGAGGAGTAACCAGACTGCCTGGCACTGAAAGCTTGCCAGCCTTGCAGCCTCGTCTTAAATTTCTGCTTCTTAAAAGAGACTGTTAAGAAGTGAGTGAATGGGAATTTCACTAGAGAGAAGTGTTTAGGTAAGGTAAATGGTGTTTACACAACAAAACTCCTTGTCAATATTGCTAGCAGTTCTACAGCGAAGTTTCCCAAAAATTTCCCAAGGAAGCTCTCATCAAAGCTTTTCACAGTTCTTAAAATAAAAATTTAGGGGAGAACTGAGAAAGTTTTTTACCACAGGAACCCATTATCCCTACCAAGCACAGCAGGTTCAAACAGCCATGGTCATCCCCCTCTGCTTTCCTCAGTAAACCTGCCCAGTTTTGACTCCGAGCCACTCTCTTCCCTATTATTCATGCTGTGGTTTCTGGTCTGTCTTTCTCTATGGTATCGACAACTGAAGGATTTATATCAGAGAAAAGCAGTACTTTCAAAATGCTGTATTGCATTGTATATGGAAATAATTATTTTGTTGAGGTAAAAATCAGAATAAAGATACTTTGCTGCACTCCTTTCATCTTTGAATTTCAAAGCATTCATGTACATTAGCTGTCTCAGTTTCACACCCAGAGAAACTGAGTGTACAGGCGGTGGGCAGATGTTCTTTTCAGAGCCCTCCATGCCGTTAGGGGTAAGTTACCTCAAACTGCTGCTGAAAGTTACAATCACAGCTTCACCAGTAAAAAGTACCAGATGTGCACTGGTAATTTCTGCTGACTTTGTTAGAAGTTTTAAAAGGCCACAGAAGGTAGTTTGACCTTAACTGGCCTGACTTTGCTGCGTACAGAATAGGGAAGTCTTTATCTTGCCAACAGTGTTGTGGAAACAGCAAACTCCAGAAAAAAAGTGTTTCTGGGAAGCTAAGCAGTGGAAGATATTTAAATAGATGAGTTTAAACAGATGTGCTTTACCTCTTGGTGTGAGTGCTGCACTGTCATGGATACTTGGCTGACAGGTGGGATGGATTCAGCTCAGGACTAAGACCCCAAGTCTTGATGGCTGCACGTAGGACATAGGGCCAGAAAGCACATCTTCTTGCTTTTAATTTCGTTTCCTGGTGAAAAATCGGCCAACAGGATTAATTTCTATGGAAGTGTGTTTTGGTGTTGCGGTGAGATTTCTGTTGGCCACAAAATGTAGCTTTTGCCTGCTAGAGTAATCCATCAGAAAGGGAAGCCCTCGTGTCAGACACCACACATGTCAGATTTCCTCCCCGTTTCCCTCTCCCTGACAAAACAGCTGGTTTCCACAAGGGTTTTGCCTGCTTCAATCCTACTGCAGTTAGTGGCAGGTAGGCAGTGAAATAATACCACTGTGGAAATGAATCTCGGTCTCATCTGTAGTGCGGTCCCCTGAAACGTTCCATTTGCTGAAAGAAGAATGATGTCTGCTATAGGGAAGTACATCAGCATTTGGTGTCTGGGAACAGATGCTTTGGAATTTTTATGTATTTACAGTTAGACAGTCATAACATGGGCAATGTTAAAGGTATTTCCTATGGAGAATACAGAAAACTAAGAAGGAATGCTACAATTGCTGAGCTAACCTTACTGTGTTTCTTGATTCGATGAAATCAGAAAAGCTTTTACTTGGAGACCTCATTACAGATAGCGAGTGTTGATTTTTTTTGTCCACTTGAGTTTGGGGTAATTGTTGTGTGACATTCACAGCCATACTGACGGTCAGAAATCCTCCTTGTGTACGGTTTGCCTTCATTAGAGCGAGACCACTCAAATAGCCCTGCAGGAGGTATTGAGGAGGCCTGCCATCCCCTACAGGCTCTGAAGATTGCTACTATTTGCACTGTCCTCAGAGTGGGAGGGCTTTTGATGGCCACTTTTGATCGCACAGCTGCTATACCCTTGTCAAATTCTGCTGCACCACATGTAATTGTCAGTTCTCAGCTCCCTGTCTTTCACACTACAGGTGTTTTCCCCAGTCAGCATAAGACTTAGTCCTATAGGTCCAGCAATGAGTTATAGTTTTATGGTCAAATGTGTAGTTTCTGCAGCATTATTTTTAAATGAGGCAGGCCCGAGAAAGCTCTAAGAACTTTGATGTCTGTTGATTGAGAAGAAATGACAGAAAGGGGCCGATAAAGAGCATCTCTTCAACAGGCTCTTTTTTTCAGAAACAGCCTATGTCCTGGGTTTAGGAAGAGCTGTGGCAGCAGAACATTTTCTGTGTGGTGAAGGTTTTTAAAAGGAATGTTATTGTACACTATGCTTCTGGAGCTTCTGGAGGTGGGCTTGTGCTGGTTTCAGCATCACAGCTTTAAATGAGTGTGTACACTGTAATCGTGGTTTATACATGACAAAGAAAGAGGAGGGCCTGCTAATTACTAATAGTAATGTAAGTTACTGCGAGTTTCGATGTGTACAAAGATTCTAAAAGGGAATTTTCTGTGTTTTTTTTTCTTTTTATTTTTCCTTTGGAATCTTTCTATTGCACACATTCACTTTAATTATGTGCCCATACTGGTTCTGAATATGGACTGTCAGCATCATTTGGAAGCGGTCTGGTTTTCTGAACGTTTAAGCCTCTTGGAAAAAGAGCTATTATTTAAGCCATGGTTTCTGAGCACAGCTTCTAGCTATGGCCTGCCAGCATTAGGACACAGAGAAAAAGCATAGGGGAAATTTTTAAGTGCTCAATTTGAGAACATTACAGTGCTTTTTAAACTGAGATTTAACTTTTATTTCCTTGATTTCTAGAAAGCTACAAATATCACATTGCTCAATGTGTTAATGTGTTTTAAATGAAGTATTGTCATGGCCAGCAGCACATTTCAGCATTTGTCTGATCATTTCTTTAAGTAATGCCCATCTTAAAAGCACTGTGAGGATAAATTAACATGGTAGAGAACATCATAGGTCAGTAGAAGTGTGGGATTTACAATTAAATAGGTAAGTAGATACGTGTACTGCACTCTCCTAAGAAATTCGATAGGGGGATTTGAGCATTTTTTACTATTTTCCAAACGAACGAGGCTTATGCTTCTTTTATTAACTTCTGTCAAACGCAGTTAAAAAAATACATAGGAAGCCAGAGTTCATTTGTTCTGTTGCTCACAGAATTACCTGTGGATATTCAGAGTCTGAGCGGAACTTTTTCTTATTTTAGGTCCGCAAATACTCTTGCATTCACTTTAGTATCAGTAGTGGCTGATAGATAGGATGGTGATAAAGAACAAGGCTTACCTTCCAAGCTCTTCCTTTGCGTTCTGTGAATAGCACGACGCATTTGCATTTCTGAGACATTTCAACTAAGGGAATGATTCATATCACAGAATCACAGAATTGTAGGGGTTGCATGGGACCTCCAGAGATCATCTAGTCCAACCCCCCTGCCAAAGCAGCTCCCTAGACGAGGTTGCACAGGTAGGTGTCCATGCAGACTCCACAACCTGTAGTAGAAGCTCCACTCTGTGAAAAGATGATACTCAGAATGAGATCCGACTCTTTTCTGTGTCTCTGAGCTTCCAGGTTCACTGCCTCTGCCCAAGACAGGAGTTTGGTTATACTCTGCCCCCAACTACTGAAATTGTTTCCTATTATTTGGTAGATATTCTGACTTCTCCCCAGAAAGCTTTTGAATTCTCTGTTTTATGAACCTGTCCTTTCTAAGTCCCATTAGCCAATTGTTTCTGTAACGTAATCTCCTGTACCCAAAAGCAGAAGATAGATTAAGCACTTATGTTATGCAAGCATTTAATTTACTATCCTCGCCATTTTCCCTAGCCAGATTGTAAAGTCAGCCTGGTGTTTGCAAGAGGCTGGATATTTTCATGGATACCTTGCATGGAGCTAAACCTAAAAGGACTTATTTGAGCATAAGAAGATGCAGCAATATGTTTCCTTTTCTTTTGCAGTGCAATTTTCCAGGGAGCCAGGATGGCTAGAAGGCACCCTAAACGGCAAGAGAGGACTGATTCCACAAAACTATGTTCAGTTTTTATAGCTTTATGCATTGAACGCCAAGAAGGTGTACATGGTATCCATGGATTTTTGTTATAGTCACTTCTCTCCACTTTTGTGACCTTTTTTAATCAACGAAGAGCCTGATTGTGGGTTGAAGATCCTAATGTGTTTAAAGACATTAAGTGTTGCCAAATATGAATTAAAAATGAAAGATTCTTTAAGGGTTGAAATTGATGGGGACAAGACAGTTGGAAGGAGGGAAGGTTTCATTTTGTAATAGTTTTTTTTCAATTGTAACAATACGTTTGTTTGCAAGGTAAGTAGCATTTGAAGTCCAATCTTTGGTTGATCTGTGACTCAACTCTCAGTTGAAGATGATTTTTTAAAGATTACACATCGATCTCAGCCATTTTTAACAGATTGTTGTTCCAGTGTGGAAAGTACTGCTGCATTAAAAAACTATCATGCTGACACTTAAATTATATTTCAAAGTGGAATAGATACTATGGAACAAATATACTGGTAAGTAAAATGATAGGTATCAAGACATGACATTTTTCAAATGTCTTCAAGAAATATGTTCATTTATGTTGTGTGTGTGACTTCATTTATTTTATTAAGGCAAGACACGTGAACTTTTATTACAGGCTCCTGTCTGCCATGGTTCCTTTGTTACTCAAAAATATCACTGTAAATGAAATAAAATGATGTTTGGTATCTGACCTTAGCCATTCCTTAGCTGGAGAATATTTTGGTATGGCTGTTTAAGCTATGACATCATATAATTATTGGCAGCTTTATTCAGTCAGTCACAGAGAGGCTCTAAAATGGACGGGGAATTCGGAGCAGGCAACTCAAGCCAAAGGAAAAGAGAATCCCTGTGATTCTTCTACATCCTGGAAGCATCTTTCATTTTATCAGCTGGCTGGCTCTTGAGCTTCCATTTCTTCCTCTCCCATGATTGTAGATCGTAAGGTCTTAATGATGCTTTGTAGTCCTCAAGAAGCTGCCTCAGAATTTGCAGAACTTTTTGTGTAGTAAGAGAGTTATCTGTGATCATGGAGAAAGCTTTGAGAAATCTTGTGGTGTATAAATCTGTGCCTTGTGATAAAAACACGATGTGCAGTCTATAGTTCATCTAGTTCATCTTTGTAATTTTTCTCTCCTTCAAGTAAGACCCTTTGGGAGGCAGTGGAGAGGATGGCGTGTTAGCATAGGCTCATTTATTTGTTAAATTGGACTCTGTGGATTTAGAGTCATTTACTACAGATATACTTTGCTTGCAGGTTTTTCTAAATAATGCGATTAGTAAACCAGTTAATGGTTAATGCTGCCTTAAGGTTGAGGTGTTTCTTTTCCCCTTAAGATTTAACTCCATACCGTTATTTTGTTCCTTTGCCTAGACTGTGTAGGCTCCACTGGAGCATGCACAAATCGTTTCCAGATGGAGCAATGGTGGGCCAAGTCGGTACGGCTCTCCAGCGCTAAACCTCACAGCTTGGAGGAGTTTCATTTGGTGAATTCTCCTTGTATGTGAGCAGTGACTCTGCCATAGGCAGTTCTTATCTTGGCACAGCAGCTGAGTGACCCAAGCATAGAAAATGACTTCAGGACATCTGTAAAGAAAATCCAGGTCTCAGATTTGCTCCTTGATACAGTTTTAAGGAAACAGTCACATAATACAGCAAGAGATGGCAGGTTTCCTTGCTTAGATCTGTTCAAGTGGCAAAGTGCTGTCGTGGCTGGATGTTGTGTTGCCTGGGACTATAGCTGTAGGAACTTGTTTGTGACCTTCAAGAGTCATTCTGAAGGCAGGATGTTGTCGGTGTGGCCAAATTCAGCTTCCACTGCTACTAGTTGAGAATGTTGGACAGAACCAGAAGAATGTAAATCCTTGTTATTCACCGAGTAGGCATGGCTGCAAGGCATGCTGGCTCATCAGTTAGCCAAGCAGTGATAACTTGAAGCTTACAAGCTTTGTTAGTCACTTCCCCTTGTTTTGTTGCTGTTTTAAACGTGCGGTGCATGTTAGATCTTGTTGTGGTTGCTTTCTCCAAAAATTCTCTGCTCTATCTCTGCTCTTTCTGCATTTTTTAATTGAGATGGTTAAGAAAGGTGGATGCATAGAGTAGGAGTAAAAGACAGTACTGAACGTCCCTTCAGTCCAGTCCTGTGACCCTATTTGCCTTTAGGGGAGGAGTTTTGAGATTCCTGTTAGTGCTGGAGCCATGCAGAACCCAAAGAAGAAAACTCTGCTAGTGAGGAGTGGTGCACTGAGCACATGTAAGGCTAATTTGGACTTGTCTCAAGTTCCAGACCTTATCCAAAAGCAGTAGTGTGAGTAAAGACAAATCTGATCTGGCTTTCTGGTTAACCATGCTGCCTCTAGGAATTTAGCTGTGGTAGCTGCTCCCCAGCATATGGTTTTCTACATCAGCCTGGTCATACCAGGCCTGCCATGGCACCTCTCAAACTTCACTTTCACTGCTGAATTGCTCTGTAAGCGATGCCCTCATGCTGACTGCCTGGAAGCAGAGATTAAAGGATGCTAAAGAATAAAAATCTTACCAAGGAAGTCAGGCCCCTTTTCGAGCCCTTGAGATTCTATTTTTTTTTTTCCCAAGGATGGGCCTCAGAGTTATGTCTCCTGTCTTTCTTTTCTGTGGTTTGAGAAATGCGGTGTTAAGTTGAAGCAAGATAGGAGATAGGAAATCAGCTACGGGGAAAGCCAGCTGAAGGGCTTTGCTACTCTAGCCTGGCAGCAGGAGCAGCGCTGCTCAGCACTTCTGGGCTCAGTCCTCTCCAAGGGAGCTGCTCTCACAGCCCAGCTGCGGGTAGGCTTTGAGCTGAATCCGCAGGCAGGGTTTCCCCGCCCTTGCTATGTGGTTACTGTGCGCAGTGCCGTGTATGACTCCGCTTTCAAAATCTCACACTCCCTGAAGCAAACGCCTGACGCAGGCTGCAAGTCAGGGAGGGCCATCTAGGAATCAGCTGTTTTGTGCTTTTTATGCCGAGTGACGTTTTCTTTGCCCTCGCTGTGGGAACAGACATTGAACCCCTCCACGGGGGACTGAAGTCTAACATGTGCTTGCGGAATAATTGATGGAAAAGCTGAGCCTCCAGCCCACTCGAGCTGAGCAGGAATGCACAGAATGTATTACTCACTGGCCAGCATTCGGCTCTGCTCCTTGGCCAAGGCGGTGCTTTCACTTTGCTGTTCTCCCTGGGGCTTTCAGGCTGCTGAGTGTTGTTAACCATTGTCCTCCCTGACGGTCACGGCAGGTCTCCCGCTGCTCAGTCCTTCACTGCGTCGAGAGAAAAATCTCAAGACTGACTGAGCTGCCCTGGAATGAAAATAAGTGTTTCTGCTACATTGCTCACAACTTCCGCTAGCTGAGCCTTTGTAATTAATGGCATCACGGAAGAGTCTTGGGGAGAAATCTGCGATTTCATTGTTCAGTTCCTTCATTTCTCTCATTTAAACCATTTCACAATTCTTACCTGGTTTTCGATGTAATGAGCAAATTCCATCCACTGCTGACAGAGGGTTTGTGCAGCCCGTAAATGCACCAGAGCCGTACACAGGGTTATTGGGAAGCCTTCCCTGGAGTCGCACCTTGATGGCTGAATATGCCTCAGGCATAGTTCTCTCCAGCAGAATTCATCCACGTTTCTTCATCTGCACTTGCAGTAACCACAGGTAAGCACCAAGTAATACATTTCATTCTGCTGTTATCTACAATTAAAATGTTGTTCTAACACTTTCCTGGACAGTGTGTTTTACCTATCAGAAGTTTTTGAAATGAAAGGGTTTTTTCCACTACTTCCTATCTTAGTAATAATACTGTACTTAATATCAAGTCCTGTTCTGTGTAGATACCTGAGAGAAAGCAGTGTCCCAGCTTGAGGTCAGAGAAGAAGTTTCGTTTTGTTTTTAAGTAGGGATAGCATTTTCTTATTTCTAGAACAGCAGATGACAGATACATCTGCTTCCAAGCAGATGGGCAGTTTTTCTGACAATTCAGCAAACAGAAGGCAGGTGCAAGGATTTTTGGCAACAGAAAGTTGGTGCGACCTGTTACTATTAAAAGAAACAAAAACCCAAGTGTGGTTGAATGGTGGTCTTGCATCACAGCCCTAGCTTCACGCCGAACCCTGTGATAAATATTTCAAGAGAGCACAGAACAAAGCGGCATAGCGAGAGTTGCGTTTCCTCTTCTGACTTTCTTAACACAACTGGAGAAGGCCCAACTCTTGAGAAGGCAGTTTATTAACTGCAGATAGCTTGTGTATGTAGAGCAGTGACACCGTCTTTCCACGAAGGGAAAAAAACCAACTGGTCAGTAGGGAAAGCAGCCCTAGGTTAGCTCAAGCAGGACGCCAGGCTCGCCCAGCTACTGGAGGTTGCGGGGTTTGCTTTGTTGGACAGGATGTGGTTGGTGGCAGTGTTGCCACTTCTCCCTTGGGAAACACAAAGACCCAAATAAATTACGGCAACTAAAGTCCTCAACGCGGGGTGTTCCTTATTACACTCTGAGCACAGCCACTGCCTGGCTGAAGAGCTGTAGTCCGAACAGAGCTTGATAAATCCAAATCACTAAATGTATGATGACAGATGTTAGATTACATTGTTAGTTACTGTGTTGTTTAATATGGTTTCTAAGGTTATTGCTGCACCAGCAGCTATCTGAGATTAAAATGCAAGAAGTACTTGCAATCGAACCAGTTTAATTCATGTATATTTGTACAATTTATATATATATATATATATAAAATAGGTACTTGCAGACATTAACGTAAAGACCAAACAATATTTTCTATTTATTTAAAAAGCTTTAAACATACAGAAGCAAACCCCTAATTATAAATGCATCATTATGCATAGATGTTACTGTTTACACCATACTGCTGGCTGCTTGTATTTTTCCATCCAGGAAATCTAGTTAAACTCCAAGAGTTCTTAAACATTCCTCTGAGCTTCCTGGCCTCAGAACTGCTCGCTGTCTATCTTATCAAGTCATTGACCTCCAGCTGAAACCATTGCTCTAAAAAAAGAAAGTCAGATCTTTAATAAAACAATTAAAAGTGCATTAACTGTAGAATCGTTTAATTTCATAAATGCTTAAACAAGTCAGTGAAAAACACCACCCTGTGAATTAGCTTTTTGCATTACTGATTGTAAAGAATTGTTTTAACAAGATTTTTGCTACTGCAAACTTTAGTCTTTCTATTGAATGTTGTGCAACCGCTCGGTTGCACCGTGTGTAGTATTCCTGAAATACCCACGGCAGTACATTGACACTATTTTACATTTTTAACTGTGTATACAATGCTCTTGCTGTATATCCCCGTCCTTTCTTACGACAAAACAACTGAGCTCAATGAGCAGGAGCCCACGTTTAAAGGATGTTTTTGTTTGCCTTGTATTTTGCAGGAGACAAATGCCTATTTCATTCTAAACAAATTCAAAATAACGTAACCTCACGGTAGCTGAAAACCAAAGGTTTTGTTTCCTGCTGTACGCAGGTTTAGGTAGGAAAAAAAAAAAGTGATGGCTATTCTGCTTGTGTCCTTGATAAGAGAATACTGCCCCTTACAACATCTATATCCAATTTCATCTGTTACTTCGATGAGCTCTAGCCAAAAATAATAATCAATGAATGGTTTCATCAACAACAGGTGATTAAAGTAAAGGATTTATTATAATCTGCTTACAGTTGTTTGCAAAGACAGACATACGTTTTTGCATAAAGATATAAATTGCTTTTTAAAACTAATTTAGTGTGTTTAATTATATGAAGTTTCTGTGAATTATGAATTGTACCAAACCAAGATTAAAAGTAATAAGGTACAAAAATAGGAGCAAACAGACAACAATTTGGACTGGGACAGGCATTTAACAGTGAAGTGTAGAATATGGCTTTGCTATTTTAATCAAGCAAAGTTACTCTGAGACAGAAAAGGAGGCAGTAACTTTGTTAATATAAAAAGCTGCTGCAGACTGTATTCACCCAGAACCTGGCTTTGAATTTTTCTATTTTAGACTCCAAAAAAAAAAAAAAAAAAAAAAAAAAGAAAAGAAAAATAATTAAAAAAGAAGGCGAAAAGATGGATGTATGACTGTTTCTTTACTGTAAACAACCGGTCTGCATGCTGTGTATCTCACGCTGGAAGTTTGGCTTTCATATTGCTGTGCAGGTCAGTATTTAAAGATCTGCCTATGAATTAGACTTCCAAAATGCAAATAATATATGTATGTATATATTTATATATAAAAAAACCTCTCTGAATACAGTCTTTACAGGTTACCCATTGCATAAGGCAGGTGTCATTTAAAAAGACAAGTAGCACTGACTGTCTTCAGTGCACCAAAGCACAACTCAAAATTTGGAATCAGAAAGGGTACGTGACTCCTATTGGACCACTGTTTCAAAGAAATGCTACATTCCGACTGGTCGAGGGACAAATCATAGCTCAAAAACATCAGTGTCACCCAGAGAGAACACTAGAGATTAGGACTCAGAAAAAGCTATTCTATTTAAATTAGCATATGGTAGCAACAGTTGAGCCTCAGAAAAGTTCATCTGTCCTCTATTCTACTCCAAAATTTTGTATTCGTTTATAAATTGTGAAGTATAGTGTAAATCACCTCAAAAAGCTTTTGTTCACAGTCTCATTCTGGAGAAAACATTTTCGAGACAAAATCAGAGCGAGCTGAACTTGCGGCGTGAATGTTTTTCATTTCCGCGTGTTCTGATTATTACAAAAATTCATACAAAATTAAATGCGCTTTGAGTTTTCCACTAAAAATTCTACTTGGCCAATCTGCCCGTGTCGGTACCTTGCCATCCCTCGCACCGGTACTTACTGTAATGATCTGCATGTTCCCTTCATCATAATGCTTCTCCTCAATCTGAAATAATAATCTGACCTTCAAAGATGTTTCGTGTATCCAGTATTCCAAGGAAAAAAAAAACAACCCAAAAAAAAAACGAAACACAACACAATTTGGGAAACATTAATTAAAAATAGCAAAATCATTCAACATCTTATCTGCCTCTCGTCCCCCGGGAGAGAAAGGGAGCAGAGGGCAGGAACTCACGCTATCATTACGCTGGCAAAAGCTTTGGAGAGACTGTAATTTGTCTTGTTAAATGAAACCTTCGTTAAGTGGCAAACACAAAAAAAGTTTAGTTTCCTACAGAAATATGAAGCGGGATTTCCAAGATGTGCTCATCACGTACACTTGCAAGCGAGACAAAAGAGAGAAAAATATGGAGGAAGATAGAAAGGCTTAAATACAACTGAAAAGGTTAAGTGTGGTTATTTACAACAGATACTATAGGATGGTAAATTAGATATGATGCTAAAAAAGGCACAGCTTTCCCTTTCTTAAATACACTGTAAACGGTTCATTATGCATGCAGAACATTTCACTTTACAAAAAAATTACCTTGTTTGTTTAGACAAAGATAGTACTTAAATAGTCTCCAGCAAAATAGAGTTCTTTCAAAAATACTTTCCCATTCATCCTATTAACCATTAAAGATTTTTTTTTTTTGTCTCATTTACAAAAGTTCCTTACACCTTATTTCAGGTCCTTCACAATTTATACATACAGCAATGTACAGTACAGCAAAAGACTGCAAAAAATTATTTGTAAAGCCAGCACAATAGATACTATAAATTGATACCAGGGCATTTGTTTTCACATCTTATCCTTCTTAATTAAATAGTAAATGGACACTTAACACAGTGTATATCATCTAGGGTGGGATAACATGGGATAACAAATGCCACAGGTGGGGATAACAGAGTATTCCACACCAAATGTTCTGTTATTACTTTACACATTAGGGTTTGTTTTTTTTTTGTGTGTGTGTGTGTGTATGCGTGTATATATAGAGTTTTTGTTTGTTTTTCTTATTTTTTTTTACAAGAAAAGAATATTAATGCCCCATATTGACTTTACGTTTTATGTGCAAACCAAGGGTAAGCTTTAAAAAGTTCTCATTAGTTCTTGAACCCTTTTAAAACAAGCAAACAATACCAGAAACTACATGGCATATTTAAAACTCCATCTGTTAAAATATCAAAATCAAAGAGTTATTGACTAGATATGGCTTTTCATCCAGAGGAACAGGAACATTTTCTAAGTGTTTTAGGGTTATGGGGTAATTTCCAAACATCTAGGTCTTGCCAAATCCAAGTCAACTGTTTTCCATTCCCCAAACCCTTCATTTGATTTTAGACTATTCAGAGACTGCAGAACAAGTGTAAATAGCATGTTTAAAATATGGTTTCTTGGGTCCTTCATGGGTGTGGAATAACACAGGGAAACTTAAGGCAAAGTTCTTCCGTTTAAGACATTTTCTATCACTTCCTGTGAAAGTACAGGGGCTTGGCATTCCCAGATTCCACCTTTGGTAGCTGGTCACTGATGATTTCCACCAGCATGGCTGGAAACTCAACTTTCAGTGCCTGAGACTCTCGGAAGGTGTAGAAACAGAATTCCAATAAGTCACTAACAAGCTGAAAGACAGAAAGAAACAATTTTTAGGAAAAATGAAGAGAATTTTGCATCCAAACAAGAGCGCGTTGACAGTGAGAGATTATTACCCAAGAAAATGGTATCTTACTCTGACTTGGATAGTCCATTTGCAAGCAATGAAGTGAAAGGCAAACGGAAGTTCTCAAATCTCAAAGTGCTGCTTCACTGTTCAGAAATCAGCTAACGAAGGGAAACAGCATCAACACCGCCACGCTGATTTTTCAACATTATTACACTTTTCATTTTGCTAAGAGGTAACTGGCTGCTATGAAAGTAGAAGATCAGCCATAACCTACAGTATCTATGCATCCCAGTTGAGCACACAAGTACATCTGTAACACACACACACATGCCAACCACACTTTTTGTTTTCTTCTCGTTACACTTCAAGGCACTATTTAGAGAAATAGCTCTTTTCAAAAATAAAGTCCTCTCTTTTTGGTAACAGCACACTAAGCACAACGTGTAGAACTTGAAAAGGAGTCCCTCAATGACAGAGAAGGAAACTCCTATTAGACCTCAAGTACTGAGTTGATAAATATACCATCAGTTTTCTGGTTTGTGGAGAGAAAAAAACAACACTATCTCTTCAAAAGCACCAATAAATTTAGTCTGGATTCTGCCTTGTCTCAAGTTTTGTTCTTCTCAATTCTCAGTCAGAGAGCTTTCTTCTGCTCTATACCTTATAGGAAATGGACCGCACTACAGTTTTTCAATGTGTCTCCACATCAAAAAGCAGGCTGCTGTTTAAAAAGACAAGAATTGCACACATTCTACTTCGATGCCTTCTGTCCTTACAGAAGATTTACACATTTCTGCTCATGCCAGTATCAAATACAAGTTCGTTGTTCCAGTTCTGAACATAGAGAGCTGCACTCTGCAGTAAAGGCTCAGTTAAAGAGGTAAAATAAAGTAAAAGTGTACTCCAGCAAGGCTGAAAAAGTAACCTCATACAGGCAACACTGGACTGCACCACACCGTTACCAGTTATTTTCAGGATTTCAGGACTGTCCTTGCAAACATATAAGCAATTTACGAACCCCGAGGAAGTGCTGGGATCACTGAGACGCATAACTTGCTGCTGTTGAGCATTACAAGAGTCTGTATGCCATTGCTTAGTTCATTCCTAATCATCTAGCATGTCATGAGGTAATGCTAATTAATTAAAACAGATGCGCTCTAAATAAGCAGCGTAGACAGCATTTGGTTTTCAAGGAAAAAAATCCTGATGTTCAAAAATTTAACTTCAGCCATTAGGAGGAGATTGTTCCTACTTACACCATATGCAGAAAATATATTATTACACTGGTTCCTGGCAGACAGCCACCGTCCTATTGCCTCTGTCATCAAACAACAGCACCTCAGCAAACCAACCCTTACAAACCAAGCCCTGCCTGGACACCAAACACAAGTACTCCCACATCGCTGAACAGAAGAAGGGGCTGGGGCATCTCTGCCACCCTTTACCACCCTACCAACCATGTCATGCTCGTGGCTCCCCTGCTGCAAAGCTAAATCCTGCCTCATTATGCCAATCTTTGCTATTTTTTTTTTTTTTTTGAGTAATGCCTTCAAATGCAGTGATCCAGGTATTCACAGAGAAGTATACTTAGAAACTATTTATTCTGCCTTCCCAGCTGGCTTTTTCATATTAAGCATTCATGAGTATGTGGACATATAGAATAAAGGGGAACTGAGAAACACCAGCGTTCATGAAGAGAGCACAATCTGTTCCATACAGTAAATGGGATAACAGTCCAGTAGGGAAAACAGAGGTGATCACAGCTGCTGTCATAACACAGCACGTCATGAGCACCACCATAGGGGAGAAGAAAGGTTAAATTCACCCAGCAAGCAAAAAATTATCATCTAGAACTCTAAAACTACTTGGTTTTGTAGCCTTAAGATTATAGTAATATTCTATACCAAGTCAGCTCTCTCAAATGTTTGACCCTCTTATTCCTATCGTAAGTCACTCAGCAACAACCAATCACTTTATAATATATGTATATATATAATTCACATACATATATAATAAAGGAATTGACATCGGAGAATCAGAAGCACTGAAATGTAAACAATATGTAAGGCCAGCTAGCAAAGGCTGCAGAAATAACTGATGGGAGGGAGAAGGAAGGCTGAGAACTAAGCAGCGAGCAGTGCTCTTCTCTGCATAGGGTTCACACATGCTCAAATGCTGCCACGTGGCCTAGGCACAAAGGAATGTGAAATTCAGGTTCCATCGGCACTGTTAGTTTTGAAATCTGAGTCCTGCTTCTGCAACTCAAGCAGCATTCATCTGATATTACGGTACACCAAGTTGCTTGATTTATAAGTGGTAAGTCATTCAGCTAGACCTTTGCATTAGAAGAGAAGCTTGCTCTCCAGTAAGGAAATTAAAAGCTTGCTTGCTTTCTGAAGATCCAAGCTCTGTCCTTGTGGGGACAGTGACTGATGCACCACAGGTTACGAATGGTCTCTAAATGAGAAAGATAACACAAGCTAAAACCTCTACGTCTGCCTCATGATTTTTTGACACCAAACAGCATGGGCTTCTCTGGGAACCCTTCACCACATCAGTCCATAACTGCTCATCCTTCTCATCACTGCCTGCAGAACTGCGTTTAAACATTTTTAAGGCTACAGCCCTCCTGGTTATCCTCAGATTTTTTTCTTAATCAACCTTTATATCTGTACGCTGTATTAAACACCTCTGGGAAAGAGGGCGAATAATCAAACTTCATTTACTGTTATTAGGGTAGGTTTTCCATTACATAGACTTTTTCCACCCATTCTGCTCTTCATAATTAGAAAAATGCATCTCCTAATGAAGTCTCTGAAGTTAATACAGTTACCATGACCTCGGAGGTCTTACAAAACTACAGCAAAAAGCACCACTTTCAGTTTGGCATTCACAGCACGCCTAGTGCTGCCAGAAGTGCCTGGAGCGGGCTTTCTTGTGCAGGGTTGCACGCTCCTGTGCTAAGAAGGTCCTCTCCCTCGGAAATCTCCCATGATCTGTGTGGAAATCCATGGGCACTGCTCTGTCACGAGCACATCTGCAGCGAAGCCTCCCAATGGGCATCGAAGGCAGCAGTAGGGTAACAATGCAACACGGAGTAACTTTTGCTATCATTAGCTGCAGCTATCATTGACAAAACCTCAGTGTTCTTGCACCAAAGTGACACTCCCCTAAACTTATCCTTTTAATTTAATGGAATGAGTCTGTGCCTGTTCCCTATGGAGCTGGAATGGTGCGCATTGGCAGGAGGCAGCTCCCTTGCACGCAGTGGGTACTCTGCTTCAGAACTACCAAGGAAAACCATCGCTGGCCAAATCTTGACTGTTCCCTTACAACCACAGCCCCTTTTGCTCCCCAGTCCTACAAAAATTGCCTGGATGCAACTCAGTGATTCCCCTGAGGGAATGTGTGGCCTCAGTGGCTACGCCCTGGATGCTCCGATCCTTCCCTATGAAGTTTAGGGCTCTAATGCAAAGAGTGAAGTTTCCCACAGAACACAGTGGAAAAGAAGCAAGTCCAAGGACGGAAGCTTCTGAATCCAGACATGCCACGTATTTACCTCATAGCAGCATGGTGTAAAAGACTGATAAAAAGCATACAAATTAGGCACTAGATTTATCTAACCAGAGCAAACAGGGAAGCCATTCTGCCTGGACAGGTGCATTTATCTCAGGAACTGCACTCATTCCACATCCCCCATCCATAAACATATGCACACAGAAACCACAGGACTGCAGGTAGCCTAGATCTTGACAGCTGGACAAGCCATGGAGGAACCTGAGCTGAACTCTGTATACTCAGAGGATGCATGCAAACCCAGACGCACATACCAATGAAGTGTCCTGGAGCCCTTGGCCAGGATAAGCCCTGGGCCAAGCCTGCCTTGTTCTGCTGGGAATGGGGAGCTCGGCTGTCCTCCAACAAACACCTCATACCACAACAGAGGATACCTAACCATGGTAAAGAGAGGAAGATGAGCTTCAGAAAGGCCCACTGTCTGTGTTAGGGAGCTGGGATGTGATTTCTCACTTCACAGACACGTATTAACTACTACAACACCCACAGGCCTACATGGCCGCAGTTTCTGCAGTGGCTGCAGAGGGATGAGGGGTTAAAATTGTCTCTCCGTGCACACAGCAATGCCTCCTCACAGAATTCAGGCCCCCATGGCTCATCAGCAGCGGGATGCAGCCTTGGTGCATCGAGAGCAGCAGTGAGTGCACCCAGAGGTGCTGCCAACAGCTGAGGGGCCCATCTGCAGCTCTGCGTTTTCAGGTCTCAGTACATGCAGAAGAGCATTTGCATCCACTGCAGCATGCCTTGCAGATCTGCCCCTGGAGGAGTTGTGCCTTCTTCCGACTGTCAGCTTTTTCAGCGAGCATAATCCTGGCTCTCTCTGCCTACGGAAAGATCCACCTCAGCTATAAAGTATTCCCTTCAGGAACCATAAAAAATTAATTATTCAGCAGCATGAGCCTTAAAGAATTTATTTTTGTTTGGCAGAAAATATCAACAAGCAAATGACAGAGCAGCGCACTGCCCTGCCAAGACGAGGGGAAGGTTCAAATTAGGGTTTAATGTCATGGCATCGAAACAAAAGCCCTCTTAACTCGAAGTCTGTTTAGTATCAGCCAGATTGAAACCAAACTCAGCTTTTGTTCTGCAAACCGCCTAACCATAACCTAAGCTCTGTATATAAAACGAGGCTTGCCATGCAAGATACAGCGCTTCCTGCCAAAGCCAACAGGAGATGCTGAGGAGGCTCCAAATGAAGTTTTTGATACCACGTGCAGTACATCTGTTCCTAATGTTCCTGCCTGATCACACAGTGCAGTTCACCTATGACCAGGCACCACGTGTACCTCTCGCTGACATGCCCAAGCCCGTCCCTGGGCATGAGGCTGAATTGTTTCTCTCCTGGGCAGAAGTGGGCTGTCCCTGCCACGTGGTGGCTCTCAGCGAGTAATACTGCCATGAGATGAAGAAAGCTGGGCAGTATCAAGAGAAAAAAAGTAATGGAGAGGCACGCCATGCCACTGTGCTGACTCCAAGCACCTGCTGCTGCAGCACTACACATACACAGAGCACAGCAGTGCACGGTGACGCATGGGAATGAACCCGCATTTGCCTCGTCTGCTAGAGACTGATTTCCATCTCTTTGCTTTTTGGGTTCTGGTGGTTTTTTCGTTGTTTTCTGGTTCAGTAAAGCTGCTGATCTTTTCAAATAACTCAGCACCCACCTGGCCTTCTTGAAAATCTTTCTCTTTCCCCACCTTGGCACTTTCTTACCCGCGCATATGTTCACTCTGTGGCTGAACGATTCAGAATGCAGAGCGATGTAAAACCATATTGTTTTCTGTTGTTTTTTTTTTCTTCTTCCTTCCTCGTGTTATATAAGTCAAGCAGACTGTAACCTGATATTCCCACATGGTTTATTTCATGTAGCCCTCAGAAAGACTATTTAAAAATCAGGTCGATAAAAGGAAGCGTGAAGGTGCAGAGCAGCAGTACTCCTTTATTCCTGGCTGCCACGCTCAGGTGAAGTGAACTCCACAATGGCAAGAAGCTGCTCTGCTCTGACGGAAAGGCTGCAGGCAGCAGGGGGCTGAATAAGCATCAACTATACACAAATCCCTTTGGGCTTGTGCTGTAAATGCCACTGCTGTAGCTACGGCAGCATACAAACATGGGACTTTAGCTCCGTTTCGACTGCTCCGCACCAAATATATTCTCATCCTCTAAAATTATAATGGAGTAAGTTAAAAATACACAGGTGACAGCTGAAAGCGTTCCTCCCAAGGAAAGGGCTGAGCAGAACATTTGCATTTCCGTGGATGGAGAGGAGAAATCCTGCACTACCTGGGGGCGGGGGCAGAGGAGCAAGTCTCACATCTCATTAATGTTATCACCGCTGTACATTGCTTCTGATGGATTTCAAAAACCGAAAAACAAAAAATCCATTTTGAAAGGGGAAAATAAACAAGTGCCTTTGCTGCACATCTCGGATAACACCTCTGAAAGCAAGCACTGTACAACCGGCCTTTGTAGAGGGGAATGCTGACAATAGGACTTTCTTTATAAAGTCCTATTGTAATAAACGGCTCTGTGAAAAGAAAAGTGACATAAAAATAGCTTAATTAAAAATTACATTAAACATAAGAGCGGTCTGAGGGAGCTCCTCCTCCTCTGGTTAGCTCAGCTTCCAGCGGTTAGTGCTGTGTTTTGGAAAATGTTAAGTAGGATACTGTGGCATTCCCAGCAAGTGTGATCCTGCCACCCGCTCACCCTAACCACGCAAACACATCCACCTTAAAACCAGAGCTGAGATACTACGGATTCTCAAAAGGCTCAAAAAAAAACCAAAAACAAATGCAGGGGCTTGCGAGCTGCCCCGAGGTTCAGCAGTGAACATCTTGCAAATGATTTTATCGCCCACCCCCTTTCTTTCCACTAAAACTCTACAACTTCCTTTGCTGGCACGGAGCAAGCGAAACCTGATCTCTGAAGAATGAGCTGTTACTGCAGTACTAATAATACTCTCCCTGCCTCCCACTAAGATGTTCAATGTTTTAATGAACAACAGAACAATATTTGAAAAATAATTCCATATGTACATTCTGTAAACAGACCTCGGGCTCTTATACAGATTTGACCTGAAGTGCACTGTACTGTACTGTCTCTACAGAATTGAAATTTAAGTCAACTACGAAGAAGTGCATTTAAATTCAGGTTCTGAAAGCAAGCGTTGCAGTTTCTCCATGCAGCACATTTACTTTCTTGCATGCCTAGGGTGGAACGGGCCAGTTTTAATCTCTGCTGCAGTCTACCAGTTGTTACTGGGAGGTCATCCCCGAGTGCTACTGGGTTCCAGCCCCTGCCAGCAGGTTGACAGCTCTATGGCACCCAAACCTGGCTAAGCTTGCTCTTTGACCCCAGAAGTCCCTGGTTATTTGCTGACTGTGGCAGCTTCAGAGAGAAGGGGTGACAGCCCAGCAAGCCCCAACACCCTGAGTGCTTGTGGGGTACTGGAAACACCCAGGCTGGGGGAGCATCATGGCTGTCTGCTTCTATCATCCCATGGGGTCCATGTGATAGAGAGCATGGGATGTGAGAGCTTCAATGAGGGGTATGAGTGCGCCCGTGGAGGTGTATGCCTGCCTTGGGAGACTGCATGTTCCACTATGGAGAGCACAGAGGTATACCCCTGATGCTGCTCAGATGGCCCAGAGAGCCAAACTGCTGCACTTACCCCTCTGTCGTCCAGAATCAGCTTATTCCCAGTCCAATGTTACAGACACCTTGCTCTGAAATCATGAGCTGCTCACCACAACCCTTCTGAGTCGTTCACAGTTGATGCACCCAAAGCATGGGTGTTTTGGGACTAAACTTTTAGTTTCCTACTGTCACGCATGACATCTGGCACCTGATGCATGCAAAACATGGTGCTGGAGTGAGACAGGGCAGAAAGAACAACCTACCAGCACAGTGAATTTTACACTTGAAAAAACCCAGTTAAACCATCAAATAACCAAGTCGGGTCCAAAGTCTTTAAGTCATCATTATAACAAAACAAACAAACAAACAAACAAAAAAAAACAGCTGTAAAAGATCAGCAAATTAATTCAACTTTTATCAGCAAAGCTCACTAAGCAGCAGTTGAGGAGTGACTGCAGATGCACGGTGAGCGTGCACTGCATCCAACCAAGGACCACAGCTAACATTGTTTGTGCAGTTGAAAAGCCCCTGATCTTAAGGGAACCACTGGAGAACACACTACCACTAAAAAGAGAAGGGCAGCAGGACCCAGCCCTTAACAACTTGTGTTCTCTTTATTTTACTTGGCATTTGTCCTTGAATTTGTTTGTTAACAACTTTTCTCAGACACTGCTTTAAAGATGTGCTGTGATATCTTTTTTTTAATGCTTTTTTCTTTTTCTCCCTGTGAGTTAGCACAATAAAAAACTACAGGTTTACCTTAACTGAGAGAATTTTGCTCAACTTGTCTGCACTCCCTGAGGAGTTATACTTACATCATGCATGGAGTCAAGAAGTTTAGTCAGTTGGTAGAATCTCTGCCAGCTCTGCCCAGAGTTACTTGGACATTTAGTTACCATCTTCTTTAGTTCTTTAATGTAATTTGCCCTCATTTCTTCAAATGCAGCTTGGCTTTTGAGACCATCCTTGGGAACTGTCATTAAAAAGACAGTCTTACATTAATATTAACTGCATTGCTTAATTCTTCCGCTGTGCATACTTAAAAAGTTACACTAGTCAATGGATGAAAGAATTAAACCTTTTTAAGTAACATCCATAATTTTACAGACACTGGTATAGAATCAGTCAACATACAGATTTTCAAGTGATTCAAGCATCCTCTCTTCCTCTCCAGATCCGTGAGTGCAGAATGCAGGGCTGAGGCAGAGGACAAGATAACATCTCAGAAACACGACACATACGATCCTCGTGCTGAAACTGTTTTTAATATAAACCCAACCACACGCACGCACGCACACACACACACAGAAAAGCAGATGTATCATGAATACTTCTTTAGAATCTGAAGATGCGATTTATCATTCTTGAATGATTTCCCACACTTCAGAGAGGAGCGGAAGAAATACAGAATTACAGCAGTTACGTGCAGATATGATAGAACAAGTGACATGGAGTAACATCTAACGTTTCTTTGAACGACAGTGAGCATCTGTGTAGCACCTAGAACAGAGGATCTTCATTCTGTATGTAACAAGGCTCTTTCCCAAACAGGCATCCTGACCCAGGGTTTGACTAAGACACAGCTGCAGCCTTTAACTGAAGCATTTCTACTGTCCTATCAAAACTGTCATCTGCCAAAGGAATCATTTCACAAATGGGCTACAAGTGGAGATTTGACAGTTTCTGCTGCAGCTGACTCTGGCTGTGCTAATTACAAAAGCAAATAAAACGTTTCTTTACAGGCTACATGTACTTCTGCACTGTAGTGGACTCTGCGAAGAAACACAAATTACTTCTTGATCAGGTCTCCGGAAAACTCCTGAAGAGGTTATTAACAACATCACACAAAAATGTTTTCATGTTTTAATACCTGGATTGATTATTTCTTAACCACTGAATATTTCTAATCTCTATAAACGTTTGTCTACAGAAGGAAAACAAAATACTGCACTGTACAGGAGCGAGCTTATTTTCTAAGCAAGTTGGAAAGCTATGTCAGAGTAAGCTGAATGCGAAGTTAGTTATTAAAAAAGAAAAACGGGTGATCTTCCAATTTAGCTTACTCTGATTTAACATCTTGACAGAAATTGTCTTGTTCATCCATCCCCTTACCTTTGAAATCCTGTAAACTGCCTTCTGTCTCACTGTAATCACATAATGAGCACATAACAACCACCCAAAGTGCTCAAGCAGAGGCCTTAAGAAAAAACACTCGTTATCTTCTATCACAGTATCAACCAGAGCAATTTAGCAATGGAACACGGGAAGGAGTTCTGCCACCATGCGAGCAGCAAGGACTTGGGACCACCAAGTGCTCTATGGGGGCATGAGGAGATATCTTCAGAAGCAGTCAAGGAGGCAGCAGCTCCAACCTGCCTACTATTTCGTAGATACTGCCTCTGCTCTTTTCTATTTAAAATTTAAATGCCAAATATTTCCATCACTCGACTGACAGAAAAAATAAACTGTCTGAAACAGATGTGCCAATTCAGTTAAAGCCGAATGAATACAGAGACATCAGTCAAGATGAGTAAAGCCATTAGAGCATTCTGTGGGCCCCTACATAAAATGCACGGGCTTTACAGTTCCTTTAACACAGATCTGTTTTCCTAAGCGCTGCTTAAGCCACCCTTTCTTAGTCTACTACTATGTGTTTTACTGTTCAGTCCAAAAATTATACCATCACCCCAGCCACATTATTAAGACAGAAAGAGAGACCACAAATAAAGAGAACTCGAGCAAAACATGAAATTCTGGAGGTTTGCCCGGTGTTTCTGATTCTACTTATTACATGCAGCAATGCTTTTGGCAACTTCCCAAAATCTATGGTCTGTGGAAAGCAAGAAAACAATTGAGTTGTAATGTGTGGTTTCTTCCATATGTAAATGGAGTGAAACTTCCTTGATGTGGTCATCACAAAAGTTTCAAAATAACTTGTACTCTGCTCATTACAGGGTTCAATAAAGAACTCAAATGAAAATGAACCTGGTGTTTTCTGTCATGATGTTACATCAAGGTGCAATCACTGGAAACTAGGTTTGCTGCTCTTCACATGACACTTTCTGGGTTTTATCACCATCTTCCTTTCCTTTTTCTTCTCCTCTCTTTCCCTCAACATAAATATCTTGGTTCTCCCAAACCAAATTATTTTTAGTAGGTGTTCTAGTGACTGTGGTGTGCATTTCAAAGGGACCCAGGTAGCTGGAGTTAACTGGTGAGGCTGATCTCATGTAGCAGAGATAAAACACCTGTATGATATTAAAAATACCTATCTTAAAGAAAGGATGCTACATTTTTAGAATGTCTTTAGGCTCTTTTTCTAAATATTCTCCCTCTCTAGGGTTGATTAAAACGTAGGAGGACCACCTTGCCAATCTAGACATGCTCACAAGAACTGTTTGAGAGCTAAATCCCCCAAGCACAGAAATGCTGTGAGCTGCTTCCTGAAAGACTGTCAGGTCCCCATGGTCCCACTTACCCCAGCAGAGCATCCCCTGGACTCCTCAGGGGAGCCAGGGGCCAGATTCTGTCTCTCCCCTGCAGGCACTGCCTCACTCCTGGGAGCTGGACAGCTTCAGCAGGAGGGAGGGAGGAAGTGAGACAGCCAAGCCCAAAAACTTACAGCCCTGGGAAGTTTCTGTTAGCAGATCCAAATCCCTTCCAGCAGAGATGGGAACTGCAGCTTCACGTTCTCTTTCAAAGGCAAGTGCTCTAATATGCTACCAGCTGGGTGGGGTGGGTGAGGTCAGAAGGAAAGGCACAGCAGCCAGGGTGAAAGTGTCCGTCCCACCACTGCACCTGGAGGGGCTGCCACTGGGCTTGAGAGGATGCCTCAAATCACTCTGTAGGCTCCTTACTCTGCCTGCAGCATCTGTGCCTGTGCCACTGCTGGGGATTCAGTAAACTGCTGGGTGTCCTAACCAGCTGCTGACAGCACCCTGGGGCCTGCCTCCTGCTGCTCGCAAGCGAAAGCAAGGAGCAGCTACTTGGATCTCCTGCTCCTCCTCTCCCCAGCCATATCCAGTCCCATTCTGCCAGGGGAATTCTTGCTTGAGGAGTTCACTGAAGTGACATCATGAGCGCTCATTAATCAGACTGATTCATTATCTCGCTGAGAGGTCACCGAGTGAATCTCACAAAAAAAGAGCATCAACATACAGAGGAAAGTTTGTGTACAGGTATTTGGCTTTTTCAGCAAGACTGATGAAAAGTACAAACTGCCTCTGTATTTATACAGTTGTACTGGGACTGGAAGTTTTTCAATAGTTTTAGCAAAACAGTATCATCTAATTCCTACATAGGGCTATAACAAACACAGATTTCCCATCTTAAAAACCTCACAGCATGATACTTGAGAGAAAAATAAAGCTTGCACTGTCTTCTGTGAAATTTTCAGTGCACTGCAAAAGGGCTTACTATGCTAAGTTCAGTACATCTTCAGATCTTGAAGGTGCCGTTAAGTCACCCAAACCAGTGGCTTTGAGTATTGAGTCAAGGTTTATTCCAAATCCCCAGAGTCAAAGAAAATGCAGCTGCTGCATTTTCTTGGCATGCCTGGCTGACTCCAGCTGTTCCTAAACAGAGAGGGGGACCAAAGCCCCTTGTCCTACTACTTATACAAAGTACCAAGACAACTCCCATGGTAATGGAAAGCAAGATGTGCTGATAAATCCTATGACATATAAACAGGCTTTTCCTGCAGGTCTGCTGGAAACAGCTGGGCTCTTTTGTTTTATCCATTAAAATCACCGCACCCCTTTGCGATCTGGAATATTTTCAGGTATTTCCACGTAACCATGAATTTAACTTACCTGTGCTCAGGAGCAGCAAAACTTTCATGATGGTGTACTCCTCAAAGCTGAGCTGCAAGCGAACGAACTGCAGACTGATCTGATGCATCCCCTGGCACAGTTCAAACATCGCAGACTGGCGCATCCGTTCCCTGGAGCAAGAGAAAAAAAAAGAAATCCAGAGGATAAACACGTGAGGACAGAAAGGGTACAAAGCAGTCTGAGCAGTAGAAAAGTGACTTACAACCTGGAAACCAGGCACAGAGGTCAGTGAGACAACTGCAGCTGGGCGAGGGAGCTGGGGATGTGGCTGGGAACCTACCAGCCCCAGGGAAATGCCTTGTCTCCCTGCTCTCCAGTGGCAGAAAAAGGCACCACGTGTGGGCAGAAGGTGTCTGAATCACCTACGTTTGCTCAGCTCCACCATGCCAGCAAACACTGTGACTCTCATCATCCCAAATAATGCAGCCCCGTGAAGGCTCCACACAATGTGACTTCACAATGTTACTGCCTTCACGCTCACCGAGGAGTCTGAAGTCAAAAATCTATCAGGACAGCCAGCAGCACTCACACAACCCTTCCCAAGTAATCTCCATTTCCAAATCTCTGAATCCTTTTCCTGAAAATACACAAGGTCTAGCTTCAAGGACATGTAGGAAGAACGAGGGGAAATGTTTTTCCAACCACTGAAGATCTTGTTAATGTGCTACACTGGACCTCCTAGTGGGAACTATTAGGCAAAATCACTGCAGTGATCTCATATTCAAACTCCAAAGTGTATTAAAAATTGTGTACGACTTCCAAAATAATCAACCAAGACAGACCACAAGGAAGGAGTGCATAGTAAGACTGTTCATTAATACATTAATATCAATTTTTGAATGTCACTTCTAAAGTACTAAAAATGCAAGAGTTGTTCTCAGTTTACCTTTCTTTCCTCCAGTATACTTTAATACATTTACCTTCAGATTCTAACTGTTCTCACAGGCAGCCCTGGGCTAACAAGTCCCAGGCAGAATCTGCGGGTTTGTTTTTTTTTTTTGCTGCTCTTTTAAACATGCTATCCCAAACCACAGAAGTTAAAGCAAAGAGTCGCTGAGAATTGCCTGTCTCATTCTGAAAGTAAGATATATATGTGGGTATTTAGATGAGGTGCTATAATTGCTCAGAGACCACTACTTTTTTTTATTATTATTTTAAATGCTCAACAACAATTGTCTGTATTTCTTCAAACACTTTTTCACATAATTGAGGAACTGGACGAAGTTCAGCTAATTATTTTAACCAAGCAACAGACTTTTCAAATACACAAACTGGCTGGTGAATGAGAAGAATCATACTGTGTGCAAACAAAGACTTACGTAATCTTCCTGGTGTTCTATTTCACTACTGCCAGAGCAGATTTTATTTTCCTCCTCCACACCAATAAAACGGACTCCCCATTGTTATACGGGCTCTACACTTTTCCCCTGCTCCACCCTTGTCTTGGGACTAAGAACTTCCAGATTTATTTATTTATTTATTTTCATAGTAGTAGTAAATGCCTTGTTTATTTACTTTTATTACGCATCACGGGCTGCAGGGAAGTAAACAAATGGAAGGAAATAACCTTTAAATGTTGACTGAAATACCACTCTGCCTGGCCTTTCAACAGAGCAGTGACTGCTGCTGCTTCCACAGTGCACTGGAGGCACGAGGGGTTGTGGCAGAGGGATGCACAGGCAACACTTGCACTCTTAATGCCACTGCTTGCTCTGAATGCACAGTGAGACTCTGAGACACCCCCAGAGGGTGATTTCTCTCCTCCTGCCCCCCTCCCTCCACTTGAAACAACCAAATCCCGCTCTAGGATAGAGATGCTGTGCCTCCTGACTGACGCCGAGGTTGAAAGGCAAAAGCCAGAGGGACTGTATTTTATAAATACATCAAAATTTACACCTCAGAAGTCTACCGAATAGCAGGACTCAAAGCAAGACCAGTGCAATATGCTCATTATTACCTCCCCGGGGCACAGAAGACAGTCTCTCCAGCCTGAGAACATCACGCAGCTTTCAGCACCGCTGCCTTCGTTTGACCTCCACAGACACGGGAAGTGTCAGAGCTTTCATCCGATACCACAAGCCACACAGCAAATAAAATGAAACATCTTGAGGTTTTGTCTCAGGTTTCGTATGCTTTCACTGAACAGAGTGGCAGAACCCTCTCTGTGGCAGCTCACCTAGAAGTCTCCTGACTCAAGACCTTCTTTTCTCCTGCTCTGTGCATTTTGTGACATTTGACATTTGATCACTGAAGTTTTCCTGTGTGATTGTTTTGCTTTTACGGATGACGATGGCCGAAATAGAAGAATTTTTAGTACAGGTCAGTTTTTTGTTCGTCTTTTAACTATGTTGTCCTTTATCTACTTGAAATACCTGATGATATTTTATCCCATAGGTAAAATGACACACAGCACTAGTTGCCAAGTAGTCTGATTTAATGTACAACAAAGCAGGAATTTTAAGTCAGTTTCCTTCCTGAAAAATCAGTTAATATATTATTTCTGTATAAGTTATTGCTAACTACTAATTAAGTCAGTTTATGACTGTTTAACGTTAAGATGAGCACTTTGTGGGAGTTTACAGTATTCAACTTGGCACTAGATTTTACGCTGTGTAAAATAAGAGAGTGCAGAGCAGTTGGAAAATTCAGATGCTAACATCAAGTGTCCTAATACTGTGAGAATAACAGCAAAATAAAGCCACAGAAACAGCCCACTTACTGAGATTGGTAGGGAACACTCAATTCAGGGCATGTTGATACAACGAGCTAAGCTATTTCTTCCTTACCGAATGCCTTATCTAAGAATGAAGACCACCAAGTCATCACAAATGCTGCTACAGCCATGGGGAGAAAGTGAAGTAGAGTTTTATGCCCCCCCCCATTTTAAAATATATACATATTTACTTATTTAAGAAAAAAGAAAAACAAAAACAGATCTGCATCTTACACAGCATATTCACTCCTTGACATAGAAAATGGAGAGTGTGAAGACCTGGAATGTGGGGGCATGTATCTTTATGGGGATTGAAGAAGGTAAGTACATTTAAGTAATAAAAGGCATGGAACCAGAGCTCTGAATCTGCTGTGTGGCTACTCATTCAAAAGTGGTGTCATTAGCTCAGTTAAGCTTAATCCTCCTTCATAATAATATGATTTAAACTTTACACCTTAAGTTAATCCATCTTAAGTTCCCCCGAGTGTCTCCTTATAGGCTTAATGTAATGCTGGGATCACATCCTGCCTGACCTCTCCTGTGGCCTCAGCACTGGGGGCAGCGAGAGGGGCCATGCACAACCACTGCAATTCCCCTCATCTTTTGCAATTTCCATCTGCCTGTACTCACTACATGACTCACCACATCCCTACTGGGACTACGGGGCAGCACTGTTCTCTTCCTTTCCACTGGAGGAAAAGAGGACAGGTACCCTGGCTGCTGAAATCCCAACGACATGGCAAGCACCTTGGCACAAGAGTGGAGTCCTACTGTGGTTGGGTTTCTCTCAGTGAACAAATACAGCAAATACGTTGCACCTAATCAAGAAAGTCCCAGGTACTTGCCTCAATATTTTTTCCACTCTATCCTGTCCTAAGCCCAGGCCGTCATGGTACCAGCCCAACACTAAGCTTGTTTCATCCTCAACATCTGCTCAGACAGAGCTGAACACGTGGAGGAGGAGATGGCAAATCAGACCAGCACTACTTCTGTTCCCCTATTCCACGCAAGCAGCTGCACTTGAGCATAGTGGTAAGTGACAACGATAAATGACTTGAGCAGCTGGCACACAAACGGGACAGATGCCCCAGACTGCCACAGGATGAGCTGCCCAGCTTCAGCAGGGGTGAAGGCTTTGAGCAGTCACACTGAGAAGGAAGAACTCACAGGTTTACTCGAGGTATCCTAAATACCAAACTAGCCACATGTCTCATAAATATCTTCATGCGATCTTTGCAGAAACCCAACAGCCACAGCAAGACTTGTGCAACTACTGGCACACTGTTCAGTCAGAACTTGCTACGAATAAACATACTGTAATTTATGAAGTCATCTTGAGTACTGTAAAGCTCACTGAGTATGGAGACTGTAACTCTGTAACCAAACAGAGAAACCCAAACATCAAAAAATATTCACTCGAGGCAAAACTGAGCACCAAACCGAAACACGTTTTACAGACTTCCTCACCGATACTACTCAAAGCCACTGCACATGTTCCCAGTCAGGGAAAGGAAGAAAGGGGAACCTGTGGTGGGTGTTCTGAAGATTCATCAGTACTCAAGCAGCATGCTGATAGAGCTGAGAAAAACTGGGCAAAGACATCCTCTTTCACAGCACCTCAAAGGAACAAACAGGCAGCTGAGCCAGTCCCTTGGCCTTTGCATGTCAGAAAAGACGTAATAATGCTTGCAGCAAAGATACGCTTCTGTGTCAAAGACACACTCTGTGCTTCCTGATTTTACTTTTATTCCCTGTAACTGTTTCTGATTTTGCAATCAACAGCCTTTTCTTGCTAGCCTAAAATCTACTCATTTCAAATTTGTACATCACCCAAAACGGTTTCACGCTGTAACAAAAGCAAGCAAACAAACAAAAGAAATCCAACAAGAAAACTTGCCAAAAGCCTAGAAGTCGAAACAAGTTTGGAAACATCAGAAAGCAAGGTATGCTTTCCACTATGCCAGAAGGGGTTTGGCAGGGAGGAGTGAAACATCATCAGACACCCTTCTGGCAAGGCAGGCAAACTGCAGATAAGTGGGAAAAAGACCAGGGACACGATATCACAAAGTCCCTTGTTCAGCTGCTCGAGACACCTCATTAGAAAAGCCTGTGGTCTGAATCGTCTTAGCTGCTCTAGGAGGGGTTCAATTCTCTGGAAAAATGTTTTGAGATTCTTGGGTTAAGATGAAAAGAAGCTTATTATGACAGCAACTTACTCTTTGACGGACTATTTTACTTCAACTCCATATCAAGATACAGCAGAAAAACATGATACTGCATAGCAAAAACTGAACCTATTCTTCAAAGTAAAGGGGTTATCAGTGCACTGCTTTGTGTGTGGTAACACTGAGAAACATGCTGTGCATCATTCTGCTTGATGGACTGTGCCCAGACACCTGTTTCCCATCTTGAGGCCATTAAAAATGCAACCGAAGTCAGCAGTGATAGAGCAGCATCATTAAGTTATTGCACTGATCGAAATCCAAGGCAAAAATACAAGCAGAATTCAGACAAAATTCAATCATGAATTTTCATTCGGAACTTATTCAGCACTTTCCAGCCTCTGCTCACTCTGCAAGCCCCAGCAGAAAGAGAGGAAAACATATTTCCTTCAGCGTACTGCCTTCAACCCTTAAAGCTTCGGAGCCTTCCTCTCAGGAAGGAAAAAATACGTTACATTGCATCGGTGGCAAATGCAGGCAGCCAATCCTCTCAAAATTGATGTTATTTTTGTCATCAGTTTTAACTGCAGAGAAATCTAGGGTATACCCATTTTCCCTCTAACATTGGCAGCGAGACAGATAAAAAAAAAATAACAAACAAACACAAAACACCCTGACTTTGGCACCACCAGTGACCTTCTCCCAACCATAAGGCAGCCCGCACTCCCCCGAAGCTGCAAGGGATGGGAAAACCAACCATTCCCCTGTAGGTGGCTAAACTGCCCACGGATAAATGCAGGCTGGGAATCAGGTGGTTCAACCAGGGAAGTGCTAGCCTACAGGCAGCATAAAAGTGACTGCCTCAGCCAACCGCTCTACTGCCTTACACAAGCTGCGGTGCATCCTGGACAGGTTACAACATCACAGCCCCTGGCTGATGGCTCTGTTTTGCTGTTGGAAACCACTGTCTCCTACCAGTTCCGTGGGAAAAAATGGAAAACAGAAAGTGCCATTACCTCAGCCCCTAGTGACAACAGTCTGTGTTTTCAGCACACTCCACCTTCCCATGTACTTCAACTGATATCGCTGAAGTGCCTTGTGCAGCTCTTGCCCCCGTACACACTCCTTGATAAAAAGGAGGCAGGTGCCCCCTCATCCTTCCTGCCGCGTGTACCTGAGGAGAACCAATGCTGAAAAAACTGATGGACAAGAAACTCACCTTAAGTTAAAACAGCTCTACAGACGTGGCTAGCCAGGCACACAACCTTGCCCTTTTTTAAATTGAACTTAAAGGAACTGGTTTTGAAAAGTGACCTTTTCTGCTACGAAAGTCCTCCTGATATTCCTGGAAAATAGCACCCCAAGTAACCGACACTAAAGAGTTCAGAGATGCTTTCAAGTTTTCAGCTAAGCCTTCCACTGCTATATGGCCTCTGTTACAAGGGAACTGGCAACAGCTTCACTTGCAACGCTTATTGCAAAGGAAGAGCTTCAATCCCCAGCCAGTAACAGAGAACTTGTGCTAAAATCCAACCTAATAATCACCGTACAATTCCAAGCACATTAACAGTCAAAGAAGCCTCAAGTATCTGCTGCAATTAACAGTTAATTATGCAGTTAATAGAACACTGATACCAAATATTCTCTTTTGGTTCGCATTTGCATTCTGAAAGATGCAGATCACGATTTAAATGAGAAAAATACATAATTACGCCTTTACCAAAACTCTTTTTAAATACTTCAATCAATAATAAATGATGATAACGTACACGACAATAAATTTTCTTCTAAAGTTCATCAGAGAAAGTTATCGTTAGGCAAAAACAGTACTAATAGGGTATCATTTTATACACATTATGCAAGGGATCACTGTCACTTACAGGGGTTCATCAGCAACAATACTTCTATACTACACATGCTGCTGCAGTTCTCCTCTTGTACCAAAACTGCCTCAGAAAGCTGTCATGCAAAGCCTAGTGCTCAGAAGAAGTCAGCCAAGACATGTCTTCCTCTCATACCAGTTTATACGATCTACTTCCGAAGTTTCCCTTTCATCTGGAAGATAAATATTTAACTCTACTGGGAAAGTGATGAAGGGAAGCACTATGAATATGAAAGGCATTTAGAGATGCCACAAAAAAAAAACCTCACCAACTTGTGGAAAGATTAAAGCAGCATCACGTTCAAACACAGATTTGAAAGGGACAAACCTCCTCTCTCTATCCTAACCCTTTGTGCCAAGGACCTCGAGGGAAGTGGAAACACATCCTCTCAAAAGCCCTCTGGATGTCCTGGAGTCATGCTGAGACAAGACTGAGAGAGAGCATAATTATGCCAAGTTAAATGTAAAATCATTGGGCAAATCTTCGTGCTAAAGTCATAAAAACTAATAATCAAACCCTTTCAAACACATCACAAGCTGGAAACATGCCAGAACATCCACTGGGCCAAGAGATGATCAGATGAAAATGAAGTGTTTGAGAAAGATCAGGCCATAGCAGAAAAGTTAAATAAAACCTTTGCATCAGTGCTCTCCATAAAGGAGTCCAGGGAGGCTGTGCACTTCCCTCCCTTTTCAGCGAGTGAGAGTATTAGTTTCAGACTGAAGCGTGCATAGAACAAAGGTTAGGAAAAAAAATACAGTTAAATGAACAGTAATAAATCATCAAGACCAGATGGCATCCATCCATAAGTTGTAAAGTAACTTTAATAGAGAACTGCTGCACTACTAACTGTGATGCACAGCTTATTGCTCAAATTGCCCTTATAAAAAGTGTGCAAGGTGACAAATGTGAATGATTTCTTAAAATGGGCCTTGGAGTGGGGAGAGAGCATTCAAGAGAGCAGAGGCTAGGAAGTGCTGTTCCTGTATCTAGCAAAATGATTGAAGGAGGGGCATTAGAAAGCAAATAAATACGCTATAATGGAAGCAAGTCAGTGCAGCTTTGGTAAGGAGAGGTCATGTCTTGCTCATCTGCATGAGCTCTGACAACAGCACAAGGGTGCTCCGCTTGATGGGAATGCTTTGCACATGCCAGGTCTAGCTACATCCCACGTCCATATGGGCTGAGAACAAAGCAAGCACCAGCCCTCTCCTCCTTTTCTCCTTTGCCCTGGTTTCCACAGAAAGGAAAATGGGGCATGCAGTTTGGCCACAAGCTGCAGTACCTACTGTCTGTCAGCATGCTGACACGAGGAATGACTGATCCAGGACCTCCTGCACACTGCTCTGCAGCAGGGGGTAACTGGGATGCAGACAGGGCAGAGCTGGTTTTTAAAGCTATTAAAAAGATCTCCTGAAAGCTCTTAAAGAGAGCTTAGGGGCAAGGAGGATGGCTCTTCATGGATTATTGGCGGCTTAAAAATAGAAGTCAGAGGATAATAATAAATGGATGTTTCTCAAAAGTACTGGAGGCTACCAGGCAAGTATTGCAGAGCTCTGCACTGAAGCTTGTGCTGAGAACTGTGCTCATACATCATCTGAAAAAAAAAAATCAGACCTGTGCAAGTGACAGAATTTGCTGATGACTCCAGACAATGAAATCAGGAACTGTCCGTGAAGGACTGCAGAAATATCTTGCATCTCTATGAGGCTGGCTGACAAAACTGAAGGTGAAAATCATTAATTGCAAGACAATGCAGACAGTATAATCATCTCTCACCACACATAAAATAATTGGCTCTAATTAACAAGCATCACACAATAAAGAGACCTAGGTGCAATTTGGAGCAGGTTTTTTTGGTTTCTGTCCTTTGAAAATGCTTGCTTCGTGTTTATTAGCGGTCACCAGGAAAGCAAAGGGGGAGAGAAGACTTGAAAAGCAAGACAGAAATCATAATTTTGCCACCACATAAATGCACTCCGTTGAGAATACGGTGTGTCATTCTGGTCTGATCCCAAAATTAACACAGGGGGCTAAGCAAAAGCACTGCAGGGGAAGATGAGCATGGCCAAGAGTAGTGAGCAACTGATATGCAAAGGAGGATTAAATTGACTAGCTGATTCTTCAGCTTGTATAAGAAACAACAGGACTTGACAGAGATCTATAAATGATAAACAGCATCCACTGGATGAAAGGGAATATATCCACTGTTTCCACAAACACAAGAATGAAGTGGTACTCCATTAAATTATCAGGTATCTGCTTTAGAAACATCTCTATCAAATAAATATGCGTAAGTAAATTGCAGAAGTGATTGCCACAGAACACTTCACGTGACAGAGTTACAAATGTATTCAGGAAGGTATTAGAAAAATTCACGGGAGATACAGAAGGCTTATTGAAGCACAACTGAATGCAGTCACCCATTCAGAAAGCACCTAGGCCGCCTTCCCATTGGAAGAGAAAATGAAAGAATATTTTATCCCTGACCCAATGCCACACCTTCTTTGCAACTGGCCTATTAAGGGGATGGGAAACTGTGCTAGAAAGTCCTTTTTTTTTTGACCATTTGTCATTCCCACGGATCTCCTTAAAACCACCTGATAGATTAGACTGTATGAGTGAAGCACTTCTGTTCTAGATCATATACGTAAGCAAAAAATGTACAGCCAGTAATATCACAGAGTGCTTGCTGACCTTTTAACAAGACCTGCAATCACACACATACTTTACCGGCAAAGAATGAACACAGACAACTCATACCAACAATCACTGCAGCAATACTAATTAAAAATGAGGGATTTGGAGACTGCTAGATCAAAAAGATTACAAAAATAGACCTAAATTTAGACAGGATTAACAGTGGAAAAAAAAAAAAAAAGACCAAAATCGGTACCATTAGAGTTAACAGCCATCATCCCGCAAGATGGGAAAACGTATCCTACACACAATAACAGGAGTTAACTATAGGATCTCTCGCCATTCACAGATGATCTGAAGAATCACCCCCCTGGAGGAATATAGGGTTAAAAACCTCTGTAGCTCTTAAACATTCAGCTTGTTTTATTAGATTTCTCTTCCTGGTGTGACTACAGAAATCTGAATACCTGAAAGATTTAAGGGCTTTGGCACCGAAAGGTCACAGAGAGACAGCTGTATCCTTCCTCTGCATTACGCAACACCAAATCCTAGCGCAGTCAGCTTCCATGAGTATATTATGAGAGGAATCTAATGAGAAGACAATGAACATGCTATTTACTAATGAAATAGCTGTTCAGCCAAGCTACATCTTCATTTCTAATTTAATTATATGACTTCCCTTAACCTTACAAAATCCACTGCCCATCCACATCCCAAGACAATGCCAGTGCCAAATCTGCACATTCTAAAGCTGTTTTTCCACTTCTCTCTACCTCATTTGCTATACATCAGTGCTCTCATTTGAAATATATATTCTCTATTTTCCCCTATACTGCTAGCATCAACCTCACTGCTTTTAAATTTATAAACTTCACAGTTGGTAGAATTACCAAAGGCACGGCATGAAAGATCCCTCCAATATCACAATTTTATTTTACTGAAAGTTAATTTTTGTGCTTTAAAGGAAGGACTTACATTATTTTGTAATAAGCTTTGTTAGTTTGGTAAAGTGCATTACATATACAAAGCTCAGTTACATATATTAAGTTATTTAAAATAACCCAATGGACTTGATGTTTTAATTTTACAATTAAAGAAGCCAGCAGTGACACAGCTGCCTCAAATGGCGATAACAAAATGAATGACAGTCATTTCTCAGTTCAAAATCCGTAACATGAAATTTTTCTTATCATTTAAAAGCACCAATCAGTGTACTTTGCTGTTAATATTTTTATTAATATTCACTAAGCTACTGGCTGTACTAATTTTATTTTTATTGTAAGGGATTGAGACACATCTCAATGACTTGTCACTTCAGAGATGGGACTAAGGGGAAAGAGAGCTGATCTAAATGTTCAGGAAAACTGCCTTCAGGTTTTAGATTTGATTTTTTAAGTTCACTTGAATAATTTTGGGTACTTCATGCAGTACCTGGTGCTGTTTTTAATTAGGCAAGGACTGAAGTCCTTGAGAAATGTAAAAATCTCTGTAAAACTGTTATGGTTGTTATAATAAAGTGAAATGCATAGGAATTTCAGAGCCTGCACATTTATGCACCTATGAGTTATTCCTGGGCCACAGATGACAAACCAAGAAAAATTAAAGGAGTGAGAAAACATACAACATCACTGATTCACAAAGCATCTGCAAAATACTGTAGAAATACTGATGCCGCACTTCAACGTACTAAAATGTTTCATCGCCGTGTTTCAGTATTACTGAACTCTTTTGTCTACAACTACTGTGCTACAAAGGAAGTGGATTAAAGACCTACATGTAGTATCTTACATACACAGAATCACAGAATTGAGGGGTGTCTTGCACCCCAAGACACCGTTTGCTTTCTCGTCCACAAGGCATGCTGCCAGCTCGTGGCCACCCTGTTGTTTACAAGAAAACTCAGATCTTTCTCCACACATACAACATACTTCATCACTTCTGCAACATGCTGAGTGACTGAGTGGTTTCATGGCCTCTTTCTTATTCTCAGATCATATCTTGGCTCATACTTAATCCCAGTTAAAGCAACGGAACGCATGCTTGATCCATGAAGACCAACAGTACACTTAATTAGATATATAATATAACAAAATTTAGGTGGCTCGGTATTCCCAGCCTTGCATACGCCTAGCGGAAAGTCAAACTGTGTACTTACTAGGGGGGCATTCTGCTCTGTATTTACACAATCAGAAGTGCTTTAATGCCTATGAGCAGCATAGGTTTTCATTTATTACTTGTCTTGTTTACAGGCCTTCAGAATAAGAAATAGAACAATATATATCATGGCCTTCCAGAAACATTACAACTTCCTTTAATTCATAGTAGTTGAGAGTAAACGGAAAATTCATTTAATACAAAACAAAGCAACATAATTCTGCTAATGCCAACCTCTACTTTCACTCTTTCTTAACTGTTCATTGAAGAAAAATGTTGAACCCCCTGGGCAGCATACTGGCAAGGGCCCCTGCTAATTACTTCTTGCCCAAGGACAGGAAATGACCTCTCCAGACAAAACATGAAGAAATATCAAGAAAATCCTGGCCTGTTGTTAATAGAACATGACTTTCTCAAGCCAGCAAAAGGAAAAGTCATTTTCAAGCATCTCCTTTTCATTCTATATGGAATAATCTCCCTCTTGAAGTACCAAAGGGAACACAAATTTTAAAAAGTTGCATCAAATGTACCCTAGTGAGGTTTGGTAAACCTCATGGCACAGAAATGAAAGCCTGTGCCTGTAAGTACATGTAACATTTCCAAGTTCATATACTCAAAAAAATAAAGGCAGAATCAGGATTCAGCAATTCTGAAGTAAAGTTTCAAACCAGAACAATTTCACAAACAGGAATAGATGTAAAATTTAGCATCAGGGTTAAAGTCTACTACAGACACACAAAGCAAATGCTATGAGAAAAAATGATTCTTGAGGTAGTGATTCTGAAGATGAAACAAAACTAAATGAAGCACAAGCACTGAAAAATCACTTGTACTAGAACTGTACTGGAATTACATCATTAACTGCTTACGCATCTGGCCCTGTTTGTTTGAGTAACAGTTCTTAGGTTAGATCATGTTTTACAGTTTGCTTGATTCAATCTCATTTTTTTTCACTGGAGATGTTAACCAGACATTGATTTCCGTATACAAACATACATACGTATATACAGTTGAATACTACACCAACCTTTTGTTCAGAATCTTCACTCCTGCAGAACTGTTTATAATGTTTTGTGCTTACCCAAGTGTTTTTTATACTGAATCACATCTGTTGACTTGTACAATTTCAGTAGTTCACCTCTGATCTTATGTCAAAATTAAGGAAGAGCTCCTTTTATTGAACTGAGGCTTACAAAATAATTTATGTTGAGACCTTTGGAGATCTCCACCTAAGGTCAAAGCAGGGCAAACACCAAAGCTAGAGCTTGCCGCTCAGGACCCAGTCAAGGTTTGGACATCTCCAAAAACGAAGATTCCAGAGTCTGTGAGCACATGCTCTGCTACCACAATATTTTATTAAGAAATCTCTTTCTTTCTGTCCTTTTCCCAACTAGATCCTCATCTTAGCCTCAGAATAATTTCTGCATGCACCGCTTTCAAGACTTGCAGCACAAAATTCACAAGTAGTCTTGAATTTGAATTCTGGAAGCTGCTTCTAACTGCAGTATCAAGACTGCTAGCAATGCATGTATATTTTTATTTGCTAGTAAGATTGATTTCCCTGTCCAATAAATTTTGACCCCCTCGAATGACTGACTTCAGATGAGGGAAAGTTACTTCTGGGTTCAAACCTTTAGGTCTGCATTTTCCCCAAGAGAATGTTCATTAAAGTTCACATTTTCAGTTAGCTTTAGCAGCAGATGCTTTTTTGGCGATAATTCTTTAATGTCCCAAGTTATAACGGAGGCGCTTTCAGCAAGGAAAATGGCCAACAGTTCACTTTCCACCACATGCAGTGAATCACCAGATTCTTCTCTCAAGGGGAAAAAAAAAACAACAACAACAAAAAAAACAACCCACAAATGCTCCTCCTTTGATACTGCCCACTGCTTTGAGACCAGATCTTATATGCATTATTTAGGAATACTTAAATCAAATTAAAAATACTGAGATGGACAGTGACAAAGCATCTTCTCAAATAAAAAAGCATTTCAGAAGACTTCAGGAGATTGGGTGCTAAGTTATTTTTTGTTAATTCTTCTCCCATTCTTTTTTTTTCCCCCCGTTTTTATTCCACCTTCAATAGCATCCATATCCTAAGGATTACATCTCATTTTTATCTCTAGAAAAAAACTCTTTCTGGGATTAGTACATGTCGTGAACACAGTTTGACTGCTTGTGTATTCAAGTTTTGACTTAACTGACTTGGAATAAACACTAGGTAAGTGAAACAGAAATGAAATTATACTTCTCAAAGGCAAGGCATTAAAACACAAATTTAAAATACGAATGAACGTACATATGCGGAGGAATGGTTCCTTGGTTGATCATTCTTTTTCTTTAAATGCATCTTAAAAAAATGTTATGTTTCACTACTGAAAAAACATTTTGGCTTCTTTCATGATTGCAAAGAAGGGTAATTAAAGACTGTCAAGAAAACTCATTGAACAGCTGTATATTCTTAACAAAAGCACTATTATATGTCTGCTCTGAAAAAAAACAACAACAACAAAAACCTGGCAAGTTAAACATTCAGATTTCCTAGAAGTAAGGTATTTCTCCAACCTCCAGTAGATACCAAAAACTGCCTTTTTTTCATAATTTTTGGTTATGTATCGATTACATTTCAAGCCAGCAGCTTGTTTCCAGTTTGTGAACACATCCACATACACAAGGAGAAGAGGATGGCAGTTGCAAAGCTTTGCTAATTGAAAACTGAGTCACAGTAAAATGTTTCTAGCTACTCTTCAAACTGGGATTAGCTGAAATTTTCTTAGACCAAAAACCAAATAAAGACAGAGTAATCCTTCCAGCTTGAACTGAAAAGGACCATTAAAGAATACTTACTCATCGAAAATTAGGTCTGGAGCAAAGTAGAGGAACTGGCTGTTTGTATGTTTGTATGATCTCCAACTCAAGGCAAATGATGACAGACACATCCACGAATACTGAATTAAAGTAATTTGGTCCTCGAGAGGCAAGTTTCTAAATCCTAGAGAACAAAACAGAAAATACACGTCAACTATGTTGTGCCCTACGAGGGCTGGCAAAACTAGCACTGAATACATTACTTATTATTTTTCTAGTATTACAGTCAAGAATGAGAGCAACACTCCCACAAAGTACATTTCTGAAGAAGCAAAACCATAATTTTTCATTCTAGTGACAAAACATGTTTTCTCCTACAGAGGCTACTATTCAAAACGAAAGCTTTTTAAATATCGATCACAAACATGTGAAACAAACATGACACAAATGAAAAAAAAACCAACAATATTCTATCAGACACTCATCCTGCTCCCGTTGTGAGGGCTTTCAACCCAGCTCATAGTCTAAAGATGCTATTTATCAGGCAAATAGTTGATAAATCTAGAAGACTGAACAGAAATTTCACCAAGTGTCTCACAATCCTACCTGGAAGTATCTTTGCCCACTTTACCACCTGAATCATCTGCTTGCCGGCCAGGCGGTTTAAGGTGGAAAGCAGGTACTCGGCTGTGTCTGGTTTCGAACTGTCGTATCCTGCATACACGATCTCTGGTTCAATGCTTTCAAGAATCTTAACAGGAGAGGGAGTAAGTGCTGGTGAGATGGCAGACATGTGGGGGACAAGTGCTGTGTTTACAGAGGGCTCAGTTACTGGAGCGATGTATGTCGTCCCTTCCTCGGGGCTTTGGGGTGGAGGCTGCTGCCGCTGCTGTGGCTGTTCCTCGTGCATCCCTTTCAATTTGCCCAGTTTTTTGGACTTCCGGGCTGTGAAGACAAACACCACAAAAAATAAGTCAGTAGAGAAAGCGTGAAAAGCTGGCATAAGCTTGGCTTCATAGAAAATCAAAGCATCACAGAAGTCTGCAAGTGAAACAAACACCGAAATCACCAGAACCTTAAGAAATACTTGGCTTATGTCACTGTTAGAATGTAAAAAGGAACAAAAGAAATATTTAAGTACAAGTTCTGTTGCTTTAGTATGCTACAACCATCAGTGTCCAGTAATCGGTGTTTCCATGTCTCTACACAGACCTGCATGAAACATCCTAGTTACAGCAGCTGGCTCTGTAAGCATTTCAGAAGTTTATTTGTACTGCAGTTTAGATGGATCACTTATCACCTACAGGTCTGCAATTCATGTTCTGCACTGCATTCTGTAATCAAAAGAAGCCTCCCTGGCAATGCCTAAAATTAGCAAACCTGGAGCCCTCCTAAGCTTTTGAGCCCTTGTACACACCCTGACTGTGCCTCAACTCGAAAGGCAATCAATCCACTCCGAACAGCCTAATCTAGTCAAATCCCCTTGGGTTTGCTGCTTTGATCCTTCCTTAAGTGCCTCCTCCTCTCTCAGTGAGTTCTGAAAGACTACTATGAATAGGTACCCAGTTAGGCAAAACACACCGAGCCTCACTCCTATCAGCTCTTGGTGATCAGGTTTCTTCTATTCTATTTATTTTTCGCTTTAATGCTAACCTCCCTACTTTTCCTTACTAAGTGTTCTTGGAAGACAACAATACTAGAGCACTTTCACTCCTTGCAGAGAAACCAGCCGTGCTCTGTGGGATTCCTTCTCAGCACTGCCATGTGAAGCATGGGTATTTAAGTAGGTAGTAAGCCCTGCTCACAACCCAGCAAAATTATCCTGTGGTGTGTGGAAAGAACGGGAAATAGAAAGCAAGAAGATCATGTAAACAAACACTCAAAACACCAAGGAGCACCCAAAAAAGCCCATCCCTGCCTTCTTCAAATAGCTCATTACAATTCTCAATTTTTGATCCCTAAGCAGCAGTTTACATTTACACCCAAACATGGAGGAATAAGCTATTTGTTAATTTTGTACTCCAAACTCAATTTTGAAGGTTAAATATTTACCTAAGAAAAGCTGTATTTCAACACAATGCTCCCCTTCTGTTCAGTATACAGTATATCCAGAAGAGGCAGTGCAGGCTCGCTTCCTGCCATCTATCCTATTGCAGTAACTTCTATTCGCAACTGATGACAATTGCAGGATCTAAGCTCACCTTAGTGGCACTGAATTACACTTGGAACAAAGTCCCTTTTTGACTTTGGCTAGTTCTGCATGCCCAGACTTCACCTGTGCAGAAAATCAGCTGGCAGTGAAGTTGCACGCTGAAGAACAGGAGCCTTTTACCTCTGCTCCCATGTTGACTAGGAGAAAAGAAGAACGGTGTGCAGCATGGCAGCACAGTCCAGGGTCCTGCGATTGTGTGATTTGCTTCAAAACCAGCAAAAGACAGATACATCACTTCCAAGCTAAACACAGTGCAAAGTAGAGGCAAAAAAAAAACAACAGTCTCAAATATAAAAACCTATGTAAGGCACCAGTTAGCTGAAAGTTTCCCCCATATGCTGCTACACACTGAGATGGAGTGAATTTGAGGCAATGACTGGAAAAAGAAAAATAATCTTTAAAGACAATAAACTAAATGTAAATGTTCACAGCTCTTTCAGAGCACCTCCTCTCAAATCTTTTCTGATATGTCTGTACACATCTAAAACTCTTGTCTGGACTCATATCTCCCTCTAGTTATAACATCCCTTTTACTGGCATCAGTAAGTTTATCATTAAGCAATGCACAGGAAAAAAAAAAGTTCTAAATCTGTTCTGATCCACAGAACTGTCTCATTACTCTTTTTGAAACTCTTAAAAATCTAGAATTTGAGAAAAATCTCCTGAACAGATGTGCTGCCGTTGTCCTGAGACTACTGCTGGTGATGGGGCCATTAGTGCTTGCCCGTTTCCTTGAAACTGGGGCTGCCTGCCCAGACCCACAGGCTGTGGTCACACTGCAAGGCAGGATGCAGCTGCCAGAACCAAGAACAACATGCATCTCAATGCAACGACAGTCTGCTGCTGCCAGCACTTCCTTACGGCACAGTACCTTGACCTCTAAGGATCTTGGGATATGCCAGTTCCAAGAGCAAACTTGTTTGTTATGGAAATCCCAGGAGGTTTTGACATAAAATTGCAGAGGTACCACTCACATGCAAGATCTCAAAAGCGCCTGGTCAAATAGGCACTCTTGGACTGTCATCTTAAAAACTTGAATATAATTCACTGCTGTCACAGTACATACAGAACCTAGCAGGAAGTGAAAAATCTGAGCATCAGCTTGGTGTTATTTACATCAGTCATGAAAGAAAGCTTCTCCTGACTGATTTCTGCATCAACACAGCCAGGAGATCTGCAGAGAACGTCAGAGATCTTTGTGCAACATTTGTAACTTCCTCTTCGGAGAGTCAAACACCATCCCATGAACTCATCTACAGCACGAATGTCTGTTTTCAATCATCTCTTCATTTCTCTGCACCCGCAAATACCCAAACCAACCAAGGCGGGTTGAATGTTTTAACAAAAGGATTAGATAGGCAAATAAAAATGTGCCGGTGCTAATAAAATTTAATTCAAAACTCTGTTGTTCAACTATCCACATATACTTTACAAAAACTTCCTAATTACCTGAAGTATTAGCACGGATTACATAGAGAAACACTGGACTTGCTACAGTTGGAGGTGATACGGAAGATGTGAGACAAATGTTAGCCAGGAGAGGTTTCACTGCAACGGATTCTGTTTCAAGAGACAGACAAATAAGATGACCCTTCAACCTCTCCTCCAATCCTATTTCTTACTTTTCTATTACCAAGCAAAAATTCTCATCCAAACAATGAAGCACGACCGAAGGATTTTTCATCCTCTGGTGCACCATGTTACACGGATGCTGGCACCCATTCTTCAAGATGCAATTTCTGCTCTTAGTACCCAGCAAGCCATTTCACAAAGCTGCAGCTGCTCAGACATTTTGTTAAAAAAGCTTTTTCCTTACTCTGCAAAATAAGACGGAGGGCGTTACGGACAGGCAGTGCAGACAACTGTTAAATTTAATTCTGATAAGTAAGTGAAAATGCTGTTTTTCCCCATTTGGTGCAGTTGCACCTACAGGATGACGTACTGGTGAAATCACTGCGAGCATTAAATATAGTTCACATTTATCTTAGAAAGGCGAAGCCGAACTTCCGCATTTTTCAAAAAAAAAAAAAAAAGAAAGAAAAAAAAGAAAAAGGAAAAAAAAATCCCCAAAGCAAAGCAAGAACGGCCAAGTTCAGCAGAACATTGGATGATGAGTTGCCAGAGCTATCAGTCACCGAAAAGAGTCTGAAAACAAGCCTGAAGGAATGGATAGAGATTAATGCTCGCTGCTGTTATTCATTAAATTTTATCAGGCATTGAGGTTTTTTTTTTCTGTTATCAAAATAGAACTAAAAATAAATAACTTTACATATCTTTCATGTTTGCAGAGGCCAAAAATGCATTCTCACAGTAACGCTACCAGAATAAGAAATATATTGGTTTAACAACTATCAAGTATCCAGTGATAGAGACAACTGATTACATATTTGTTACAACATAATTTAGTATGCTCTATTCACTAAGTTCTTCATTAAGAGAAAAAAAAAAAAAAGAAAGAAATAGCGTTTTTCCATGTATAATACTGGCATAAAAATGTGTTTTAGTTTCATTTTGTTCCGTTATAAAGCCTTTGAAATGAAGCTGAGAAAAAACATTACTGCTTGACAGTCATGTTTACAGTGAAGAAAACTGTATTTTTCATTTGGCCTCGTGCCAGCGCTCCAGCTCAACTGGTTTGGTAACTCCCACAGAAACCAGCAACTAACGATTAAATGCAAGCGCAGAGAAGTACATACTTCGAGCCAGTCTTTTAGATGTGTTCTGCACGTTTGCTCTCTAATTGGGATGCCAACTACAAAATCGCCTCAGAAACAGTGAGAAAATGCCAGGATTATCAGGATACCCATGTGGAGATGTTGGAAAAGCCGTGCGGTCACCATACAGACCAGGGGACAGGGCGTGTATGAAGCACTCAGGCCTCAGATGAAGCCTGAGAAGTACCAAAGGTTAGGGACAGAACCATCACCAAGATGGCAGCACTGCCAAACGCCTCTTGCCCCTCCTGCTCTGTGTTACTGCAGCCAAGAAATCATATTATAATCCCTATATTTTTAAATAACTGAAGGCTGAGTTAAAGCTGAAGAAAACCAAAAACAAACAGACAAAAGATGCTCTGCAGGAATACTTGAGGTTAACACATAAAACACCAAACATATTTTTTTTTTTAAGTCTTTTAGGAGGTCTTGCACATGGCAACAAAAATTGAAATAAGGTGAAGTAGCTGAAAAGTTGTGATGTCACACTTTGAACAGGCATGCCCAGCAGCCCTCCCCTGCAGCTCTAACAGTAAATCATACTACAGAGAAAAACAACACATCTGACTAAATATAGAGACAGACAAAAGATGGGCAGACCTCTGCCCAACAGGTTCAAAGGACAGCCTTCAAACTCTACAAAATGACCTATCGTTTTCACATGCTTGAAGATCTCAGTGAGAGCAACCTTCGCAAACAAGCACAGCTGCTCATCACCCTCAGCAAGAAGACTGGTTTTAATCATTTAAGAACAGCTATTGTCTGGATGCTAGGGTAGACTCACATTTGGACAACTGGCTCCTCAGCACTGATGCTTCATCTTTTACACCGCTGTCAGAAAGTCAAATCTGGGAGCCCTCTGGTTCTATGATTGCAAGTTTTCACGTGATCTGCGACACAAGCTGGATCCAGAGGAGACTAATCTATATTCCATCCATTCCCAAGGAGTAAACATGAAGTAAACACAGCCTCAAAACTGGGAACTATTTTTCATAGGCTCAAAATCAGTAATTTTCATCAGCATTATTGTTAAAGAAATGGGGTCCAAAATTCTGAAGAACAAAATGCTATCAATAGTAGACAAAAGAACATGTAAATATTATGATTCAGTTCAGCAATTTTATAACACAGCAATATCTAATTTGCAGAATTGTATTTGTGTTTAACTTTAGCAAACAAACAATCCAAATAGATCCTTCAATTAATTCAAACTGGCACTCAGTACTCTAAAGAACATCAGAAGTTTATAAAATTATCTGAACTTTTGTGTGGGAATATGTGAATTACAATGCTTGCAATCCCTAATCTCCAGAAATTAGAATTTTCTTTAAAATAGGACGTTCAGAGATTGCCTGTTGCCTATCAAAAATAACAATTAACATTCACATAGGTCTATCAGAGCCAGGACCAAACTGATCTTGATTCAACAGGTCTTAACTTCATACATACTGCAAAGAATATTTGAGTAAGAGATATCAAGTGCACATTATACAAACATATGCTACCCTCTGGCAGAAAGCAGAGAACACCAGCAGAAGCAACAGAGAAAACAAAAAGACATGAAAGGAAACAGCACAGGGAAAGAAATATATATATATGCATACATATATACATACATACACTAAAGGCAGTAGAGTAGGCAAAGGAAAAGAAGAAAAGAGCCATTTCAGTAAACAGATATAAAACACAACTGGAAAAAAAAGATGTCATATGCACTTAAAACAACATAAGAGATGCTGCAATAGAAACACACTCTGAATATCATCAAAAACCTCCTTTTCACTCGAGCCTGTCATCTGTAACTGCCTTTGAGCCTATACTGCATGCCTTGCCAGCATGACCTGCATTTCAAACACCTGAGCTCCACCACCCAGGTCAGGTCCCATCCTCACTTGCTCAAACTCTGCATCTGAGCTACAACCACTGCCACCTTCCTTGCCTTAAAACTTGTCAGTTTCGTTCCTCAGATCCTCCAGAAAGTGCTTCAGAGCTTTCCTGCACATCCCTCCCCTGCTGCCTACCTCTTTCCACAAATGTGACCTGGGGTACTCCATTGCAACAGCCACTGAGCTGCCCAGTTTCCCCTTGATGCAGCCACAACAGCCTTTAAGGTAGACTTTCCTAAGCCCTCACCAACCACACTTTCTCACTTGCTTCCACTTTTGCATGGATAAACGCTCCATCATAATGCCACTTTTTCCTCCTTTGAATCCTTCCATCATGTTCGCCTGGTGTCTTTGCCTCACTCGCTTCAGTGAGCTGACATCTGTTCTCATTAGCTATTTTACTGCTACAGCAAACAGTGCATCCCTTCCCCCAGTCTGCTGCATCTTGACATACATGAAAATGTTGAGCTATCTTGGTTCAGACACTTCTTTCACTTAAGCGTCTAGCACAATGGGTATGAGATTTTGACGAGAAATTTCTAGATAATAATATAGACATTTTACATATATATACACACACACAGATTGAAGCGAAAAACAATAAAGCAAGTGAGATCTTACAGCATTAGCCCTACAAAGTGCATTCAGACATGCACCTTTTACTCTTCAGGAAATGCAGAAGGAGATGGCAAAGACAGGATCTTAACACTCCCCTTAAACTGATTATCCACTTTGGGAAGCATACTACAACCTTCCCATTAGACCTGTGGTAGATGAAGAAGCTCCAAACATGAACTTGGGCTTTGTCCTGAACATAAGAGGAAGACCTGGGTATAAACTTTTGAGATGCGCATGCCCAAGCAGACTCACCAGTTCGACTGGACAGATCAAGAGGAGAAAGAAAAGGGGAAACAACAATGTTGGCAGAGGATGAGCTTTGCAGGGACTTCAAGAAGACAAAATTACTTAGATTTATCATGTGTGACAGTGCCACAAGGACATTACACTTGCAAAGCAGTGGCCCTTCAAGGGTGGTTTCTACAGTGGCATTTGGGATGCACTGTACAGACGATGCAGTTTGTCTAAATATACAGAGACCACAGTTAGAGAGGAAGAAAATAAACGTCCCACCTTTTGCCTTTTAAAAACTATTACAGACAGCTCTGTTCCCCAAGGAGACAGACAGTGAAAGAAAATTTTATCACTTGCTGCGAGACTGAGGTATCAGGATATAGGTAGAAATTTTAATTTAATTAAAAAAGTGATGAAAAAATCCTACTTCTTTTTTAACTCTCTATCAGTAGAAGCAAGCTTTTAGCAGAGAATAAGATCAGAGCTGATGACTAAATTCATCAGAATGAAACGGTAGGCATAACGAAAATAATGACACAATTTGGCACTGCCAGCATCATCAGCAACTGCTTACTAATTAATAAGTAACACTTAAATCTGACAGGATTGGACAGCCTAAAGACAAAGAATAAACATGCATGAAGTCTGATCTATGGACATGTCACATTTTCTTCTCTTTTGGCTAGACCCTGCAAGCATCCAAGCACATTCATAAATGCCACTCTTGCTCTTAGTTCACATTCAGTACATCCAAAGGGAGGCATGGTACAGGAGAAAAGATGTTCCTAAAGTACATTTTAATCTACATAATACACTTTTAAAAAAGTGTCCATTTAAACAATGACTTTTTTCTAGTTTTATCTAAACTACAAATTAAACCAACTGTAACTTAAGGTATGCAGATCCAAAAGAAATGCTTCATATTTATTCCCATGGAAACTACAACAGAAACAAAAATCACAATAACACTAACTGATAGAGCAAATTCTCAGCTACAAAACACTGTTTTTCAACACAGTCACCACCATTAGCTATGCAACTTTGCCAGTGATGAAGAAGAGCCTGCATAACGTGCTTGTAAAAACCTGCACCAGCAGAGATGATCCACTGTTCCACAGCTGCTATGATGATATCACTGCCAGGAAAACACTTCCCATGCAGTCCATTTTTCATCATCCTGAAAAGATGGAAACCAGAAGGTGACAAATCTAGACTATACACTGGGTGTGGCAGCACAGCCCAGATTGGCAAAACTCTCCACGGCCTTCAAACCGGTACGGGGTTTGGCGTTGCCATGTTTCAAGGGAAAGGCTGTCTTGTTAGACCTGACTCTGGAAGCCTGAGCCTTCAGTTTAGTCAGTGTTGTGATTTAGCAGACAGAGTTGAGGTCTGTCTGGGCTTCAGTCAAATCAGAAGAATCACTCCTTTCCTATCCCAAATGACAGTATATATCACTTTACTTGCTGAGGGTTGAGTCTTGAACTTCAGGTGTTGCCACTCCAGGGACTGTCCTTCTGACCTTAGCTCACAGTGTCACCACTGTGTCTTGTTACTGGTAACAGCGTAATCCAGGAAACCACCACCTTCCCTCTCAAATTCAATAGGTCCTAACAAACCTGCATGTAGTATTCCTTCTGTACCAGCATGAGCATTTGAAGGACCTGGTGCAAACTTTGACATATTCAAGTGCTGGCACCACAACTTCCAATGCATTAAATCCAATATTCAGCTCTTTACACAGTTCTTAGGTAATAATCTCCTGATGAGGCAATCAAGACGCTCTTCATTTCACTGCTGCGCACAGCCATCCAGAACTTGACTTGTCTTTCACATCGCTCTTGCCACTGCTGAAATGCACCACCCACCACCTCACTGTGCTCATATCCACTGTTTCAATCTCTATAAACGTTCAGTAAGCATTAACAAACACTAGCAAGTGCAATTCTTTCTACATGGATGAAGTCACTGATACGCCTTTGACAAAATGGCACCCAAAGAGAATATGAAGCAGACTGCCCCACTGCTGACATCTGCCATGCAGCAATAAAATGTAAATGGAGTACTGGCTGGACAAATCAACTTCTACGGCCATGCCACCACCATTCAACTCTGTAGCTGCGGACCAGTATAATAAAATAGGAGGCATTACTTTTGGAAAAGCCCTTGTATTCACTGCTTTTTACCTCACTCGCTTGTAAGACAATTTCAGAAATGCTTGCATTTTGCTTTGTATGGAACAGATTCCAACAGTGCAGTGCTGCCCCAGTACAGCACTGCAGCTCACAGAGATGAAGTATGGGAAGCAGTTTATCCACTCGCTCCTTGCTTTGAGCAGCATCAACTACACTTTGTGGATGCACAACACTATTAATCTCCAACAGTGGGAATTCCACAGTATCCTCCATCTTTCTCCAATATTTAATTACTCAGTTTTTCCCCAAAAACATCTTGTATCATTTTTTTATTTTATTTTTTTCTGCAGTGAAGATGACTTCTTTTCATCATTCCCACAGTGGCCATAAAGAGCAACTTATCTTTCCTGTCTCCTTTTGCTTACCATTTCTTGAACTGCAAAACGGGTATCACATCCTTTCTAACGCATTTCTCTCTTTTGCACTAAAATAAATTAAAGTTTTTTCAACTCTTTCTTGTAGATCTACTTTTTTTTTTTTTCCTAAGCATCTTACAGTTCTTGTTCTTCCTTGGCCTGTCTCTACACCTTTCTCCACCCATAAGACACTGAATTCTGTTAACAATCAGCTGGCAAAACAAGCTCAAGGAATTATATTAAGTGGGGCTACATCAGGCTGGCAGCCATCACCTGTGGCGTTCCTCAAGGCTCCATTTTGGGGCCAGTTCTCTACAGTCTTCATAAATGATCTGGACACCGGACTTGAATGCATGCTAAACAAGTCTGCATATGATACTGAATTCACTCTCTTGAAGACATAGAGGCCACGTGGAAATATTTTGACAGAGAAGATAACTAGGTAGTCACTAAGCACATAAAATTTAACTAAGTGCTGCCCAATGTGGCAACCCTGGATATATGTACTGATTGGAGAATGAAAGGCTGGAGAACAGACACATGGAAAGTTACCTGGAAGATCTGGTTGACAGCAAGCTGAATGGGAGTCAACAGTGTGCCCTGGCAGCCAGAAGGGCCAACCACACTCTGGGGTGCACCAGGCCAAGCACTGCCAGCCGTTATGCTCTGTGCAGCCTCACCTCGGGCACTGTGCAGTTCTGGGCACCACAAAATAAGGACATAAAGCTATTAGCATCCAAAGGAGGGCCATGAGTAAGGTGAAGGGTCTAGAGAGCATGGTGTATGAGGAGCAGCTGAGGTCCCCTGGTTTGTTGAGCCTAAAGAAGAGGCTGAGGGGAGTTCTCATGGCAGCTTACAGCTCCTGACAGAGTGGAGGGGCAGTGCTGATCTGCTGCAGTCACCAGAGAACACAGGACCAAGGGAAAAGCATGAAGCTGTGTCAGGGAGGACCTGGTTAGGTTAGGAAAAGATTCTTCACCAGAGGTTGGTGGGAAAGGAATGGGCTCACAGCCTCAAGCTGAATGACTTCAAGATGCACTTAGCACTCTCAGAAACATGGGTTTGAATACTGAGTGGCCCTGTGTGGAGCCAGGGGCTGGACTCAGTGATAGTTTGTGAGTCTCTTTCATCACTTGAAATTATGTGATTCTAAATCTCAGGAAACAGGATTCAGTTTCGATGCAAGGGAAACCTTATAAATATAAAGCTCTATGAAAAACTCAAGCAGATTATTAATGGAAACAGAATTAATATCCAAAATTAACTTCCAAATTGGAGACCTTAAAAAGAGATGAGACATGCTCATCAGGAAGAACACAAGTACCATTAATCCCACCGAACAACACAGGAATGAAGGTGATTCATGAAGTTGTCCCAGCCCCACCACCTTGACCAGCAGTACTGAAAGTTACACGTGCCAGCTTTGATGAAAATGGAACAATACCTTCGCATCAAATTAGATCTGCCTACTTTTGCAATAATTTAACTTTATTGGCTCATATTTAATGTTATGCAACCACAGCTCTTTCCTTTCAGCAGTTCCCTAAACAGCTGCTTTGAGGTATTTCATAATCGCACACCTGAGATTCCTACTCTCAGTGTAGCCCTCTGCACTTTACTGAAAATGCCATCACGTTGATCTCAGTGGAACTGAAAATACTTCTGAATTCTGACGCTGTTCACAGAGGAGAAACTCCAAATCTGCAGAGTTCCATATTTACTTTGCATTTTGTTATCCAAGTAATTAGGGAAACTGTTGACCCAGAACTGACCCTCCATAGGGCCTTACTTGAGATACACTTCCAGCATGACAGTAAACCACTCATAACTACTTCCAGAGAATGCTATTTCAAATAAGTATGCACCTACAAAGGAGAATTCCTCTCAAATTTTGATGAGATTTCTGTATTTCCTCCATATTGTAGTTATGGCTAGAGAAACTGAGCAGTGAAATACAAATATCCACAAGGAGGTGGCACTTCGTAACAGCGATTGCACACGCCTTATGGAACAGACACATATTCCTCTAAGGCTCAATGGCTTCTGCATGCAGCACTCAGGACTGTGGATCACAGCCACTGAGATGTGCTTGCAGAGGTGGCCTTTGGAGCACTGATAAAAGCAGCAGCTTTGCAAAGACAGCACAGAAGCTATCATAGCTCCCTCGTAGGAAAATTAAAGTGAAAGCCCAGATCAAATCTTGCAAGTATCAAGGTTTGACTTAATGATGAAGCTCAGGTTATATAGTTGTCTGATAAGTGGGACTGTGATGTCCCTAGCCGTCAAGAAGAGAAAGCACAGGGGAAGCTTTAGGAAGAGACAGGAAGAATTAATCCCTTCTTAAGCCATGCTGAGCTTCAGGGTATGCATTCATGAGGAGATAATGGACGAAAGTGACAAAAGAAAGCTGATTTCCAAAGTGCATGTTACAGGAATATTTAGGTTGTCAGGGAAAATGTCTAACACATTTGCTTGTTTCGCAGCAATCCTCAAAGTGATAATTAATTGAAAAATAACAGTTTCATAGGGGTACTCCTCCCCGTGTGGGAACAACTTTTACCAAATGCCAATTAGTGGTTTCCTGTTAAAATCAAATCAAGCTGGTTTTGATAAAGCTTTTTAATGAGAAATGGCTGAAGTATGAAAATTTCCCCCACATATATTCCCTATAAAATCCCAAACTGACATCATACAGTCTCACAGCTAACATTTTGGTATATTAAATTCCCTTTTGTGCTTCTTCATTAATTTCAAAAGAAATGTACACACTAAATATTTAAATCAACCAATAAGCAAAGCCTTAAAAAAGCTTACAAAAGAATACTATAATTTTGATTAAAGCCAATGTTAATCAGACCTTTTCAGATGTTCCAATAACTCATATTTTATTATTTATTCACTTTCACATGGATGGCAAATTCAATGATTTTTTGAGTTAAGCAATGTCTACTCAAATGCATCAGCGGTTTTGACTACTCATCAAATATATTTACAGACTAGCAGCAGAATGCCAACAAGGAATGCAAAGAACAGGTCACCTACAACTCCACACCACTTGACACCTCCAACCCTGAAATACCTGCAGCAACGATACAGTAGCAGCTTGTGCTGCTGGCACTCCCAATAGTTTGGTTGAAAACTAAGTTAGGGAAACTTTGGAGAACAGATTTTGAAACCTTCCACTGTACCAGACTGAATGCTCTTGGCTATGAACACTGGTTTCTGCCTTGTGCCAAGTGACAACCTCCCTCCCAAGACACCCATTCTCATCCAACCTTCTGCAAGCGTTCCTTGTCCAAGTCTTCTCTGCTGCTTTTTACTTGAGTTGATACCCAATACTAAGCCTGCTCTGTGATTTATGTGCTCTTCATTCTGATGAGAACACTAAACCATCTTGATTGCCTCTGATAAAACCATGGAGACATATATTGTGTGTCAAATACCCCCTTTGTATCTACATTGGAGACACAGGCACTCAACATCTTCCGTTATCCAAAATCATCAATAAGCCAACACTTCCACAGTACCTCTCATCCTGTATCTCAAGCGCTCATGCTTTCACTTTTTGCTAAAGAGCATGTCATATTTTAAATTCCTCATTTTTGTTCTTACACTACCATTACTGGAATCCAGCTTAGTAAGCACTCCATTTCCCTTTGCACTCATTACTTTGCTCTACACCACACCACCACTGGTACTTTTCCCATGTAACGAAACTTTTGAGATGCATCTCCTCATCTGCATGATTTCTGTATCCTTTGTTCTCATCAACTCTGATTTCTCTCAAATGACTTTACTTCTAATGCATTCTACTGCAGCTCATCTGTCCTTCATCTTCTAGAAATCATTTGCCCTGCTTACCAGAACAGCAACACTATCTGTGAAATATAAGCTGGCTGTTTATCTTCTGCAGATTTTCGTCACCCAGTTCATGATTAGTCGTTTAAGAAAGAAATAATAACCATGCTTATCTCCCGCTTTAATAGATCACCCTGAACTTAGTAAAACATCCCGTATGTATTGCTTTGTGATATAAACCACCTGTCAAGGAAAACGTAACTCTGTAATATTAACCATATATACGATCTGGATCACGAGACCTGAATATCTCTTCACAACTGACAGTGTTTCTAAACTCTCCTGAAGCCAAAGTAGCCACGAATGAAATGCATGTAACAACTAAAATTGATACATGCATATCGGAGGAGATATGTAGATTTCCTCCATGAATGTGCTTGGTCCACCCAGACCCATAAATTAAACAGAATTTTCTTCAGATTGCCGTCTTTCCAGCATGACAAAGGAATGGCTTTGAAGAACAAGAATCACCCCACATCAGTATCTCCTTGTTCCCTACTGACAGATCCTTTTACTGAAGATGGACTGATCCTTCTGAACTCCCGTCCCAAGATGTCTCCCTTTTCTTGAACCTTCTGCTAAGTTGTTATTCAGAGAAGATTTCCATTACTAAAACACTATGGTATTTGAAGAAGGGAGAAATGATGACGAAGAGCTACCCAAGCTTACACCAAGAGCACACAAATCACCCACATCAGTTTGCAGAAAGCTGGGTGGTACTGGGTGGTTCACAAGGCCACTGACTGATGCTGTCACATTTGTCTTCCTCTATTAAACACCACTTTCTTGCTTCTTGTTTTACTGCTGTCTTAAATTTGCTCAAGTTTTCCTTCAAAACCTGCTGTACACTGTTCTTTTTATTAACATCTAATTCCAAAGCCTTCTTTTTGAGGCAGGTAGCCTTGCCACTTCTCACACCTATTTTAGCAAAACACAGACACTAACAATTGAAGGACATGCTCTTGGGAATTGGTGGAAAAGAAGAAGGAAATGGGATTCAAAGCAAAATACAAGCCACGAAGGTAATTCTGAAGCAAAGTATATATGTGAGAACAAGGAGAAAGAAAAACAAATTCACGTGCAAAGGCACAATCTGCGATTGAATAAATTTTCCTTGTGACATTACCGGAGTAAACAGAGCTTTGGAGTCAAGTTAAAACCTGCGAAGTGCCAAAGTAGCAGACGAGCAAAAGAAAAAACAACACAGCATCAGAAGAAAAGGGCACGTGATTTGCAGAGTTGCATCACTGCTTTTTCAAAACATACTGCCACATAGAAGAGAGAGATACAGGACTGCTAACATCAAAATCCAAAGCGTCTTTTTGTCACATGGAAGTAATATTTTCATATTTCTTTGATTTGTACACGACTTAGCTAAATTATGTCCCCTTAGCTAGTATTAAACATATCCTGGAAGGAAATAGGACTATGGGACAAATGTACGACTCATTTTCTTGCTCAGACCAGAACCAACTGCAGCCACATCACTTTTGGCAAACGCTAATTGCAACTGATCTCTAAGATGCCAAGTGATAGACCTCACATTTCCCCCAGATCAACTATTCTAGGCTTCCATTTCCTCACTTTAGTCTTTCTCGCTGTGTACCACTTCTTGATCCACCATTCAAAGACACAGAAACCCCTCTTCTTCAGAAACGCACCATGTTTTTGAAGACATCACTACCCTCCTTCTCTACAGCTCTTCTTCCAGTCTTTCTTTGGACTAAGCATTAAGCAATATCAACTAATTCAACCTGTCTCCTCCAGGCAGAGTTTTAAGACTGCTGATCACTCTCATTGCTTTACTCCAGGCTCTTCCAAACTAGCCCCCAACACTCCTGTAGATGATTAGGAAGGTTTTTAACAACAACTGCTCATCGGCACAGGAAGCCTACTATTATTTGCCTGATGTTGTGTCAGAAATGGTAAGTCAAACCTTTGTACTTTCTTACTCAGGTGGAAACTCTGAAGCAATAGCTAAGTCAAAGCTAAAAGGACAAGTTCCTCTTGTTTTTACAGCTTTCTGCACGGAAGGGGAAGTGAGGAATGGAAACACACCACCACAGACCGCAGAGAGAGGTTTCAGAAGGGCTCTGGTGATAGCCAGCAGTTCTGAAAGTGGAACTGGAGATTTAGGCATATTTTATAGCCTGGACTACTGTTTCACTGCAGAGAACAGTGAAAAGGAAATGGACTCAGAACACTATGGAAGGAAACAGTAATTTGGTGATTCAGGAAAAAACGAAATGTCAAGAGCTGCACATGAAGAATTTGGGAAACACCAAGTGATTCTGGTCTTTTACACCACAATGAGAAAAAGCAACCAGCAGAGGTGCAATGGGCATGCTTGTTTCTATTCATCTTTATGAGCAACAAAAAAATCAAAGAAAAAAAAAAAAAACAACCACCCAGCAACTAATTTCAGGATCCTCAGGAGAACAGCTTGTTAAATTCATATGCCCCACAAGGCAGAGAAATGGTGCACCAGGGCACAGACATTAAACTGGATGTCAACTTTGGTCCTGGGGAGTCGACAGGCTGCAAATGCCATCTACCTTGGGATTGTCCCAGAGGCGAATGATTGAGCCCTACCAACAGATAGAGAAGTTTAAGAGCTCAAGGGCACTACGGACAGGATTCTCATAAAAGAGTCAGCCTATGCCTGGCAGAAGGTTTTTTTTTGTTTTTTTTTTTTTTTTTACTTCTAACCAAATCCCAAGGATACAACATGGTCAGCAAGGGACAGAGCACCCTCTGAGCCCAGACAGCAAGCCCTGCATGCTACTGAAACCAGACAAAACGTTGGAGAGCCTGCATGCACAGTGTCGCCACGTGATGCCAGGCAGGCTGGGGCATGTAATCCCAGCAGGAGACCTGAAAAGTTGCAATTCCTTTGCAAAGCTGGCAACGCAAGCTGTTGCGCCATGAATGGCAGGATGGAGCATCCAGCAGATGAAACTGGGAAGTCTGGAGTTCAGCAGGTCCTTGCCAAAAGCCTGAAAGGCTGTTCCTGGAGGAAAGACAAACAGAGCTGGCAGCTGGATGCGAGTCAGAAGGCAGAGCTGAAACTAGCAAAACTTGAGAAAACAAAGAACCCGAATTATGAATCTCATTAAGGATCACCGCACGTGAGTCGCAGCGATTCTGGACTGCTGCAGTGCGCCTTCTTGAGCTGATGTCATGTATGAAATCAAACCGTCAGCAAAACGTGAAGTACAAGGACAGAATTTCAATACCAGTTTTTAATCAATACCTGGGAGATTACTAGCCCTCTTCAAAATTCTGCACTTTCTTCATCATTCCCAAATAGTTCCTTAATAGCTTTTTCAAGAGACCGTTCAGACAGTTATCTAAACTATTCCTGCGGATGGTTCAAATGAAATGTTAGTGGGTCACAGCAGGAGCACGGCAAGAGAACCATTTCATACCATGGATGAAAACAGATGCAAAAGCAGGAAAAATGAACTGCTGAACAAATCAGTTCTTAGAGAAACCAGAAGAAGACAAGTGAATTTATTTTGTTCTTATTTTTGTTTAATATCTTCACCAAGTGCAGAATAGAGAGCTAATACAGTAATGGCACTGCCTTAAGCTGAACTGGTACTTGGTCAGGATGAAGGATAACCTGTTCTGAGGAGACACTACCATGAACTCCATGCAGCAACATGGGTTTCCCCATCAATCTACAGCAAAAATATATAAAAACCTAACAAAACTACAGCACAAGGCAGCATGCCTCTTCTCATGTTCTGTTACTGACTTAGCCTCAATACACTGTACACTACAAATACAAGTAGGCACAAGTGGCACATCATCGCTTAATGGATTTTTACCTAACAGAAATGTTTTCTTAGATTTTAACACCTAAAAAAAAAAAAAGAATGTTTTTTGAAATAGCACTGATAATATCTGAAACAACAGTAGGTACCACAACTCGGCTGTCCAGCTAAAGTCAAAGGAAAATTTACAGGAGGTCTTGCTTTACAAAAACCACACACAACTTCATTGAGCTGCTGTATATTGTATACTGGAGAAACTCTCTCAGAAGAACTGACACAAACCCAGCTGGATTTTCAAGTAAAACAAAAAGCTGCCACGTTTCCCTTGAAAGGAAATGCTACATAATAAACACAAATAAAAATGCAGTTAAGTGTTGTTTAAAAACAGTTAAAAGGAAATATAAAAGTAAACCATACATGTACCCAGAGTTGCTTTACAGTTTCTTATACACATTATGCTTTCCTTTCAATTTTTTAAGATATCTTGGTTAGTAGTAAATTGGTAGACATCTTTAAAGAAAACCTGCTTCCTACATCACCAAGAGGTGCTGTATTTAACATTTCCTTCATTTTCACTTTTTTTTTTTAACACTTACTTTCCTTTCCTTTTTTTTCTGATTTCTTTCTTTTTCTTGAAAAGATATAAAAAATAACAATATAAATACATAAGCTAAAGTAACTGAAAATAGTACCATGATTTTAAATCCTGACTAGTATGATTTATTAAACAGAAAACGGAAAACTGGGCAAAAAGGTGAAGTGCTGTCTCTTATTACCGACTCATTTAATCTGTTTTTCAGATTACTGAAATATTTCAATGTATAAAAAAGGAGATGTGCAAGCACATGCAGCATCTTGTACATGAAGTGTCTTACATATGTAAATGTATTCAAAACCAAGACTCGCATTTCACAGGCAGTTTCTGCAGACTGAGTGATGAACTATGCAATTTGCAAGGTGAAATCTATTTTATTTCCCTACAGTATCTGAAGGGTACTTCAGCAAGCTGCTGCTTACTGTTGCAGGAAAGAAGAGCTGACAAGTCTCAGAACTGCTCTGTACAGGAGCTGAAGCAGGAACGGATCACAGCCCTCCACCCCGCAGCCCTCTAAGGACCTCTTTTGCCCTTTAAGCATATGACACATCATACAGAGTAAGAGGGACCTTCAGTACTCACACAGCAGCAGGACAGATGCTTCGTCACTACGCTGTAACAGAGGGGCAACCACTAACCTGCCAGCAAAACACAGTTTTGACAGGAGTCCCCTCAAGCCACCCCAAACCAAATATTTCCTTTCTCCCAGATTTAGCACAGAGCATGGCATGCAGCAACAGTGAGACCTGGGGGGGGGTCTACGCCACCCAGACTGAAACACAGCACTGCAGGCACTGCTGCAAGCCTCTGGCTGTCCAGCTGCACACAGCTGATGGTGCACGAGGAGCCAGACTGAGCACCTGCGTGTGGGCTAAGGGTGCTGAGTGTGACCCCCCCGCTGCCGCCGTGCAATGGGTACAACAAAAGAACAGCAGCATGAGGTGGGAGGAGAAAGAAAATGTCTCGTGTGGAAGTGAGAGACGTGACAAATCTGATCGCAGCGTATGCTGGAAGAAACTTCACAACTCATGAAGTCATTCTGGCCCATAATTAACTGAAAATTAATTAAGAATCTCGAAAAGAGCATAAACCAAAAATGGGCCAGCATACCTTCGTGGTGCAGTTGCTCACTCTGAATCTCTTCCAATAATTAAGTCTAGCATATGGCACTGGAGGTTTTTTTTGTTGTTCTTTTTTTTTTATATATATACATATTTTTAAAAACACAACAAACAAACTATGATTCCCAAAAAGTTGTAGAGTCCTGCTTGCTGAAGGGCTATGTCTGTCTGCAGTGCACAGGCACGTGTTCTAAAAACAAGGAGGATGAGTTAATTTGATATTTGGCAACTTCAGCTTTGCAGAAATTACAGGTTGCAGATGCTTCTTGTAAAATCAAAATAAAAATAGAGAAAAGAACTTAATTAGGTAAATCAGTTACTGGCTTAATGAATAATTCTCTAAAGTCTATTAGAGGATGAGAGCAATGAGAACACTACAATTTTTCAACAAACAAAAGAAGAAGGTAAACAATAAAAGGGCAACATTAATTTTGTTGAGCATTCATGAAAAGGTGTAGATGTACTTCTGAATTACAAGCATTTTTGTAAAAGGTGCTTAAAGCATGGCATGCTGCCACACATCAAAACTTTTCCTTCTTTTTTTCTTCAAGAAAAAATTGTCAGTACACCGGGAAGTCAAAGATAACTGATCAAAACAAACGAGCACTTTGACACAGCCAACAGAAGAAAGAACATTTTTTAAAAAATGAGAAAGAATATAAACAAAAGAAAAACAAAACACAACACAAAGAACAGTAGATTAATCATGGACTGGGCAAAAAAGCATTGTGGGAAACATGGAAAAATCCCTTCTTATCTCCCATTACCTCTACAGAAATCAATATCTTCTCAATAGCAGTACAGAGACAATCAGAAATTTTTACATTACAAATCTGAAGTCCAGAGGTGCAGCCTCCTCATAGTAAGGGAGGGATGCAAAAATAAAAATAAAAAAGTCAACTTTCTGATCCCCATGGGAGACAGAATCTTCATATCTACAGCAACATTTCTTCCACGTCAACTGCTGTGCCTTTTTCATAGTTGTCTTTCAAGTGAGTGGATAAGTTGTCATAATTAAGTATCATGTAGAATAGAAATATCCACAGTTTCAGCAACTTGCCCTATCTTCAGCCCTGAGCCCTTTCACATATCACCTTGCTACACTTCCCATGAAATAAACACATACACATCTTCAATGCAGTTTTTTTGTGTGTTTACCTTGGCTTTCACTTGAAGGGTGAGAACTTAAATTATACCTACAGCACAAAATGCATGGAACCGTGCAGTATGACTCAGGTATGGAGAGTAATATGCTGCAAGAGGGATTTAAACTAAATTGCATTTATAAATTCACTTTCCTCCAGCTCTTTACTGCTCACAATGCCTAACAAAATACTTTAACATTTTGCCTGTAGGCTAGAAAAAAGTAGAAGTCAAAAAGCACATTCCTGGCAAAAATAGGCTGACTGCATATGAAACTCCATGCTATGATGTATCTTCATAATAATACGAACATACTCTTTACATTCATGTTAATTATGAAAAAATTTTACTTAGTATCAAACCTTGGAAATGTCTATGAAATCCAAATTACTGTTTTCAAGCATGCATTAATATCTGAAAGGCTGAGAGACCTGGGTCTGTTCAACCTTGAAAAAAGAAGACTCAGAGAAGATCTGATCCACACCTACAAATATATAAGGTGCGAGAGGCAAAGCGATGAGGCTGGACTCCTCTCTGCAGTGTGTGGCAAAGAGCCACAAACATGAAAAGCACAGGAAGTTCCACACAAATGTGCATAAGAACTTCTTCACAGTGCAGTGACGGAGCACTGGCACAGGTCGCACAGAGAGGTGGTGGAGTTTCCACTTCCAGAGACGTTCAAGACCCACCTGGATGCCTACCTGTGCAACCTGGGGAACTGCAGAGGGGCTGCACTCAATGATCTCTAGAGGTCCCTTCCAACCCCTACAATTCTGTGATCTCTTTTTGCCATTTCTACTTCCTTTTTTATGGTGAACATCATCATCTCAGAAACCCCTGCAACACGACACAGAATTTCCTAGAATTAAGTCTGAGATTCTCTGTCACTCTTATGAAGGTGCCCGGTGCAGAGTTCACTACTAGGAAAGGAAAGCTTAAAGCCATTAGCTGCTGTGGCCACTAAGATTTCCTGAAAGACCTGGGACACCTCAAAGACTGAAAGCTCCATTAGCATAGTTTGGTGGCCACTGGGATTTCTGAATGGTTAAATACTGTCTCAGGGCTGACAGCACTTTAATTCTCTCCAGCAGACCTCCCTCCTCACTGCCTCCAAATTGGCCTTCTTCTACTGGGCCACATGCAGGGCACTATATTGGAACTACATCCACAGCTGTTTCCACACTACCAACTCTGCTGCAAACGATGGAAAGACTCTTATCATCGTGATGCATAGAGGATTGCATCACAAACAAGAATTTCCTCAAGAAGGACTTGGGAGAGGGAGGTGATTGTCCCCTTCTTATTTGACCTTGTAAGACCTCATCTGGAGTAGTGCATCCAGGCCTGGGGCCCCAGTACAAGAAGGACGTGGAGCTGTCAGAGTGGGTCCAAAGGAGGGCTGTGAAGATGATCAAAGTCCTGGAGCACCTCTTTATCAATGAAAGATTGAGGGAGTTGGGACTGCTTAGCTTGGAGAAGTGAAAGCTCCAGAGAGACCTCACGGCAATCTTCCAGTTCTTGAAAGGAGCTTACAAGCAGGAGAAGGACTGACTTTTATAAAGGTAGATAGTGATAGCAGAAGGGTGAGTGGATATAACCTGAAATAAGGGAGGCTTAGGTTAGATATTAGGAATAAATTCCTCACTCAAAGGGTGGTGAAGCACTGAAACAGGATGCCTGGAGAAGCTGTGGATGCCCCATCCCTGATGACATCCCAGGCCAGGCCTGATGGGTTCCTGGTCAACCTGATCTAGTGGTTGGCAATCCTGCTCACGGCAGGGGAGTTGGAATTAGATGATCACTGAGATCCCTTCCAACTCAAGCCATTCCACGATTCTATGATCTTACTTTCTCTAAGAGAAGAAAACCAGCTAAATCATAAAGCTCAACTGCATGCCTCTACAACTGTATAGCAGAGGTAGGCTCTGCTTTCAAGGTCATCAAGCAAAGATCGTGATTCGCAAACAAATTCCAGTAGACTGCCAAAATCTAGCACAAAAGAAGACTTATCAGTGCCTTCCTTAACTACAGCACGCTGGTGAGTGGAAATAGTAATTCTAACGCAGCTTACCCCCAGTCTTATTTTTTTTGGTAGATGACTTTGTGTGAACACAGTTTGAAGCACATCAGGAAATGTCAGAGATGAATTCATGACACTGGAGACAAAATGTGTTGCAACTTCAGAAGGTTATCATGTAGGATGGTAGCCCTATACTTATGCTAGAATACTAGGCACATATGCTTGTCAAGGAATGCATGATTGCAGGAGCTCTGTCTGCACTGTGCAGGATGCAGCAGTCAAAAAGCTCATGAACTGCATGCACACTGCAGCAAAATTTTTAGCAGTCCAGAGATCTGGGCTTCCTGCTCCACATGTATTTTCAGACTAGGATCTCCTTTCTTTGAAGAAACAGCAGCTGCTACCAGTGAGCCCCTGAATCATCAAAGCTGATGGTCTGCTTCCCTCGCTAGATTCAACAGAACAGACCCAAATCAGGGGAAATATCAGCTCCCAGGATGCCATGATTTGTCCCCATTCTCTTCAGGAAAGAGAAACAAGGGGCAGAGGGGGTTAATGCAGCATCAAAATTTCAAGAGGAAGTGAGAGAGGTCCTAATGGGGGAAAAAAATTGAGGTCACTCTCCGAAAAAAATGAGAAATTTCTTCCTTGAGCATTTCTGCCAGGCAACAGAGCAGAAAAGGTTGGGGAGATAGAAAAGGTATCAAGCAGTAGACATAAGCCTGGAGTTTGCATAGATCCTGTTAACAAAAAGCATCTAAATATGTCTATAGAACTAAACTACTAGGAGAGTAAGTCCAGGTAGATAAAAAACAAACTGAGAAAGAGGAAACAATTTGCAGGAAATATGTGACCACGTTACAATTTGCTGGAACAGTGAAAACAGACGAAGGACAGAGTCTCTCCCTGCATCAGGGAAGGGGCCTGTAGCAGTATCAAAAGCCCTGAGCATAGACACTATAATAAACCTGAGAGCTAGGGGGGGGGAGAAGTGATTTATAATACAATTTGCTCAGGGAGATGACTTGTAACGTGATACCTACTGAAGCACAGCCAGAATTATGTAGATGTTGTAACTGAAGGATTAAAACAATGAAAAAGCTATTATAAGTTTTGTTAAAATACAGCTTCTAAAATACTTTTGATAATAATTAAGAAAATTTTTTGCCTTTTTGTTAGGAGTACATGAATGACAGAGTAACACCATCAGAATAATTGCATAAACATACAGTTGCAGAAATAAATCAGTATAAACGTTGAAGAAGCAACAACAAAAAAGCTAAGAGATTTCACTGTGCATACACCTGCTTTTCATGATGGCACAGAAAGGTTTTTCAGTATTCTACAGAATGCTTATCACCGAAAAAAATTATGCAAGCTTTGAAGCCTTAACACTTTTACCTATATGAGATTCCAGGAAAATTACTGTCATCATAAAACACCCACTTTTCTTTTTTTCTGAGCCATAAAATACATATCTCCAAAAGCTGATTTAGAATGACAATAGAGTTTATTAGCTATTAAGCACTTCTTCAGGATAATTCCACCTTAAACTTTTGAGATTGTGCAGCTGCCAGAACTATAAAAAGGCTGCACATTTCCAATATTTTTGCCTAATCAAATTAAGAGACCAAACTATTAATATTCTACTTACCTCCTAGATTCATTCCAGCTTGCAGACATTTCTGTAATCGACAGGCTGGGCAGTTCTTCCTCCGAATCTTATCAATTATGCAGTCGTTCCTTCCCGCACACAGATAATTATGCTGTCCTGAATGAACCAAAACCAAAATGCATTATTAGACTATGTATTTAAATAATTCCAATTTCTTTCCCTCTCATTTTGCAGTCATTTTGGGTTCTGTCTAATGCAAAAATTCCCAATCCCATTCTTCAGCCTTCCCAATAACCTTGGTAATTTGCCACAGGCCTTACTAGGAGCTTCTCTTCTTTTTTAATTTAGGAAAGCAGAACTCCACTTCCGTTCTTTTTGCTGTTTTTTTTCTTTTTTATTTCCCAAATACCCTTACACGCACAGTGTCACAAATCAGTCAAACAACTCATAGTTTTGGTACAAAACCAAGGTGTCATCTCAATGCTAAAGAAGTGTGTAACCTAAAGGAGGAATGAAAAATGGAGTATATGTGAAAACTTCACCTCTATTTTCTTTAACCAGCTCTGTGAGCGCTTGATTTCTGATTTAATACCTTTTATTACCTTTTGCTTTTACCAAAACAAGCTTAAATCGTAACATGTTACTACAAAGCCCCACAGAAACACTCCTAAACAGACAGCAGGTACATGATACACAACACTTAGAAGCTAAGAAAGGAAATACTTGGGCAAAAAGGAAAACAGGCTGGGATTTAACAACTTGAAGATTCAAGTTTTGCTTTGTGGGAGGAATGGAGGTAGAACAATCGGATGTGGTTTGTCAGACAATGGCACTGCCACGTGGTCTACTCAAATAAGGTGCTTGAACTGGATGTGGGAGAAAGAAAGCCACAAGGGGTTAGTTCAGCTCGACAGAGAAAGGAAAAGAGGAAGACTTTTTTAGCTGCCTGAGTGCCACAATCTGTGGGAGGCCACAATCAGTTTTTAGGAGAGGGGGCAAAAAGCCATACAAAGGGTTTCCAGAGGAAGGACAAAAGGAAAGGACACAGCTCACCGAAGTACAACGCTGCATGATTTGCCAGCATCCAAAATTTGAGAAAACAGTGCATTGTAAAATACAAGCGTGCTGCAAGTTTACACAGATGGCACTGTAAGAACTACCAAGCCTTGGGGAGAGGCGTTTAAGAAGAAAGCAAGAAACTCATTACTCTGTAAACTGAATGCAAGTTAGTAACAAAGATGCATGAAACACAAGGAAAAAGAAAATTAAAGGATTGCAACTGCAGCAACACCAACTGGCAGCTAAGCAGAGAGACTCGTGAGTTGGTCACCAGTGAAGATGAGACATGAGGAAAACCAAGAACTGGATGAACAACATTAGTGTTGACACCAAAAACTGAAGCAAGTGATGGAGGTTGGGAGGGGAGGAAACACCTGTCAAGGCCCAGAAATGAAGCTATGATTTGATGCTTAGGCAGCTGGGGAGTGCAATGGGAGCAAAGGTACAGGCTCAGGAAGGGGACAGAGCTGCAGCAGAACAAGAGGTCTAAGATACTCTGCCAAGATTTTTTCCACAATGCACAAATGCCTCCTCAGGGAAAGTTAAAGAGAATATTCATGAGACACAGGAGACCTGGTTTCTATTTTGGGTTCTTTCAGGAATTTGCCTTAAAACTTCAGATAAGTCATTTTGTATCTCTGCATCTGACTTTCTTTCACCCTCAGCCAACGTTATCTATTCAGACAGAGAACTTAAGTTTGGGCTGTTTCTTGCATCTCCTCACTGAGCATGAGGCATAATGATTGGTTCAATGCTGTTTGAGTAACCAGTGTTACTCAAACACTGCTGCACCACAGAGATACCGTCATCTAGTTAGTGCTGTGGAGGTCTGAACATGAAGCAGACTGGCAAATCTCAGTTTTTATCGAGGGATTTTACGTAGTGACCCTGCTGAATATCAACAGAAGTTGTGCGAGAGAATTTGTGAAGTTCATCAAGTTATGCCAGGCAAGTTCAAGACGAACAATAACACAGTGACACCACCGATGCCCACAAGGTGATCTTTAATAAGGCCTGCTAAAAACAATTAGAAAGTAAAACTCTCATCTAATCACTAAATGTTAATTGTATGAAGTGACCTGTATAAAAAGCAGATTCATCTGTTGTGTATGTACTTAATTCCTGTTTGCATTTTTGCTCTGTACCGAACTAAAGAAGCTGCAGCATGAAAGTGAAACTGAAGTGGAAAACAGCAGTGCTTAAAATAACTACGTACAGTCTGAAGACAGTTTATATACCTTTACAAACACTGGTATCTGGATTTTTATGCTGCTTTTTTTTTGTGGAGAGAAGGGAAGAATTGGTATTTTCTGTGATGAATCCAAGTACGATTGTTCAGAGCTCATACAACGTCCTTTGTACATCACAGAGTACTGCAATACCATTTTTAGTCTTTCACAGGCGGGTGCAGGCTATTAATATGACAAGTCAGCTTTAATGCTGCAAAAATGAACCCCATCTCAGAGTTTCCCTGAAGGCAGTTTGTTCTACGAATCTGTACACCTGTTAAGTCACTATTTTTCAGTATTGCTTTGAAAAGCTAATGACTTTAATAGAAAGGAATTGACATTTATGTACTCCAGGATAATTACTTGGGTCACATTTCAAATATTGCAGAAACTTTTTTTGATTCAATCACTATCACACAGTGACCCCATAAGAAATCCTCCTACTACAGCAGAGAACTTTCAAAAGTCACCCCTCAAATGGTTTAGGTAGCTTGAAATTATTACTTTATAGGCTATCAAATAGTTTTGGAAAGCATAACTTAGTAAAGGTTTGTTATTTTTTCAATCGTGAATCTGCAAATACTAACATATGGTACAAAATCTGTAAGTAGCTCTTCTAGTAAGCAAGGGAGAAGTTTTCCATTTAACAAATGTCTCCTGTAAACCGAAGAGATTGTCAAGCTTTTCTTTCTTTTAAGAAAAAAAAAAAATAAAGAAAATGAAATAACCATGGCCACCTTAAAATTTACATTAATGACACTAACTTGAAAACTCTTTAACAACAAAAAAAAACAGCACTTGGGCAGGCTTCCGATATAGTGTAGCTATCAAATACTAAAGAAGAAAATTTCAGTTACAAATCTGTAGTATCATCTATTAGGAGACAAATGACATGTTTGAAATAAAACTGATTTTGTAAAATAAGTTAGCAATCCAAAGGCTCTCATAATGAATCACACACTTCCATTTGTGTAGCATGATCGTCACTCATGCCCCTAAACTTCAAAATCAAAAACCCCAAAACCTATACATCTGAGACTCATGTGACCTCTGGGGCTCTTCAGATCTCAGTGAGGTGATTGCGATTATCCTGCAAAGAAGCTTGCAGTGCCTAGACTTATAACCTTTTCAAGAAGCACATCAGTGCCTAGCTTAACCCAGCTATTCTTTTTTTTTTTTTCTTTTTCCATTTTAATCACCTTCAAGTGGGCTGGAAAGTGACAGTGGATATCAAATACTCATCTCATATATGCTAATGCATTATGATGAAAGTAATTTTTATATATGCCCTTATTAAGTGCATTTGTACAAGGTAATTCCTGTTCTATCTATAATATAGAGTTACAAAGGATGCCAGGAAAGTTTGCTGCTCCAGATATATAATTAATACATACTACAACACCACATAGTAAGAGGCTACAAAACTCCATCATAGCCACAGTTGAGATAAAAGAATATCTGAGTTTGCACTTTTCATGCACCACAGAACGACACATACTAAAGTATGCACAAAAATACTGAATAAGGGAGTGAACTGAAAAGCAGTTAAAACTCATAATTCTCTAATTTTATAGGATTACGAAATAAAACAAAAAGGATGCACTAGTAAAATCTTTCTTCTTATTTCCTTGAACAAGCAAAGTTCAGCAGGAAAAGCGGGAAGGAAAAAAAACAATTCTTATCTGGCCTATGAATTTACTGCCCAAATAAGGTTGCAGCAGAAACCAGCAGCATCAGCTGTGCCATTCCCCATTCCAAAACTCCAGAACAATGACTGCCCAACCAGACCCAGAGCCTGACCTGCTCAGCTGCACTCGTATCTGTGGGCTGAGCATAACTGTGCAGTTCATGATACTTCAAGGCTCTCAACTCTGCTGTAGGAATGGGATCTAGATATTTCTTGCAAGTAATATTTCTGTTACTGCCTAAGGCAAAAGGAGAAAATTACAAAGCTTTGTGAAATATTCCACATTCTCTCTCCATTTTCTTTTAATTTTTAATTTTTTGGTGAAGTCTAAGTCAGGAACTCACTTGCTGAAGTGGCAACTAGTGGGAAAAGGAGGGAAGGGGAAGGGGATACTGCTGTAGGAAGATCCAAAGCCTGCTGAATTCGAGGCCATTCATGGAAGCAAGACATGGCTGGCTTCATGGTTCAGGAAGACTTTTTTTTCCCACATCCCTCTAAATTTGTCAACAAACCTTCTGAGGAAAAGTTTTCTTCAGCTTTACTACACAGCACATGATCAGGCCGGTGCTTGGCTAGCCTTTAAGCTGCATTTTTTTCCCCCCCTTCACATTTTACATGAAGAGGAATTATGATTCTGTGAATATTTTGCCACAGAAAGAGATTTTAGCACTCCCCTCAAGATACACGGCGTAATAGACTGCCACCTTCTTTACAACAATCTCATGCTTATCGAAAAATGTATGTTCCCCAGCTCTTTGCTAGACTAAACAAACTCAGTTCTCTCAATCTTCCCTCACAGGTCATGTTTCCTAAATCTGTCATCATTTCTCTTATTCTTCTCTGGTTTCTTTTGTACACGCAGCACCCAAAACCGGACGCATTTTTCTTGCTGAGTTCCACCACCGCTAAGCACAATGAAATGGTTACTTCCCACACCTTGCACACAGCCCTCTGCTAACACAATCCTGCACCCAATCTGTCTTCTGGCAATTGCCTGGTGCTGTTGACTCATGCTTGTGCTCCGCCCTGGCACCCAGCGCTTTCCTGCAGCCCTGCTGTGTGCCTCTATGTGAGAAACCAGTGCTCCCCATCCCTGGACAGGGCCACACAGCCACAAAGCATCCCCTTGGGCAAGGTGAGGGAAAAGCCTGCATGTCTCACCGGCACAGCCTCTGAGAAAGCAGTGAGCTCTGGGGCTCAAAACAAAGACGTGATTGTGAAAGCCTTGCAAAAGGAAAGGAGAGAAAACAAGAGCTGCAGTTAAGGAGCAAATAAAGCAGAACAAGCTTTAAAAAAAAAACAAAAAAACCCTCAACTTTCAAAATAGCATCTCACTGGAGCATATCAAAATGCATGTGAAATCCACAAACTTTCCTTCTCTCTGCAAGAAGAGAATTAATACGTTAACTCATCAAACTGTGGGCGGAGCTGCCTGCTCCTACACACTTCAGCCCAGCCGAGCCTCCTCGGATGCTGAAGGGGTCAGCATCCACCTGCAGCCCTGCTGGCTGGAGCTGTACATCAGCACTCTGACCCCTTCAGAGCCCCTGGGTGAGCAGCAGGGCCTGGCTCTCCCCACATTCCCCACGTGGGAAGGGCATTTCCACAACAACAGTGATGCACATTGAAGTCCTAAGGCTGACAGTGCTGACCAGCAGCTGCTGAGCAGGCGCAGGGGTGCTGTTAGCTGGCATCCTTAGAGCAAGGGAGGGGAAGAGAAAAAAATCTAGGTTTTATAGCTATGCATCGTGATCTTAATGGAATCAGGGGACCTATTTCTCATTCAGTTCTGTCCCTCCCCTCTGTCCACCAGCTCCCTGATGACACAAGCATGGGCATTGCAACCACTGCCAGGGGCTGCAGTTTTCCCCTGCTGCAGAAAATCAGAAGGAGAAAAAGATGCCTCTCACCTCAGCCAGAGTTATTCACAGCACACAGAACTTGGGGCTGGGATTTCCTGTTTGCTGCTATAGCCCTAATGGAGGGAGGCTGCCTCCTACAACACATTCTGCACATCCCAGACACTCCTCTGCACTTGCTGAGGTATGTGATGTGCTCCCTTCACCCAGCTCTAGGGCCCTCACCTAATTTTATGAAGCCGATGTTACCACCATAAGCCTCATAAGCTCTTCTAATTAATACAAATAATTTCTACTTTTTTATAGTCCAGAATATAAATAGAACTACTGCTAAAGCAATAGTTTCCCACGTGCGAAAAAGGATTTTCTATTTCACAGGATTTATATTGCACCTTCAGGAAACAAACTGCATGTAATATCTAAGAATTTTATTTCACAATCTGACATACAAACTCTCATATCAGCATGTTCAGTAAGATAAGACAAATCTCTTCCAGAATCTCAGTTTTCACAGAGCCTCTACTCCTTGCAATTAAAAAAAGGAAAGCCAAGCACTTGCTAGTCAACAGAAATCAGAACTGCATTCTCATTTAAAAGGTCCATTTATTACACAGTTGAGGGGTTGGGTTTTTCTTTTTTTTCTTTTTTTTTTTTTTAGCAGTTGACAACTGCCCAGCAACAGCAGCCTATGTTTGCAGTCACTATTTTAGGCTGCATCACATGTCAATTACATAACCTTGTTTTACTGCTCTTGAACTGGTTCGAACAACCTGGGAAGCAGATCAGGGCCGTTGCTTCCGAGCTGCAGGCCTGGAGCAGATGCAGCCCCCTCCCCACTGCAGCCATGGCACTGCCTTGGCGCCGGACAGAATGTACTGCTCGTTAACCAGCCCACCCTAACCATCATAAACTAACAAGATTGGGTCATCATGCTTTACGAGTAACCTGCAATCCCCTTACAAATGCCACAGATGAGGTGCAGAACTTAGATGTGAATACTGCCTCTTCATTTTGCATAGCAAACACTCAGTGTTTGTGTTTTAGATAACCAATCTGAGGGTTTGAAAAATGTGGTCCCACTTCCACATCCATCTCTCCCAGTCTTTCCACAGCCCTACTCATCCCAAATCATGGGATTTCCAGTTGCATGGTAAAGGTCCCATCTGTCAAGCACTCAAGACAACATTCATCCAGTACTATAATTATTATAGAGAGAGCCTATTGCATAGGCATATTCTGTATCTTTCTCTGAAGCAAGAATTTTATCGGCTTCCCTCCATTAATTTAAAGACTGAATTACAATTTGTTTTGATCTTTGGAAAAATATCCCCCACATTTAGGGTATTTCCAGACTGTTTCTCATCCTTGATCACCTCCTGCTAGTTCCAGATCCCAAGGCATCTTTTGATTTCTTTAGTCTTTCACATCAATGGATTAATTCATCCACAAGTTTTGTTATGCTTTTGTAATTCTCTTTTCTATCTACTTCCTCCTACCACTCTTTCTTCCCTTCAACACAATTTATTTTTAACCTGTCCTTCTTCCTTCTGCTTCCATCTACAGGGCTCTATCCCTTTCCTGTTCTACATCCTTTTCTTTCCTATTTTTCATTTCCTTGCCAATGTATAATTTCCTCCATCTAGCCAGTAACTGGTTATCTCACTGGGCATCTCTGTCCAAGGTTACAGATGACTTTGTACACCCAAACAAAGCACTGTAACACAAGCTGGAATGTGGATAAAAGCACAATCTCAACAGTGCTGCTCTCTGCAGGGTCTACAGAGCCCAGCTAGGGCTCCTAACAGCATGGGCACACCACCTGTGTGATGCTCTCATACCAAGGACAGCCTAGGAACTATTTTCCACAAGCTTTAAACCTTGTGTTCAACTGCAGTTTCTCATTAACATGTCACACATGCTACCAATTGAAAAACATGCTAATAATTCTTCCCAGGTATCCCAGAGAGAGAGCTGCAGGTTGCTCTTAGATGGGGATTGCATTATGAGCAAAAACTCTGTGCACAAGCTACCACATTTTCTCCCAAAAGTTGAAGTTTGAAAGCAGAGATAAAGTACCAATGCCTCCACTGATGATGACTGTGCATTTAAAGCCAATTCCCTTTCTTTCTGAAAGCAATCAGAGAGTGCTGTGTCCCCTCTAGCTCTTCTACAGCACCACAGTTGCCTATCATTAATAACTACATACAAACATCCACTTTAAATCTCTTTGCCCAGTATTAGCCACCAGTGAATAGCTAATAAAACAACTTGGGAAATACAATACGTGAAAGTTTTCAAATTACCACGGGACTGTTCTCTTTGTGTGCAAAGAGAGCAGATTGCAGTAATCTACCCACTTCAATATGATCACTGTCGGCTGCTGGAAACCTGCTTTCAACCCTGGGCTGAGACCGGGTTAACAAAAACAATTGGTACAGTCTGGTGATCCTGGCAAAGGAGATGAGATGTTATAAAAATCGGTCTCACTCACTATTTTAAGCAGAGTGAAAGGGCACCGATGAGAGGGATCAAGGAGAGAGGAAATTTGGCAAGGGAGAATGGGACACAGACTAAAAGAGGCCACTGTGCTCTGCAGGAGAAACCATCCAGCAGGGATGAAACCAATTAATAACAGAGAGACAAGGAAGCAAGAAAATGTACATAAATACCTAATATTTGAGGCACGTGCCTTTTCTTCCATCATGCTTAAAACATGTTGCGCAATTCTGAAAAGCTTCTCCAAGACTGTGCCTGGGGGATCCAGCAGTCCTACTACCCAGGGCACTGAACCGAAGATACACCCCAGGCTGGAACCTGGAGAAAACCTGAGCTGAAACCACCCCCAAGGCTTGAGATGCAGTGTCCCACTTTCATCTCCACAACAGAAGTAGAGTTTGCACCAAGCAAAAACAGTTGGTCAAGGAGGGCAGCTGGGGCCTCCTGAAGCAGCTAACAAAGCTCTTGGTACAGTATGCTGGAAGCTTAAATCTAACCTTCACTCTGTGATAGTCCTCACGTAGTCAAAGAAATATTAAATCATACTGAATTGCACAGAAAGGGAAGAGGAGAAAATACATTTCATGGGACAAGGATCTGATTTTCACAAAGCATTTCACATTCAGTGAAATCACACTGAATTAGAAATACGGTTAGAATGAAAACCACAGAAAAATATCTACAAACACCTAAATAATCTGTTAGCGAGCTAAATATTTTTTTTCCTGTTTTGAAGTCAGTTTTCTGTTCAATTGTTTTTGATTTTAGCTTACACCAAATACAGTAAGACAAACAGTCAGAATTAGAGCTCTGAATGCTATTCTTTTTGACAAACTCAGATGTCTAATGTTTTACAGCATTTTCTTCTGCAGCAAGTTCCAAATTTTTCATTTTGGTTTAGATTTTAAATGCAGACTAATTTTGAAGTCTATAAATTCTGTTATCTGCAGAGCAGTATGCATGATAGATTTACAAGAGATCATGTTGCATGCATGATGCCTACTTCTGCTTTCCCATGCTAAAAATCTGATAAGGCATTCTTGACATAGTACAAAATGTAGAACACTTGACTGGAAACGTACAAGACATGTTCTAGAAGGACGAAAAATGCTTCTTGCATTTTGTTGATTTGAAAATATTCATGATTTAAGCATATACATGGCAGAAACCTGTTAGACAAACGGAAAGAGTCCACTTCAGACTACTCAGCCTGCTGATAAACTCAGGCATGTATCCAACTGCAGTCACAGTTATCATTTGAAAGGGGCAAACTAAGAAAGAACTTGTACTCCTGCAGGACAGAAAGGGAAATCAAGGTACAGAGTGTTAATGCTGGGTTTGTCAATGGCATTTTGTCATCTGCAGCGCTGGGCAGACACACTCACGAGATTCACGGTACTTTTATAAGACACAGAAAAACAGGTATCTTATTTCACACAGTAGAACTTCTGTTCTACTCTTAATGTCAGTGAAAATACCGTTAATTTTTATTTATTTCTTTAATAACTACTCTTTGTGGGTTAGGTTTTTTTGCAAATAATTTGAACTTCAAGTCTGTATGTTCTTGCATTCAGCACGTCCAACAGATTATAAATTTTATTCTGCGTGAATGACACGTTATCTTCAAAGCATATTTTTCTCTTCCATTTTTCATTTTTTGCTTACAGTTTACTACAGCTCAGTTTGAAAATATGCTAAATCCATAAAACTGAATATTATTAGGAATAATAGCACCAATTTAAAAATATGGTCTGTGCATATGTTGACATGCTTTCCTCTGGAATTCTGGTCACTAGTAAGTTTTCTTTTGAAGGATGCAAACAATGCCATCATAACAGAAGCTTTTAGCAGGATCTCAAGATCCTGGACAAAGAAATGTTGACCAAAGTAATATCAGATGCTCACTGAAGTGAACTTAGTCCATTTTACCCCTCTGAAATATGTAAATGTGTATCTGTTTAAGTTCTTAATTTATCTATGCATGTATTTATCATAACCAGGAACCTCAGTTCAGTGTTCTTACAGGTAAATCTGAAGAAATCATCAGAAGGAAAAAGATGAGGGAATATCAAGAGATCTCTTGACTTTAATGAGATTCCCCAGCATACTGGCTGTTAAAATGCTGTAATAACCTAAAATAAGTTAAATGAAGTGGGAGAAAAGTTATTAGGCTGATCACAACACCTGTTCTAATCTTTACAGACATGTCTGGGTCTCTGCAAGCCCCTCCTGAAACCAGTGCATGATTTCCATGCTGCTGCACCGAAAGCCATAAGTCCAAGGCCTCTCTGCCCTGAATTTAGGTCATGCTTGCTGGGCAGCCTTGTCTACAGTCATCATTCACAACTCCTGAAAAGCAGCTTCTGAATGGAGCATGGCAATCCTCCCATGCCCCTGGAAAATGCTGCTTCACCCTCTGCTTATTCATCCCAACCAAAGAGGCTGAGAAGAATAATTCATCAGCAAACACACAAAGCTTCGCTTTGCAATTATCCCAAACTTTAGCACAGCTGCCTTCATCTTGCTGGTGATGTCCTCAGTCGCATTCAGCCAGGAATGCTGGATCTGAGCCCCCCCAGCCAGGATAACTAGAGACTTTTTACACAGGAATCATCCCAGGACTTGAATGACTAACATCACTGGTAACTCACAGAATCACAGAATTGTAGTAGGGGTTGGAAAGGACCTCCAGAGATCATCGAGTCCAGTTCCCCTGTCAAAGCAGGCTCCCTAAACCAGGTTACCAGAACTCAATTCTCACGCCTTGTCGTTTTCCATGTCTGCGAAGTCATTATCGAATGTTAATGAAAAAAAGAGTCATCTATTAAAACATACCAAATATTTCAGACAAAAAACCTGCATGCCTTCTGGCACAGGACTTAAAAGGGATTGTGCTCTTCCTGCACTATAAAAAAAAATGGATATTCAAGTAAAAAACAAGTATGGCACGTTAGCCCAAAAGATAGTGGCCACCAGAAGCTAAGCTGACAAAACAGACCTAGAGCAACCAGAAAAAGTCATCCCAGGGTATAATTACAGCATCACCAAGGCACAAACTGAATTATTTCATTCGACTTCCAAAGATCATTCTGCCTAATTGACATAATTGCTGTTGCAAAATTTGTTTGGCTTAGTAAAAACTGTAGACCAATTATGATTTAATTTATATCCAAGAATTCACCTCTGAATTATGGTAACTGCTCCTTCATGGTATATTTCATCCCTTGCATTCATATTTAAGAAAAATAAAAATAAAATAAACTCCTCAGTATATTCATATTTAACCTCACACAGAACATGCCTGAACACAGACTTCTACAGTTCTAATTCAATTTCCATAATTAAAATTCTGAGAGTACTAAGCAGATTGAATTAATTTTAGTTTCTTGCAAGCAGCTGTTTAATAAAAACTCACGTGAACCAAAATGTCACTGCTTACAAGAAGAGTATGAATGGCATGAAAATCCTTTGGGTTAACCTTAATGAAATACAGCAATTTTCTTATTACAGTGAGATAAAGGTCTGATTTCACCAAAATCAAATCTCTTTTTGGCAATAACCATATTATCAAGCCCGTAAGTGAGGTCAACAGAGCAAATGGATGATTTAGGGTGGTGGCCATTTAGTACAAAGCCTTTGTGCAGGCCTATCTGTTTCACTTGGCTGACAGTGTATTTTTATATGCAGTAAATGGTAGGTTTCACTACTGGCATCAAAAGCAGTTGTTGAATTTTTGAAGAATGATAATAAGGGAAGGCAAAACTCTATTTTTCTACAGCATGCATTAAAAATAAAAGTGATAAAATTTGATTTCCTTTTTTTTAATGGGAGTATAGAAAAGGTCACTATCATAAAAAATCTGATCTACTTTCTACTCTCCACTGAGATTTCAGTGTAAAACAGTCCATCCCAAATCCAATTACAAGAGCAGGGTCCAGTCCTCTACTTTTGGTAGCATATCCTGAGTTTCCTAGCTCCATTTTGCCACCTTCAGAAATAACTTTGAAGCTGACAAGAAGCAGCACAGGCAGACTTCCTGAGAAGGTATGCTTGCATCTGAAAGCACACAAAGATCAAAATGAAAATTAAAAGTAGATGGACTTTAGGTACTAAAAGGTTTTTCCACTTTTTTAAGTGGATTATAATGTTTTACACCAACGTATTAATTGGCACCATGTTTCACACAATGTATTAATCCAGTCCCACTTATTTTCACTCCAAAGCACAGCCAAAACTCACGTGCAGAAAATATCAAGGAATTATGTTGAGAGATCAGTCATTGTTGGGTTTTGGGGTTTTCCAAGAGGAAAACTAACTTTTGGTTACCAGAAGACCTAAGTTAAAGCAGTTCTAATAAAAGACCAAGTACAGAAGTGAACTAGTTTTTTGAAACAGAATAGAAGAATAGATGCTAAAAAAAGATAACATGAGGCTGACTTAATCCTGCCATGACTACCCTCCTAAGTCCAGAGAAGATGACACAGAAGACCTCTCTACACCAGAGCAAATGTTATCAGGGAAAACTCATTTTTCTAGACCTCTACGCCCTGGTCTTGATTTTAACTCATAAGGTACACAAACCAGCAAACACAGTAAGAGAACAAAACTTGTACTATCTTAGAAGCACGGAAAGCATGAGCTGAAGGAGGAGTGTATGCTTCTGGAAAGTGGAGCATGTTGACACTGTTTAGGAGTGCAAATGACTATTGATACCTCCAATGTGGTTCTCCAGCCACTGGAAGAGGTGCACCAACTGTCCCATGGCTTTCTTTGACTGCTTGAAGGTCCATGCAGAGCTGAAATTTTCCCAAGAATACAAAGCCTTTTGTAACTGTACAAAACAAGCTTCAGACTCTGCAGGATAGGAATGACAGAGTTTAATCTCTGATTTGCCCAATAGTAATTGTCTGCACAAAGCAAAAGGGGAGATTGGGACACAAGTGTAAATAAATCTGCTATTTCTCTGCTGAAAAAATAGCACTTGTTGGCAGTTCCCTCTGGGTACAGCATCCTCTTTCTGCTGTTAGGAGCACTGGCACCCCTGTTACTTCCAAGATAATATTCCCTGATGATGTTGAGCCAGCCAACAGATCAGGAATGCTTATTTTAGATGGTGATATAAACAGATATGGAAATACTGTTGGTGATCCACTCATGAAAGAAATGTATTTTATTTATTCACCAATGAACAATGCCCCATTCATTTTATCCCTTACATTTCTCATCCACTAAACTCTAATTCCTCACCTTAAAATAAAAAAAAAAGCGAATAAAAAGAATATTAAGCAAGGAATCCAAAATCCAGTTAATTGTTATTACTTGGCAAGATATACTTGATAAGAAGACTCTATACCAGCTCTGCCATTAAAAATTTCTGGAGCCAATTCCTCCTGAGGATAAGACACCACCAAATGCTAATAGCTTATCACACTGAGAAGACATTCTGTGGAGCATCAGAGAGACTACTGCTTATTTTGATCTCTTCATTGGAAGTAGCATGAAAGAAGGAGGAATTATCAACACACAGATAGAGAAATAATACAAAAGGATATAGAGAAATTAGAAGCAAAGGCAGGAAACAGGTAATAAAATTGCAGTTAGAAAAATGCTACTGCATGCACCAAGGGAGTAATTCAAAATAAACAGTGAACAATAAAGCAAAATTTGGAAAGCAGTAATGTCAAGAGACATCTAGATAACAGGACAATTTAGATGTAAGAAGTAACGCTGCAGAGGAGAACAAAACACCAGTAACATCTCTGGTTCCTTCTGTAGGAGCATTACACAACAGGGTAGGCTGGCACAGCAGAGCTGTCTTTATGTATTTCTTCAACAGCCACACCTGGAATATTGTATGCAGTTCAGGCACTTCATTACTGGAAGATATAAACAAACTGGAGGAAGTCCAAAGAAGTGGAACAGAAATGATTAGAAGCTGGAGGGAGTGATTCACCAAGAAAATTTAAAGTAGTCCTTTAACTGTCTGTAACTTTTCTGATAATTAAACACAGGAAATGATAACAGGTCATCAGCCATGTGCCTTAAACACTATGCTTTGGGCACTCCAGCATGTGCCTAGTTTTAAGAATAAAGAGTACATGAAGATTTTTGACCTGATGTAGAGAATAAGACAGAGCAAAGGAACAAAAAAAAAAAAAAAAAAAAGTTACATACCATTTAAATTCTCCCAAGAATGAATTATGCCTAGCATAAAAAAGGAGGCTGCATTATTTGTGATTTTATGCTTTATCGCTGAAAATATTAAGACTTATTCAGATGTACAAAGTTAATTTTTTGTCAGACAACGGGACTTTGCAAAAATGAACAGTTATTCACATATGTCTTAGCAGCCTTTGTCCCAAATGTAAGGCATCAAGTGGTCCCATCAAGGATCAAGGCAACCAAGTAAGCAAATCCTTTTTTCCCAGACCACCTAAATGAGTTGGAACGGCTCTGAAAAACGAAGAGTGATATCCCAGCAGGAAAGAAACTGGATTCTCCTAGCTCTTCACACACTGACATTGCTGGGAAGTGATTTTTAGAAAGGCAACATTTTATGTAACTGCAGAGCTGTCAGCGGGGCTCTACTGAAAGACACTTTAAAAGTCATGTAGACACTGTCAGAAGCTGATAGAGGAAACGGCTGATTACCATCCACACAGGTTTTGCATGCAATCTCAACAAAAACACCCCAAGTCCCAGCTACAGGAAGCCTGAAAACAAGCTCTGCTTGGATGCAGCTTGCTATCTAATCCCCAGACAACATGCTAGGCCAACAGGAATGCCTGGGCACATTGATGGTTGGACTAGATGATCTTGTAGGTCCTTTACAACCTAATGTATCTATGAATCTATGAATCTATAGATTCCCCAGCCCCTGCATTTACAGGCTCAGCCTCCCACGAGTGGGATCTCAAGGGTAACCACGTGCCCTCCCAAACCCCGTCTTCTTCACACTGATCATGCTTAACATCATTTCTTGTTAACATTCCAAATAATCAAATTTTAGGGTTCCAATATGGAAAAATGCCCTGGATAGATATTAGCTCATAACTGGAAGAAAAGCTATGGAAGAGAGAGACCTGGAACAAGACAGAAGTCTACAATGTTTACTGAGAAGTCCACGTTTATTACAAAAATTGTTAGATGTGCAAATCTGAACGGAACGTTATCCCAGGCTTTTGTTTACGCAAGCTTTGTTACAATTTCTGCAATATTTTTATAATTCAACATTTACCTGGAACCTACATTTAGATTTATGAGAATGAGATAAGAACTGGCACAAAGTCAACAGCTCTCAGCCTCAGTGCCTTGGATTTTATATTACTATTTTTTATGGACTTACTGCAGCACAGTTTTAAAGGTTTGGCAGAAGGTAAAATGACTGCATGGGTGAACATTGCTTTCACTACTTGTAAGGTGGTATCTATAAGCCTGAGAGCCCTACTCCAGGGACTTTTTTTTTTCCCCTTTGCTTTGTATGGTATATGTCAAAATGAATCTCCAAATTGGATGAAATCTGTCAAAAAACAGATTATCATCAGTGGGTCTTGTAGGACTACATATAGTTAAGGTTGCCTGACACTTCTCATTACAAGACCTCATTTTCCATTGCTTATAACTTTACCACACAGCAACAGTTTGGGCTGAAATTTTCAATGCTGGATGTCTGCCTCAGGCTGAATTTTATTTTGTGAGTGTAAGAAAGTATCAGCTAGAAGTACTAAGCTTAGTGCAAACTAAGTTCGTGAATCAGGGTAGGGAGAAACATGTTGGTTTTTCCCGGTGTTACATTTTTCAAAGGCATATTTGAGAAGCTCAAGAGCCTTCACACTTGGAGACAGGCCCCTTGAAGCATCACTGCTCTGATACCACAGATGTGCCTTTTGCCATCTCATACATTATCACTTAAAATTAAAATGGATCACAGTGTAAAGCACTGAAAAGTTGCAGTTTGTACGTGATATGATTCTCAAAGGTTCTGGTGAAGACCGTCTGCCAACCTCCAAAGTTTCCTTCTGCAAAGAGCATGGAGCAGGGCAGAAGGTCTGAGCAGAGCTCGTGCTCCAGCTCTCTCTACAGACTAGGCCTTGGCATGGGGACTCCACACAGAAAATCTCCACCATACTCTCAGTACATGGCAAAGAAAGCTCGGAGGGAAGGGGAACAAGGCACAGGTTGCAAGGGCAAAGAGAGTCACCATGAGCTTGCCAAGTAGTGAGGAGAAGTTTGGGGAGTTAGTAGACTAAGAAGGAGAGAGGCTCCCCAAAAACTGATGCCAGCAAAGGGATGAAGGAGGTGGAGGCGGTGGGACAACAGAAGATGGCCAGGAGAGTCTGACAGCTGATGACTAAAAGACAAGTTTAAAGGTGGGAAAAAATGGGTACAGAGGCATGCGCTGACCAGAAGCCAAAGGGACAGGGAACGTAGATGACTAATAACCAGACAAAGACAAGTAGGGAGAAGCAAATTATTTGGGGGCCGAAAGTCAACTGCATCTCTCCCTCTACACTGTTAAAGTGGAACCCTGAAATTTTAAGATGGCACCGCCATCTCTATAAAGCCAAAACAGAACAAGGTCGAACATATCAAAAGTCTCCTGACGCTCCAGCTCTGCCCATGAGTTGTCACAGCCTCTGAGCCCTCATCCATGGAGACTGCCTTGGCAGATGAGCACGAAGCAGGCCCAGGGCCACCTCTGCTGTCCCCTGTGGGTGTGGGGAAAATGGCCAGTGGCAGCCACAGAGGCTGTTGGAAGCAAGAAATACTCTCCAAATACGCTGTTTGGCCCTTGTGTTGCTATCAGCAGATGGCTCTATATCCTGACAGTGACAGGTCAAGTACCATACCAACAGAGGGACATCGAACATGCATCATTTCATCTCTCCCTCTTTGACAAGTGTGCTCCAGGAAGGGACAGCAGAAGACACTGCAGCAGTTTCACAGCACCTGACACGTTCCCTAACAACCTGCAGCTCTTATTCAGGAGTAAATATTTATGACAGGAAATGATAACAACAGTGAATTTTCATTTAAATTCTCTGCCTCCCTAAAGCTCTGCAGCAGGAAAAAAGGAGGTTTCCAGTCTCAAGCACTCCATCTCTCCATTCTCCTCAGCCTCTCCCCATTAGTCTCACATTTCCTGTCGAGGGGCAACACCCAAAAGCTGCTGAGGAATCTGGTCAGTTCTGCCTGGCCTGCTTTTTCAAGGGGCATCTTCAGCATACCTTGGCCTAGGTGCCCAGTGGCCAGCCAGGCCACCACGGTGGCTGCTAAGCGTGATTTATTCACGTGGAGCTCCCAGTGCTCAGAAAAGACAGGAACTCCTGAATCATTACAGAAATGTTTTGTCTGGGGTGCTCCAGTAAGGCAGCCATACATCACAGCTCCCTTATGTCTGTAACTACATGCTCCTAAAACAGACTGTGCTAAACCCAACAATGCCCTCCCACACATACAATTACATTGACTTAATTAGCTAACTGGCTCAGTGGTTTTGGTTGTTTCGACTGGGTACACCTGTGACAAAGGCTGATCCACACAGATGAATGTTAAGATAAGCATTCATGTTCTGTGGTAGAAAGGACACACGCTGCTGCCCAACAACTGGGGGCAGACAGATGTGTTTGTGAGCCAGTGGTGGGTTTCAGATAAGCTACAAGAAAGGCTCTCTATGCTTGACCTGGAATTGCTGATCTCTGCCTCTCCTTGTTAGTAGGAAGTGGTCAGTTTACCCCTATAATTGAGCCATAAAGCGTGACAGAGCGCTGGGATTAATGCACTGCTCACAAATACAGTCAGGCATGAGGAGAAAACCACAGCAGCGGGCTTCTGGCACTTGTAAATGGCCATTAGTTTTAGTTGTGCAAAATGAAATTAACTCAGCTAATCAAGCACTGAGAAGCTACAGTTCTGTTGAGGGCCAAGGGTTCCCAGCAAACAGAAGGTACAGTATTGCTTATGCACCATGGAAGAAAAAAAAAAGGGAAAAAAAAAATTCAATCTGACCAAACAGTGAATAAACACAGTATCTGCAGTGCATATATTAAGAGAGAAAAAGTTCACATCTTACAAAGAAAGAAAGGGAAGCAACAGATTGACTTCAGTCATCACCAAGTTTATGAGCAGTCTACTAAAACATGTCACAAAATAGCTGTTGCACTGCTGCAGATGACACTGTCCCCTAAATTCTTTTTGACTGCCCTCTTTTGGAGACAGGTTTGCTATTTTTACCCCTTTGCAGATCCAGCCACATGGCTCCCTATGTCCCTCGGACTGAATTTTGGCAGTGCCTGGCTTATCACACATATTCCTCACATTCTCAGATGGGTTTGCTATTTGTAAACCTTTCTCCTACTAGACCCTTCAAGCTAGAAAGCTGAGGAAACGTGCAGAGAAAACGGTAAAAAGCATAGGACAAAAACACAAGCAAAACAAATACAATGCCAGCACCTACTGCGATGGGTCTGAACATCAGGAGCTTTTCTGAACAAGAATTCTCCTCTCATTTTAAACCTAATCTTCTATTACTGGCCTCATCAAATCTCACTTTAAGACATCAGTTCCATCTCCCAGACAAACATGGGAGATGGGAGAAACATTTTCCTGCAGTCTGCTCTGCGTCCGCTTTCTGGATTATAGAGGCCAATCTCCTTTCTCTGGCTTTAGGTAACATCTTAATTTGTCCCACATCCGGGTGGAAATAGCTTAATATTAAGTATATCCCTCACTTCTTCAGTTGACAAACCTTCATTGTAAGTGATGCCTCCCTGAAATTCACACATACTCATTTTAGATTACAGATTTAAGACCTCATCCTGCATTGTAAAGCAATACTTAAGCTCTGTCTTTACCTGCTGAATCTAAGCAGGCACTTTTCCTTCTAGAAACACACACAGCACTTCATTTTTTGGTGGCTTACTATTTCTGCTATGATTAATATTTTACCAAAGACTTCACGTAATAAAAGAATGCTGACGGTAGCGAATATTACCACCAATTCTTAGCAGAATGGCAATTAAAAATACAGTGAGAGAAGAGCAATAGGAATAGCTGAAAGTCAGGCACGTGATGCTATCCTTGGGTTCTCTAGTTCTACAACATTTTCTAACTCGATGGAAAAGAAGACAATGAAATAAGGAAGCATCTCCAAATACTGTTCAAAAACCCTGTTCTGTCTTATCACAAAACTATTTGAGCATGTACTAGTACACATGTTTTGCTTGTGCTTTTTCATACCCTTTCCATGAACAATCTTTTATTATTAAACAGTCAAAGATCTCCTTGCCATATTTCCTCTTCCGGCTGCGAATGAATAATTAACATGGAATAACTGGCAGGCATTCTTCCTAGACTTCTTCCACAGGAGAAGATTTTACTTTATTTTTGTGCAAAACAGAAGTGCAAGAAGGAAAGATGAAGCTCAGAGTGGTCACTATCTTCCGACATCCTAATTTATATCATAAAGCTGCATGCAATACCACCGCACGAAAATATTCTATGTGCCACAGATATCTACCATATTTGACAGACTGCCTGCTGCCCTACATTCAGCTCAGAGTACCTGCATGATGACTCTGCAGAAGTATCAGAGTGTTAAATATCATTTCTCGTTTTTAAGGCTCTGTAGAACACTTGAAGATCTGGAATTCAACTACCTGACAGTGTGGTGTACCTTGTCTACAGACAAATCAATCTCCAATCGGATGGATCGTTTCATTCAGGAATACGATGCCATCATGGCAGTGATAATGTCTTGAAAAACTGTAATATATATACACACACACACATATATATATATATATATTTTAAATAAGGTAGGATCTTCTTAAAATTTCATAAATAGCTTCTTATGCTGATGCACACAACACTTGTATCATTATCATTCTGTTGTATCAGAGAAAATTAGCACCTATCACTTACATAATTTCAAGCAGTATTGTTAAAGATGGAATTTGCATGCATGATACGGTGTACAGGCAAATGTAAGTCCATTTCCTAAGTCCACGTGGTAAAATGAATGAATAAATAATTGAATGCTTAGTGCCAAATATATAATTACTTGTAGGAAAAAAAAAATTAGACCACAAGTCTGTGAAAATGCACATAATAATACTAATCTACAGCTAAATACCCCAGACAAAATAATGCCCTTACTGAAAGGGAACAATACAGTTAGGTTCCTGAAATGTTCATAGAAAACTTTCATAAAAGTCTGAGTTTTGAAAGGAGAGGACTATTCCAATTCTTCCTGACAGTCTTTACCTTTCAGTTACAACTGTTGTCCCAGCTTGATGAAGAAAAAGCTTAGCTGAGCACTTAGCACAGCATACAAAAGGTTTGTAAACCTTCAAACTGCTGTTTAAATCGTTCCTGTTAGAAGTTCCAGCTCTGTTCCTGTGATCTGTTCCCCCACACCATACCATACAGCAACATTATCGTTTTTAATATCATCCATCACCCTGCTTTGTAATAAGCAGCGCTTATTCTGACGTTACAAGAGCTGTTTGCCATATGTCTACTTCCAGCACAGCTTTCCATCCCAATACATGAGTTGCATTATTTATCTGTTACACGTAAAGAAATAAGGGAGTGGGTTTTGCAACACTTAAATACAAAGAAAATCAAATCCACTTCTTTTCTGAACTAAAAATGCAAAGTAAATCAATTTCAAGATGAAGTCGAGTGAATAGCTAGATACAAATGAGAAAACTGCACTCCAGTTCTTGTGCCTGGTAATAGAATGACTGCAAATGATTGGAAATGAGTGGATATGGATTTCAGGAAGAATTACAAAGAACTGCAGGCAAATGAAACAATGCAGAAATCCCATTCAAGCGCATTAATGCTGATAATAATAATATTTTTTTTTTTTTTTTTTTCAGGAAAAGGCAAGAAAGATTACACTATAAGAATCCACAAAATTCACTTTCTCAAAATAATCAAATTCACAAACAACTACTTTTGTGGCAAGAACAGTACCAAACGTTTCAAAGAATCACAATTTTTCTTCTAATCCAATGTTATGCTATTTTTATGCTCTGTGGACATCGGGCTATATTCTAACCCAATTCATCTGCCTTCATATTGCAGAGGTTATTTCCATTTTGGTATTTTTTCTCCCCCTCTGACTTTAAAATCAGCCTACATTCTACTTGTAAAATAAATTTCTGAAATATAATCTTCCCACGTTTATTTTCTAAGGCATTTATTTAGTACTGAATTTCTTTAGATATTCTTCTGCAGGCAAGAGTTATTGAACAGCTTCAATAAACATAAAAACCTACCGCCTAAATTGGTAATTTCATTACATCCTTCTGCTCTTATTACTCATCATCTGGTATACCACTGCAGAAAATCTGTATGTGGACCTTTGTTTTTAATCAGAAAAAGAGAATCTGTTAGGAGACACACGAGTTACTCTTCAGAGTCGGAACATCATTCAAACCTGATGAAGCCATTAGTTATTTTCTCCCTTTTGCAATCTTAACTGGCAGCACGAGTCAGTTCATCTGGTCCATCCAGAAGTCTGAGCTCCTATTACAGTTAACCACAGTAACACTGCTTTCCTGCACTCCTTTCTTCTGGGGTGAGCTACTTATTTTTCCACTGCTGGCCTATGAAGCCCATCAACAAAAAGCAAAGCAATTTGAAACAGCAAAAACCTTCAGAGACAGGGACATTTTCTAGATGAGAATCAACTACTTTCAAAGCAGATTCTCTCACTTAGAAAGGCAACAGCGGAGGGAAAGTCTGGAATGAGGCAGACTTACCCTGCAAGGACCCCCATCAGCTTAAGGAACATTTTAACAATTTGGACACCAAGTGTCAAAAGAATTGGCTGATATCATTTAGATGTGATTCCTGATTAAGTTTGAAAGATCATGGCCATCAAATGATGTTCCTGAAGGGTGAAAACATCATTTCTTGTCATCTACAGCACCTTTTTATGGTGAGGGTGGGCAAAAAGCACATGGGTTGCCCAGAAGGATTACGGAGTCTAAATCCTGAGAGACGTGCAAGACCTAACTGGACACAACTCTGAGCAACCTGTCCTGCTCAGCAGATTTGGACTAGACAGTCTCCAGAAGTAGTGTCCAAACTTAGCAATTCCAACATTACTTGATAATGCTCTCTAATCTGCAAAATGCTAATCCACACAAAATGCTGCTCATTTCGCAAACATGAGCACGGTCTCTGACAGTGCCAACAGCATGAAGTGATTAAGGACCACATTCTATAGCAAATAAACTTGATACCCAACATTTGAGGAATGTATGCTTACATGAGGAAGCTTAAAAGAAGAAAAATAGGACACCTAGTGCAGCTTCTATAAAGAAAAATTTTACTGCGAGGCACCTGCAATGTATTCAGAAAAGATCATACATTTACTGTGCTTCAGTAATCTGTGCAAGCAACTTACACAGTATAAAAGTACAAACTGAAATATTAAACATGTTAGAATGTACTGTAGGAACAAAGAATATAAGGAAGGATTAATCTTGAGGAACCATAACAAACCCTCTCCCTTATATCTTCCCAAAATCACTTCCTTTGAACAGTTTGTAGCACAGCTGCTAAAACCTGGAGGCAACTTGCCATTATTAAGCTGCACTCAGCTTTCCTCAGGAAGAACCACCATCACTGATCCTTCTTGCACATGACTACCATGTGAGAACCTCACTCAGGCCACAGCACCAAAGGGGTAAAAAATCCCAGACTTCTGAACACTGCATAACCTTAATTTCAATTGACAGAACTGATTAATAGAAGCCTCTAACTACATTATACCTTATGTCTACATCATTAAGTCTCCCTCCCTTACCAGACCTCCAGCTTATCCTGTGGACAGTATGAACGACGATTTAGGATGACTGTGAACTGAACCACTAAGTTAAAAGGCCTGCTGCCCTAAGAATACATGCTCATTTGCTACCAAGAGGAAAATAAAGTACATAAAGGATTACAAGAGAGAGATGAGAGAAAGTCAATACTTCAGGCAGTTGAATGGTGCCCTGGAGAACTGGACTGCATCTCCTTCTTTGCCATAGATTTTATAATAATAAGCAAGAAAACCATTAATTATATCATCCTTGTTTCCTGAATATCCAACTTGAGTTCCAGAGTCTGATTTGCAATAGTTTAAGCAATCATAGCTGCAAGTAAAATCAATAGGAATTGCACTTTGGACATATTAAGTGCTATAAAATGCCAAGTACCTCTGCCCCCTGTGGTCCTACATATCATAAATCAGGAACACCAGATCGGCGGATATGTCTGGGCTTAATCTGTATCTCAACTCCTTGACTGTAAAACAGGAGTAATAACCACACATCTTAACTGGCACGGCAAGGACAAATTAAACAATGTTTGTGAAGCACTTGGATGTGGAAGCACTTTCTATGGTGATGAGCACCACAGAAAAGCTCTGTAAGAAATGAGTAATTAAGTCTTCTCAGCAAGAGATGAATATCAATCAGTAGAGAAGGCACAAGACTATACATTGAGAAATGAGAAGAATACAAAATATTGAAAAGCTGCTCATTAATTGAATGCTATCCAATCTGTTCAATAAGCAAGGCACAGGTCTCACTGAAAACGTTGTGTGTGATCATGTCATTAAGGCTGAGTTAGAAAGCATTACATATGGTGCAGATGAACAAAGACCACGCATGCTACCAGTTCTCATTATTCTCACATTTAGCTGCAATTTTGCAACCTTGGTGATGGCTTTTTTTTCCCCAACACGTTTTTTAAAAGCATATTAGAAAAGAATAAGTAGCTCAAAATTCAGAAATCCACCATCATACCTCGTATAGAAACCCAAACAGAGCAGAAGGAAGGGGTGGTAGAGGACAGAGCAATCTCCTAGAGCTCTGGCATTTCTAAACCAGACACAGGAGGAGAAAGAGTCTGCGCTGAGCTCCCAGCCTCACCTGCTCAGCAACTAAAGAACAACAAAGGCAGAGGAACTCCTACCAAATCCTGTAAGAAATACCTGCAGTAACCCAGATCATGTGTGATGTTTATTAACACACACATCACAACAGAAAGAGAAAACATAGGAGCTACTAGTCCATGTCAAAGTTCTACTTATTTATGTAACATGGACTTTAGGCTTTAACTACACCCACTCTGCAGACACAAGCACAAGTGCAGGTGATGCACACAGTAGGTTGCACACCAGCCACTTTAAGGTTGCACAAAGCTCTGCAACTCTGGAGCAAGTTAAATGCTTCCCATTACAGAGCAGGCAGCTCTTGGCATCCCCTCTCAAGAAGACGAAACATAAGACTGCTCATTTATGCTTGTTACCCTAGCAAGGACAAGGTGCGTGCAAAAGCCTCACATCATGATCCCACCTGAAATAGGTGGAAGCGATCCATCTGCCCCACATTCTCTTCCTAGGGTGCTGGGTTTGGCAACTCACTCGTGAAAGACAGGACCAAACAATTGCATAGGTTAATGCCAGACAAAAATTCTGTCTTACAGAATTTTGTCTCCAACAATAAACAGCTACGCACTTCAAAGCTGACCATGAGTTATTATAGTTTCTAAAAATCTGACAAAACTGCCTCAAACTAAGTCCACGCTTCAAACTTAGTGGAGGCACTCCTGATCTTCAGCAGACTAAAACTGTGCTGTAAAAAAAAAAAAAAAAGAAAAAAAAAAAAAGGCTGAAATGCTGGCTTCTTTTAAGGCAGTGGGAGTCTTGCCATTACCTTTTCCCACTCTATTTATATCCAAGATGCTAGCAGATGCCTTGTTCCCTCTGTCTATATCAGACAGATCTGTATGTACATTTTATTTCACTTTTTGTCTGGAAATTGTTTCCTCACCCTCTTACTCAGAATGGGATCAGGAGACACAAAGAGATATTTTCCCTCGCTATACGTGTTTACATATTTATTTTGTGGTTTTGTTTAGGGTTTCTTTTACCCACAACACTGCCAAATTCCTTACTTCTAGGAATGTCTTGCTGAAGGTACATCTTGCAGAATTATCCTCCCTTTTGACTCTTTAACTACTTAACTTGATCCTGGTAGACTTTCTTCAGGCTCTAAAAAAAATTTCTGAACCTCAAGGGTTGCAGAAGAGAAGTGCTATTTGCTACTGAAAGTGCAAATTATAACACTGCTAAAAATAGCACAATGGGGCAGATAGATAACCGGATTTTATAAAGGGGTATCCCTTAAGAAGCAGGACTATAGCTGTTAAGGAGCTAAAGCATCTGATGTATGATATTTTGTATGTTTTATGATGTTCGATACAAAAAACCTTACATGCTTACGTACATCCTTCTGCAAATTTCAATTTGAACAATTTGTTATCCATTCACAGTCGTATCGTACTTGAGGTTGCAAGAACCAGCCGTATGTCAAAGCTAGACCAACCACAGTTCAATCACAGAAGATTTCCCAAGAGTCAGAATCTCACTTGAAGGAACTGTGAGCAAATATCACCAAGCATGAGGCCATCTGATGAGGTCCACAGGTTCCTGCATTCAGATCAACTCTCTAGCCCCAGGAGGACACAACAGCAACTAGAAGAGACTTGCAGGACATTGGCTTACCTGGACTACCAAAGATCATACTATACTATAGGAGTCATCTCTCCTACATTCCATTTCAAAGCAGGTACTTTAGTCCTACCATCTTCTTTCAGGAGAATGTCCCTACATGTCCCTCATTTCAATGGTTTGCAGCCTTCTTGAAATACCAAACCAGATTATGTCAATTCTACTCATTTGCTGTTATTTCAGTACAGATCTTAGTTCAAAATAAATTCTTCTCCCTCTGAGTTGCCTATTCCTCCACTGTGAAATATTTATAGACAGCAATCATGTCCCAACTCAGACTTCTTGGGTAAGCTAAAAAAAGATAGAAGCATTTAGTCACCTGACATAAGATAAATTTTTATTCCCCAGATCATTTCAGAGGCTCTTGTAATGTCTTATCTGACTCTGAAGCAAACTGTCTAATGTGCTCCAGACCAAAAAAGCATACAATGCTTCATCATTTGCACCATGATGGTGTGAGTATTACAAAATACAGATTTTGAACAAATGTGCTATACAAATGACTCGGCCATCTTGGGACTATTATCTGAGTGCCAATTTCCAAGGAGAACCCATACAATATACAGTAAAAATCAGTTTGTTTTTGAAGAAAAGGAAGCTCAAATATTCAATAAGGCACTGAGCTAATGGCTGCAACATTTGATCCTTTGTTAAGTCAAAGTACTTCTGGTTATCTTGTCAGCATGCCTTCACAGGGCCATCCCATCTCATTCTTAGGAAGACTTTGGTCTATGAGAATGTTACCTTGTGATACACTGAAATAAATAAATAAACAAATAAGTGAAAATCTACTGCAACTCTGTTCCGTGTTACATGGTAAGAACGTCAAAATTTCCTCTCTCCTATGAAGAAACAGAAAGTAAGTGAAAGACTTCCTGATGTCTGGATTTGTGGTGATGGAAGGCCATTACACCTAAGATAAACCAATCTTGCCACTGCAAATGTTTTCTGTTTACTGATAATTCTTCCTGTTCAGGCTTGTTATAAGCTCCTGAATGTTGTTTTACGACAAAATAGTCTAGAAAACGGTACTCATAAACAAAGAACAAAAGACAAATGATGAAAGACCAGAGGGGTAGAAAAGTTGCACACAGATTTCTTTGCATTGTGCAAGCATTTTTCAAGGCTATACAGAAGCTGATGTTTAAATTTTCCTTGCCTCTCCTTCTCTACAGCAAAATAGTTTTTGTAAAAGAGTTCAGTGCAGATTTTTTAGCATTCCTTGTTGTAAAACACTTTTTTTCAAAACATTTTTAAAGCCGTTAACTATCATGCAGTTCTTTGTGGCACTACACTTGCTAACCTTGTTCTTTGTTATAAAACCATGATGCCGATCCCTGACTTACAAACAGTCAATTATTATACAAGCTCCATTCTTAATTAATCTTCCCCCCCCACCCTTTTTTTTTTTTTTTTACACTTCTTGCTGTTTCCTTTTTTTTTTTTCCCCTCTTGGGGTCCCAATACAAAAATTTCTAGTTCTTTCCTTCCACCAACCTCCTAAAATCTGAGCTCAGAGTAGCTGAAGCCAACCAAAGGAGCAGAAAATCAGATTACATTTCACTAAGCAATACTGCCTGCCAGAGTGGAGAACAGTAAGGGCTGTTTTGATATCTATGAAAGCATGGAAGGCTGGTGGCAGCTTCAAACCTACAATGACAATCATTTAAATTTTGTTTTACACCTATTAACCATAGTATATCACGGAGAGTAGTAGCTGCTGAGTGAATTTGACCAGCTCACTTGCCCTCAGCAGATCACCCATCTGCTTGCTCTTTACCTAATAGTTCTGTTTGATAGGCTGTAAAACAGATTCTTGCAACAGGTCAGGAACAGAGTCAACTTCAAATCCCACTTAGAAAATTCTATGAAAACATATGGACATCTATACTGAGTGATGTTGAATTTAGAGAGGTCACTGACCTTATGAAAGTGGATAAAAGGAAAATTGCAGGCTGTGGCAGAAAAACACTGACTTCATTACAGTGAATGAACATAAGAGTTGAGAGTGAAGAACTGTATGTATAATTAATTCTAGTGACACAAACCTACAAAATTCATGAGAGCAGTGTAAAATAGTGGGGAAAATGTCTTTTTATAATATATCAAATTCAGCTTCTACAGCATAAAAATATTCCTTATATGATCAATAAGAAAGCCTTTCCTGCTCACCAGAAATATTTTATAAACCTTTAAGTTCTGCTAATTAAGTAAATCACTGAAGAGCTACATATTCTCACAGCTTGACATTTTTTCCACCTCGATTCAAATGAGAAATTTTAGGAGACACACACAGTGAATTTAGTGTCTCTTTTATTTTCTACTTGGAAATGTAGAGCTTTGAGAAGTTCTTTCAAGCACAGTACATGGAAGAGACAAAGAAAGACTACCTGTTTTTGTAAAAAACATATTACACATGACCTATCACTTTCCTTCTTGTGTGGCCCTTTGGAAACTACCTACTAGGTAAGATCAGTCCGTAGCAAGCGGCTGAATCACTGGTTGTGGCAGAAAGATTGGCCTCAGTGAAGGGCACAACACTCAGAGCTACCCCAGGCAACTGCTGGGCTATACCCTGGATCATGTAGCCCCAGTTGTTTTGTTCCTGGACTTTCAGATCAGCTTGGCACAAAAGGGAGATGAATACCACTTCAATTTTCTCCTTCCTTTAAATAGACAAATAATGAGTGATCAAGTGAAGAACAAACAGAAGTCTAGAAACTTCTATTGCCGTGACTATGTTTCTCCCTCAGAAATGGGAAGGTATCTACGCTTCTGACCAAAAATGGTAGAACTAGCTCTAAGGCAAACCCTCTGGACAAGAAAATCTGAAAATGACTGAGGATCATATAACTCTATTTAAAAGAAGGACAAGCTCCCCTGTAACTAACACAATATCATCTGTTATTTTTTTCATTTTAAATAGCCAGCAAATATGCAAAGTAACTGGAAGAGGGCAGTCCTTTTTCGCTTTAGACTTCACCACCACTTGGAGATGAAAAATGCCTTCCTTTTTTCTTACACTCAAGCCAAAGGAAGAATGAAAGATTACCTTCAGCAACTTAAGAAGCAATATAATTTTGATTTAGGACAGATTACCTCATACTTGTCTGGAACATGAACAAATGAAGACTGAAAATCGTGTGAACAGCTGTGATTTCTGACATCAAGCCTTTTACCCTCCTTAGAGAAAGCTGGTTCAGTGGAAAATTAGAAGAGAAGACCAGCCAGGTGCTTTAGGTTCCCTCACAGTAGAGTATATATTCAGCATATAACTCCAACAATGAATACAAATTCAAGTTAAAATAACTATGATAGCCCATAGTAATTCTGTAATTTAGAAGACCATATAATATAGCTATTCCATATAGAAATGTACTGTAAATACCAATGTCTCAGCTTTCACAGCAACACAATTTATCATTTTTACTACAGTTAAAGGGTTTTAGCGTCTGTCAAGCAAATCAAATTTATTTTAATGATAGTCACATTTCTTCCTACCAGACTCCTGTTTATCAAGTCAGTCAGCGAAAACTTCATGCCTAAGCAATACCAAAAGTTTATTCTTCTATAATCTACATCTCCCTAAATAATTCTATCTGAAATTACTTTGAAATTTTAACCAATAATCCTACGTGTACGTATATTTGTCAACAGATTTTCTTCTCTTAAACTGATCGAGCACATCTCCCAAAATAAAATCCACTGGGAATATAACTACCAGACCTACAACTGGAAACGTGAGCTCTAGCCTCTCTGCTGTTGTGGAGTTTCTTGTTTTACATTTCAAGGCAGTTGTTTTTTTTTTCTGTTACAATTCCTTTCTTTTGTATTATTTCCAAGGAGTACAATGCAATTGGCACTCAAGAGCTGTTCAAGGCAATCTCAAAACACTTCAGCAATTCCAGCTAAGACGAGAAAAGCTGGATGGTTTTCCACAATCCCTTTTCTCTGAAGCTTTCTCCTCTCTGTTTCCATACTTTTTTTGACACATTTTGCCTCCCAGTTTGTTCCTCCACTTGTACACTAGTTGGTCACCCCCATAATTTCCATCCCACTATGTAATTTGAATGCAACTTTTTAATCTAATCTAGATAAAACTTTTGTTCACCCAGTAAAACCTAAGAAGCAGAAAACCTCTTCCCCTCCAAGAAGGATTGCGTTTGTTAAAGAGGGCACAAACTGAAAGAGAGCAGAATCATTCTAAATGTTGAAAAATCTTTTTTGATGCCCAAATGATAGAGCACTGGCACAGGCTGCTCAGAGAAGCTGTGGAGTCTCTATCCTCAGAAATCTCCAAAAGCTGCCTAGACATGGGCCTGGGCAGCCTGCTCTGGATGGCCCTGCTGGGGCTGGGGTTGGGCCAGATGGACCCAGAGGGTCCTACCAACCTCAGCCATTTTGTGATTCTGTGAAAAAGGCACCAGCCTTAAATACAATTTTTAACACAGCTTGGAAGAGCAAGTCACTGTTAGGTATGAATAGAAATTCTTCTGTAACTTTCTACTGAAGAATGTTTAGTGGACCAAATAATAAATGCACATGCCTATGTGTACACACAGATGGATGTAAAATGTGTGGAGAAGTATTCAGAAGTCTCAAGTATGATTACAGGGAATTGATGAATAAAAACCTGAAGGATCTCTTCCGTCACTATAATCTTTTAGAGAAGGAGCAATTCATTTTTACTCAAATTAGCCATTGTATTTGTAAATCCCCCCTGAAAATTGTTTCTATTCTCACAGTGGGAGCACTACTGTTTTCTCTGTAATAAAGGCGAGGATACAGACACTTAAGTAAAGAATATACCTGTAGCAAAGAGCTGAGATAGGTATGCCCAAGATCTACTTTTCAGGTAGTGTTTCCACTTGAAATTATACTATACAGCGAATTTCCACTGTTTAAAAATATTCTTTTGAACATCTGATACAACACAGTAATCATCATAAATACTTTGACTGTAATAGGAACCCCTCAAGATGAGTGATTTTACTGGTTGTGCACCCAACCAGAGAATTCAGGATGACTACCAACCATTTGCTTCGCTACAAAACTACCCACACAAATTTTTATTCTCACTGAGAGTTTCAGGATGTTTACAGCCAAAATATATATTGTGCTTTTTTTTGCTATGACCAACTCTGGCTTATACTGTACTATGTACTTTTATATAAACAAATAAAGTACAAGCCAAACTTTCAGTGTTTGCATAATGTTACTGGTAGCATCAAGAGCTAACAATCATGTGCATAACAAGCAGAAGTCTAGACAGTGTTCTGACACCACACGTAAGAACCCGTATGTTAATGTAATCACACTAAAAATAGATCTTATGCTAATTTAAAAAACATCATCTTTAGCGTTCAGAACAACCCTGTCTTTCCTGTCTTTTGTTTTTTAAGCTCTTTTTGCTTAATTGACAAACTTTCAGAAACTACTGCTAACTATATATTTTTAAGTACATTTTATGCCCGATACAGATCAATCCTTCCCTGATAATATTGACTTTTTAGGCTTAGAAATGTAAGCTTGCAGCTTTGTTATCTCCTAAAGGAAATCCTCCACATTTTTTCATAAATTTCCATGAAACGGGATCTAATTACGACAGAAAAGACATCAAAAGGGAAGGTGTGGAAAATGTAGATACACACTACCTACAAATTACAATGACTTAAGACTGGGAAAGAAGCTTTCTTGGAAGGCAGGAAAAAGAGGAAGGAAGATAATGAAAGGTGCTACCAGTTCACACAGTAGGTATGCACATACATTAAAAAAGCCACCTCCACCACAGCACAAAAAAAAAAGCCCTCACAGCTCAGATTTCACCAACGATGTCGGCTCAGACAAGAATGTACACATGTCCATCCATGATGTCATGCAGAGGTACGTGAGGGGTGGTACTTAAGTGGTACGCAAAGGAACTGATAACTCAAAGTCAGGGAACGAAGGCATTGTGGTCAGCTACTGAACAACAGTAAATCTCTGCAGAAGTGAGGAAAATCTCTTCCATGTTATTACAACTTTGGGAAGCTTCTTTTAATTAAATTGATGCTTTTGATGATAGATAACTAGATTGATAGAGAGGTATTATATAAGGTATTGACTTCAATGACACACAAGCTTTCAAGGTCAACTTGCATGAGCTATATCTTTATAGCCACCAGTAGCAGACTGAGTGACCACAGGAGATATTAATCACATAATACACTGCCTCATGCTTCTCAGGGCACAGAATGGACATCCTATTAGGGGACAGTTTTCTTCCTTCTAGGTTTTTCTTAACCAAAATAAATCAGTAAGCAAACACAGCTTGTTTCATCAGTGGTTATAAGAACATTTGATTGGTAACGATTTCTTTTGCATGCCACTAAAAACTTAATTTCTATCACTTGAAGCAATTGCTTACAAAGTCTTTAAAGCTCAAATATACCCTAACAAACCACACAACTGAGATGCAACATCTTCCAAAGATCTTGCAGCAATCTGAATAATTCTAACTTCCTTCTATCTAGATATACAGGAAAGATGAGCCAAACCATGAACAACATAAAATACAGAGATGTCAGCTAAACACTCCTATGATGACACAGCTGTCAAAACACCAACCACGTGAAAGTCCTATTCCTTAACAAAGAAGAGCAGTGCAATATCAAAGAGATGCACAATAATCAATTCATGCACTCTCATCAATCTTTCACAGTATTGTGGAGTCACTTCTCTTTTATTAAAACACAGAACAGATGATATGCTACTGTGCACCAAGACTTGAAGGTAACCACAGGTAGGCAACTGACCTAAGTGAGTTGTACTGTCAAATACAATGTCAAAGTGATGAGACAACCTTATTCAATCTCCAGTACAGGAGAAGCAGCACTGTGCCTACACCAACAGTATAAAGATCCAACTGAATTAACCAACAGCATCAGCTGGGAGGGTTGCAGGAGCTGAGGCCTAATTCAGCAGTAGTATAAAGTAAAGCAATGCAATCTTTTTTTTTTTTTTTTTATAAGAAAAAAAGTTCAAGAAAGGAAAACATCCTGGCACATGCCACATAAATTTTATTGTGCGTAATTGGAGACCATTCAACAGAGGTGTTTTCATTTGTTGTTTTTTGTTTTTTTCCAACGTTAACGCAGAACTTCAGCAACAGAAGAAAACAGACAAAAAATGTATGTGCATAAACATATTACTCCATTAAAAAAAAAAAAAAAAAAGGGGCACAAATTTCACTTTGCCTTTTTTACTGAATTTTTTGTTTTGTATTCTTACCTTCTACCGCTCTCTTGAAGAAAACTTTACAGCTGCCACACGTAACTACCCCGTAATGACATCCAGATGCCTCATCTCCACACACCAAACACACTTTGGAAGGCCTCGAAGAACCAGATGATACACTTCTCAATGAAGAGCTAGAGAAGAACAAAACAGAACAAAAGTTATGAATATTTCAAATCACACTGGCCACAACACAAAGTTCAATTAAGAATCTGTAACAGGTATACTGCCCGAGACACCTAACAATTAAGAAACCACAACTCTTTCTGGCAGTGCCTCGTTCAACACATGAGTTGCTTTAATTAGTAGAAGAAATATTTTATTGTCTTCTTTAAAACACTCATAACGTATCAATGTTAACATGAGAAACTACCATAAGGGCAGTGGAATTCATTGGTAGCAGATGACTAAAACTGAAAATAAACAAACAAACTACTCTGACAGTGCCCAGAAAACTATAAATTTTGTTTCATTTTTGTTTGCTTGTTTGTTTTTAGTTTGGTTTTTTTTGGTCTCAAGCTGTTACAGGTAACACATACCTGCAGTAAAGCTGCTAGGATCATTTCATCAAACTGTACAGCTAAGTGGCAACTTCTCTTCCCTTGTTCATGGTCCTTCTCACCACTAGAGCGACCCTTGAGTTTATAACTTGTATTTCTGTAATTGAAGAGCTTGCTTCTAAAATCGCTTTGAAGCTTTTTTGCATTGTGCAAGTGTAGAATATTCCTCTTTATTCCCGTAAGTGCCAGGAGAACAGCCTTAATGGTTTAGGAGACATTCTGAAGCTTTGCAGACTGATGCATCTTGCCAACAGCCTCAACTTAAACCATGGGACACTTCATGTTTTGTTTTGTTTGTTTGTTTTTTGTTTTATTTTAAAGAAGATATCTTTAGTTAGTATTTCCTATTGACAGCCCTAAAAGACGGTGCTCTTCAAAAACCAACCCTCCATTTCATCATGCAGCGAGTCTCCTCCCTCCCTTCTTCCCTGGGGAACTGGAAATGCCACTCTGATGTATAATTGGCATGTTCAGCGAAATCTATCAGATACCAGAGGAGGTGAGAGCTTTGGATCCCACCCACACCCGTACAGGGCCGGGAAGAATCTTCCCCTTGATACCATCTCTCTTTTCCAGGTAAACATGACCTCTTGCATGTCTTCACACCTTATCTCTCTGAATCCTGTCTAACAGCTACAAAAACAACCCTGGAAGACTTTACACCGGTGGTGAAACAATCTCATAGTTCAAACTGCAAATCAGAGGCTATCTGTCAGTCAGCACTGGACAACAAAGTTCACAGGTAAGCTTAATTCAAACATAAGATAAGTAGCTGATTAAGAAATTCCAGGGATGCGCTCTTTGCCTTTCGCATTCTCTATCCCCCTTTAAAGAGGTACAAGGAGGCCAAACGATTTATCCAGGGGCATGGCAAGAATGTCACTCCAGATCAGGGACCACAAGTCCCCTTGCCTGCAGCTTCACTGCAACATTCAATCTAAACATCCTTTTAAATGGCAACATTCAGATGCTAATCCAAAATGTTCCAAATAGTCTGTTAGATTTAATAGTTTTATTCCCTGTGCTATTTATACTTTCATTACATAACGTAACACTGCTTGATAATTGCTGGGTGATGGCATTAGCTCATCTGCCAGCGAGACAAAGGAAAGCCTCCCCAGACCTACAGTAAGAAAGTTTGATTTGCACAAGTCACAGGCATGGTTATGCACACTGGGTGAGCAGAGCTGTAAGGCAGCTACTTTGGGATTTACCAAGACTATGCTGCTATTCAACGCTGCATTTCAGCTCTGCATTTTGATTTGTTCAGGCAATGAATGCGACTAGGGTAAAAACCTCTTTTTCCCTGAAGCACATTGGATACTGTGTGGGGAAAAAAAGAAAAAAAATAAAAAATCAAGCTTCTCATTAAACAAATTTCTTCAGAAGGTGTCTGCTTTCTAGAGAAAATGTCAGCAACCTGGAACAACACCTACTTGAAAATTCATGCTTTGCTTTTTCACCGCAAACTGCAGTATTTTGTCTGAAAAAGGAAACATTTCAATTCTGACACGCCACCAAAAATGTCTCAGGGCATTTGTAATTCTGGTGCCGCGTGTCCCCATTTCTCCATGAGATTCGCAAAAATTTTCCTTCTGTATGACTACTGTAATGCATAGTCTCAGTATCCTGAAAAAGGTCACTGTATTTTTTTAATATCTGAAAGAGGTAATTCTGGTAAAGAATTCTTACTGTGCTGAAATGGAGGCTCCCAGAGTATTACAGCAGTGTGTATATACAGACACACACGGCTGTGCACATAAGCAGACTGGTATTCTTCTTCGTTGAAAATAAATTGTCACGTAGGATTTGCAGATGGTGGGAGAGCCCTTTTTTTAGTTATCAGTTACCCCTTAAAATTCCGCTTAAATGAATTAGTGGTTAAAAAAAAAAGCCAGTAACGACACATTGAGACACTGTTTGATCCATAACTATTATTAAATGCCCACCTAACCATTATCTTTAGCATATTATACGCAGTGCTTAGCAAGATTCAGGGCTTGAACAGAGCTGAAAGGTGAAAGTAGAGCTTGAATGCAAAGCATGCATTCAGCTATTCAGCCACAGCACCACAGGTGGAAGTGTAACATTCTGGAATAAAATTTAATTAATTCCCATATATCCCTTTAATCAGATTAAATGTGGAACAGGTTAAAACACAAACGAGGTATTTTCATTCTTAATAGCAGTATCCAACGTGGAGCAATTCTCAAATACTCTGCTCCAACAAAACACTGATACTAGCTGTTGGTACTTAAATCTCCTCCAATTTGTGTCAGCTTCGACTATGAATGCCTTTTAATGTTTTGCTTGTTTAGTTTTAAGATGACCTATGTTCTCTTTCATCCGTGCTACGCCAAAGTATCTCCTCATTTAAAATGCCGTTACATTATTTCATAAAGCAGTTACACTGGTGTTAGCACACACCTGAAAATAGTGAAATGCTGAGACAAAAAATAGGCTCAAATCATATTGCTAAGCTTCAAATTAAGTCATTCCCTCCACTGAAGCTATTCTGTTTTCAACAAGGTATGCATGGACGGTTACATCTTTTCTGCATGACTCTCTTTTACATTCACACCACTACTCCCTTCTTACAAACTTGACCATGGTGAATAAGACTTGCATCAAGGCCAGTCTGGTGAACAAACTTCCTCTCTGCCCTCAACTCAAGGCCAGATATCCAGCTTGTATGACACAAACACACTTGATTTATTCACTACTTGCATTAAAGCAATTACTTAACTCATCAGTGTAACTACATAACCGATAAGCATGGGCAGAAAAACTACAGTAAAATACCCATCTGCTTTGAAAATGCTTCTCTCATGCACGTTATTCTCAGTTAAACATTTCCCTTTCTATTATTTTTGCCACAGAAACATCCTATAGGCTTTTATTAAATAATCCTAACGTAAGTTGGTATTTGGGCAAAAAATTGTGCCCGGGAATAACAGTAAAATCAAAATTTTGATTGTAACAGATAAACGAATAGACTAAAACTTGTGTGTGTGTGCTCAGTTTGATTTGTACCATCAGATGAAAAGCTTACTCACAACAATCCTGATCACACTGATAGTATATTATTCTCTTGTTTGAAACATGACAACAGTTGGTCCCAACAAGAAACGATACTATAAATTCAACGGAGACCTCGTAAAACCTGACTCCATGCACAGCAATTAGCACAGTGCCAAACATCTATTTCAAAGACACTCTAAATCTAATAGGCCAGAGCAGCAGGACTGAGTCTTACAATGCTTAGAGAAAGGGAAAACACTAACACATGTGCAGAAGTCTAGAGACTAACAAATATTGTTCTGCTCTGTTTTTTAAAGTTTTGGACAGTGGGCTATTGCTGGCCTAAAATTTATTTATTTATTTATTGTGGACAGCTATTGACTTCTAACGCAACCTTCTAACTGGAAGTACAAGAGAGACAGGAGGAGGTGCCACAGAGAAAGCCACTCATGACAGCTTTTAGAAGCCAGTGGTTTCCAGTCTTACTAAGGGTTATTATTTCCATGCCTCTGTCACACTTGCAATGTAAAGAAAAAGAAATAAACACAAGAAAACATGCATACTACTGGATGCAAAGAGAAATGATCTAACACACCATACATATTTTATCACAACAACATTACAGCCAGGGGCAGCATGTAGCCGTTTAACAATGTCAAATGCATCTCCTAAATGATTTGTAAAATGGTTGCTCAGATGGCTCCATTAACATTTGTCACGTTGTAGGGCATGTGACGAGGAATAAGCCTGATTTATTATCCCCAACAGTGTAAATGTTGGCAGTTAAACACTGACCTTGACTAGCCATTGCCATAGAGCTCATTTGTGTTTCCACAAGTTGGTTTCTAGCAATAGTTATATGGAGAATTAATCAGAAATAACAGATTGTGTAAAGAAGAGTCAATAAACCCACAGATAATCCAACATTTTAAAAGCTGATTATATGGGTTATTATGCTTCTCAAACCAGATGCCATACAGGAGCACCTTTCTGATGATAAAATAACACTCCGAAGAAGAACAAGGCACAGAATGAATCCCAAAGTCATTCGTTCTAAGTACTCCCAGTATTATGAGAGCTGGATGAGTCCTTTAAATTCCACATATTGACTTCACTTTTCCATGCAGAAGTTTTTTCACAGTAAAATCATCAGAAGGAACCTGGTTTCCTCAATAAACACATTATGCAACAATAAAGGTATAAAGTTGAGATTGGCATCAGGATTTATTTGGTTTGCTGAAAACTTGGGAGGAAGAATAACCACGAGCTGCCACAAGATGCACAAACTGTCACGACCTCCAGCAGTGGCATGTACCATTTCCCTGATCTCGCTCCACATCACTAGTTTTATTGTCAGTGCTGAGGTCTTACTCATGGAAGTTCTGCCTCGTGCAGCCTGACTTTCTTAAAAAGTTTCACTGCAGGAATGTACTCTGGTTCTCCCCTCTAACTGCACGCATAAAGCAGATTAGCAGACTGGAAAATGGTATTTCTTAAATGTCAGACTACATAAACCAATCTTCTTGTCAGCAGACCAAGAAGGCATAGAGATGTGAAAAGGTAGAGAGATGAAGTGATTGGATTTTAGGAGGGGAAGGCAGTCACATGAGAACTCCTGAATGCGGAGTTAAAGAAGCAATGCTGAAACCATACCAAAAAAAGAAAAAGGAAAAAAAAAAAAAGTCTCATAAACCAAACTCAGAGCAACATTTACCCTCTAACACTTGGCACAGGGCCATACAAATTGCCAAAGAACATAGCAGCACATTCTGCTGACGGAGTTTCCTGGGGCTTTATCCTGCTCCTACAAAGATGAAGACAGACAGTGGCAAGAGCAGTTATGTTTCCTTAACAAAAGCAATTGGACCTCCACTATGTCCTCTACCAACCCCTTCACCTAAAGGCTTAGAAAAAAGCTTAAAGCCTTAGCCTTAACAAAAACAAAACAAAAAAATCCAACAAATATCCTTTAAGAATCAGAAATCTTGAATGAAATCTAGATATTTTAGGCAAGCTAACTGTATTTTAGTGTATTTTAGGGATGATGGCACCAAGTGTAATATCTGAGCCAGCATACACTTATTCTGCCATGTGGAGTACTCTATCAGTCCATAAATGATGTGAGGATGTGAGCAGCTAGGGAAAGACTTTTCTTTAAATGTTTTCTCTTTACTAGATTAACATAAAGTAAGAGAAACATTTTTCCCCTCAAGTGAACTATTCAGGAAATGCAATTAAGGAAAAACAACAACCTGTAATCCAGTAAGTTCTTGTCCTATAAATCAGTTACTTTTGGAACATCCCAGAATTCAGAAACTTGATCTCTTATGTGGATTATCATTTATTCACACTTGTTTTGGTTTATGATGAAGAACCCGTGCTATTATTTGCTGTTTGCTTTAATTAAAAAAAAAAAAAAAAAAAAAGTAATCAGTATCTCAACAAACAATGCATTTTGTCATCTATGGACTGGAAGACGTCTTATTAAGAAACATCAGCAGATAAATGCAGTAGCTGTTATGCTACATTTAATTTAACAGTTGCTTTCAATCTCCTTTCCTTCCGCAATTTCAATTTTCAATTGTTTGAAATTCAAATACTGCAGCACTAATACAAAAGTATAGATTAAAAAACATTAAGCCAGTATTTATACTTTTTTTTCCCCCCCACTCTTAAATACTTACCATGATGTACTACAGTATACTGTTAAGAAAGAGGTATGAGATCATACAGTTTCTTTCCTCAGCAGCTCCACCTTTCACATCAAGTTACTTTATTTAGCAGTGCCTAAGGGTCATACACAGCACTTTCATACCTGGATATTAATTACGATAGAAAGTGAGTTCTGATGTACCATGATAAAAGGCTCCACCCTCAAGCTCCCAAAATTTAAGGAAAGTCAGTCATGATTTGAAAGGAAACATTTAAATCACAATATTTATTCTGAAGACAGAAGCTGATGCATTCTCTTTGCTGTGGCCACCAGTGAATAGGTTCCTGTATTTAACTGAACCTTAAGGCATATGCTGATTTTACAAAACGAAGCTAATGTACTAAGCTCCTTCTATTTCCATTTCCCTCAGTGGATGTTGACAGGAGGACCCAGCGCTTTCCTCAAGCCAGCTGTAAGCCTTGACTTTTCTTCGACCTTCTCCACAGGAATCTTTTGGTAGCAGCTATAGTCAGCTATCCGATTTTTACCTTAAAGTTATCCACTGTCTACAGAAAAATATAAACTGAAGCATAAATAAAAGCGTGTTCTGGTGGGCTGAAACTGAGTAGCACCTACCCCCTAGGGGAATAAACATGCTTCTAGACCACTGACCCAGGGATTGCAGAAGTGTAACATCCTGCATGTAGTCTTTTGAAAGGCACTCCTCAACTACTGCCGCAATGTAACAAAATCTGATGTCCCAAAGGTAATACAATTCAGAAGTTTAATACTAGGGCAAAACTCCAGCTTCAGAACTCACAGAGCAAAGGTGAGCTTAGCAAGACGTTTGCTCTAACTTATCGTATTAGGCCCACTTATAGAATTAGTGCAGTTTAAATGCATGCAACGCTGGTTATTTTTCTGCTGATAATAAATTGCAATGCTCTGTATGGCAAGATAAGGCAGAAATACTTTATCTGGAAAATGATCTAGTTAATTATTGCAAATCTTAGGTGGGGGGGGGGGGGGAGTGGAGGAAGGAGCAAGCAGGGGATACTTAACTCCCTCTTTTCCTCTGTCAACTCAACTGTCATGACTAAAGGGAAAGAGACAGCTTTAAAAAGCCCATTTTTCCTAGCAGCACTGAAAAAATATTTTAGCTAATTATGTATCCTGATCACTCCTGTAGGAGAGCACAGCAGTGTTTACTTGGCGAGGCCCTGCTGCCTTCTTGCTGCAATAGTTTGTGAACTGAACAAAACGTGATGGTTTGAGGGAGCTCCCCCTGCTCTTGATCATACCAGTGGGAAACCATTGCCATAAGGCTTTACAGGTAAGACACAACAATGTATTCTGTTGTTGAGGACTCTTAGACAAAGAAAAAATGAACAGAAAAGAATGGAGGACATACATAGAAGCGAAATGCAGGGAGATGCTACCAGCAACAAGAACATCTCTCTCCTTATGTCCAAACTCTCCCCCATTTACAAAATAAAGCTCACCACTTTTTTTTTCACATTCTTCCTTCAGAGTCTAACCGAGCAATTCCCACAAACGCTCTCCTTGGCTTGGAAACCTTATTAAATGAAACCCTTATTAAAGCAATCTGAAATGGCATTAAAGAGCAGAGTGCTGACCATTTTCAACCTAAAGAAATGTCATTCTGTCGCCAAGCCAGAAATCTTACTGATGTATCTGCCAAGGGCTTGGCACCGTAAGTCCTAAAAGAACACAAGTCCTAAAAAATTTTATCAGAAAAATTAGTCTAAAACAAAAACAGCTTGGTCCAATCATACCAACTTTCCTATTGTAAACTCTGTGCTTTATCTTCTAAGTGCATGCTACTTTTACTGAGAAAGCCACCACAGCATTAACGCCCTAGCCAAACAACAACAACAAAAAAGTTTACAAGAGTTCCATACTGAAATAAAAGAGAAAAATTAAAAATACTTCGGAATAGCAAAAAGTAAACTGAACTGCCATCCCAGTCTACTGGGGATTAAAATACCACAAGAGAAAAACCTCCAGAGCAACCATGAAGCCATAGGGAAAAAATGCACCAAAGCACAAAAAGGGTTACCATGGGAACAAAGGCTATTTTCCAACTTGTCAAATAAAAGCCCCAGTATGGCAGACCTTTACTCATAAGAGCAATTCCGCAGGCTTCTAAAGGCAACATGTATAATTATTACACGAGCTGAAAGACGTTAATGGGTGAGGGAGGATTCTGCCCTTTAAACTCCCTTTTGCCCCCACATCCTACAAGATAAAATTAGCACATATGTCAAAAGGGTATTAGCAGTCAGTACCCGTGTGTGCTATAGTGTAATTCCACACAGGAACAGCAAATAGAGGTAGAAAAGCCTGCACAGTAGTCTAAATTTTATAACAAGACCTGAGGGAAATGAAAGGCACCAGGCAGCTCACAGCACTGTTCGGTTTGAGTTAACACACAGAACCATGTCAAAGGACTAAAACCCAAAACCGCATCAGAGGTGTTCCTGAAATGGTCGGCCTTCACGTGCCCTGTGTGGATTTGCCAAAGGAAGGCTGGAAAAAGATAAAGCCCCCCGAAGACGATCTTACTAATGGAAAGGTAATAATCCTCAATGAGGTTCAGTTCAGTGCTTTCTGTTTTACTGGAAGCAGCCAGCTTGGCACCTGTTTCAGGCAGCACAGTAAAAGCAAAACACCAGCTTTACCACAGTCACCGATCAACAGGTGCTTTAAGTCTTATTATTTGGAAATAGATTCTGACACATCTAAAAACTCTGTTTGAAATAGCGAACGCTTCGTTTGAGCAAATTATTTTTCTGTTTTAAGAAATTCAAGCTGTTCACACTGCCTTAATGCATATAATTCTTACCTGATAGAAGAAATACAATGGCTTGCAGCTCTGAAACTACACAGCTGTAGAGGTAGCTTCTATATCCATCTTTCCCATCTTCCTAGTCCCAGAACCCCAATAATGCATCTTCTCTTAATACATAAAGGTGGAAAAGGCAGGGTGACTGCTTTTTCTGCCTCCTTTACTATTCCACCCCTTACCACTTTTGCAGGCTTTTGCTACCTTTTAACAGTGCTACAAACTTGGAATAAAGCACATGGATTATGGGGAGAAGAACGTGTCTGCATTGTAGGCAATACAGAGCAGGTGTGTAGGGGACTCGCACCTGTCAGCTTCATCCCTTTCTTCTTCCAAACTCCAAAAGGTAAGTCAAGACAACTTCGACAGAAAGGGAAGCTGTGAGCCAGTCATCTTTCTAGGGGCAACTGCTTTTTATTGTGCTCACATGCAAAAGACCTTGTTTCAAAATGGATGTACAGAAAGAAGATGTTTTAAACTTATCACCATCACCAGTTAGAAAGACATTCAGGAGGACAGTACTGCTAGAGCACCTGACATCGTATTCCAGCACGCAAGTAACCTGCCTGCAAACATACATGCTGTGCTCATGCTGCACAGTCTTAAAATGATCCACACTTTTTAACTTAGTATACTTTGGATTTGCACAGAATTGTATCTAATTTAGACACAGGAATGGCTCAGGTCAAAAAGCAACATCACAACTCCCCACCAAAGTGAAGACTTTTGAGCTGAAGTACTCCTTAATATTGGAAGATACAAACTTCAGTTACCAAGTGCACAGCTAACTTTTAAGAATCCTTTTAAAAATCCACAACAATTACACAACAGGAAATCGCTGGTCCCATTAAACGAGTAAGAATTCTATTGATAGTAGAGGCAGCAGAAAAAAAAAAAAAAATCAATTCCAAGCGTAGTTTTAAAATATTCCCCAACAGATCTGCTTTCAATTCCCCATTCCCAATTTTCACAGCAAGTGTAACTGCTGACATGTAATACAGTTACACGGTATTAAATAACTGTAGTTTTTACTTTTAAATCAATTAAAATATCCCTCCATTATATGTCAAAGTGACAAGTAATAGCCTGCTGAGTGCCATGGAAAATTTTGGTCAAATAGCAGATGAGGGTTGCAATCACTGACTGATACCTAAAGCAAAGACTTTTGGTAATTCTCCCACAAGCAATCGCAAATGCTGACAAAGTTCAAATTTGTCTTGACAGGATTGTCAAGGCAAACTAGAAATGTTCCCAATTGCAAGTCAAAGAATTCATTTTTATTCAACTGAAATTCATTCTACTGCTCCCATACTAATGATACGCAACACTGTACCTTCCAGTCTCTCTGGCTGAATAACTGAAACTCGTACAGTAAAGATTAAAGGAAAATGGGAGTGTTAAACAAAACAGACCCAAGGAAGTTATGTTCTGCAACAAACATAGCCAGTTTGTTTCTTAAATCCTCTGCTATGTATTGCCAAAGCTCTCTTACAGTACATAGTAGGTCTTGGATTTTGGAAGGCAGCTTGCATTTAACTTCAGTGGGAATCAGAGCTTGTAAAATAATTAAAAATACCACCATTCCTCCCTTTTCAGGAAAGCTATGTTTAATTGTTTATGCACAGAAACACGTTATTGCAGAGGCAAACCGACAGTTGAGTGTGTGTAATTATGTGTTCATGCATGAATTTACAGAATTTACATAGTAATCAAGGTGTACAGCAGATGGAGAAAACGGTGTTACTCCCTAAGCTATCACCCCCCAGATCCTACTCACGGAGCCTAACTGTGACACAGGCTATCCATTCTCCATAGCAAGGACTGTGGTATTAAATTCATTGTTAAACTACAGCATCCACGCAGTTCCACACAGAACACAATTAAAACCAAACAGAAAGAACCTGACAACACACATTCTTTGCTCCATTAAGCATTTTCTGCCTATTCTCAAACAATCTTTTTTTTCCCCTCCTTCCCCTGCAGCCGCTGAAATAATTTCTGCTATGAACAGGTGTACAATGTGCAGAATAAGCATGCAGGAAAGAAAGAAGACGACTCAACAAAGAGCTTCACAGTTACAGATGCTGCAGCAAAAACAGTATAGGGGAACTCTGCAACACTGCTAAAGGAGCCCAGAAATCCCTACTGCCCCTTCTGCACTGTCCTCCCATCCATGCAGTTCCTGGTGCAAGAGCCCACAGCTATGGCATGAGCCCACAGCTATGGCACATTCTTTCAAAGCGTTATGAGACGAAACGTTTCCTTGCTTGTGTATCTGCTTTCCATATTCCCAGTCAACATACACAAAGACAGCCAGCGCTAAGCTCTGAAGAGTACAAAAAAGGCTATGCTATGCTTTTTTAACAAAAGACTAGCTGTTATTTATGAAATCAGTGAGGAGTAGGATTCATGAAACAGTTTCCTAAAACTTCCTCCTACCCACATGACAGCTACAATGCTTAGTAGGAGAGAAATGCACACAGCACTTATTTTATTTATTTTAGCAAGGACACTCACTGGACACTTAATGCAGTGGAAGTTGTAAAAGATAACAACCCTAAGTGGAAGGGGTAGTAGCTATCCACTGTCAAATTTAGATGAAGTCGGATGGCCCTCAAAGCTTGTTAGGTGGGGAATTTGTAGACAGCCCAGTTACATATAACTACATTTCCTTAGGAAGCTAATGTCTGCCTCTGGTTCTGCTGGACCTGCTATTATGACCAAAAACTCACAAGAAAAAAGCAGCAAAAAAGACGTAATCCCTTTAAAGCTTTGGTCCCTCACACACTTTTTTTTTTTTTATTATTATTCAAAAAGTGTTCTCTCTGCAATCAAAGTTTACAATTCCACAGCATCCACCCTCCACACACCCATCCGGGCAGGGACTCCAAGCCTGAGGTCTCCTCCTAGGTCCACAGCCCCACATCCATTAGCACAGATGCCCATTGCAGGCATTCCTGCTCCTCTCTTCAACGCCAGCAGAAGACCATAGTCCAAATGGATCAGGTACAAAGCCAAACACTGCTTTGTCTCAAATACATATTTTAAATCAAAGTAACTGAAACAAATTATCTATTTCCTCTAAAAAGAAAGCAGACCAGTCACAACGTACATTAGAAGTGGTGCCATCAATTAATTCTATGCATCTTTTGAAGTCTTTTGCATACCTCTGGCAAGAGGAGTTCCCATTTCAGTGACAAATTAAGTCATATTATTCAGTGAAGGAAGAGTTAGCATTTTATGACTTTAGTTGGCAAGACGTTAATCCCATTTTTGCAGCACATTAACAGTTACAGATAGACCATCTGATTTCACTTATTTTTTATTTTGATGTTTTCCCTGGGTAATTCATTTTGGTTTTGCATATACCTATACGAGTCTAACTATTGAATCTGCAACACTGCACCAGAGTAGGCAGCATAACCTCCTACAGCTGTCTACTTTCATGTGGTCTTAGACTCCACTTTGGGATGTTCACTGAAGATAGACCTGTAGTTTCCCAAGCTTGCATCAGGAAATGAGTCCACACAAAGTGGCTTTAGGCATCGCATTGTCCTTGCTTCTTTGAAAATCTGCATCTGTATCTACAGAAAGAACATTTCTAAGCTGAGTACTTGAAAACACCTGTAAGAACCCCATACCTAAAAACTCTTCCAGGCCTTTTATACTAGCAAGAGAAGACTGCCCAAGAGGAACTGAGTAATGTTTGGACGAAACAAGGCTGTTAACCAAATATCATAGTCACACAGAGGAATGTTAATAAAAGAAAATGCACACCAAGCATTTGTTTGAAGTTCAGCATTTTTTTCATTCCAGGAACTGCTTCCATCTCACAAATGCTGCTCTGCCTTTTGTTATCCCCGTTCATGACTGTGTTGTCAAGCACAGCACTCAGACAACTTTGTGCAGGAGTACCAGAAATCATCTACAAACAGCATGCTTGTGCTGCTCATGTTCACATTTTCTAAAAGAGGCTGAAGCAGAGCCTCGGTTTTCCTTACAAAAGTGCTCAGGTCGAGGTGTTTGACAGAATGATTGGGAGAGTGGATCCCCTCCTGGCTCAGGCAATGGGGAATCAAAGGACAGGCTCTGGCAGAGAGCGGGCTACAGGTTATCAGACTTTGGATTTGATGCAAAAACTGCTGAAAGATTAGAATTCTGTCAATCACATAACAACACAGGCAATTTCCCCTGTCACAGACTCTAGACATGCCATGAAGCAACTGTGGCAACAGGACACTAAATCTGGTTGGGGTGGAGATGAAGCCTTGCTCTTTCTTAAAGAAACCCTTGAGATTATGGTATAACAGGCTTTGATTTACTTAACCAAGATGATACACGGACCTTTATTCAGATTTCCTTAGCCATAACTTTAACTATTCTGCAAAGAAAACAAACCACTGGGTCTTCTGGCCATGAGCCCAAAGGTAGAAGTTCCTTTTCTCCATGCAAAAAGTGAGCGACGACACCTGCTTCCAAAGAGTGAGCTGTAACCTTCTTTTAGAAGAGCGTGTGCAGCCTTGAATTTCTTGGAGGACACTAACGGCTGTGTCTTTGTGAGGCCAGGTACTGCTCTCTGCCCAAACACTCCAGCAGAAGCACTGCAACTGCCTGCTGCCCTTCTCTGCAGTAGTTTTACTGCACAGACCCAAGTTTCCATGCCAGCTGCTCTTGGGTAGGAAGCTGGAGAGCTTCATTTAATGCTTAGGCTGAGATGCCATATGGATGTTTAATAATCTGGAGAGGTGTGCAAGCTACTGATTTGGGATTTCCATATAGTTGGCTTTCAGTGTTCCCCATCTTGATTATGGACCCCCGTAACACCAGAGAATTTAAAGCCACGTACTTGTTTTAAGCTGTCATAGAAGCCTGAGCAGGTCCTTGTGCCTTTTCTGTCATCAGTGACACTCTAAACCGATGGCACACTCCCCACGTTTCTGCATGAACTGGTCCTGCAGCCACAGCACACTCATGATGGCCACTGCCAAAGCACAGCTGATGAGCTCCTACCACAGAACCACAAACATCAGCCTCAAGAACTGCCTGAGGCCGCTGGGACAAATCCCAGAAGCTCCAGTCCCAACTGGGAGCAGGAGGTGTAACAACTAAATAAAAAAGCAGGAAAAGGATAAAATAAACAGGGTTTTCACAAATATTGTAGATACTAGTTAGTATCCCTCAAAATGAACAACACAACTGGCTGAGGCTCATCTTCTCAAGGAATTCAATAGTTATCTCAAGTTACTACGATGGCATTAAAAAAAAAAAAACATGATATGAAAAGAGTTTAAGAAGTTTATGAATGAATATTGATAAACTGCTGATGGTGATGTGCCATAATTATTCTTAGAGCATGAGGTCACAATTCGAAATCATGAAACTGCTGAAATAATATTTTTAAAGTTTCATCTTTCCCTTATGCATAAAAATCTCTGCAAAGCCTGCAAAATATTAACCTCAAATGTAAGGACATTATGCTGCTTCAATAAATTATATAGAAGGCTTGACTTGTGATCAAGAAAATATTAAGGATCAGGCTACTGTACTTTCTTTACTAAACCTGAAAAGCTTTAATTAAAAATACAGTAATTCAATTCACTTCACTGACAAAACACGATAAATGTATTTAGGTTCCAATGCTGTGGAAGAGATGACAAGGATAAAATATAAACTGAACAGCTGAAATACAAACAAGGCAAAAAAAAATAATCCCAAAAACGTACAAATCAAGGGCTTCAGCACAGTAACTTACAACCACATTTATTTTAATCACTGCAACGTCCCACATAAATCTGGATTACTTTGGATACTTTTGTTTCAAGCAAATAAACCTTCTATTTGCACTCAATCGGAATAAGATTGGAAAGCCTGTAGGTAACTCCCATTCCTCTTCAAAATCTGACATACTGTTCCTGATAAAGCTGCCGTGCACCTGTGTGCATGATTGAGAAGCTCTACATGAACACTTACTCAAATGCACCAGTATGGTTATCCTTCTCATTAACTATTTACGAATTGTTCCACTGCTACAGAAGAAGTACGCTGCTATCAGAAAAGAACTGCTCATTAGAAACCAGCCCGTTAAGGTATTTTTAAATCTAACAGTGTGATTTCAGCAGACGTACATTATTTTTTAAGCAGAAAATGAACAGAAGCGTTTCACTCTGGAGCTGCGCGTTCTAAAATTTTAATGAAGAAAGTATTCAAGACTGTATTATAGGAAACAACACTTCATTGACAGAAATGAAGCTAGAATAGTCCTGCAGATCTTTTCACAGAATCACAGAATTGTAGGGGTTGGAAGGGACCTCTAGAGATCACTGAGTCCAACCCTCTGCCCAAGCAGCTCCACAGCCCAGGCTGTACAGGTAGGCGTCCAGGTGGGTCTTGAACATCTCCAGAGAAGGAGACTCCACCACCTCTCCGTGCAGCCTGCTCCGTCACTGCACTGTGAAGAAATTTCCATCTCTTATTGCTGTGATCACATATCCAACACACACAGGCTGGGAGAGAAGCAGGGCTGGATACTGCACATCAAGGGGACAGAACATCTACCAAAATGTTCCCTCACATCCAGAATGCTGTGGGGAACAACTTGGTACTTCAAACCCAAATTCCATGTCCCCTCTTCAATTTTTTCCTCCTTTCCCCCCAAATGAAGGAAGAATTACTTAAGACAAAATGATTTTGTTCTGATTATACTAAGCAGACTGCTAAGCAAGGGGGGGGGGGGGGGGGGAGGAAGATGAAAGGAGGGCAGGTTGCAAACCTATTCTGAACCATCTTTATTAGTGAGTCAGTCAGTCTGATGTTCTTGGCTTTCTACTGATGGTACAGAAATTATAGTGATTAATTTTTTATTACTGTAGCCCTCAAGTATTTCAAGAAATTTCCATCTGGGAGTAAAACAATCACTTTTCCTTGAAGCAGTGTTGCATATGTACTGTATGAGAGGTGCCTAAGAAACCATCTTATCTGACGCTGTACTCAGCAGTGACATTTTGGACATGAGTGTAAAAATATTTCAATGAAATAATGAGATGGATGAGCAACAACGAAGGGCTACCTGTCAAACAGTTACCGAACCTCACCTAAATTCTTGTTTCAGATGCATAGATCTGTTAGTCCAAATGAGCTTGTTGCTTAAAATACTACTGCATCCCACACACTTGTTCCTAGAAGATGGTGCAACGTAGCCCATCTGAAACACCGTCTGGCATGCTTACCTGTCTCAAGCCCTCACTTCATTCTGCAGAGTTCTCCCCTGCTGGGTGCTCATCAGAACAACATTTCCTTGCAACAGAGCACGTGAGTTATCATAATCTACATGAGGGTAGATTACTCAAGAACTTAGTAAGTGCAAAACCTTATTACAAATTACTAACAGTCAGACATTCACATTTATCCTTCACACTTGATCTGAACGCTTCCCCACCCACACGTTCGCATCTTTGAGAATCGCTCCAGAAATCCAGTTCTCCACCAGCCTTTCGCGTATTAAGGCAGTTATCACAACAGCCTTTCTTGCCCTCTCCGCCTGTTTCCTTTTCTTGATGCCCTCACAGAGAATATCACCTAAAAATGAATCAATATGCAAGAATAACAAACGAGATTCAGCCCAGTAAAAGAACCAACATATAATGTTTTTAGCTGTTGTCTGTTGCGCATTCCAATCCTGTTAGAGCCAATGTGACCTGCTTCAAACCTATGTCCGATTAAATGAGAAATGCAGCTCTGAGCTGCTCTGGGGTTTTGTGGAAGGCTGTTGCCAACTTGCAGAGGGGAGGAGGTAACTGATGAGAGGACAGCTGCAGTGTGTGAAGAAGGGAAAGCCTCCTCCACCTCCCATCACAAACCTAACTCGGGAGAAGTGTCTATGAAACACGGGAACAATGAAACAGATAATAGGTAACAGAAACTCCTACTAAAAGAAAACTCCCTCTCATGCTTTTCTCACTACAACAAAATTAGTGTTAAGATGTGCAGTCAACTCCTTAACGTGTTAACCAAATGGTTTATTGATATAGTTATTCTCTCTCTGTATTTTCTGATAACTTTTTCCCTTCTAACTTTTTGCCCTTCAGATGAAAGCGACTGCTTCACATTCTATGCACTGCAGAGCCAGAATGAATACCAGTGTTTAACAATGGTTCCCTCCAATCTCCTGAGAAAGGGGAAAAGTAAAAGGAGAAAGACAGGAACTGAGGAGCATATTTGCTCCCACCACTTGCCACTTTACAAAAACATCCAGGGGAAGAAGAACAAGTCTAACTTAGTGGTCTGAATGCTGTATTGGAAACTCTACATGCTTCCAAGGCAACTTCTAATGAAAGTTTTGTGCATATGCAAGTCTGTTCATGGAAAGGTAACATATGCTTATACTCACTTATCCTTTATACAATGAGTACTTCATGAAATTTGTATGGTCTCTTTTTCTATTTTTTATTTTTTTTCCCCCTTAACAGTGAGATTCACAGATCTGCAAGGATGCTAAATACTAAATCTGTAAAAGTTCATGACAGTTTATGACAAAACTCCCATTCAGTCTGGACTAAATTTATTTGGTGCAATTCCAAACGCTTGTCGGAAGCGCACAGATGGGGCTGCTGGCTTCCACAGTCTACAGGAAGTGGGAGAGACCACTCGTGCCCTACTGAGACCCCTGTGTACAGATCAGCAACGGTGCTACCCTGACACACACAGCGCTTCTGCAAGTACTAAAAGCTGAATGTCGCTCCTCAGCTGAAAAAGGGACCAAATGTCCCATGCAAAAGTTGAAAAGCATTTCAATTACTGCTTGCAACATTTGCCGTAAATCTGTGTGTGAACTGGAACACGCACACAAAAAGCCACACTCTTTACTGGAGGTTTACTAATTGTATAGCTGATTTTCAGACTATTGCAGCAGAATTCATAGATCACAAATTATCTTTTTCTTTCTTTCCTTCTCCCTCTCCTCAAACTGAATACACCAAGCCTTTTAAGCCTCTTCTCTTCATACTCTCTGGTCAACGTTCATTAATTACTTTATGACGAGCTGTCCCTTCTGCAGTTTTATACCACAATGCAAGCGTTATACTTCCCTATGTTAAAGAAGGTAGAAGAAGCGCACACAGCATTTACTTCAAGAGTTTTTCCCTTCTGACTGCCTTAGTTTGTATTCCCTTCCTTATTTCCACAAGCTTTTATCTTAAGATTCAGAGGTTTTTCCTCACATTTTTCTGCATGCTAAACACATCGTTAGGATTCAGCAGGATCAGATGTCAGGTATGCAAACCATTTTTCTTTTAAGAGCAGAATTGGCACATTAGTCTATTCCAAAGATAAATGTATTTGTAGAGGAGACTCACCTTCAAGTTTTGTTCCCCTCTGTTAGCAATGCCAATTGGATGATGTCAGCGATGGTGAAACTAAAAATACTGCATTCATTGTAAACAAAAATAAAAATAAACATTTTGCTACAGTGCATCATCATCCTTATGTTTGAACATACTACACACTCAAGACATTTTTCCGAAGAATTCCACTGGTTTAATCTAGAGTCCCTCATAGTTTAATATGCACAAAAGGTAATTTGGCACTAGTTTTTCCCATCAGTCAGAAATGATACATGCAATGCTTGCACCAAAGTGGGAAAAAAAAACCTGTCTGGGATGCTTGTTGCATGTGAAAATAACATGGGAGTGTTTCATCGTGGACCTTTCTTCAAACTAAAGCAACTGTGTAATCATCCATAATTCAGAAGTAGCACCTGTTGGGCTTGTGTTAACAACTTGATACTGAAGTAATGAAAACTCTACACAGCTAGGGCTGGCAAAAGTGTCCTGTATTAGCACAATGCTACACTGATCAAACTCAAACTGGTTTCAGTAAATTATGCCAATATTTTCGTTTCCAATTAAAAAAATAAAAAAGACAATCTCAAGGCAGAATGATCAAAAGGATCAAAAGCTGAAATGCATCAAATACAAAAAGATACGAACAGAAATGTTAGGACACAGGTTTTCTGAAAAGCAAGAATGAACTCCTGCCCTCTACTATTCTTTCCTTTCTCTAAATACATATAATTTCAAATACCTAACAGAGTACACCCAAACTTCACGTGGTTGCCATGGTGGGCACTGTTTTTCGTGCAATCAGGCAGCAGTCTTTCTATCGATGCATAGTATTCAACACTGTGTCAGTCCTCCTCCATTCACATCTTTAAATGTTAGAAGTAAATGTGCTGACGTATGGATGTCTCAAAAGAATAGCTTGGAGAATCAGACATATTTCTACTTGGGAATGAAGGATGACAGCTCAGTATACCGACGCAAATCAAGGTCAGAATTTTGCACACTCGTATACTAAAAAACAGTACTCACGGATTCAGAAAACTAGATAAATTAATTCTGATGTCACCCCGACAACTTGGCTCTCATCATGCTAAAATACAGCTTATTGGGTACAGTGCACTTAGATTAATTACCACACAACGCAGTGAAGACTGAACATCTTGAAGAACCGTTAGATGAATTTCCCAAGTGACTTTGTATGAAATGCAATGAGGAAGGCAAGGTAATTTTTAATGTAATCTCTAATCACAAATCTAAGTAATCTCAAGCCTGCTATGAGTTACAGCAATATACACAGCCATTCCAGAAGTATAGGAGCCCAAGCTGGAAGAAAAATGACAAGGATGGCTTCATATTATCAGCCATATGGACTAGTGAAATGGTTCTAGTGACCGGGCTACTCTGGGTACTCCGATCATAAGCTCAGGAATCATGCTTAGACTTAAAAACACACATTTTAAATAAATGCCACTATGGTCTAGGGATCTGCTTTGGCAGGGGGGTTGGACTTGGTGATCTCTAGAGGTCCCTTCCAACCCCTAGAGTTCTGTCAATCTGTGATTATTGAAACGATAACTACAGAAATAAATAGGCACAGAAAAAAATTTTGAACCATACAGAGTTCTTATATTTCTAGGTATCAATTGAGTTAGGAAACCAAATAAAAAAGGGACTCATGGAGACAGACGGGACACAGCAATATTTCCTTTCTAGTATTCATTTCCTTGGAGACAGGCAGAATCACTTAAAACAACAGAATTCTAATCTATTTATAAATTTAATTATTTTCTTTCAGAATAATATAAAAATCATAACATTAAATGGCTATAAAATATATGCCTGTTTCCCTTCTCTATTTCTTTAGCCTCCATCTTGAGGTAGAATGCCATGACATCAAATACAGAGACAGTACCAGAATGTTACCTTAAGACAAGAAACTTCTTCTTACATAGGAACAACTATGGGCAGAAGAACTAATCTTCCCAAGGCACATGACAGTGAGGCGGAGTACTGCACAAGATACTGAAACTAAATGAATTATATATATACACACATATACAGTCAATAGGGTCTCACATGAGCTGTTTCAAAGAAGACGGCATGAAGAGAAAAATCAACAAGGAACAATGTTGTATGAGCCAAAAAAAGATTTCCTGTTCAGGAAGAGATACCACAGGGTCAGCTCTCAACTCTCAGGAACAACTCATAGAAAAAAACCTGAAAGCATATACTTATACTCCAGCACCTATTACTCTTCCCCAATCAATGTATTTTTTGCATAACCTGAAACAAGGACTGCATTCAATGGCAAACACAGCCCAGATGGTGTAGAAAGCCACCTCATCTGAACCCATCTTGACAAGTTCCTGGACAGACAAAGTAGAACCAGAAAGTCAAAGCAATTGCAGGTCAGGGAATGGTTCTGCCTCGTGAAGCACTTGTGAATTCTGAAGGAAAGATGCTCTTCTGTGTCAAACAGGCATCATTCCTGCCATCAGCCCTTTGAGATGTGAGAATTCGTTGGCTTAGTTAAGAATAGAAGCAGAATCCCAAGCCACTTATTCTACAGCCATATTAGAAATTATTTGCAAGGAGTCTCATTTCTAACCAAAAGCTGAAGGAGTTGACAGATAGGGCAATCTCACATGCACCAGAAATGGAAACATTCTTGGGGAATTTAAAAAATAGAGCTTCAGATCTACCTCTAGTTACAACACCCACTAACATTTGCAACTTGTAATACTTCAAAAAAATAATTTAATAAAAGTTTGCTTACAACTAAGCTGAACATTTGATACAGCATTAAACACTGAAGGTTTCGCATTTATGGGGACCGTTAGCACAAGCAAGCCCAAACCCCCAATATTACAAGAGGAAAACCTTTTCAGTAGAGCTGATGAACAAAAGCCAAAAATTTTATATAAAAACTTTTGATTAAAGAAGAAAAAGTACAATGCAAATACGAAAAATCACTTCCATTGAACTCGGCCAGCTGTGAGCATTAAGGTCTCGCTCTCACGGTCTTAAAGAAGATCTGAGTCTCATTGAGATCAATTATAAAGTTTCTACTGATTTTAACAAGGGCTGGAAATTCACTTCACATTCCTATAGTAACCCAGACCAGCTACCGACCTGAGTTACAAAGAATCCTATAATATAAGACGATTCGCAGAACATTTCGCTGCAAAGCCTGAGAACGAGCCTCAGCAGCATTCAGTCAAGCAGTTAGGAAGCACATGAACTGCTGACAGAAGTTTTCTGTGTGATCCAACCATGGACCTTCCCCTGAACCTTCCAGCTATATAGGAAAGCCATCTCCACCAAACACAGGGCTTCTTCCTCATCCCACTTCCACAATCTCAACTGGAGAGTGTCCATACAAAAAAAACACTTCAGCAATTAAAAAGAACCCAATAAATTAAGCTTCAAAGCCTTAAATGCTAGTGAACCATTCAAAACCGTCAAGACAGAGGGAAGACAAGAAAAGATTAATATGATGTGGTTAGAGGCTTTTGGTTTTGTTTTGTTGTAGATAACATTTCAGTTCCATTCTCTCTTCCATACAATCATTATCTCTGTACCAGGCTTGACAAAAATGAAAACAAAACCAAAACAAGTCTGAATCAGCTTCAGGATACTCTAACAAACACAATTCAATGCAAGTTTAAGCTAGAGAATGGTTAAGCTGTGATAACTTATGCTATGGAGAGTGATAACAACTGTACATCTAGGCAGTGAATGAATAAAGGACAGGGGATGTTACATGTCTTCTGTTCCACATTCCTCAAGGGCACGGCAGCTTGCATTAGAGGACAATGGCAAAGCAAGCACCTGCAGCATGACAAAGCTTGAACACGAACTGCACGTAAGCACTTGTGTGTTTGTATACATACACATGTATTCACACAGAGATGTCTCACCAAATAAACTCTGAACATACAGGCTGTCATCACTGGAAGCAAACACCAAGAACTGACCAAGATATGTGAGCTACATGGTGGCCCTACTGCCTGTGAATTATGTAATGCTGTTACGAAACAGCACAGCAGGTGACTGCATTATGGTCACTGCTGGTGAATAAGCAGTCCCTGCAGTTGCCCTGTGCGGCTGACTGCCCTCCTGCGGCAAGTGAACGATATGCTAGGGTCAGCTGAAAAGGCTGCAAAGGAAAAGAAGCAGCCTTCAGGAAAGCTCCCATCTGGCACGTGTTCATGGCGGCCACGGCGACAACTGCAAAATACCGTTGACCTTAGAGCCAAAGGTGGTGCTTTTACAACCTGGAGAAAATCCACCTAACCAACTCCCTGAAAGTACTGTTTGCACGCACTCGCTGGAGGTTTGTGGTATTCAGCAACAACATTCTTCTTCACGTTTTATCTACGCTGTTCGAACTGCAGATGGGGGTTGAACAAAGTTCATTTTTCTCCCTTCCTCCCTCTGTACGGTTGCTTGCTCTTGCTGTTACGAACTGCTGCACCTGGTTATAGATAGACTAAGCACATGTGTTGCTGCTGCAGGTAATGCAAAGAAAGGGCAGGACCCAACCCAAAAACAAAGGGACCAGGATGCAAGGAGTGCATGCAAATGCAGCGCTGCAAGGACAAGGTGAGGATATGCCAGCTAAGGTAGAAGACAGAGGGAGGAAAAAGATGGGCTACTGGGAAGAGTGGCAAAAAGGGCTGCAGCAATGAGGGTGAAAATACAGGGCTACCTGGATGCGAGTATGGAATTAGGCAGTGAGGTGAAGACTTCAGGACAGCGTCCACGTCTCGTTGTGCTTTACTACTTCAAACTTCTTTCTACAGTCATTTAAAAATAGAGCTTGCTCCTTTTGCTAAGGTTCAACAAGCTACACGGATGCCAATGCTGCTCTGCGAAGTGGAATTTACATCTACCACCCTTCCAGGAGATCCCAAAAGCATTTGTGACTGAATATTTTTGTAATTGTGCACACCTTTCTTTAGTACAACTCTGCCTCCTGCACAGGAGGAGCACAATATTGGAACAGAATCGTTTCAGTTGGAGGTGTTAGAAGAGTCAAACTGTAGCAGCAATGGAGGAACAGCAAACTCAAGTCCACTCTATAACTGAGAAATCTGTAATTATGGAGGAGACAGTGCCTTTCTCACTCCAAGAACCCAAACAGAGCCAGATAGTTTAGTTCCTTAATACTGACAGTTTAAGGAACAACGTAGCCCTTGAATAATCCCATTGGTTAGTTTGGTAACATTTTCAGATATCGCTATTTACACCTCTACACACCTAGAATAATTCAAACAATGTGAAGTTTAGAGGGATTTACAGCTTGCTTGCAGCACCCCCCATGTTGTAGGAATTACTCTGGACTGCATTATATGCTCTTAAGTCATATGTTAAAGGAGAGTAAAGAACAGAGCGGTCCAAAATAAATATGCTGTCTACCACGGAGACCCCTGAATGTCAGAGTACACAAACTCTGTGCATCCATGCAGGCTGCCCTCAGACAGGCACAATTACAAGGTGGCTGTTCATTTCCACAGATGTAGCAACATTCTCGACAAAGAAATACAGGAGAAGGGCAGTGGAAGTGGGAGGAGAAAGATCGCTACTGCCATCCAAAGAAGATTCAGCTTGTTCATTTCCCCTTTCCTCCTGAAAGTTCAGAAGCACACTTAGAAGAAGCAGCCTTGTCCTTACAAGGCACTATCTGTTAAACCCATTAATACAGATCTTGTAAAAAAGATTCAGATGCGCTAATGCCAAGACTTTATACAGAGAGAATTTTAAATACCTTTTAAATACTTACAAGATTCTCCACTGGACCTCTCTGTCTATACTTTTAAGTATTACGAAATATAAAATCCAGTTCACAATCTAGTATTTTTGCCATGGAAATGATTTTCAAGTTCTTAGGCTTAGCAGATGGTCGATAACAGATTTCACTATTTCCTGTTTTTCCCCCATTTTCTTGGATTTCAGCAACAGAATAGATCTTTTCCTGAGCAATCTGTTCAGTTTGATTGTGTGCCTTTTCTGAATCATATCCAGTACTTATTTGTCTTTTGTGGTCCCCCTCCATCAGCATCCCTTAGCTGAACAATGAAAGTTTTCTCCTAGGTTTGTAGTTGCTGGACTTGAACAAAAGTAAATTCAGCTACGTGGGTAAAACGCATTTTAATCATTCTGCTGCTTTTCCCAAGTTGTTTTTATTACGCAAATATTCCCCATCAAGTCACAAACATATGCATTCTTTAACCTGTAGTTTTGTTTGGTCTTGGCTCTACCACATTTTCCAACTTCTAGGATTCCCCTGCAGAGTCACTGCTAATTACCTCCATATGCACACATGTGCACTGCAGACAAGTGCTCTGTTCCTATGTAACTAATTTCAAAACTCTTCAATTCTGAACAAACCTACCCACTTGTCTTGAAACCACCTCCACCCCCTAGACAGAGGACTGACATGTTTTTCCCCATCTTTCACGATTCTCACTTCACGTCAAGTATGTCTCCACTCTGTGGCTCACTTCTGCTGTTCTGTAGTACGCAATCTAGATGTGGTAGAGCTGAATACATTCAGCAGATTTATAAGAAGCTTGAATTGCTCTCAAGAACAGAGTCATATGCTGGCCTCCCTGCTGCCATAAAGGGAAATGCTTAGAGTGAAGCTACAGGAGAGGAAAATCCCAGGTTTGCTAGCTCTTTAAGCCAATACCATAAATCAAGAGTTACATAAGTTTTTTTTCCTCCTAAAAATACATCCTTAGCTTGAAATATTATTAAGACTGAAAAATTAAAGTGATGTTTCCATGGCTCTACCAGCTTTTAGGCTGGAACATGGAGGGTTTCACTTGAAAGCTGCTCTTGGGAAGCGGGAAGGGAACACAAGCAGCACTGTACCTCCATGAAGAGCTGACGACCACGCAAACCAGTGTCCTGGCCTCTACCTGAAATCCTGCTAGGATAGAAGTCACCCTATGGGAGCTTTCAACCTCCCGGGGTTGATGTGAGCAGCACACGCAGACCCAGACAAAGTGCAGGAAGGTGACAGGGCCAATCATCCAGTCAGGTTTCTTCCAGCTGCCTCAAGTAGGGATTTGATTTAGTAGCTTGGTGGCTAGGGATGGTGGTGTGAGGATGGTTGGACTAGATGATCTTGTAGGTCCTTTCCAACCTAATGAATCTATGAATCTATGAATAAAAGAAGGCATTATCTCCCCACTGCCGGCAGCTGGAGGCACCCAGTGTGCAGAAGGCACTCTGTGGCTAGTTCAGGCTGCTGGCGGACCACCTGGGAAGGGGTGCTGCTCCGAAGGACAGCAGGCCCCATGCTGTTTTGTGCCCAGCACAGCCAGTGCAAGACCCGAGTCCGCCAGGTCACACAAGAGCTTGAGTGCTCTGCCTAGAACTGGGAAGGCAGGCCTCCAGCAGCACAAAGCTGGACCTCCTTCATCTACGGCACAGCAGAAATCTTGAGGGTCTGTTTCTTGGATCAGAGGAGCTGTAATCTTTTTATAACTAGTTAAATGATGTCATACACTCATTAGCTTTCCAGACTCTATTTGGAAGGTAATTTTTTTTTTCTTCTCTTGATCTTTTTTTTTTTTTTTGACTGCTTAGTTTTTATTCAGCACAAGTGCTCCACTCTGAAAATTCTGCCAAAGTTTTTCTACATTCTCTGTCTGCACAGCCCTTCAACTGCATTGCAGAAAAACAGGACCCATACATACACACCCAACCTTGCTCCCCAAATATCTTTAGAAGTTTCCTCCTTTGAATTCAAGTTGCTACTGGAAAAAATAAGCTGATAATCTAGCCAGAAATAAAATTGTGCATGTTCCTGCACCCAGCCAAACCCACAGAATTTTCTGCTACAGAAAACAGAAGAAAAATGAATGAAAAGAAGCCATCATTTTTTCCTCCATCTATGCTGGGTCACTGCAGTAATCCAGGAAAAGAAATCTTCTGAAATCAAAACTTAAGCACTAGATTCAGCTACGTTGATTCAATACATATGTAGTTTCTACTCACACAGCCCTCTGTAAAACTAGAAGCAATTGTGAAATGATGTAGAACCTACCTTATTCAGTCTGGGGTAAGAAGTATTAAGTAGGAGGCATAGAAGGAGAAAATGAGCACAACCACTGGCCCACTTGAAAACTGTATTTCAATTCTTTTAGGATGGCCACAAGGCTGTCCATTACGGCCATTTGCAGTGCTTTCTTCTATAGCCTCCAAGTTGCATTTAGACATAACAGAACACAAACTCTGATGCTTTTGACAATTAAATGAATCGTCCAAACAGTGCTAAAGTAGGTCTCTCTGAAGCATTTTTTATTTTTTAATAAACAAAAGCAGGTATTTCTCTCACGGAGAAGTGGGAGCTTCGATAAGAAGTCTGAGCTTCATCTTCACCCCTTTAGTACCAGAGCTAAAGAAAAAACAGCCTTTTTGGTACAGCATTGAAGTTCTTTTATGCTCAGCAGTCCTGGCTATAAGACTTGATGACGCTCCATGGTTAGTGCAGTCCTCCAGCTTATACAGTAGCCCCTTGTCTAAACTGAGGAACCCTTTTATTTTTTTTATGCCCCCCCTCCCCCTTTCTTTTTCCCCACAACTAATCAAGTACTTTCTCTGAATATAGCCTCCAGAAGCAGTCTTTTCATCTCCATTCTAAGTTTGCTCTGCCCAAGCTATACGTACTCATTCTCGTCCCAGCACTATTCTTCATCTTAAAATTAGAAAAATAACATCATTTACTGTAACAATCCTTACTGTCTCTAAAAGACGTTTTCCAAAAGCAAAACACACCCACCCCACCACACTCACCAACCACTCACAGCCTTCGTTTCCTGAAGGCAGACGCTGCATGCTTTCTCCTGTCATCAGGGGGCTGCTCTTCTAGGCACACAAGTAGGACGGGCTCTTCAGTGCTCTGAACACACTTCACAACCCTAACTGTATTTCCTTATTTGCTTTCACAGTGTTGTCTTTGTATGGCCTAACAGCACCCAACGATTTTATTTTTCCACACTTTCATTAAAATAGCAATATCCTACAAAAGCATGCCCATTTAGTACAGTATCAAGGATTATCTCACACATAAGGATCAGAATCATGCATTAGCACTAAGTATCAAATTAGAGAAGTGGGACATGCCCAGCTCTGCTGTAGGAAACATAAGATCATGCATTTAGATGTTCCTGACTTTTATCTTTTGCCCTAAGCTTGGGTAGAAGACAAAGACCAGTTGTTAACCGCTAATAAGCATCTTTTAGCACAACTGATTTGTGCCTCCCCTTGAGACAGTATCAGTTCAATACCTGATCCATTTACTTATTTTTCCTCTCTAGTTTAGAATCACATTTTCTGCTTTCCGGTCTACCAAAGGCTCCAGTGAAATTTTACCACAGTCTGGTACAGTTTTCAGGCAAACATTTTATTTTAGTTGCTTTGCATTTACTTTCTTATTCTCAAAATACACTGTTTCTCAAGTTTTAATATTTCCCAGTGAAGGTTTCCCATATTTATAAATGAAATGAGCCTCCACGGAATCCTGAAGCCTCCATCTTCCATCTGGGACTGAATCTAAGGACCACATCCACAGATTTCAGCACAACACAAAAGTCAGCTGCAACTCCTAAAACTTTGTCAGTACAGATGAAAGAGCGGCACTAGGAATTACCGCAATTAACATGTGGTTGCTTCTTCAAATGAAAGTTTAATCCTCTAGAACTTATGCTTCCAAAGAAACTTAGCAATGAAAGACTCTTTTGCGGAGAGGAGATTACCTAAATACCTATATCTTTGTAACTGTTTCACTCAGAACAGTTACTGACCCAAACAAGGAATTTTTTTTTTTCCATTTCTGTTCTCCAGTGAATTAAAAAAATAAATTTATCTGTGAATCGCACAGGAATTACTTCCACAGCTAGATGCATTTTTCCTCCTGTCTCCCCCCTCCAGATGCAAATATATAACGTACCAGGGCTTGAAATCAAAATGAAAAACCATTGCAGGAAGCAAGTTTTCAGACAGTGAATTCTGAACAGATGGTTTTCTAGTTCATACAAATAACTCTGCTCATATGTCTTAAGAGATACGCAGCAATATATGTTATGCTCAGGAAAAGATGCAGTAAAAGATTCTATCACTTGACTGACTAAATTAACTCATGTCTGAGATTTGTTTACAAGCACTCAAACATTATTAACAATTGAAAACTAACAATGCAAGTATATGAGCAGCAGTATCTGAATCTTTAGTTTTCCACGCAGGACGGAACACTCAGCAGCAGAAACACCTTTTTGCTTCAAACGTAAGTGCTCTCACTTCCTATTTGGAGCAGGATTTTATTCTTCATATTATGTTTACGTTAAAAATATACTTGAAACTGGATAAAATGGTTGTAAGAAATGAACAGGAATACAACATATGAAGAAGGAAAGTGTGGAAGCAGTAATGCACTGCAAAAGCCTCGCCAAAATAATTCAGCTCCCTATCGAAACTAAGAAAGCCCATAGATCTGGTGTGTATAAAAAGCTGCATTACCTCATACAGAAGCAATGAAAGCAAGAATAAATTTGAGAGAAAGCAACTTCCCTTGCTTAGCAAACTTAATGAACTTCCACCATCATCATCCATCATGCTGCGTGGACATGAACCAGCCAGGTCTGCCTGGGCAATGAGCAGTCCAAACTGCATGGAATGCAGGCACACTGCTTCATCTTCAGAGCAGGTTTTAAGTGAAGGACAGCAAGGAATTTCCTTTCTGACACAGGAGAAGGAACACAGCTAATAGTAATCTGCAAGGTGAACAACTCATACAGCAGACTGATTACATACATGTGACTTAGAGGTGTCAGGATTTCGATTAGATTGAGACAAGTAATACTATGCCCTGCTTTGTAGAAGCCAATAGCTACTTTCTGAACTATTAAAAGCAAATATTTATGCTTCTTTGGGAAATGCTCTGCAATAATCTGGAAGAAAAAAAATTCCAAACTGAATTCATGAATAAGATACAATTCCTGAACAGGCATAATTCCTCCTCCCTTCTTCAACTACTTTTTATGACCAGATTTGTAACAGGATGATTTGGCGTTTTTCAGCATAAAACATAATCATCTCCTTCTTTCTATCATGCACCACTATAACCCTGACGTATTTTCCACAGAGAACCATCACTCTGGGGACTACTCTATCACAAGAGCCACAACATTATCATTTGACAATCCGCACAGGATAAAATGAAGGTCATCCAAACAGGGACAATGTCATTTAGACTTCTGAATCTTTATTGAGAGCACATAAATTGAGTCCTAAGTATATAAAAAAAATGTATTGAAAACCAAGGTTGCATGAGAAGTGCTTTAAGTTGGTATGATTTGGGATAAAATTAGTAAGAACGGTATCTCTGCCAAGTGCTATAAAATGATGATGCAATAATTTTACCCTCTCAAGTTAGCACACGCATGGAAGCGATTAAAATGTTTCTTTTCAAAAAATTAAAAACGAAAACTGCAACTGGGCTTATTTAATAACTTGAAGAGTAGACATGAAAAGGAGCGGTACGAATGCGATCACTTAGATCTCACAGATTAGGAGGAGTGAGGTCTATCATCTTTCTTTACTGAAAGCCATAGTCAAATACTTCACGTTGAGGTACAGCATACATTTTGTGCATGCACCTCCAGTATCACAAAGTATACCAAAGTATGCAGTAACTCGCCCAGCCAGAAGGACAACATCCTGAAGACAGCAACCACAGTACCACAAATGCATGTGACACAAAACAACACTGCAGGACATGTCAGAACTCTCCCCTCCCCATGCCTTCCCAATGATTTGGGCACCAGAGACAAGAGCATGGCTAGAAGAGAAAACCAAAGGAAAATCCTTACTTTAGAGAAGTTCTGATAGAAACGATTCTGCTGACACACAGGGGAACAATTCACATGCTCAAAGACCTCCTGAAGCCACCGTTTCTATCCTTCCTGAACAGATGATGAGATACGTGCAATGTTTAATGTGAAACTTGGATTTCTGTTTAACAGATGTGAATGAGTCAATCACTTGATTTCGCACTGTGACAGATCAGCCTGCTAACTAACTTCATGCAGCAAAGAGAGGGGTACCAAGAGTGAAATTACACTCATCTGACTGACGACTTAGTAAGCTCCCGTATAAAGATACTACGGGGAGAGGTAAGTCAGGGAGAGGCTGCCAATAACCTCACTGGTGATAGCATCCCCTCGGTACTTGCAGATCTGCAGCTTCACGTGCCCAGACAATGTGGAACTGCTCAATCCTCTTCTAATGACACATTTCCCCATTTAATGCAGCTATAATGCTCAGCCTAGGGAATCCCTCCAGAACTTGTGAAGCTTGCTCCAGCAAACACCATGCCCACGGCAGCAGTGCCAGGGCTCACATAAGCGATGAGGAGTGAGCTCAAGATTACCCAGGCAGGGACTCCAACCCACATCTCTGCACTGCAAAATAAAGCTGCTGGACTTCGGGTAAAAGCCCATCATCATCTGGAAACAAATGACAGGCCACACAGAAAAATGAAGGACATCCAGTGATAAGCAACAAAACAATAATTGGAAACTCATTAGGAAAAATAAAGACACTGGCCAATTTTCCCCACATGACATGATTTATGACCGTTAGAGGCAATAAGATTACAAAGCCCAAGAAAACTTTGATTCTCTGCTTTTGAGGTTATCTACTTGATAACTTTATTAACAACTATGCACAGAAGAAATGCTCAACAAAAAGCAGCAGATTACTTAGAGTCAGAATGAGAGGCTTGCTTCATGGGAGGGTGATTAATAATTTCCAGCCCATTGGTTGTTTAAACATCCTCCTAATTTACATCTATTAGGGATATGCATATTTAGATTAGCAAGTCTGAGTAGGCTGTAACAAGCTCATTTTCAGGAATTTGATTGAATGAGAGATCTTTAAAAACTGTGTTCTTCACGCCAGAAGTTCTGGAAAAAACCATTTGAAAGAAAGAAACATAACAAAACCCTTTCAGACTGTTGGGAAGACAGGCCTCAAAAATGCACACACACAATCCATTATCAACGTAGGTAAAGCTGTACTGACAAAAGGTCACGTGCAACACGGATGTGAAATTTCTGCAGTAGTATGGCAGTGCTTTGGCTGGTAAGCCCATTCAAATAAACTCCTTTAAAAAAAAAAAAAATGCCTTTCGAGGGCTATTTAGAAAAGATTTCAAACCCATGGGACAACCTCTCCCGCAGTGCTACTACTGCTTTTTCTAGAGTGGCTACATTGGGATGGAGCACACCTGCAGACCAATGGGAGCATACCATGAACCACTGCAATAACACAGACCAAGATAACCCCAAATGAATTCATTTTCAGTTACAAAGTCACTGAAAGTAAACTAACCTTCAGTACACACATGGAAGATACCTTAGATAAAGAAGTTACACTTTACACAAGCACACAGCACAGAGTTCAGTTCACACCTACTGTCCGGCTTCCAAATGCCTTCTGCTGGCATCTTGGTCTTGGAGGTTCACCATCTTGCTTCAGAAAGTTGAATCCTGCTGGGCTTATAGCATCATTTAATATCCCTGAAGCAACAGAAATCTTTAACAGGCTCACACCGCACTACAGTCACATCCTGATTTTTTCCTGATTCCCCAGATTGTCACAACGATGCTTTGCAGAACTGAACTGCTGTCACGCAGAGGAAGTTGTTTCATTGAAAAACGTTTGGTGTACGTGCAACAGCTCTTGCTGAACAACAGGCACTTCATGCAGTCGTGCTCAAAACAGTCACCAGCTCACAGCCATGCTTGTCAGCGCTCATATCCATATGCAAATCCTCACTTTGTAAACATCTTAGAGAAAATGGAATCAGTAGACAAATATTATCCCGTTAGGGACAGACTGCAAAGCAGGAGTCTCCAAGCTTTTCACAACAGCTCTTCCTTCCCACTGCAGCATGGCAATAGCAGCTGCAAACTGCAGTGGGTTAATACCCTTCACTGCCTGAGATCTGCTGGCGTTCGAGAATCAGCAAGATATTTGCAGCCAGTGCATAGCTGCTGCTATAAGAGGAATATTCAACTGTTAACCTCCAATTTAAAACTAACACTTTCTCAAAACAGAGCACATCTACATGCATTAAAGCAGCACGTACACACCAAGCACAGTAGTCTCCAATGTCTCACGCAGGAGAAAAACACGCTGAACTCAGCAACTCCGTTTCCCGAGAGCAGCACAAATGACATCGCTCAATCTTACAGGGATGTCCAACCTCTTGGTTGGGTAAAGAGAAATTGCCTTGGGCTGTGTATAGGTCACTCTAAAAGTAATGCCTGCTTTTTTTTTTTCCCATGGAAATGACATACTATACAAAGAGCACAATGGGGCTATTCGACAGAGCACATTCTCAGCTACAAAACGCTGTTTTCAAACATAGTCACCACCATTAGCTACACGCTTTCTGCTAGTGATGAACAAGATCCTGCATGTCCTGCTTGAATAAACCTACACCAGTGGAGATAACCCACTGTCACCACCGCTGAAACATACCACCCACCGCCTCACTACGTGCACATCCACTGTTTGGTTTCCATAAACATTCAGCAAGCATCAGTGAATATCAGTGGGTGCTTTTTTTCCCCACACTTAGGGACTGGGTGACACTAGTGAGATATCAGACCTTGTTTTTGTGAAACCAGTGCATCAGACTGGTTTGATGGCAGTGACTGCAATTCTTAGTGAGTTCTCAAGGTGTGCATCAGAGATTCTTCATGAAGCTTTACTATTCCTGTACTTCACCTTTTAACACAGTTGTTCACAAATGTGTGTACCTCCATGAAGTCCAGGACACAAGGCAGGACTGTGAAGACAAGGATATCTTTTCTCTGCTAAGAAAGCTCTTAGAGAAGTCTGTTAAAAAGGCATGATCAAATTTTGAGCTGAACATCTGATTGATATAGTTCCATTTGAATATTCACTAGTAACATATTCACAATGACCAAACGCAGCTGCAAATATACAAAAAATGATCATTCTATTGGTCATCTTGAAACCTATTCTCAAAATCTCTTATCAAACCAGAAAGCACGGCTACGTATTTTTCACAGTTCATGTGTTTGGACAATGCATCAAAAGGCATTTGCCATCACTTGTTTCGGCACCCTCCCTGTGCCCTGTTTTCAGCCAGACAGTGTTAATAGCACACTGATGTTTGGCTGTTGCTGAGCGATGCATGTGTGTCTGGGTCTGGGCCAGACTGCTTGGCAGAGATAAGCCTCCACCACGATGGCGTGGGCCCACATTGTGAGCTGTGCTGGGCCACATGTGGCCCTCAGGTTTGACATTCCTGTACCAGTAGGTTGAGAGAGATAACATTTCCAGATACACATTATCTTGTCTCCTGGTTGGCCAATGCCACTCTGGGACACTGAAAGACTTTACTCACATAATGAAATCTGTTCATCCTGTCCCAAGTACTGGTGAAATGCAAAGAAATCGAGCCAGGAGGGAAGCACACCTGGGCTTCACCAGTAGGCTGAAAAAGCAGAGGGCTACACAGACATGGCTCAGGACAAGGCTCATCTCCATAATCTACATTTCCAGTGAAGCAGCACTAACTGCAGGAAGGAAACCTGGCTTTCTGACCTCCAAGTCACATCAGGAAAAAAAGAAATAGGGAAGAAAAAAAAATTAAATCTCCCAACTAGCTTAGGTTAGTAGAAACTGAAAGAAGGTAGTAGAAATGAAAGAAACCATCACTGCATAGTTTTTCTGGTCATTTTGGAAGACAGATCACACTGGATTTTCAGAGTGTTTTCATGCATTTATGAAGTAAGAGCAAGACTTAAAAAAAACCTTAAGTGTTAAAGGTAGCCTAAGATATAACAATTTGAGCAATTTGAGCACACAGAGTATGACCTATGGTTGGTATTGCCTCCTTCACCAGAAGGGGCATAGGTAGGGGAGGTCCAGGCCGTGGGCAAACAGCCAGCCATGCCATCGTGGGCTGAACAGGGCAATGGTCTCTGCTTTGTCTACGTGCAGTGCAGAGAAGAACTGCCCCATGAGTTGGAATTGCAAAAAACCTGGTTTGAAACCAGGAAGAATCTCTGGTCTTCACCTTAAATTACATCTTTGCTCAATAATCTGCAAGTTACATCACCACTGAGCTCCAAGGCTCCGAGTCATGATGCTGATAGGTCATCTCAGGTAACAGCAGCAACAGAAAAAAAGATAGACCTGTTTCTCTGTGCGTGTATGCGTGTGCATGTCTTGTGGGTTTTTTCCTTTTTAAGAGGAAAACGCATAAGCCTTCACAAAAAGCATCTGGACAGTTTCTTTGAAGATGCTCTTTCATACAGTAAGTGTCCCCATGTGTTTAAAATGTAGAAGTTTTTAAAGAAATTTCTAGTTATACCTTTTCATTTGTCTTCTACAGCCACTGAATTTGGGAACGGAGAAACATAGGTCACTTAGATACATCTCAGTGGCTTAAGGAGAACTTACTGTAGGAAAGATCAGAATGATGAGAAAGTCTTTCACAAGTACAGAGGCATTTAAGGAGATTAGTCATTAAATAAGAGAATTATTATTTTAGAATATACTACCAATAACTTGCATTCAAATCCTCCCGTTAAGATCGGGACTAAGTATTATGTTGCCTCAGCATAAGTTACTTCTTATTGCACAATATGAGCAGTTTTGAACATGTGCTTTAGATAGACATTTTGTTATCTATGAGAAATGCAATTGATAGGTATTCTGCCTAACCACTGTATGCATGAGATATATTGACACAGTACCTCTGGAAGCTGAGAAAGCTCAGGACAGCTACAACGCTATCCTCAGAGCTATAAGAACCTTTTAAGTAAAACAAGTCTAAGTTTCGTCTATGCCAGCAAATATGCTCTAGAGATGCACGGTTAGCAGAAGCAGGCATGTCCCAAAGCACCACCCTAAAACTTCAGAGGTTACAGCTGCCCGCCTTAGCAGGGTGGTTACACTGCTCCTGTGCCAGCCAGGTACGGGAAACAAACCCTCACTGTTAGCTAAGATAATTAATATATTATCTACTCCTTTAATATACTTAACATTAGCATTAACAGAGATTGTGAAAGACACTTCCCCAGTCTTACAGCATATCCCAATTAAGCTTTCACCAGCGCTTCAACCCTAACCCCAAAGCACCTACTCCTTGGACAGCCCTTCAGCTCCCATGGTAGGGGTCTCACTACTGCCTCTCACCTGAAGCAAGTACTTGACAAGGAAAATCTTGCTTCAGATTTCAGAACAGAGACCTTGCAAATAATGGATGATGAAATAAGCTGTTGCGCAGCATCAGCCTTTGCTTTGTGGCATCCTCTTGGATTTCTCCTGTAGTTTTAGCGGCAGAATTGCAGCAGTTCACAAGGGTTTGTCACAACCTGGATTGCAGTCACACTGCTACGAATGGTACCCAACAGACACACAGCAGCTACTTTTCTGCAATTCAGTGGAATTCTCTGTTAAGTTCTCCACTTGGAAATAAGAACTCTTCATTTTTAAACCTAATTAAAAAGCATCAAACAAGGGTGTCAATCAACGTTTAACCTATTTCAAAATTTAGCTGTTAGTAGCATAAAAAAAATAATAAATCAGAAGTTTTAAATGATCCTCAACAGCTTTCAAACATCTATTTCCACACAGAGATAGACAACAGTCTCTCTAAGAAAGTACTATCTGGGGATTTACTGATTTCTAGACATACAGAGAATGCCTGTGAATCCACGAAAAAGACAAAACCCCAGAACATACGTACATACAGACATACAACCAAAATTCTTCACTAGCCGGGATGTCAAACCAGCTCCCATCATCCTGGGCCTTAATTCTTAGGTATTCTAAAGAAGTGCACAATTATACTCAGCTAGACCCAGTTCTGTAAATCTTAGAAACCTCCTGACACAAACCAATTGAAGAAATAACCAAAGGTGCAGAAGATCACTTGAAGGAAAAAACAAACAAACAAACAAAAAACACCACTTCTGCTCAAAGTAGCAGGAAAAGCAGCTATCAACTATGCACTTTAAGGCAGATTTATGGAAAAAACTGAAGGAAACAAAGTTTGATTAATTAGAAGTGTTAAAAGATAAGAAAGCCAAAGTACGAATCACCATCACTAAAAACAAAATAACAAAAAGGAGCGCTCAATTTTATTGGAACGAGAAAAAATATATCAATTATCATTAAAATTGTGGAACTGTGCTAATAAAAAAGAAATTGAGATACATTACAGAAATTTTTGTTCTGTATCTGAAAAGTCAGACAACACTTATTAACCATCTGATTACTTTGAGATTGCTAGGTCCAAATAACTTCTCCTCAAAGCAACAAAAAAGCATGGAAGAGCTTTAATTAAGTTAGAGAAAAGGGGTGTCATTAAGTCCTGGAACATTCAGGAAGCTTCAGAAGCCTGAAACAGAGCTGGGGTTGTGACAATATATTCAATGAGTAATTGGGGAGATTAACTTTATGATAGCCTGTCACCTAGATATTGAGCCCATACAACTAATGAGAAGTTAGATATAGGATTTTATTAATAAAGACTTTAATTAATAAGCATCAAGTAATTTAAAGCAATTAATATCAAACAAGCTTTTGGAAAGTACATTCTGTCAAACTAATTATTACTTTTCTTTGACAGAACTTGGGTTTTTGATTTGCTTTTAGCTGATAAGACAAGCACCGATGAGATCTGCTACTTCTGTACAGAATTTGACTCAGTTCCACACAATATCTTGATTAAGAAACTGGAAGGACTAAGAAAACATTAGCAAACATAGAGCAGGGTGGGAAGCAGACTGGAAGGCAACGAGCAAGCCTGAGAGCTGAGAGTCCAGCTCTGATGGGGCCTGTTTCTAGAAGTCCCTATAGAACCAATCATTGGCCTAATCCTAATCAAAGCAAGAAATCCAAAGAGGAAAAAAACAATTACTTCCTGAGCTAATAGTTTGGCAAGGAGATGGGAAACATCTGAGTAATGTTGAGTAAAAGTGATCTGAATCATCTATTCAGACAGATCCAGGCATCTCTAGTGCCTTTCCATTTTGATACAATGAAATGAACAACTTCAGGAAGAGAAAACATAAGCCAGAAGGCCAAGATAAAAGAAAGGAGAGTAAGACAGCAGGGAACACTAACATATCCAGAGAGCTAGAACAGAGAGAAGGGAGCTGGGACAATTCGAATTAGTCAAAATACGTAGCCTTGATACAGTATCTACAGTTGAGAAAGACATTATCGAGGAAAGAACTGTAATTTGGAAGGAGGCCACAACCATAACCAAGTACAGGGAAGAGACTCTTCACCCAGGGCTCAGCCTACCTCAGCCCAGAGCAGCTTGGACAGTCCCCAGGCACCCATGAGAGGAAGCAAACTTTGATTATACAGGTATTTGCTTTTACATCTGTAGCAAAAATCCAGCATCTTGAAGGTGAGAAGTAATACAGAGTAAAATTGAAGTGATTCTTGCTTTCTTTCAAAACGCTTGTGACAAGATATCTCTTGTACACCAGCATACATCATAACCAATCAGAGCATAACTACCACAGCCTTTTCTTCACTTTGCAGGTTTTTCTGTTCATATTCCTGACTGCAGTTGCTAAACTTTTGTCTAGAAAACTCAGTTACCATAAAAAGCTGAAAATGAAACCAAAGACAAGAACAATTATCTTTTGCTTCAGCAACTGCATGCAACTCTGCCATCCTCATTTTCATAATATCCTCCAAACATACCTCAAAAGAAAACACTGCCTGAATTTAATATTAAATACTCAACTGGCTCATCAGAAAGAGACTTTGAAGAAAACTCTTCTGCCTTTGTGCATCGTGTCTTGCATCTTGACTTTCACGTCTCCCTGAGAAGCTAAGTAACCTCCCTGATGGATAAAGGTTGCTTACAGTTTAGTATCCAATATAGCAGGAGGTACCATCCTAAGATCTTGCTCTTGCAATGATTTTTAAGGCCTCCCTCCTTCAGCAGGCATTTGGAAAAGGAAATAAAATTTCTTCAGTTGTAAACCTTTCCTCTCTTCCCTGTCCTCTTCCTCAATAAGTAAAACAAAAGCCCAAATGTAGCAGCTTGGAGGATGGGGGAGATGGATATTAAAGCAAAAAATGGATTTTGAGTCTACCTAATTTGTGATTTTCAAGCAGAAAGATGGTGACATTCAAGCAAGAAGATTAACCACTGAAACAAAACCCAGAGGAGAGAAGCCAAGACAAACTGAAAAGAACAAGTGGTCAGAACTAGGGCAGAAACTCCAGAAGAAACTCAAGGAACCTGTATATGAAATTACTGCAAGGAGGTTAAAACAAAGCAAATGAGACTCTCTGGTTTTCTAACTCTACACTCATTACCTTACAGATAAGTGTAAGTCTGTCTTTCTCCCACATTTTTTGAGTTCCAGAAGTGTGACTAAATACCTACATAAATAGTAGCAAATTAAACGCTGTCAGGGTGTATAAGCAGTATAATAGAGCCCCTGTTAACACACAACCTCCTCAGAGTCTTCCTTTATTATTCTTTCTCATTACGTGCATTTTTGAAGTTAAAAATCTCGAGTAATAACAGAATTGGTTCTAAAGCATTAGAAAAGTATATGTGCACTGTAGGTATGCTCACAACAGTTACAACAATCCCATGTATAACACTTTTCTAACACAAAACAATACCTTGGAAAAGGAGGCCTAAGTACTCTTAAGTCATCTTGAGAACTACTGCTGGATGTAGAAAAAGAAAAGATTCCTTTCTTTTCTGCACAGTGAATAGTATACAGTGAAGCCACTCAACCTTCTCACACTTTTTATTTCAAGGTGGAAGTGAAACTAAACTAGAATGCCAAAAATAATTATAACTTCACATCCTTTGGCTTAACCTACAGGTGCTATAGAAACATATTGACTTCACTGTTTCAAGAAGCACTTGCATTGTGCATAATGCAATTATTTTTGAAGGAGAGCAAGTCAAAAAAATTAAATGAGAGAAGAAAACTATCAATGGCTACCACAAGTTACTGCCTTTTGCAAGACCTCACAAGCTCTGCCCTTCCATGTGTTGCTAAGCCTTTGAAGATCCTCTTATTTATGCCATCCATTAATTTGCAAAGTAAAGTAGCCACGTGGAGTTGGACAGGCAAAGGTAAGCCTTTGGAAACATAATCTAACTTACAGAAACAAGAATTCCAGCATCGGTAACTGAATGATATAAATATGGGGGTAGCAAGCAGAGAAAGCAGAAACTCTCTAATGGTGCAAATACTGACAGTGATTAATAAATAATCATCTAAATTAATAATAAAAGATCCAGCATAAATTGGAAGATGACCTTCCCCTCCTTTTTTTGGTAATCAGTAAGATACCAGAGGAGATTCAGGCTGGACGTCAGGAAATATTACTTTTCCATAAGAGCGGTCAGTGCTGGAACGGGTGGACCAAGGAAGTGGTGGAGTTACCATCCCTGGAGGTGTACAAGGAACGTTTAGACAGTGTGTTGAGGGACATGGTTTAGTGGGAATGATTACTGATAGGTAAAGATTACACTGGATCATCTTGGAGGCATTTTCCAACCCTGGTGATTCTATGATTCTAAGGAGCACAGGCTTACCGTCAAACACAACAAAACTTGAATAAGATACCTGCATTACCAGAGATGTCACAACAAAACTTTCACCCAGAAAATCATTTACACATTTTGTTTTCATTTTTAACCCTCCTCTTTGTTTTACCATTGATGAAGACTGCCGCACTGCTGCTGTCCTGTTAATAAATCAGCCCTGAATTTATAACTCAAAAATTCATGCTCTTTTTTTACTTTTTTTTCCTCCAAAACTTTCTTTGCAACATGGAACAAAAGCAAAAACTCTCCAAATTCTGCCAGCATTGGGTGATCAGCCTCATCAGTACTGAAGTACCATTTCAGTTAGCCTGCAACTATTCTCATGGCCAGAAAGTCACGGAGACATGTTCTCTGCAGGGACAAAAGTATCACTTCTAATTGCTATCCACTTGCCTCCTAACCAAAATTACATATAGCAGTTGGCAGTACAAAGTACAAAGAGCTGAAGGTAGGAATGCAACTTGGACTTGGGCAAGTCCCACCTGCAGTTCCACCAAGCTCAGGCAGCACCAGGGATGCAGCAGGAAGTAACAAGGGGACTGAATCTCTGCAAGCAGCTGTAGAAGAATGAGGAAGTAGAGGCACCACGCTTTGAGCCATCATCTTTATAGATGACCTTCCAGCAACACCCAAAAAGCGTAATGCCCAACTCTTGTCCTAAGTGTTGCACAGGGATGTTTATACAACGTTTCTACACTCTGCATGCATAATAATGCACTCCTATTACGGAACTGTAAACACAAAATTTTCACCCCTTGTGCCATGTCTTTTTTTTATTGCTGATACTGCTACTGGAATCCCCTAAGGATGGTAAGAAGACAAACAAAGACTTTGTGTGTTACTCCAGCTTTCACTTAACCTTTTTGAATTCAATGACTCAGCAGTAGGATTAACTTCCCTCAGCAGAAAGGCAGGGTCCTTGAGAAATTTCAGCCACACCACACCAAGGGAGTTGTGGTGCTGGTAAGCCAGAGAAAGAAGCAAAAATTAATGCTGCTCGTTGGCAAGCCCTGCCAAGGTCACCCTCTGGGAAGCAAAATAGCAAAGCAGGGTAGGCTCACGGTATCCTGAGGACTCTCAGGAGCAGGACAGACCCCACAGGGTAGTCAAGAGACAGTAAACAGGAAGGTCAGTGCTTCCAGATGCAGGCATAACTGCCTAGCTTTGCACACTCGTAGCACCACTGAACAAGTCTGGCCAGGAGGCAGCATGACTTTTCCACTCATAACCACTCCGCAGGACATAAGCAGCAGTCAGGACTACAGCTCCTTGCCCATATCCCAGTTCAGCACCCGTGTGCGGCCAGGTTTCCCAAGGAAGCATCTGAAAACACTGAGCCCATAATTTTTAACATACCATAGCTACTGCTGAAAGTCAAGAAAAAAAAGTAAAAAAAAAAAAAATTAAAAAAAATTAAAATTACTTAAGATACTGTGAGTCAACTGACAAACACGGTAATTGTACATGCACACTCTTTTAACTTAAGTGACCCTGCTTTTGCCAGGGGCTAATAACGCACACACAATTACCACAAATAGCTGATGAACTGTAACTTGTTTGTGCATCTGAAATGGTGGGTGTTTCTGGAAATCCTATCGCATGTGGAATTACATGCTCAGGCACTTTAATTACTTTTTCAACCCTAGTAGTACGCGCCTGTTTTCCCCCGCTCTTGGGCTGCAGTGATAAGGTCCTGTGACCTATATTACTTCCACGTGCTCCGTCACCCAGAGAAGTCCACAAGCACGAAGCGGCTGCAGCTGAATCTCACAAGGCAATCAGCCCCCAAATGCCCTCATCATAGTCAATTTGTCAGAACAAGGAGCAGGCTTCTGAAAAGCGCACTGTATTCTCATGGTACAGGCTCCTGCAGACTCTTAAAAGAAATACATTTGTTTCTCCTGGTCAGGCCGCAGGACTGAATGCTCCTGGAAGACCTGTGCACTTGTATTAGCAAGCAGGCTTTCTCACCTAATTACACTTAGGAACGTCCCTCCCTTTGCTTTCATACCGGTTTCTGGCTGTCTGGCTGCTTTCCAGAGCACACCGAGTTTTGTTTCAGGAAAGTCAAGGCAGGATTCCCCTTGCCAGGTTGGACACGTACCCTTCAGCTCACAGTCACTACGAGAAGCAAGGCTGGGACCATAAATGCAGGAAAAACAGATTGGAGATAGAAGATATTACATTTTATATATATATATATGCCAACAGTGTTCCTGTGCATTTACACATGATTTTTTCCACTACTAAAACTAAAAATACTGCAGTAAGAAAAGAAAAAAAATTTTTGCCATTTTAAGAACTGACCTCTAGCCAGGAGGACAGGACTAAACACTCACCCAGACATAAGACATATCACATGCAAAACCACCAGCTCTAGCCAAGTTGCCTTTAGAAGTTTCCACAGTGATTTAAAGCCCTGAATAGGTGTCACGCACTTTTTAAGCCCTTTATTATAAACTGTGTCAAGAGGCAAACGTTACTTCACGACTCCAGTTCTACCTAGACTGCCTACTGAGACACTCTGCAATAGCTGCACCGACACATCAGCTGCCACAGGATGGACTCACAGAGGACAAATGGATGGGCTGACTCACAGCCCTGCCACGATTTATTGGACTGATCACAGGTTGTAGTGAAACAGCTTATCAATTTAAACCCACGAGAAGCAGCACCGTTCTTCAGACAACCAAAAAAGAAAGCAACTACCAACTAAATTCCTGGTGTAAATATCTTTTAAACTAGCAAGCTGCTTTCAATGTAATATTCCAAATGAGGATTATTAACTGCTATGATGAGTCAAAAACCTGCGGATGCCAACGGGTTCTTCACTTTGGCTTAGGGAGAACTTTTTGGATCTCTTGCAACATAGTATAAATCATATTTACAAACTGAAAGATGGGAGTAGTCTCATATGTCACACTGTAATGATTTATGGATACTTAACATATTCACGCATTTTAAAGTATGTCATTAAGTGTCTCAGCACTGAGTAAGAAATACAGAGAGACAGGTAACATCCCAAAAGAGTATTTCTCTTTATTTCCATTTTAAGTGCTAGATATACAGAGTAGACATTCTCATTCATGCCCACCTTAGTAGCTTTTCTTGGGTTTTCAATCTTCCTTTTTTCCAACACACCGGGATACAATAAAAAAACCACCACCAGCAATCCACCACAGAAGTTACAGCTGCCTCCACCACTGAAGCAGCAATACCATAGGAGGGATGCTCCACAAAGCAGAGCAGCCTGAGCAACGTGGGATTAATTTCCTTGCATAAAGATCTCGTTTTCTGATTCACAGATTCTCTGCATAAGGATGCACGCAAGAAGCACATGAAGAAAAAAAACAAAAAACCAACAAACCAAGATATCAAACAGCACCTCCAAACTGTCATCACCAATGGAAAGAAGGTTCAAGGTTACTGTGCAGATCACAAAGCAATAGTAGCTTCAGTGAAAACTGTGACTTCAAAAAGAATTTGAATTCACTGTGGGTACTGCCCTGAGGCTGCCTGCACTCCCCAGGCAGCTCAGCTTGCAGTAACCTGCTCTAAGTCAAGCCAGATCTGCACTTCTTGCCCAGTATCAGCTCACTGCAGTACACCCAGCTACAGAACAGCTCTTGCCAGCAAGGCTTGTATGAAAACTGAGCTGCTCCCCACCAGCATACAAAATAGCTAAAGGAAAGAAATTTCCGAAGAAAAATGCTCATCAACTGGGCCTTGCAGTATTTAACATTTTGGCACCAGGGATGTAACAAATCAAAATTCACTAGGCTGAGTGGTGCAGCTGACACCCTAGAGGGAAAGGATGCCATTCAGAGGGACCTGGACAGGCTTGAGAGGTGGGCTCATGCCAATCTCATGAAGTTCAACAAGGCCAAGTACAAGATCCTGCACCTGGGTTGGGGCAATCCCAAGTGAAGATACAGGCTAGTAGGAGAATGGCTTGAGAGGAAACCTGAGAAAAAGAATTTAGAGGTACCGGTTGGAGAAAGACTCAACATGAGGCAGAAACGTGCGCTTGCAGCCCAGGCGGCCAACCATATCCTGGATTGTACTAAGAGAAATGTGACCAACAGATTGAGGGAGGCGACTCTGCCCCTCTACTCTGCTCTAGTGAGACCCCACCTGAGTACTGCATTCAGTTCTGGGGCCCACAACAAAAGAAGGACACTGAGCTGCTGGGGCAGGTCCAGAGGAGGGCCACAAAAATGATCAGAGGGCTGGAGCACCTCTACTACGAGGACAGGCTGAAAGAGCTGAGGTTCTTCAGCCTGGGGCAAAGAAGGCTCTGGGAGGACCTTGTAGCAACTTTCTGTTTACCGTGGGGGTGGTGAGACACTGGAACAGCTTGCAGATGGCCCCCTCCACGGAGGCATCCAAGGCCAGGCTAGATGGGGCTGGGAGCAACCTGGACTGGGGGAGCAGTCCCTGTCTATAGCAAAGGGGTTGGAACTAGATGATCTTAAAGGTCCCTTCCAAACTAAACCAACCTATGAAATACAAAGACTGTAACAGGTGTGGGGAATGAGGGCTGCAGCTTGTTGGTGGTCATTCACAGCTGCATAGGACTGAAAATTAGAGGCAGAAACACAAAGGTGGTAAAGAGAGGTGGGGAAAAAAGCACCATCACAGAAACATCAATGAGACCCCAACATGATAATTCAAGCATCCCATCTTCTGAAACATGAGTAACCAAGAACTCTTCCTTAGTATGCCTGTGAGAGAACCAGGAGGACCAGGACTGTCCCCAGCCCTAACCAGCAGCCCTCAGGCAGCCTGGGGGTGATGTGGTGGTGGGGAGGACACAAAATGGAGGACTGAGCACAGCAAAGCCCAGCAGCACAGAATGCAATGGCTGCAGCTGTTTCCATTACTCAATCACAGCTCAAAAAACCTGGAAGTTTTACACAGATAAAGTCTTTCTGTTACGTGAAGCCCCCATGCTAACAATTAAGTATGCTTATCTCTCATCAGTTAAAGCTTTCAACAGATTGTAACAGAAAATCATAGGGCATCTCTAAACCAAAAATACAAGCTAAAAATTCTGTCATTGAAAAGGCTGGTAGGGAATAATAAAGGCTTTTTCTTTTTTCCTGTTAAGTTACCAGAATACACTGACTTTCAAGTGCTATTTGTAATACAGTACAGCCTGAGGCCCCCAAGTGAACTCAGTGCTATATTATGCCACATTCGATTTTGATTTTCTATCCAAGAGCTTATTTGAAAAAAAAAAAAAAGAAAGAAAGAAAAAAAAACCCTTACCATTCTGTATCCTAAATTCCCAACCCAAATAAAATGCTAGCATAAAAGAAAGTAGAGAACTACAAAGCAGTTCAGCAGGCAGCAAACCTTGCAACACCATCCAGCACTGCAGACCCAGGTGCAATTTCTTCCACCTTTTGTTTAGCTTCCCCGCAGCATTCGCTGGGTGGATCAATACGTTAATGCACTCACTTTTTAAGTTGCTGAAAATAATACTGAAGGCAATGTAACGCTGGAAGTTTCCTTCTGAAAGGAGACCACACAATCTGCCACAGGGGAGCACAGCCACCTTTGCAAGGGTGACACAGACCAGGTGCTCCAACAATGCTGTACCAAGCATGCCAAACTTGGATGAAAAATCCCAAATCACACCAATATCTTCCTTCAGAAAGCAAGCCACTAACCTGATCCCCAGATCTCCGTCGCTCAGCAGCACCACAGGTACCCATTTCACTCAGAGGCCCCTCGAAGCACTGCTCCTTCCCAGGCTCTGTCCCACAGCTGAATTAACTGGCCTCCCTCCTCCCAGCTGCAGGGGACAATCAGGCAGGGCCAGCCCACCCCTCTCAGGACACATTGCCACTGCAGGACTGCACTGTGATGGCATTCCTGCAGCACCATCAGGTATAATGAAAAGCCCACTGTGGAGAAGCGAAGGACACCCATGGATGTGGTCCAGAAAATGTTTTCTGAAGAACATAGGCTAAAATGTTCAAGCTAAGTGGTTTTGTTAGCTGCACAGTGTCATATGTGAACAGAAGAAGTCAGTAACCTAAGAGCTTAAAACGAGGGTTAATTCCAAATTATGAGTATGTTTTTAACCACTTGATCATGAGACATCAGATTTTTCAACCAGCATTAATCTGTTAAGACTTTTTTTTCCTCCAGTTAATAAATACAGTGATTGAAGCACATTAATCCCGAAGTTGTCCAAGCACTGAAATACAATTTCATGTAATAAAGAAATTACTATCAGGGAATGTAAAATACACTCACATCACAGAATCTGAAAGACAGTTTTTTAAAAAAAATGAATTAATAGACTTTTGAGATAACCTATTAAGTAGCAGATAGGTTGAAAATGAGTTTGAGAGTATGACAACCTAAAAAAAAACACCTGCCAAAAAAAAAAAAAAAAAAGACCATGTCTTCAGCTTCATTTACAAGAAAAAGCAAAAATTTATTTTGGAACATTTCCAAATTAATCTAAATTGAAAGCTAACTAAGTAGAGCTGAATTTATTTACTTACTTTCTCTGCCTACATCATCACTTAATGTTTTAATAATTCCCTGCCTCCATTCATACAATTTATTTCTTTCAGTTCGCCCCTCAGCGCCAGTAACTTAAAACCTTAAGGTCTGAGTTTTCATCCTTTCAGGGAATAATACAACGTAACTGCCATAATTATGTCACTTTGACAGAGTAAATATCTGAATCCCATTTATATTTAGCATCCTGTTTTTTCAAAAACTCCTCTTGGCCCCACTCCACCCTGACTCTAATCTCGTGTCCATCATCCAATTACTGCCCACTCATGCATTCCTCACCATCCCATCCTCATGATCACGCAGCTGGGGTTGCCCTTCAGCCAGTGCTGCCTCATCTGTCTGGAATTCCCTTTCTCCAGCCTGCTTCTCTTTTCAATTCTTACCTTTACGTGCGAGTTTACAGTCACCACTAAATTGCATGATCTTTTTCTTTTTCCATTATTATGGCGTTTCTATCCTACTCTTACTGAGATTGTCACTGACTACAATAAACTTTTCACTTTTGCTTTTCATTTCTGTTTTCCTTTATCCCTCTACTAATATATCCCTTTTTTGCCTTCAGGTAGCTTCTGCACATCTCTTTACAGCATTACACTTGCATTAAACTTACATCCACATTTTGCAAGACTGTATACCACCAAATTCAGTAATTTCAAACCTATTCCCCTAACACTGAACCAAACACTTACTCTGCTATCATACAACGATGGTAGGACAACAATGTCCTTAATAATACCACTGTATTACTCCATTCTCACTCTCATTCTTCTGTTGCTGAACTCAAATGAGAAAAGTACTGAACACTGCCAAGTTGTCCCTGCTCCTTAAACAGATGATCTTTACTTCTACAAAAAAAGTAAAAATAAAAAGGATTTGCAGAAACCACCTTCACACTTTTTTCCAAGAACTACTTCATGTAAAGCACAGAGATTCCACAGTAAGCAGACAAGGGCAACTAGATACACAGCAAAACAAAGAAAAGCTTGCAGTCAGCCACAGTGGCATAACAAGGTGAATTTCTGACTCGGAGAGAAAGGAAGACGTTCTTTGCTAAACATCTCTTTGCTATGTAATTTATTTAGAATGCAATGTTTACAGTTTTCTATTGAGTGCTTGTGGTAAGAGATGAAGAGATGAATCTTCCCAGGTAACTTCTATACTTATTATGAATTTCTTCAACATACGGGCTTGCCGAACACTATACTCCAAAGAAAGAATCACTCCTTGCATTTCAGCTGTTATGCCTCCTATTTCATAAAACCAAGTCTGATGCAACTAAGTGTCCTCTCCTTAATATCATTAGAATATAATTGAATTTTGTATTTGTCTTTAGAAGACTGAATAACCTTTCAAAATCAAGCAACTTTTCATCAGTGCATATTGAATTGGCACATTAGCTAGTAAAATGAAAAAACGTTGAATTCATTTCTTCTATACCTCCTAAATCATCAGCACACAAAGACAGCTATGTGCTTTTTTGGTCATTTTCCCCTCTTTTTATTTGAAGTGACTCATGTAGCTGTGAGCTTAATTGGCATCACTTAAAGTAGTCAGGGAAATTTCATGCAGCTAAAGTGAACACGTTACTAGTGTATCTGACTGAGATCTAAATAAATTCTGCATTCAGCCCCAATGAAGCAAGAGAGGCAAGATCTGAACCTGTACTAGGAAAGGAAGGAAAACAGCAATCTAGATGCTAGTAAAATAATAGCTAAAACCAAACTCTCCTCCCTGTGACCCCTTGTTATATTTCACACTAAGTAATTTTCTGGCTAATTTTCCTTTGGCTAATTAAGCCTCGGATAGCTACCAGATAAATAAAACTTACTTCTCAATGGAATATTTTCTTAATTTATAAGATGTATAAGAGAAACAGAGTTACACGACATGCAAATATTGAAGTCTAAGAGCATGGCTACGAATTCAAATCAGCAGTATTTCTTCCTACTTGCTCATTAATGTTCTACTGTTCTGTTTTTTAATCAAAGCACCATTTGTTTTTTGTAGGTTCTCGCACTATAAAGAAAACAGAAGTATTCATTAAGGGTCTTCCACAAATTAAACATTACTACGGGGATATATGGAAGTTATCACTATGGTTTCACAGACAATTCTTCAAAATGTTCTCTTACAACCTTGGAGCCTATCAAACGTTTATATGATTTCCTGTGCACTGCTCTGTCTGCACTGAAGTCACAGTAAGTGAAGGCAGTCAAGCGTCTCCACAGCTGGCACATGGTTAACTTGACAAAAAAGCAGGGAAAAATACATTGCTGGCATCTGTCCCAAGGGTGTCATTGGCGTATTTTAATCAAACCAAGAACTTTAATATTTCAAACGCTACATATCTTTTTCATTATTGCATTATTACCACAGGTAAGGAAGCCACAAGAAATATAGTACAGAATGTGTACTATTTGAATTTGAAGCCCTGAATAACTGCACTGTTGGCTAAGGCCTAAAAGCCACTGCGTGCTTTAAGCGTAAACATACTGTTTCCAGCTACAGATACATCTTCAATATCCTTAAACTTTGTATTTGCTCGTTGTATTACAAGAAATAGCAGTTGTATGTAGAAAATCCTGCATTGTCTATTATCAAAGGTCCCCAAACACTCCAAGCTATTGTCCATTTGTAGTCATGATTTCTAACCTTTAACACGCAAGGAAATAACTCATCCATGAACTCTCATTTTCCCCATGGAAGAATGTACAAAGACTTTGTTCGCCCTAATTTCCATTTAAGCAATGGTCAAGTTTTGAAAACATTTCTATATATTCCAAGTTCTTGAACAGACAAAGAGACCACTGCAAAAAGAATATAAAATGTAATGGATGAGAGAATAAAAAAAACAAACACATGACCTCACGCCTTGCAAAACAATTTGCATGAATTCCTCTAACACGTAACAGCTAGTGGAAATGCTATTCTGCATTATGCTGTACTACTTACCATGCTCTTTCTCCCTGTCTGAGCCACGCTTTCAAAATTGCATTGAACACAGTCAAATGCTAGGGAAGGATGGCATATCCTAGAGGAATCTAGAGTAATAGGCAGGAACTGAGAGCTCAGCTCATCTCATCTCCTGACCCCAGACTTCCTCAGAATTGTTATTACCTCAGTTCATCCCTTCCCACCTCCTCACTTTTCTCCAATGACAGCATTCTTTTATTGTACACTGTAAAATATTCTCTATTCTGATGATAATTATTATATTGCTAGACTACTTATGCCATCATTCCTTTTACTAGCCTACCTCATTTTCAGATGCTTTAAAGTGGACTGGAATAATTCACTTTGTGTTTGCACCCCTAACAGTAGTTTTACAGGATCTAACAAGGCTGCAAGAACACATGTAAGAACAGAATTGGTCCAAAACTTTTAGACTTGCTCCTATGAGATATTATTAAAATTTCTATTTGCATTTTTTCCAGTGTGGAGCTTAACCTGAGCTGAAGAAGTTGCATAGGCTTGATTAATCTATTAACCTAGCCAGTCCTCCTTAAATTGCTTCTTCAATTCATCTGACGTTAGCAGGTTTCTTTCGTCTTTTTTTTTTTTTTTTTTTTTTTTAAACATGTACCTAATCCCCAACAATTAGATAAGGAATGTCAGATTAGGGACACTATGAAGGAAAAGCCATTAAAAAGGCCTTTGTTTTCAGACAGAGAAGGTAAAAGCATTCCTTGATGCAATAAAAAGTCAGTATTTACATACTATGCCCTAATTAAGATTTTTTTCTTTATTTCTATTGGCTGCCCTGGAAGAGCCATAAACATTTAGTAAAATAATCTCAATTTATACTGCTTTGTTCTATGCCTTCAAGTACCGTACATGGCTGTACTCCAGATCAAGTAGTTGTCCTCAAATGACTTCCAATGAGTCCTGCCAGATTCTGTGGTTCAGAAGTAATTTAAAGGCAGAAAGCTGTAGCAAATGAGACCTAATGGAAAACAGAGAATGCTTTAGTTCGTCTTAACTGTTTGCAGAACTGAAATGGAAAACCACAAAGAAAGAAAGGAAAAAGAAAAGGAAGTGCCAAAATGTTATATTTCTCTCTACAGATGAAGCTGATGAATCACCAACATCATATATGGCAAATACTTGCATTTTATTAGTGTGAAAAATTAGTGATAAAATCTTGAAACAGAAAAATACTGCCATCGGTGGAACCATAGCTCGGTTTTTTAAACAGCTTTTTCCACTTTTGTTTTTCCCCTACCTTTAACAATGGTGCATTATTCTTCACTTTCAATCACCTGCATTGAATAAACTAATTGCTCTTGGTTGGAGCAGAGACCATCAACCACTGGTTGTTAAAGGCAGCCAATTGTCTGCAGCTCCAGCAGATGGTTCTCCTCCTTTGGCCAACAGAAACTTCATACTCGTTTTCCTAATTTTTCTCAAGAGATACAGAAATTCTTTATTTAGAAAGCAGTCACTCCTGCAATACAGTGCCTCCCCTGTGCGGTTTATTTTCAGTGAGCCATGCTTTTTTTCCCCACTCCTTTTCTAAGTACACTGACAGCATCAAATAAAAATAGCCTGACATCAGACCTGATCTAAAGCCATCAGATGTAACAAAAAGTCCTTTCATCACTGTATATATCCTGAGCTTCCCTCCATTAGCCTAATTAACCCCAAAACATGTGATCCTGGCTGTATGGGGATGGGGTGGAGCCACTGTCCCCACAGGTGTTCCTGAGATGTGCGGACATGTCAGGAAGTGACATGGCATTGCAATGGGACTGAAAAGGTCAGGTTGACAGCCACACTGACGATCCTTAAGGTCTTTTCCAGCCTAGATGATTCTGGATTCTATTCCTATCCTGTCCATTACTCAGGGCACTGATGTGGTCCGGCTAGACCTGCGGGTATTATCAAAAACATCAGCTTCCCAAAGAGCCTAAACCTCATGGAAATTAATGGCACTGTTCTTGACTACAGAGGGTCTTAAAACCAACTCCTAAAACCTAAAGCTGGTTCAAGCTAACTAACAACAATAAAACACAAAAAAGCAGAACAACAGAATTGATGTATTCACGTCCAAGAAACGACTCTATTTCCCTTAGGTTCCTGTAAGTTTTCCTGCATTCTCTCATGTCAGCACACAAAACAAGCAGTACTCATGTACAGTCTTTCCCCACTGTGATCAGGCCAAACAAGGTGGGATAAGCTCATTTTAAATCCATGCGAGGCCTGTTCTAAAGACTGGAAATGAGAACTGACGGGATGACGGTCTTTCCTGATACAGCTTCCAGAGCGCCTTCATAGCACATAAAGCATCGCCACTGTGCTCCACGTGCCCACCATCCCAGCTTTTCCCTTGTACTTTTCACTAACACCATTAAAAAAGTAAAATTGATTACTTGTTTTACAGAATGATTAAACACTTTTTTTTTTTTTAAACATTCCCCAAATAATTATTTCTTGGGATGAATGCAAGCATAACAGTTTTCCAACTGAAAAGAATTCATCTGGCAAAGTATAAAGAAAAACAGTTATACAGCTATTAAAAACACACTTGAACTACAGCATATGCTAGGAACACACAGGCATACACACACATTTTAATAACAACTTGAAAGCAAAACATTATCTAGCTGAGCTACTTCTGTTTGCCAAATTAAACTTTTGTAGGATACCTTTTATGACTTCTTATGACACAGTTTTTAAGGATAACCGTGAATTATGACTTACTCAAAGTTCCAGTGTAACATGCACAATGTGGGAGAGGGTACTGCTCAAACTGAAGACAGTTATACGTACTGCATTTAAATTACAAATGCACTCCTCAAAACATGCTCAGCTAAGGCAGTTGAACAGAAGTGTAATGCTTCTAGTTACCTTGCTGTTGAATATCTGTTAGTTTATTAAATCCTCTGTAAGATTTCAGGAAGCTAAGTATAGTATCTATTATGTTACTTACATTTAATCAACCATGGAAAAATTACTCAACCTCTGTGAACGAAGTAACCAAATGATGACAGAATAATTTTCTGCAATATGATAAAGATCTCAGGGCTAATGATTTAAAGGATACCAGTAGCCAAGAACTGTAGGCTAATGAACTGCTGCAGCTCAAGGAGACAGAGTCAGTACTGGCTGTTTCAGCAATTCTCAATACTAAGCTTTGAGCATGATTTAGTTACACTGATCCTTAACATCCAGGAAGGGTTCTGTTCAGACAACACTAAGTCCTACATTCAAGAGGCTCAGCCTTTAAGAAGATCCCTAAAGCAAGGATAGGAAAGTTTGGGTTACATAGCTCCTCCTCAACCTTAATGAGAGTGCAGTTCTCACATCTTCTGGGGAAAGGGAGAAAAGCCAGGCTCCTTTGTATTCCCCAAGAAACTGGAGCTCCTCTGTCCCAGCTTCTGCCTGAAAGTGGAAGGATACACGTGCGCTAAGCTTCTGACAAGAAAGGTTCCCAACGACCCCAAACCCCTAAGGGTAATGCTTTTATTTGATACTCCTTGTTAAGGCTCTTTGTTGACTTTGCGTTCAGTGAGTTCTTAGTGTTAGGATGCACTTCAGAGAACAGGAGGCCCAACCACATGTGAAGTAAGGAAGGATCCACAGCACTGCCAGACTGAAAAGGAGGGTGTGCAAGCAGGAAGTTAGTGAGGTATTTGATGGTGCAGAAAAGGAGTAAAACTGAAACACCTAGGAACACATTCCAAATTCCTAAGGAATGGCAGAATCATGTTTTACCAAAAGAAAATGATAGGAAGCATTTAATTTAAATTCTACTTTTTTCCATATTACACTACGAAAGAAATCAGAACTTCCAAACAACGCGATAGATTACAACAGACAACAGGAAATACACTGTAGACAGTAAAATTGATTCTCCCTCTCGATGCTGATACCAAAATCATCTGTTAAAACACCATTTCCCTATACTAGCACGATGCACAGCCCTCTCACACAGTCACAATGAAGACCTCTGAAACAAGGCACACGTAGGTGCTCTTCTTTATAGAGATAAATGCACAAACACGTTCATTTCTGTATGAAACAAACAAAAAGAAGCAAAACCCGCAACAATTCTTGGCTGCACGGTTGTTGTTGGAATACATCTGTCAAAGAGAGGAGTCGGATAAAATCAGAAGGCTGAGCTTCTCCCACAGTGCAAGTCTGGTGGTTTGATCCTGCCAAGGTCATTTTCTCTTAACAGAGCTCATTTTTTTTAAGCATGCATCAATTGCTCTATAAATAGACTTTTAGTAATAGATAAAAATAACGCAGAAACACCACTGTAAGTGTTAGAGCGGTTAATGAAATCCATTCAGGTTCTGTGGAGCTACAGGCGCTTACTTCAGTTCAGGCACAGATTTGCTGGCATAGGACCAATAGGCACACAGGTCCCTCCCTGACCTAGAGCTGCATGCAGCGGTGCCTTCCCTGCTCTACAGCTGGTCACACACCCCTGGCATCTCTCCACCCTCAAACAGGACACAAGCATCAAGGTCTGGAGACATTTGGTAAAAAGCAACCTTCTGAAGAAGAGAGATGCTTTTTTATACAAAGCAAAGGAAGCATAGATTTCCATTTTTAGAACAGTCGGATACTTCTAGTTGGATTATTTTGCTTTATTTTAAAATTTTTGGTAAAAACAGTAGCTCTGAGTCAAAAGCAGTGGATAAAGATGAAGATATTTGGTCACAGTGGAAATGGCAGCTTTGGCAGCTTTTAAAATGAATTCAATTCACTTAAGCGCTTTAAATATATATATATCTTCTGACAACATTGTCAACTCAGTGATCTATCTGCAAAACAGTGAAGCTGAAAGTCTGAATTGCACCAAATGTGTGATTGTCAGTACCATGTAATTGCTATAGAGACTCAAGGATTTTATACAGCTGTCACTAAAAAGAAAAAAACGAAAGGAAAAAACCCACAGCATACGCTAGAAATATTTACCAAATTAATCAGTCTAACTTATTTGGTCAGATAACATCACCACCAAGAAGCATCACAACAACTAAATCAACTCCTACTAAGTATGACCAAAGAATTACATTTAGAAGTTGCGAATATACACCAATAGCAGCCACTTTACTTCTGCTTCTGTCTACTGTGACTTAACAAACAAAAAGAAAATGAAGTATTGTTTCTGTTTGATGAGATCTTGCACACTGCCATAATATGTGAGGAAATTCCGTTAAAATTGTTTGCCATAAATTCCTTGATACACAAGCAAGATTTCATCTGCAGTGAAAGCAGTGTTTATAGATGTCAATCATAAATGTATGCAGCTGGTTGAAATGGGGAAAGACAAAGGTCATAATCAGCTAATTCATTTATCACGTACTCTTACTTGCTCTTTACAGATATGATTATCATTCAACAAATGGGAAAGCTCTAACTAAGCAATACGTTGAAGTTTGTTTCAAATATTACCTTAATAATGAAGACCAATATCTCATTTAAAACTATTTCACTTTTATTAATAGCTTAACTGCCTAACTCGACATTCTAACATGTATTTATCCAATGTATTTACACAAATGAAAATAACGTTTGTCTCAAGGGTTCCTAACGTAATCAGTCTTCCGATCACTTGGTACAGATGTTAACAATGAAATTTGAATGGATTAGTACATCAGTATAAAAACCTATGAGGCTTTTAGCAAACACTGTTTATACTTTCATTCTCGTTGTGTGATTGATAGATCATCACTATCTGTACAGCAGATCTACTTGGAAATCCAATAAAAATAACTCCACAGTTTTTTCAAGCTACTTTTGAAGTTCACTCAGATTAATAATAGTCGAAGTTAACACTGAATGTTTATTTATATTGCTATGCTGCCAGGGAAATGCATTTAAATATTGCCTCAGAAAAGGTTTACAGTATTCAGCATCTACTGCAAACCATATTCACTTGGAAACACTGATGTGGCAGACTTGAAACCACAAAAATACATGCATTATGACTCATCAGGGCTGTTTTCCTTAATGTTTGTAAAAACAAATAGGTAAAAGTCCTCCAAAACTAAAACAAGCTAGTATTTATCTGTTTCTAAAACATCAATATTAACTCATTCTAAGACGTTACCAGTGGATACCGCCTCCAATAAGGACACAGATGAACATGAGCATTCTGTGAAGCACAATCTTTACATTAAGTTCCTAATCCTACAGTTCATTTCAGACCAGCAAAATCACATAACTGTACTTCAACCCATTAATTTAATTAGAATTATACACTAGCTTAGAATTATTAATGTGTTTAATTACATATTAAGTTCAGACTGTGGTAAACTAAGCCTCAAATTCAACAGCAACTCATGGCTTCTGAACTAAACTGATGCTGATATTAAAACACCCATTTCATGCAGGCAAGAGATTCATCTAGCAAACCTCCCTAAACAAAGTCAAACAGGTTGGGAGGCACAAAGACTGATGCAGTTCCTCATGGGAAATCAACTACCAAATACATATTTGACAGTTTAACATGGTCCTACTTAGGCTGTATTTTCAGGTTTTCTGTTTCATATATATATACACAAATAAATGGCATTAACTAAGATCAGACACCTCACTATTACTAAGTCCAACTACTCTGCATATGTAGTTAGAGAAAAGCTAGACCACGATGTTACTGTCATCTGCAGGTGCTGACCTTGAAAACCTAAGATGCTGTGGTTTCACCCTGAATATAGTGATGATGAAGATGGCTGTAGAATCAACATGGAACGGCAACGGGAAAGTTCAGCTGCCTGAAGTGGGCACATACTGAGCAACATACTCAAAAAAAAAAACTATAACTTTTTTTTTAACTTCCTCCTCTTTCAGAGAAAAATTTTTTGTTTAATAACATTAACAAAATTAGTTAGCATAAAAACACCTAACAGCAAGCACTTAAAAAGTTCTTAATTGATACTTGCTAATCTGTGGAACATCAGAGGGAAATGCACTACCTGAGATTAACTCGGCAGACACTCCCAGGACAGCAGTATGTTAATGTGACTCCTCTTCTGCTCTTTGTATGACACTTGGCTCACACTGAAACTTGCGCTATGTCCTCCTGCTGCAGGAACACACCAGGGCACAGCTACTTTACTTGCATGTAAGTAGCTTCCTTCCGGTTTGGGTATCTACAATTAGGAATGGAGCAGCTACTTATTTCCCTCTTCCAGGCGCAGAGAAGCTGCTTCATCCATTACTGGTTGACTTTTGCAACCAACACGTAATAGCAGATTATTTTATTTCTACATTTTGTCCAACTCTCTATATTTTCCCATGTAGTCGTCATTTTTTCCAGCTCCCCAAAAAAGTAAGGGAATAGTTATGACTCTGAAGTGAGGCAGATAGCAAAATTTGGGGAATCTGGGTACAGCACCTTCCTGAAGGCTGCCATCAGCCCAAAACTGAAGTACTTAATTTCAAAGTGAAGAGGCTCCTACTAAATGTAGCACGGTAGTCACGTACTTCAAATGAAGTAAAACACCTCCTCTTGCTGACTTGCCATTTTATGTTCCCTACACATGCAGTTGTAGAGACTCATAGTGGAATGTAAAGTCCAGATAATAAAGTCAAAGAGAAAAGAATCCTTGCTTCAATGTATAATGTTAGTATCAGAGTTTCAAGAATACTGCTATGAATACAGATGTTCTAGTATTCCTATAAACACAATTTTTTTGTCTAAATACAAAAAAAGCTAATTCGAAAGTCAATAACTTGACCTACTACAACATGTCCTCCTCGTTATTATTAATAGATTGCTTTGTAATTCTGATTAATGATATTTAAAAAAACTTTCATACGATAAATTTATTAATCAACAGCTTGTTCTGTTATCTCCTTAAACCATGAAAATAAATTCAGGAATGTGATCTTCATATTCAAACTCCAGTCTTTATTAGTGAGGTCTGTGGTTTACAGATAGATTTATTGCAATTTTTGGTGTGTGTACTCTCACATGCCTGCTACTGAAGGCAGTGGTCTTATATTCTGCCATGAAACTACAAGTGTAATTATGAGTTGGAATTTCTTGGCCCATTTTCAGTATTTAAACACACAGTTAATAATGTCTAAGGAAATGCAGCTGCCCCCCACCTGCCTCCGATCAAGCCTTGAAAAACAAACTTTACTAGCAATTCTACATCACATCTCATGGGATTATGCGGAGGAAACGGGATGAAAAATGAAGATATTTCAGGAGTATTTAGATAACATTTTAAAAAACAAATTAGAAACATGAGCCAGAATAACATTATCTGTATGCCTATCAGGGTCATCAGAACATCATACTACTCTATATTTTACCTCCATGATCTCAGTTTTTAGTTTAGAATTGAACAGAGCAATAAACCAAAACACGTAAAGTGTCTTTCTTTCTACACTTCTCTATTGAAAAATACACATGAAAAGCAGATCTTAAGTTAGCCCTTCCCAAAGTACGTGCCTTCTTCTGAAAGAGTAAAATAAAGGCAACTGAAAACTAAACTAATCCTTTTTTTTTTTTCCCTCTCTGCAGATTTTGGAGATTGACCTCAAATTTCTTCCTGCTATGAGTTTACATTGAGTCCCAGCTGTTAAGTTATGTCTTAAGCCAAAGAGCATTGTTATTTTGCCAGCACATTCTCCAGTGAAGGTATACTGAACTTTTACGGCTTTCATCACAGCTACTAAGTAACAGGGAACATAACTTAGAAGAGGCAAAGACTTAACTATAGCAAAACCTGAACTACAAATAAACTGATGAACACTGACATAACTCATATGAAAACTAAACATGGCAGTTGCTCCTTTATTTGTCAAAACATTTTTTCAACTTCAGCTTCAGCCATGAGGAGAGCAGTCTCCAACTGTATCTTAAAGCCCCTCTGCTGAAGGGAGAAGGAAAAAAAAAGGTCAGATTCTGTTAAAAAGGCTTTACTTAAGTCAGAAAGTATAAAGCTGTGTTTTTACTCATCTTAAGTTCAAAACTGGTTCTTTTCATTATATTTTTCTCATTGTCACAAGATATCTGAGATGGTATCATGTAAAAAAAGTAAAAAATGGCTTCTATAGAAGAAGTTTCATTTTTCCCTCTGAAATTCACATCTTGAGTACAGCATTCCTAACAGAAAGGTATCAATCAAACTTTCAGAGTTTCACACATCTTGTCTTTCAATGACCAGTCAAAGAAAAAAAATCTAGGAACAAATACACATTCCTGGAAAATGAGTAAAATATTTTTAAAGTTTCAAACCTTATACAATGTTACGTAAGGTGCAGTTAAGCTTTATTTCTACTGGCTGCTATCTGATTTAGATCTCTTTTTTAATCTTCCAAGCGATCCTTTTCTCACGGGCAAGTCTTTATTGGATTTTTACTGCAAACTAAACTGTTTCAAACTAATATGGCAAAATAACTGGACAAACAGATGGAAAACGGTCTTTCTGCGTATTTGAAAACACCATTTTTCCCAATCAAGTCATGAAAATTCTTTAACTAATGCCAAGCACACATCAATACGATGGCAGATGGGTAATTGTGAAAACTATTCTGTTTTCCTCTCTAAATCAAAACTCCTCTTACACGCTTTCCCCACCTATGACACCTGTCAATGACAATACAACCTCGCTTCACAAAGGCAGGCTACCTTTCTCCTGTAGCTAGGAACAGTAAGACCGGATGAGACCTTACAGGTAAATCAACCCTGACCTGTCAGCCCTTTTATAATACTCCACCTTCAAACACATAAAGCCTTCTGCTTCCCTGCCTATTAAGAAGCAACATTAAAGCCTCAACTGTCACAAGAGAAAGGACAAACTTCTGCCCTTCCATTATGCAATAGTCCTTTCCACCCTTAGCATCAATCTTATGTCATATCAGAAACCACAGACTCCTGCCTAACAACTCTGTTATTTTATCATATGAAAGACTCCTCTGTTCATTTGTCTCACTGTGTTACCTGAGAACTGGCCCCTCCTGCTGCTTCCTTCAGTAAAAATTTAAGTAGTTACAGAAATGTAGTCAGATAGCAACTTGGGTATTGAGACTACTACAGTAAGTAACACAGGCAACATAAGGAGAGTATTACCTCCACCTGAATTTCTTGGGTAAGGATTTCAAGGTAGGGGATAATGACAAAAGGCTTCATCAACCTGCTCATTTAGTTACACAATAAGGGTATGTGTAAGGAGAGAAAAAAGGGCAATCCACTAGATACATAAAGATAACTCTAGGTTTCCACCAAAGCGCTGAAGCAATGTTATTTATGTAGCCTGTGAAATGGCTCTTCAGCTGCTCAGCTCTCAAAAATCCATCTGTGCTTTGTAGCCTGACTCTTCTAACAAATCCATTCACAATGACTACCTTAAACCACGGCGTCCCCTCATATGGGAAGTTACTTCTAAAAGCACCATGTAAGGCTTGTATAGTTAGCATACAGTGCCATTGGACTTCCCACTTGATAAAAGTAATGCTATTTACAGACTCTTGTAATGTAAAACATGTTATAAAATGAACACTGAAAGCCAGTGTTCATTTTCAGAAAGAGCAGCAAAATTGCAGTAGTTTGATTACCAGCGTCATAGAGCCAGGTTAGTAGAACATACTGCAAACAAAGCAATTAGGAGAGAGAGTTCCTGAAAGCCACTATTTCCAAGCTAATACTAAATTATTAGGAAGCTGACCTCTCTCCTTCCATTGGCATCTGCCTGAAGTTTCTGTTCTAATCATAAAGTTTCCAAGAGGCGTACGGTCATATGCTACTGAAAGTACCTTGTAATGATGAAGAGAATCTCTACTGGTCTTATGAAATGTGTAGAAGAAGACTAGACAGTAAGAAAATGGGCTGCAATCAAATCTTTCGATCAGTAGCCAGAGAGCAGCAAAAGACAGACTTCACAAACTGCGTATGCTAGCACATCTGAATCTACTTCACATCTTGAGTGAAGAAGATCTGTGTGGAAACAAATTTGGCACTTAGTTTTCAAGGAGCAGCAGCAGAATTCCAGACTCAGTTCATTAGTACATAACAAGGATGCAAAAGTGAAGCTGTGCTGGTTGTAGATACAAAACAGAGCGAGATGCCAACCCGACAGTCACACCATCAAAGCTCTAAGGAAAAACAACAGGATGAGAACCACATCCCACACAGACTAGGCTGTGGCTGAGCAAACCTCTCTGGAGGTAGGATGCCAAGCCCCATTGCTGAAAAGATGACGGTACTTCGTGGTACTTTAACTAAAAAGAAATAGAAGGGATTTGCGCTCGATAATGCCTGCACTGAAAAGAGAAACAGAGACACCTGCAAAGTACCCTCTGGCAGCACCTCTCTATTTCTGTGGGTTATAGATAGAGTCAACAGCAGCTGCATTGCTAACTCGCGTGCTTTAGTTTAGTTCAAAACCCTGTCTGTGCAATGAACACTAACCTTTAACATATAAACATAAACTTCTGTGTATTATGCACAGGGTTAAATCAATCTGTCAACGCTAGCACGGGGAGGGGAACAAGACCAAGCAAATTGCTCCTCCCCCAAACAAAAAGCTCAGAAGTACCTGAAAATTCCTCTGAGTGTATAAACATTCATTCCACAAACCTGTATGCTGTGACTCACTTTCTGCTAAGCTCAGGCCCAAACAAGTGCTACTGCTCCTTAGCAGTGACAAAAAGCAGCGTCATGCAAGATCCTCTTTTACTAGAGTATTTCTTCTATGAAACATACAACAGTTTTAGCACGCTGTTAGATGTTCTGCATAATCAGACACACAACACCTCTCACTTCAACTATCCCTCCCCCCACGCCCACTTTGGTCAAACACTAAGCCTGAGCTTCACTGCTCAGAAAGCGTCTGAAGTTAGGAAATGAGCAATGAGCATATGACAGCGAAATTCAAACATTCAATTCCCTTAAAAAGGCAAAAGGAAATCCTTTCAATGAAAGAGGACTCCTTTGATTCACTATCAAATTCACCCTGTGTTTGATATTAAAAGTTTTGAAGTACCATGAAACATTCTAGGTAAGTGAGTATTCATACGTGAGCAGTGATTAGCTAAGAGTTTCAGACAAGCTGGTGCGCTGAAAGATGAGATGATCAACTTGAGTTCCTCAGCTCATTACCTTTGTCACTATCCGAACCATTAAGTCACAACTGGAAATATGTACCATTTGTAATATAAAGGAGTTGCGCTTGAGATTACTTGAAAATGACAGAAGACAGAAAAAGAATGAATCTATGGACCATTTACTCACTGCTGAGTTATGAATATGAGACAATTTAAGAAAAAATAGTAATAATCCCATCACAATTCAAGTATGCCAGCTACAAAAGAACTGCATACAAAATTAACAGAATATTAAGGCTGAAGAGGGCAAAGGTAGCACGGAGCTGTTTAGAATCATTCAAAGTCCTGGAGTCTCACATGCTTTGGCTTCCTTTCACGTCTAATTTTTTCCATTAGTAATAGTAACTTGTACACAGCACGATAACCAGCACAAACAGATCGCACCATGGCCACAATCTCATTCTACCTTCCTAATGAAACATACAAGTAATTAAGCATCAACAGTGATACAGTGCAGAAATTACAAGTACCTATTAACTAAACAAAATAGAAAACATTCAATTAGTCTCTGAGACTTCAAATAGCTGTGCAGCTCTGCTAGCATCTCCTGAAAGACCAGCACTACCCTTATGAAGCCTGGTAAATATATTTGTTCATGTTCAGTGCACGATATACCCTCCCTTATATCCATCAATGTGAAATGCGCCGTCCTGTGCCAAACGACCCCAGTAGTGTGAAAGGTAACTTCAGTTTCTGAAACAGCTGTATTTTGAGTCCAGCCCTCATTTTTTCCTAGTTGACTAGATCAGATGCCTATTTTCTTCTGACTGCCAGTCATGTCAAAGACCTTGACTCCACTGCTCCTTGATTCATCAGGACAACCATACCAGCAACAGTGGTCAACCCACTTTCCTTATTCCTATGAATGATTTTATAGACAATAATGCACTTATCATCCTCTTTCACTTAGGATGCTAGAAAACTCAAAAACTTAAGAGTGAAAGTCAAGAACTGTTAAAATGTCACATTTAAGGAGTGCGTCACAGCCAATGGAGAACCATGTGCTGCTTCTGTAGGCCCTTGGCTCTTTTTGTGAGACATCTAATTCCCTATGACTCATGGCAGCTCTGCACAGTGCCTATCTCTGTGCACGCTGGTTGGGAACAGGTGGCATCGCCTGACAAATTCTAATGGCTCTGCTGAAATTAACTCTATGTCTTGCCTAGTCCACTCACTGAAATTTCAATCTAGAAGACTCTCTTCTGCTACAATCTTCTGACCTAGACTGGTCACAAACCTCCCAGTTTTTCAGCTCTTGGTTTTCTCAGTAGCCTCCTCCACCCGAACTAGTAAGTGCTTCAAAATCATTTATTTTCCCTCCCTTTCTGTTCACATGCATTGCTTTAACATGCAGGACATACCAGGACTGCAGTTCTGCAAGGGCTTCCAACTGCCCCAGGCTCCCACGAGATGCTCCCCCTTGCCCTTCTTGCTGGTAGCTGTTATTTGGAGATGACTCAGAGCCAAGGACTTGGACTGCACCCTGCTTTCCTGCAGTATATAGTCACTAACTTACCAGCATGGTTTGAAACTATGGTACATAATATGGCAACTCATTTTACCTCAGGTACATATTATAGCAACTCATTTTACCCCATCCCTTTGAGAAACAAAGCTCACAGGTCTCCATGCTGCTGTCTCCCCACAGACACCGAGCTCTAAGCCTTCATACACCCCACTTCACCCTCAGGGGAGTTCACAGTATCCCCCTCTTTCTGTAACTTCCAGGTCTCCTCCTTCGCTGGCCATTCACCATCTAAACACTCTTATGCTCCTCTTAGCTCTCCACTGCTTTAAATCTCTTACCAAATCTCTCAGCAAAGGACATGCTATCAGTATTATAGAAAATAAGTGATGTGTTAACACTGGGATAGGACTAAAACAGCCCACGTTTATTTCCAAACTCCATAAGCTTCATACAGAAAATAGAACAAATCACTGCAACTTCTCACCCCTCAATTCTTACCCTAAAATATCTACTACTTTTTTTGCCCCCAACTTCCAAGGCGCACAGGATTAAAAAAAAAAAAAAAAATCACTTTATTGGCCAGGTCACTCATATTAATGTAGGTCACAAAAATACGTAAACAAGAATTGACTATGAAAAGCAGGAAGTGAAAACAGTCCATATGTAGTTAATATTGCTACTGAAGCCTATACTTCTGCACTTCCTGTCATTGTGACCATATTTATGAAATTCTAATGTTACAGTAAGATAACTACCATGCTTAGTTTCCTAGTTGTCTTAAAAGGAAAGATTAAGGAGACTACAAAACAACACACATACATGAAACAGCTACAGCAATAAAAATAATAATCAGAACACACAATGCAGGTTTTGCATATTACTCCAACTCATTGTGCATTCTGGAAGGAGGTTCACTCGCAGACTTCGCTGTGCTCTGCTCTGCTTCCTCGTTACCCGGGGTTCAATGGCAAAGAAAGTTGACCAAATCCCCCTAAGTAGCCAAGTCTATTCAGTCCTTCCTGGAGTAAACCGATCTATTCTTGTTTGAAAAGATACTATGGCAGAGATCTGGCTCCAAAAACGTACAGAGCAGAAAAGGTTGAAGCAGGGAAGAAGTAAGGGAAAAAAAAAAAAAAAAGCAAACTAAAAGAACCCCCTAAAAACAAATCAATAACAACCAATAAATAAATCCCTCACCTACATGTGTATTTTTTGCTTATGTGCTCACCATGGATGAGGTTGGGTAGGTGACCCTCTGGCTGGAAATATCAATGACAGAGGTCACAGGAAAAAAAAGGCAAAATCAAAAGTAACAGATCGTAAATGTGAGATGCTGCCCCCTCAAGCTCTGCAGGAACTCACGTACACATACATGAACATGAACACTGTTCACGTTAATTCTATTTAAACCCATCTCTGCAGCAGAAAAAAGATAGCAAACAATATAAATTTCTTAATAAAGTCTCCCAAGGGCATCCAGAGAACTACACAACAATTAATTTGGTGTACATGTGGAGCAAATTGATAGGAACTACTAGGAAGAACTGAATTCTTTAAACAATGCGCTAGATGCAATGTGAGCCACAGTCAAAGAGGCATTTGTAGAATTACCTCAAATCTATCAGCACTGCTGGCTAATCAATGTATGTGAGGACAAGCATGATCAATAATCAAGTCTGATCACCAAACAAGTAGATAACAGATCAGAAGTAAAAGATAGTATCACGTCTTTGAGTTTCTTAATGAAAGTTGGTCAACGCTAGTGTTCTATTGGAGTCTCAATGGTACGCAGCCAAATAAATGGACTGGAAAAGGAAGAAGAACGCTGGACAGAAAAAAGTCTGCTGCAGATACTGAAGTTACACAGAGTAATACAAACAAAAGCTGACAGAGATAACCATGAACAATCTCAGATAAGGAGGGATTAGATAGTAAAAACAGAAGACAAGTCAGTGTTGACAGGCAGCAGAACTGCAGGGAGTGGTGGTCAGGATGGGTGGGAAGGAAAACAACCCTAACACTGTTTACAATACAGGCTGTGGATGAGCTTTCACCACTACAGAACTATCTGCATTTTAAAGGGCCCTTCTTGTGAAAAAGTCAGCATTCCAACAGCAGTCAAAATATCAAAAACTATTTAAAGTCATCAGGACCACAGAACAACACGAAACACACCACAGCGATAGCATTTAACCAACAGGCACTGCATGCCACATTATCTATTTTGCATGCAGTACTCCAGACTCAAAATAAGATGTTACAGAACTACGAAAGGCAGAGAGAGGAGCAAAGGATGATCAAAGGCACGGAATGGCTCCTGTACAGGGAACTAAATAGACATGGATATTTCAAGCCTGGAAGACAAGTGATCAAGGTGGTATCAAAGCCATCTGTGATAAACACAACAGCGTAACAGCAGTGGGTAAGGAATCATTTGTCTCATACAAGAACAAAGAAGCATCAAATAAAATTATCAGGTAGCAAGTTCAAAACAAAAGCAAGCACTTCCAACACATACACTGTTCTGCTATAGAACTTGCTGCACAGGATATTGCAGATGACGATAAAGGTGCATATGGATTTTAAAACAATCAGACAAACTAATGGAAGAAAAATCTATCAAGGGCTATAAGACTCAAGATACCATCTCTGTTTCAGGAAGTTTGTGAGATGCAGATTGCTGAAAGCTGGGAAAATATACTGGGAAGGCACTATCGTGTGCATGCCTTTTACAGTCTTCCACAGGCATCTGCTGATGGTCGCTGGCAGAGATAGGATGGGCTGGGTCAAACAGCAGCACAGTGCTCTAGGAATCAATGTATAGGGCAAAACACAAGGTTTTGAGGGCCCAGTATCCACATTTCACTGAGATATTACACCCTTCAGTTTAAGCCAGTATGGACTTTTCCAAGGTGAAAACATATTCTGGTGTAGCGTCCCCCCAAAAGCAACCTGCTTCTGCACTGGGAGTCCACACTGCAAGGCATGCGTAATAGCAGGAAGCAAGGACAAGGAGCAGGTCTGCTGCAGCACAGGTACATCAGAAACTTCACTGGAGTGCTCTCATCTCAACAGCTTGATTCTTACTGAGTACTTAACTAGTAATATTAACATGGCATATTTTCTTCATGGCAAACAATACTTCTATGACAGTATATTGCCTTTACTGTAACAGCATCTTATAAATCAGATGACAAGCTGATTTTGCAGGCTTGGTATCTGCTCAAAGCATGCTCTCCCAGAATAAACAACACACTAAACAAACAAGTAAAAAAAAATCCATGAAGAAAAACCTCAAAATGCATCTGAACCTGACATTTGTTACTTAATTTTCCATTTGTCTAATTACGTAACATGGAAAACCACAACCGAGCACTGAATTAAATGCCTTTACAAGTATGAAAAGCCTTTTGATTTACCTTGAATTCTTAATTCTACCAACTTAATCTTTCGCCGATGGCTTTTCCAAAGTAGACCACTACTTCCTTAAACAAAGGGTTACGTGTTTGTTTTTGAAGTTCAATGACACTTCTGACCTTGACAGAGAATGCACAACTGAAAGCAAAAGTTACTACAGAAAATTCCAAAAGATTAACGTGAGAGAGCTGAATTCTTGTGCAACCTAATACAAAAAAGAGAGCCCCATCCCAAATACTTTTGTGCAGGGTGCTTCTTATGAAGTACTATAAAGCTCTGCGAAACAGGACCCAACAGCAGGAAAACTATTTTTTTTTTTTTTTCTGCATCAGTAAATAACAATACAGGACCAGAATTTTCCCTTCAGCTATTCAGCTATATCAACTATTAAGGTACTTTAAAAAAAAAAAGATCTGTACGTACATATCAGTCTTGCTTCATTTAAACTGTATCTGGAAAAGAAAGACAATTTTTTCTCCTCTTGGTCTGTCTTGTACAGACTAAAATAAAATCAATTGTCCCGTGAAAAAGCCTTGCAAAAAAAACCTCACAGATCCTATTTATTTATCCATTTTTCATCATGCTAGAACAACAGAAGAGCAGCTGATTTTGTCATAGTGTCAGATGGTAAAAGAACTGTAACAATCACCATCCTTTAAACCTGTTGACCATGTTTACCGCGATGAAGATATAACAGTATCTACCTATTTACCAAAGTAGTGGACTTTTTTAATATTGTAATTAAAAAATATTACATTCCATCAACAATCATCCATAGGTCAAAGCCATGTGTGTAGTCTCTGAAAACATACATACAAGGAGAATGAAAACTTCACTGTAAGATCCTCCCTAAGTTTATCAAGCGAAGCGGAAAGAGTTTTACATTTCCCAATAGAAAAATGCTGAGAATGAATCTAGTCTACCGTGTACCTGGCAAGAAAGTTCACCTTGACAGTATGTCCTACCACTTAGGGTCCACATTTTACCCAACAGCTAATGCACGTCAAATACGTGAATGGTCTTTAGAAGAGGAACTGGAACTCATGAATCACCTTCCTCATAGCATGGATGGATTAAGCCTATGTCTCCACCTGAGATCAACAGAGATTTACTGGATCAAAAGGATTTCCATAAACTGTATTGAGTGTGCACTTGCTCTAGTATTAACTCTAGCCCCTGGACACTCACCTAAGAAAATATATGTGAAAAGTGTAAAGCAAAACCTTGGCTGTATAACTGGACCTTGGCTCCCAGGTGCTCTGAAACAGTTCCTTTCGTAGTTCAGATAGGCAACACACTGATATCCAACCGCTCCTGTATGTTTGCATGGAATCCAATCCAAAGGACACGATAACTGAGCAACTCCGAGAGTTGCTCTATGTATTACGTCACCTATAATCTAGCAGGAAACTAATCCATCATTTTAGAACTCATTTTTATCCTTCTGCCCTCAAGTCCTACCTGCGTTCCACCTAAAAATCCTATTTTGCTTAAGTATTTTTCACTTAGGCTTGTTGTCTTCACTCTCTTTCCATGATACTGCTACAGAGCTTCAGAGCTTGGACAATGACAGAAGATACTCCTTGATATTTGTTATGAGCACACCTGCTCTGAAGGCAGCTCGTGCACAACATATACCTGAGCTCAATGCATAAACCTGAACAGCGTTCAGTGTACTACAAGGAAGATGGCTTTGCAGATATTTAAATATAGCCACACCTATAATAAACATAATCATCAACTAACTTCTTTGTCACCTATGTGTCAAGTTCACTTTCTGACATCGAAAAAAAGAACTCCTAAATTATTTAAAGATTTCAAGCTGTTACAACCATACATGCTGCTCCTTTCTGCAGGGAAAGAGCTCGTTATATTGTTTGCACCGTAAGCAAACATCATCAAACTTTGATAGATTTCTTTAGCCAATGTAACTGGCACCATTTTATTAAATCATTCTTGTGATAATCCCCTAAAAACACTACCTCACACTAAGTACACTGAAGCATCTTGTACGAACAACATTACCAGCAACAGCACATTTCTATTTATGCGCAAAAGTCAGGAAAGATCTCACCAATATACAGTTTAAAGAAACTTAATTGTATCTGATACCAACTGTCAGATGGGATGTTACTCAATCCTGGCAAAACAATCCAGAAACTAGCAGGTCTTCCCACCCAGAATTAAGCACAACAAAAGCAGTCTGGGTAGAGAAAAGTCCCCCCAGGATGGCTCCAATAGTTCAACTTTACTTTACTCAACCCAAACCAAATTCTTCACAGCCATGGAAGGATTTGTTAAGACACAGGGTCATGGGAGGCTAACAGCACTGCAGCACACCTACTAAACCTTAATGCAATAAAGAAAATCCCTTAGCCGCCGTCACAATGCAGGCGTGGTGGCAGGGCCAAGGAGGAGAGGGAGCTGAAAAGGGCCTGAGCTCCTCTCCACCAAGGCAGAGCCCAGCTCAGGAAAGAGAACCAGGACTCAGATAACAATGTGGTTGTTCCAAGTCCTGTTACAGAGGAGAAAAGAGGATATGACCTAGCAAACGAAGCAGAAGAGTGAACGCAACAGCATTTGGTCTTGAGCTTACGTTGTGACCCACAGGGGGAGAGGAAGAGAGCAGATCGGTGGGACATGCCTTGTCAGGATAGGGACCTGCTGGGGAGGACAAATACAGTCACACTGAAGGGAAGGGGGAGGAAGCTCCTTCTTCCCACCATTCTTCCTCCAGCATACTCAGTTTAACAGATCAGAAATCATTCTTGTAAGGATTAGAAAAATAGCAAGATGCCAGCTGTATTTTTTTCTTTTCAGGAGGGGAAGACACTTAAACGGTCAGCCTTGCTACTGATCTAGACACAAGCCATTGCTGGGGATTTGACCAGTAATTCTCACTGACATTAATTCACAGACTGGCTCCCTGATCAGAAAAGGTCCTGCTCTGGCCCGACCCATAACGAGGATCCTCGAGTGGAGGGTTCATCTGACTCATGGTAATTGCCTTACTGGCGTATCAGATAAAGGGCAGCCTCAGGGGCACTGGGGCTGCACTGAGACACAGAACCTGCAAGCTCCTGGCACACACTGCAAGAGCAAAGGAAAATTGCTACTCTAAGGACTGAGAACATCAGCAAGTGATACAGCCATCTTCTGCCTCTTCCAAATATATATTTAAAACAGCTAAGAAGTCTAGCTTTCCTGATCCACGTGAGAAATACCTGCATGTGCTAAGGGTGCAATGCACCGTTCTCTGTTAAACAAGTCACTGTAATATTTATATCAAGCACTTATTCCTGTGTTTAAAAATGCATACTGAAATCTGCTAACTATTCAAGATAATCCGCACGAAGTGTCACAGAAGAAAAACGCAGTTTAGTGACACAGCCACACCGTAACTCAAGCTCTGAAGAAGTATTTCTTTATTTTCCCCCATAAGAAGAATGAAATTGTTGTCACTTCCACTTAAAATAAGCAACCACGTTCACCAAAGACAAAATCAGTCTGTAAAACATGAGCGTAAACAAAACCATCAGTTAGATATTCTAACATCAGAGATGCTTAAAGAATGAATTCTAGTTTTCCATGTGCCACACTCCACTGAAAGGGCAGCACATTCTAAACTGTACTCAGGATAATTGTGCAACTCATCCACTGATCTTAAAACGTAACAAATTCATGACAGTTTGACTTCATTTTCCAAGATATTTTCCCCTTATAGCTTGGACAAAGAAGTTTCAAGAGAAAATAAAACAGAATGAGGTGAAGATCTCTGGTGCCGATCACTGAGACGGAGGGATATTTTCTGCCCCACGCTTTTGCAATGGAACCTTTTACATGTAAATAGTAATCAACTGCAGAGGAAAAAAAAAAAAAGGGCTTCTATTCTTTGGATCATCTCCCAAATTCAGTAATCTTAAAATAGTTCATTTATTCATTAATTTACTTACAAGTTACCTATGCGAACGCCTATAAAAGTGTGGCACTGCCTTCACATTTGCAGAGAACTTACTTTAGACATCAAGACCCGTCCTGCAGAGTCTGAAAAAAAACAACTGTAACTAAAGAAAGGAAGGAACCAGAGGAAGGAAACTTGTAAACTACTAAATTTCCTGCATAAATACTTTCTGTGTCCCTCGTTTGGGCACTGCAGACTGGGAATTAAGCCTCAGATGCGTTCTGCTTCTACAAGAATATATTCCAAACATTCAAGTTAATGCAGTATTTCCATCTTTCTTTCACATGAATCATTAATGTGAATACTTATCCCAAACCCATTAAGTATCACTGCACTGTCTCACAAACACTCACGAATTTATCTCCACCATACTGCCATCTTTTAAGAGAACACGATCATCTCCATTTTACAGATGAAGAACTCAGGAAAAGAAAAAATAACGATGACTTAACCAAATTATTTCAAGAAATCTGGCAGATCTAGAAACCAAGCCCGGATTTTTTCAGTCCCAGTCCGCTGCTTTACAAACAAAAATATTCTTTTTAATTTTCAGAATCCTTAACTTCCAATTAGCCACAAACTAGAGAAGGTAAGAAATATCAATCCGGGTTTTCTATCAAAAAATACTTTGAGCAAAGCTGTGCATACGTGACCTAGATGGTATGCTCTAGACTTTATCAGGTCAGAAACAGAGATACGTTGATACCAATAAATGTTAAAAATATTTTAAGGAAGATGTACAGTGGTTCATTCAAATATCTGTCTATTTGGGAGTTTAAACAATCCACTGTGGGCTGCATTTCCACATTAAATCTGTATTTAACAACAGCAGTAATTTTTAAGTTCCATCTGACCTCCTGTATCATTCATATAGAAAAGGATTTTTTCTCCACGCGAGTCATTAAAATGTGCACAATCTATGTATCTCCATAATCACTTATCTTAAGCAGGGATAACTCTGCCAATAATTTAGCGATGCAATTATCAGAAAAGCAATAACGTGAATTCTCTTTCCAGCATGAAAGCAAAGCAGCTTTAAAGGCATGCCTTGCATCTGAAAAGCAGCAGAAGGAACTCCGCACTCCTCCACCAGCTTTATGCATTAGAGCTAAGCAAAAAAACTCAGCAGCTACTTCAAGCAGCTTAGTTGTATGAATAAAAAAATACTTACAAGCAGAGGCTGGGGTACACTTTACAAAAACTTATTTTCTAGAGACAAAGTACTCATTATTAACACGAGTTTGGAAGAAATGGGGAGGAAGTACATCTAAGGATCAAATCAGCAGCAGCCCCGTGGATTATTTTAAACTGCGCATGATGGATGCATTCTGCTCTGTCCTCATTTCAAACTCTGCACAGACTTTTCACTGCTGTAATCTATTCCAGATGAAGCAACTAATATTTCTAGCTTCACCAAAAAAGAAACGGGAAAAGGAGGCAAAAGAAAAACAAGCTGATAACTCCTTGTTATTCGACGATTCATCAATATGAAACCTTCACTCAGCGTTTAACTTTCTCTTATTTACTGAACTCTTTAATGCAGAAGGGAAAGTAAATAAAGGGAAGAACGGCAATTCTTGATTTCTTGCCAGTTTACAGTATTAAAAAAAGAATCTGCGCCGCGGCTTGGCAGCCGGCCATATTTACAGTAAGCTATCTACTGTTTCACCCGGCAGGAAGGACAAAGGATTCAGTGTGGGGCTGCTGCTTTTCTCTGTGTCAAGCGTACCCTTCAAAACAGAGCACGGGAATATTTAACTGCGTGCAATTAAGGCTGCGTTGCTCATGGTTCTCCCTTCTTTCGGTGGATGTTTTTAAAAGCCCTTGAGCATGTTCAGAGGGAAAGCATAGAGAGGAAATGGACGTGTTAGAGTCACAGCGTTAACATTTTAACTTATTAAATCAACTTGCTCCAGCAGAAATATAAGGTATTGGGTTAAGTACTTCAGTTCATATTTCTGTTTGCCCATGACACAAGTGCACGCACTCTGTTTCACACTGCCTAGAGCTGTAGGGATGCCAGCACCCACTCATACAAAAAGGCTTCAACAGGGGCATGGGGATCTGTAACCCTCTCACCCCCAAAGTCCTCCAAGGGCTCATTTCTAAGATTTTGTACTGTACAGAGGCAGTGGTTTGTCAGCAAGTCGCAGTGAAAAGATCTGAAATATACACTGACTAAAGCTAAGTTTCTTTACTGCACATTACAGATGGGTGTTGTACATAATTCCCACACCTTCATCCCTCCAATCTGACCCAGCGGGAGGAGGCAGAAAGGAAAGAGGAGCAGGAGAAGGGGGGGAATTAAGCACTAGGGAGAGAAGGACAGAATAAAAGAAAGCAATGAGAGAGAAATAAAATAGGCTAGAGTTAACAGAGCCAAAAGGAAGTGAAAGGAACCATGAATGAAGAGGAAACAAGTTGTTAAAGGACAACATATTTAAATAGAGAGAATACAGAGAGGAGTCGGGGAACAATGGCTGTATGCTCAGCCTGAGTGATCCTTCCATAATTAAAAGAAAGCAAAACAAAAATAAAAACAATAGTAAAAACAAAAATAAAAGAAACGCCGACGTATCAATATAAAGTGAACATCCAGGTGATGCGCTTTCATTTTATTACATGATCGTGCAAGCTACTATGGACTTCTGACTGTTTCTACCCTGCCTAGGTTATGCTGCAAGCAAACTATTAAACCCAGAGGCTTCAGAATATGTTCTCAAATAATTATTCTTTCAGAAAAGGTTTCTATTTTGTTGGTGTTTTTGTTTTTTTTAAATCCAAACTACTGTGCTCTTTGACTTTTTGTACGTCACAGTCAATTTTCAACAATTAAACACTTCCAGTTCTAGACTTGACAGCATCCAAGCAGTTGAACACCGCAGCCTCTCGAACCTAAAACTGTATTTTCAATTTACACAGAAGACAATGGTGGGATTGGTACCGTCCCAATGAACAGCCCTGGAAGTACTTGAAACACCAGTTTTCTCTCCCTTAAGTAAGTAAAATTGTCCAGAGTAACTACCACAAGTCAGACACAGCCATGTTTAAATGACCTCTACATCTGTCTGAACCTTTCATGCTGGATCCCAGTTTTGAGTGAAACCAGTGAAGATTGTGCTTATACATGCAGCTTGCCTAGTCTCAACAAGATACTGAGAACACTGACATGCATCTTGCTTTACAAAGAACTTTACTTTGGCAAATACAGCAAACTTCCTTTTCACAAGAAAAACGTGAAAACTGCTTTAATATGGAGCATAAATTCTGGGTATCATATGGCCAAATCCTTCCCAGACCTCACAGGCAGACAACAACTCAGAAATATTCCAGAACAAACAATCCCTGGCAAGAGTAAAGTCCGAGCACCACTTTCCCCAATAGGATTTCTCAGCAGAGAACCGGACCTGTCTGGCTCTGCATTGTCCTGGGTCAGATGCAGTGAGACCAGACACACGTGCACATGGGCTGCGGGTGCATTTCTGCTTCTAGCCTGCAGCTCAGTCCAGCAAAACCACTGCTGTCTCCATGTCTGCGTTCACAAAACAGGAAAAAACAAGATCACTTCCTTCCTAGAAGTATCATGTAAATACAATATTTGAGGTACGTTGCTCAGATGTCCCACACTGATTTAGAAGTACAGCTTCCAGAGAAGGCCAGTTTTAGTCTTTCTAATCAGCACCTATTCCACATCTTAAAGCAGAAATTTTGACTGGGAGAATTTAGGAAAACTATTTGCATTGATAACTAATTTTTCTCCAAAAGGAAGTTACTGACAACATGATAACAATTTTATTTATTAAAAATAAATATCAAGAGGCAGTAACAATATAAAAAGCCCTATTCCCTAAATCGGTTTGATGTTTTCTTAAGGTCCCACAGTTATTTTAACTTCAGGTAGAAAATGCAGCAATTTCATAACAAGATACATACAGCGGAAAAAAGTTCATTTTCAACCTGAATTAAAGCTTAACAATTTGTCGCTGCTTTACGGAAACACTCCTGTATTTATTTTTTTAAATGAGATGATGGAGCGTAGGCGAGAAAGAAAAATTGAGAATCAAAGTTACACTTCCTACTTAAATTCTAAACATATATGGGAGTTTTGATTAAAAGTTCTGATTATTCCTAATAGATACAAATGGATATATATCAAAAAATAAAAAGCACATGCATTAAGAATTGGCAAAAACTAGTTCAAACTGCAGAACTATCAAACAGCCTCTAGCCTGAAGGAATGCAGATAGATGGCTACCATTTATATAAAAAAAAAAAGTATTAACTTCAGTATTGGAAATGTTTATCTTTCCTAATCTGATCCTCCTCCCTGACAATTATAAAGCAATTACACAAGATAGGAACACATTTCTAGGCACAATTTTTAGGTATTTTGATTATCGTATCCAATTACAAACTTCCTTCACTGCTTAAGTGAAAAAAGAAAAAATCTTGCAAAGACTTTTTCTTTTAATTATTCTGACACAGCACTTAAGCGCCTTCAACAAAGACAGGAATTCACCGGAGCTCTGATCCAAAAACACAGCAGTTCACAGCCTACTTCCATTTAACTTCAGTGCACTTCTGACCAGGCTGTCAGAAAGCTGCCCCGTATAGCCTTGAGAACTGTACGCTAATTCATGGAAACGCGTGGAACTGGACTTCTTTTTTTTTTTTTCAGTTTTTCTTTTCACTCTAGTTAGCCTTCTCAAGGTCAAGATTCTTTAAAACGCCATCAGCTATAGTAACACATTATTGTTTAAACCAACAAAACGACCTACAAAACACACGCCTAATCTTGCAGGCCTGCAATTTTCATTAACCCGCACCAGGTTAAGCACCTCTCTTTTTGCCTGAGCCTTTTGCCAACTAAGTCAAAACGAAATATTATTTTAACAGACAAAACACCCAACCATTTTTCTTTTACCAAATTTAAAGTATTATCTGTGAAAGCAGATAATTCAACTTCTTAAGCTTTCCATCTATACTTTGTCTGAACCATTAAAAAAAAAAAAACTATGTACACAGAAGTTGATTTAGGGGGAAAAAAAAAAAAGTTGCTCTAACCTGGTAATCTTTGTTCATAGTGCTCCAAAAAGAAATGTTTCAACTCATTTTAAAAACAAGATCTGGAAAACCCACAGAACTTGCACACTATTACAAAACTTTGATTATACAGCACAGTTATGCATCTATTGCTAATGCAGAGCAGCTGAATTATACTACAGGCACAACTATTAAACAACAAAAACAGATTTTTTAAAAACACTGCATCTTTTACTACGTCACTGATTATTTCCATTCATTAGGCAATATCTGAAACGCCATTAATATCACTTTAGGCAATGAATAGCTTTAAGTAGAATTTCCCACATTTTTAGTTAAATATATACACCAGACTATCCATTAAGTCCGTGAACACTCTGCACAGTACCTGTAGCAACTGCTTGAAGTATTTCTGTTATTTAAAAATCCATTAAAAATAAATAAATCAGTGAATTCTCAACATCATAATGCACTAGTCGCCATGCCTTTCTGCCACTGAAGCCACAAAAGCAAATTGCCTGTCTTTGCTGAACAGAGGTGAAGCTCCAGCCACGTCTGTGGAGGAAGAGCAGACTTACCTCATAGCCATGCATCTCCCTTTGGGGAAGCAAGGTGCTCAGCAACACTCCTGCTCTCACCTAGACCTTGTTCCCTGCCAGCATCCAGTGCAGGGCCAGGAAACAGACTGCAGCTCGAGGAAGGGGGAGAGAAGAAGAAAAAAAAGCAGCAGTGGGAGCATCAATATCCAGCACAGTTTCCACAGCTTGGAGAAGAAGGATGTCAAGCACACAGGCCAGACTTAGCTCTACTGCCGTGAAAAAAAATAGTTCACAGATTTTCTGCAGTCATTTATTCTCGGTGATTCTTTCTTCTCGTCCCTTTCTCACCATCCCCTCCCCAAGGAGTATCTTCCTGGACCTGACACCGCTCCCCACAGCTGCACAGCTCACATGAACTGCGCAGCTCCTCCGGGCCAGGAGCCATGTGCTGCATTTCTCTGTCTGGAAAGGCCCCTAAGAAAACACTGACCCCAACCATATTCCTCGCTGATTGCCTCTGGCACAGAAAGCAAAACATGTTGGAAACACACTGCCAATGGAGCAGAGCGTACTCCCATCCTGAGGAGGGGCTGAGGCACTGACATCAGGACACACAGCTGGCCAGGCATGGGGCTCAGCCGTGTGGGAGACTGCAGCACTGGGGGACCCCACAGGACACCAAACAGAGCCAGCATCTCAGAGCCAGCGGGTGCCATATCCAACGGGAGCAACTTCTGACAACAGGAGGTTTTTACGTGGTGTCCTCATCAGGCTGGCTCCTCCAGGAGCACGAGGGCATTATTCCAGCCACGAGAGGCAAGTGGTCCCGAATGCAGGGACAGTGTCACTGCCCTGCAAGTCTCTTCTCCTGCTATGCTGGTGAGGATGCTCAGGGACACCGCAGTTGAGCACAGGACACGGGCCCGACCACTGACCACTGCCCAGCTAAAGGAGGTCGGCCGAGGTAGGGATGAGCCCAACTGATTAAAAAAATAAGCTATCCGATACCACAGGGCTCTCTCAAGCACCCCTGCTGCCAAGCGAGATGTATTTCATCTTGGCTTCGAGCCAGCCTTCAGACATCCCATTTCAATTCCTGATACTCAGGGTATTTGTTATACCTACACTCACTTCACCACTGCAAACACAGGAAGGGAAAAAAAAAAAACCCAACCCATCCACCTTGTAGAAACACCCATGGTTCGAAATCAAAATAAAGGGAAGGCAAGGAATTAGGAATTGGCAATTTTGTGAAGAATTCGCTGTGCAGGCTACTCACACACAGAAGAAATTTAAGTATGTGCTCTGCACTCCAGAGAGGCAGCGGTTCCTTCCCTTGTCATGCTACATTTTGTCTTTGATTTATTAGAAGAAAGCGCCATTGGATTACACAAGCATGGAACAAATGCAGACTGAATAAAACTTGAAAATGCTACAATTCATACACACAGACACACAGAGACTCGATATACATAAGTATACATATGTCTGCACATATTTAAGTAAACACTAAGTTAATTTCAGTTTACAAGCACAAGCAATAAACTGTTTGCAAAAACCAGTGGAAGAAGATTATGGCTACATCCTAAGAAATTTCTACTATCTCGTTAGACTGCAGCCACAACTTAAACTAATACCTCATTAAGAGAATGTGGGGACAGAGCTCCAAGGATGGGTGGAAAGGAGGCACAAAGCTCGCAAGACAAATATAAGGGATAACTGTCCTGCAATGCCACAGGCAGAGAACATCTTCTAAATTACATTTAGTAAACCAGATACTGTGAAACAGGCCCAACTGACGAATTTCTTCCCTTTATATGAATGCCTTAATGCAAATTAATTGCACTGTGCTAAATCACAGTTCTAATTTAGCAATGTTTTTTGCAGCGTTTGAGAAATAAATGCAAAACAGTAGAGAATGTCAGTGCAATAACTGTGAACAATTTCCCATGCAAAAGGCATATTTTACATGTCAATAGGACATTTTTGCAATTGTTGACTATTTTCTGAAGTTGTCTCAGATCTCATTTACCATATTTTGGGTTTAATTTTTTAAGTTTATTTTTAACATTTTACTTTTGCCTCTGAATTTCATGGAATTTCATCGCTATGAAGTGTGCTTGAAGTTAAGCAACAATTAGAGCCATCCAAGTTCTCTACTACATAAGGACTCACCTTAAATTATTATCTTTACACTTCTGGATTGTTTCAGTAATATATTTCCTGCAAGTAATGAAGTATCTGGTAGTGTATTCAAATTCCCTGATAAAAAACACTTCCTCTTAAGGAGTTAATACTATCTTTAAGCTTTGATAATTATTATAATTAGTTCTAATCTACTGTTTTGCAGGGTATATAACATGGTACGACCATGCCCAATTTTGCCCACGCTCTGAACCCACATTCCTGATGATTCCTTCAGTTCTGTGCTGATGCTGTGCCATGCAGCATCTTTCCCACTTGATTTGAGAAAGTACGTTTCCAGAATATGTTATTCAAACACTTGATTAATTCATGTTCAAAGTTACAAGTTCCTTCAAAGTCAGCATTTGGCTTCTTTTAAGGTAAATGTTCCAAAAAGAACATTTTTTGATAGACTCAGACATCCTTGTTTGTGCATAAAAACAAATAACAGATAGAGCATATTGATATCATTGCCAGTGTTAATCTCTCCTTTGTCAAAGACCTCTGTAATTAACTGTGCTCACTTCAATAAGCATTACTTCTTCATCAAATCCTGTCAATAATTTTGACTGTCTAAAGAAGTCTAATTCTCCTGGACACAAAGAAGCTACAAAAATATCTACCTGGCCTTTTTGACATACACGTAAGTGTGAAATAACTAAAAAGGCAACTAAATAAAATTCACATATTCAGATCAATTTCTTTTACAGCTACAGTGGAAAATCACAGCTCCGCTTCCTACCTGTGCCCCATGCCCCATACACTCACTCAAACACTGTTTCCTTCAAGAAGACAAAAAAAGGGGCAGGACTGCAGTAGCTGCCCCAAGTTCAGGCAAGCATAGAGTCCCACCACAGCCAGGGGAACTGGCGTCCAGTTTGAATGCTTATTTTCTCCATGTTCATGCTGGTGAATACACATTTGTGGGTACCACGCTATCGGCCACACTGACAGACTACTTCAGGTCCCCCTGGAGTGCATCACACTACCAAGTGGCATTATTCCCACTTTCACCTCAGAGGCTTTCATCATCTGGTTAACTTTGGAATAATAATGTTAATAATAATAATAACCCATATGCGATGGGTATTATCACATAGCTTCTGGAACGATCTGAAGTAATATTTTTGGGAGAATCTAACTTATCTTTCACTCAGACCACGGCAAGCTGGAGAGCTGGGCAGTGAGGAACACTACGAAGTAAATTGAGGGCAAGCGTAGAGTCTTACACTGGGAGGAATAACTGCATGCATCAATACAGGATAGGGAATGACCTGCTGTTAAGGAACTGTGTGAAGAAGGACAAGGGCGTTCTGTCCAGCACTAGACTCCTGAGTTCAAAAAAAAAAAAAAAAGGGATCACCTAGAAGGAATCCAGCAAAGGTTGACAAAGATGACTAAGAGCTGGAGCATTCCCTCATGAGGGAAGGGAAAGACCTGGGATTGCTCAGCCTGGAGAAGACTGAAAGGAGATCTTATTAATACCTAGAGATATCTACAGGGATGAAGTCAAGTGGATGGTGCCTGGCACTTTCCAACAATGTTCAGTGACAGAACAAGGGGCAACAGATACTAACCAGAACACAAAGTTCCCCATGAACTCGAGAAAAAGATTCTTCACTGTGAGAGTTACAGCACACTGGAACAAGCTGCCCAGAAAGGTTGTGGGATCTCCTCACCTGGAGACTCTAAAGACCCACCCAGATGCTTTCCTGTATAAAGTATTCTAGGGAACTTGTTTAAGCAGGGGGTTGGACTAGGTGATCTCTAGAGGTACCCCTCCAATCCTTACAATTCTGTCAATTACTGACTTAGAAACAGGGAGCTCCCTACAGAACGCAGCACTCACTCATGAGCACAAGTGACAGGTTTGATGCCAGTACCTCTCCGCAAGGAAGCAGAAAATGACGGGCTGGATTTTCAATCATAGAAGAGTAAAGGAAAAACATTTTTTAGTTAAAATTATTGGATCTACAGATTAACAAAGGACAAATGAATGCAATCCACAGAAGGGACAGTGTTTAAAAATATATACAGGACGGCACAGATTTAAAATGAAAACAAATCAATTCCACAAACTTCAGTCATCCGTGAACCTCAGTAAGAGAACACACCAAACCCAAAAAAATTGGGACAGCCAGCACACTCCACTCCCTGCCCGGGCTCTTCCGCAAAGCGCAGCAGCCCAAGAAAAAGCACACACCTGGTGAAGGCCCACCAAGAGAAATCCTGCCCAGAGGCAGCGATGCATCTTCTGTAGCTGCCTCCCCACCCTGCAGCCCTCTCTCTCCCCTACTAGCTGCTGGCACTGATCCCTCTTATCTGTCTATCAGAGTACATGCTCTGCTCATGGCCCTTCCTATTCTCTTTCCACCCTTTCCTTAGGGACTTGCTGGCCAGTTCTGGGAGTCAACTCTGCAGACCGCTAGCAGAGAGGTGAGCTACCCCATGGAGCTCTCTGCTCTGCATCCACACATGTGCAGGCTTTTCCCTTTGGATTGTAAGCAGTGTGAGGAAGATTTTACCCTAAGAATTATTTACAGACTTCCTGCGAGTGACTGCCTATAGCACAGATTAGCACAAGACAATAGCTTTGCTCATCCCCCGTCAGCAACAACGTGAGCAATAAACATTTCTATCAGCAATTTGTACAAATAACTGACCGCATGCATCTTAGGCTAGACAAATAATGATGGCAAAGAAGCTTAAGGAAAAAAAGCAATACCATGGCTTGCTCCTACGCACCACCATTCAAATCTCAGCATGCATGTCTACTGTATGACAGAAAGCTGAATAATAACGCATCCACCTGGAGAAAATCTCAAACTGAGACTTGCAAACTTAAATCTAAACATTATTTGCTACTTGCCTGATACATATTTTTAGTGCCAACCTATGCAAACAGTAAAATAGTAAAATGGAGTTACAGTATAAACCCAGCAAAATTTAGTAACACTTAATTCCTTGAATACAGGTCCTGGAGCCTTAAACGCCACAGAGGTTCCCTTCAGCAGGGGAAAGCCTACAGACTGCTATGTATCTGCTTTCATGAACCGAGCAAACAAGAAAAGCCGTTGTTTGTTCTTGGTATATACAAATATTAGTATGAGCCAAATAATCATACCAAGACTTTACAGTAATACTTTTTTTTTTTTTTTTTTTTAATTACAAATCAAAACCTGCCACGAAAAGCTCACAGCAAAAACTGCTGACATTCGCTACTGTACTACCTACGGCCACTATCCTGCAAGGTTACAACAGAACTGCTCTTTTAAGATACAATCTAAAAAGTAATAATAATCTCTAAATATGGAGAACGAATTCCTAAGAAAACAAACTCTTACTACATCAGCGTTCTATAATCTTAGGAAACTATTTGCATCATGCGGCTTGTGCTAAAATGCTTAATGATCTCATCCTTACCATAACAAATTATCTGCCAGAAAAAAGACCTTGAAGGTCAACACTGGCAACAATTAAAAAGTAATGAAAAACATTCATCCCTTAGGCAGAGTTACAATTTCTAAGTTTGAAGCAATGTGCTGTATATTTTATTAGCCATCACTTGTTTAATTATTCATTGGAGCTCCTCTTATGCTCCATACAGCAACCTCACATTGTTAGGATTTCCATTTGAATGCTATTATCAATTCAAGGACAAACCTCATCTAAACTTGGACTTTTGTTTGTGTTTTCCAAAACATAAATTATATTCACGAACTAATGGCTCTGACATACTTTTTATGTTCAATTCTGTTCACGCTATCTTCAGCCTCGGATGCGACCCACCATCTCTTTCCACATTCATCTGTTCCAACATACACGAGATTTTGACAAACTCCATCCCTTCCTTAGCCAACCAGAGTAATTTTTATTCCCATCTCATGTGAGGTGGTGACTCACTCTAGCAGAGTATTTCCTTAAAGAAACTCAACAAAGTTCAAGTAAGGAGATAGCACCATGAAATGACTTCTATGCCGTAACTGGCATTTAATTACACTTCCTTAATCCCTAACAAGTAAATAAAATCATTCTTCGGGTTTAAAGGAGAAGCGTAGAGTCATAAGGACAAGTTTAGATTGGTATTACCTACAGTTCTTAACTGATCCTTCTACAGGATCATATACATTTTTGCTGCAAGTGCATAGCAGGGCATAACAGGTTACCAAGCATAATTCATTGAGGCTCTTTTACAATCTTTCGTCAAGAATTTCAGATACATTCCACATTTAAAGTTTCCTTAGTGAAAAAATACATGTGTATTGTACTGAAATGATGGAAAACAACAGGACTAACAGAACAAGAGACCTAAAATGATCTAATCTTTGCTCTATATAAAGCCATTTTGGTGGAGTAAAAATGGAAAACGTCATGAAAATTGATGTTCATCATTTTTCCCCCCTTACTCCTCCTGTTTTCAAAAATATACTCACTTCATGAACTTTGGTTATCAATGCAAGAGTGTCATCTACAATGCTGAGGCATACAAAAATTCACAAATGGAAGCCTTTGTGACAGAATAACAGCAGTGAGACAAGGAAGAGAAGACAACATACTGAAAATGTGTGTTAATTTTCACATACTTCGAGTTTATAACACAGAGTAACCTGGAAAAAATATAACCAAAATGAGCATGCATTTCCATAGAATGAATAGTCAAATTATATCCTTTGCTCTCACTAGTTTTGATTTGGCTAAATCAAATCTAGCAACAATTAAAAGAAAAAAGACAACACTGTTCTCCAACAGCCCTTGATAGGAGAGAAAATACACTTCGACCACCAAGAAAAAAAGAAAACATCTTCATGGTTTTGTGAAACTTTCACCAGGGAAGGACAGGGCCAAGCAGAAAATGGAAAATGAGAAAAATTATCTGCAAATATTACTCGACTGTATTTATATAAAGCAGGAAGTAAAACCAGCCTTTACCAATCCTAACTTACAACCAAGTCTGAGGATTAAACAAGTTTTGGTTTTCTGATCTAAGTCTCTTTATGTGGACACTGAAATTGTTGTCACCACCTTAAAACTTCAATTTGCCACATCTGGGATAGTGCCAGGTTGACAGGGACAGAAATGGAACGCTGCCCTGGAGCTCCTCTGCAGAAGGGGATACTGAAGGGATGAACTCCCAGACCAACCCTGCCAACAAGATAGATAAGAACATCTCTCGAAGGTGTACACACATCTCAGAGAGGAATCTTTCACTAAATAATCACATTTTAGTTCACAGAACTTTCTGTTGACTATAAAGGCTTGAAGAAACTTGAGATTTAAGGCTGGTGGGAGACTTCAGTATGCTTAGTTAGCTTTACCTGCAGAGAACATGCTAGGTCTGAAACACGCTGCAGATGCGTGTGGAAATAAACTACAGTTAGATCATGCCAAAACTATTTCACTCCGTCTCATCCTCCCTTCCAAAGGGTGACAGCAGACGGGACACACTGAAAACACTGAGGACACAAAATACAGCAAATGCCCAAAGGAGACCATGTAGACTTCTTGTTGACTTGGAGTGCTCTGCCCATGCAGCTGCTAAAACAATTAAATGTACAGAAGCTTTGCTGCAGAGAAAGTCTCTTAAAGCCTTCCTGATGAGACCAGAAAATCTGGACAGACCAGTTCTTTGTTGATTTTACTAAAAGGCCATCAGGATGTTAACCCAATAAAGAAACCTGAAGGAACACATACAATCTTAACTGAAGACGACAACAGAAGAACAGCATTTACAAAGGTCATATTTGACCAAGAGTCCCCTTGCATTCCTCCTTCACACGGCAGAAGACAGTCACAGCAACTCTCAGCCATCACAATTAAACTTCTGCTCCAAACAACCCTCCTCTCCTCCTTCTCTCTACTGTTCTGAGAGAGACCATCTCCTATATATAAAAAATCATTTTTCAAATAACTCCTGCTGGTTCCCTTCAGGTGCACTTCTCATTCAGGAGGCCTGGCAGAGCCCACAGAGAGCCCCTCCAGAAAATGCTCTTCCTCCACATACGAAGGCAGTGAATTGCTTACTTGACACAACAGCACATATGGCTGCAGAGTTGGCACTTAAGGCCTTTTGCCCAATTTCTGAAATTCTGATCCCCATTGGGTTGATTTTCTTTAAAATACAATGCAAGAATACTTAGGCGCAAGAACTATACAGCAGTGTCAAAAAAGCGGTCAGTCACACCTGCTCTCAACAGAGGGGAGGAAGAGTGAAATCCATACAAAGAGACAGGGATGAAAAGTAGATTTCCAGGGTAGGGATTATGAACTTACTAGTGAGAAAGCACAATCTACCCCTAAATTCCCTGCAGGTTTGCTAAGTAGCCTAAGTGGCAAGCACTTAAAAATGGAACCAGAAAGCAGCCATCCATCACAGGAAGATTTTATCACCTCTTCCCGATTTCTCCAAACTGAAGATTTTGATTTCTTTGAAGAAAACCTCCATCACTTGCACCTTGTCTCTTAGCTTCCCTTCTGCAATTGACTTCGTCGCAAACCTCACGTAACTGGTAAGCTCAATCTTCAGGACACGTACAAGTAGTGATGTTTGCCAAGCTCCCAAGATAAATTGCCAACTGACAGACACACCGAACTTGCTTTACTGCAGTCTACCAAACTTGTCTTACACGTTGGTGTGAGGCACTTAACACTCCAAAGCAAATCACAGAAAGCAGGAAAATATTTATTAAATTAGGGGGAACACCAAAGCTAAAACTACCACTTACGGTAAAGGTATTCTTGTTGTTAATCACTTATAACAAACACGATTTTAATTTCTTGTCAGGCTTAGCTGACGAAGAGGTAGATGCAGGAGACCAGTTCCTTTAATATTTGCATTACAGGTAGCAAGACTTGGTAAGAAATGAACCCACTCTGCATATCTGCCTAACTAATTCAACAGTTTTCAAAGAACAAACGCTGAAAAATAACAAGCTATATAAGCTAAAACTGCTTTAAAACTCTGTTAACATGCATAAAATTGTATAAATATGGACAAAAATACTGTTACCCACAGGAGCCAGTAGTAGGAGTTATTCATAATGTAGCTTTCACAAATGAAGTGAAGAGCTGATTTGATCTGGTACACCACAGTAATTTGCTGTGCAGCTACGGGAAACTGCTACAAATAGCATTACAGCCAAAACTCAATTGTTGCTGAAACGCATTCAGTAAAATGGAAAATATAGAGAAATAAAATACAGTAATTGTCTCTCAACCTGCATTACGTATTATGTTTCCAAATTATATAGTATTATATTTTCTAGTTTCTAATATAGCCTCCCATTGAGCAACTGACAACACAAGAGACTTCTCTGACCTTTTTTCCTCTGGATATCTAAATAATATACCGCACAGACATATTTGGTTTATAAGTCTCTAGCCTTTTATTACATCCCAAGGGACAAAATGTGTTTAAAAAAAAAAAACACCACACGTAGCTATGCATAAAACAGCTAATGCAAAGTGCTTTCCTAGCTATGCCATTTCTTCCCTGAATCACAATTTTCTCCTATGTAGCAACACTCGCTGTTTATGAATTTACATGCCTCTGAAAGACAAAAATTGGACTTCCAGCAAAGAGAAAACCTGTGTGGAACACCCTAACACAATAACAGACAATACAAGCTATGATCCTGCACACCCACTGATTTGTACTTAATGGATTCAACACTCAGTGCTGCTGTCTCTTGAAAGGTTTGACCCGAGCAACGGACGAAATAACTTATCAAGCTTTCTATTCCCCAGACGTAGTAGAAAGTATTTCATGGATCCGTTCCAAATTTAGGAGGATGTTCAAAACCACACAGCCACCAGATAAGTAATTTGTGGGACAGCTAAATCAAAAGCTAGGCAGATCCTTTAAAAGAGGCCTTTCGGGGATTTTGATTTGATAATGTTTGTATCTCTACAATTAATCACAAAATAATGAAGGATTCAAGCCATCACAGTCAGCGTTCGGAAGTGTGAAAAGAGGCACGCTCTGCATGACACAAATCTAAGTGTCAGAAAAAGACAGGAAAGAGAGCATCATATAAAGCAGTTGATGTACATTAGGAAAACTGAAAACTTCCAGCCGGCAGAGGCTTAAGCAAAGCATTTCTAGCATGTCCAGTCACACTGATTCTAATGGGACCAATATTGAAAAGCCATCAGGGTTCTGACTGCTGGAAGATCAAATCCTCAGACTAAAGACACAAATCTGAAACCTTGAGCAGACACTGCTTCAGAAAAAAAAAAAGCACTGTTAACTCCAGAGCCATTGCTTTTAGGAAAGCTAGCAAGAGTAGTAGTAAACAATATATCTTAAATATGCTACTCTGGGGAAAAAAAAAAAAAGCAAAACATCCACTGTCTTGGACCTTCTTTAGAGTCATCAGTTTAGAACGCTGTTCTCAGCTCAGTCAAGATCCAATTAACAAATAGGTTTGCATAATCTAAATCATAAAGTGGCACAGTGAACAGTTCCCATGAATTTCGAGCTGCTTCCTCAAACAAAACCAATATTTTCAGTAATTATCTGAAACACAAAACGATCTGAAAAAAGTAAAATGCTAGTAAGTAATTCATTTTCCTATACCTCAGTTTTTGAGGAACAGATTTGTAGAAATACTCCTGGAGCCTTACTGACACAGTCAAATGTTTCTTGGTGTTTTTCTATTTTATTTTTATTTTCTTTCAAAACTTGGTGCATTATTCCAAGTTAAATCTACCTTGGCTGCAGATAAGTTTATTTTCCCCTCCTCCCGCTACAGATGAGCTGTTCTTCAACACTTCTCCAAGGCAACACACATAGTCAGAATGAATTAGAGTTTTAATTCTCACAGCCATCCTCGGGTGAAATGCCTAGTGAAATAGTAGCCTCATGGAAAGCAAGCGGAGAATGGTCATCAATTCTAATCAGAGTGAATATCAACCCTCCAACAGGTTTTTCTCCTCCTTAATTCAAATGGTAACAGCACAAGTCTCATTTTCTGTTTGGTGGGTTTTTGTTTTTTTTATTTTGGGGGGGAATGTTTTCCCACACACTTATGAGATAAAATACATGTGTTGTTTTTTGTTTGTTTGTTTTTTCCCCACAGGCAGATGGTGATAGGACAAAGGGAAACGGTTTTAAACTGTAAGTGGTGATCTTAAGATTAGACATTAGGAGGAAATTCTTTACTCAGAGGAGGGTGATGGAGCAGGTTGCCCAGAGATGCTGAGGATTCCCCAGCCCTGGAGAGGCTCAAGGCCAGGTTTGATAGGGTCCTGAGCAGCACTGCTGACAGCAGGGGGTTGGAAATGGGTTGGAACTGGGTCACCTTTAAGGTCCCCTCCTACCCAAGCCCATCCAATGAGCCTCTGATTCTCCAACATTCCACCCAACTGTCTTTGGGAACTGTTGATAAAAAATATATTTATTAACATTTGCTCAAAAACAAAACAGTGCCTTCATTGCACCTGAAGAAAGTTTTACCTACTGCTCAGCCATTTAAATCACTCATGAATGTCTGAAATAATTCCACTGTTATTAATATTTAATTAGTAAAAAAAAATTAATAAGTCAGCTGAGGTCATCAATTACTACAAGATCTTACTCTCAGAAAAAATTAATACTGGTTGATTTTATTTAATATTTATGGAAATCTCATAGAAGCAGTTAAGCAACTCATGAGTATGCCGTATCTACAGACATCAAGAGGCAGCAGGAAAGCCTTATAAGTGCTGATGGTGCTCTATCTCTTCTTCTGACGTGAACGTTCAATATAACCACTTTTTCCACTATCTGAAAAATGATAAGCTAAAACTGAGTTGCCAGCAAAACCTAGGAGTTGTCATAAAATGCATTTATTTACAAGGTATTTTTTCCGGGTATTAGGTCAGTACTAAAAAAAAAAAGCTCACATAACAATTTCAGCTCCTATGAACTCTCACACAAATAGATGCTCATCTGAGTACTCCCGCTCAATTCACATGCACGATGCCATTCATTTGGCCACTTACAGAACAGGAGCATCACTCTTTTGCAGTTATTAGGTGGGGAAAAAAAAGAACAAGTCTTTTCAAGTTAATTTTTTCTGCAAATGCAAGATCTTCCTAAAATACAAAACTTGCTAGCTATTTATGCTCCAGTCATACAATGTAATTTAACCTCAATTCGGAGTGTTTTTCAAGTATATAATTTATGTTTCCTAGAAAGCACCTTAAGTGTTTGAAAAGCTCATCACGACTCCTTTAAATGCCTATTTCTGGTATCATAATGTACTTCAATTAATTTGCACATAAAATTATCAGCAAGACATCTCTTTTATTATTTAAAGAAGTCATAACTGACACGATAACTTTATTAACTTAAAATCCAGCTTTTGCTTGCATTTCACTGGTTCCCTTAATGCAGCACACCTAACCCAGAGAGAGGACTGCCCAGGTCAACCAGCAGAGTGCAAGGGTCAAGTCTACTCCAGAGATGCCAGCTCCTACACTCTGGACCCCGCTTAGCAGCATGCAGCACAGTCCCTCTGCTTTCCTCAGGCCAGTGGCTATGGGCAAGGAGGTGGGCTGGGTACAAACAGGCTGCCCCAGGCTGCAAGAAAACAAACTGAAGCCTAAATATGGGAGTCCTGCAATTTCTTGATTTCACTGGTGTCAGTTGGTAGATTTTCAATAGGCCTCCTATCATACTTTTTTTTTTTTCCCCTCCTTATTCTGGGAGCACAGCCAATCCCCAGCACAGCAGCTGACTTTCCCCAGAACTAACTAGAAATATTCTGATAGACTCTATTTATAGACTCAAAAACTTAAGACTGGAAGCAGCCAACCAAATTTTTCCATTCCTTGCTCCCCTCTGCTATCTATCTATCTGTCCTGGGCTAACCTAAATTCCAGGCCTGCATGCATCTCCAGGGGAAATTATACTCTCCAGAATAGGTCTACCTTAGGCGGGTGCTCACCTTAAAAACTCAAAGCACCTCCAGAGATCCTTGCATGCAGTTTACTGAACAGACTAAAAGCATATGAATCCTCTACTTCCACGTCATACGAGGAAGCATTCACTTTTGTCATTTTAGCTCCAGTTTGGACCTGCACATCATGTGTTTGCTTACTCTGACAAAGCCAACAGTAAATAATTTTTAAGCAGACTTGAGCAGTGCAATATATTTATTGGCTTTTATTAATACTATTTTATTTATACATGCACATATAGATAGCTAATGCTTGTGAGTTTAATCCCTTCTAGTTTGGGCACAGTACAAATGCACAGCAAAAGAAAAAAAATCCATATCCCAAAGTAGTAATAATATTTCTAATGACTTACGGCCCCTTGAAATTATTCACAATACCATCAGATTTTGTTGAGCACTTCATACTGCAGTTAAGGTATTAAAAGTGTAAATTTTGAGACAAAATTGAGAAGCGTGCTCTGGAAGCAGTAACCAGCAAATCTGATTTTTACTTAACCTTACAATTGTTGCTAGGAAACCCTATTCAATATTTACCTCAATTCATAGTGCTACCGGTGGAAGCGCTGAGGACTTGGCGGAGAATTCCCAACCTAAATTTACTCTTGCCGTCTCACTTACCTAATCCACAGCCCTAACACAATATAGGACAATTAAGATGAGGATATGTAGTTACCTTGCATCTGCAGAACCTGTATTTCAGATGTTCCACGCAGTACAGACAGGGAAACAGAAAAAACAGAAAGTTCTGCTCTACTATTTGCTGTCATGCACACTTAATGAAAAGAAAATCCTTAATACGAAGTTTTCTACAAATGGCAGATGACTGTTACATTTCTGTTCCTTGAACAATGGGTATTTTAATGTATCCCACCATCAACTCTCATATTCAGTGCAGGGGCACTTAACCAGTCCATGCAAAGTATCAGACAAAGGCTAAATCAGCCTAAACATGCAACACTTCTGTGTTTACTACTATCCTGCAACTTGATTACATAAAATACATCTGTAAAATTGATCAAATTATTTCACTTAGGCTGAAGCAGTGAGACACTGAATATGCTCCATTTTCGGTGCTGGTGGACAAAACCACAAACCAGGAACCGGTGCGCTGTATTAAGCTCACATCATCTAGAACCAATAACTGCTCTTTTCGTAGCTGCTACAATTGTAGCTTTTCATTAAATCTTATTTCTAACAATTCCACATTCCTAATCTCAAATACTTCCTGTTCAGCATGAAAACTGCATTTGTTTTTACTGACTTACTGATTTAAGCCACGCTAGACCTGTTGTCACCTCAGAGCCTGAGGTACTCTATGTGATGTAAGCAAGTCAATACCCATCCCAGGCAGCAGGAAGCCTGACTGGGGACAGAGACTGATAGTGCTGGCGTGGAGAAGTCATCAGGAACACCCACCAACCCCACCTCACCACCTCAGTGGCTTTATTAGGTGGTTATTTTAATAAGAACAGGTCTATGTGCTGAAGTAATTAGAACCTGGAGTATCTTGACATCAGGGAAAGGGCTAAGACCAGAGGATGAAAGACAGGAACCAGCACTGAAGGGCACGAAGGATTCTGGTCACAGTACAAAGTATGAAAACAAAATAAATACATAAGTAAATAAAAATGGGAAGATCCTCTCCTCTTAGCAGTCAGTGAACTAGCTCAGAACTCTTCTAGGTCCTGGAGTTACGACACTGGTTCATTGAAAAAACACAGATTAAGGCTTAAAACACTTCTTTCTATATGTCTGCCTTAATAAATAAAGTTAATGGCCGTAAGTCATTTACAAGCCATTAAAACATCACCTATCTCACCCGGCTAGCACCATATTAAAATCAATCTATCAGGTATCTGCAACATATAATTAGTTGTAAATGAACAGGTTTGCTTTACAGAAACATGATTTTCCATGACACCATAATTCTAAGTCATTAAATAAGTCTGCATTAAGTTACAGCTGTTTGACAATACTTCTTCAAGCTGTCTGCAATAAAAAATAATTCTGTTTTCCTTTGCACATTACTATTACTATAAATGAGAATATCTGCAAGCCTTATCTAGATCTCCCAACTAGATCAAAAGAAGTGAAGTTCATTAACAAAAAAAAAAATTAAAACCAACAGGATACAGCCTATTTGTCACTTCAGTCTCATTTCCTGCTTCCAGGGTTTCATTTGTTTGTTTTCAAGAATTCTGGAGTGCTGCAAAGGAAGAGTAAGTAGGTACTCTGGTAATTCTGCATACAGCTTATAAATACAGATACACGTGCTGAAAGTCATGCCTTCAGTTCTTCCCGGGAATCATTCCTTCTGCCTGTAATTCAGCACCTTTTTGCAATTACAAATGCTTGAGCTAACAGGTGAAAAGCACAATAAGTGCACTGCCAGCACAACACAGAGACAAAGAGAGAGGGATGGCTGGGGCTGGAGACCTTACACCCACAATACTTGTGTTCCAGGGGTTGGGCCTCAGGGCAGCTTCAAGGAGATCCCACTGACCAAAGCCATCGGGCCTGGAGTACTGTAGGTTCACACATTGCCATCTAACAAGCATCTCTTTTTTTTTCCCCCACTCCATAGCCACCCCACAGTTAAGTGGAAGATTTACTCCAAAAGCACATTACTGATCCAAGTAAAAATGCTAACACAAACCTAGCTTTAAAGGCAAAGGGACCAGCACGAATGAGACGTTACAAAAGGCAGGAAAAATGAATGCTCACCCACCTCTGAGGATCTAGGCACACAAGGAAAAAATTCCAAAGGAGGGATCTCAAACAAGAAATCCTTCATCAATGGCAGTCAGCCCCTAAACGAGGTCTAAGAGGAGTGGAGCCTGACTCCAGCCCTTCAAATCACACAGGTATATTACCTTCACCTGTGCTCCCAGGGCTGACCAGATCTTTCCTTCAGGTGCTCAATCAGTGATACGGGTCATGACTGAGCAGTCCCCATACACTAGCAAATTTATTAACACAGTTAACTTTCTTCTCTTTTTTTTAAACATAAAGAAGGAAACAGGACCATTTGCAGACCTACAGTGACTGCCATTTTGGTCCCAGAAAACAAAACAAAAAACACAGTAAATCAGCAACTCATTCTTTTCACTTCATATTTCTGTATAAATCAGCACCTTTGATTTCTTCCCTCTTTTTAGAGTATGTCCATCCAAAACACTCGTCCATCTTGCCTCTTCCACCAAGTGGGATTAATACGAAGCAAGTAACCATCTTTTATCTTCTTATCTGCTTGTGCAATTTGAAGCTGTCATTACCACAGACTGAATCAGTCAAAAAATTTCAATGCCTAATCTACTTTCAACTGTCAAATCTTAAACAACCTGCATTCCAAACAGTCTCAAGAAATAGAAAGGTTAGTTGGGAAGCAAGTACAAATCAAGTACATTGTTTCATTGCAACATTATCTTATGTCATTAGTTGGCAGCAGCCATAAAGCTCTGGATCGTTTCCAATATTTACTTCCATACACTGAGTAGAAGCTGACACATCTAACCTCTACTTTGTTCATCTTCCAGTAGTTTACATGAATTCAGATTAAAATAAGGATTTAAAAATTGTAATTGAGTCCACTAAGATGATTCAATTTCCCTACTGTGAATCAGAAGTAAGAGCAGGGCAAACTCCTATAGCGCTCGCAGAGCTCATCCTGCAGAAATGTTCTACTCCGTGAGTTTTACTGCAGGATGGACTACGACAAAGGTTCAGTGCTGAAATTTTGACAAGCTAGTAACATTTAGTAACTTTATACAACCCTTAAGGAACGCTTATTGGCCAATATTTGCTTTTTAATTATTAACTTAAGAAAGACTTAGTGCCTAGAGATAAACAAACAAAGCAAAAGCAGAAAAGCAAAACAGGCTGCAAAGCTTCCTCCACCCTAAAGCCAAGAAGACAAGCAAGCAAGAAGGGGCAGTCCTCAAGAATCAGAGGATGATCCCCATAACACCAGAGGCACCCTTCATCCGCACACACAGTTTCAGAGGGAGATGTGCTGCCAAAACTTTCCCCGTACGTAACATAGGGTCATGCCCAGCTCTGGGACACTGCCTTCTGCCAGCTACAGAAAGAGACACCTGCACTGACCCAGAAGCACACATTCCCAGTCCAATGGACCAGGACTTATGACATTTATTTTCTATTCAGAAATTAAAAAAAATAGACCTTGATGGCAAACAAAGGATGAACAGCTGCGCAAGTCTTAGTAGATCAGGGTTTTTTGCTATTTTTTAATTTCTCTGAACAACTTGGGAAAGTAACAAAGTCAGAGCTAGCAAAGTAGATCCTAACACAGCACTGGAAAGAAACAGCTCAATGACTGATCTCATCTACTGTACACAAATTTCATTTACTTCAAAATACCGTACCAAAGCAAACAAGTCAGACAGCCTTACTGGAAGCATTCCAAGTTTCCCACCAACCTTCGCTTGCAAAGTCCTTGGAGCTACAGGCTTCAAAGCTCCTGAAGTGGATGAGTTTCCTGGAGACCAGCCCTTCGCAGCACTGAATGTGGGACCTCCAGTCTTTCTGCCTGAACCTGCATCCCTCATCTGACCAACCTCAAAACAATGCTACCAGAAGCAACAGCCTCCCTGCTCCCACTTTGAGGCCCTTTAGCCTTCCTCTGCATAAGAGTCCACGCTGGCAGAGGGACTGCAGCTAACCAAGAGCCCCCTCCCCACTCCCTGAACCGGAGCAGTACCAGTGAAGAGCCACGTACACAAACACAATCGATTTTCCACAACCAGACACTGCCAGAGTAAACCAGGACACGCAGGTTGTGAAACCTGAGCTCCCCAGGGGCTCCGGGAGCACAGGTCTGGGTGAGGACACAGCGGGGTGACGCAGTTATGCAGGTACATGGACATGGCCAGATTGTGCAAGCTCTAGGGGATGCACAGGCATACGAAGCCGCCTGCTGAGGCGGGGCAGCACTTAACCTGCCATCAGGGAGCAAGGCACGGCCTAAGGGTTATCAGCAGAGCATTGCTCTGCCTGCTCACGCCGATTAGGGGACTGAGCTTCACCTTGAGCACTGCATGTGGTTTCGAGCACCACAAGTCAGAAGGACATAAAGCTGTGCGACAGCAACCAAAGGAGGACTACAAAGATGATGAAGGGTCCAGAGAGCAAGCTGTATGAGGAGCAGATGAGGTCCCCTGGTTTGCTCAGCCCAGAGAGGAGGCCTCAAGGCAGCCCTACAGCTCCCTCACAGCTCATGGAGGAAGCTGTTTCTAAAGCCACCACTTTTTTTTAAACTCAGGATAGCAGCAAAGAAAAAGAAAAGCAGAATAGAACAGATTAATTTCACTCTGAAAGTCCATTCGGAGAACTTACTGCACCTCCAAATGCAAATAAAAAGCATTGTTTAGAAGGGAGAATGTAATTGAGTGAAATGATACAAAAATCATCAGAAACATTCAGCAATTAGTCTGAAATTTACTTTTCAACCTCAAGGCTAAAACTCTTTGATCTATTATTAATTATCACTAACCACAATCAGTAGTGTTCCCATGCATCTTCAGAGAGCATCAGAGTCCTATGAGCCATTTTAAAAACAATGCATTCAGTTTCTGTTCAGATGTTCCAACTGAAGTTTACTTTCTTTTTTTTTTTTTTTTTTAAGGAAGTATCTTCCTATATCAGCCCTAATTTACCCCACTTTCAAATATAAAAACCAATCTATTTTCTTCCTCAAGTAATTCAGAGCACTTCTGCTTACAGATTGCAGATTTATAGAGATTTAATTTAGCAAGCAGCTAACAATGCATTCAAAGGTAATTGCAGGAGCTTAATTCACAGTTTAAGACAAAGAAATAAAATTCAGGTCATTCTCTTGTGACCTATCTACAGTTTGGGAACTTCAGTCATAGAACGCTGCTTGTAAACTGTTTGTTCACATATGAAACTGACAGGAACAATGTTAGATATCCTTTTAAGAACCCAGAATCATTTCTCTTGAAATCCTGCAGCACTGATCTCAATAAAGCCAGAGGGAGACTACCGAGATGGTATCCTCTCAGTAAATACGTTAAGCATTAGTAATTTATGTTAATAAGCTTCAGTTACAAAAATAAAAGAATAAAAATTTAGTAGCTTTTTCAATTTCAAGATGTAACTTATTCAAAAATCTTACCCAGAAAGCAAATTAACTTGCAACATTTTGTAAAAACTCAGGGATTTCTGAACAAAAGCATGCATTTATTAACAGTGCACACCCACCCTGCTTCAAAGTGTTACAAGAAGCCCTCAAACAACTCCTAAGCACGTGGAGAACCCAACACAATGACAGGAGCTGCTTCCATCGCTTGTGCCTGCAGTGGCACTAGAGCATACTATGCTAGGATTTGCAGGTACTGATAAGCAGGGACTTCCTGGCCTACAAGCTATCCCCCTGTGGCATAAAATTAAAAACATTAACAAATAATAATAATAATAATAGACCTCCCACCAATGTCAGCACAACTCCTCCAGCAGCAATAATAAATAACAGTGGAGTAACAAAACCTTTGGCTGCAGCAAATGAGAACAAGCCCAAACGCAGCAGCCACAAATACAAAAATGAAGGGAAAAAAAATAAAAAAGCTGCTTACCTTTGGCAGGCCTAAGGTCAACAGGGAGCTCCAGAAAGAGACCCTTGCTCTCACTGGCAACCCACAAATTAGGTCGGAGAAGGGGTGGATCCTTGCTCCAGCCTTGCAGTCACTCAGGTGCATTGTATGCACCTGGGCTCCTCTGGTTTGGCCCTCCCTTCCCGCCAGGTGCTCGGTGGTTCAGGCCACGATTTAGCATTTCAGTTCCACAAGGCAGCACAGTCGTGCAAGGTGCTATTCAGGCATTCAAACACGCCCAGCTGCTGCTGCAGCCACTTGGACAACTACCACAGAAGTAGTTCTCACTTTTTCTGCACACATCTCCTCCACCTGGAAGAGGCTGCAGCTGAAGTAAGGTAATTCATATGCTGAGCACCCATGTGAGAACAGATAAAATTACTAAACTTAGACATACTTAATAATTGCTTTTCACACACCCTTTTATCACTCTTATACAAACCATACTGTCAGATGGATTTGCCAGAGAACAAGTCAAGGTCTTACATTCACCGTAAACCACGGTATTTTTTGACCTCTCAGAGCTTAAATCTGAAATCACAGCACTCCACTTGTTCCCTGAGGGATTTTGATTGAAATCAGTCCATTATTAACTCCAGCTTCCACAACTGTGTTCAAACATGTTAATAAATACAGACACCTACAGTTAGAAAACAGAAGCTGTCTTTCAAAAGTATACCCTGAAAAGACAGCTGCTGAGATTATGGCTTGATGACAAACTGAGCAGCAACATGCACTTGCGGTATTTCAGGGACAGTTTTCCTTCTCCATCCCTTCAGTTTGCTCTCATGACCACACCACACCGTGCTGCTCACTGAGTAGCACTGGTGGCCAGTTTCTAGACCTTCACAGTGCACTGGATCAGGAAACCGATCTGGCTCTCACATACAACACACCCAAACCAATGGCAGAAATGGTGTCAGACCAGACTCCAGGGTATTGCCCAACAGCACATTTCATCAGTGGAAACAATATACTGGTCAACTGCAGACGACGTCCAACAGCAATCTCTACTCAAACTGTGGTTCAGTAAAGCACAAACACATGCACAGAAGTCTGAGTCAACCAGACAGAGCACTTGAGAGCACGTTTAGGTTCCATTAATGCTAAGTGCTTGTTGAATAAGGACAAGTTATCGAATCAGAACTTAACAATTTACTCCCTCTGCAGATAACAGGAGTACTGCATCATTATTAATACCCCCTCAACAATCCGTGTGGACGCTCATCCCATGTAAGAGAATGGGAACATTTCTGCACAGTACATATTTCAGACACCAGTGTCTTCCTGTCCTCATTAAAAGAAATTAATCCACACTGTCAAAACACAGGTAATCAAAATTTCTTCTGCTTGCTTATTTTAACACCCGTGTACAAAGGTGAGCCTGTCTTGCCTTTTCCAGAGAACAGCCAGAAGAAGGTATCATAGTGTGATTCTGTATCACCGAATGGGCATAAAAGCTAGGAAACAGTTACTGGTAGTATCAAAATATATTACGGCAAGCCAATTAGTAACAGCCAAGTTTCGTACAGTTTAACAGTATCAACTGGCCACATAATGTTTCAGTGACACGCAGCTTGACTTACTCTCCCACAGGAAGAAGCAACCAATCCCCAGGTACTGGTATAGGGATTGAGAAAGGAGCTCTGATTTCCCTCTCATAAGAGTCAATTTGCATGTATAATTTAGAGGGAAAAATGAAGCATCATGAGGAACCTTCAAGTATTTTTTAGATATATAAATATATATATATATTCGTATTTTGAATGCCTCGATAAAATTAGCAGAACAAAACAGAGCACCCTCAACAACATAATAACGAACAAAACTAGGAAGTACAAGGCTGTGAAATGCATGCTGGTACACCAAGGAGAACCTTTGGACCTCCTGGCCCCATGCGTTAATGCAGGCTCGTAATCTCTAAAGTGAGAAATAAAGACATATTTAGAGGTTCCAGCTATGTATCAAGCTCATATCCAGAAACATTAAAAATACAGTTGTTTTTTGTAGTCCCACATTAAATTCATAAATTAATTTCCAAATTGAGAAGAACGGTACAAATTTAAGGCTACAGTGTACAACACCAGAGAATTACTGGCCAACCTTTTCAACGGTGAACTGGTGGGAAACAAAAGGGGAAAACGATTTTACCAAAGCATGGAAATATTTTAAACACCTTGCCCTTTTTCATACGAAGCGCATCAAAAAACAAACAGAGGTGAAGGTCAATCATAAATTCTAAAAATAATATTTACCAGGCCTTTATCTCCCTGGCAGGTATCATTCTGATAAGTGACTATTCTAGATAATTTTTAACACGACGTTATTTACAGAAAATAACTGCAGTGGCCTAAAATAAGATTTGAAACCAGATCACCCGTTCACATCAGGGAGGGTTACCCATAAACGAAGCCCGTGCTGTCGTTATCAGGGTTGGAAGGATGGACAGGGACATCCTACACGCAGCTGGTGCTCTGGTGCACTGGGATGCACCGCCCAGTTCAGCCTTCAGGCTCTGGGCTGCACACCAAAGCAATCCCCTGTTGGGTGCAAACCACTCGGGAACAGGCAGGTCTGAGAAGTCCTTGAACACCGCCAACTTGACCACAAATGCGAAGAAGTCAATGATAGTCTTTCAAGTGATTTTGGCTTGCCTACATTAGACTCTAAAATACGATGACGAAATGTTTTGAAATTCCCTCAGCTGGTTGACAATTATACTGTAATTACCAGTAGGTACAAGTAACTCTCGTTGAAACAGTGAACTTATTTAATAATACCAACACCTTCCCACTTTGTGAATTCAACCCACATGGCCCAGTAAACTTTGCTGAAACAGTATCGCTTCATGCCCCACCACCACATCCAGGCAGGCTAGCAAACAGAAACAAAACTATACAGGTTCCTGAACAGTTCTAACTTAAATTCCCTTCAGGCTACCCACACCTCAAAAAGACAGATATTCACATGCTTAAATTTAAACATTCAGTTCAACTCTTTGATGTGTTTACCATCTAAGACATGCAGTTAAGCCTCATCACAGAAGAACTGGTTTGAAGGTATTTTTCTTTAGTTTCTGAATCAAAATTGGGGGGGGGAAGGTTTCATTATTAAAAATAATTAGACAAAAAATACACAAGCAAACCATATGCCAGATCAACAGCTGGTACAACACTCCTTACAATCACTAGGGAAAAGAAAATTGTGAGGGGGACGGAAAGCGCAACCTGAAAGTTTGGAAAAGTTTTGAGCAAAAGTGCTGGTGAATCAAGAAACTGGAACTGCATCCGAGTCCCCGTTTCTTCCTGTCACCTGTCTCACGAAGCAACACCTGCACCTATACACCATCATCCAAACAGTGAAAAAAGGCTGCGCATGGATCTTTACCCCATACCTCTATGGCATGGAGATGTGACATCCCCAGGGGTTTTCTCTCCCTTTGGGAGCAACCTTGCACCTGTTGTCAGCCTGGGAAGAAAGCAGCTTCGGGGGAACTGCCTGGCAAGGCAGCACAAGGAGGTGTTACCAGGAACCAAATAGTCTGAATTTTAGCCAATTTTGAAAACTATCCAATTGCAAAGGTTTAGAAGAATGCACAGTAGGCACATCAGCCCTTTGTTTCCACCACAGCTGCTGACAACAGCAAGTATGTACGTGTACATACAAGAGTTAACATGGAAATGAGAGGGAAAAGGCACATTTGCAGAAAAAGCTTTAGGTAAGAGCTAACGCAGCAGAAAGGTCATCCTCTTCAATTTTTACTGTTGTTTCAAGCAACCCTGACATTTTCCTAGGCCATTTTGAAAATTACATAATTGGCACGATCATGAGTCTTAGGCTTATACCCTGATTCAGATGAGCAATCACCTTACAGCAGATTTCTGTCAATGACATCACACCATCTCCATACCTTAATTTCTGAGCCCACTTTTGCCATTATTTGTTTAAAAAACGCTTATTTCTTATCGGTTGAAGGGGTGGGAGGGCAGGGGTCTACACACAGACACACAGGCATGATTCACCCTCTATTAAAAATAAGACATCTTCACTCTTCCAAAGACAAAGACATGTTCTGCATGAAGCAACATTTCAAAGGAAACAGGCGAATGTGTTTTTTTCCACATAAGAAGCTCTCCTTCCCCAAATTCTGCAGATTGCAGTCTTGTCGACAAAGTTCCCACCATCCAGCCTAAGGATGACCATAGCTGTCCATTACCAAATAAAAACAACTAAAAAAGAAAACGAGAACGTTTCAGTTGACAGTAGGTACTTGGTCAGTAAGACAGCAAAGTATTTCACATCCCTAAGCTATGTTTATTTGATGTTTAATAGAAAGTGATATTTTAATAGGAAGAGAAAATATTTCTAAGAACATTCTAAACATTCTCAACGCGAAAAGCCTTCTTCACTCCTGGTCACCCAGTCCTCTCCACAGTGTAAGCTGCATATCAAAGAGGGTACGATGTTGAAGTTCCAATCACAACGCTGTCAAAACAATGCAAATCATCTACTGGATTCAGAGAATCATGTAGCCTCTTTTTTTTTGCCTTCACCCTGGTGTTTTCTTATGGCAATTTATAACACAAAATAAACATATTTCAGGAAGTAAAAAAAGATGGAAGAATTAAAGCACCTGAAGCTTTGTACAGCAGGCTATGAAGGGTTAATGACACATTTCAGCAACATGAAGAAGGAAAAAATTTGTCATTTCAACACCCTCTTAACATGGGGCAGATGGAACATCCCTTGGGATACGGCTTTAAACTACGTGCATCTTAATACAATACTTGGGAGGATGAACAACCTTAATAATGATTTTCTCTGCTTGAGCTGGAATGCGGCACAGGAATTAAGGATAAAGGTGAAGACGGATTTGAGGCTCATTAGGAAGAGTCAGCTTTTACAAGTCTTAGATTTGTCTCTTCAGCAGACAAATATCTGTACGGGCACCTATGCATTCAAATCTGTACTGCTAAGATGACCTCCACATTAATTTATTTTGAAACTTGAAAGGGCTTCGCACAGGTCCCCTGCTGCATCTGTTAGCACAAAGTCATTGCCAGACAGCTTAACAGTAACATTTCATTAAATAATGAGGCTGAGAAAGAGATTTGAAACGACGACACGTGTCCTAATCTGAAACACAGATCAGGATGTCTGAAGTGTTGCAACCCTGCAGATCTCTGCCACCTAAACAGAATTTTGCATGTGCATAATTGCTCTGAGAGGTATAAACTTCAGAATTTCAATCATGCAAAGCAACAGCCACACTGAGACGCATACCTTACTCAGATATCAGCTTAGAAAACAAAGGAAAGCGCAGTCACATCGCCCCTGGAGTGAGATGATTCATTTATGGGTCTAGAGGCACAGGTGAGAAGAGCTACCCATGCAATAATGTCAGATCAGAAGATATTCCTTCAAAAGCCTTAAGCAAAACTGTCATAAAAACCTAACTATGGATGACCACGCTCCTGAACAGCATTTCCCTCTTTACTGTGCAGTGGATTGCATCCCACAGCAGATGACAACCTTGACTCAATGCGAGCAGCACTTACTCATGCAAGAGCTCTCACGGGTGGCAGGAGCCAGCTCCAAAGTAACAGTGCTCAAACACAAAGGCAGGTAATATTGGGCTTTGTTTGCAGGCAACCCATCACTCTTCTGGTCAACTCATAAAAATGCATTATTTGTACATCGGGACGAACGTTCATCTGGCAAAATAACTAGAAGACAGTAACTTCATCTCCTTTGATCCAGGAAGTACATTTGATCCAAGCGCAGAAGATGACAAACACACAGCTACGTGCAAAGTTCAACAAGAAGGTGGGGTTACAGGCTTTTCACTTTGAGCAAAACGTATTAAAAAAAGCACGTTCGCTACGAACAACACTTGAAACAGACAAAGAAAAAGTCAAGTACAGCACACAAATTATTCAAGTAGACTGCAGAGGCACCAGACAGGTCTGAGAATAAAATGCAAATATTTAAAGCGTTTACCCCCCCCCACAAACTCTAGGTCCACAGATGGTCCTCCCTTCCCAAAAGCACCGTTAGCTTAGCCATTATGTTTTTCATTGCAGGACCAGTTTTTAATCCAGAAATACTCTGAGTCACGCAAATACTGAGCAAGTACACGTACTTTTCACCCCAATTCAAGAATATGGTAGGAGTTGCAAGTCTTTTGATGATAAAAAGACAACAAAAAAAAACTGACTGTGTAACTAGACAGCTTATGCAAGGAAGCGTCCTTCATAAAACACATGAACACCTGTCTGTGGAAGAAGTACACGCTTCCACATACTGACCAATACAGAGGCACAGACACTTGAGTATTTCTCTCACCAAAAGTTAGGAGATCAGTTCATCCATCTTTCCCTTTCCAATGCGTCAAGTTTTAACAGCCCTCCTCCTTCTGGAGGCATTTTTCTATATATACAAACCAAATGTTCCTCCAGTTACAATACAGAAATAATATGTTGCCACAGGCTTGTAAGGTTTACTTTTTCAAATTTAACCAGTTGAAGCCTGGTGCAAAATTAGAGCCAAACATCTCTGCAGAAATGGATTCCTGACGTTACCACCTTATCCTCATCTCAACCTTTCACCTGAGTTACAACACATTTGAGCAGCAGCTAAGAAAGAATACCCTTTATCGGACACGCAAGAGCAATTTTACTAACCTCTCATTATGAGAAAGACAATGTTTGCAGCAGTAAGAGCTCATAAACATAATAAAGCTACACTTTTAAATCCAGTAACAATAGAATATAATACGTTCTTTTTAAATATTAAAGCGAGCAGTTTGTTTTTATTAAAGCCACAGCAAACTGCAGCAAACAACCAGCAAATCTAGCAGTAAGAACTGAAATGCAAGCACAGAACTATGCATCAGCTCGAGAAATACCACCCCAGACCTCATTTCAATTCACATCTCGTGAAGAAGGGAGAGGAAAAAAAAAAATAAAGTAAGAATTTGCTCGCTTACCTGGACACGTTTTCTGGAATGTACTCTAGAACTGGATACCCATCACTTCTTCTGGACGCCAGCTCTGGATGTGATTTCCAGGTCTCCACTAGCGTGCTGACAGGAGGGAAGGAGCTCAAGTGCTGAAACGCTTGCTCTCTAGCAATGGGCCGCGACAGAGATATCGTGCCCTGGGCACCGATCCTGTAGTGAAAGGACTGTCCACCTGAATTTACACCAACAATGGCAGAGGATGGTATGCTACTGTCTTGGTAATAGCTGCCATCATCAGGCTCCTGCTTAATCCCCACAGGGAGGCCTGGATTTGGAAAACCGCTACCTTCACAATTGCTATCAAAGGAAGAAACAGGTGGTCCTAAAATCCCAGAAAGAGAGTAGTAGTCTTTGTCATCCATGAAAGAAAAATATGAGCCATCTGTAAATGGAAAAGGATTTACTGTTTGATTCCCTTTAAAAGAGGCACCAGAACAAGGGTGTTTAGCTGACTCTTGCTTCACTGGTACTGAAAACGGGCAATCAGAACTTATTTTACTGTTCTCTCCAATGCATGCGCTACCGAATGAACCGTCCGGTTCGGGTTTTATGAACTGAACGAGGTTCATCTGGCTGTTGTTTGAGATGGCATTCTCCATTTCCTCCATCTTGGGAAATGGGATTTCTTGAGCACCCTTGTCTTTTGTTTCTGGACTGGGAACAGTATCTTGGCTTCTGCTGGGTCCAGCCGGCGTGCTGGAAGCAGGGAATCCTAGAGAGCTGTTGACGGGACTACAGATCGAAGATCCCCCCACAGTGCTAACCGCCGGGCTGGAGCGAGTGGACCTGTTGTTGGCATTGGAAGGGCTGGCAATAGAGCTTCTTGAGTTCAGGTTTGCGGGGCTGGACACAGAAGACCGCATAGTGATATTGTTAGGACTCGAGACAGGAGATTTCACGCTGCAGTGACTGGGAGGACTAGAAATTGGCGATTTCATGCTACTTATAGGGCTAGAAAGTGGAGACCCAACGTTGCTAACATGAGCGGGGCTGTGCAACATGGACCCCCGGCTCTCAACGTTGGGCGACCGCGACAAGGGAGTTCCCTGCCCGATGGGGCTGTGCATAGCAAAGTTCCCAAAGTTAGCAGTAGTTGAGGACACTGAGTTAACACCAGCAGGACTACACACCGAGGAAGCCATGTTCTGAGGACTGCAGCCTGAGGGACTTCTCTCTTGACACACGATGGGGCTTTTGACAACAGCGTGCATGGCACCGCCATTCATGGCGCTTCCCGAGTCCGCCATCAGGGACCGCAGGGGCCTGCTGGGGCTGTGCAGGGGAGAAGAACAGTGGCCGTTCTCCTTGTAGAGCTTCACCAGCTGCTCCACGTTCTGGTAGATCTTACCCGGGCTCCCCTGGTTCTGCTGGTCGTATGGGTAGTCGGCGTCACGGATCGAATCCATATACAAACCCATGGATTCGGCCACTGCTGCTGACAGTTCCTTTGACTCCGTTTCAGTTTTGATGTCAGAGGGCAGAACAGCGGGCTGGCTGCTGTCCTGCTGCAGGCAGGAGAGCAGCTCGGGTTTTTCCTTGTTTCCTGGAGCGCTGCTGTTTGCAAAGGCGCCGGCAGCACAGCTCACGTTCACAATCTCCATGTAGTTACTGTCATCAGCCTGCTCTCCAGGACCTAGGGAAGAATACTCCACAGACTGAGGAACTTGACCCCACCGTCTCTCCATATCTAAGCCTTCAGGGTAGCTGTGGTATCCTTTTGTCTCCATAACTAGCAAAGATATATATACAAAAAAAATAAAAAAAAAGTGAAATTAATAAGTGGCAGGACAGTGCAATTTACTAAGGAAATTTCCTAATTTCCTAAGGAAACAAGGCATATCCGCTCACTCTGTCTATCCCTGTCTGTCTGCTTGCCAGCCCCGCTTCCCACCCCATCAATCTCTTCTCAACCATACCAAGGGAAAAAGTCTCACAAATAAGACAGTCCGACAGATTTTGAGATAAAGATGGCCAGCCATTAAAAAATGACCCAAATTCCTGCCTGAAAGCGTACGCTGCCCAGTGTCAGCCCAACCTTGCAGCACCACCAAAGACCTCGTGCTGCTCTGTTACAGGGACGGCAAAGCAGCAGGGGCTGGTGCTCTGCAAGGGTTTTTCTTGATTTTCCAGTGCTGTAAGTGATGCTTTGAAGGAAAGCTGCAGTTCCGTGGGGCCGGGAGCCAAGCTTTCAAGAGCCCCACTGCAGGATATGGAAGGACAAGCTGAGCGAGAACAGAAGCCCCACAGAAGTTCCAGCACACAGGGAGGGGATGATGCAGTGCTTCAGGGTCCGCAACCCCACCAACAACGTGGTAGGCAGCAAGAGGAACGCATAAAAGAAAACGAACCTCCTCCTAAGGACTGGCCCTACAAAGCCTCCCACCCAGCGTGGCACTCTCCCTGGGCATGGCTGTTTCTGAGTGGCCACGCACGCATTATTCTGGAAGGATTCTGTCATTCTGAAAATCACATACAGGTAACAGCAACATCATAAAGAAGAGGCTCATCATCTTGTCAGAACCATACAAAGTCGAGTGCCGATGCTTAGAATATCAGTATTTTTTCCCCCTTCCCAAATGCTTCAGTTTTGCAGTGTTTAACACCGCGCTCAACCGCCTCACCTAGCACTGCTTAAAAACTATTTCTTTTTTTTCTCAAGCAACGCTGTAAAAATAAATAATAATAAAACAAGCTTCAAGGGAAAGGCTCGAGCGCTACTTTGCCTTTCCTTGGGGCTACGGCCCTATGCCTGGCCCTCCTGTCGGGCACAAATGTTGTCAGGACATCACCCTGCGGACCCAATCCCATTCCTACAGTCAAAAACCTCCAGCCAGAAGCGCTCGCCCTCACGCACAAAGTCACTTCCAGATCATCACTTACCCCTCACGTTAAGTGCTGAGCAAGCCTAATTTCCTACGGAAATCAATGGCGGCTGCGAGTGACCGCCACTTCGGAACCCCGGGAGCTCAGGGAGGGTCAGAACCGGGATGGCAGAGTCCCGCAAGCCCCGCAGGCGGTGCGGGGCCGCTCCGACACAGGCCCGGAGCTGCGGGAGCGCCGCGGCTCTGGCTTAGAGATCCTTCGCAGCAGCAAACCTCAAAACTTCGGACACAATCAATAGGCGAGCGCGCCTCAGAACTTTAAACGGCTGGAAATCTGGGTCACTCCGTGAGGAGAGTGGAAGGGGGGGGGGGGGGGGGGGGGGGAATAAAAATAAATAAATTCCCCGCCGGTCCTGCGTTACCGGAGGGAAAGGAAAAGAGATCCTGCGCGGCTCGGGGAGCGGCAGGGAGCCGGGCTCCGAGCAGCACCGCGACTCGCGGCGGGGGAGCCGGTAAAAGGAGCGGGGCTCGCAGCGGGACCACCTCGCGGCGCGGTCCCTCGCGTTCAGCTCCGGCCTCTCCTCGCCTCCCCACGCGCGGCCATTTGCGAGCCCCCCCCCCCCAACCCTCACCCCCCCCCCCCGCGCACCGCGACCCGCCGGCGTGAAACGGGGCGGAATTTCAGCACCTCCTCACCAATCTAAGAACCGACGGTCGCCAATCCGGGGGTCCCGCTCCCCCACGAGGGTCACCCATCCCCGAGCGGGACCCGCGCTAAGTTTCGCTCCCGGCCCCCCCCGCAGCCTTCTACGTCTCGCGGCGCTCGTTTAGCCGTCCCCCGCCCGGCGGAGCATCCCCGCAACACCATCCCCCCCCCCCCCCCCCCACACACACAGACACGCGCGCCTTCCCCCGCCCGCTCCTCCCGGGGGCCCCGGGGCCGCGCCCCCGCCCGCGGTACCTGTTGCCGCCGAGGGAGGGAAAAGAAGGAGAAGGAGGAGGGCGGAGGAGGGAAGAGGAGGGAGGGAGGGCGGGCGGATCGGCGCGGGGCGGCCCCCCAGCCCCTGCCCGCCCGCCCGAGGCGCGCCGCGCCGCCCGGTGTCACGGCGCGGCACCCAGGAGGGGACGGGAAAAGGTGCCAAGTCCTTTAAAAACATGTCACATGCCCGCAAGTTCAAGTTTACGTCCCGGCGCCGCGCGCTCCCATTGGCCGAACGGAGCGCGGAGGGGGCCAGGCCGGCTCCGCATTGGCCGCGCGGAGCCGTCACTCAGCCGCCGGGCGACATGACTGATACAAAGTTGCTGCGACACAGGCGGCAGCCGCAGCTCCTTAAAGCCGCAGGGCGCCGCGCCCCGGGACGGCACGGAGCCGGGCCGCGGGGACGGTTCGGGGGGAGGAGGGGGGGAAGGTTCGGCCGCACGGTGCTCGGGGGACAGCGACGGGGACGAGCGTCGCTTCCTCGCCGGCCGCGGGTTGCCGTGTTTCGGCGACAGCGCGCCGGTGAGAGGATGGGTTAAAAATGATAATAATAATAATAAAACGATAAGGAAATTAGAAAAAAGGAAAAAAAAACGGAAAGGTGGGGGGGGGGGGAGGAGAAAAACAAAAAGAAATTCTAAAATAATAAACAAAAAGCGGCTGCGCGGCGGAGCGCGCCGAGCCTCAAGGACTCGTCCTCTGCCCTCGGCTCCCGCGCGCATCCCGACCGGCGCTGCCTTCTCCCAGGGAGACGCGAGGAGAGCAAAGTTTGAGCCCCGCGCTGACCCCCCCCCCCCCACCCCGCGCCCGCTGCCCCCCACCGCCCGCCGCCCCCCACCCCGCGTCCCGCCCGAGAGAGGCCGTCGGGGCGCCGCGCACCTCCGCCCGCAGCCGCGTCCTCCGCGCCGCTCCCATCCGCGCTCGCTGCCCGGAGCCGCCGCCGTCACACGGCCGCGTCCCTCCTCCCCGCGAAGTTTTCGGGCTGCGGCCGTGACCTGGATACCGCGCGCGGGGTCCGCGCTGCACTCACCTCACTACGACATGGTGGTGGTGGTGGTGGCGGCGGCGGCAGGAGGAGGCGCGGCCCCCGGCTGCTGCCAGCGAACCATCCGACAGCGAGCGCGCACCGGCTCCGGGAGGAGGGGAGAGAAAAAATAGATAGGGGATTTGGGGAGCGAGCGGCGAAGCGGAGGGGCTGCGGCGCGGCGGGCGGACAGCTCCCACCATGGACGCCTGAGGTGGGTGGGTGTTCCCGCGGGTCACACCCTCGCCCGGCGGCGGAGGGGAGCGGGGGGTGGATCCAGGAGTGGGGAGGGGGTGAGGAGGGAGAAGCCGAGGGTGGGGGGGGGGGGAGGAAAGGGAGACACCCTCCAAAAAATTAAAAAAAATAAAAAAAAAAAAGAAAGCCACGGGAATAATAATAATAGGGGAAAAAAAAAAAAAAAAAAAAACTTATGTCATTCCAGGTAAAACTCCCATCTGCGCCACCAAAGAGCGGGAGGGAGGGGAGCGCGGAGGGTGTAAACTTTTTCCTCTCTCTCTCTCTCTCTCCCCCCCTCCCCCCTCCCCCACCCCCCCTCCCCTCCCCGGTACCGCCCGGCCCCTCGCAGCGCCCCGCGGCCGCGCCGCCCCCTCCCGCGCCGCCCCGGCGCTCCCGGCGGCACCCGGCGGCGCGGCGCCGCGGGGTTCCTCACGCACGGAGCCGCCGCCGCGGTTCCTGGTTCGCGGAGCCGCCGGAGGAAGGGAAGGAGGGCGGGAGGCAGGGCGGGCGGCACCGGGGGAGGAGTGTCTCCGCGCCCTTCCCCCGGCGGAGCGGTTCTCCCGGGCCTGGCGGCGGCGCGGAGCCGGGAAGTGCGTGAGGCGGCACCGCGCCGCGCTTCGGGGTTGGGTGGGAGCGGGAGCTTCGGAGCTCACCCCGCTGCTGCGGGGCTTTTTTGCTTTCCTATTCCCCTCGGGGTTGAGATGTTTCCACGCGGATGAATGGGAAGTTCGGGGCGTCGCGCGTTTCTTCCTTGTAAACGTCCTGAATAAAGAAAGAAATGGAGAAAGAAATAAATAATAAATAAATAAAAGAAAGGAAGCGGAGGAGGAGGAGGAGGAGGAGGAGGAGGGAGGGGACGCGGCCGCGCTGCGCTCCCGGGCGGAGGATGCCCTACCTGCGGCACAGGGCCGGCTGCGCTCCATCCGCTGCTGTCCGCACCCGTCAAACTTTGCGGGAACTTGATCGATGCGGAACGGGGCTGCGAGATAACAGCGCGCTCGGGAGCTTAATTTCACAATTAGTTTGCCGTATTATTGGAAACAAATCATATTTCACTGTGCCTACACCAGCGCGCTATTTTTAGCCGGAACGTCGCTAAAAAGGAGGAACCTACCGAGATGTATTATCTCGCAAGAACGCGAACAATTCCCTCTCCCTCTTCCATCACTCCGTGCCGTGCTGAGGGGCTCGGATCGCTCCCAACCCGGCGCCGGTGCCCTGCGGGGCAGAGGGCAGTGCCCGCCCGCAGGGACCCCAGGGCAGCACCCTCTCTTTCCGTGCCACTCACAGCAGCAGAGGGCTGGGCCGAGGGTCGCTCTGCTTTGTCTCACCCTTCCTGCCATTCTTGTGGGGTTTATTTTTATTTTTCAGGGCAAAGGTGTAAACACAAACAGCAGCCGGGATGCTTGGAGGTAGTCTCAAGCCTCAGCAGTGTGTAACTACGATTACCGTCGAGAAAAAGAAGTTGAGGGAACGTTCCTAACGCCTTGGTACCGAATGGGTCTGTTTCTTTTTTTTTCCCTCGTTTTTCCCCATCCCAGCAGCGAGGTGGCAGCTGGAGGGGCAGAGTGCCTGCCAGGCGCACGCAGGATGCTTGCAGACTTTCTGCAGATTCAGTGCAAACCTCATTTGTTTTCTGCCCACAGTTCGCAGGAGCGCTCCGCTTTTTAGTGGTTGACACTACAGCTATTTTTAGCGGCATTTTAACAGCTGTCACTAACAACCAAGATCTCATCTCGAGTGGGGAAGAGAGATTATCTGTTTTATTAAAAAAAAAAAAAAGAAAAAAATCAAATGACATAATTGCCAGATTATAAAATGCAATTTAGATCTTTATCCCTCAAGAAAAAAGGCTACGTGTTCCCCTTACGCCAATCCCATAGAAAAAAAGAAAGTCTTATGGTGGGCTTGATAAGATTATAACCGGGAACAGCAATATTTCCCAGTCAGGTAGATCCACAGTTATAATACAAACAGTGCTTGCAAATTCTGCTCGGAGTGGCCCTATGGCCACCTCCTGCTGCTGTATCACAGTGCAGGAATGGGCAGCAGACTCCACGAGGGCCAGAGAGCAGCGAACTCTCACAGGAGAGGTCCTTTCCCCAGTGCTGGATGCAGGTCAGCCTACGCCAGCCACATAGCAGGGAGCGGCGGGCACACTGGGGTAAGCCACTCTGCGGCAGATGTCATCCCTGCTCCAAAGATAGTGGCAAATTTGCCCTGGATAATGCAACGCTGAACAAGATAACTCGTCGAGAGCCAGGCATTACCTCCTCCCCTGCTCGCAAAGCCAGCGACTTTGCACTGTGAAAGCAGCCTACTGTACTGCCTTGCTTAGAGGCCATGTGCCCTATTTTGAGAACTGAACCAAAGCGGATGAAGTTTTGAGCTGAGTCCAAGTGAGGCAGCTGGGCATTTCCCACTGCTCACAGCCCCAGCGGAGCAGGTGGTCACGTGCTGTGCTGGACAAGTCCTTCAGCTGAGAGTTAAGTTTAATGCTGCTCAGCTCACCAGTGACCGTGCAAGATGCGTAGCTGGCTGGGATCACTTCTCAGAAGGACTGCAGCCAACTTCAGGTGGACGTGGTGGAGTGGAAGCCGCTTTCCCAGCACCACTGGCACTGGCGTCCTGAGAGCAGCCTGCTGGCTCCCCAGCTCACAGCACTGAACACCTGGCTTCTCAGGCACAACAAAAGCCTGACACCAGCCCTGGAAAAAAAAATAGGCAGACATGTTTCCATATGGCATCCTCTTGCACTCCTGGATATCTGTATTTTATCTGTTTAGCCCCATTTTGAACTATTTTATTCTCTAATTATGGCTAAGACTTTTAGCTGAGCAACAGAACATGTTCCCTTTTAACCTGCATTCTTTCTTTCCTTTTTTTTTCTTCCCCTCTTTTTTTTTTAATGCTTCTTAATGGCCCATGTTGTAACCGCAGTTGAACCACATCTAAGTATAGTACAATCGCATTTCTAATGCATATTGGCATTAGAGACTACTTGCTTGTGTGAAGGGCCAAGATGTGAATTTGAAAGCACAGGGCTCCAATATGTTTTAAATCACAGTTTTTATTGATGACCAGAACTGATAGTTTCATCTGGTTCAAAATGAAAGTGTATCATAAGGGATTACATGTTTTGAATTACGGGTCTTGCTGACAAGGGTAGGGTAAATGAAGCACAAGCAATAAGGCACAGGTGGTAATTTGTATATTTTGTAGCTTTAATATTGCTGTGTCTATCCACATTGTTTATATACATCCTCTAGCTTGTTTATTACCTGCACTATTACTTGTGAGAAAAGGTAACTTGATAAGAGCACGCCGCTAAAAAAAACTGTCACTACCATAGAACTCAGACTTATCTCAATATTAATGAATTTCCAACAATAAAAGGCAGTGGCAGCTAATTGCATCTTAAATATTTATCTACTTCCTACTGGCATTTTTACAATATCAAATGGTAACTCACACCTTAATCTGATTAAAATTTTGAACTAACCATAATAGCACTGCACCTATGCCAAAAATCCAGACATAGTCTTGAACAGCAGTAAAAATAAGAGAATGAAGAACACCCTCCAGCACTTAATAAACATATCAAATGCAAATTGAAGGAAATTATTTAATCACTCCTATAGGCTAGTTAATTTTGATGATTATTCATGGTTCTAAGTAGAAATACTTCTAAAGAACAAGTTACTACCAAAACTGTAGCAGCACCGAGGCAGTAAGCAGAATATGAAGCTATAAGGTGTGAGGTTAATAGAATGAGCAATACCAAATGGTACTCTAGCCAAGATATTTTACAGATAGTCAGACAGAGTATTGCGATTAAAAGAAACAATTCAATCTAAGGGAAAAAAAAAAGCAAAAAACAAACTCACCCATATCCTAAGCTCACAATAAGAAACTCCAAAGGAACAATCTCCAGAAAAAGTTCTTTCCCTGTTTGTGGTCAGCCCTCAAATGGAGTCTAGGAGAGGGGGAGTCAGACTCCACCCCTTCCAGTCACACAGGTGAATTGCCTTCACCTCTGCTCCCATGGCTGACTCAGTGCTCGCCTCAGATGTTCAATCAGTGGTTCAGGCCGTGATTCAACAGTTTCCCTACACTCACCAAGTTTAAGATGTGTCCTAAAAGAAAATGGGAAAAATATGAAATGGTTTGGGTGGAAGTTGCGCTGCTTTCCTAAGTAGATGTAGTTTGTTGTTTTGATTCCAGTGTTACATACCTTCTTCCGTGCAGGCTATGGTCCAGCTGGAAAAGCTTGTTCAATGTACCCCCAAATACCCTTAGGCCCAAGCTGGGCAGCTTATCTCACAAGGCAGAGAGGGTTGTTCTGTGTCAGATGCATGTTTATGTATACAGATTTAATTGAATAGGAATACGTTTGCCCCAAGGAACTGTAATTTGATGTTCTAAGAAAGTACCCTGTCCTTGAAGATGAAGGTCCTACCAGGATTTGTTGGGCCTACACTAGTGTTCTGTTAAGCCATGATGATGCACTGCAAGTTTTGCCACTGCCCTTTCCAATACCTGGCCCACAAGCCAGAGGGGTTCCAGCATAGCACAAATTTTGACACGTTCAGCAGGTTGGTCTCTGAAGTCCCTGGCATAAGCAAATAAACAAAGTGATTCTCCTGTGAGAAGAAACATCCTTTCCAATGCAGCTGCATGGCTACGGTTTATTCTCTTTTGTGTGAGCCTGACAGTTGCCCATGTTGGTTTGAAGAAACGATGCTGCCAGCGTATCTGTGCTTGTACAGTGCTGGCTTCTACATCAGCTATGCAGACATATGCAGAGCTCAGGAAAGCCTGTTTTATGGGCAGGAGTGGAGTAATGAAGGATCTGTCTGAGGTCACTGCAGGAGGCTATGGCAAAGTCTAGTACTTCCCAAATCCCAGCCTGCTGCCTTTCATCACAGGAACAGGTTTCCTCTTCAGCCGTTGGCTTCCCAACCTTGCTATATGAACGCAAATGACACCATATGGTTAAAACACATTTGGTTGTTGTCTGGGCAAGGCAAACACACCGGGATCTGTTTGAATGCATTCATTATTGAAGTGAATGTAGAAAGCACACGTTGTCAGGGCTTTTTGCCTTTCAGATTAGCAGCGTTCCCCGAAGACTGACATTACCTTGCCTCCTCGAGCCTGGTCAGAAGAAGTGCATTCCACAAACGTGCAAGAATTTCTGGCATGAATTCTTGTACATGCACATTTACATTTTGCCTTCTGCGTATGCTGTTCTTGCGATTGCCACTTTGAACTCTACTTTTTGTGAGTAATTCCAACAACAAAATTCAGACCCTCATATATGCATAGAAAGCAAACACAGAAGAGGCAGAAACAGAGCCAAATAACAGTAATTTTTAATGTTTTTCTTTATTTTACATCGCACTCACAGCACTGGCTAGACAGTGATAGAGTAAAAATTATGCACCCCACTCTTGACTTCTAAATGGAGATCAGCCAAGACTCAGAGGAAATCTTGTTTATTTAAGAGTCAAAGTTGGTTCAGGGCAGGAATGACAGAGAGTTTAGCCAACCAGCATGTTTCAGTTTTGTCTTCTATGCGTGACTTAAAATTGAAAAATTAAGCCTGAAATCTTTTGTGCTAGACAGTAACACAGAAGACATCACTACTTTGAAATGTAAGATGAGACACTGATTTTTTCCTCACCAAATTTCTTTAGTTCTCTTCTAGGCGAAGGACAGTTGCCATCAGGATGTGAGTCCTGCAGAGGAGGAGCTTCACTTTTCAAGTCCTGAGCATTGCTCTTTTCAGTAAGAAGAATGCATAGAAATAATGAAAAGAAACGCTTAAAAACGTATTCACATGTTTAGAGATACTGATCAGCATTTGTAGTATTTACACTACTTTAATATAATTGTAACAATAACGATTGTAACACGATGTACACCGTTAGGACAGAAGGGAGTAGACCTTTGCTGGGAGTCACAGAAAGTGAGTAAACAAAGTAGGCATTTTTATTGCAGAGCCTACACTGAAGGGTGTCTAGCTCTATGGTTCCTTGTAAACCCAGTGTGGAGAGTAAATGAGTCCTCAGGATCGTCACTCCTTGTTGATCATCAGTGGGCGTAGATGCAGTCGATGTAAAGGTCTATGACTCACTGAGCTTGCTGAGGTGAAACCAGAAAGGAGTAGATAATTGCACCATTGTGAAAAGGATTATCACAGTTTGATTACAGAAGAAAAGCTCTAATGGAGCCATGACTCTTGGGAAGTTTAATAAGTAATGGGACCAAAAGTGAGGAGTCTGTGTCAAGGAATGGCAAAGTGTCCTCTTTAATTGATCCATTTTAATCAAACGTGCCAGAAAGATTTGCAGGACAAAAGATGTAATAGGTCAAAACAGGCTAAGGTACTTCCCCATGCCAGTTCTGATTAACATAAAGAAGAAGAGAGATCCAAGGGATAAAGTGAGATAGGCAAGACATTTCTGAATCCATAAGTAACTGGAATACTTCATCAAAGCAATAATGTGACCTCCTGTTTTATATACAAAATGGGTACTGAACTCAAGATTATCCAGTCCAGATTCATACCCTGTAAAATGAAAATTAAGGAGGATAGATTACAGGTAATTCAGATTGATATGAACACTTCGAGTACACAGAGTGGTATTAAGAGGGCATCTACATTGGTTGGCTAGCAAAAATTAATTTGCTGTTATGCAATCCAGAAACTGTGTATATATAATATACAGAAAATATATAGGCAATTGAGAGTTGAAGTAGCAATGGTGTAAAACAATGTGCATCTTCACACGGTGCTTGAAACTTGTCAGGATGGCCTTCACGCCAGTAAAGATGTTATAAGGTAGCTACAATTCAGGCTGAAAAGGCAAAATGGAGTAGGTAGTGGGTGTGGCCATTGAGAACAGCGGTATCTCCTCATTAACAGCAGTATGGTGCGGTGGCACACTCATCTGTCCATCTCAGCTATATTGAAGACTCGAAGCATGCCAACAAAAGCCTGTCATTTTCTCTTTCCCACTTGATCTTCATGAACGATTTTGTGATGCTATCTACTGAAAGAAGTGGGTAGAGGTACGCGGGAAGGCGCTGAAAGTCTTTGGAAACCAAACAACAAAATGGGGGGCTTAGAGCACTCTCTCAGAAGGGCAGAGACTCAGTTTTCACCTGGCATTGAGCTGAAATGGGGGGCGGCGTTTAAGTTTAAGAAGCTTATATAATCACAAAATGGTTTGGGTTGGAAGGGACCTTAAAGATCCCTTCTCTGGGCAACCTAACCCCTCTAGGTTAATGTAGGAGGACTCAGCATCACAGCCGGGAGGGCGGGAATATGTTTGGTTTCCAGTTTGTTCCTCTCCCTGTGAGGCCTCCTCACCTGCAGCACCTAGAGAATCAGCTGTGAGACAAAGCTTTGCATCTAGGGTGGGTGAGATGGGGTGTGAGCTGGGACCAAACCTCCAGGGAGAGAAGAGGGTTGAGAACAGCAGTAGTCAAATTAGGATAGAAGATTTGAAGCTCTCCCAAACTGCGTCCCGGTGAACTTGGTAAGGAATAAGACATGACATTTTTGTTGTAGACCAGTCCAAAGAGCTGTTCAAAGAAACCTTAGTTTGAGGTGACAGATGACAAAACAGACAGTCAAAACCAGAGAAATGCATCTCTTCCATACTCCTTTGCCATTCTTTCCCCAGCTCTTTGCACTTCTGTAAAACCAAAAAGGAAGAGGAAGGCTGCAGATGCACATGTCACAAATCTTTGCTAAAGATCATCTATAAATGACAGCGTATGCCTTCAAGTGTATGTTCAGTGGTTATTCCTTGTTTGATGCAGCAGTGGCCACATAATTATGTTGCTTCAGGGCTTGCTGGAACATAATATTAAATCTGATTCCACTTATTGCTGTGCATCCCTGCTATTTTTACTTGCTGGATTTAAAGTTAATAATATTTTGACATTATCTCTGGTTCAGGTGAATGAATCTCTTCTTTTCAGAGACAGTGGGTTTTCCATGAGAAAAAATAAGAGATTTGTCCTATAGATTGAAGTGGGTACCGTTCAAAGTGTTGCACATCACAGGAAAAGCTTAATACCACAAAGGCTTTGATAAAAGCAATGAAAGACACAGCGGAAGTTACTGTAAGGCGACAGCGCAGGGTCACAGAGCACCTAAGTTTGTGCATGGATCCCATTAGGGTGCCTTCAGCTATCAGGGCTGCAGACATATCTGGAGACAAGAAGCTTCATTTCATTAGGATGGTAAAAAGAAAAAAAAAAAAAAAAAGAAACATTTTAGGAGCGTGAAACTGAGCAGGCTGAAAGGCTTCCAGTTGGGCTTGAAAGTTTATCAAAGTGTTGGCTAAATCCTACAGCTCTGGTGGATTAGGTTTTGGGGTGTGTTAGAAGGATGGACAGTGATCAGGAAAATAAGTGAGCCAGAGAACTGGGAGATAACACTTCTCTGAATTTTCCCCTTAGTATTAGCTTGAGTCAGCTTGCACTGTCACCTGTGAGCGTTCATTTCTCTGAGCGGCAGTGGTGGTACAGATGTCAATATCACTGATATTTGACTGTGATTTGGAGTTGCTGTACCTCGAGGTCTCTCACTGTTTACCTGCAGAGGCTGACAAGCAATTCAGTGACCAGCAACGTGTCTGCTGAGCTTGGCATCCCGAGGGAAGCAGCCGAAGGCCCCTCGAGCCTGTGTGGTCACAAAGCTTATTCTATCTCAGTGCCTGGCAGGCTTTCCTTGTGGCTTTCTGTGTTGTCTTTAACAATACAGTCGACTGGAGCTGCACGGCCCTTGGAAGCCATGTGCAAATACAAATTCTTTGTGTACAACTAGACTATACCCACTGTAAAAACAAGTAAAACAATTTGGAGTACCTAGCTCATGAATATGCACATCAATTAATTTACAAGATATGTTAACTCAAGAGGTACCATACTTTTGGTCCCTCACTTGGTTTCTGGAGTTAGATCAGCTGCCTCTGCACTGCTTGCAAAGTTTGTTATCTTTCCTGTAAAGATATTATGTTATAAGCAAGAATAGAAGAAAAATGAGCTGCACTTCCATCCATTACAGTGTAAGAGAGGAAATGTTTTTAAGACAACCAGCAACATAGTTGGAAGAGCTGACCTGAGCCTAGAGAACGTACACAGCTTCTAAAATCAAGCCCAGAGTTCCTCAGAAACTCAGAAAAAGGCAAACAGAAATCACTTGCACTTTCCCGTGACTTTAGAACTTGAAGCTGAGGTAGGTGAATAGAGGAAATAAATTGGTTGAGGAGATGCATAAGGACTTGTTGAGAGATTACAAGAAAGAAGAATCTCATGAAATCCTAAACCCAAGATCCTGGAGATATATATTGACTGACAGACGCTCATTTTTTATTGGTTATGTAGGCGATCACCAAGCACACAACTACACATTCCGAGCCAAACAGAAAATAAACATCCAAACATGGCTAGGCGTTAACTCTATGCATGCACAAATTCTAGACAATTTTATGTAATACAGTGCACAGATGGAGATAAATGTGGGGACAGAAGATCGGACCAGAGGTAAAGAAAATGTTTTGTCTTGGGTCCAATAGGACATCAGTAGTGATAGTACTTTGGCACATCATAGGATAGATTAACAATAGAAAAAAAACTTTATTTTTATGATTATTAAACTGTACCCTCCTGCTACTAACTTTAGCTTTTATTCTGTTGCCCATTATTCATTCCATGACTGATAAAGGCTTCGTAAATCCGCACGTACACAATGCTAACTGCTCTGCTGTTAATAGCTTGAGCAGTATGTTTACTCAGTGAATCCTCTTCAAAGTGTGTTTTCTTTGAGAGACCGTTTCAGAAGCATGTGGTAGATTATTTAAATATAACACAAACTGAGGTAGATGTAATGAGAGCAAGATTAAATATGTTTAAGAAGGTGCTTCTGTCCTAACCCTTCGTGTGATTTCAAATTTTGAAGTGGCGAAATAAGATGAGTCACAGGATATTATTCCCAGATTCACTTGGGTTTGGGAAGGGAAAGTTTGCTTAAAATACATATGGTTAAGCTGGCTTCCTCACAAGATAAGGTAGAAGAGATTATTCCCTGAGCCCAAGGAAACAGAATTTATGAAGGAGACCACCAAGAGGATGCAGGTGATGTAAACAAATTGTACTTCTTGGAGATTAAAGTGAGCTTTTTAACATTTGAGAGACCCTAATAAAAACTGGATCACGCTTGCCATCAGCTGTGGACAGTGTTGGTTACCGATCTGTTAACTGGTAAAAGGCATTCTTACTGGTCAAAAGAGGTGGTTTTAGGAAAGGGAATGACCTCTGCAGGAGGGGGGTGAGTACCGTCGTTAGTTATACGAAATGCGATTGAGACTCTCCCACAGGCAAGACAGAAAATCAAATTAAAGTGTATATTGTATTAACGGAGTTTCAGCGGATGCCTTGGAGAGCTCTGATTTTCATGTAAATGCTCATTTAGACTGAGGTTTACTGCCTCCCCAGAATAATGGAAAAGAAAAGAAAAGCATACTTAATTGGGAAGGGAGGGAATGCCAAGGAAATAGATGAATTGCATGTCACTTCCTGATTTTGCTTCCAGATCTTGGGACTGTGATAGCTCACTGTCTTAAATCGTACAGAGGAAAACATGATTGAACTTCAGACCACATAATTTGGGAAATCTTGCTTTTTTTCTTTATCAAGCCTTCAAAATTATTGCAGCTTCAGATAATTTCCCAGCCAGGTCCTTTTGCATGTCCTTGTGGGAATTGCCTAGTGATTGACAGCTTTGATCTGGAAATTTTTGCAGCAAAACTGCTACAATTCAAACGGAGAGAACTGCCAAATAATTTGACAGATATATGCCAAGAAGTGACGTATCCTGATCAGTGAGCTGTCAGGCAAACTTTTTAGAGGAACTGGCATTGGAGTTTCGCTCTGTGGGTACAGTGAGCATTGTGAACAACTCTGGGTGGGCTGCAAGAAACTGACCTTACCGGATCCACAGCAGCAATGTACTGGGATGGACAATGGCTGCTGACACTAGATACCAATAAAACGTTTGTCAGAAATGATGGATTTTGTGGTCTTGGCATCATCCCCCAGGCAAATAGTTTAGTGCCTGAAAGAGTGTGAAATTGACATAAAATGCTTCCTGAAACCGAATTCTTAATAAGAAGCCTGAGAGTAAATAAGATCATTGTAACTGAGCTCAAAATGAACCTAAGAGAATGCAAAGAAATACCACTTTAGCATCTGTTTTCTCAACCTCCCCCCCACGTTTGCTCACACACAAAATGACCTAAACGGGGAGATATTACGATTTATCTTGGCAGTAAGAATCAACAAAATTATAAATGTCATGGTATCATGTAGGCTATCAGGCGTCTGACGCTGTTCATGTTCAAAGCGAACTGAGCAAACACGTTTTGTTTGCATTCAAGCTAATGCCTGAACACTGGAGTTAACCTACACACAGGGCAGGTGCACGGTGGTTTCCCTAACCTAACAAACCGAGATGCTGACTGAGTAGTCTGGACTGCTTCATTCTAAACGCTCACGTTGCCTTTGCCTATGGAAATGCAGAGTACACAGTAGAGTACAAAAAATCTCATCAAGTTTAACAAAATAAACCTCAACAAGAGCTTTCGCCATTAAATGCTTTTATACTCTACAATTTGCAAAGTTGCATGACTGCGTTTTAAGGAGGATTTAATCTGGAGAAAGTGACCAGCCCAAAGCTGGCAATGTGCTCATTAGGATACACAGGGGTGTATTCGGCAGTAACTGCAAAGAGGGAGGGGAGGAAGGGTGCCACTCCAGGCAGCAATATGTGACACTCCAGCCAACGAGCCCAATCACAGGGGAGGAGGAAAGCATAAACAGGAAGAAACAGCAAAGAAGAAGTCATTTAATTGTGGGCTAGAGAAAAAAACATCTCTTGGGAGATTTATTCTGGACAGCTCAGTGTCTGTGCTGTTGGGAGCAGGGCAGATGCAGCTAAGAGCACTTGGGTCCTGCCTGTCCTGGAGGAAGTTAGAAATGCCAATGAGCTGAAATGGTGAGATGCTACAGCAGTGGGGGAAGCTGAGGACAGTCAGCAACATGCTAGAAGTGTTTCCTGCTGCCTCAACCTTCTCACACCTTTCTAAATTATTCATCTCTCTTGACAAATTTCTTCTACACCACTTCCTGACAGATTTTTCTAGGATATCCGACTGGAAATGAATGTGTAGTAAACTAGTTTTGGGTGCTGAGAACTCAGCCAAGTGAGCCCTGACAGGACACTGGTTGATTAAACCGCCATTTTTTTTTTTGTCCCCCCACAGGTTTCTTGTAATTTGGTGTTCCTCATTCTAAAGATACTTGGCCACGGTCTGCAGATACACAAGCAGGTACATCCCTGATGAACTTCATGAAATTCCCAATGAAGTTCATGAAATGATACATAGCAGTTAACACTCTAAGCCAATGAAATATGTGACTCAGACAGATGCCAAGAAGAGATGGTGTAGATGCAAGCTACATTTCACCATTTGAAGCTTTGGAAAGTTCACTGGGTAATCACAGTTTGATCACAGGTCCTGAGGTGCCCTTGTTCAGCTTTAAAGTTGAGAAGGAAGTTGAACAAAATCAGCTCCCAAGATTTCTTCCAAGCAATCTTTTTTCCATTCTTCATACTTTCATCATATGAACTTCCAAGTGTTTTATATTCTAGTTTTCAGAACGGTTATATTTTCAAATAATGGACCATTGCTGCCTACTCAAAATACTGCTTTTGAAGACTAGATATGGCACACATTTTTAATCCACTGACTTTGACATAGAGGGTAGAGAAACTGGAGTAAAGAAAGACATTCTCTTGTATACCCGTAAAGCTTAAGCACAAGTGATTATTTGTGGGCTATGTTTGCTAACAAGTTGTCTAACTGCACTGTGAATTCTTGCTGTGATTTAAACTGCTCTGTATGACGAGCAAATGCCATCGTGATTCTAGTGAGAAGAGTAATCACAGTAGTAACATTGTGCTGCTTCTAAGAACTAGAGAGTGAACCCTAATAAATAACAAGCTTAGTCTCAGAGCGATAAACATGTCAGGATACGAAAGTCATCTTTTTTCATAGAAATAAATGTGAAGTTTGATTTACTATTTCATATCTTAAGTGTATCAGTAACACTCTACCAGCAATCATTGACAGTAAACCATTACATTATTTAAGACTGCACATAATAGAGTTGAGGGACCAATGCTCTTGAGAATAGTCAGGCTGAAAATCTGTTCACAACAGAGATTTTTCAAATATCCCCATTCTTCACACATGCATATTGATATTTGTTTCATGTCCAGAATCACTTAGTTGAAGAAGTCAAGTGACAACATGTCCCAGCTCTGCCTGCAAGATAGGTATAAAATGGAGGCTGTAGGTATGCTGGGACTCCCACAGGAGGAGTAAAAGTAAAAGAATGCAGTCTGTAACTGTCTCCTGCAAATCTCTGAATACACCCTGAGAAACTAAAGCACGCAAGAAATGTCTGGTTGCCAGTACAACTGGTTGCACAACATTGACTCCCCTTTGGTCTAGCAGATCTCAGATCTGTTGACCTGGACAATCTCTCTTAGTACAAGTGGAAAAGTTACAAAAAGTACCTCCCCATAAACCCTGAGCAGAAGGAGAAATTCAGTTAGCATGCTTCTCTATGCTTTTATAAAAGCGCGATGGGAGATCCTGCACTGGGTAGTCTCTCATGAGCACATGATGACCTGAGCAAAGCGTCTTGTCCACAGCATTCAGAGCTGATCACAGAAGCCCAGACCTGAGCCAGCCAGGTGTTACAAGCATTCCTGATTTGCCCAGTGACAAGCATACTCCTTTCCTTTCCCTTTGCTTCTGCACGCTTCAAGTGGAGGGTTAAGGTGCAGTAGACTTTGCACCACAGTGTTAGCACTTGCAGAGCAGAATCAGAGGCAGCAAAACATACGTGGTATTTCCTAACCACCTTCCCAGTCAAGCAGTAATGAGGCTTCTTAGTGCGCGACAATTAGGCCTGATTGTGTTGGGAATCAGAACGGATAAGTTATTAGCAAAACAATCAAATTAGGAGAGTCAAATGATTTTTTTTTTTTTTTTTAATCACAATACTCTGTTTTCCAAAGCAGCATCTTTCATTCTCTTTATAGGCAGTGGATAAAGAAGCAACATGGTTTCCTGTGTGCTCATAAAGATATACTATAGGGTAATAAACCTGAATAAAATTCATTTCCATTTGTTATAATGATTGTAATAAATCTACAAGGCATAGATGAAAGCAGTTGTACTAGCCTTACATCTCATAGGAGATAAAAAAGCTTCTAAAAAGGACAGAATGGAGTGTTTATTATGCCTTCTTAACTTTAAGTACATTTCAAAGAATTGCCATTTCCTTCTGTTGCCGCATTTACAAGCACCAAGATAGGTGGTAATTATAAGATAATTCAGTAACACTCTAAAATAATGATTCAGCTAATTAATGCTGAATTACAGAGGCAGTCCTACATAGATACTTCTAACACCCCCATTAACACTGACAGAGTTCATGATTATTCCAGCAAGCACTGAAAGTACTGCACGTGATTAAACCATTTCTTAAAAAATGTTTGCTGGGTTGCTGTTCTTATTTTTAAGAAAATGGCAGTCTTTGATAAGTTCTCAGTAGCCCAGGTGTCTTAGCGAGGAAACAAGCCATAGGAACCTTCCTCCCACATGCAACATCTGTGCTTGATTTTCACAAGAGCCTAAATTGAGCTATCATGCTGCCCAGTGAAATCATGACCACAAAAGGGTGTAGTCTTTGGGTTATGAGCTGTGGCCATGGGGTATGTTGCCATCTGTGGTATTGTTGGCTGGGGCTGATGGTGATGTAGGGCAGGGGAAGGGAAAGGCTTCTTGCTTGTGGCCAGCAGAGAGGTTTTCTTGCCTCAGTGTGCCAGGACGCAAGCACTCTTTCTTTATTTCTCCCTTTTGCTTTGGAAAGTCGAAGTATACTTTAGTATTTGATGGAGTTTAGTGTTTTGTAAGAGCTACAGTATTTGTATGTGCTATATTTATGCCTCACTACAGAAAGGGGCAATACAAAATATGTCACCTGCATTTTTTTTTATTTTTAAATGTGCAAGAAGATAATAAAGAACAAGTAGATTTCAGAATTTTACACGGAGAGGAACACAGGTCACAATAATACAACATCTCTGAAGGATTTAAAGGCAGCACGATCAGAAATCTCAAGTGAACTTCGTTGCGTTCCCTTCCTGCAAGTCGATGTCACATTTCTGAATGAAGCATCGCTCATTGCTGGCAGAGATAGCACTGACCTGCCCAGGTATCGCTATCTCATGTGCTGTCTGACACCTATGCTTATTTACAAAATCTTTATAAAAACATAGTGCTTTTTGTCCGTAAAGATCTACATAACCAAATGTCTGAGAGGAGAAAAGTTAGAAACTGTATATAAATGTACTGTGCAGCCACTGGGAAACAGAATGCAAAGCAATCCAATTAAGATGTGCTGGCGAATACTTTTTTTTTTTCCTCCCCAATCTTGAGATTTTCATTTTTATGTGGGAGTTGTGCAGAGGCTAATGTGTGAAAACCCCTATGGAGAAGCAGGCAGGGCCCTGTGCATCACTGCCGAGCTCAGCCCCAGTTTCCGCTCTTGGAGCTGGAGAGCAGGCTCCTAACGGAGGCAGGCAGAAGCAGCACAGCATGAGATTGCAGCAGAGCTGCCTCAGCCCCACAGTTCTGGCTGCAAGATGGGAATAGTCTGGCGATGGTCCTCATGTCCCTGCAGGGGGCAGTGGGTGTTGGATCTGCGTGCTGGCACCATGTCCACAGCCCAACCATCTCCAGCTGTCAGAGATGACATTCGGCTGTGCTACAGCCAGTTTGGAGCTGGACTTTATGGTTTCTTTGGGTTACCAAAGCTCCTTTCATTCTGGCCAGAAGAACTCCAAAAATTCAATGCTATGGATACAGAGGCAATTTCAGACTTGGCAAAACAGAGTTGCTTTCACTTATGTAAGGGCTGAATCTGCCTTCCAGTGCTTAACAGACCAATGATTTCCTCCCTCTTCAATATGAAAGCACTGCTGGTGCTGTCCTGGTCAGCTAGAGGTACAGCATCCATTCAGCCCTCCACAATCACTAAGAGCTGGAAGACCTTCAGACATGCACTGGAGGATTCCAATGGTGGTACTGAATGTTGGGCCTGAGGCTCTGCTTCCAACTGTGCCACGGACTTCAGAGAAATAACCCCATTTTTCCACTCTCTCTTGCCTACCTATAAAAAGGGATGATCTTTTTTCCATCAATCTTAACTATTCATAGTATTTTGGTACGCTGAAATGTAAGCAGTGATAACAGAATATTAAGCAAATGGGCCTTGGATTACAGAAGCTACAAAGGTGGTTAGTTGGAATCAAAGCAAATATCATGAGAAAGAGAACAGAAAACACAACCTAGGCTGGCTCAGTGAAAATCCCTGCTTAGAAACATGGCTGAGGGCAGGATTGGGGCACTTAGCTTTATTTTTTTCCTCCTAAAATTAACATAGCAGGGTGGATTTCACTCCATATCAAGAGTTATAGCTCTTCCATGGCCTGTGAGTGGGAGGCTCTTTGCTAAGGGAAGAAAGTATGGGTGCACATGAGACACTGCTCATCTGACTTTAGGACATCCAAGGTGGCTGAGGCCTTAGAAATGCCTGTGGAAATTCACTGGATGCTTACTGAGTGCCCAAGAAAGGATAAATTTATTCTCCGATGAATGAACTGTGGTCAGCCAAGCAAGAATTTCAGAGATCATATATCTGTTGCAGAGACTAGTGAAAGAGTGGAAGGAATGGGCCAATCTGGCCTGTGTAAAGATAAACAGTGATTAGAGAAAGGAAACAATCCAAGGAACAAGCTGGATTTGGCAAGAATACATCAGCACTGTGTTATCCAACCCTGCAAGTGTACAGCCCCTAGGCAAGACCAACAACTCCAGTGGAACACTTCAGCCAGCAAACTGCAAACACTTTAAAAAAAACTGATGATAGGCTCTTTGGGAGCCTCTCTGGGAGGAGAATTCTTGTCTGGCAAAGTGACTTGCATACTTCTGGCACTAAACAAACCATGTCTAACTATGGTGCTTCCGTGGTCACCCATCACCACACTATTTTTGAGCCTCAGCACATTAACTCGCTCCATTCATACAGTCCCTGTGGCAGAGGAGACAGCTCTCCCCAGCTTGCCGACAGACGGCAGAGGCTTAATTTTGGACTTGAAGATGGGCTCTTGATGAAATCCAGAGTCATAAACCAAATCCCTCTTCTGGCATTACTCATACAAGTTAGGACCGCCCATCATCACTACAGCTGCAAGGGCTGGGCATGCTTTCAGGACTCTGGCAGCAGCTCACACCACAGGAGCAGCACCCGTTCTCTCCCTCTTTGGGTGGCCGTCCAGTGGACAGAGTACTTGGTGAGGGAGGCTCAAGTTCAGAGCATCCCATATTCTGTGGGGACCAGGGTCCCCAGCATTAGCTAGCTAGCAGGACCCAATGGAGGTTGCACTTCCTATGGCCCTTGCCAAAGTAACGCTGTGTAGAAACAAAGACTTCCAACATCTGTGATTCCGGTTCTGAAAATTTGTGTTTGTTGGCATACTTAGGTGGGAAGCAAATCCTCACCTTCTCTCTGCAGTGAACTTTCATAATGTGAAATGTAAGTAACCAGGTTGCCAGAGCAGAGCAGCACATATCATTACCACTGTGATACGAAACTCCCCTCCCCTTCCAGCAGCTCCTTATCTTCCCATTGTGGAAGAAAGTTTTTTCTCAGTCTTTGCTATAACTCCTCTGTAGAACAGCCTCTTTAAAGAATAAGTCACTGGTGCTGAGCCAGAGCTGGGTCTTCGCTGAGCGCATGCGAAAATTATTAAATGTGTGACAACCTTATCAAAGCAATCCTTGCATGGATCCTCCTTAAGACAACACACACGCGTGATGGGCACTGCCTGCTTTTGTCTCATTTCAATACATCGTGCTGTAATGCTACTACATACTTAACCATACAGGCTGAAAACTTTTAAAGGGGTGACTCCTAGCTCAGTGTGATTTACCTTGCTGTTTTCTGCTGTGCTAAACTTTTTCAGTGGAGCTGTGATTTTAGGAGGATGTTTGCACAGAAACATAATGAGCCTTGGCTGGTCCTCAGGAGCAGGAGCTAGGCTGAATGGCTGATGACCTCACAGAGAATCTGGGCTATGCTCAGGCAGAAACCACCGAGCCAGAAACAAAAACCTGGAGGAATTAAAGCAAGCTCTCCATCCCTGCTCCATGTTAGTAAAGAGTCTTTGTCCAGAAGCCTGTGGCAAATGCTAGAAGGCTCATTCACACTTTTTATTATTTTTAGAAATACCAAATCTTTTTTCTTAAATGTATCTGTGCTTTTCAACGTGTTTGTATAAAATACTTGCTTGCAAATGAGCTGGCCCTCTTGCTGGCTCTGTTCTTATGAGCAGCTCTGAGCTTGCTCTTCCTCATGGGCATGCAACCTGCCAGCTAGGTCTCTACATAGGCTCTCTGAAAACAGGGATTTTCTTTTACACTCTTGAAAAAACACAGAGCAAGGTTGGTTTGCTTTGTAGTCAGGTTGATCTGTTCTATTACAATACAGAGCATTGGAGGAAAACTATAAGCTGGAGCTACGTTTGAATAAGAAGCAGGACAAAGCCAAAATCTTGGTCCAATAACACTTTTTGGGCCTCTTTCAGCAATTAACTATCTTACAGTAATAAATCACGTTTTGCACTACAGGGATGTAAAGCCTTGAACAGTAAGGCTGCGGGTTATAGAACTGCTCCTTGCAATGCTGCTCTGACCTCTTTCCAAAATCTGTTCTGCTTTCAAAAATTGAGAGCTTACTTGTACTTAAAAGAAAAAAAGAAAAAAAGAAGAGTTGCCTTTGGCCAGAGATCAATCACGGAAAATTTCAGCCTCATCGGAGGATGTTTTGGAAACATACGAGGCCATAAGCAGATGATCTGATCCTGATCCCACTTAGCTCACAGCTGTTTTACTCCAGCAGTAATGCCAGCGTCTGCAGTGGTTTTACCCATGATGTGCCACTGTAAGCTGAAAGCAGTTTTGGGCTGCAGGTTATAATAACATCTGCTCCACTGCCCCTGTACCATTAGTAGCTGATGGGAGATAAAGATATCTATAGTGGGACTACTCATCTGATTAAGGGATACAAGACTATGCCCCATGGAGCTATAAATGGTGAGATCTAAACCTCAGAAGACGTGCACTTCAATTAATATGGAAATCCTGACTTTCAGGTGCTTATCTTGACTCTGGCCTGCAACATGCATTTTGTTTTGGTCCTTCAGGCTTCCAGTACTGGGCTCGATCTCCATGAAGTGCAAACATCAATTACGATTACACTGAGCTGATTCGACTACAACATTTGTCCCTTATTAGGAGAAGATATTTATAACCATTTAGGTTGTTGCAGGAGGTGATATTTGGGCAGCACAGAGTACACGTGACCAGGTGGACAAGAATGTTCCATGCCCAAGCATCTCTGAGACTGTATTTGTTTTGGTCTGCCTTGTGTCAATGTATCAATCACTGCCACTGAAGTTAACAATGCCAGTTTTCTGAAGAGACTGGAAATACAGTTGCCATTGACAAGGGAAATGGCTTCAAACTAAAAGAAAGGAGATTTGGATAGGACATAAGGAAGAAGTTTCTATGGTGATGGTTGTGAGGCATTGGAACAAGTTGCCCAGAGAAGTGGTGGAAGCCCTGCCCTTCAAGACAGTCAAGGTCAGGCTGGACAGGGTTCTAACTGCCTATTCTAGCTGTCCCTGTTCACTGCAAGGGAGTTGGACTAGGCGACCTTTAAGGATCCCTTTCAATTCAGATGGTTCTATGATTGTATGCTATCGTGATCTTATTCTTTGGAAGTGAAGAAAATAAGATAAATGGTATAGCAAAGCAGATTTAAAAAAAAAAAGAATCACATGTCCTCTTCAACCACCACTGATACAGCTGTACTCATTTTAAATTATGTGGATTTCAGCATTGAAAATGACATTTCTGCCTGTATATCTACTTCTCATGAATATTTCTGAGGAAAGAAGTGTCCTCAAACATGCTGCTCCAATACTTTGAAGTGCAGAAATTTAGCAGCTGGTCTTGTAAAATAAAGTAGCTCATCTATACACTTGAGCTGTTGCTTATCTTACTCTTTCCCAAATTTTTCAAAAAGCAGCAGTTTGAGGCAGGATGTTGGGTGAGATAAACCTCTGGTCTCACCTGCAACAACTCTTATAAGGCCCACGTTTTTATAAATACAGTACCTACTGCAAATACACAACATAATCTGGTCCTCTTCTTCCTCAGCCTGCATTTGTACAGCACCTTCAAGTCTGAACCACAGAATTAAATAATACTCCGGTATTTCATATATTCTACTCTGAAGGGAACTTCCTGGTAACAGCTCCAGTGATGCATCTGCTGATACTGGTTACACCTGTTGGTACATCTTCCCCACTGGTTATCTAAACTCAAACAGCCTTTGAGGTACCTCCTTTGGTTATAAATAAAACTTGAAAAGAAAGACAATTGCATAACAGTAAATCATACTCAGCCTATACCATTCCAGGTCTTTGAGAGATGAATTGGACTAATTCATAAGATATCTCCAACTTCTATAATCATAGAATTATATAGTGGTTTGTGATGGAAGGTACTTTTAAGATCATCTAATTCAAACCCCCCTGCTATAAGCAGGGATACTTCTGTCCAGACCAGGTTGCTCACAGCCCCATCCAGCCTAACCTTGAATGTTTACCAAGAGGAAACATCCACAACCTCTCTGGGCAACCTGTTTCAATATCTCACTACCTTCACAGTAAATAATTTCTTCCTAGCATCCAGCCTAAATCTACATTCTTCCAGTTCAAAACCGTTTCCCCTAGACCTGTAGCTACATGCTCTTACAAAAGTCCCTCCCCAAACGACGCAATTACACATAGCTGAATGCATCTATTAAAAAGCATGGCAAAACACTACAAGTAACAACTGAATCTGGACTACTTACTGAAATCATATTTAGTATTTCTATGAAAAATGTTAAGCTGACAGGAGATCTTTACCTGTTTTAATATTAATTTTGCCAAGAAGCCTCACAAAGTGGTTATTACAGAAACATAGAATTGTAGGGGTCAGAAAAGGCTACTAGGGACTGCGTAGTCCAAAAAGACTGATTTGGAAAACACTAAAGTCATTGAAAAACACAGGTTATAATAAAAATCACAACATAGAACTTATTATGACTGTACAGCTAATAAATGCCTAAAACTATTAATCTTCTTAAATCCTTCTTAAACAAAAGGAAAGGCCATACGTATGGTTAACGGAACAAACAACACCAAACTGTATTGCAGCAAAGATACTCCACAGACAGTACAGCTCAAAAAATTATTGTGATAAAAAACAACATAAAGCAAAACAGTTACCTGTGTCCTAAGCTCACAGTAGAAAACACCAAAGGAGCAACCTCCAAAAAAAGAACCTTCTCCACTGGTGGTCAGCCCTTAAATGGGGTCTAGGAGAGGTGAAGCCAAACTCCACCCCCTTAAGGTCACACAGGTGAATTGCCTTCACCTGTGCTCCAGCAGGTGACTCGGTGCTTGCCTCAGGTGATCTATCAGTGGTTCCCACAAAGATTCAACAGTTCCCATCCATCACATTTACCAGAAATTGAGCTAGGTGTACCAGGAAGAAAATCTGTATTCTGCATTCTTCTGGCAGATGGAAAAACTGAAGCAGAATATTTGCAACTGGTGTGCCCGCAGTTGAAGGATGGGGCCTCATGTGAAAGGAGGTACATTAACTCTTTGGGGGCTGACAGCTAATGATTATTGAACAACCCATCACTTGTTCTGCATCATCTTACATTTTTTTTTCTCTTCTGGTCAGAATTATCCCAGCAGATCAGTGAAACAGAACCATCCTTGCTAATAATACTCGGAAGTCCTAGTGGAAGGACTTAAAAAGACCATTATGAAAATAAGAAAACAAAGTCTGAGAAATCTTTTTCTTGTTGTGTAATGTTTGAGAATTTTTTTTCTAAAAGGAATGAAAGAAGATATTAGGGTGTGTACAAAATAAGCTTACATTTTAAGGTAAACATATGCTGCTTTATGCCAGTTATGAAAAGCTGAATCTGACAGTTTCAATTCAAGTAAATATTGATAAGCATTCAGAAAAATCCCTTCTTTCAGAGCTTGGGCACTGAATCTGGGTGTCACCATTGTGATGATAGTCGGCTGATATCTCAATCTCATAGATAAGTTTGACATACAGATAGGATGAGTAAAAGAGATAGGATCTGGCCCGTGATCAAATTGCTTTATGAACTCTACTTTTTTTGTTTTTAGAATAATTCTGTCTTACAAGATGATGAACTGACAGTCACACAGGAAAAAAAAAAATCAGACAGACATTTCTTTTCTGGATAGATTAAACTCTCTTGAGGCTGGTAAAAATGAAGCAAATCAAGTACATTATCTTTCATATTCACATCAACCCATCTATTGTTGAAAACATCAGAAGTCAGCGTGTTCTCATTCAGCTGAAATATTATTTCTGTGCTATTCCTAGAGCAAAGAGACAAATATCTAAGAAGTGAACACTTTTAATAATCAGCAATAAGAAATAAAAAAATACTGAAAAAGCCAGAGTACAAGTCCCGCTCTGTCAACAAATCCTGCCACGTTCTTAGAAGGCCTCTTGGAAGAGTAAACACCAGTTCCCATGAGTAAGAGAGCTCTGATATTTCACTGGAAGTGGTATCCTTTTTCTCTTGAGTTTTTTTCTTTCCTTTGTTTGGAGGAAGTTGATATCTGCTTGTTTTATGGTAACCCAGGAGTAGAGAGGAGTAGACAGCTGACTGAAGGAACTGAGTACCATGAGATCAACACCTGTCACTATCATGTCATTTAATAAGAAGCAGACTGACCACCAGGAAAACATAAGTGCGAGAGAGAGCAGGTGAGATGTCACCTATCCTACACTAATGTCACCTAGTGACCTACACTAATCCTGTAGGTCATTGCCAGTGTATGCTTTTGAGTCCTGAAGGCTTTCCACAATTGTTTTTCCTTCAGTGGGCCACAAGCTGTTTAGTGCGTGCAGCTGGGCAGGAGCATGTTCAGTGATGCAATTGTGCAAAGCAGCATGCAAAGATAGAAGGTGCAAAATTCTTTTGCTTAGTCATTACACATTTACCCATACTCAGCAATGATCTAGCAATTCCTGAGTAAACACCGGTACTTCAAAGAATGCATGTGTTAATTTGGTTTTTGAAATGAGAAGGCGAGTAAGGTAGAATGCATGACCTCTAATGAAGAATCTTTTGATGTTACGCATTATTACTAGTTTGATGGGCGTTCATTTTAATTTCTCAAAGGATATCATCAGTACTGTCTTATTCTGCCTGCCTCTGGGCTCTGTTCCTCACTTGGACTGATGACTGTCAAACAGTACACTTTAAGGAGTGAAGCTGAGCCACTTTTTCCAATTACTTGAATGGGGCAGGTTCAGAAGTTTAAAGAGTACAAGATAAATCCATAGTGTATCTACAAGCATCATCTGTGCTGGAAATACGTGAGCATGTATTTTTGAGAAGTCTAGGTTAATTTGGCTAAGATGTCCTATCTACATCTTTCCTTTGCACATCTGCATTTATCAGTGGTGTGCTCGTGTGTGTGCCTATAGTGCAAAGTACTAATACCTAACGAATCTCAGACTTGTGGGTCATCCATAACCAGCAATAGTGGCGTCTCATCAGCTTTCTTGTATGCATTAGTAGTACACAGTGAAATACTGTTTGGATAGTGTGCATTGATTTTACTCTGTGGCACGATATCTAATTATGAGACAGCATAGCGACAACAATGCCCGTATCCCATTCATATATGGTGAATCATTCTGTATTTTTCCTGTTAATGACTCAGCAACTCATGAACTGGGAGTGACCACCTATTGTCTTTATGATCTGCTAAATGGCATCTGGCAACAGCTATTGTTGAGCAACATACTCGGCCAGAGTGGGCTTGCTGATGACAGGAAGCCAGGAATGTATCTGATGGTCACAGAGTCATACCTCGTTAGTGTGACCACATATGACGTGCTACAATTTACATACTGATGGAAGCATGATGTGGACGTGCAACAGAAGGGACTGCCACTCTGGTGATTATATTGTGTTGCAAGAGTCAGTGCAGATGGCTGCTGTACTTATGTGGCACCTTTTTGTGCCTATCTTCCTGCGTAAAGCAAAGAATTGCATAGGCTGTGCTGGTTGTCCTGTCTGATGTAAATTCTTGTAGACTACCCTGAGGTACCAAAGGTAACTGGGACGCCTTTTGCTCACCTGAACAGTTTATCCTTCAGCTTTCTAGCTTCTGTGACTGCCTGAGTAAGTGGCTCTTCTTCCCTTGCAAGGTCTGTCCCTTTCTCTATTGAAGGTAAATGGCTGTGTGGGTGAGCTGCTGATTGATCGTTTAATGCTCTCTCAGACAGAATTAAGTGGGCAGATCTTTGTGCAGCATTGTGCAGTGAAAGCTGCATTTCCAAGAACACCTCAACTTTTCATCTATTCATGCTCATGCACTTGCTTAATCATGCTTATCCTTACCCTGACTTGTCAAAAGTTGGTGAAGAATGTGGCTTTTCCCAGGTACTTTCGTGCTGGATCTTCATTCCTGCTGCAAAGCAAACAGCTTGAGTCAGTCGCAAGACTATCACCAAATGCAGTGTGTGAGACTACTGTCCCTGTGCAGGGAAACCTCTGTGTCCTGGGCCTTGAGCTGAGAGAAAGTACCCAGCAGACAATCCTTGCTCCGTTAGCTAGCATGTGTAGGACCAACTGTACGACTGGGAACAGCTGTATCCTTGTTTCTTCACCATGACATTCTGCATTGTAGGTGCTGTGGGAGGCTGGAAACTGGACTGGTGCAAAAAGCTACTGAATGTGTTTACAGTCTCAACAGTCTACTGCTAGTGTACCTTTGACTAGGAACAGCGGTATGCATACAAAGATGACAGTATGCTGGAAAGAATTCTTACCTTTTGGAGTTTTAAAATTCAGATTTAGTTTAACTACATTAACTTTTGCCCATGGAGGGATTTCTAAAGAAAGGAATAGTTACCTAAATATCTACCTACTACCTCTTCATAAGGTGTTTTCTGAGGGTGTGCGTCTGAACAGAAAAAGGATTTTAGAAATGTAAAATATTACATTAGATTCATTATTAATAAGACTCCCACGAGTTTTGCATTGCAGAGATTAAAGGTGTAACTCCAGGAATTGAAACCAAGGGAAGCTCTCTGTAAACACTGCAGATACGCAGAGTACTTTGGGCTCTGATGAGAGGATGTCTGATTTTAGTTTTTAGCCAGGAATGGTCGTAGTGCACATCTCAGAGCTCCCGTGCTTGGGGACCCACCACAGGACTCCAGTGATCTTCTTGCTATGAAACAATTTCATTCTTTGCATTGCTTGAGACATCCTGCATGGCCTCAGGGAAGTCATTTAGCTTCTCTGTACCTCGGTTCCTCTTCTGTAAAATGGAGATAAGATTTCCACTCATCGTGATGGCATTATGGAAAAGAAAAAGCACAATTGTAGGACTGCAGCTAAAAGTTACTGTTCCCTCAAATCTAATTCTGCATTAAAAAAATCTCCATAAACTTGCCAGGATGTAAATATGTATGCTGACAAATAAAAAAAATGATCTGTTACAGAAATATGAACCAGTCACTGTGATGATAATATAATTGCTATTGCAGTGATTCAGAGCATTATCCTGACACCTGCCTAGTCAGGAGAAGACCCTGGCCTCTACGGAAGGAGCTTACAGAGCAAGAAATTAAGAGATCGACACGCCATAGCAGAGTAAGAATATGCTAGCCAAATATAAGGGTTCTATCACACATTTCTTTTGCAGTTTTTCCTTCTCTACCCTTCCCCAATACTCCTTGCTGTGTTTCCCACCTCCCTGTCCTTCCTGACCTGCATATTCCCCTGTGCTGCCTGACCCAGAGCTCTCATGGGCCCGTGGCTGGCGCCTGCCTGCTATCCTGCCTCTGCTCCTCAGCAGAGAACCTGCACTGCAGGTTTCAGCTCAAGACAAACATTCATGGCTGAGTTATGAACCCCCAGAGGGATAGATGCTGAAGTGGATTAAAGAACTGACTCTTCGCCTTTGGCTCCAAGCCATGCTAGGACAAAAGTTAGGGCAAGTTTCAGAGTTAACTTTTTTTTGTCCATACAGCTTGGGTCTGGACATGGTAAAAAAAAAAAGGCCGGGGATGAAACACTGCTGGCTAAAACACACTGGCGAGGCTTCAGAAGGAACCTACACAGTGCTCCAGCCAGTCTGACCTATTTAGCGACGACAAGTTTTGACAGCATTTCAGGAAATTTTTCAGCTTCTGATGCAAAACCCAACACCTGTAGACAGCCCTTCTCAGCAAGGGCCTGTGGGAGGAGGTGGCACCCAGCACAGTGCGGCTGTGCAGGTGGGGAAGGGCCTGCCAAGGAAACACGGAAGGGCCTCCTACACCATGTAGGCCACGACCGTAGCACAGGAACATTGGCGCAGACCCTGTACCTTCTCAGTGCCTGGGCTGTGTCCTTCATGAGTGGGTATTTGCTGTCCTGTGCCTTCAGGATGGTGTTTCCTCACTTTTCTTGCTGCCTCTGTGATCTACAGTGTCCTCTGCTGCTCACGGACCCTATGGAAAGTGCCTAGAAAAGTCTCTTGTAACAGTTTTTTTGGGTTTTTTCCCCTGTGTGCTTGAGTTAGAGAGGTTCCAGGGCTGTCTGGAAGTCTTTCTGCCCTCCTCACAGCCCTGGTAGAGAAGAAGGAACAGTGCAGCACTCAGAGACTTTAGTTCAAATCATCAAGTCTCATGAAGGCTGAATAACTGAAGATTGTTTTTTTTTTTAATATAAGAGACAGGTCCTTATGAAGTATGTATGTACAAGTCAGTGTTTGCTCTTCCTGTCTCTCACTGACAGCCGTCTGAGGGTTTAATTCAGTTTGCTGTTTGTAAAGTAGCAAACAGAAGAATAAAAACATTAAGGAAGGCTTACCTGAATAATAATAATGCTAAATATTTTCCTTAGGATAAACAAAACTGTTTTCAGTATACTGGATTGCCTAAAAAGATTTTTCAGCCATTCACTCAGGCAAGGCTCCCAGGACGTGAGACAGGGAAAATGAGTGGCTGTGAAAAGGATGAGGCAGCAAACTGGAACAAATGAACAAACTGTAAATGAGAGCTTATCTATTATTTTTGATTATTCTAGTACCGTAAAGTGCAGGGCAGGATGCCCATGCTGGATAGGACGGGTGTTGTAGCTGTCCTGCACTGAACTGCTTTTCCTGGCCTTCCTCAGTCCTCTCCAGGCACGCCAGGTCCAGCAGGCTCAGTGGTAGCTGAAATGGCCCCAGCTTGAGCGCTTCTGCTCAGGAAGCACTGTTTGTTACCGCTTTCTGGAGCCAAAGAATTTTCTTCTAAATGAAGAGAAGTCTCTTGCTGTATAAAAAGATGCTGCAGCTTTGAAAGGAGTTGTTTGAATGGAGTGTTGTGGCTCAGAGTACTTACAAAGACTTTTTTTCTTTCTGATCAGGAAGGGCCTCAAGTAGAGGTTTTGAAGGAAACTGGAGGATTGTGGCAGCTTTCACTTATCTCCTCTGTCAGAGCATAGACGATCCTGATGGATAAACAGCCAGTCGATGACTTGAAGGGCTTCGAATAAAGCATCGTGACCTCTTTCCTGATTCTTCAAACGAAAAGAAAGCCAGTGGGGAGGAAGGGAAGCTGAAACTGAAATTGTATACCATCCATTGCCTTCCGTACGTACCTGCAGAGGTTGCACTGGTTGGGATGGGGCTCAGGTGTCTTCTGCACCCTCCAAATTTCCCCTGGCACTTCTTCCAGTCCCTTCCTTCACTCATTTATGCTGATGCCATGGGCACTATTTCTTGTTGATGGCATACTGCAACATCTACAAAGCAGAAAAACAAGAATACATCACTTTAAATTGTTAAATACTCAAGTTTTCAACTTGGCCCAACTTTAGTTAGGCTTCTGGAAACATCCAACAGACGCCATGTTAGAGGCTAGCAGAAATCTCACATTTACAAACTGGCTCATGTAATATGCGAACAAGTCTTACAAATGTATTTGAAATGGTTAATAATAAGCTGTTGCTATCTTCCTCATAACTGGTTAAAGGAAAGTTACTGAGCTGTGTCATGTTTGTGCTTTCAGCTCTGAAAACACATCATGAATAAATGTGTCTGCAGGTATATCAAGATTTACATCACCTTGTTTTCATTTGGTATCCTCCGTAGCAAATTCAGTCTACAGAAAAGATTAAGAGAAGGTACACTTATTTTTAACAGTTTATAAATTCCCTGAAATTAACTGTTACCTCATAAGAAATAGTGTGGAAGTCTGAAGATTGATACCAGAAACTAGTTTGACTCCACCGGTGAGCAAAACCTAACAATGACAGAATATACCACATGAGAGGTAGCGACACATTTTTATTGTTATTTTTTTTTTTTTTGGCAGGGATGTGTTCTACAGTAATAGCTTACACGTTTGCTTTTACAGCACGGCATGAGGAGAATGAACAACTGGATCCTGCATGGCCAGGCACACGGGGATGGGAAGCAGTTGCCTGACGTTCTCTGCATTAAAGACGCCCTTGTCACGGAGCTGCAACCTGTGCTGCTTTGTTGTAGAAAACAACCTCTGGAAGGAAATAGGCGTAGCTCCTGATTACAGCCGGCCAGGAATTTTACAAGAAAACATCTTTCCACCGGAAAGAACGTGTTTCTCAAAACAGAGATGTTTGGGGAAGCTGAGAGGCTTGGCTCTTGCTGGGCTCCAGGCTGAGATCCAGTGGGTGGATGCCACCAACAAGGGGTGGCAGGTGCTGTGTGCCCTGGGGGTAGAGTTGGCATAGGCTGCTCCCCTCGCTTCCAGAATGGCCCAATGTTCCCAGAGTAGTCTTTTTTTTCCCCAATTTTATTATGCAACTTTTTTACTCTTATTTTTTAAGAAGCATAGTCTCCAAAATTTGCCATTTTCCATGGGAGTTTTCTTAGCCAATTAAACCCCAATTTCTCAGAGTGCGTATTCCATGTACCTAAATAACTGCTGTTGTGAAAACCTTCTGCTTCTCAAGTACCAAAAGAAATTACTTAACATACAGAGGGATGTATGTTCTTTCATTTAGTTAAATAACTCTGAATGTGACTTATTTCCTGAAATTGAAAGTGCTGTGCACAATGAGTTCATTACTTGCACATGCATTCACAGCTCAGTGATCACTCTATTACCAGTGATTTTCTAATAAAATTTAACTTTTCTCTTAGTAGCAGAACACTGACCATGTTTCAATGGCACAAATACTCCAGTAACTTCACATGCCACAACAGCCACAAACAATTCTTTCAACATTAAATAGTGCAAAAATACAGCATGGAGTGCGTTGTTTTTTTTTTGTTTTGTTTTGTTTTTCCCACTAAGTATCAAATAACCATTTTCCCTCTTATATATTTGTAGAATACGCAAAACTCAAAATATCTAACTTCATTTACTGATGCCATGTCAGTGTATTGGTTACCCTATAGGATATTGTGTTTTTAAGTGTCTGTAAGTCTCTGCTTTCTGCACTTGCAATCATTCCTTAGAGCTTAAATGCTTCCCCCTCCCTTCATAAAATCATTCCATTCTTCTCTTCCTCACTCTATGTAACTGTATAGAAATATAGGTTGCACAGTGTTATCTACTTAATTCTTCAGACCACTGAGTGTTGGAGGAGTTACTCACACCCAATGTTGTTCACTGTAGGTGTTTCTAGGGAATCACTCAGTTTGTAATCCAGCAGAGATTTCATTGTGCTGTACAAACACATTTCTCACAACTTTATTATCCTTGGCTCTTTGCACTCAGCATTATTTCTTTGTGAAGTCGCTTAAAAGGTGCTGTTATTAAGAGGATATTTAAAGGAAAATAAAACATCAGCTAAATCTGCCCAGTGAACATCCTCTTATTTGTGATATATAGCCAGACTGAAAGGACTAACACTGTGCCAGACCAGGCGCTGTTTTTTTTTCTGTGGCTATCAATGTTTACGCAACAATAGAGAAGTCTTGTGCAGCACAACTCTTCTGCATTGCTAAATAAAAAACAATAGAAAGCAATGAAAACACTGAGAGCGCATTGAGAAATTTCTTCAGGATACAGTCAGAACAGTTGGTAGCATCTGACATGGTGAGGGAAACTGGAAGAATAAGAGGCCTTGCCCACAAAAGAGCGTCTGCCTGTGCACTCACGTTATCCCTAGAAAGGCACAGTCACCAAGGTTAAAGTTGTCATGCCATTGAAATAATTCCCATTTGTGTGCTGCTTGTTGACGAGAGCTGCTGACTTCTTTTCCGCAGCATATTCCAAGATTTTAGAATTTGCCTGTGTCACAACTTCAAGATGAAATCTGAAGATATTTAACGTTGATCTTTTCAAAAGCAGCTTGCTTTGAATTGATTGTTTTGACTTGTTCCCTCTCCTCTTTTCACTTTCTATTTTCTCATCTGTGGAGTTCAACCATTATAACTTTTGAAGCTGTCTGAGGGCTCAAAAAAATCCAGATATGGGTGGCTTATGCCTCAGGTGCGAGAAAGCCCATTACTGCTGAGGGACACAAAGCAGGGATTTTAATTAGAACTACAAGGAGGTCTTTATAGAACCATTACTTTACTATTTAATAACTTCTGGCTTTGGATTTTTTTTTTTCCTCAACACTTTCTCTTCAGGCATTTTCGGTTTCTAGATGCTGCCTTTGAATTTTCTCATTTGATCTCCGATCTAGAGCTGATATGAACAGAATTAGACCTACTTATGGACAGGTGAAGAAGGCTTTTTTTTTTTTTTTCCAATTTCAATAACCTTTCAATTTCTTTTATTGAAACAACACTTCCTGAGACAATTAAGAAGATGCTTACATTTCTACTTCTACTATTTCCTTTTTCATTTCTCTGCACTGTGTTACATAGCTAATTACTGTCACAACCGCATCAGACTGAAAACAGCACTGACCCTCCTTTATTCTCATAGAATTTATCTTCCTACCTCCAGTGCAGGATGGTGCCTAGCAGTATTAATAGCCTTTTGCTTCACTAGTTCTTTTATATAGGGACATTAAAATTGATTTTCTGCATCTTGGCATATGAAGATTCAAAAGTGTGTTACATGCCCTATTGCCCAAAAATGTGCAGTCACAGAGCAAAGGTTCTGGTGACAGACACTTTTATGGTATCAGGAGACCTGAGCTACTGAACTGGAGGAGCAGAGCATGACAGGTGTATTTATAGTGCTGCTGAGGAATTAGCCTACATTTGAACTGGCTGCCCAGATACTCTGATTTAAATTACTTCCTTCCCGACATGAGGGGAGCAAAGCAGAAAAGGAGAGCCAAACTTTGCAAGGCATGCTTTGTCGTTAAATATGAAGGACATCATTCCTTACAGTAGCACCTTGCCATGGGAACTGGCAGAGACATAGTCAAAGCTTTAAGGCAATAAAGGTACAAATTAATGTTGGAGATACAACTCTCAAAAGAGAGCAGATGTAGGGAAATTCAAAAATAATGCATCACCAGAAAGTGAAAGAATTCTGAGCATAAAACAAACAAGCTGCTGCCAAAGTTTTCCAGCCCTAATTAAAAACAATTCCCTTTTTTAACAGACTGTGGGGACCATCTCCAGACATGCAGGCCAGTAAGCATGAGTTTAGGAAAAAGACAACTGGACGTAGCAAAGACGTAGCAAAGATAATATTTTGAAAGCCAAGAGGAAGATTACATGGTAGGAACAATCTGTTGTGATCGCCTGAAAGGAAAATAACCTCCCCTCTTACCTAGCACAGTCTTCAAGTTTAGCCATAAAATGACCTGTCTGGTTGAGGCGTTCTACCTAGTTCATATTATTTAAGGGCCCACTGCCCCTTGTTCTGTCACTTGGCACCACTGAAAAGAGCCTGGCCCCACCAACTTGACATCCCCCCTTTAGAAAATTACATGCATTGGTAAGATCCCTTCTCAGTCTCCTCCATACTCAACACTCCCAGGTCTCTCAGCCTTTAAGAATGAAGATCTAAAGAAAGTTCCTATCCCTACAGGATAGCTCTTTTTTAACATCATGGAAAGCAGGTTTTGGGGCTTGCTGTATTAAGGATTGGGTTTACACAGTGTTAACAGTGGCCTTTAAAAAGAAAACAGCGATTGTGTGTAAGATGTGAGATTAACAGAATGAATGATACCAAATGGCAATCTAATCAAAATATTTCATAGATGTTATAGTTAGGAAGATCATCGGGATGGAAAAGACACAATCAAAAAAAAAAAAAAAAAAAAAAAAAAAAAGGGAGAGAGAAAACACTCACCCATATCCTAGGCACCCAGTAGGAAACTCCAAAGGAGCAATCTCCAAAAAAAAAAAAGAACTTTTCACTCTGATGGTCAGCCCTTAAATGGGGTCTAGGAGAGGGTGGAGTCAGACTCCACCTCTTCCAGTCACACAGGTGGACTGTCTTTACCTGCACTCCCACAGGTGACTCAGTGCTTACTTCAGGTGATCAATCAGTGCTTCAGGCTGTGATTCAACAGTTCCCATACAGTGCAGTATCACATATGATCAAGTGTATCACTGCAAGAAAATGCTTTGTCTCTCTTGTTTAGTTTTCTGGCAGTGGGAAAGTCAGTGCCTGTTTCAATCCAAAGTCAAGGGGAATCTTCATTGACCACAAGGTGCTTTGGATAAGATCTTTAATGAGCATTGTTACCCTGAAATTATTAGAAAAGAAACAGAGAAGAAAAACATGTTTCTGTCACAAAATTCATGATCTTGTTATTGTGTACAGCTCTCATCCTTCTCTCAGAAAGGATAAAACAGAACTTATAAAAAAAATAGAGAAAGATAACAACAGTGATTAAAGAACACATGGAATCTGCTCTGTAAGAAATATTTAATTGGGCAAAGATCTGGAAAAAAATATGGTAGAGATCTGTAGTGGCAATGGAGAAAGTGAATTGGGAACAACTGGTCATTGTTCTGCATTTGATAAGAATTAGAGTAGGCCAGATAAGATTATTATCCAGCAAGTTCAAAAGAAACAAAAGGAAGTACTTTGTCATGCAAAATGTAGCTGAAATATGCTTGCCATAGGATGCTGGTGAGGCTAAATGCTTCAACGTGCTCAAGAAATGATCTGATAAATTCATGAAGGAAAAGACCTATCATGTACAGGAATATTATATTTGGCTCAGGATGGGCAGAGATCTCAGAAACAGAGGAGAGTTCATGGGAAAAAACACTGTGGTCTTACTCTGCTCTTATCTGTTTTCCAGACAATCTTTGTCAGCTACTATTGGAGACAAGGGACCTTTGGACCAGCACAGCCAAAGCATTATGGTGTTAAAACAACATTATAATTTTCTCACTCAGCCTCATTCAATCCAGACAATTTTCTTGGAGACAATCGGGACACAAGAGCAGTCAGGCTCCTGGGTAGGAGGAGGTGGTGATAGGAATGGCTATTACAAATCAATTTGCAGAAGATCTGTTTCTAACATATGTGACAAAGCGCACAGATTTGGAGGTCTAGTTTGGATTTTTCAGTTAAATACTTATAGTACCAAATATATTTATTTCTGCCCTCGCCTATAGCTAGAGAAACAACATTTTACACAGACTCAGCTTAACCATTCCGTGGTTGCACCATCTGAGCAACAGACCTGGCTAAACGCAGAAACGACAGAAGGATTTTTTTCTTATATGTGAGGAGGCTTGATGCAGATGAAGTGGCCATATGGAGTGAAAAACATAACCATTAAGAAGATGGAAAGATACTATTAGCACAAGGATTCCCAAAGTTTGTTTATGGAAAGCTGGCACAACAAGCAGGGCATCAAGCCACAGGACCTAAAATAATAAACCTGCAATTCACAGATCATTTCTCTTCTCAGCTCCCTGAAACATTTAGTGGCCGCTTCTTACCACTCTCCAAAGCAAAAGGGTGATCCACAGGTTCTTGCTGCTTTCAGAGAAATGGGAGCAGCTGAGGGATGCAATGATGATACTATGACACACTCAGCTCTCTGGACCCTCTGGGTCCTAAAAGGCTCAGCTAACACTTCACATGTGTGCAGGAGCCATTATAGCAATAGCCTGAGACATCACCTGAATTAATCCAGGATGGCTGCAGCTAATGTCAGCTTGTGGGTCTTACCCAACGGTATCCCAGGCTGCCCTTTGGGGACTTTGTAACAGAAGAGGCAAATGATAAAAGCCATCAAGGCAAGTCCTGGTGAGGGAATGATGTCCAGAAGTGAAAAACGGTATGGAACTCTGGATAGAAAAGGAGGAGCTCAGTAAAATAACAAGGCTGATTATTTTTTCCAAAAAAATAAAAACCAAAACCAAAACCAAAAACCATAGACAAAAAGAAACACCCCAAAACAATATAAGAAACAAACAATCAAATCAAAATGATTTGAAAGAACTTACAAGTTAGGATTTCATTCAGAGTGTAAGGAAGTGACTGGTAATACTCCTCCACTGATTGCAAGTGGTGTTGTATAACACTCCTACAGCAGGTATGCTCTCACGAGAAAGATATTCCTATCCTGATAAGAGACAGTTTTTCATTAATCACAGTAATAATCACAGCAGATACAGAATCGTAGGCAGCTAAAATGGACTGATCAGTAGCTGTCAAAAGCATTTTTTGGGACCAAAAAAAAAAGAGAAGCTTGAATGGCACCTGCAAACTGTTCAAAGGCACTTCAATAACTGTGTGGACAAACAGAGTTGTACATTCACAGCATGGATAACAGTCGACCGAGCCAGAAACTCAGAAACAAATAAACCTTTTGGCATGAGTTTGCAATATGAAATCACTTTAAAAAGAACACACAAAACATTAAGCCTTCTGGTCATTTATTTTGCAGTATGCAGTGGCACTGTGTCTGCAACCTGGAGGTGATTAATACAAAATACTGCTAAATCTCTACCTGTTACAGAGAAAACCCTTAAAATTCCTCTTAATTATCTTCCTGTGCCAGAACACAGTCAAACCTTTCTGAATTTTTAATCCGTGTTAGTGCTAAGCTTTCTCATGTTTATTTTTCACAATTTAAATATAAAGTTTTTGTTGAAATTGTGCTCTTTGATACAAATAATTTAGAATAAAGAATGTGTGCCAGCAAAGCTAACTTAATTATTTTGTCTGAGTGCTTGGCAGATGAAAATTACGATAGACCTGGGACATGTCTACACTGGGAATGAAGGCGTGGTGCAGAAATCCCCAGAGAAGGACTGAATGAGCTAGCTCCAAACCTTGAGCTGGAACAGCTACAATTGCACGGAGTTATCGACAGGCAGTTTCAGTGAGCTTGGGACCAACTGTGGGCAAGTATTGATGGGCCACTAGCTTCCCAGCTGGCTGCAATGCGATGCAGCCTGTGTTTAACTTCAAGCACAGCTCAAATGAGATTGGTGAAGAACCTAGTGGTAGCTGACTCTGATTGGACATCAAAGTTTGGCTGACTGTTCTGTTGCCTCATTTTTTTTTTCTTTCCACTTTGATTTTTCATGGTTTGAGTCTTTATGAGGAAGATGATCAAAGCTAGTCCAAGTCAATTTAATGACCACTACACGTCCTTGCTGTTTCACAGTAGAAGGCATGGTAAAGCTGGTTGAACTTCATTCCTCGCATCAAATGTCAGAAATGTTGTTAAATGGAAGGTTAGTTAATCATTTCAGATTCTATTTATCTTATCACATGCATTTACATAAAGGTAATTATTTATATGGTACACTAATTTGTTTGTATTCCCTATGGAAAAAATTCTAGTTTAATAGAATGAAACCAGTGGTCACCCAGAAGGTGTATTAATGCTCCAGTGCCACCTTGTGCTACAGTTTCCACCAGGATGGGGAGAAGCCCCCTGACTTGTCCTTGCTTGCATGTAGGACTCCAACTGACAGGCAACCCAGGGGAAAAAAAAAAAAAAAAACAGAAAGAGAGAGCAAAGAAGAAAGAATGCACTCACAAGCATCCTCAATACAGGCCTGTAACCTAAAAACAGAGTTCAGTCTCTTTGTAAATCCTTTGCTATGGAAACCACAATTGAGCTGCTTTCTGTATTTCCCATTCTTGATGGAAGGCGTGATTCTTGTGAGTTACTTTACAAACTGACCTGTCCCCTTGAAGCGGAACCAGTGGAGGTTTATGTAAGACTACTGGCACATAATTGCTAAGTCTAAATAAATAAATAAATAAAATAATTTGATCAACCAGGGACTTCCCTGAGTCCATGTTGCAGAGATACAACGGTCTTCATTGTGCAGGCAGGTAAGGTGAACAGGCACCCTGGCAGATCAAGCCCACTGGGGCTGTGGTTGTTGAGAAGCCAGGTCTCACTCCAGTGGAATTAGATCATGCTCTCAGGGGTGTGGTGATGAGACTTTAATAGCTTGATAAATATTTGAACTATCGCTATTAGTACTTACTAATATAGCAATATAGTCTGCAAGCAAACACCGGTGATTTGGCTACCGAGGTTTCAGGTAGTATGTAAAATGAAAAGGCAGTCTCTGCCCACATTTCTAGAGGGTGTTACCTTCTGTGTCTGTGATCGGGTGCCACAGGCAGATGCAAGCAACTTCTCTAGGAAGCACCAAGGATATGATTAACCTTATCGAAATTAGGTGTCAAGGCTGCTTAATCATACATGTATTTGGCAGGAATCTTCATGGCTTCCCTCACTTCTGCACTCTGCACGTGCCCTAGGCTAGATGTCTAGATAGACACTGTGCTTACATCTGCACGAGAGCAGCACCCCGGTGTTCAGACACACAGAGAGCCTAGCTGCCTCTCTTACATGTGTGCCAAACAGCTATGGCTGCTTGATCATCTACACAGTAGCCAGCTCCTAAGGCAATTCATCTCCTGTTTCATGGCCTTTATTCCTCAGTTGCAATCTACTCATACTTACATGTGTGAGGTCTGGGCTGAATCCAGCTGCACACCTCTGGGATGAGGCGCCCCAGGTGTCCCTGTGGAATGTGGCAGGAGCAGTGAGCAGCTGCGGTGGGGTACAACTGCCTTTCCTTTTCTTGCTGGCATGATTATGTCTGTTTTGTGTTGCTTCAGGGAGAATGTGAGGCATGCTTAGGCCTACTGGCTGTACAGGAGGCAACGAACCAGACCCACGAGCCAGCAGGCAGCCAGAGCTATAGCTGCATGAGCCGATGCTCACGTGCTGTGAGAACAAACGCTGCCACAGGCTGCCTGCCTGACCTCTGTGATAGATCAGTGAGCACATTTCCCTAGAGATTCGACAGGAACAGATAAGGTCCTAAAGAACTACTGCAAGGTGCTTAGCATGTTTTAACACTGGAACTGTTTGCCAGGATTGCCCTGTCTTTTCCCCAAGACTTTTCTACATGAGGTCCCTATGACTCCTTTGTCGCTGGCATGAATGTAACACCTAGGACTGTTTTTGGTCATGAGCTGCTGGACAGACTTGCCCTCCTGAGATGGATGGGCTGAGAAGAGATGGGAACATTGACTAGCACAGAATAGGCTGGTGGCAGGCAACCTGATCAAGACTCTGCATTTTGGTAAGCTGTTGGAAGTTCCCAGCTGTTCTCCCTTTCAGCTCTACCCTTTTCTTTTCTCTCTCTGTTCTGTATTAAAGAGACGCTCCCCTGGACCAGGCTGTTGGTGTGTGCCTGTGGTGAGAGCCTGCAATATGTTTGTGAAGAGTGATGGTGGGGTGGAGATGGGATGCTGGCCGAGTAGCATGTCCTGGGTGAAGACTTTCTGTTAGGTCAAGGGTGCAAGAATATACCCACTGTCCAGCTAAGCAAGAGAAGGGGATGAATATCTCTGGGCATTCCCTTTGAGCTCAGAACGGTGCCCTCTTTTCTGCCAGCCAGGGGAGTTTGCAATCAGACTGAAAATGGTTGAAATGCAACCAGTGCTGTGATACCTTGTTTGGGAACAATGTCTGGCTGGACTTCAGCGCTTCAGATGAGATGAATAATGTCCAAGCTGACAGCAAGAAGACAAGAGATTAACAGATCTCATGATAATAGTAACTGCCAATAATATCAGGCTACAGTGTGTCATTTGTCATTAAAAATACTTTGCAGGCTGTAAGGAGTGTTTCCACTCAGGCAGTACTGTGTGATCCAATGCAGAAGCCAAAGTGTCCTGAGGTACCTCGGAGCACCATTCGGTGCCCACTGAAAGCAGGTCAAGGTGAGGGCTGTTTGCTGTTGGACTTTCCATCTATACAACTGGCAAGCCTTCTAGCCAGGCAGCAGAACAGCCAGTGTCCTGGCAGGAGGCAGGAAAGAAGCTGGTTCACACAGCTAAATGGGAAACTTACTGTGCTCACTCCTGACTACTGCTTTTCAATGGAGGGGCAAATCTCAACTTGCCTCAGCCACCTGCAACTCCTTAGACTAGTCCTGGCACACTGCTGGAAACTTGGTCTGAATTCCAGGGATGTGTCTTCCTTCCCAAGGGCTCCACCTGGCACATGACAGCCTGTGGGAGCACCCGTAGACTGGGTGTGAAACTGACCCTGGAATAGCTGTCAGCACAGAAAGGCTCATAGTTCCTGTTCAGAGCTGAAAAACAGTTGTCAGATAGCAAGGATGGGTGCAAAGTCCTTCTGGCTTCAGCTAGGTGAAGAAGCAGAAGCAGGCTATGCCTTCCTAGCCAGGTGAGGCAGCCGTCATCACAGGCTGTTTGCAGTGTGGCTACAATCTCTGTTGGGAGACAGACTGGTTAACAAGAGGTGGACCAGCATTAGGACAGAGGAAGAACTCAGCCACCCTTGCACAGTCACAGAATTGGGTGGATAATGGCATAAATGCAAAAGCTCCACCTCCAAGGTTTTTTTCTCAATGTGCAGTTGTCAGAAGAGGTGTAAGAAGGTGTTCAGTGCAGCCAAATAGAATTACAAGAAAAACGACATATCGCTGTATGTTTGTTTCAACGAACACTTGAGTGAAGGCACAACTCAGCCACTAGAGAATTTCACTGAAACACTATGTATTTCCCTAAAAGTTCCTCAAAAACCTAGTGAAGCACCATGAGCACAGCTCAGACTGCAGCTCACGTGGGGAAGCCTAGGTCATTCCAGTGCCCATGTCCCTGCCACCCTTACCTTCCCCTCCTTGCACCCCACCCTGCAGAAATGAGCGATCAACAACTGGGAGCAGACGCTTATACAATCTCTGCAGCAGAGCTTGGACAAGGCTGTAACGTACTACTCTTAATGAGGTACTTTGATCTTGCCTCTCCCACTTTTATTTGTTTTACAGTCCTTTGCCTCACTTTCATCCCTTAGCAGACAGCCATCGTGGCCCAGAGATCCTCCCTTCACAAATAAGTTTACAAGAAAGGAACCTGTGAAACCAAGTTACATTTCAGGAAACTCAAACTCATGTAAGAAAATACATGTGAAATGTCTATAAACTGACAATTCATAGGATTCATGAGAAGCCATTCAGACGTGAAAGTCCTAAACGACCCAACTAATTAAAGTGTTTTTGACCTTATTTTTCAGAGTAACGGAAGTATATAACTGTAACTTTATGTAGCCCAAAGATTCCAATTTGAGTGGTAGTTCTACCATGCAGTAAGGACTGAACATAGCCCACTGCCTTCTCCATGTGTGACTGAAGATAGTGATGCCCAATAATAACATTAAAAACTCGACTGTCCTTTAGCAATTTGCATTGAATTAAATGTCTCTCATGGGAGCTGTAGAAAAATCTGAGGTACTAGAAATTTAATGTCTTAATATCCCTTCTCTACACATATTTATTTACACCTTTATGCTCGAAAGATAATTTTGAGAGAAGGACTAAGACATCTTCTTGGATATCAGCAGGTCTCCAATAGGAGCATTTGCACTAGCCATATTGCTGGAACAGATTCTATATCTTCAGAAATCATTAAAAAAAAAAAAAGCCAGATCTTGTGAAAAAGACCTCATCAACTACTTAACAGCTCTAGCAGATGCAAAGGCATTGGGCAGTTGCCTATAGCAATTTGATACACATAGAAGTTTGGGAAAATTAAAATGAGACTGAAATGCTAAGTTATCAACTTACGAGGAGGGGGGATGGCGAAGCATCACTTCTCTTTCCAGACATCTCAAAATCACAGTTTTATAAAGATGTAACTCTGTGTCCATGTACTTTCCTCGACTGCACACAGGTGTCTGCCACCGGCACCAATAAACACCCACTCCTCCGTCAGCACTAGGACACACGTGCGCGCCATCTACGTGATCCTGCATTTGTCTTTCAGTCATACCTAACTGAGCAGCCACACGAGATCTGCGGCCCGTGAGTCACTGTCAGACATCAGATATCACATGTGGGAGAATGGCAAAGTATGACAGATACTGTTACCATTATGTAAACTTCCTGTCATAATCATTCTTGGATGTTCATATTAATCAGTTACCTTCTGTATGCTCAGAAATGGAGGCACAGGAGGACACAGTTGTTCCTGATTAGGAGATAGCGGCTGTCTTTTTCTATTGCTTGGAGTCCCAGCTTTATGTTTACCAAACAAGAGGCGCTCTACACACTTAATTGTTGTGGTACGTCGCATTTCCAGTGCTACGATTGTCAAAAGGCTCAATTATTAATTTGCACCTGCTAGTATGGAGACTACACGTGCAGACTAGATAGTCAGACGAAATCTGCTTGACATGTAAGTGGTTGAGGGGAGTTGTCCTTCATTTTGAGGTATTTGTCTGACTTAGTCATACTGTGCAAGTTTTTTTTCCCCCAGCTTTACAAAGATTTACAATGCCCCTTGGCACTATTATTTTCTCACATTAATAAGGAGAGCATCTGTGTGTCTCAGTTCGGAAGATAATCTGTACACATTCAGACTGGTAAACAGAAAATGAAATTGAGAAACCTGTGTTTATCTGAAAGACTTTGTTGTATACGTAACACACACTCTGAGGCTGAAAGGATTTTCTGGGGCAGAGACGGATTGATCTGTCACATGTGCTGAATGAGGCCAGAATGAGAGACCCTGGCTGGCCTTCCACTGGTGCAAAGTGTGCACCCATCCTGGTCATGCACTGTCAGGGACCACCACACATTGTTCCTGGACCTAAACAGCCAAACCATGTAATGTGGATTGAGTTTTGCAAGCTAGCATCTCACAGCTGTAGAGTTTGTCAAAGGCTTTTGCACTTAAAGTGAAAGTTGTTATCCAGTGCCACAAAACGGCGTGGAGGATGGCAAAAACAGCTTTGTTCCTGCAGACTGTCTGCACAGTGCATTAATCCTTACCTTTGAAAGATCACCTTTAGAAAAACAAAGGAGGCTTCCAATCTCTCTGTTGATGTGAGCCAGTTTTTCTACTATTGCAGCCAAAAAAGGTGCCAAATGACGACAAAATAGGTGTAGTTTTGTGATGTATAGGCTTGGGCAAACCTTGGCATTGTGCATCGCAACAAAATCAGGGAGGTGGAAGCAAAACAGAGTTGCTTAAGTAAGGTGGAAGAAAAATACGTATGGAAAAAAGTGTGGTCATCGTTATTATCAGTTCTCTGCTAATGGATGGTGCCCCAGTGCAGCTGCACCAGAACTAATGATGAAAAAGAGGATGGTGCATTCTCGAATTTGTATTGGCACCCATTTTGGTGCAGGCAGACCAAAGCTGCCTAGGAAAGCCCACCAGAAATAGGGACTTGATAACCAAGGGTCTGTAAAATCAGAGAATCTCATTTCCCCAAATAAATGATAAAGTATTAGGTATCACCTGCTATGTTTTTGATACGGAGGCACTCAACACACTGCCCACGTTCCTCTCAGGATATGTAAAAACCTGCACTGCTGGAGTATTCCCTCAGTTTTATTCCAAAGTTCTTTTCCCTAAGGACGATACTGGAGGAGAATAGTCTTTATTTCTTTCTTCTTTTTTAACATATAAATGTTTAGAAACAGAAAGCAAAAAGTCTTTTCGAAACATTTCTGTCCCATTTAAATATAAGTGTTAGAGGATCTGCTGTTAATTATCCATCCAGGATGATGGCATCTGTTGTTTCTTTTTTAATGCTCCATTTACTCTAACTTTATAATGAAGAGCAGTAAGTATATTTGCAGTGGTTGTTAACTCTTTGAATTACTGTTTCAAATATTTTGTTTGGTGCAGTATTTTTTTATATACTTTTGCCACATACTGACCTGCTGATGGATCGTCAAAATGCTATTCGCTAACATTTCAGGGAGGTTTAATTATGACCTGTTATGAAATTTCTCCTGGTGCTTCATAGTCAAAGAACTTAAGAAGTTTTGAAGGAAACAAACTATGTCATTCCTCAACGGTTTGGTTTTTTTTTTGTTTTGTTTTTTTTTTTTTTTTTTTGAATTGCCAATGTTTCATACAAATTTGCAGTCCAAAATCTTTCTCTGGAAGCTATTCACATCAGAAAGAAAGAATGGTGATGCTGGGGGCAGAAAAACAGAACTTACACTTTTTTTCCATAGCATTTCACACACATTTAGTGGGTGTTTTTTTTTTTTTTTTTTCCAGGTCTTTGTAACACTGTGTTTCAGATCTCAAGCTGGATAGATCAGTGGCATGCCCTCTATTTGACATGTCAGATTTCTGTTACTGCTGCCTGCAATACATGGGAGCAAATGTCGCTAGTATTTCTTGAACATATGCAACAAATTTCAACCTAGAAGTCACTTCATGTGTGTCTGCTTATTTTTTTTCCTCCTTTCTTTTTTCCATCTAGCAATGCCAAAAGGCCTTAGAGCCAATCTAAATGTAGCTGACATCAGGTCTGCGGTTCCTTACCCAGAGCATTTGCAAGGGAACTTCAGCAGGAATCTTTCGCTATGGTGTGATTCTCTTAGCATATGCAGCCCAAGAGAGCTCAAAAGCTGGGAGTGCTTTGTATGTCTGCTTGAAGTAGGATGACAAAAATCGAAAATCTTACCCTTTGTGCTAAGAATGAATATTAGGTCCCAGCTCTGCAAGCCGGGTAACCTGGTCAAATCCATCAAAGCCAGCAGAAGAAGCAGGGCTGCTTTTTCCCCCTTGAATTCTCCTCACTTAAAGTGCTTCTCCCTCTACTCGCTGACATGCAGGGCCATGCAAAGTGAAATGGGTTCTGAGGGGTTAATCTGAAATGAGTATCTGCCTGGAGCAGAGGTTGGGGAGCAAGAGTGGGGCCACAAACAAGAGCACTGGTTTGAAGCGTTCACAGCCCCCTCTCTTTCAGTTAATGATAAACAACCCCCGAGAAAGCATACGCCTTGGTTACTTCTCTTGACCTAACATTTTGTTTTGTTCCCTTCTTGCAATAGCTTGTGTTTTATTTTTACTTAACAGGGTAGCTCTAAAAAATATCTCTAAGATATGAACACTATTGCCAAAACTTGCCATTCCTTTAAATTGGTACCATAAGTTATTTCCTTCTCAAAGCCTGTTGTTACATGTAGGCTGCAATTAATCAAGGAAATGGGTTATCCTTTCTAAAGCCAAACCAGTTTAGAAATCCTTCTCGGGAGTTTAAAAAAGAGTATCACAAAGAATATCAGAATGCTTTAAGAGGCAACAGTGCAGCTATTCTACTTTCTGATCACTGTGGGCTGATAAGAGTATCACGGGGGTTTGCAGAAGTTCAAAATACACAAGAGGAAAAAAATAGTATATACAGAAAGGAAAGGTAAAGAAAAGATCAATTTTTAAGTTAATTTTTTTCATAAAAATATTTACCTTGACAATAAATAATTTGTTGAAATGCAAAAACCGTCTGACATTTACTGTGAAATGTTGCTTTTTTTTTCAGTACTGTGTAAATTTGCAAAAGAAATTAAGCCTAGCAAAGAGGGTTGATTTTTTTTTTTCTAAGTATAAACCATAATTATATACAGTTTCATGGATACTTTGGAGACTCTGTCTTCACTATGAGCATTTTGTCTGGGAAGATGTGGTAGACTGGATGTCCTTATCAATGCCTTGTCCCCTGCAGGAACAAACCTAACCAATATTTATGGTAACTGGTTGACCATCTCCTTTGAAATCTCCTCTAGGGCTATGGAAGACCTTTCAGATGCTCTCCCAGTTTTGCTGCTTAGCTTCCAGACCTGGTGGAGGCGTCCTTTTTTTCCCCAGTACTTTCAATTTTCCCCTCCATAGATTCCTGCCACACAAAAACTGCAAAGCCAGGGAGATTATTTATTTAAATATGAAAGCTAATCCTACTCAAAGTGGAATTAACTGCTGTGAAAGCCTCTGATTAGCAGCCTGGTGTCTGCGCAAAGACAGAAAAATCTCTGATAATTAAAATAAACTTTATCTCTCTTAGCTTAAAGGAAGAGAATTTCTTCTCTCCCAACATGTTGAGCTGTCCTTTAAGGCTTTCCCTTTTTTATTCTCTCTCACTCTCCCACCACACCCCTGGCAGAAGAAAGAAATCTGTTTCAGCAGACATAAACATTGCGCTCCATACAATCTGAACCACACTTTTCAATGGAGGAACTCTTACTTCCTCAGCCCCTGCATGCTGCTTGCCTGTGCTCTGGTTACCCTTGGCTCTCTGCCTGAAGTTTAAGTACACGTTTAGTATCTTTTTAATATTTCAGATGTCTCCCATCTGGTGGGCTACATTCTAATGTCACAGGAAATGGGCTTAATGATCTAAAGTTAGGTGGCCTTTTTCCATGACATTTTGGGCATTATAACCTGGTGTGTTAACACATGGAATGATTATTTGTTAATAACTACCTGACTTTTTTCTTTTCAAGGATACTGTATAATTGCTTGAGTGATGCTACAACCCACGTTTGGATTATTTTTCTTACAGTAATTATTCTATATTTATCTGCACTGAAGTGTATTTTTAGCCCATATCTTTCATCAGTTAGAGGATCCATGTCCCTTTAGACCTATTACATTCTTCCCTGCCATTTGCCATATTTAGATAACTGGCATCTCCATGCTACGACTTACTCTTTCAGGGATTGTTTCGCTAGTGCTAATGTTTTGCTGATTAACTGTAGCATAAATTCCTTTGCTCATTAATTAATATCAAGAATTATATTTTATGTCCAGTTCAGGATGAAAAAGGATTTCCCCTTCCTACCAGATACATCAAGGATATATGGATTTTAGAAATTACAGACAGGCATGCATGCACTTCGCATAAAAAATGTATTCCCAGGAACCAATTTCCTGGTGGCAAATTATTGGCTGAATATATCAGTACAGATGGCTGTCTAAAATGCAATAATGCTAGGCATGTGTCACCATGATGTGGGAACTCATTCAGAAATGGAATGCTGCAGCATTGGAATAAATAGATATGTAGCTGAAATTACAGATTGTGGAATACAGGATGGGCACAGGCTGCTGCTGCTGCTTGGTACTGAGGCTGTGAGTTTGCTTCCTAAGAAGCGTATTTCTCTGTTGTAGGCATTTTACCATACATTTGTTGTAGTACCTATTAATTACCTATGATAAAGTGGAAGAAAATTAAAAACAATCAAATAAAACAACTTTCAGTTTGGAATAATTAAAAGCTAATGCTTGAGATCCATATTTGTCATTATCAAATCGATTTTTTACACAGGTAGACAGCAATAGAACAAGGAGGAATGGTGTTAAATTAAAAGATAGGAGATTGAGATCAGATATCAGGGAGAAGTTTTTACTGAGAGTGTGGTGAGGTGAAGGAAGAGGTTGCCCAGAGAGCTTGTGGGTGCCTCATCCTTGGAGGCACTCAAGGCCAAGTTGGATGGAACCCTGGTCATCCTGATCTGGTGGGAACTGGATGATCTTTGAAGCTCCTTCCAATCCAAACAATTCCGTGATTCTATTAAATTATTATAAGCAGTACAGAACCAAGCCAGGTGCCTCTGTCTGTGGTCAGAAGAAATTTCTGTGGGTGATCTCTCTATTGTGAAACTGAGGTCTTGAGACAGATTAGGTTCAAATATCCCAAATGCTGATGTGAAAAGGGGAGAGGTGGTAAATAGTCATATAATGTCAAACAATAGCAAAAATGTCCTTCAAACTATTGAAAAAGGGCATACACAATAAAAAGAGAACAGGTTGGTGCTAAGAAGCTATTCTGAGGTACCTACGTTCATATGTCACCTCAGTATGAACACAGAAGAGCATTATGTAGTCATAATGTGAATTACGTTCCTGGCTGGAGAATGCTTAGAACACTAAGACAAAAATAAGTAGGTGTGTACGTGTGCACATGCAACCAGAGCACAGTGGGGGCACAATTTTTTGAAGAGCCAATTTTCACTATGCACATAACATGAGAGAAGGCAAATAGTTGTATGTCATGTAATTAAAAGGATGCAAAAATCCCATCATTACTCCTGGCCCCAGTACTCAGCTGAGACCCCTTTTATAAAAACATTTTTAACCATGTGCAAACATAAAAGAACCAGATATTCTCCACAGCGCAACGTTGTATAATCTCTAAAATCATATACATGCATCCCTGGATTTATTTTCAAAGAAAATGAGCTGGTGTTTCTAGCAGCTTGAACTACCTATGCAAATATTTCCTAACACCCCTTAGCACAGGAAGGAGAGTGAGGGAAGACATGTGCTACTTTGATGAACATTGTTCCAAATTTAACTTAGTTGAGGAAAAGATATTGGGGACAGGAACTTTTAGAAACCACTGCTGTATGGTCTCCAAAGGTTTCAGATGGTCAGATAGGTTCAGCTGTCAGGGATGACATATTTGTTACGCTTCTTGAATGGGCAGGATGCTACTGGCACCTCTTCCAAAGGCAGCTTTCACATTAAAAACTGAATATTACGGGAAGAGTTAACGCCAGCCATCGCCATCCCAAGCAATGACCAGTCTGTAGCCATGAAGGCTAGTTTATAACTGTTTCATTTGTCGTTGACATCTTTCACTTTACAGAACAACAGGCATGAAAGTACTGATGATTATCCTGCATTTTGAATAAACTTTTTCTTTTAATTAGACTGAGAGTTATTGGCTTAGAAGTAAAACTCTTTCAAAGACAAATACACAAAATCCTTTCAATGGAAATGCTTAAAAAAAAAAAAAAAGGAAGAGGTTTAAATGGAAGAGGAAAACAATTATTTTCTCAATCTCTGTATGTTTATATTTTAAGCACTGGTTTTAATTTTATGCTAGTAGCAAAAGAGGTTCAGTCCTCACATTGTATTTCTGCTACTTAACACAGCACTTTAGGCATCTATAAATGCTGTGAACCCTATAAACACAGGAATAACTCCTTGTTCTGAAGGTCAGTAATGAAGCAACTGTTTGAAGTCTTGAAAGGCCTGCTTTTACGGCTGCATGACAAATTTTGAGTTTACAAGAAACCCTCTTAGAGTTTCAGTAAAAATGATTAATGGGGCACTTACAGCTTTTAGACTTTACTGCACTTCATGCTCCTCAATGACACCACACAATTGGTCATCATCTGCTGTATGAAATGTAATGATTTTACTTTAATTCTTTTCTATTGAATTTTTGTATTCATTCTGTGCTACAATAGAATTTAAAAGAAAGAGAGATCAGACCTTGACAGCTGTGCCATTCGAGTACATGCATAAAATTTCTTTCTTGCTTTATCAAGATGTGTAACAGTTAATTTATGAAAAGAGAAGAACAATTCTGATTAGTAGTAATTATTTTTCTAACTACCTTTGCTATATCCAAAAACAAAGGGCAAAAGAAGCCAGGAAAGCACAAAGCATTGACATTGCCCTCACTGAAGAATAAATTGGTGGTAGTTACTTTGTTGGTATGGGTACATAGTGAAAGATCTAGTTTGTCTACAAAGTAGAAGTTAAATCTAAAACCTAACGACTGGATTTGCTTCAGTAACTTTTTGAATAGTGATCAAATAGGAAATCAATGGTGTCTCCTTTGTACGTATGCGTAAATCACTCCAATACCCTTCTACAAAGCTATCTTTCTTAATAGTGCTCAAATACAAAAGCTTCCTAACGTTCAGACTATTCTCTCTGTATCAGACTATTTAGATATGTTGCTTGCAGACCTGTCAATGGAAGATGGAAGTACAAAAATTTGTCATCAAATTCATCTTCCATTTCCAGATTTATGTTATATATGGGCATCTAAAGTGTTGCATCAAGAGGAGAATTTTGCTGTCCAACTTTGCTTAGAATAAAATTTGCATTCTGGATTAATATACATTTTGGAAGGATCACAAGCCAACTGCAAATCAATAAAGAAGTCTTAAAGTATTTTACCATATAAACAAGCAAAACATCCCGTTGGATGCAGAAACTTTTCCTTCCCCCTCCCCCCCCCATGTCCTGTGAAGATTTGTTCTTGGAATGTAAAAATATAATATGAACATCTGAGAATTTATGATATATTTGGGGAACAGCAATTATAATTGCTTTTCTCACTCTCTCTTCTTGTATGGGCATACTTGTACATGCATCTGCTAAATATGGTACGTATATTTCACCCAGATTAGAAACAAGCTTGACCTTCATAATCGTGTACTGCCTAAGGATAAATACATTTTCCTCGAGCACTCTTGGAAGAGACTTGTAGTTAGTTTGGTAAAGACAATTCACACTAAGAAATGTGCTATTTTTTACTGCTATGGAACTCCTTCCATGTGAAACTAAAAGAGATTAATCAATTCAGAAACTCTACAGGGTTTTTTTGTTGTTGTTGTTTCTTTTTTCATCTTAAATATAAGAATTCATCTGTCCCACTGAATTTGTCTCCATTTTGCAAGTTACAAGCACTTCCAAGTATTAAACAATCAGAGATGAAATATCACTTTTGTTTACTACATCATCAAAAAGGTGTTTCATTAGGCCTTTACTTTGTGAGCCAAAAGCTAATTCAGTTTTTAAGTCAAAGGGTGGGATTTATGGGATATGAGACACCTTGAACTGAATGAAAGCAACCTTAGAAATAAACACTAAATAATACAAAGGCTTTAACACATTGGGAATGGGTCAAAAGACCTTCACTATTATTATGTAACTGCGACTCTTCCTCATGCTAAATTATTTTTTATTTTCAAGAGCTTCCTCTAGAACAGTTTCTGAGTTGTCTCCAAGTTGGTTTATGTTTTATTAGCTGATTGACTATGGGTTATTTTGGAATTAGTCAAATCTCTGTTATGGGGCATAGACATCTTAAAGGCTATTTACAAAGCTCTCAAGCATCTATCTAAAAGGTTTACACTTTTAAAGAGAGCTTTGGAAGAGCATTCACTTCAAAAGGGCTGGAACAGTTAACTTCTGAAATTAAACAAGTGGAGAACACCAGAAGTCCGTGCTTGCACATGCGCTGTCTTCCTTCACATCACTGCACACAAGCACAAACTGCAGGGCACATCTAGCACATCACAGCTATAAATTTACACTGTGTTCAAAGCTACTGATGCTGTGCTGCTACATCTATCGTGATTGCTTGGAAAAGCTTAATAACACCCTTTCTATACCACAATATACAGCATACAGAAGAAAAAGGAATTTAAAGTTGCTGCATCTGGTCCAAAGCAAACTTCCTTTCCTGTCTTAATCTCTAAATGAAAAGGTTATCACTCAGCTCCACGTTTCTGGGAGCAGTGGCTACTTCAAAGTAGGAAGCAGAGAATTCAATTGAGAGATGAATTTGTAGGAAGGAGAGAATAACCTCCTCCGCATTTTTCTGAGCTTGGCGGAGGTTATTGTGGACATACTAAAAAACAAACAAACAAACAATATTTGCTGCCTTACACTAGAGGGCTTGATTCCTTCCTCTTAGCTTTTCGTGGGCATTTTGCCCAACTACAGAGCTCTGAGGTATTTGCTTGAGAATGAAATCTAATTAAATAGTTGCATGTTAACATAGCAGAGACTCCAGTCCCAAACTATCCTCTAACATTAACTATGTTACTGATTTCCTTGTGGGCTCAACTCTTACTGCTTTGGAAGCTCATAGGTGTGTGGGGTGACCGGTGATCACCTCTGTAGATCCGATGGAGTATTCTGCTATATCCTACCCACCGTTGGAGTGACTTACAGTATGTCAGGATCCGTCACATCAATTCTTATTGTTGTTGAATTCTCACAGCTGCTCAGGTTGGTGGACTCACTGAAAAAATTCTGCATAGCTTATGTCTGGATGGAAACATCCTTAGTTTGTACATTAGAGACTCTGGAGCTCTTGATCCAGGTACAAAAACACAAACTATTAATAATGAAATAAAGTGCCTTGTCCTCAAACAAGTTACCTAAGAATTGGAATTACCATCAAAGATGAATTTTTTTATGCTTGCATGCTAGTAATTACATATTTCATATTTTAGCATCCTACAACTTGCTCTCATTCTTATCAGTGTGCATCCATCCTCTCTCAGTAATTCTGCAGTCAGTGGAATAGTTATCCAACACAACAAAATGTCACATCTCTTGCCTCCACTCATATTCACAGGTGCATCTGGGAGAAAGCAAAATTACTCTTTGGTGCCTTTTCAAATCTTTCATCCTCAGGGATTTTTTTCTGACTTTATTTTATGCCCTAAAGTGCAGCGATTGACAGAACTTGTCATTTTAAAGTAGCAGGTATAAGTGAAAAAAACCTGTTTTAATTCAAGCCACAGTGCAACCATTCCCTGAAAATGTAATTTGTGTTGGTAGAAAGCTGAAGCGGGGAAGATTTTTCTGGTTATCCAGTGCAGTAGGAAAACCTTTCTTGGATTTACATCTTTGCCTTTAATCCTTACACTTTCAGAAGTGGTGGGAGACAGCACGTGCCACTGGGTCAAATCAGACTGGCACCCTGTTTTGTCTTTGCTCCCATTTGACCGACTGACCTCACTGCTCCTTGGACCGTGTTGTGGAGAAAGACTGCTGCCTGCAGAGCATCATTTCGTGCAGAGTTGTCATCAGGTGGCTTTTAGTTAGCTCAAACATAGTTTAATCTGTTCTCAGTCCCTAGGCTATCAAAGGTAAGCCTCCCATCTCTAAACATATGCCCCAAGCAGTGAGCAATAAACATTTAAAATGAAGAGATACCACTCTCTACGCAAACAAACTTTAAACCCTATTTCACAGTATTAAAAACAATGTCAAATGAACAGTTAGCACAAATGACTAGCCTTACTGTTTGGGGGACTCTCGGTTACATCTGATGAAGAATGCACATGCCCATATGTTTGGATGCTGCAAAGTGAGTTTTCAGCCAACTGGTCCTCAGAAGAGAAGCAAAAATCTAAAGTTCTTAGACCATTCAAGCAGCACAGAGGCACATCAAAAGAGCTTGTAAAAAAAACAACAAAAAACCACCTCACGTCTAGCTGAACAGAGATGTGTCTAGAGATAGCAAGCTGGAACGCTAAACATAGGGCTTGGCTGTAGAATTAGTGCTCCGTTTTTCACACATGTGGGTGCTGGGTGTGATGCTGTGGTGCTTTGCTGCTATCACGGAAGCACATGGCCATAGCGGCAATTCCTAAATTCCCATTCTCCTGTGGTCAGAGCTTGCTAAAACATTTCCCCAGCTTATGGGAGCAGTAGGAGGCAGGTTTGGAAAGGAAGCCTGTGTGGTTTCACAGGATCTTAAAGCTAATAAAATGACAACAAGGAAACCAAGAGAGAAAGATGACTACAGATCTGACTGTTTGATGACTAATCTGATCACCGTGGGAAGACGAGCATGATTTGTGTTTTAAGGTCAGAGGTAATCTCTGTTTATAACTGAAAACAAAACTAAACTGACCATATTTTTCAGAATGAGAAAGAGGGTACTTAGGTGGTGGCATTCAAGAATCACAAAATATTCATGTACAGTAGAGAAATAAATTAATGTGGTCCAAGGAGGAAGTATCTGAGTCTCACATCTTAGCACAACTGCCACGAATGATGGAGAACAAACACCATGCACAAAACAACAGCTGTATTCATAGCTATTCAACATCTTGAGTCCAATAATTGTCCTCAGAGATGATCATCGAATTACCTGTTTCTGGGAAATGTGGGAGACATTCTGTTTGGAACTAAAGAGTCAGTTCTCTGTGTTAGAAATATTTATCTACTCAGTGAAGAATTGGAATATTTCATGTGACCTGAAACATCTATGAAAAATCAAGATGGCTTTAAGAAATCTCCAAAATATAATCAATTCACATTGAACACCCAAACTATATCTGGTATTAGAGGGCTTGCTTCCAACAGAAGGATATTCTGGAGAGCACAGAGGCTAGATTTTTTGAAGTTTTTTTAGATGTGTACTTCCCACTGATTTCATAAGAAACATCTGAAAGTCTTGATTTCAAAGGGAGATCAACACCTTGCTGCATTAACCAGTATGGTTCTAAATTTCCTGCACATAAAAGCTATGGCAGAGCTGGGAAACGAAGCCAAACTTCTACCTCCCTGAAAATTCCTTTTGAAACATTCATTTTTGGTCTTTTAATAAATAATTACAGAGAAGTAGCATGCCAGAACCGGATAACCTGCAGATGTGACAGTATCAGAAGTATCCTGCTGAATCTCCAGGCATTTGCCACATATTTGAACAGCCTAGAAACAACCAAGTGCTACTTTTCTCATATAATTCATGTCACACTTTTCTCAGATTGAGAAGGTTTCTTAAGAGAAATTATTCACTTGTATTGCAAATGTATTAATGGCATTATTTTCTGTGAAGAAGTCGCCTATCTTTTAGCAACCCATCTATCAGTGGCATTAGGTTATGTAGTAATCAAAAATATGTAAGAGACAGATTTTTGGGGGTGAATTTGAAACATGCACTCATCTTAAGTACTTGTGCTTTCAATAAGGGAAATGCTGCTAAACCTCGTTTCTGTTTCTCTCTTCAGTAAAACCAGTCGTTAGTTCTAGAGAAGTTCAACTGTTTTCAATCAAATGTATCTATAAGCAATTTGCATCTCATATGTCCATGCATTGGGAAGAAAATCCCTAGCTACTAAAAATTCAAGACTTAGTAAGCATAGATAATTCAGGGCAAGAAAGAAATTTACAGGACTTACACAAATATTCCAGGCACGTGGTAATTAGATTTATACTCTCAGACATGGGGAGAACGATAAGCTATAGGCATTTTGAAGTCAATCTGTAGGGGTCAACATCCTACTACTTAGATGCATATGTATGCATGGAGCAGACAAGCAATGCAGTGACACACTGAAGAAAAATGCTAGATCTCTTTTTTAATTACATACAGAAAAATAGTTACGCGAGCCTCTGCAGGGATTTTTTTTTTTTCCTACATAAATTATTGAGAAACCAGTTTGTTTAAATGTTAAGCTGTTCATGGGAAAGTAAGACCCTGGAGGTTAGAGAAAGTGTTGTCACTCAAATCTGTTCTCCCAAAGAGCAATTACTGTAGTCATTAACGTGCCTTGCTCCAAAATCTAGTTTGACACTAAATACTGCTTGAAACATTCGACAGACAGTTAAAAGGTGGGGATGAATCCTTTTCTCATGTAATATGCTGAAAAGCTTCCCCATGCATTCTGTAATCCGGCTTCACAAATCCTAGCGGTATTCTTATGAAACTGTTGTGGAACATATTGGTTGCATATTTCACATGTTTCTGGCAAGAATAATTAGAAGAATGTTTAATTAGCTGTGATTTTCTTTCATGAATTGTGGCCAGCTGACTGAAGGACTGATGACAGCCCGTAGTAACCAATAGTAAGTGTATCAAAATAACTGTAACTTGATAGTGTAGCAAAAATATAGGTACTTTAGAAATACCCCCAGCAACAGCATAAATCAAAGATTCACTGAAGTTGACAGGACTATCGTATTAGAAATCTCTCAAGAATCAAGGTAAAGGTAATGAAATGTACTTCTAAAAGCTTCCTGCCTCATGGCACTTGCCAGTATGGATTACAACCCACGTGAATCAGCAGGCATCCTTCCCCCTCATGCCACCAGTCTCTCCCTGAGCACAACTCACTTTTCACCAGCTGTGCCCACTCCATTGCTCCCACTCACCTCTCCCACCCCAGGATGTATTTCTCTCATCCACCAGGGACGAAGCACATCAGGACCTCACACACCAAGGAGCAGAAACATCTACTTTCTCCTCCATACACCTCTAGAGAAGCACTGCCAGGCCAAACTCTCCTTTCTTCACTCCTGCTGTCATCTTGCAATAGTGCCTGAAGAAGGTGCCTATTGCAAGGGCATGTGGGATCCTCAGGCTAAACCCCTAAAACAAAATACTAAACCCCTCCTGCATCCCCATGCAGAGGTACTCATGCCCTTTTTAATACACTGCGTATGGAAGATGACCATCATCTTGACATTTATTTGTTAATTCAGATGGTACATCTATATCTCTTGGAGGTTTTCTATAGCTTGTTTTTTTCTTCCCTACACATCAGCACTAAGTAGAACATTTATCTATGTTCTGGTAAGCTCAAAAATTCATAATCTCTTACCAAGAAATGAGGAATTTTACACCCCACACTTTTCCTAGTTTTTCCTATTAACCTTATTAGTTGGTTGCACTGATATGTACAGGCTTGTATCCTGCCATTACCAATTACTTTGGACCAAGGAAAACGCTTGCTCTGGGGTACCAGGAAGCAGTAATTACTGAGATAGTTACTGCTTTCCCTTGAAAGCTAAAAAAATAGCATTATGCTCTTTTGATAAACTAATAAGCCTGAATCAATTTAATATATTTAATAGTAACCCTTGATAGCGGGAAGACATCTCAAGGCTTTTGCTGTGAACTTTTCCCATCTCTTCAAAACCACAGACAATGAAGATAAATGAAATTGTACTTCATCAGTTGTAGCAGAGAGGGTAGAGGATGAAATCTGCCTAGAATCAAAGCACAGGCTGAATTATGATTTTCTAATTAATGATCATTATAATTCTCCTGACATCTGCAAAACGCTTAGCAAACTTCAGCTCTCCCATGAGTTAATAAGTGGTATTATCCCAATTTTACACATGTTAAGTGCAAGCCGCATTAGACTTTAACCTGCTCTTTTCCTCATTCTTTTATCTGAAATGTTTAACATCAAAACCAACAAAAGCAGTAGGGTTTCCAAATGCGAGGTATCAGTCTTTTCCGCAGAACACATTGCAGAAATTGAGTCATAGTCTCTGATGCAGCTTGACTGATTTCTGCAGGCTTAAAGCCGTGACATATTGGGCTCGATAAGATCAGTTGTGAAAGCCGTGTCTTGACCAAGAACTGAGTGCATGCAGCAGGATTTGTTTCAAATGCAAACATTACTATTCAAAAGTATCTTTTTTATATTGTTCGCCTGACAGTGGAAGCATCTTAAGGCTGCACGTACACTTGGTTTGGTGTTTGTTAAGACTGCCAAGACACTTGCAGCTGCTCCTCCACACACACCCAGAATGGCCCAGGTCTGAGCAGCATTTGTCTTTGTCCTGCCCAAGAGCAGTCAGTGCAGGGAGTGGCACTTTGACATTTTCTAAGGGTGTGTCTCAAATGCTAAAGCAATGGGCATCACACAAATAAAAACCAAAACAAACAAAACAACCCCAACAAAATACAACCTAAAATCCCATAAAGCAAAACAAAAAACAACCCCAAAGTAGTAGCCACCCTTTTAAATAGCTGCTAGTACTCTCTCCAGCCTCTTTAAGGTAGTCAACTAGCTATTGAGAACTGCGAGTTTAGTGTCCTCCAGTGGGAATCCTTCCATCTGCCTCCATGAGGCAGGACCACAGCAGATTCTGGATGACTTGCTGGCAAGTCTCCTCTGGTGCTTACTGAGACCTTAGGATTGAGGGATCCTCCTCAATTAGCTCAGGTTCTTTATGGCCAGCCACTACTCAAGACTGAATTCTGCTCAGACCATCTCAAGAGCCTAGTCACTTAATGTGAGGCTACATTTCACGTAGACCCTTCTTTTTGTATATAATTGTTAACTGCAGACATAAACCCTCAGATTTCTGTAGGAGCATGAAGTTGAAGGCATACCTCTAATATTCAGAATAAGTACGTTGCTATTCAGAAACACCAGGTATTCATTTCACAAAGTAAGTTCTCCGTTTTGTCTCTTGTACAGTTGCATGTCTTGGTTTCTTGCTATATATACCATTATGAAACAACTTTCCCCTCCTTCCTTCCATTTGCCTATTGGCTGCTCATATTTTAGTCTTGCCAACAGTTGGCCAAATCCCATATGACCACACAAAGTCATTTAAATCAGGACACAATTCTGGCTTAATAAGGAAATTCACTCAGTTCTCCATAATACTCTACTAATGCACTGCCTTGTTTCTCACATGTTACATTGGACTAGGAACACTTTGTTACTTCAGAGAAGCTTTGTGAGGGTCTGAGAAACTCCAGGTTAGAGAGATAACACTGATGAAACAGAAAGGACTAAAAACCTAAAACAGTAGCCTAAATGCTGAGCAAAGCCAGGGAGAAGAGCAGTGTGACTCTGTGATCAAGGAGCAGTATCTAAACATTTTGGGAAGGATATTTTTATCCCACATGAATGAACAACAGTGTCACCGTGTGAACATGGGCAAGGAACGGGTTTACTAGGTTTTGCTCTTTGTCACCTGCAGAAGGGATGGATTAGGTAAGCTCCATATAGTGAGTTATAGCTTCTGCTTGATTTTGTTGTTCTTGAATGGGATGAGGAAGGAAAATGAGCTAAAACACAAACAACCAGAACAATTACATAGCTTTATATGGTTAAGCTAGCTGTCTTCAGACAGGAGGGAGGAAAAAAGAACTTCTTTATTGCCTTAGATTGCTTCTGTCTACAAATCTCAAGCACAGTGAACTCCACCCTGCCTTCTGGGCAAAAAGTAACTGGCATTAGGTACATACGTTTAAAGCTTAAGTAATTCTTATGTCAAGGTAAACCCAGATAACACCCACTGGTGGGGGTTAACTGCTACTGTGCAAGTAGGAAGAGGGCTTGCTTCCTTAAGAAGTGCAAAGCCTTTTTTGTTTGTGTTTGCTTATTTGTTTTTATTTATTAATAAACCTAATAACTTTACTTTTCTAATAGGTAGCACTTCTTGCACACTACAGCCTGGAGAGAAGCAGTTCTGCATGGTGAGCCTAAACCTGCCATGACACATGACCATGTCACTGATGTTTCATCAATCTGTCAATGAAATGCTATTTCAAATTTTCTAAGAGATGATGCTTTAGCTTATAACGTCTGAGTGAATTAATATTGTTACGGCCTCCTTTTCCCCACACTATCAGAAATACAAATATCTGTAAGTGAAGCTGGCTTGAGTGGAAAGACATGGTTGCTAGGTAGCCACTGTCATGATAGTGAAGGTACCAGTAACTCACAGAGAGATGTGTCCCTCATAATTGCAAAGATCCATTTTCCGTTCTCCTTGAAAATGAGCCTTTTTTTTTTCCTATACAGATGACAAGATCACCAGCTCAGCAGGAAAAAGTCTGCGAAAAACACAAGCAAGAGGCTTTATTGTGTCTCCTCACAGAGACATAAAGGTTTTCAGAAGCTTCCTAGATGTGGGTGGGGAAATGTGGGAAGGAGCCTCTGCACTTCAATTATGATAAGATATAATAACAGTGGGTGACAAACAGGAGCTGCTTCTAACTGTCAGTGATGCATGATGATCAGTATTAACTGCTAGACCATGGGGAAAAAAAAAAAATAAAAATCACTGGAATCCGATTGCTCTTGTTTTAATAGCAGCAAAAAGCAGCTCAAGAACATCCCAGCCTTTGAGGTTCTCACTTGGTCATTCGGACAGTGATGGTTTTATAGTCAACTTACTAGGAAAGATGAGAGGAGATGGCCCTAAGTTGTTCCAGGGGAGGTTCAAGCTGGGTATTATGGAAAACTTATTCTCCTTAAGACTGGTGAGGCATTGGAACAGACTGCCCAGGCAGGTGGTAGTCACTGCCCCTGGAAGCGTTCAAAAAACATGTAGATATGGCACCAGAGGAAATGAGGTAGTGGACAATAGTGGTTCTAAGTGGCCAGTTGCACTAGGTGATCTTTTAGGTCTATTCCAACCCTGATAATTCTATGATTCTGTGGAATAAAACATTGCTAAACAAGACACACCTTGACTCGAGTCTCTGGGCTCTTCTTTGTAAGTGGTTAACAGTTCACAGGTAGGCTGGAAATCCTCTCTCTCTTTAAAGATCACATCAGTCATGCCAGACTGTGAAATCACAGCTGGCTACTTACTTTGGTCCTGCTCAAGTCCTCCTTGGAGCAGAGGTTAGTATCCTGGGGCTCCTGGAGCTACTCAACTCATCCTCTGAAAAGGGGTTTGGTTCTGTTGATTGTTCTACAAGAGAACTGAGCTACAGGGAAGATTAATTCATTTGCTCATATGTGGACAGAAAGACTGCAAATAAACAAGGAACTGATAACTACCCAGGACTGGATATACAAGTACAAGCTATTATTTCTATCTATTTACAGTTTATGTGCACATGTCACATTTTATGACATGTTTTTAAGAGACAGCTGCTTTTTTAAACATTTACTGACTGAAACAATAAACCGTAATTGCACTGTCAGGGAACTCCTTATTCTGAAGTTTGTTTCAAAAAATCCTGCCCTATCGCACTTGGAGTATGAAAGATTCAATCACATTTCAGCCTTGGAGAAGATAAAAGCAATATATCGATAACAAGCACAAGGAATCAGGGTTCTCTATCCAGAGTGTGTTTTGCAAAGGCAAATACTATGATGTAGTCCAAGGGTAAGAGGTTGATTACCCAACAAGACTAATCTACCAAATATTTTCTCTCTGCAGCAAATGTCTTAGGGCTGTGGGGTTTACTGCAGATCCAAGACTACACTACATAAAGTGCTTTCTCAGGCCCTAAGGTCTGGTGGAGAAAAAAAAAAAAAGGCCGTATTTTAAGCAGAAGCAGTTGCATACCACAGATTTGTGCTCTGTGTACATCTCTGGATGTCTGAGAAACTGAAGCTTGCCGTTTATCCTACAGATTTCAGCAGAATACATTGTAAAATCTGAAGGTTTTATAGAAGGAAAAATTGGATATTGGGATTCATTTGGACCTTCAAAGCTTTTCTCTAAAACACATATGATTTTCTTACTTTATTTTATTTTGAATGTGATGCCAGTAACATACCTTGGCCCCGATCTGAAAAAAAAAGCTGTTATACTCACACGGCCTGTGGATTCGTGGAAAACAGCAAACAATCCTGATAGTTACTCCTGGGACAGCTCTAAGACCAAAAACATCTAAACCACCCTGGCCTTCAGGCCAGGGTGAAATAATCAGGCCTGGCCTGATCATTTGCCTGATGTTAGGGAGTTGCTAAGGTAGTGGGCTATGAGGGACACGGATGGACTGGCAGGGAGCCCAGCACTGCTGGTAGAAAAAACACCTCCACAGAGGAAAAGCAGGCTCAAGAGTGGGACAGAGGCAATCTGAAAATCAACTCTGGGACACCTTGCAGATCTACGGTGGATTCCTGAATTCTTAGGAGTTTTAAAAAGGTTCTTGCAGGCTCATCAGGAGGTTGGTCCACCCCTCAGCACTCAGCCCATATCATTGATCTGTTTTTATTATTGGAACAAATGGGAAAGAAGAAAACAAGAGACACAATACAATGATACATTCACATGAAGAAGACAGCAGAGCTTCTCCCAAAGGCCAGGCATGCACAGCACCCAAAGTGACAGAGTTACGAGGAAGATTAGCTTGCGTATGCTTGCACAGCTAGCTAGAATAGGCAAACACAGGGCTTTAAAGTTGATACAGGGTACACAATTCTAACAAGAATTTAACTCCCTAAGCATTCATGAACAGCTGGAAAGGTATAGATTTGTGGTGGTTGTTGTTCTCAGGTTGACTGGCACATAAAGAGTTAATGAAGTCACCATTCAGTTAGGTTAGTGGCTTTATCAACTTTATACCAACCTTCAGTTAAGACAATGGTTAACTGCTTATCTCACTACTAAGTGTGAGGCGTGGTCTCATGAGTAGTTATTTTCACTAGAGATAGTATCTAGAGCAAATACATCGATTGCACACCTCCAACAGATGATTCAACAAACAGGATTAGGACTCTTGCTTTGGCCATGGCATGAAAGAGAGGAGAACTTGGAGCTCTCCAAGAGGCATGGTGAGCTGCATGCCAGTCCAACATATGACTTAATCACAAGATAACTTGCTTTATCAACATCATTGATTGCTAGCACAGCATTAAAACAGTGATTCAGAGAATATAGCTTTCAAAGAACCGTAACACACCCATAAATAGCATTCACAACGTGACTAAGAAGTCCTAAATAAGCACTATCCATGTTTTATGGCAGTTGAACATAAATAGTAGAGGAAGAGAGATGCTCTGCACAGCACTTCAGGGTCAGAACTAGGACTGGAGAAGAGGAGCAGCTCATTCCCACCTTGGTGCTTGCCATTTCAAATGCTATAATGTGTTAGAAAGTACAGCAATAATAACAAGGTGGCTAAGTCTTCAGCTGCAGCAAATAAGAACAAGCTCAAATACGGCAGGCATAGACACAGAAACAAAGGAAAAAAGCTGCTTACCTTAGAAGACCTCAAGTAGGCAGGGTTCTCCAACAAAACATGCTTATCTCCACTGCCAACCCTTAAATGACCTCTGGGAAGGGGTGGCTCCTGTCTTCCAGTCACTCAGGTGCACTGCATGCACCTGAGCTCCCCTGGGTTGGCCCTGCCTTCCCACCTGGTGCTCAATCACTGATTTAGGCCGTGACTTAACGTTTCTGCTACACCGTTCTTACCTGCATGGGACTGTCTTTTGCTATGTGTCTTTTGTATTAGGCTTCAGATAAAGAAGATCAGACACAAATGGGAATACAGGAAGGGACCCCTTGGTGTGACACCCAGAATCACTGCCCTCAGCAGATGCTGGGCCACCCACCACTCCCTGTCTGCTGTGGCTGTGTTTCAGCCCATGTGCTGAAGAGAAGCTGGGGACCTGGGGACACTTACACCACTGGGCATGCTGCCCATGCTCTGCTGTCCCCGTGTCATTACGTGGTGCATGGGAAAATTGACGCTTCTAATATTGCAAAAACTGACTGAAACATCTTTCAGTGGGACTCCAGCCTTTCCCCCCTTGTTCTCACATTCCCAATAGATGAATCTCATTTCCAGAGCTCTGTGAAGTATGATATGAGTGTCTGAGGAAAGCGCAAGCAGATGCTGATAGCTGAGGATCCCACATGCAGGAACTTTATGGTTTTCTCATGGGTAAGAGAAAACATGATTTCTCATGAGATCAGCTCTTGCACGTTTGAGTGTCTGCGAGGAGGAATGGCCCAGCTGCAAAGGCACAGCCTCCCTTTTATCTCAGTGGGAAGCAATGGGTTACATCACAGCATCTATCCAGCTCTTTCCACCTAACCACATATTTTGAAGAAGGCATCCTTTTGATCAAACAGTGCCTGCTTGGATTATTGTTGATCTGTGTGTGTTTTTTTCCAAATTAGATTGATGCTGCCTGACATAGAGAGATCAAACTTCTCTCAGGTGGGCTGGACAAAGTGAAAAGCATTTTGCAACTTGGCAGCAGGCTCAGTGTCAAAGTGCACATTTTGTAGCGACTTGTTAGCCATGCTAAGTCCTTGCTGAATGAAATCATACGTGATTGATGCTAGCCATGCTCTCGGTAGTCATTGTAGCTGAGGTATGGAGATTTTTGCTTAAGAAACAGCATACATTATGGATACTTTGACTGTTTAATCTTCAGAAACAATTATAACATGTAACAGCAACATTTGTCCATGCTTATAATGGATGACTAAATATAGCTGAGTAACTTCTGTGAGTCTGGGTAAGAAGAACCATAGAAAAATAGTGCTGTTAGTTATGATAAAAAAATTAGTCCACAGCCATCACAACATTAATGTTTCCTAAAGCTAAAATCTGGAGCTGCTGAAATCAATGCACAGTTTCGTTTAGGAGTGTATATGACTGAAAGGCTTGTTTTTTATTTCCCTGCTTCCGTCACAACAGTGAGAAATGCACTAAGGTAGCAAAACTTCCAATCAAAACAGGAGGTCTATGAACACCACAGACAGATGTTTCTCAACAGCTGAACCCAAAGCAAGAAACTCTTATCAAAAAGAGAAGAGTGATTATCAGAGACTAATAAAGAGCTATGAGTACAGACTTTTGAGATGAAATCCTTCCAACATGAGTATTTTTGATAGACAGTCTTGGGCTCCAGAAATTCATGAATTTTGAGATTAACAAACCTTCCACAAATGGTGAGCAAGGAAGGTCATGATCCTGCAGTTATAATATTTACTGATTTTCTTGTGGGAAACACGCATGCCTCATTTTAAAATTGAGGCAGCCAGTAGTGACTGGTAGTGACAAAACACGGAGAGCTCTGAGTGACTGCCTGCCAAATACATTTTTTCCCCATTGATGTTATCACTTTGAAATAAATGGTAGTTTAAAAAACAAAACAAACAAACAAACAAACAAACAAACAGGTTTTGAAGAACTGAGTTGCAGGGAGATGCTTAAGTTACAAATAAATAATTAAAAAAATGTCTTCGCCACTGAAGGACAGAGGAGCTCTCTGCCCCCAGAATACTAATTTGGCACTATTATGTGTGAAGTGTGAAGGTCACCAGCACAAGAGAAGGCAATGAGCGAGTGAAGCAGGCAAGTTTTGCCTCCCAACAATAGGGAAACTCAAATCAGGCAGTAAGTGATTATGAAAGTGTTTCATGCGCTCCAGAATCTCAACATATAATAAAGCAAATGCATGAAAACGGCTTCAGTACTTTCAATATTAGTGCTATACTCTTAGATATGAATGTGGAAATGAGTCATCATACTTGAGCATGTTTCCCCCCCTTAAAGCAATTTACGTACATTGATAAAAGAAGCCTATTTTTATTAGCAGAAAGACGTGTAAGTTCTTTTTCACATAGGTGCCACTTCCAGGCTGCAGGTGGCCAGGCCGCAGGTGGCCTTTACAGGGGCTGCAGCCACTGGCAGCTTTGCGTTGGCTTCCCCATGCCCTTCCCTCTGGCATCTCTCTGATGCCACAGCATGACGACAGTGTTCTCAGATCTGCTTAAGCTGTCAGACCTTCAAGCAGTGCAGTTTGGTGGTACAGCCCTCTTTGTCAAGGTGCTCAGGAGCAGCACAGGTAAGGAATGTCATTTACCCTCTTTTCTACAGTATTAAATTCAGCACAGTAGAAGTGCCTAAAGAGTAAATGCTGCACAGTGAGCAAGTTGGGTGGCGATGCTCCTCTTGAAGTTAGCTGTCATTAGTAGTTCCTTCTTTGACTCGAAACTTTGTAAAGAGGCAGATGGAGATTGTCTAGGAGGTTCTGACACATTCTGGACAGTATGTATATGCATATAGAAAGCAAATTCCTTGCTTTCCCATAACTTTGGTAGCAATTCTGACTTGCTGTGACTAAGTTCAAATCCTAGCACCTAATATCTACTGTGCTAACACTTGGAAATCTGCCCCTGGTTTCAGCGTGGCTTCCACTGTTTAATCTTTTTCTTTGACATCCGTTAGAGAAAGTCATATCCTAGGGAGACTATCGTATAGCATGGAGTACAACAGGCCATTGCTGAATGCAATCCCCTTGTAGGACGAGGGGATTCACTCTGCTGTCCCTGGCTAACTTCTCAGAAAACTGTACTTGGGACAATGGGTCCTGATAGGGCTTAGGTGCACGCAAAGAAACAAATTTTCAGAACTGTTCAGCATCAGCAAGGTCAGTTGCTCAAATAAGTTCACTCACTTGCATCTTTTTTGAAAAATGAGGACCTAACGAAAATCACAACTGGAGCTACGTGTCGAGAGCCCTGCAGAGAATTGCCCGCAGAGCATTGAAACAAGAGGTGAGCTCATCTGAAAGCTCATCTCCAGATGTGGGGCTGAATGCTTGAAAATGTAACCCGGATCTCCTTTGAAAATCTGGTTCTGTGTTGGAACATCTGTCACTGAAATGGTAATCAGACTATTATTTATGTACAATTTTACCACTCACATATTCTAATTACTCTTGACTCTTTCAAGCAACTTCAAGAACGTATTTTCTTCAGGCGCAATGGATACATTTCCAAAGGCAAACCCAGATCAGATGTTTAAGCTTCCATCTTTCCCGTGGACTTCTGCAAACCAACAAGGCAACAGAGCTGGGCATCTTCTGATTTGCTGATGGGGAATGTGGAGGTGAGAAGGCCATGTGGGATATCCTGGTGCGTTCCCCACTCCTGGGGAGCCAAATCACCCACTCCATGGGGATGAGTGGCAGAGCTGTACCAAAGTCCACCAGGGCCATTCTCAGCATCCTCAGCTTGGTGCTGAGAAGAAGTGACTGCAGAGGCAGCAGGAGAAATTAACCTCATTTACTCCTCCCTGATGAGTTTTTGTGGATCCTTCCCATCCCCATTTGTGTCAGCAGGCAGAATATCAGGCAGCAAAGAGAATAAACTGATTCCTGGAGACTTCTCCTTGTGCATTTCTCTGGATGAGCCTTACATCTTAGAAACAATCTGGGCCCTGTGTTGGCAACAAATGAGGAAAGTCATCACATCACCATCCTGAGATAGCTGATGGAAACAGCAGGCAGGGCTGTCTTTTCTGATAGAGTCTATAAACTACTGACAAACCTAACTGCTTCTGACTCTATGAAGAAAATTTGCAAACAATGTGTTTGTTTGCATAGCTGACAATCTCCTTTGTTAGCAAAAATTTTGTTAGAAAAAAAAAAACAAAAAAAAACAACACCCAAATCTGCATATACAATTCACCTGTTAAATGCACAACTTTATCCAAAACTGGCATGAGAATTCCAGCACAGTGGGGGATAGGGACATATGGCACAACTTCGATTACTGGCCAGGTCGAACATGGAGACGTCCAGTTCCCAGAGGCCAGCTGGTGGGTTCTGAGCTGACAGCACATAAATACAGGCTTCTTATTTATAACCTGAAAAGAATATTATATCTGTAAGTTATTGAAATATAAACATTAGACACACTAATGCCATTTTTACAGACACTTTTAACCACACTTTAGAACAAATGATGGATGACTTGCTTCTGCCTAGCTAAAGGACAAAAACAAAATGTGAACATGTGCCAGTTCTATATGCTTCTTACTGCCCTACCGAGTCACTGTACTGACTTCTTTAAAGGTGCATTTTCATTTATTTTAGTGCTTCTTTCATAGTTTCTGATCAAACCAACAGCAAAATTCACATCAGAATTACCGGTTTCTTGTGTTCGCATGAATTTACCTATGTTTGATTAAAAAAAAAACAGGTGCCCAAATCTCTCCCTCAGCACCAGCGTGAATCCCCATTGCCTTCAGGAAGGCACTGTGCCATGGCATCAACATCTCCTGCAAATGGGTGTCCAGAGAGCACTTGTGAGAGATGATAGCCCAGGTCGTTGCCAGCTCCATTATTGATGGATATTGCCCTGACATAGGCACGGCGCCAGTCCTTGCTTCAGAAGCTGTTTTCCTGTTTTAGATGAAGTCTTCACCATATCTCCACCCTGACCTGAGCCCGAAATCCACGCTTGCTTTTGTGCACCTCTGTATATTTAACAGCTGTGTTGTGAACGGGCTAGAACTTCTTAGAAACAGGTTTTTCTGTGTGTTTCTTCAGCTTCCAATGGAAGAAAAAAGGTTAAAATAACAGTATACTTGTGCAGTACAGCAGAAGACAATGGAAGACAATAATGATATGAAGCTCTGCATAAGGGAGTACAAAAGAAAAAGGAATTTATAGAGAGTCTTCAAAGCATGTTAACAGCAAAGAACTCATTAATTTCAAGTTATCACAGGTCCAAATAGCTGAAAGATAATATTCATATTTGTACTGCTTTCTCTGAAGTAGCAATATTACTCCTTGATGGCTATCATTAATAAACAAACAAAGCCTGGTACTAGTTACACAATCAGCATGTGGCTGCTTCAGAAACCAAAGCCTCCCAAGTATACTAAATACAGTAAAAAAAGACCTAGGGCATTCTTCTTTTGTGGAAGGAAGCCCTAACATTCCTGTTTTGATTTTGTCATACATGTCCTGCCACTTGCCTGACATTTCTACTTGAGCAGCATTTACTGCATAGTCAGAATAACATGAGTTGGTCAGCTGCACTGACAGGCTGTCAGAAAATATTGGAAAAACCAGTGCCAATTGATAAGGTTTTATGGAGAGACCTGGCCAACACAGGCTTCAGCAGAGGCTGAAGAAATATTTTTAAGTTAATGAGACAGTATGAGATAAAAGAGTTACAGTTCAAGTGCATTTTACAGGAGGAAACACAAAGGTTGCCGGATTCTTTGAAGGCTCCCCTAACACGAGCATGAATTATAGCATTTCTATAAATGTCAGCCTGTTGTTATTGATGAGCAGTTCAGAAATCAAACTGGCATGAAGCTAAAGCCATGAAGAAAGCCATAGGTACAAAGTACAGTGCAGATCAGCGTAGTGAAGCCAGGCCGAAAACTCAGTGCTGATAAACAAGTGAGGCAGGTCTCCCATCTCAGGAAAACCTTGGAAGTTCAGTGCAGTAGGAAAAGATCCAGTAGAATGAGAGAGTAGAGATAGAAGGATGAAGCATAAAAATGATGCAACCAGCAAAGTGATAGAGGCAAGACTCCATGCGGGCAGACATGTATTGATCACAAAAAAAATAATATATCTATGCTTGTTCTGAATGCAGACTTAGAGACAATTAAAAATAGAACACGAGCTCAGGCACTGGTTTCTTTGAGGAAAAGAAAGAGCCAAAAAAGGAGTATACCCAAGAGGAAAATAAGAACAAAAAGAGAACACTTGCAAGGAAAGATACAGATGATACTGGAGTTGGCCGACAACTTTTCAGACAAACATTTTTGAAAAAAATGTATTTTTCTAATTATGTTATATATTACCCTGTGCACGTTTTCCTAGAAAAGCTTATTTTAATAGTACTTCCTTAATTAAAAACATGCTCTGTCTTCTCCCAGCCAAAATGAAACACATTTTTTAGCAACTAATTATTCCTTTGAGGTTGAGTGAGTAGGAATAGGGAAAGTCCACGAGGAGCACGGCATAAGAGAAAATACCTTTGCTGAAATTTTTCCTGCATTGTTGATTCTTCGTGGTCAAAAATAATCCAAAGTTGAGAGAAATCTTTTCCTCAGTGAAGAAAGCAAAAGCTATTTATAAATTTCAAGCTCATTTAGTATTTAAGAAATGTTTTTAAGCCAAAAGAGAAAGTGTTAGAAGCTTTTCTAAAGCAGCACTTGTTTTATGTCAGTCACACAGGTGAAGACAAACATATTTTCATACATTCTCCCTGCTACACATACACCATTGTGCATCTTATGCGTAGTGGGCACAAACAATTTTATATCCATTTTTCTTAAGTGTAAGTGCACAGACTAGAGGATAAGCAGAGGAGAGAGAATCAGACACAGAGTTGTTCACATTTATCCTTCTCATTTGTGTTAGTAAGCCGGTAATGATGCATATATCCTATTGCTAAAACTGTGTAGCGGCAGAAAAATTTCTGTTTGACTGGTGATGGAGAACACCACAGTAACTTATTTATCTGCTCTGTGCACAAGTGAGAAGCAAAGCGTAGCTATCTGAAGCCGTAAATGGTTCTCAGGCTTCAGCAAACTTGACACACTGTTAAGGTACTTCAGTACCTCTTGCTGCTCAACAGCTACACAAATAGCCTAAATGCAAACATGTTACATAATCAGGTATCTGTGTACTCAGAGATATCAGAGCCTACAAATATATGCTTTGATAAAGGAGGGTTCATGGTCCAGATATTCATTCTTATAGAAGTGCATTAAATGGAGTTGGAAATGAAGAAATAAGCATGTGACCAGGGCAGCAAATCGACACAAACAAACGTGGCCTTGAATATACAAAGATGTGTGGACGTGCATGTCTTCCAAAACAGGTCTCTGCCTGTGCTTCAAAAAGGGAACAGCCCCCAGAGGGCAAGGAAGAGATATCCAAAGACTCACAAACAGCTTTTAACACTGGTAAAATCTTCTGGCTGATGGAGAAGCACAGCAGAAATGACGAGGCCATGCATACGCTAGAAGAAAACAAAAACGATTCCACAGGAACGGATGGAAATTTCAGCGGGAGACTGATACTGAGAGACACAAAGCAACTTCTGCTGCATTTAAAAGCTCTCCTTATGACACTATCTGTTACATAAGGGGCAAGTCAATCTTGATTAATCATTTTCTTTCCTCAGCTGATATTTAAACAGAAATAGAGGACTGCATTGCACTGCTCTTCGAACAAATAAATGTTAATGGTAGCAGAAATACAGATGAATTTCCATACGCACTTAGATATCAATATTATTCACATTAGATTATTCAATTGTCTCCTACAGGTAAGCAGACTTAGAATATTAAAAGAGCGCAAGCTAAATACAAACGTAAGCGAAGACAGTGACGGTACATCAGGTGAATCTTTTCAGAAGTGCTGTGAATCAAGGGCATTTTATTGATGACTAAGAAGCACTGAGATAGTAAGAGAAACAGAAGAGCTACTCATGCTGCATCCGCTCTCACACGCAACGTTACAGCCATCATCAGGACGTAGGAAGTCCCGTGGTTCCTGAATAACATGGCTGCAGTACAGAAAGCCTTTGCCCAAACACAGCATGTCAGAAAATGGCCACTAACAACGTAATCCAAAATAACTCTTCCTCCAGCACCAGCATGTGACTGCTAGCTTAAGTAGTTTCCCTTTTCCAGCTCCTGATATAGAAATCTATTGACTATCCCTTTCTCAGGCTGGTTTATTGAACAACATAAAATAAGCACAAATAACTTTTTTTCCTTCCACACACGCAGACGAGAAAGCTTTCTCGGTTCATTGTAACTCATATTTCTTCTCTCTTAAATGGCAGTGAGCTGAAGAGAACAAGAAAGCATATTTTTTCCTTGTTTCTGCTTGGCTTTTCTCTGGGCCCAGTAAATCCATTTAATCCTTTTCTGGGCTCAAAGGCTTCTTTGGCTTTTCTATCCGGGCTTCTGGCTCCAAGACATTTAGCCTCAGGGCCCTGGCTGAGGGCTTTCCATGTTATATGACCCTTGGCTTCCTGTTCTTTGCAGCAAAAGGCATCCCAAGTCCGGGAGAGCGCTGCCAGCTTATGCAGAGAGCCCAGCAGGAGCTGCACTGAGGAAAAGACTGGGTCAGACACCTCCAGTCTGCTGCCCCTGGGACTGCCCATGCAGTATTCATGGGTCAAGGGGTTCTGGCGAGGCCTTGAGCATCCATGGCTCTCAGATGATGAGGTAGTGAGCATGCACTGATGGATAAAAGGCACTGCTGTTTCTCTGCCTGTTCAGGCTACTGCTTCTACTGTCCCTAGTGCAAGTGAGGAAAAAGTTCTCTGATCAGACTGCTGGAGCTCTTCTGATATTTTTATTGTTGATACTATTTTTATTTTTGTGATTCAGGCTAATTTTAGCTTTTGAATCGGAAGGGTGAATGATGAATGGAAAGGAGAAAGCATTTTATTTAAATTTAATAATTCCCAAAAGCTACACTTTGAGAAGTTAGTACCCTAAGGATAAATCTGCCGTCTGCAAGCCTTGCTGATGTGTATACGAGTTGATCTAATCAGCCCATGGCATTAGACAAGTTGTAATGGAAAGAAAGAATCGATGTTAAATAGATTCTACATTAATATACATTAGCTTGTCTAAATATTTATTTTTCATAAAGTATTTGTGATACTATTGGGAATATTTTGGTTACAGAAGATTAAATACGCTGGAGTCTGAAGTACTCTGTTAACGTACAAATAGAGGGCTTGATCCTGGAGGACTGAGTCTTGCTAGCTTCACTGGGGACAATTCCTATGAATAAGAAATGTGTGCAAAAGCACAGAGCTATAATGCACCAATATGAAGATACAGACTCCTTTTATTTCCCAATTCAGTCCTATAGTTCTACAGGAGAACACTTGCATGGAACAGCTATTTCGATGTAAATAATTTCTACATGCATCTGTTCTATTTTCTGAAGTACATATGTGTTTTGGATTTGCCCAGTGACTACATATCCATACAAATGCATAATAAACAGCCAACTGTCCATTCTATTTACATTTTTGATACTGTGCAAAACGCCTTTCAGCTGGCTGATTTTACTAGACAGCATTATTTTGAAAGAGCTTTGTTGGATTCTGGCGTGGCACATGGAAATATTCCTGGTACAAATAATCTCTTCAGTGAGCTCCATTGCTGCTGCCAAACTGGCCAGCAAAGGGTGAGCCGAACTTCAGCACCAGGTACAAAGGAGGTGCAGAGAAAACCAGGCCACGGTACCCATTTGTGATCTGGCGTGGGGAAATTCACGGCCACAGCTCTCACAGCCTAAGCCAAGCAGAACCTAGGATCAGGTCAGGGATGGTCTGTGCAGAGGAGCAGAGGTGTGGAGCTATGAGACCTCAGATTAAGTGCTCCTGGAAAGGATGCCCTTTTTTACCCTGCCCTGGTGCTTCCCTTCCCTGTCTTCACGAGATTTGGGCCAAAAACTTATGCAGAGTGAAGACAAGAGCTGTCCTCAGCTGGGATGCAAGTCTGCCCTGTCTGCTTCTGCAATGTTTCACATTTACAGTATTTCAAGTGCAGCTGGTCAAATGGCCTAAGCATTTTGAACCTGCTTTTACAACTTAACTGTGGTTATTTGTCTCCATTTGGATTAAAACTAACTTTCAGATAAAGAACTACATCTGACAGCTTGATCCTAGTCCAAATGCAACACGGTCCAGGTGGAGCTGCGATCACAATGATTTCCTGCTAAGCAGAATGTGCATTTGTAAGTAGCTCCCTGACAAAGCGACATGCTATACCACAGATCACAGAAGCTACTCATACCTCTGAATCCACAGGATGATGGTGCCCCCTTGGCCAGGCAACGTGTCCCAAAATATCCATCCATACCGGTGGTAGGTGATGACACTTCAGTGCAGCATTGGTGCCCAGTCATGATACAAAGGAGCTGAGAGCAGCCAATCAAGTAGATGGGCCTGCCTGAAGCGAGGAAGAAGAGACATGCATTATATGTAGATTTGTTTAGCGAGCCTAACTCAGACGAAGTGTTTTCAATGGTTGTTTCTCATAAGGCAGCTATTTTCACTGTTATTCTAATTACAAATTGACAAGAACTTCATTATTTGCTTTCCTAAGAACATGTAACATTTAGCTTCATCTGAAATCAGTCTGTGTTCTTCCAGTTGTAAAAAATAACATCTTTAGCCAAATTCCTGACTTACAACTAGTTAGAGTACTTCTGAAAATAGAAAAAGGATGTTTGTTCGCACAGGAGTAGCCTCTGAGTCTACATAAAATAAATTTCATTAGGATAAGATAAATTTTGAAAACATCAATTAGGTGATTTTAAAGCCCATCTGGCCTCAAATTCAGCATTATACAACTGTCTGCTGAAGAATGCAGTTACAAGACTGTGGGCAGGTGAACAGTCCTGGCTAATAACTCCTTGCTAACTATGCAGAAGCAAGGAGAGGGCAGCATCCTTTGGTATTTTCATTAATGAAGGTGTTGCCTACAGTCAACTTCAACTTGCTGATAATTCCCTGATAAGGTCTTACAGGTCTAATACTAATTGAATTGGATAGCAATATCATTTTTGTGTAAGTAATTAAGATTTTTTTTAAAAAGTCTACAAATTCTTAAAAGTCCTTAGGTGTATTTCACTAACTTATTTACCACTGTCAGCAATTAGGGTCATATGCAAAGACATGATGTAAATAATTAATCATAAGATTCTATTAATCTATTATTCATTCACTTAAGTGAAGCTTTAATGTAACAGTTTCTTTTGTTATGTTTATGGGAGGGGGCCTCTCTTAGGTCCTATTGCAAACAGTGAAAAATATCTGAAGGACTCCCTATACAAAAATCTCAGACGTGCTTCACTACCTCTTGCTTTTGCTGCTAGGGAAGGGGAGTGTGTGCAATAGCCAAAGTAAGCAATTCATTTCATATCCTCTTTTAAAAGGAGTAAGATTGTGTCAGCCCTTTTTGAGAAGCCCTTTTGAAATCCTTCACAATATTACCCAGATGTTGTTTCCATACTTAATCCCTGCTGCCTACAGAATTAAGAAAAAGGTCGTAATTTATTTTCCAAACTCCATAGTCGTTCTTTTTTGCCTAAAGCCCTACTTGGAGGCAAATTCTTTGGTAGATATTTGAATATGCAAATCAGACGTTAAATTTAAGTAAACTGCATAAACATACTTTTATTCAGCTTTTGTACGGTACCTGTAAAAAATCCCCCTGCTTTTCTCAAAACAAAGGCAAAGTGACCTTTATTAATGGCCACTGCATTTCCTAAGCAGAAAGTGATCTGTTAGCTCTCTCAGCTGTCTGGCATGTGCGTGAACGAGCTGACTCATCTGTTGGATGAAATCCCAAAAGTGACCAATGCCTATTTCTGTCATTCATATGTGAAGAACTGGGCAGCATGCTGCCTGCAAGCCTGCAGGTCTTCTCTGGGCTTCCTACCTGAACCTGTGATTGAAGGCAAAACAGCCTCTGCAGTGTGAGCTCAGCCCCAGTTCAAGCCCCATCTCATCGAGACTGAATTTGCAGCAGAGCTGCAGGAAAGAAAGACAAAAGCAGCGATCAATCATATTTTCAGCATGAATGTTACTCGCCTGCTTCTGGCTATTCTCTCATGCTAACACAGCCTTGCTGGCAACTGCTGAGTTACTCTTTGTAGTTTCACCCCCATAAAAACTTTATCAAGATGGAGTTTTGGCTGCAGTCTCTCACAATACCTCCTTCAGCTCACACCTCCTAGGATGTGGGAGAAAGAAAAAAAAACAAGCAAACATTAGAAAACCAGGAAGCACTCAGTTAAGATCTCCCCAAAAACCACAGGGTTACTGAGCACAGCTTGGTGCTGCTCAGGTTGGTTTCCCCTCCCAGCTGCAGATGCATACTTTGGGTCTGATACATGCTCAGTGAGCAGAAGAATCCTTGGAGAGAGCTGGCATGGGCAGGAATGGGGCATGGCCTGACCCAGAAGTTAATGCATTGCTTTTTATGGGAAAAGCATGAAGGGAAAAGACCTGAACAAGCTGGTTGGTGGCAGTTTTGCATCCTGCAATTGTTAGCTCTACTCTAGCAGGTGGAAAGCCTGAGGGCGTTTGGGTGGAAAAGTCCCATTCCAAGGTCTTGCTTAGTTTGTCCTTGTTTCAAGCTCACGTGAAGTTTGTAGGAGAAACTGTCTTGATCTTTCCTTTCCTTCTGCAGCCTGATTAGGGATAGGGCAATACACTTCAAATGGAGAAATGTATATTAAACACCACCAGGAAGTGGCCTGGAGGTATCCTTAAAAGGCTGCTCTGTCACTCAGTTACCTGACATGAGGCAAAGATAAAGCAATGGCAAACTGAGAATGTTATAAACAGCTTTGGGCACACCTATGCTATTCCACAGAGCCCAGCTGAGGATAGAGCGAGGTCCAAGGGAGAATTGGCTCTTAATCTCCTGGTTATTTGCTGCTGTCACAGATTTCAGACCCAGCCTACAAAAGCCAGTCCTATGGCTGGGGTAGAACCCAAGGTGGTCAGAGAATCATTAAAGCTGAAAAGACCAGTAAGATCACCTAATCCTAGTCATCCCAGCCATACCTGTGACTGCTCCAGACTATGTCACTCAGTGCCACATTTACATGCTTCCTGAACACCTCCAGGGACAGAGATTCCAACAGTTCCCTGGAAAGCCTGTTCCGATGCCTCATCACTCTAAGAAAAAAATTTTTCCTTATACCCAAAATGAACCTCTCCAGATGCAGCTTGGGGCTATTATCTCTCATTGTATCACTGTTACCTGGAAAAAGAGGCTGACTCCCACCACAAACTCACTTCAGGTAGTTACAGAGAGCAGCAAGAGCTCCCCTGAGACTCCCCTTCACTGGGTAGAACAATCCCAGTTCCCTTATCCACTTCCCATAAGTGGAGTGCTCCAGATCCTTTCACATCTTCGTTGCTATTCTCTGAATGAGCTCCAGTACCTCCGTGTCTTTCTTGTAGCTAGTGGTCCAAAACCAGTGGTGAGTGGTACTGCAAACTAGGCAAATCAAGGGCAAGATAATCTTTCCATCCTGTGCCTGCTGCAGAGGGGTGACAGTGAAGTGGTATGAATGTGGAAATGCTTGAGTCCAACGCCAGCAATGCTGGAGAGGCTCAGACAAACCATTCCTCAAACAAAGGCAAATGAACGTGCAGAATAGCAACTGGAAGAAGAGCAAGTGAAAAAAGTTCTCCCTGGCAGGCACATCTGCAGTATAAACGCTGACCTCCCACAGGAAGAAAAAAAAGAATGTGGTATGTTCGTCTATCTGCACAAGCATGCTCTCTGGTCCTCAGCAATGCTTACATCATTCAGCACTTCACGTATTTCTGCAGTTTTGCAGTTCTTGCACCCAAATTTCTGCAGATTGTTTCCAGGGAAGAACGTTAGGCACACATTTCCCTGAGGTATAGTCTTGCTTCTAGAAGGTGCTGTACCATGGACTGTAGGAGGAACAGGAGTTGCCTGTTGGGTTTATCTACATCTATTTTAAAATGAAAGCCACTGTGGCTTTTCGCCCTTTGTGAATGTGAGAAACTGATCATTTCTTTTCAAAATCATGGAAGCAAACTTATTCTGCCTTTAAGGCATAGGAAAGAAAATCTCTTCTATAAGATATTGATTTTTAATGTAACTGAAAGAATAACAGAGAAAAAGCATGTAAATCTATATTTGAATTCCACTCTCAGTTGCCATATAAATAGAGAAACTTCAGAGAAGTCCAGCTGTGTTACTCTGGAGAAAAATTGCAGCAAGTAATAAGAAAATCAAGTATGATGGAGTGTTTACCATCCTTGTTTACTCCAATAGCAACACATGAGTCATATTTGTACTGGTTATTACACTTCTCACATTGATCAGCCCTTCTTACTTTAAAATTTCTTGGAAAATGTACTGAAAGCATAGCTTTAATTCCAATACCGTGATATAAGAAGAGCTGACAATTTTAAACTGTGCTCACTGTCACAGATATTTGTATCTCAGGCTGAAAAGCTAATGCTAATTTATTCTTTCTCACAGAAAAGAGCTCTACGACCTCAAATTATTTTTTCTTGATATCTACTCTTCCTTTAAAAATGCATTTCGAAACCAAGAAATGTCACACTCCCACATGCTTCAGGTCTGTCATGTGCTCTTATGGCTCCATGTCTCAGCCAAGTAGCCTGTGCTTTGACGGCTGCACAGAATGGAGAATGCTCAGGAAGCAAAAGCTGTTACAGCGCTGTAAGAGAGGACCATCTCCATGGAAGCTCACTAATCTCACCGACTTAACTGGTGCTAGCATCAGCATGTGAATGAGAAGCCTGGGAACCTGGGCCACAGGGCACCCTGAGTTAGGAAGTTCTTTAAGGGTTGCAATTGCAAAACTGAGTACCGTACCACTGGAAGTTAACGCTTTAGAATACGTTAACCTGGAATCATAGGGTCAAGAGCAATTTTCCACATGTAAATACAAATATCTACTGATTTACGACACTGCTTGCCAGTGAATGAAAAAGAGACATGATGTTTTGCATCAAAAATGTACTACTCATACACACAAATATAGATCAAGTCTTCATACCAATTGCAAATACTAGGATGGGAAATAAAGATCATGTTATTTTCTGTGACAAGATTTCAGAAAATAAAGTATTAACTTACAGAGCTGCACTAATTTTCTACTGATACATATTCCTGAAGAAGCAAAAACTTCTGTACAAATTGTCCACAAATGAAGTTATGAAGTAAATCGCATAGCGACCTCTGCTTCAGAAACCCTAATGGCCGTAGATCAGACTCTCACCATGGAAGACTGATTCTCATTGTAACAGACCATGCTTCAGAGTGCAAAAAATTACCAACACACTGTGGGATGTAACTTCACTGTAGCCGGATTTCACTGCAGCTGAGAAAGTCTGTGTAAGCCACTATGAAACAGACAATCCAATTTATACAGCTTATTAGTTTATAAGAACAGTCTAACGTATATAAAACCAGGTTTTCACATGAGTTTGATTTTTTCTTTTGTGTGATTACATTCATGAAAATATTTAGTCTGAAATATATATATGTAGGCATATCTAATATTTCAGGAATCTTTTGGATCATCTCACATGATCTTGGCTGTTTGCAGCTGAGCTGAAACTGCCAGAAAACTGTCTGAGCTTGATGTGGCTTGGAAAGAAACTGACCTGTTACTAAAGTCAGCAATTCAGAGACAGATAACTTTTTTCTCTGTTATATGATTTTCCTTCATCCAAATATGAATTGGGAAGCCATGCAAAAGCTACAGCTAAAAAAAAAAAAAAAAAAAAAAAAAGGAGAAGAAATAGGCATTGAACTCAACATCCATCCTTCAGAACTTAAGAAGTCCTCCAGAACTTAACCAAGTTTGACATTCTCACTATCAGAAGATAAAGCATTATATAGAGCACTATGCTTGAGATGAGTATACATATACTGAAAGCTATACAGTGGTACAGTGGCTGTATAAAGAAAAAAAACTTGCATAAAAAAAACTATTTTTCTTAAACTTCACAACAATTTTCTGTGAGAACATGCATTTCTGCCTTCTCTGTATTTTTTTTTCCCCAGTAAACACATCTATGAGTTATAAAACTACTAGTCTATAGAGGCAGAGAATGTAGTCTGTTTATGGTAGAATTGCCACATGGATGGTATGTTTCAGTTCCACAGTAAATTGACTTGATGGAACAGTAATTGCTTACACAAGTTAGAAACTTGGATTTATGTATTTTATGGTATATTAAGATAGTGAATGCAGCTGTGCAACGCTTCCACTTAAATTGAAATTTTCCATCATATGAAATCTGCCTCATCTTTTCTGTGCTTACTGTTATCCAAACGTGAACCATCATTACCAAGGATTCTATGTCATCCAGGTCCCATGTGAGTGAATCTTGGTCCAAATTGTTTTCCTATATCATATATTTTTATTTTGTATGTATGGTTTTACTGTGAAAGCCATGAGAACATGGAGCTACACGGTTTCACAGGGCCAGCATGTCAAGCAAAGAAAATTAATACTAGAGGCTGCTTCATCTACACAGAACTGGGAGACCTGGTGCTTGTCTCAGGATTTTCCAACCGACTGCAGACAAGGGAGAGCAGATAGATATTTTGCACTGCTAGCAGTAGATAGCAATGCTCAATCAGCAACGCAATACCTTCTCTCTCAGCAGTGAGAATGGGGCTTGCTTTCTGCTGTGTCCAGAGGCTGTTCACCAGAGAGAAGGGACAGATGCTGAGTGCAGCTCTCATTGCTGGAAAACTGGAAAATATTAATTGTAGCCTACAGAATCTGGCTGGAAAACTGCCCCTCACCTGAGGCAGCCTTTCTCTGTATTAGGCTTGCCATCATCTCAACAGAAACCAGACAATAACCTATGCAATCCTATTTCCTGGCTGATTTTCCTCTGCTGCGTGCAAGTTACTTAGCAGGAGAAAGCATTACTCTCTCATTTTGTCTCATCTGACCAAAATTTGAACTGATGCGCGGCTATTACACGTGCTTTTAAGCGTTCAGAAACAGAAATTCAATCTAAGCTAGTTCCGATCTTGCAGATCACATTCATTCCTCTCTTGAATGGATGAGGATACCTGTTTGCAATAAATTTCTGGAGCCAGCACCCATATTTGCAAATTAAAAATTCATTTCCCACATACATTCTCTAATACTTGCTTAAATTTTGCTGTTTCTACAAACATTCTTGCCAGAAAATGCAAAAGCTAGAACATGCACAGTAAGCAAACACAAAGAGGGCATTGAAACAGTTGAAGAGAATATGTTTATAAACTGAAATGAATATTCATTGGAAACTTTAACAGTGCTCACCAGTTCTATATTGGAATACTGTGTAAAGTTTACACTCCATATAAAGAGTTGCACTGTTCCCTTGTGAAATCCATCTTCTCTACTACCTCCATATTGGACATTTGCATTTTTAGAAATACCATCTGCCAAACCCCACACAGACTGCAAGTGATTTCCTGGTTATATATTTTGGATATTCTGTGGTTAGAAAACTATGGAGCCATATTACATGTTCTAGCCTCCAGAACATCTGTGAGACTAAAACCACATGAATGTAAGCAAGTCAGCATGATAAAAATGATGAAGAATTTCAATTATATTGCGTAGGAATGCTTGAAATTTTTTTCCGCTTTTCTTTTTTTAAATTTCTCTATCTATGTTGCTTTTTTCTTGTGTGTACAAATAGCTTTTTAATATTTATTTTCTAGCATTGCACCAAAACAGCTTCAGAACTCTTCTAGCTCAACTCCTCTCCACCACCGGACTTTCTGGCAGCATCAGCTAAGGAAGGCACCATTATGTAGGAGCTACATTTTATATTGCCCCAGAACTGATTTGACTTTCAATTTTTCTGTGTTTTCTTTTCTACAGATGCAAATAAGAAGTAGAAAGCTTACAGATGATTGAAACTGAGCTTCTAGTAGACCTGTTTTACTATAGAAAGTGATCTTGACATGGTGTTTCAACACATTCTCTTTAACTAGAGCATTTGCTTTAGCATGAACTGGGTCAGCAGCTAAATGGTGTATATGGGCAACTAATGGAAAAAATATAATGCTTCAGATCCAGTAAAACCAGAGACAAACTTGCATGATATGCCATTTTCCCCCTGAAAAATAGAGAAATCGGACCTAATTGCAGTTCTGCCATAACATTGCTGGCTATTATTGTCAAGTATTTCTTCTGTCGAGCTTCATTTTTTTTTTTCTTTTGCTTCAGCTTCCTCAACTGTGGGACTTGAATACTCGAATAATACTAATCCTTCTCACAGAATTGCTGGGCTCTGTCATCTAATGTCTCTCAGGCATTTCTGGAGAAAGAGTGGCTATGTTTCCTCACAGTGGAACACATTACTCAGAATCCTGAAGCTGGCAAATCACTAAGGAAAATAACTAATAAAACATTAATAACTGTGAGAGACCCCATCTCGATGCATAACTTGGGGCAAAACCCCTATTTAAATCAACTGGATATAAGTTTGCTTAAAGATTGAAGGAGTAATACAGGAAAAGCAGCAAAACACCTAAATACGAGAGCTACTCCAAAAGTAATGCCTCCTATTTAATTATTTTTACCCACCACATCAAAGGTGGATGTCAGCAGTACGGCATTAGAGACTGAACCTTCCTGCCCATATTCAGTTACATCTTGTTGCTGTGTGACAGATGGCAGCAGAGGGACAGCCTGACAAAAGGGTGTCTGACATGGATGTGCATATAAAGCAAAGGTGTGACACTGAATTCCTCCACCTGGAATAACTGACATCCACTGATGTTCATATATTTTATTTTTTTTAATGTTTACAGAGACCAAACACTGGGTGGAAACACAGTGACATGGCGAGCAGTGCACTTCAGCACTGGTGACAGCAGCAGTGGATCACCTCTGCTGGAGCAGACTTGCTACAAGAGTGTCATGCAGGCTCTTGTTCATCACTGATGAAAAGGAATAGTTAATGGTGGTAACTGAAAAAAATAGTGTTTCAATAGTGGAAAACTGTCTCTTATCAAATAGTGTTATTGCACTCTTTGTGTCTCTTGTAGCTTTCAGGGAAATAAATAGAAGACCTTTGGAGCAACCTACAAATTAAAGAAAGGGTTGCTTCTCTCACGTGCTTCTGGAAGCTTTTTAGAAAAATGCCATTGAGATGTAGATCACAGAGGCTTTGCAGAAGGCTATCGCAATTCATTATAACAAAATATCTCCACCTACAAATATGAGTATTATTCATTTCACTAATGCGATGAGCCTCTCTGGAATTGATGGTGCTTTTACCAGGGCCTTAAGCTATAATTTTGTCATGACTGGTTTGTGTGATTGAGCCTCCGACCACAGAAGAGTTCATAAAGTTATTGATTGCCATTGTGGTCTCTTCTTGCTTCATTAGAACTTCTCCAAAGAAGTTGTGGTATTCAGTGTCTTTTTTACTTTTTTTTTTTTTTTTTTTTTTGTATTTTACTATCATATATATGCTTATTTTCATATATATGTGAGAGAAAGTCAAAGACATCAAGAATTTCCACTTACATTTTCATAACGTTTATACATCTATTTTTGTCCTCGCTTTTGAACTGATATATTCTTAATTTCTGTGGGAAAAGTTAGTTTTTATGGTTTTACTATTTTTCTAATAAATAGTAAGGCGATATCCACATGACTAGATTTCTATCAAATGTATGTAGAAAGTGAAATATTTAATACACTAATTATTTTTGCATTTTTTTATTTACATGCACTTCTGTGTTTACATATGCATTGAAAAAATATTAAACTAGTTGCCTGCAATAGGAGTGAAATAGCAACAAAAGTCAAGCCTAGCTCTAGCAAAGAAAGGAAGTATCTGTACTTTAATAGACTTGAAAAACGAGTTACTGCTAATAATTTGCCACCCTTATCAAATGGAAGCGCTTGATAAACTGCCCTACTGAAGGCTGTGGCAAGGCTCCCACTGTCTTCAAAGGGATCTGGATATCACCCGGTGTGTTTTCTCAAAAAGAACTGCCAGTAACATCTGCCAGCTGGAGATCCAGTTAGATGTGGGTTAAGACAAAAGAAATGCATGTCAGCATTTCATTGTATGACAAAGGATAGAGGCTTGGAAAGTCTGCTGTGGTAGATTAGCACGGAAAAAGTACTTTTCCCTTCAGCACAGGGTGCACTGGATTGATCTTTCTGGTTTTGTGTATCTTTTTAAGTGTATTCACAGAAGGCACAACTGTGAATTCACTGTACCTCATCAGAACTACCACATTTCAGACTACTCACAGTCTTGTTTCAAGCATAAATTCTGCCTGCCAACTATATCGATGTTGTGTGCATGCTTTCCTTTGTTGCACTCTTTGCTTTTCCAGGGCAGTACCCTGTACCCTGACTTTTGCTATCTAGATCCTCAGTGAGCAAGGCTATTTGTTCTCCCTCACTTTTCCAAGACCACTGGATGTTCTTACAGAAAATGAACATTTCCTTGGAGAAATCTGTCTCCTACTTCCATTATACCTACTATTCCACTCATCTCCATTGCTGTTCCTTAAGTAAGCAACATATAAACTTCAGTTGGACAGTGCTGGATCTGCAGCAGATGTTCTAGAAAGGGCAGTCATAGATACCTTTATTGGTGATCTGAACTTTTCAAGATCCCTCATGCATGCTAACAGGCAATGCTGATAATGGCTTTTGTATATTTTCAGCTTATTCACTTTTAAACTCTACACACGGGTAGGAACAGCTCTAAAATATTATTTTTCTGATTAAGAGGCTGCATATGGGTAGGAAAAATTGCAAAGTGTGAAGTCTGTATTCCTATGGGCCATGAATTAAAAATGAAAACCACAGGTGGTTTGGGTTTTCTCCTCCTAAATCAAAACATGATGATTGAGGCTTAGCCAAAACCAGAGTATGGCTGCCCATGGCCATTTTTCAATAAAAGTCTCCCGGATTTGTTATACATTCCAGTGAAAATCGGTATTGTTAGTGTGCTAGTGCCTTGTCCAGAAAGGAGCTTCTCATTTGAATGAACCATTTTTTTTGCATAGTATTACAAGTATTTTACAAGTACAGTACTTTTTATTTAAATAGGATATATCTACCAGATAGCTGTCTGTATCACATTCTGATACTTCTTTAAGAAAGAAATCTTTGTTTTGGCTTCCAATAAACACTATATTATGATAGCCTAAGAACCCTGAAGTCATGCAGCTAAAGCATTACAAAGATAAGAATTCATTCTTTTATCTTCTCTTTGTAATATCAAAAGATGTTTTGGTTAGTTTATTGTGTCAGACATCTAATCAGATTAATCATTTTCTGACCTTGGAAATTCAAACACTTGAGTACATTGGAAAAATGATCAGGCTTATAAATGGAAAAGATTTACATTGTTTGTGGTGTCCAAGAAGATATAGATCTGTGCAGCAACAAATACCCAAGCTATTTCTCATCATTATGAATAGTAAACTGTAGGCTTTAGAGGGTCAGAAAAAGGTGAGTGTTGACTTATTAAATCCTGTTTCGCTGTAAAAAAAAGTAATGAAGAATTAACTAAGTAATAACCCTGCCTAAGATACTAAAAAAAAAAAAAAAAAGGAAAAAAAAAGGAAAACTCTACAGACATAGGAACAAAGGCATTGTATATGTTCCCCTACCCCCCTTTTTTTTTTTCTCTTATTTCAGCAACTCTGAAGGTCTATTTATTTCAAAAGCCTAGAAACAGAACCACAGACTCTTAGAGTTTGTCTCTGAAGACTTAAGAAAATCTGTCAACTATCTAAAAATTGTCCAAGAACATCAATGGCAATGAAATAATAAATGAATGAAGAGTCTGAAAGATAGAACTGGCAGCATTTACAAACTGACTGCTTCACTTGGGTTTTTGCAGTAATATTTGGACACAAAAATAGAAGCGTCCTACTTCAGAGAAGAGCCGAACATCCCTCAGCACAATGGAGATCAGATGTGTGAGTGCTTGAACTGCGTACTCATTAACCATGGGTTTGGGACTTAAATCTTAGATGCATCGACATGCGAAATAACGTGATGGTAAAATACTGTTAGAAAGCAGATATTAAACGCAAGCTTAACCTGAAGAAATAAAAATCTTCTTTAATTCTTTGACAGAAACTTGCATTACTGATTGTGTGATCCTGTGTGGTTACACTAGATCTTCTTTTCAGGAACTATATTCAGTGTCACGCTTAAGTACTGGTAAAGTAACCAGCCCGTGTCTACAAAACCTCAGATACATCACCAAAACTACAAAAGAAACTGTGCATGCCCCCCTTCTAAAGCCTCATAGCCTGTATTCCTCAGGATCAGAGTCAGTGCTACTTTGCAATCAGCTGCCAAAAAATATTCACACAGCATTGTCTGAAATTAATTTCTTGGTATAAGGTCAGCTCGTAAACATGCACAGAACACTCTTTTTGTTCCACTGCCTGACAGCAAATCTAACTTTTTACAGACTTTCAAGAGCTTACTGAAAACTAACATGTCTCATTTTCCTACAGAGTTTAAGAGCAGATTTTCATTCGCAGGCACTCTTGTTGAGCATACTTCTTACAAGAAGCTTCACTGCACATATAGAGTGATGGAAAGTTTCTAGCCAGTGAAATACAGGAAAATACTTTGACGAAGCACAAGCAAAAAGAAAATCCATAGCCTTATTACTGTCATGTGACTCGTTTGAAGCACTTTGATTTTGAGAGTCCACAATATTCAGTCTCTGTACTGTATATACAAGAGTAAACAAAGCCAACAGTTAGTAAAGGAATATCCGAGGGCTTTCAAGAAACCATTTTTAGGTTGGAGGCTGCTGAGATTCGAAAGGCATGAGCCTGTCATTGGTAATCGTTGTATCTTCATACTGCAGTGCATAAAAGGTGCTAGTCTTCTGCATGCACTTTGCTTGCACTGTGATCTCTGACCTCAGCTGTCACTGAAGAAGGTGCATGATTTGCAGATACAAAAAAAATTTCACCTGTGGTTGAAGCAATAACAAAACACATTTTTTTTCATTTTATTTTCAGGGTTTTAAAATCAATAAATATACCAAACTCGAACCTTAAAGACTCCTCTGCTTTTTAAAAATTAAAGGAACTCTCAGCAACGAAAATGTAGATTTAGAAAACTGACTTTCCTTTCTAATAAATAATTAAAAAAGAAGCCAAAATACCCTGATGTTTTTCAGATTTTATTTCAAACCACAGTAATTTGGAAGGCAATGTGCCTGAAAAATGTATTGGCAGATTTAGGTGGGTTAATGATAACCTTTCCTGTTAGAGCAAGAAGTAATATTTTCTAAATATTGAGTGGAGCTCTTCCTATTTGTCTCTAGTAACTGAATTTTTAGCTATTAAATCTGATCCCAACTCTTCCTCTGGAACGTGAGGATAACCTCCTCCTATTTTTAAAAAGCTGAAGTTGGGATTTCAGGAGTAGAAACTTTAGTAAACAGCAAATTGAGAGGCCTCAAAGAAATCCTGGGAATTGGCAACACCATAGACTCTGATTTAAAAGAGCTTTCTATTTATGAATGTAATGAAATTCTCAAGAGGGATGTAGCTGAAAGTTCTGTATCTTTTTGTCTAGTGTCTGGTAAAGAATAAGAAAATATTTTTATATATAGGATTTGATTGGGTGTGTTGATAGATTATGTTGTTGCAGGTTTATACAAGTATATGTAGATAGTATAATTTTGTGTTTTAACTATACTGTATATCTACTAACATATGTATTTTTACGTAGTGAGTAATACTGTAGCATATGTTCATGTTTTAATACTTTGGAGACAGTTCAACTGAAAAGGAAATGGAATTTTTTTTTATCTCCTGGTTGTTTACTTTGACCTTTTCGTGTACTTCTGCAAATTTGGGGGGATAAAATTAAAGTTATATGGGCAGTAGCAGTTGTCTGAGTCATGAGCATTGCCTGAGTATTAAAAGCTGCCAGTGTCTTGTTTCCATATCTTAAGAGTGATTAGTTTCTTGTGTAATATTTTTAAAGGCAATTATCATCTGCAGTACATTTTAAGGTTGGCTGGACATGGATGACCTGGCGTCCACGCATCCCTGCATTTCCCTTGGCTGCAGAGCAGGCTGCTGGAGCCACTCCTGGGGCAGGACCCCACACAGCCTCACAAGCATCACCTTCTCAAAACCACAAAGACTGCATACAATATACCACTGATCCCAAACTCAGACCACATCCTTATGAAATAGGCCTCATATTTTATGTATAATTCACATGGAAGCACTGATCAGGGAGACTGCATTTTATTAGCCACTCTAATAATTTCACATCTAGTTGCCTGACATAATGCCCAAGAGGAGAAAACCACGTGGAGCTTAGATGCCTGCTGGGTTAAACCACAACAGCATTCTGAGTACAACACCTATCTATGCTCTGAGGTTGTAATGCTGTAATGATACAATGTAACAGAAAGTACAGCAAGAGTAGCAGGGTGGCACAATCCTAAACTGCAACAGATAGAACAAGCCCAAACACAACAGCCAAAAACAAAGAAAGAATATCTGCTCACCTCTGAGAGACCTCCAGAATGCAGGAACCTCCAGCAAAATACTCAGGCCACCACTGCCAACCCTTAAATGAGGTCTGGGAAGTCACTCAGGTGTGTTGCATGTACCTAAGCTCCCCTAGGTTGGTCCTGCCACCCCACCAGGTGCTTAATCACTGGTTTGAGCTGTGACTTAGCATTTCCACTACAGGGGTGTGCATAAGAAATACATATGGATATAGTATTCTAGTCGTGTAGTGAAGACCTAGAAGTTTCTCTAGTTCAACTGGCGTAAGTAGGGGCCAATACATTTTAAATCTTTTCAGCAATTCTGAACACATCAAGTTATAGACAGAAGCTTTTACACCTACTTCTGATCTGAATTTATAGTTTTACAGCTGAAGAAGTTTGCCATCCCTGGTTTCTCAAGAGTGCCAACATAACGAGTCAAATGGGGTATGACATCAGTTAGACTCTTTTCCTAGGAATATTTACAGCAGAGATTTAAGGAATTTGAGAATGAAGAAGGCTGGTTACTTAAAGGCAAAGTAAGGTTAAAACCAGTGCAACCTTTATCCCTTTCATGAACACCTTAATTTTACCTTTCCATCAGTGGTGAGTTCCACTGTCAGGACATCTTTGTCTGGGGACAGAGGAAGAAGATGTTTTCTATGATCTCTCTTGCTGTTGCTAGCAACCTCCATTTTCTTATCTCTAACACTTCAAAGTTTGTAGCTGGAGAAGTAAATATTTCTAGGATGCCTGAGGCCAGACAGGGGAGTCCACTAGCAATATTGTGCTTCCTTGCTGTTTTTCTAACATCCTCCATCACATTCCCTTAACTTCATCCTCTGATTCTTTTAGCCCTCCTTTTTTGACTGAATGTAATTTAAATGTGCACATACTCATAACAATAAAATACAGCAAGGTCATAGTTAAAATGAGATAAATGGAGGTGCATAATATTGATAAAAATACAGAGATTCCTTTAACTCACTTCTGCATTCATTATGTGAGTTGAATGGCATTCAGTGTTACAGTCAGTCAGGCTGTACTGGTTTCCATTGGCAGAGCAAACATCTGCTATTGTTATCTAATTCAGACTTTGGACAGTTGTTCTAGCACATAAATCATTTTTTTGATTAATTTTTTACTTCAGCTTTCATTTTTAATTAATGTCACCACATATTTTACAAGAAAGACAATGGCCTTCAGGAAAAGTCAAAACCTAGTGAAAAACTTAGTTATTGATCTCGTTAAACAAATTTATATAAATGTTCAAATCTAATCAGTGCAACTTCTATATTTCCTGTTCTGATCATTAATGACATTGCTAATATTCTCCAGACAGCAAAGCAATAATTAAAATAACTTTCTTGATTCGATAGCATGAAGGGGATGTAGTGGAAAATGTCTGAGATAGCAAAATGGAAAATGCATTAATCACAAGAATACATAATACTTGCTGTTCCATCACTGTGCACATCAAACTATTTAATCTTTTGCTACACACTGGAAGGGAAGGAGGAGCTGCAATAGAAATTAATCAATTAATTGCTGCCCATGTTCTTATCTGACTAGAGCATTGCTATCTGACTTGGTTTTATACAGCTGACTAGAATAATAAAGATTGACAGGACTTGGAGGGCTGCATCAACATTCTTCCTTTTGGCCAGTAATATGCTGTATTGCTATTGCTTAATGGTAGGACTAAGAGTCTTCCTTAATTTAGTGTACCTCTCTGGTCGTTTTTCACCCAGTTTTGTAAGAGCTTCTTACTGAACACTGATGTGATCAGTAGTGAAGAAACTACTGACAGGGAAGAATGTAACCAGGTCTACACTACCAGTGTTTTCCACCACATAATAGCAAGGGGAGTGACTGATACACGTGTGTCTGCAAAAGCCCTGCCACAGCTGTACTTGTCACAGAGAATCTGCTCTTCAGCTGACAGTGATTATGTTGTTCAGGGTGGGCAGGAAGACACTGTCTCTGAGAAAACAGCTTTACTACTTCAAGCAGTGTTGATCTTGTATCATGTGTTCATAAGCACCTAAGTGTTTCTGTTCTTAGACCTGGCCTTAGGGAAGCAAAGAAAGCAGATAAGAAGTTAACAAGTAGTTGTTGTGACAGACCAGGAAAAAAAATAATGATGTGAACAGCTAATTGAAATAATCCTTATTTTTTTTTTTTCCAAATATCATCCATGACTTAAAACTAACTTAACACTAGAACATCATTTTTTTCTTTTTTTGAAAGCTATACTGATCTGAAAGCTGTGCAGCTTGTTCATTGCCAAAATATAAAAAACAACAAAGTGAGATTTAAAAAGGCCAAAGCAGACCGATTTTCTTTTGATGTTATGCTCAAAATGGTACTGCTCTATGGGATGCTAGCCCTGAAAACAAATCCACTATTCAGAAAAATCAACAGGACTTTCAATGTTGGTTAATTCTTTCCTTCTTTGAACTAAAGGGGATTCCATTTCTCCATTTCAGTATTGAATATCGTGAGAAAACTGAATGTGCTTACACCCTATGGTACTGTGGGAACTATAACTTAAGTAGTATAAGCCAAATGAAACTTGCTCGAGTAAAGACCATCTGTAAGAATCATATAGTCATTTTGGCTGGAAGACACCCCTAAGATCACCTAGTCTAACTGATGGCTTGTCCCCACCCTGCCCACTAATGCATGCCCCTCAGTGCCACATCTGTGAATTCCTTTAACATCTCCAGGGACAGCAACTCCACCACCACCCTGGTCAGCCTGTTCCAGCACCTCACCAAAAAAAGTACAAGAAGAAAACTTCCTAAACACACATACTTTGAAGAGGTTGGCTATTGCAGGGTCCAGGTGCTCAGAAGAGCTCTCTGTAGGCCAGGCCCCTTGGGCTGTACCCTGCACTAAGGTGGGACATCTCCCAGCCACTGATGGGCTGTCCTGAACTGCTCTTTGAGAGTGCAACCATCTTCTCATCACCTTTGTTGCTGACAGGTAAAAAGCTTCACAGGCTGCTTTGAGCAGAAATATTGACCTATTACAGTTACCATTATTTTGTTATCCATACATCTGTTGTTTTACGTGCTGTAGGTCGCATGAAGACAACACCTGGCTCATGACAGATCTTCAGTCTTCACCTCTCCAACTTCAGCCCCTTCCCTAATGCAGTCTGGACTGGTTTCTGTTTCCAGGGAAACCACTAATTCTTCTGTCATTCCTTCAGATTTGTCATCTAGGTGCACACTTATTTCAGGATCTGCACAGGGGATGTCTTGAGACCTAGTAAGTCTCCAGTGCTGTCTGTGAAAATGTTGGCATATACCTCAGAATGGATGTAGGGAAAGAAAGCAGCAATGAGATGGAGCATTTCACTCTAAGGTTAAGAGGAGGCCCTGGAGTGGCAGAATGACTACATGAAGTTCTCAAGTTTTGGTGGCTCCCAGATGAGCAGTACTGGGGTCTCTGCAACAACAACCAAAAAAATCAACCAAACAAACAAAAAACAAACACACACACACACACACACACACAAAAACCACCACCACCACCAACAACAAACCAAAACCCCACAGAATCACATAATCATAGAATTGTTCGAGTTGGAAGGGACCCTTGAAGGTCACCTAGTCCAACTCCCCTTCAATAAAAACCTACCCAAAGCTGTCACCCATCACTGAATACTTTAGGACTACCAGAGAAAGGAGGGATAAAGCTTTCCCACTTACAGGCATTGCAACAGTACCTTGAGTTTGTCAGTACACCTGAGCACCAGTTCACTGTGACACCTGCTGCTAAGCAAGCAGCATCAGCAATGGGGTAAGCACCAGTGATATCTCTGCAGTGTCGGTATCTACTTAAATGTTAAATACTTAACACTGTCCTCATAACACACTTGGAAGGAGAAGAGAAGACAGATAGCACTAAACTATCAGTATTACACATGGTATTGTAAGACATCCAATGTATCACTAAAGCTTTCAGACGTATGCAGCTTTTCAGACTTGTCTTTAGCTCCTTGTCTGCCCTATCGCATGCATATTCTGTGCTTGATTTTTACTGTTCTGGCCTAAAATAATCAACACACATCCTCAGAGCTGAACTGACAGTAATAGAGAAATGAAGTTTCTCTCCTTAGGACCAGCATGGAATATGTGTTGTCTCATGCCTGAATGTACAACAAATACTACCATGAGTACTTGGGATAGCAATCAGAGAGATCTGTGAAAGTAATTCTGTACTGCTAAGGTACATGAAGCCTTTCACAAAGGAAGAACAGGGAAAGAGGAAAAAAAAGATTCCTGATTTTTAGTGTTAATGGTGTGCAGCCCAGGCCTGCGCTGGGATACAGTCTCCATACATGAGCTCCTCACATGTTCCCTCCATAGAAGCAAGCTTTAGCAGATGCGTAACCAAGAAACAACATCAACAACATTCAAAGCTAATAGCAAAGCTCATCCTAAATTGCTTTGGAACTGAAGTAATATGGAACGCTATTAGAAAACAGGCAAGGTTTGCTCGCCTCTACAGGATGTGGCAGAAGCAGCAGAGCCGTGTGTGAGCTCCCAGCAGACTGACTGTGACAATGGCTGCAATTAGCGGGCAGGGCGCTGCAGGTGACACCACATTGTAATGCTGTGTGGGAGGATGCTCCCACCGCTTTAACAGTTGCCTGTAGAAATTGAAAGCAATTAAGAGTCTAACGCTGAGGAAATCTAAATGACAAGGTCAAAGATCACTATGGTGCTTGTTTTTTTTTTTTTTTTAAAGAAATAGGTCTTTTCCTAACTAGTCACCTAGCATTGGAACTTTGAACTGTTTGCTTCTGGGGTTAGCTGCCTTTTCAAGGCTGTTAGGAGAAAGAAGCGGTGGAAGGATAGGAGAAGCACTGGGGGCTGGCAGAGCTCTGTGAATCTCCTGCACTGGGCAGCTGGGGCCAGTAGGCAGCTGCCTCTACTAGGAACCTCCTTTGGAAGTACACGCAGTGCTTGAAGCACTGCCTTGGGTGATCTCAGGCAGCTTCAGAGACGAATTTGCTTTAAAAGGATTAAGGATGTTAACTAATGGAATTATCCCTTTTCACACTGACAGTCTTGGATCCAGACCCGTGTCAACCAAGTACGTCACTGTGCAAGTGGTTGCCTTGCTCAGTGGTGGATTTTGGTGTGATATTCACTTTCTCCTCCCAGCAGCCTTATTCTCAGTGCAATGGCTGTGCTCCTCAGGCTGCGAGGGTCAGTGGTGCAAAGGGATCAGGAATCTGCAAGACTGTTTTATCGTTTTATTGTCACCAAGAACTTTGCTTCTCACAGATCTGGGATTCACCCCTCTGACTTTTTGACAGGCTTCCAACTCCTGAAACATTTGAGAAAGGTTTTATTATTAACTTTTATTCCTTTAATGAGTTCCTTTAATAAGTTGCTCCTCAATAAATTGGCATGCCTTCCTGAGGTTTAACATTTAACTTGTCAGAATTTATGTGCTTCTCCTTTTTTGGACATGATTTGTCGCTTCTGAAATCATTTTCCCTACGTCTGCCGTTCCTCTGCCTCCTGAGCTCTCTTCAAGCCTTCATGCAGGCGGTCACGTTGACAGCAGACATGGAATCTGTGCTGTCGTTAAGCACATCTCCTGACTGCAAGCATTTCACTTTTTTCACTGCTTTCACTTTCTGCCTACCTTTGCTAGTGTATGTAATACCTAGATATTGGATTAGAGAGCGTTTCTTACTTCCTATGGCAACACTGAATCTGAACATGGTGTGGTCATTATTGCAGATATCGGAGTTTATCTTGGCAGTGGTTGCATCTTCAGCACAGCTCTGTGTACTGCTCGAGGACTAAATTGGGAGTGGCTGCTCCTGCCATGAGAGATCTGACAATCATCTCCAAACAGCAGCCACGCAGGTTGTCTGAGAGTTGCGTGGGCACTGGGGATCTGTCTTCACTTAGCTCAGAACAAAATGGTGCCCATAATTTTGCAGCAGCCTGGAGTGACCAGCCCTACTGTCAGATGGGTGGCTTTTGTGAAGGTAGCTGCTCCTCAGCCTCCTGTCCCCATGTGCAGCTTTGGTTACGGAGAAACAGAGCTCACCTCGTTGCTTTGAGTAGGTTAAACACCCAGGGAGCACGGCCAGCCTGGTGCAGTGGCACATAAGGCTAATTCTTGGATGATGAGAACATCCCTACATGAGAAGGCCTCGGTGCTTTTGCTGAGGTTCTGCCATTCTCCATCCCTCAAGTGCCAACAAGCAGCATCTTCACAAGACAGCTTCTCCTCCTCATCCCAACTGAAAATTGTTCCCATTTTATATGTCATTCAGAAAACTGAAAAACAGCCAAACTTTTTTTTTTTTTTAACTGTTGGTGATAAAAATCTGTTCCAGGTTGGGATTTTGTGTGCCAAGTTTCAGCATAGAGTGAGCTTTTATGGTTGAGTTATAAACCCCCTAAAATATGGTTTTATAATGGAAATGCTGACACAACCTTTATACACACCCGGCCATAATTTTAAATGATGTAAAATACTTTATATAGAAAGCCAAGATAACTGAATTTTTGCTATAAAGAGCAAGTACGAGATGAAAAGTATACCTTTTAGCTAAGTATTTTCATTCTTTGTTGTAATTTTGACAAGAGAACAAACCATACATCTGGAAGAGCCTTTTTTTAAAGTCATACTTTATGTTTGTAAAAGACTAAATTATGTTTTTAATCTTTCTAGCAACCTAAAGTAATTCTTCCAGGAAGTTTGCTAGTTCCCAAGGCAAAAGCAGGTTTATGTCTGCTTCTGATAAATAGGCATTTTCAAAGGAATTTTATTAAAAATCAGGAAGATATCATGGCAAACGTAAAGTAACATTTTCAAATACTAGATACAGCGCTCAGAGGAAAGTGTGTTAGAAGTAACAGACTGGATATAATTGAAACTGACCTCATAAAATCTACAATATATTTTTGTGATGCTGCTTTTCCAGGTCACTTCAGGATAAGCAAGCGTCTGGGAAGTAACAACACCCAACACAAGATTACTGCAGCCATAGAATCCAAAACTTGGGGTTTTCATTTAAGGGCTGTGTGTATTACCAAAGTTCCTTGGAAATTCAACCTGGTAAAAAAAGAAATCAATTAGAAAAGGATCTCTTGTGATTTTTTTGTTTTTTGGTTTTGTTATCAGATTCACTCAGTACTGTATTTTACTTTAATACTTCAGTCTGTTTTCTTCTACACTTTTTTTTTCTTTAAATTCAGAAGGTAGGAAAGGGAAATGGGTGTTTTCTCAGCTTTCAGCAACTTGTGACGCATAAATTACTCTACATGTAGTGTAGCCTCTGTTTTGGGGCTTTTCATGATCATACTGAGAAAATGTTTATTTCCACTTAAAAAAGATGCATTTATGCATATGTAGATATAATGTTTTAATAGCAAGTTATGAAATGATTTAACTCATCACATTTGGACATCAGTAACATTTTCACGGCTTCACATTGTCATCTTTGAGAGAAGACTCCCTTGTGAAAACCTGATTGTTCTCACCTTTCTGACGCAGGAGTTTCTGCCATCAGCTTAGTGGAATTATGTATCCTCTGCAAAGCAGACAAAGAGGATGAGCTGCTGATAAAGCCACCAATTTTTTGTTTGACAGGAGGTGAGCAGAGCAGTTTATGGTATGACTCCCCAAGTGTCTCTGCCAATATTAAAAGGGGATTTGGAACTCGAAGCATCTGAACATTTGGTTGCTTGGCCCCTCAAGTAGGTTCTCACCAACTGTAATGATTTACACCACTGTAAAACCCTGGACAGCTTTTACAGAGAAGGAAATGGAGGCACAAAGAGGTGATACCACTTATCTCAGACTGCACAGGAAGTCTGCAGCGGGGCCAAGAATAGGACTGCGGTGCTTGACTTCTGTGCCTAGACTTCTGCGTCTCAACCACAATGCTTGTTTCTATTTCCTCTCAATTAATGCAGTGAGCAATGTGACTGCTGTAAGAGCTAACCAGAGAAAGTGTGGCACTATGCTAAGCAGCTACTTGATCTCTGGATCTTGCAGTTTGGAGATCAAATATTTCTCCACAAATGTTCAGCAAATATTCATTAAGTGAATTGAAGGCTGCAAGTGTTGACTACAGCCATGATTATTTTTTTAAAAAAGAAGATACTTGAAAGAAAATGTTTATTCAAATTAAAACAAAATATTGTCTTCTTTCTCGAAGTTCCATTTCTCTGTTTTTGAAGAAAACAGATGCTAATACAGAAAGAAGTATATTTGTTTTCTTGGTTCCAATAAACATTTTTAAATGGCAATTTACTGTCTCTTTGATTGTGAGTTAGTCATAATTCACCATCCTTGCAACAAACAAGGGTTCTCATCTAAGTGAATGCCACAGGCATAGCAGGGCCACGGCTGGAATTTTGGGCTGCAATCGTTAAGGGAATTGGTAGAGGAATCACTCTGATGCAGGATAAATTGGGGCAAAATCCAAAGGCTGTTGAATCAACTTTTGAGCAATTCTATGTGAGGCAGGAAAGCCAACTATAACTTTTGATTCCACTGAAGAAGAAGAGAGCAGGCAGGCTGCTGCTCTTGAAATGTCTGGGTGTGACGAAAGGGTTGCTGTCCAAGTGTTTACAAAGAGCCCAAGGATAATGAGCTGCTGTGAAAGACGGGGGAAACTCCTTAGTAAACTACACCCCTTAGAAACAATCCAGGCTCATTAGTGTAGGGTGAATACCCTGAAAGAATAGTACCCACACAAAATAATGGTGTACAGTATATTTTTGTATGGCTTCTCCAGATGTTATAAAGACAATCAGTAAATAAGGAACGGCTCACCTGTCACTGACAGTCCAGGCTTGCCTGGAACCCCACAGGAGAGAAAGCTCCAACAACAGATCTTTCCCTAGTGGTGGTCAGCCCTTAAATGGGGTCTGGGAAAGATGGAGCCAGACTCCACCCCTTCTGGGCACACAGGTGAATTGCCTTCACCTGGGCTCCTGCAGCTGACTCAGTGCTCACCACAGGTGATCAGTCAATGGTTCAGGCTGTGACTCAACAGTTCCCATACAATAAGGAAACCGAACTGTTTGCTTGTACTATGAGATTCTAAAAAAATTTGCAGTTGGATGACATTATGCATGCAGGGAAGTCTTATCCTAAAAAGTTATAGAAAATGATGAATCTATTAAGTAAGAAAAGCTCTGGGCTGTGTGATAACTGGGCGGGTTTTACAGAAGGCAGACTATAGATATTTCTGACAAATCTAGATTATTTTTCTACTGATGAACGTGCCTTCATTTGATGAAGCAGTGGACCAGAGAATTATAGCTACCTGTTAAATACAGTCCCATGCTTTGATCCGCTGAGGCTGTGTGCTCCACTGAAGCCAGCAGTGATGAACATGCTGTTGCATTGGCAAGACACTAAAACTGCGTAATTCTCCAGTTTACAAGAGAAATTCATCTTTATCTATCATTCACAGAAGCTAAGGAGAAAAAGTTTAACTGAAACCACTACCTTCTGTTCTAACTCATATGCAGTAATTCAGTTTATTCCGGGGCTCATACAGGCCCCTTCTCAATGAAGTAGCAGTGTACCAGAGCAAGCAGGGGTGAAAAGGGGAAGAAAAAGTCTTCCTCTTGCAATTCTGTATTTCCTCACTTTTCAAATGGTGTCTCATACTGCAGGTGACAGAATCAACCCCAGAAAGAGCTGAGATTTGTCGTCACCTATCCTGAAAATGCAAGAAGTTGCAAGCTCTAAATATAATATTAATGCTTTTTCATTCTATTTATGTCTGTAATGGTGGTTTGTTTTGTTTTGTTTGCTTGGTTTTGATCAAAGCTTTTTGTCAGCCCTGAAGACTTAAATTCTGAACAAACTATGGTGAGAGGAGTTAGGGTTGAAAACCCGTGGAGCTTCATCCTCCATTGTTTACTCCATTTGTCAGTCAGAAGAGAAGCAGAATTAGGGATATTAAAGGTCTACATGCAGTGCAATCAATCTCTTGCCAACAGTATTTCAGCCTCTTAGTGACCAGAAAAATGGCATATTTTCTTTCTGGATCACAGAAAACCATGAGGGATTTGAATCTGTTTTTCTCTATTGGCTAGCTTATCCTTAAAACCAACAAAATTCATAAATACATTTTTATAGAATAACGAAACAAAGATACTGGGATAAAATAAACATTTTGCAGTCTTTGGTGCTGTTCAGAAGACAGCTAGGATTTGGGCAGATTCTTGGATGCTGAGGATTTTGTTCCAGGACTGCTAGAAATGAAAAGTGTTCAGCACCTCCTGGGAACAGACTTGATCCTGAAGTCACTATTTATGCAACACTCTTATTCCAATCTGTGGGAGTTTTGCATGAGTTAAGTGTCAGTCACTTTGACATTTAGCCCAGCTGGTAGAATGATATACCATGAGTATCTGGTTCATTTTCATCTGAATTTCTTTTTCCACACAGTATTCTCTCTCTTGCTTTGCTACCCATCCTCTAGCTATTCTGTGAACGCTAAAGGCACCACGTGGATGCTGAAGGCACAAGGTAGCACGCCTGGTTGATGCAGGGGCTGCAGCAGCAATGTTTACTGTTGCATCTGGCTCAGAGGAGCATAGAGATTCTACTGCAATGCCTTTGAAAAACTGTGTCAATAGCAATAGCTCAAAGTTGAAGCAAGTGTTTGTTGGTAAATGTTACTTAATAAACCCATAGCAATTTCTATGGTAAAGAGGTCACTCAGCTGGTTTGAAATATTTTGTTTTGTTTGGATTCCATAGATCCCATGGTATAGCATCATACCGGTGGAAGTACATACGCCAAAATATCTCATAGAAAACATGACAATACTTAAAGCAAAATTAGTGTTTAGCAAATGATATTTTCTAATTTTCTTCAAACTATCTCCACTGGACAATTCACACAGTTCAGTAAGCACTGAGAACTGACTAAAAATATTTCAATTTTTCTTTCCGAGCAAATAATTTCAGCTTCTTTTCCTTTCCACTATCCCACTGACTAGCCCAATTTCCTCTCTTCTACCTCCTTGTACCGGTTTCCCCTCTCTTAACATTTTTTGTCTTTTTTGTCTCTGCTCTATATGTATTTTCTTTGGCTTCAGCTTAATGTAGCACTCAAGAGTATGCTTGTCTTGGAACACACAAGCAGTCCTATTTCGCTATGGTGGGATTGCTTATGCAACCGAGCACTTTGTTTAGCCAGATTTTTGTTTCCTCAAAACTATTTTACTTAATTTATCTGTCTGAAAAGGTGTGGTAACTTTCATCCAGATTACATCATCATCATGTTTCCTGTATTGAAGAGGGAGGATTAGCATGGGAGAAGCTCACACGCACTAAATTTTTTGTGCCAAAACCTTGCAATTGTTTTTTAATTCTAGCCCATTCATTAGTTCTACCACATTCCTTACTGGGAAATTAATGTATAGGCACTTCAGAAAAAAGAGAAAAAGAGGAAATGAGCTTTCAGGTGGCCTGAAGAATCGTTCAGGAGCCTAGCAATATCATCTTCTGTCATCTCCAACACCTTCTGTGTTTGAAGTAACTATTAAGAGCTGTCAGACATCACAAAAGATCCAAGGGTGACCCATTCCATAAAAAACCTTGCTGGGTATTTCAGATAGCTCTAAGCAGATGTGTTTGGGCATTTGCATTCCATCCCAGATCTGTGTTTTAGCTCTCTGAGATAATTTTTTGTAATAGAGGTAATGTTCAGTCAGAGAAAAAAAAAATATATCTTCCTTAATCATTATGATCACAAAATGTTAGTAACCTCTGACAAAAGTATAATAATGGTCACAAAACCAAAGGCACATAAGCATAACAATAATAAGAAACCCTTTGTTGTAGACTTGCCTGAACAGTTCTTTGGGCACAGCTTCACAAATTTTCACCCCAAATAACAGAGTGAAAATTTTAACTTTCTGAGTCACATCTTGACTACCGGCTTTTATTTAAGGCACTGAAACACTCTGCTCAAGGGTATACAAAAATGAGCAACTGACCCCCTTAAAGTGTGTTCATCATCTTGTATTTGTTTATGATTTAGTATAGGATTTAAAGACCTACAGTCTTGGTTTGTAGGAGTTATGCTTCATATGAAGGCTGCTGTGAGACTCTACATCAATCCATTCATCAGCAGTCTCTGGTGCATTTTAGTGCTCAGGGTGAATATGTCTTTTGCACAGCTGGGTTACAAGATACATGAATTTATACTCCAGGATCAAATGTCATAGCAAAAATGTTGATATGAAAACCCTAGTAGTCATCGCAATAAATCTGAAGAAATCCTCCCCCCCCCCCCCCCCCCCCAAAATAAAAACAATGTATTTGATTAAATTGTCTTAAATTTGTTACTACAGTAAAAGAGTCCATGATTAAAAATAAGAAAGAAAAGCAATGCAACCTTCCATCCAATGAGCAATTTATTAGTAAAATTAGATACTTCAAACAGACCTATATTAAAAGATGAAAGCTTATTAAATAGAAGGTTATCTGAAGCACTGTACTAGAACTGATAGTTGCACAGGGCCCACCAGAAATACATATGTATCATAATTCTGAAGAAAAATGAAAAAGCATGTGATTTTAAAAATTCTTCCTTCCCAGGCACTTTCAGGAGCACTAGGTATTGTAAAGGATGAAATATGGAGATCAAATTGCATGATCTTATTGGTTAAACAAGTCCTCAGATGCTACAAGGAGTAAGAAATACAAATGACTGCTGCAATAAGTCACCTGTATCAAACTTCCTTTTCTCCATCTTCCCTTTCTGTTTCTTTTCCCATCAGTTTTATAAAACTGTACAACTGCACCCTTGTATAAAACTCAATTTACATCTATCATAGAATCTTTTGAGTTAGAAGGGACCCTTAAAGGCCATCTAGTCCGACTCCCTTGCAATGAACAGGGACACCTACAGGTAGATCAGGTTGCTCAGAGCTCTGTTCAACATAACATTGGATTAGGTCTACAAGGGTGGGGCATCCACCACCTCCTGGGGGAACCTGTTCCAGTGCCTTACCGTCCTTATTTTTACAAACCTCTTCCTGTTTTCGAATCTAAATCTCTCTCTTTTAGTTTGAAACCATTCCTCCTTGTTTCATACATCTCATCACTAAAAAGAGAAATCTTAAAAGATTTAGCACTCGTTGTTTTAAAATAACTATGTGGTAGGGAACTAAACTGGGTAACTAATTTCTGCTGCCTCACAAAAACCTCACAGGCTGCCCTGCTCTGTCCTGCTTCAAGCACCCAAGCAGGATGATAATCTGCCAGGTGGAAAAGAGAGTGCCATCCAGAATATGTATCTGTACCGTCTGTTCAGGCCCCTTCAGAAGGGAACTCCTGCTGATACAAGGCAATTATATTTTAAACAAAAATATTCTGCAGACCACAAATTCCTGTAAATCTCCATTATAATTCACACAAACGAAATAGTGATGGAGGGTTATACAGATGGCTAGGTATTGCAGCGACTTTCTTCAGCATGTAAACATTCTCATACTGTTTGAGAAGACCAATTAGGAGCTGATAAGATAAGATACAGCTTTTCTCCTCTACCACTCAAACTCTATTAAATTATATATACTTTATTCTCATTAGTGGCTGAAGAAAGGTTTTATTTTGCAACAAAATGACTCAGAAGTCATGAAATCTCGAAATCATGCAGTGTTCTTAACTCTAGCAGATATTGGCTTTTTTCTTTCTTTTTAACTTTTCCAGGAGAGTATCCTTGAAAGAGCTCCTAGTAACAAGTAAAGGAATGCATTTAATACTCCGATATTCATCACTCACGTGGTGCTCCACTCTTGTTTACAGGATAATAACCAGCAATCCATCATGCGGCATGGAAGTTCTAATGTGAGTCAGTTTCCCTCAGTCAAAGCAGTTGGATGACTGGTGCCCTGACTAATTAAAAAGCTAGCCAAGGTTTCTAATTCTTGGAAAAATCCTGTCCCACCCAGAAGGTTACCCTGCTCCACCCATCATGAGGAAGGTAAGCAGACAGGATCAGCAAAATATGCAACACCGAAGTAGAAGAGAACCTTTGGCTCTAGAAATTCAAACTGAAACTAATTCAGGAGATATGCCCATGACGATACTTCATTTGACCCGAAAAATGGAAGCTAAAGTGAAATATGTATTTCACTTCATGACCTATGGTAAGCTTCCTTCCCTTCCTCAGATGAGGAATTTAGCACACATTTTGCATTTCTCCTTATTCTTCCTCTTCTCCTCCATATTGTCAGGCACAGTAAATGTAAGGTACTGTAGTTACACAGCTCTGTCTACATGTCGTGGTTCTGGGGAACCACTCAGCCACTCAGAAGGGTCTGAATTGGGCTCTTGACCACAGCAGGTTTAAACCATTCCTACCAAAAAGTGAGCTTCAAACTTAATACAAAGAAGTGCAAGAAAGTACAGTTTAGATCCTGAGAGGAAGAGATAGTTGAAATGAAACCAATTTATATTATTCAGGGATTTATTATGACCTCTATTGACTAAATTTGTAAGATTTCTGCCTTTTTGCTTCCGCAGCTACTGCAAAGTTCTTCCTTGCAAAGTATACTCAAGCTATCCAGAATTCTGTCCTTCACTACGTATTTACATTCATAATCTATGTGATGAAACATAAATTGGTTTAAAGTGCCACCATAACTCAGAGACACCATAGTTTAAAATGTTAAAATACTGTGCTGAAGATTTTTAAGCCTAAATTTGGATTTTAAGCAACTCAGGCCCAGAGTTCCCGCTTTTTGACACAACAGGAAAAAGCCCAGTTTTCAGAGAATAAGATATTGGAAATGCTATTTTTTTTTTTTGTGAGTTTCAGAAAACAAGCACAAAAGATTATTTGCTGGATAAGAAAGCACAAGGAGGACATGTAAGGCATGAGTGTTCCATTAAATCAGGAATGGAGCAGAGCTCAAAAGTCAGTGGGTAAAGTGGTGGGAATACTTTCAAGAAACAAATTTTCCATCACCTGGAACTAGAAGAGGAAACCTGTTCAAATCATGGAATGCAATATCCTAGCTGCATTCAGCCTTAACACAGATGACCTAGGAATCCATCTGAAATGCCAAATACAGGATAGGGAAATGTTTTTCTGCTCAAATTCTATTCTGAAGCTCTTTGTTGCCAATATGAACAACTGAATGACGCACCCCTGGAAAAAACAAAAACAAACAAACAAAAAAATAATCAAAACTAAGATAAACTAAACTAAACAAAGAACTATGAGCAGTCCTTATAAGCATTTGTCTGTATTTTAAAAACTTGGCTAAAACTTTCTCAGTGAAATAATCTGACGAAGTATGCAAAACACAATACAAGAAAAGGAAAAAAAGAGCAATGCTTTCAGTTTCTCATGACATAACAACTCCCGCATGTGCTTGCCTTTGCTTTTATTGTCAGCTACGCATGGCAGCTCCCCTCTTTCTTTCTTTTAGTCATATTTGTGTCAGCTCAAGATGACAGCATTCTACCCTTAATGGTAAATCATAAATAGTTCTCCATTCTTCATTGCAAAAAAGTAATTATTATGAACTACAACAGCATTCACATGAGTGTAATAAGCACTTTTTTTTTTGTAACAATTTTATGATAATTTTATATTGCATGAATTTGGTATAGAGCTATGGTGACAGCTTTGAGAGAATAGATATTAAAGGTTACTTCTATTGTCTTAGATAATGTTCTGAGCCTTAAATGAAAATTGAGGACTTAAACCTACACAAGCAGAATTTGTGTCAAAATAACTGGATCTCCCTTCAATTATAATTGGAATCAAGTTCTTTGCTGTAATTAATCAAAAACTTTTCTTAGTAAAAGTTAAGTTTGCCTCAAGAAAAGCTTGACAGGATGTTAGAATCATCAAAAGTTCATTGACTACCTCAGAAGAGAGCACAGCTAAAAAGCATAATGAGAGCTCACCTTATTATACTGTGTTTGTTATTGTCAGTAGAGGGGACCTTTCATTTTCACAAGATTAAAGACATCAAGAGCTCTGGAAACAATAAATGTAATTTTGTTGCTACCACCTCTAAAAGGCAGGATGTCCCAGGTAGCCATTGTTTTATGTAAGTAAAATTTTGTCTGCATCCTTTCCTTTATGATTTCTTTTAAGAAAGCTCCTTGATATGAGGAAATGGAGAGAAGGAAACAGCATCTGCTTGAAAAAGTGAGGGCAAATGGCAATTCCAGGATGATGCCTACCAACTTTGATTCTTATTGGGGATGCAGAGGCCTTTAAAAAGGCACACATCTGATATTTCGGGCTACTAAGGGGGTAGTTGAACAGGCTCTAACAAGAAAACAAGTGACAGTGCCAGGAACAGCAACCACCTGGCTGGAGACTTCAGGGGAAGCTGCTTTACTGAGACTTGAGAGAACAGACATCCCACCTGCATATACTATCTCCTTGCATTTTTCCACCATGCCATTGACCCGTCGGTGCCATTCAGCTCTTTCTGCCTCTAAATTTATCTCTTTGCGATAGCAACATCCAAATCATCTGAGTAATACCTGAGACAGTCTTCTGTGGTTTAACGCAATATGATATCTTGTTTAAGTGCTGATCAACGTGGATGTAAACACAACACAAGAGTCTCCTCCAGCACACTTTCTGTGCACTGGTGACACTTCCCACCATCTGCTGGAAGCTTGCCTATTCCTTCCAGATAGCTGTGAGCAGGGGGAAAATACCAGACTGAGGGTGAAGAGGACAGTGGACTGGCAGAAGCCCACAGCCAGTATTGGGCTGCCTGATGCCCACCACCAGAGGTGACCTTCACTCTACACGAAAAAGTTATTAATGGTGACTAACACCATCTTGACCTTCTTCAGGATCTCATGGACAGAAATTGAGAGGTTTATTTCAAACATTTAGCTTGGGTAACTGCAAGTCTTTCTTTTCAATTCCAGAGGTCTTGGGAGCAGTGCCAGAGCTGGACTAGAGGGTACATATATCATTCATTATCAGTAGTCTAACCTGTGCTGGGAGACAGAGTTCTCCAGAACCAGCATGTCCAAATTTCAGAGGATGGTGTGGCACTTCCAGCTTCTCCATAAGTCAAGCAACATGAGTCCATTTTGCCAAAAATTAAAGCACAGCCTGTGGCGTTATATGAACACAAACTTTAACTTGTGGTACTTCTGCCATCCATGCTGGATTGTTTGTTGAGCTACTGTCAGATGTGGATCATGAAGAGCATATAAACTAAGCACGTGCTTCCACCAGCCAACAATATGAAGAATTGCCAGTATTGTTACGCTATATTTTAAGATATCATTGCTATCATTACCTGGATCTGTAATGCATCCAAATCTCTGTTGGTAAAATAAAAACTAAAATAAATAAATAAATAAATAGCCAGTAGTTCAATCTTAAGCATTCCAATACTTTGATCTTTAAGGATATACATGTGGACAGTGAATAGATCCAATCACTGTGAGAAAAGAATAGATGTATGCCCAGCCCTGCCCCATTATCCTCTTATCCATTACAGTACACTGCTTGATTAGTAACTATTGGTCCTTACTCAGCTATTTATTCTGTGGTAGCTCATTGCAATTCCTGCCATTGCTTCCTTCTTATTTTTCCATTTTACCCGATGAAGCTTGGCATGTTTGATAAGTGTAAGTGGGCCCAACTCAGTCTTGGCGTCTGCAAGCACAATGCAACTGACATCAGTCAGAGCTACTAATAACAGGATGGACTTGGCAACATGGATGCACTGCAGTTATCAGTGCAAACCAATGACTTCATCACTGCCTCAAAACGCAAATGTAAAAGCGTGCTTAGTTTCAAGAAATAAGAGAATTCCCTACATTTTTTTCTACCTGGCTCCACTGCCACTCTAGCTTCAGATTTCCACTCGTCTTGGTGTTTCATGCTCCCATCATGGGACTGTGTTTGTTCCCATCTTCTATGGTCTCAGTATTCGGACTTGGGAAGATGAGGCAGTTTGAGCACTGCTGTATTATTTATTTCACCTGCTTTCCTTTCAGCAAGAAATGACTGACTCCTTCTACTCTCCCTTGAATTTCTCCTCCATAGTAAGAAACAGCAGAAGTAGAAATCCTAGGAATCTAAATGGTGGCAGAGGTGTTGTTTTTGTTTTTTTTTTGTCATTTCAATTTCACATCACATATGTCTATCTCTGGTTAAAGTAAGTTGTTTCTCTAACTGAAAAGATGTCCAATATGTTTATCTGTTAATTTTGAATTCACAAGCAAAATGAAACAAAACACTACAACAGTTGCCGTAAGAATTTCAAGCTCTGGTCACAACTTTATGCATTTGAAATGCAGGTATGAGTATTTCAGTGCTAGATTGTTTATGGGAGATACAAAGGTAACACCTCTTGAAAGTAATGAGGTACATCTATTTGGTTAATCTCAGAAGAGAGGAAAAATGATTGTAACCCTTAGTTTTCAGAGTGGTGGATACATCTTGCTTTATTTTAAGAATCTTTAAATATTGGATTTATCGGGGTCATCACATAAAAAGGGGGAGACTGCCAGGTGTGATTTCCTCACTTCTCTAAAATCTACTCAGCAGCATCCTGAAGAAAAAGTCACATGAAATCATTAAATTACCGCAATAAATATCAGACATCTAACGTTGCTTTGTGAAATTGAAGTATAAAAGCAGACACAGAAAGGGTATAACAAAGAGAAAAATCTGTAGATTTTACAAGAGGCGTGGACAGACAAGGGAGAACAAGGAAATGGTACAGACTTTTATCACAACTACTTACGACTTTTTTCTGGGGGTTGTATTTCTTTGTAGTCTTCCTCTACCCTTCTTGACTCTTCCTATAAAGCATTTTATGAGACATATTAAGTATTTTACGTAAAAAATAAGTTGTATCTCATCGCACTGTAGGTCAAGACAGGAAGGACACACTGCCTGAATAGCTAGTTAATCTCTTTCATCTTTCTTATGCTGTCATTAATGCTTATCTGTTCCCTATTGCAAAGTCATCTGTTTCCTCCAGTGACATAGTACAGTAATAAACATCTTCTGATTTGACATACTAGTTGTTTGTGATGCTGGTTTTATTCATGTTCACTTTGAGATCAGCTATGTGCTTTCTAGTTTTTATCATGTTCTTCAGATTCTATTGTCTGGGAATTCAAGAGCTTAACTTCTCATTTCTGTAATCCTGTATGAGATTGGTTTGATGCGTATGATGTAAGAGTACTTGTTTTAGATCTTACTGTTAAAGATATTACAAATTAGTTGGCTGAATCTCTTCGTCACTGGGATAAAAAGCCCCACTATCTAATAGTCTGTCTCCTGCATATAGAATCTGCTCAGGATTTACCTGCTTCTTTTACACTCAAATGGGAACACATCATGAGCTTCCTTGTCTTGCTCTGATAGTAAGAAGACATCTTTCCTGATCCAGAGTCTTTGACCAGCCGTGTCAGCTTTCTGAGCTTGCATGAGGAATATGTTTTGCCTGTGACAGTAAAAGGATTACCATAACATGATATAAGGCAAACAAAATGACTAAGATTATTAGCAGTCACTCTTTGTTTACATAACTCTCAAATCTCTCTCATTTCAGGATGTCTAAAATACCTGTTTGAGGAAAAACCATCTATTTTATTGCTTTTGAAAAATGTTCCTAATATTGTTTATTATGTATAAATGAGAAGCCAAAATTACATAAATGAATTACCTTAAGTGAAAGCATACGGCTCACTATGTATCCTTCTTTCATCTCATTCTCCCGAGCCTTTGTGAGACATTACATTTTGTGTTTGGGCATCAATGAGTCAAGAAATATGACCTGCACCTTGTTTATTACTGCTCAGTTATTTCTCAGCAATTATTCTGCAACCATTCAGGACTGTGTGTGGTGCACATGTATGTTTACTAATATACATGTAACAGAAGAAGTCCCAGTGAACTGCAGAGTGAGGAAATAAATGCTCTGCTGAAGGAGCTGGAAACGGTCAGCTGACAGGGAATGCTAAAAACCGTTCACCCAATGTCTGTCACTGCCAAGATAATTACCCTCTTTAGTGTATGAATAAAAAAAAATTAAACAAATAATTTGTTTCCTATTCAAATTTGACACCAAGGCTTGGAGTGGCCCCGCTGCCAGGGATTTAATGTAGACTCTGTGCTACAGAGAAATACGTGTATTTATAGAGAACACATGCAGTTTCCCACTTCAGGAGTTACAGAGATATTGCTACAGGGAAAAGCTTTGTGTAAGTGAAATTCACATACTGATAAATTGATGAGAAAGTAATTTGATCTTAACATTCAAATCTGAGCTTCAATACATCCAACCATTCTGAACAAACAGAAAAAATTAAGGTAAATTAAAACTAATTTCATACTAAAGGACAAGCGTCTGTGAAGGGGAGTTTCTGCCACTGTCTTGTTTGTTAACTTGAGAAAGGATTGAAGTTGAGTATTTTAACACAATTTAGTAAAATTAATACACATTTAAAGCAAGGAAGTAAAAATAAATTCTCTTGAGACTTGGATACTTTTGTTCATCATGACTAACTTAACAGGGATGTCCATATGGAATTCACTGCAAACGTCAAAACAGTATTTTTCAAGTCTGTGTAGTGGAACTTAAGTATCTTATCTTTCACAATATTATAGAAGATCATCCTATCCGAATGACCAAGAAGAATGTTTCTGTACTCTTTTTTTTCCTCCTTTCTAGATGAGTCTAGCAGTAGCCCCTCTTTTTCTATCAGCATCCGAGATGAACAGAAGAAAGAATCGTTGCTACCCATTCTAATTACGTTTTCAGTTGTTGAATTTTAGCATGCAACAAAAAAGTAGATATGGGATTCATTTCTTCTTTAAGCAAGAACGATTGTGAGAACTTAACTCATAGACCACAGCACATCAAGAGCATCAAAATGAGTTTTATTGCTTTCATTAGGCTTTTACACAGTAGTTATCTTTGAAATGACTTAGTGCATAAATGGAAGAGACACTGCCTGGGGTGCTGGGAACTTACAGCGTAACAACACACAAGTATGTAATAAACAAGTTTAACAGAACAGTACTAGATTTGTTTAATACACTATAACTGCCCACTTGTCCTGTATAGACCAATATTTTCATCCTGTCATATGAAGAGAGAGAGAAAACAGTCCCTCCAAAAGTTAGCATGAATGTCTGAGAAGATTTTAACACCCACACAGTTTCTGAAAGATGAGCTCATGTGTTGTAGTAGATGGTGACAGAGAGCTGCTAAGCAAAAGACTCTAGTTTGTTTCCCTTCCCTCTACCCCATAACATTTTTTTTGCCAGTGACTTAAATGCATCTTCGTATGCTTGGGGCAAAAATGACTGAGAAATCTGATAAACTGAGTGGTACTTAAAACACGCATTGTTCATCATCTCTTTGACTTAGAAAAGGAGAAGGAAGTAGGACTCAGCTACATAATGCTGTTTGTGGTGATTATGCTAAAATTTAGGTGCTCTTACCACAATTTAAAGGGACTGCTCGAAATGTGCTGCTCCACTGCAACATAGCAGTAACCCTACAGGCTTGAGAGTTTCAGTTTTTTTTTTTTAAAGACCTTTTTTCATGGAAGTAACATATATTTAACAACCAGTAAGATTAAACTACTTCAGGATGAAAAACCCAAAAGAATAGTATTCTCAGAAAATAATGAAGTGGATACTATATTTTGCTCAGCTTACCTGGGTGGTAAACACACAAGCAATAAATAAAGACTCACCATTTGCAGATGGTTGAGACTTGCCAAAAACTCCACAGGAAAGAGATCTCCAACAAGAGACCCTTCCCCAGTCATAAATGGGGTCTGGGAGAGGTGGAGCCAGACTCCACCCCTTCCAGTCACACAGGTGAATTGCCTTCACCTGGGCTCCTGCAGGTGACTCAGTGCTCACCTCAGGTGATCAATCAGTGGTTCAGGCCCTGATTCAACAGTTCCCATACACCTACAAATTTGTGAACTTAGTCTAAAGATTTTTGTAGTACTTTTGTATCTTCAGCACAGTTTGAGTATATCAATTCTTGAGCCAATACATCTTATTGCTGCATACCTTGTGTTCAATCTTTTTCTACATGTTTTATCATGTAAACGATATCAGCCTAACAGCACTAGGTTGGGTTTCCTCTGTGATAATGAAAATGACTTTCTATTATGCAATGTATTATATTATTAGTATAAACTCTGCTAGATTTTATATTTGTTGTTTTCTAGATGAAGTTTACATCTGATTTTTTTTAGACTATTGTAATTTCTCTTTCTCTACTTAAGCATCTTGCCATTTCAAAAGAAGCCATGTTTTAGAGCAACATACTCTAAAAAATAGCTGGTTTTGAAAATGCCTCATGCTGATTTGTCGTAAACAAGTTGCAAAAAGTAGTATCATAGCTACTTCTGACTAAATTCAGGAAGCAAAAAGTGGTTTTGCAAGCAAACAACTGTAGTATTGCTTTCAGGAGCCAGTGACCTCAAGGAATCATTTATTTCCCTGAAGAATAAATGGATTTGAGCCTGATGTTTATATCAATAATGATTTTGATTTTCTCTGAAAGCCTAATGGTCAAATTAAAAGTAAGACCCTGTCCCATTTATGTAGACTGTTATTATCATAAAGTGAAAACCCTACACATTTAAGCCTGCTTTCTTCATGCAGCTATGTCAACTCCGGATGCAAAATTAATTCATGCAGTTTTCATTACAGAGGGTTTCTATGTACTTTAATACTTAAGAACTGTGCTCAGAATGGAGAAAAGGCATCGTTGAGCCCTAGAAGCTGGAAGAATAATTGCAAAAGACTGATAATTGACCCTTATGGAACAATGAGTAGATACTCATATAGATGATCTATATTTAAAGAAAAAGACTTTTAAAATAACTAGAAATCCACAGAGTTGTCGTACGTTATGAATTCTCTCCTTGGCCAAAAACTCCTTGGCTGTTATTACAGCAGCAGGTTCATAACGATGAATCATGGTTGGCAAAGACTATTTAATCTTTGACTTCGGGACTGTGTTCAACCTTGAGCACTTCCATGACTGTCAGTTATATTTATAATTTGCTTTCTTAAATACTGATATATTTGATGCAATTAGGCAACAAGTACTTCCCATTAACTACTTAATCCTGTTCCCATTCTCGCTCATGACTATTTGAAATGACTGCCTGGTACCAAACACTGAACAAAACAGACTGAAATACATAAGGCAGAACAACACGCAGGAATTATGCTCAGAGTCTTGTGCATCTTTTGGGCCGTCACCGAAACAGGGTCTCCAAGGAAAATCTCTTTTCATTTCACAAAAGCATCTTGTGGTTTAACTTCCTTCTACTTGATTTACAGTTTCAACCTCATAAACTCAGCAGGAGGTGCATTATTAGTAAGGCAGAGGTACTGTAGGAGAGCTGTGTACTTAAAAGCTTGCACAGACCTACCCACAAGTACTCCTTGGTTCCTGTTGGCGGTGTTAACCTCTTCCTTTCTAAAGCAACAAGATAAAGAAGTTTGAAGCATTTATGATGAATGATGAACCTTGTTGAAGGTGAAGGAAAAAGGAAATCTAAAGGGTGAGGATCAAATGTGAGGGGAGCGTTTAAGTTCTTTAAGTCAGCTCTTATGTCAATGCTTTTATATGCTCTATACAGTTCCTCTTACTGCTTTACCACTTCCTCTGCGCATTTGCAAATGCTCTTTTATGATCAAACTTGGGTTCTTTTCTCCCTGACATCCTTCCACTTTTCACTTCAAATCTTGCCTTTTACACTGAGGCTTCCTGAAGGTAGAAATGCTCTCGCATACCATCGTGCACATATGTAAAAACAACAAGGATTAGATACTTAGCACTTTGGATGGAAAATGTACACCAAGACTTAGTGCACAACCCAAATTCAGCTTTGGACACATAAGATGAGAATAAGCTGCTATCTTTGGTAGCTTTGCCTCTTTTGTATATATATATACAAATATATATATATACATATATATATATTCAGTCATCAGAGTGAACTATTGTACTGTAAATACGGTTGCTACAGTAGTGTAAACAGAACAGGAAAAGTGCACCACTTGTTGAGTCAGTTTGTTTCGAGCAACAGACCAGTCAGAAAGCTGTAGAGTGTGTTGCAAAATTATAGCAGGTCTGGAAAAAACTGCAGAGTAAGAAATCAAACTAGAGGGTGATATTTGCTGTTTGTTTGATAGGGACATTTTTTTAAGGGGTGACACCTGTCCCTCCTGTAACTGCTTGGATAGCATCTTTTCCTCCAGCTCACAAAAAACACTTTGGATGCACTGTGGTCTTTGCAGCTCATTTGATCATTTGATTCCTGCTTTGAATTGTGATTTTCACATGTTAATACTTTGCACCAGTTCTTCCCCGTATGCAGTGTGTAGCCATTACTGCTCCCTTCCCCCAGATCCTTTTCTCTTGTTATATATCTGTTTCATTTTCTTAGTTAAGTTGAATGTGAACCTGAGGTCAAGAACAAACCAGTCAGGTGATAGGACTGAGGTATAACTGCCTTTTCCAGTTTTTTCCAACACACGTCTGGGGGGTTCGGGAGCACAACCTCACACACTGTGCAAAAAAACAAAGTTCACAGTTCAACTGTCAGTTGTGAAGTAGAGTCATGAATTCATGTCCTTACAAAAGCCTGGTCTTAAAAGCCACCTGATGTGATCGCTCTTTAAGCTGTTGCTGTCAAGGGATGAAGACTCTTTTGGAAAGTATGTTGATTATTACCTCTCCAAAAAAATCTATCTTTTGTAGGCCTTTTAGAGCCCTGTGTCCATTTTGCATGTTAATGTTCATTTTTTAGTCAGTTTTCAACAATCTTTAGAAATATGCTTGGTATGTGTGAAGTAAGGCTGAACTTCATACTTCTTCAAAGGTGTGGCAGGCACAGGCAAACAGACCAAAGACCAGACCTGATCTATAAATGAAGCATAGTTCATGGCGGTCTGGAGCTAGCTTCATGAACTTGCCTCAGTACACATATCTACCTAAGAATGACATTTTTTCTATGGCTAGCATACTATTATGTTGCCACTGTGCCCTTAATAGTGGGCCATTTTTCCATTCAGCTTCAAGGAACAAATTATATTTTGAATGCAAGAGCAGTTATTAAAGGCTTGTAAGAAAGTAATGGAGAATTTACCCAAATTACAGAATTATGGCTGACAACCTCAATGGCAATGACATTTAAGTTTTTCTGAGAAATTTCTCATTCAGATTTTGTCACTGGTTGTGAGGATCCGTTTTATTAGTCTTGCTGGCATGTATCTCTATAGTGATGATTCCTTGCTGTCAATATAGCCAGTCATTTCTTCCCCAAATCAGCTTTGATTGAGTTCTTTCACTTTTCCCACACACTTATGTGTATATAAACCTGTGTGAAAGATTGATACGGATTCATACTTTTATTCTGAATTATCTTTTTTTTTTTTTCCTGGAGCAGCTACAAAAGTTGTGTCTGCATAGCGTGCAAGCCTAGTCAAACCTAGAATAAAAAAGCTGTAAGCTGAATATGGGTTTAGTACACTGTTGTCATGTGTTATGAAAGGCAATACACTTCTGAGGCATGCTGCAGAAGACTGTCAGTCAGGTATCCCCACTGCTGAAATCCACTTGACCTTGGACAGATAAATTCTTTGCTAAAGCACAAATGGGAGGAGCAGACTTCTGAAAACAAAATATCGTACCATAAATTTCCCTGAGAACATTGCACAATGTAGCAAGGCTTCACAGTGTCTCTCCAGTGTGGAGGGCATTGCTGAAGAATGACTGATGCAAGCCATACAAGGAGGCAAAAGATCTCACAGACAGAAGTGAGTCTTTGTTCAGACAGGTTACCCAGGGGGGAAATACAGTCCATGATGTACCATATGATAAATCCATCATGCAAGTTGTTTCTGGAAGGTTTTATTTACTTGAGAGCTGTCTTCATTTTGAGAGGAATTCCTGTCTAAGCAGAGTGCTTGGAAAAGGCCAACGCACCTCATAGTCTCACTAAACTGCATTTTGGAAAGTAAGGCACAGACTTCTGCAATCCTCTTGCACATGGGTGAGTTTCACCTACGCTGAACTACCAGCACAGCACTCATCAGGTCTAAAAAAGGGCAGAAGACCTTGCACTCTGGGTTTTTGGAAAACAAATCAGTCAGGCCATCATCCCAAACTCCACCAGTGCTGGAATTAAGTGATGTTGTCCTATTAGACTGTTCTGCAGAATTGGCACTTCTCCTGCCATGCTGGACAACACACATCTAGCTGAAGATGTCTCTGTTCATTGCTGGATGACCTTTAAGGGTTTCTTCCATCTCAGATGATTCTATGATTCAGTGGTTGCTCTGTGGGGTGCTCTTCAGATGACTGGTTTCACCACACATGGCTGTGGACCTCAGAGAAGTCGTGCATAGCTAACAGGTGTTGAAAAACGTCTGTGATGTGTTGTCAGAAGTGCAATTGGATGTATCAGCACACACAAGCTGTAGGACTGAAGGAGCATGCTTTACATACTGTGGCTAGTAACCATGCAAAGGGATAGCAGCAGCAGTGTAGGTGGGGTACTGTGTCTCGCTGGAAGCCCTTTATATCTATTTGAGGCTGTACTGAAGATTTGTTTTTCTGCAACTGGATTAAAAACACAAACCTTCTCTTTCCTCCTCTGCAATCGAGCCTTTTGTTTCTCTGCAGATGTGCATAGTGTGAAATCCAGCCTGATAGGGAGGAAACACCTTCTACATACGAGTGATTTCCATTGCTTAAATGACACAACAGACTTAGTCCACAAATGCTCTCATGCAGTAGCCACTGCAATTAGTTTGACTGTAACTCACTTCTCAAGCCACAGGTCAGATGTACTGCCCAAGTTGGCCTGGTAAAATTGCCTATGGCTAGTATATTTATTTAGACATTAGCCATGAATGTTCTAACACAAATGTTATTAATGCATTACCAGTCTCAGCCTGTAGAACGGGCTTGTACCATCCATTCAAAGGTATTTAAATCTTTCTCTCAGTGTCTATATCTGCAAGCTTACGCTCTCAAAGCCTTGTATTTGCTGCTCAGCCAGCTCAGAATTGTTGATATTAGGGCTGAGCATCATGCAGACCAATACAGGAACTTATTTTCAGGATCTCTTGAAAGGTGAAGAAATGCAAGTATGAATATATAGAAACCTACACTCTCACCCCAGTTCGAAGAGTACCTAAGAAAACAAAATTGCAGCTCTACAGTCAGAGCCCCTCTTTCTTCTCCTTCTGATGTGGACATTACATAAATCATACTCTGTTCTTCTGCATCAACTTTGAATGATCCATAACACATAAATGTAACTTAAGGGTAACTTATTGAGCTGAATTCCTGAAGCACCAATTGAAATACAAACAGTGCACCAAATTAATTTGTTATTGTACCTAGCTATCCTAGTTACTAACTCTTTAATTCATCAGACCCATCACGCAGTTCACTTCAATTATGAGTTTAGACAAATCATGGTAAGATGTGATCAGATAGATGCAACCCCAACAAATATATCCTGAGCAAGCTGGAAGAGGAAGGAGAGACTTTAGACTGTGAAAAGACACTCACTTCTACCCAGAGCTCTGTAGTTCCAACCCTATATAATGGCTGATATGGACGCTTTGCAGAGACTGACGTACTGGGGTATCAAGAGTAGGAGCCGAGCAGCATCCTCTTCAGGTCTTGGATCACAGCTTCAAGTATATTGAGTATATTTTCAGCCTCCTTTTTGGGAGAAGACAAGAGGTAGAAAATCTGATTAATGCAGCTCCCAGTGAGTGGATGGGGCTGTCCCACACACTGATCAACAGGGACAAGGAGAGCAGCCACCATGACAGAAGGACAGCAAACACAACAAGGCAACTGAAACGTGGCCCAGGACATGTCAAAAGAACTTTAGACAGGCTGAGGAATGTGAGCACCCCCAGGCTCACAATCACTTCACTGGATATAGAAGCTTTTATTAATTATTATGAAATGTCATTGCAGCCTTACTTTCAGCATGTATTTGGGCTGTAATTGTTCCAGGGTGGTCTTCTGATCTAATCAGAAGGTTAAAAGGCTGGCATTCATAAACAACAGACCAAGGCCAATGGATCGCCCATGGATTCTCCATTGCATGGGGAGGTACTCAAGGATGAGTGCAAGGCAGCACCAGAATGGCTTTCAGTTCAAGCATTCTGGCTCTGCCTCACACTGTGTGTAGCACAAGAAAAAGACCTGCTGCCTTCTCACTTCTGAATGGCTTATCTAAAATTTTATTTTTCAAGGGAAAAGAGTATTTTTCAATCTCTAGCCAATTTTTCAGTCTTTTTCCATAGCTTGTCATCATGACTTTTTTGTTTGTTTGGTTGGTAGTTTTTAACAAGAGCAGGATTGTCATTGCATGGGTGGATAGAAGCTGACCTGTCTATTGACTTTCATTTTATGGTGTACTGGTTGGTCTCAATTAAAAATAAATAAATAAAAAAAAATGAGAGAGAGCAAAGATCAATTGTAGAAATAGACTGTTGGCTAGGAAGAACTTCTTTCTTTCACCTTGGAGTTTGTGACAATCAGGAAAAGCAAGTTAAACAATGAAAGTATTGAGAGAGAAGTCCTCTTTTGGTATTTTACTTATTCAAAGATGCATGCAGTGTTGCAATAGATGATGTGTATCAGAATCAGTAATAAATTGATTTTGTTTTGAAATGCATCTATCTGTTTGCTGTCTTGTTTATTAGTATCATTTTATCATAGAACTCAATTAACAAGAAATAAACAAAGGAAGATCCGTGAGTACTTACTGTCTTCCAGTGTATGTAACAGATTCAGTTATAGTTAGGATCATCTTCCATAATTTTAATGCATAATTTCTGTGAGAGAGGTCAACAGGTAAGCATTTTTGTATATGCACACCATCCAGGTCACCAGTAGAATTCAGATTTCTCAGTGTCCCCTTTGATTCATGCCTCATATCTTTCCAACATGTTCACATTTTTTCCTGTCTGTACATGTGTACTACATTCTTATTTTTATGCATTTTTTATTGAACTTGGGCTTTATTTCAATGTTTCTTTATCGTTTTAATTGCAAGCAAACATCTTGTCTGACTCGTTTCTGTGACATATGTAATGGTTCACAGGATCTCATAATTAATAAAAAAGAAGCTAAGAATATATTTTTTAAAAAATCGTGTTTAGAATTCGATCATACTCAGTTTATGGGCTTTTTTTTCTTATTCCTATGGATGAAAAATGACTTAAAATCCCTCTCCTTCACCATCAACAGCAGCAAGGATTGATACGTGACTTTCAGTATTTTCATCATTCTGCCTTTTGAAAGAGAGGAAGAAATCCATAGCAGCCCTTTTTAAACCTCAAGTCAAACCTTGTTATCTAGATTGCTTGTGCTGTATACATGTGCCTGGTTAAAAAGGAAAATAAGACCAAAACAATTCAGTTTTGTGGCAAGAAACCTGGATCTTCTGGGGTTTGTTCATGTAAGTCCTTCCATTTTTAACGGGGGAACTAGTTTGTACTTAACAGCTTGACCTCTGTGTATTTCAATACGTAAACTCATTTTTTAAGGTTTAGTGATTAATCATACAATTCAGAAACTATCATTTGGAAAAAGATAATACTTACCATAAAAATGAAGTCCGAAGTGGATACATATGGTGCTGCAACATGAACAACTCTATGAGAAGGTTATTTGTGAGCTCCCTTCCATCATGTCCTCTCTTTGTAAGTATTTGGAAAAACTGTGCTTCCTTTATGTTCTTGGATTGTTGGGACCAGCTACAAGGTCTTCAAAATAGGATTACACAGTCATTGTAAGCTGGCTCCTTATTTTTTCCTGCCTAAAAAACAAAACAACAAAAAACTTATAATCAAACAAACCTAACTTCAAAACCAGAATCTACTATATATTGTTTGCAAACTATCTTGATTAAAACTTAAAGCTTAAAAAAAAAAAAAAAAAAAAAAAGTAATTAAGAAACAAAACCGATCAAACAAAGACCACTAAATGCCGCTAAAAAAAAAACATTTTTTTTTAAGATTAGGTAGACTGCATTGCTTTAATTCCAAACTCAGTGGCTGCAGACTTACCTCAGAACATTTTTTCTTTAGGAGTGTAAGTCAAGTCCTTAATGCTAATGTAGGAGGCTTTTTTTTTTGTATTTAATTTAACATACATTTTGTTATCGCTTGGCTCAGTGCCTCAGGAGTCTGAGCCAAAGCTGTTACACTGTAATATCCATGAGGTTCAGTTTTCTCTTTCACCTGCAATACTGTACTCTTCAGTGTAATGCTAATATGACTCCTGCAGTATAACAAAGAACCCATAATGACAGCAGCAAAGGGGCCTGAATGTCATTTACACCTATTTGCTATATTCAAGGTCAGCAAGAATGCACCTGCAAAACACATGCACTGCACCCAGACTGGCTACAGGAAAATGATCCACGGAGATGAGATAATTCTGAATAGCACATTTTTATATTTTTTTTCCTCTTAAAATCTTGAAGGTCTTTGTATGAAAGATCATAATGAGATACCGAAGGCAAGCATGTGCATCTCCACAGTAACAATGAGGGAGACACCTTTTAGAATGTTGTTAAAGAATAGGAAAAAAAACATAAACATATGTGCAGTGTGTTTATAAATGCAGAGAGGCAGAAACCTTGTTTCCCCATAGCATATCTCTCAGACTCTGGTAAAGAAATAAATTAAAGACTAATCACTGTCTTTGTCTCAAAGAGTGCAGAAGATTCTGTGTCTTATAAAAGGAATGAATAGCAAATGGTGATGTCTTGATATATTTGCTATTAAAGTATATTAAAATTGACAACATGAATGCATTTTTATAAAAATTGATATGTTCCATTCCCTCATTTTCATTCTCCATAGCTGTTTAGCAGGACAGTCCTGACCAGCAGAAGCAAGGAAGGAACAGCACAATTCTGAAAGGAAAAGTCCTACAGCAGGCAGCAGTTTCTCAGCCCACATTAGGCTAAGCACAACTGACAGAACTACATTTGTGCCTGTCACAACATTGGTAGCAGTTCCCCAAATCACTGCACCTTCCCCCTACCTGTGACCTCCCTTCTCCCCACTTCCAGGAGTGGGTCCAAATCATCACAGCTCCAGGAGTTCAGGGCCAGCTTCAGAGAGCAGATCCTCCTGAATTTACAATTAAGAGAGGTTTTAGACAGTGCTCTGTTAATATTTCACACATACTACATTTTACTTTTCAACAGGAACATCTAATGTCAACTTTAGAGCAAATATTCATATATTCAAGCCTTCAGGTGGTTTTAGAGTACAAGCAACACGAAATGATAACAGAGCTTTCCTCTGCTTTTTCATTTCTCTGTGGATTGACAAAGAAGAATTTTGAATGAGTCCAATCTTATCTAATCTGAAGACAAAGATTCATGAAAGATGATCTGAAGCACGTGGATTCAAATAAATCAGTAATTTAAACTTAATGGATTTGTCCGTGATCTTTAAGTGAACATAGTCCAACCAATCTTTTATCTGTGCAAATCAATTTGTTATCCACCACTGCTCTGTTTAGAACCAGCACAGATTTGAGACAACCACCCCATCTGAAAATGCAACGTACGTGGACATTATTTGAATTAATACTGGAAGAAAATGTCTAGAGAAGTCACAACTCATGATCTGGTTTAGATTAAGCCCTTAGTTATATTATATAATATAACCCTTAGTTATACTAAATTCAATGTGTACCTCAAGTGCCTTTTCTGTATTATAATGCTCTGCCGTAGCCTGTTTCAGGTGCCAGCAGCTGGCATATCTGTCCCCGAATCTGTGATTCTCTCCATCGCTGTTACCTCCATTGCAGTATTTCCATCAACATATTATGGAAATGCAATGCCCAGTCTCATTCTCAGGAGACTGGACATTGCTCAGTCAAATTTAATGAAATTTTAGTCAAACTCAAGGCATAATTTACCAATGAAAGAACAGCAGAAATATCCTGGCATATTTCTATCGTACAGCATGCTTTCAGGAGAATTAGAGGTCTGTTGCTGACTGCCCTCTTGGACCCATTTTGTAGAATCATAGAATCACTTGAGTTGGAAGGAACCCTCAAAGGAAACCTAGTCCAACTCCCCTGCAGTGAACAGGGACATCTAAAGCTAGATCAGGCTGCTCAGAGTCTGGTCCCTTCCCCCTCTGTAAATGAATTTCCTATTTACTTATATTTACTTTATACTTTTTTGGTCTGGGATTTTACTTGCTTATGGGCATGATCCTGCTGCAGGAGCTTCACAGAGGTGATGGTGACCAGTACTGCATGGTAGGGCTCAGCCTGGCCTTGTAAATAATATGATCAACCTAAAAGCTCAGCCTGATTAAAATATCAAAAAGGAAAACAATGAATGAATACAAGTACGGATTTGGGGAAATACAGGAGTATTGAATGGTGCTTTCACCTGATGAGGGAATGTAAGCTAGCAAGAGCCACGGCTTTGGAGTCCAGCAAAAGTGGCAGGTTTGCCATGAATGGCTCTAAGACATGGTGTCCTCTGGAAAGTGAAGTTCAGGTGACTAAATATTATAAGCTCAATATAGGCCGACAGTAAGGTTTAAGAATCTAAATACACTGAGCATCAAACTAGAGCTGTACTTAGATCCCTCAATGTCAAAATTTAGTAGAACTTACACTGCATATATAAACATATATACAATCAGAATTTTTTTTTTGTTCAAGCACCATTTTCAGATATCACGGACTTATGTGTAGCTAAAGCTTTCTTGTGCATTCCTTTTTCTATTTGTAACACAGAGCTTTTGTTTGTTTTTTAGTCTCAAGGACTATTGCTAGTCAATCTGCCTTAGTGCAAGATCAGTATTTCATGGTGATCATAGCGGAGGATTCTCTTTAATCCTGTATTCCCCAGGAAACTGCTGGGCTTTATGAAACAAATCTCTGTATACTTCCAATACATCTTCTGGCTTAATGCATGCTGGTAGCACTGGAAGTCTGATGGTTACCAGTCTTAATATCTACACGATCAATTTAAGATTCAGGCATGGTTTGAAAGCAAGCCGCAGTGGAACATGGTATCCGCAATTTAGAATTGTAAATATTTTATCCTCTTTAATGCACATGCACATCTTGCACATTCATGACTAGGCTGCAAAAGGAGGCCAGTTTTTAGACAATGACTGCGATAAGCTTGAATAGCTTCACCTGTTCAAATATATTTTATGGATATTAAAATAATATGTGCACTAGATATCAACCAATATTTATCCTAGTGTCACTTCTCCCTGCTGGTAACCTTTGTAAACACATTCTGCATTGTAGCTGAACCTACTATAATTTCTATTCATGCAGCATCGTACATCCACTGCATCATTCCTTCTGTACTGTGACCCTGAGTCCATCACGTTGACTTTCTGAGATCTGCAGATTTACAGCCTCCCAGACGTTTTAGGCATTCGTCTGTTTTTTGTCATTTCACATACTTTCTAGCGCTTCTTCCTTTTGCTCCCAGCTTCATTATCTGCTAGCTTTTGGCATTAGATTTTTTTTTTGTAAACTAGTTGAAGACTCAGTGAAATGTTGTCTCCTGTTTAGACATCTATTTGGAGTGGAGTTGTGCACCACTCTGTGTGTTTTAACTGGTTTATTTAAATCTATTTCATTTGAACCATGATTTAGTTTAAATAGAATTTTTACTGACTCGTCAACTTTGTTGGGATGTTTCCCCCATGCCCAACATTTCACATGTATGGGTAAAAGCACAAAGCTCACCTAGGAATATTAATTCTTTTCCAAAGCACTGAGTAAGTACATTCAGATGTTACACTCTTGAAGACTGGTCTGCTTTTGAAAACTAAAATTACCATAGGCATGACAAGAATAGAAGGTCTATTAATATTAACACAAGAAAGAAACAGCCTTTAAATAATCTGTAATCATCTATTTTGGATCTTCAACTAATAAATTCATCCAAATATCCTCCCACAATTCACCCAAGATCAGACAGTACTATTTCACTTTTTACCCTTGATTCCAGGACACTCTTAAAGCATCGCACTTCAGAAATCTGGAAGCACTCCTTTTTGTTCTGGGGAAGCACTGTGTTCCCAGAACAAATTCTGAGTCCTTCACTTGTTGAGCCTTCCCTTCCACGGAGGCCAGTACCCTGCACATTGCCAGGTGATTGTACAGCTGTGCTCACTGCTAGGTTTTGCTTTGTTTACACAAGTACCTGTAAGGAGCAGCTAATCCTAAACAGCCATACTGCGCAATTGAGGAAGAGGCAAAGAACTGCTTAAAACAAGAGTTTTCTGATCATATCTTGTCTAGCTTCCTGATTGGAAGTAGCTCATGTAACCTAAAAGAAATGCATATGACTAAGAGAAAGAATGCTGTAATGAAGACCTTGATGGACAGGAAAAAGGGAGTGGAACAAGACAGATGAGAAAGCATGCCATGAAAACATCACAGAGGCCCAGACAACCACAGACACCAAAATACAGTACGCTTCCTCCCCCCCCCCCCCCCCCCCCCAGATAAATAAATAAATAAGTGAATGTGAGCACAGCCACAGTGGAATCCAGCTGTGACTAAAAACTGTGGTGAGAGGACCTTTGAGCATGTTAGATTTGTCAGCTTACAAGTGCAGGCGGCTGTTTATTGTTATTCTTTGCACCTTCTTGGAAGAAATAAAATGCAGGTTGGAGCTTCAGCACAGTGCTGCATCTCCTAAAACCCACAAGGAGAAGAAGAAACCTCTGAAAGTTTCATTACAATTTTTATTTTATAAGATGCTGCAAGGTATGGAAAAGAAAGCACAAGTAAAGGTTAAAAACTGGAAGAGGAAGACAGATTATATCTGAAATAGAGAAGCAAGTATAAGTATGTGTAGTGGTAGTGATGTGTATTACTGTAAAGGATAAAAAAAAATTGAAAATCCATTTAAATGATTAGTTGGGAAGAACATTGTTTGCCTATAAAGACTAATTATATTAGATATTTATGGAATAAAGGAGAATAGGACTAATCTACTACATAGCAAATTGAAGGAAAGACCTGAAAAAATTGATAGCTGAACAGAGCAGAAAAGTGGCCTTCCTGATGAAGGACAGCTTTGAAGTATGAGAGAATGGTGGAGTCATCACTCCTGGATGTGCTCAAGTAAGGGGTAACCGAAGGACATACATGGTCTAGCAGAGACACAGGCATGGGCTGATGGTTAGACTAGGTGATCTTAGTGGTCTGCTCACCCTTTGCGATTCTGCGATTCTATGATTTGATCCAGTGTTCTCCCTCCCAACAACTGACATATTTTGCTGCCTTGCTTATGTTACATGTCTAAGTGTTTCACACTTCTCTGTGTACAGATACTCATTTATAAGAAGCAAAAAGAAAGGGGAAAAAAAAAAGCCACATTACCATAAAATAAAAAAGATCACCAGTGGACTGATTCTTTTAATTTTCTCTATTTCCTGACTTTCCACATATGTGTACTTCTCAAGCCTACACTCCACTATGGAACAAGAACTCCAGTGCCTGCAGAAATGATCTACTGGCAGGAGCAGGTAGGAATCAGCAACATTTCCCTGTGGGGCTGAAGGCTGTGCTCAGCCCTATATTGCATCGGCAGCAGAGGAGGAAGCAGCTCCTCCATCTGTATCAGCCCCACACCAGTGTCCTCAGGAACAGTGCCCCATGTGCTGTTCCTGTTGCTGGAAACAAGGAGAATGAGATGTTGCATACTGTTGGCATAGTAATGCCTCTGTCAGCAAAAGCTACACCCCACTGTCCTTCTCTAACCTTTATAGTCCAAACTATTTCTCCACACCACAGCACAGATCCTCATGCATGCAGAGGGCTGCCCTGTGCAGCCATACAATCCCCTGAGCAGCCTCTCTGCTCAGCCTGTTTTGCTCATTTCAGTACAGCTGTCTCCAGTCCAGCAGAAAATGTATTAAAAGAAGCTTTTCATAGTAGGAACATTTCACATCTAACTGTCTTTAATATAAATCCTTTTTTCTTTTTTTCTTTTTTTTTTTTTTTGCATGCATTTTCATAATGCTGGCAGACATGGAAGTCTCCAGCAGAATGACTGTTCCATGGGGCTCTCCCACCTCGCACCCCATCAGCTGGCACGAACATGGGATGGCTTCTCCAATGTGCCTGAGGGGATGGAGTGCTGCCAGGGATAAAGGAACAGGAGCATAGACGTGACCATGGACATGCCAGGACCCTAAGCAGAAGACTCCTGCTAGGTACCCAAAGCACCAGGAGGCTATATAAAACACAACCCCAGCTTGTCCCTGGAGCTCATGTTTCTCAGGACACCACAAGCACAAAGTAAAACCTTGATTTTCCCATTAGGAAACGCTTAGCACTTACATCTTGTTGGCAATGGGGTGCTAGCATTCTTTTAAGTCTAAGTATCTTGGGCTGAGTAAATGGGAGCACAACTTGGGATGGGAGCAATAATGAAGAGAAGGGGAGGGGGCTACATCTTCCTCTGTCATTCAGTAAACCCATTTTGAATGAATATGATTAATAATAATAGCAGCTTTTGACTGTTTTGAAAAATTGCATTACTAGAAAATGCATGTTTCCAAGTTTCTTGGAAAAAGGAAGATTTAAGAGGGAAATAGTATACTCAGAACTGAATTTGAAACTACGTATTTACACCAATAAATGCTGACTGTAATCAGGAATATTCAAGCGATTTAGTACACTGACCTTGTAGTCACAGACTCGTAGAATTGTTTGGATTGGAAGGGACCTGTAAAATCATCTAGTTCCAATCCCCTGCTACAGGCAGGGACACTTCTCTCTAGACCAGGTTGCTCAAAGCCCCATCCAGTCTGCCCTTGAATGCTTTCAGGGAGGGGGCATTCACAACCTCAATGGGTAACCTGTTCCAATATCTCACCACCTTCTCAGTAAAGAATTTCTTCCTAATATCTAGTGCAAATCCACCCTCTTCCAGCCCCAGAACTGGACACAGTACTCCTGGTGGGGTCTCACAACAGCAGAGTAGAAGGGCAGAACCACCTCCCTCGACCTGCTGGTCACACTGTCACACTCCTCTTGATTCAAGCCAGGATGTGATAGGCCATCTGGGCTACAAGCACACATTGCAAGCTCACACTGAACCTTGGAGTAGTGCTTTCCCCTGGTTCCTACTCTGCTTGGTAGAGTAGCCTTTCTGTCTTAGAATCATAGAATGATAGAACCCTTAGAGTTGTAAGGGATCTCTGAAGGGCAACTCCTCTGCAATGAACAGGGACACCACAGCTAGATCAGGTTGCCCAGGGCCTTATACAGCCTCACCTTGAAAGTCTCCAGGGACAGCATCAACCACAACACAACACACATTAACATATGGATATTTAGAAACTTACATATAATGACCATTATACACTCATGATGGAGTACCATCTACAAAACTTTGTTGTGCTTATCAATATTCCCACACTAACCCTCTCACGGATATGGTTATAACAAAGAACTCTTCAAAGACATTTTCTTTAACCTGTTTTATCTAATTTGAGAATTATAGAACTATAAGGATGCCACTTTACTTTTGCAACATGAGTTTTTACAGGGAAAGTTTCTTCTCTTTTTCACACAGTAACTTTGAAAAGAGGAACGATTGAAATTCTAGAGAAAAGAGAATCTGCCTGACAAATGATGTCTTAATGTTCGATCAAATTCAAGGTATTAATGGTACCATGCAGCATAATTTCTGCTTTCTTGAAAAACAGAGCAGTACATTTAGAAATTGGAATTCCCTGGATATTGCCAGGGGAGTGCAGATTATTAATTACTGTGTTCTCTCATTATCTTTCGTTCTGAACAATAGTGCTCTGGAGGTCCTGTGGAATCCTTCTCCCCTGCAAGGTGTCGGGCTGTGATTAAGCATCATTTCATACAGTTCATTAACAATGTATCTTAAAATGAGCTTTTGATTGAACATTTTTATTGGGCATTTAATATAATTTATGGTTTCTGTTGAAACTTTACATACAACATTTGCCAAGCTAGTTATTTTATATTTTTCATTAAACAATGGCATTTTAAGTTTTCTGAAAGGTTCTATTTTATATGAAGAAGAACAAATTATATAGAAATTGATTATGAATGCAGTATATCATGAAAATAGCCCTCCTGGCTATATTTCATCCCAGTGGAGCTACAATACATAGGTGTATGAGCAGGACCATTTGCAAGCATCGTCATTTTGCACTGCCAATACGAAAGCCAACCTTTAAGCTTAGTTTTCCCATTTAAAGTGCTAATACAAGGTCTGTTGGGAAAGTAATGCCTCCTATTTCATTATGTTGACCCACACTGTAAGAGCTAGATGCTGGTGGCGGTAGAGGTTGAATCTCTCCGCCAATATTCCATTCTATGTTGTTGCCTTGTGACAGAAGGCAGCAAAAGGGAAGGCTGACAAAATGGCATCTGACATGGACACGCATATGAAGCAAAGATGTGCCACTGAATTCTTCAGCACCCAGATGGAATGTTTTGTCACAGGTCAGCTACAAAAACTCTGTAAATATTCTTGGGAGGATTGGCCACGAGCCCAGTTGAACACTCAGATGCAAACACAGGGGAAAAGATCTTTAAGAAAACTTACTGGGAATTTCAGGTTTTGGTCTCAAGTACTCTGGGGGACACTGAGATCTGGGGACTATAAGAGGTATAGTAGAATAACTCCACATTTGTCTTGCACAACCACCACACTGGGAGAAAATCATACACTGAATACTACATGGCTTTCAGACCAGCCAGGTAGAAAGGTGCATTTGTACCCTTCAGGTAGAGAGCATTGTTCCAAATGGAAATCCTGATTGAAATGCCTTCTTTATCTGTCTGCAAGGAGATGAAAAAATGCAAACTTTCTATAAACTGAAATAGAATGTTGGGGATAGAGTGTTTGGAGAGAAAGACACATTACAGTTAGAAATAAACTATTAGTTCAAATTTGTGTCCAGGGAAATTATGGGAATTATTTACATACACATGCAAATATGCAGGGAAGTGATCCAGCACTGACTGACTGCTACAAATCTGCTGGGATGAAACAAGAAGTCAAGTTTTCATTCAAAATGCTCAAAGCAAAACATGCTAAACTCATCAGAACCTTTTGCTGAGTCTCAAGACAGTTCAGGGAAAATCTTCCATAATTTTTGTCTTTCACTCGGACCCTGAACTTTGTGGTTGCTTGTTGGATGGGAATATTAGAATACTCAGCACACTTTTTCCTTGACCCATTAAGTATTAGAAAGCACCAGGAAATCTTGCTATAAATATTTCCCATTTAATTGTGCATATCCAGAGGTTGAGATCTTTCAGGATTTGAATGCTGTCTGTCCAAGACAAAACAGAAATCTTTTTAAGAGATATGGGGCCCAACCATGTCATGCGGGTTCAGTTTAATGTTCCTGCCATAAGTGAGGGGAAAAATGAAGCCAAAACATTCTGCTGCGCTTGTCTCGGAGCTGGATCTCTGCTTTATTACCAATGAGTACCACATTTGCTATGCTGAGCTGTAGGACAGGAGCCTATCTCTAAGGCTGTGAATGGCTCCCATCAGAGGCAATCCCAAATAAGTGCTTGTTTTTTATTGGACAGCCTCAGTTTTCTTTTGTGCCCACGGCTGTAGTGATATTTACCACTCTGGGGACATTCATGTAGTCTTGCTCTTGATCCTGGCAACCCACACTGTGCTTCTCAATCAACCTGGCAACATCTGAGAGAGTTCTTCAGAAAAATGACCTTTCTTCCATTGTCTGGTTGCATCATGCCACTTGAGAGTCAACTCCCTTCCCCAGGGTCACTGTGATACTGCAAACATTTTCTCTGATTTTTCTTAGCTACTGGTAATGCTGTTAATACCGCTGTAATTGACAGAGATGTGGAAATACGTATACTTATTCTAGGGTTTAGTGCTGTGTACTTGATAGCACTTGATAATTCAATTTCTTTCTAATTAATAGTGCAGTCAGCTTTCTCTGCTCTTTTCAGATGATTCATTGCATAAAAGAAAAAGAGATGAAATCACTTAAAAATAGGAAAACATAACTCCACAAAATGGATTATATTTCAAGCTGACAGTGCTCTTTTTCCTTCCTCAGTCTTCCATTAATAGATGTAATAGATACATATATTCTGTATTATTCTTCTCTGCCGGCTTTTCTGTCTCTTTTCTCTATCATAAATTTCCCTATGTTTCTCACTACATTCACAGTTTTGGGTGCACTAGCCTATTTGTCATTTCATACATAAACTCCAGTTTCTTGCTTCCCAGAGCTGGGAATCACTTCCTTCTCAAGCACTCTTTTCCTGAGTGGTTCTATGAGTCAACCATTGCACTAATCCCATTAAAACAAGCTTAGTTACTTTGTTTTTAATTGAGATGCCAAGATAAGGACATTCCATAGCTGATGGGTGGCATCATCTTATTTGGTAACCTTTGTCTCTCTTCACCCTGCCTGCTCTCAGCAATACCCCCCATGTCACTTCAGGTTTTAAGTTCAAATTTCAGACAGCTCAGGACAAGGACAATATCCTCATATGTGCCCCATAAAGTGACTGGCATGCTTTTCAGCATGCTAAAGACTATAAGTAGTGGTTAAGCAGCTCTTCCTCTCATGTTACTTACTATGTCAGCAAGTTCCTGTTTAAAAAACGGCTGCCTTACAAAGAAACAAATTAAACTGGCAGGTTCCCCTGACTAGAAAGCTCATTACTGACCAACACCCTCCTATGTCATGTGGGTGTGCCTGTGTGTTTGTGAAGCCCTGAAAAATCCAAGGCAAGGTAAAAAGCACAACAGTTCAAGGAGACACTTCAGTCTCAAATGATAGGGCTTGGTGGGTGCAAGGCTAAAACCAACTTGGGGCTGAGGATTTCATTCTTTGAAGCAAGTAATGCAAACAAAACAGGAACAGCTTAGTATTTGAAAAAGTGGGAAGAAATAGAATATTTGGTATTCCTCATTTTGGATGGGAAAAACTGAGACACATAAATCAGAATTTGGTCCAAGGCAAAGTCTCTGCTTATTTGCCCTCAGCTCACTGAGAGACTCTCTCCTGTGTACCATTCCTGTCTTCCCATCCCATTTCCAGCTACAGAAAGGACAAGTCATTATAATTTCCCATTTGCCTGCCCAGTAGAGGGGCTTTCTCCTGTGGACACAAGGTTCCTGGGGAAGAGGCACACCTGTGCATCTGCAGTGCCTGGGGTGGGGCAGGCTGTGGAACAGCAGCTCAAATGGGTGTCCTCCTTGCGCAGCCATGTCCCCCAATGGTTAATGTAGCATGAGTTCTTGCCACAGCCCTAAGGCAAGGAATAGAGGGAAAGGTCAGAAAGGAGTTTTCTGCTTTCATCCCAGGATGAAGTTTGTTTTTCCCAGTTTGACCTTCAACTCCCAGAAGACCAGAGTTTAAGAGCTTTGATTTACTTCCATAATAAAGTGATCGATTAATGTTAAAGGCAGGCTTTATGAGGCCTGTCCTCAGACAGTCTCAGAGCCTGCCACAGCAAGGATGTTATATTGCCATGATCCACAAAAGGTCACACAGAGGGAATCAAAGACAAGATAAGTGATGGTTTACATATCAGAAAAGCTGTCTGTAGTACAGGCAGGCAGTGTGGAACATGATGTCTCCCAGGGCTCTGTGCAGATGGTATGTAGTAAATATAGCCTGAGCTGCCTCCCCAGGACCTAGTAGTGTTGCTGCTGTGGTTGCTCAGGGTTTTACTTTTGAACAAATCCGTGCCCTGGAAGAGTGTGGTATGTGGACAGCCCTGCTTGAAACTCAGCAAACAATAAGGTCTGATAAGCACTCTTAACAGGTTGATGTTGAGGATCCTGCCCTCAGGAGCTAAGATTCTCTTTACTTAAGGCGTGCTGTATGCAGTGAAAAATCTTGATTCACTTCTGCTTTCTAGCTAGGTTTCACTGCATGCATTTTTCCTAAAATCAGACAAACTGAGTACGCAAAACAAGAATCAATACAAAATTTCAGTGTCAGTCTGTATCTGTATGTCCTAAAGGGAAAACTGTGCGATATGAAATGGAAAAGCAAGTATTTCTGTATTTCTGCATTTCCCACCACACTTAGAAGAGAAATTGTCTGATCTTGCTCCATTTTTGATATTTCGGCTTCCCTGGAGGTGCTGAAAGTGGGTGGCTATGCTGGGAAATCCCCTCAGAGCCAGCTGCTCTGTTATCCTTAAGAGAAAAAGATGACAGAAAATGTGGATGACGATGCACCCCTGAAGTCGACTCGTACAGCCTGACCAGCACAAGCCTGGCTTTACCTCTTTGCTTAAACCAAACAAGTAGGAAAGCTCCTTTTCTCCTGCACAGTGGTTGCCCCAGATCTGCTGTTCTAGGTTTTAACAGTGAAAGAGTATATATAATGACAGATTTTTTTTCATTACAATCAATGACAAAGACAAAAAACCCACAGCATTTTACCAGCCAGTTTCAAGTCCCTCTGCAACATCAGCCATTAAATCTGAATATAAATAGCTGATGCTGCTTGCTGAGGAGCCAGCAGTAATGTTAAAATTATGTTTCAAGGATGCACCGATTGCTGTTGCTGTTCAGTTATGGGATACTGAGGTGCTGACATGCTAGGGGGGTCCTGCTCTTAGTACCCCCCGTCCAGAGGCAATTAAGATTGAGTCGGGTAGTGCTGCCACCCTCAAAAATAAATTTTCCAAACATACACTCAATGCACTTGGCTCTGTTACTCGTGAAAACCCATGTAAAAGCTGTAAAGGTAAAGAGAACAGTGCAAACAAGGAGATGTAACAAAACAAAGGAAAAGAAATACTCACCTATCTCCAAAGGTCTATGCTTGCTGGGAAAGAACTCTAAAAAGGAGCCATCTCCAAAAGCAAAACGTTCTTCAGCGACAGTCAGCCCTTAAATGAGGCCTAAGAGGGGTGGAGCCAGACCTTCAGTCGCACAGGTGAATTGCCTTCACCTGTGCTCCCAAGACTGACCAGGTCTTTTCTTCAGGTGCTCATTCAGTGGTTCAGGCTGACTCAGCAGTTCCTATACAGCCTGCGATAAAACTTGTCATGGTAGAAGGAAACCGGCTGAGTAAGAAGCTTGTTACTAAAGGCTTATCAGTAGGACTTTTCACGTGGCAATAACATGGTAGGACTGAATATGGCAAAAGCACCTGTATTTCCAATTGGATGGTGTCCTTGGGAGGGGAAGACAGGAAAAAAGGAATGAGATCTAGATTAACCTCAAAACACATGAAGTAAAGCAGCCTATGGCAAAGCACTGACTGATGCAGTCTGTTCAGACAAGCTATTTGGCAAAATGCATATAATGAGTTCTTCAGGTCCTAATTTTATTTAGAGGACAAGTAGAATTTAAAGGAAAAAAAAAAAAAAACCTGCCTTTACAACATTCTAATCACTCATAAAAGGCAAATTACAATTAAAACCAGCTCATAAAATTGTAGGAAATACTGATGAAAAAACTCACATCCCTTACTAAATCCAACTCTGGCCAGTACAGAGCTACAGTATGCATTCCCTCAAGTTTTAGAGCTGACTTGAAATACTCTTTACATCTGAGGTTTTCTCCTATTGCCATCCCAGTTCTTTGGAGTTGCAACCCGTTAATATTCCGCTTGTTCCACGGGAAATGATATGAATATTAAGGATCCAAATACAAAGCACATTTCTCTCTGCATTCAGTGTAACCTGGCTAGACAGTACAGTTGGCAGACACCAGATGGTTGATTGGAGTCTCTAGCCAATCTCTGCAATTGCCGAAGCCTTAAGGACAAAACAACACCAGGGAGATGGATTTGATATGATCATGAATCACTTCTGGGACCACAGCAGATAAGTTAAGATAGGAGTCATGCAGGTCACCTTCTCGAAGCTCCTTCTGGTACCAAGTGCAAACAGAGACAGGAGAAGATTTATATCAGAGGGAAAACGATGATGGATGATGTGAGCGGAGTAGTAAGGCATATTTGGGATTTACTGAACATCTTCACACAACGCTTTGAAAGGATCGACTAGCAGAAGTGTATGAGCTTTTCAGAACCAAAAAAGGCAAATCTTGAGGTGGAAATAAGGAAAATGAATGGTTCTGCTTCATTTAAATGATATAGCAAGTACTTCTAACAGAGTATCAGATGGATGTTCAGAAACACAGAATGAGGGATGTGAAAATGTCCCCATGAAAACTAGGTGGTTATTATTAAAAAATCTCCTCGAGCAGCCATTCAAATTATAAAATGAATTTCCTGCAGCTGTACTTGCATCACTTCTTCCACTTTTCATAAATTCTTCAGCGACTGATTTTTTATGCTCAAGATTTCATGGATAGGAACAAGCATTAAGCCTGCATGCCCTAGAGCCTTATGAGTTTCCACAAGAAAGCATACTATTTGTGTAAGAAACAGTTTGTACAAACAGAAGCAAAATGTTTCTAAAAGAACCTTGGTTAGCAATCTGAGCAGATTTCTGTTGGTATTATGTGACCCAAGCAAGACTCTGACTTCTGCATCTACAAGTATTCTTGTACACAATCATTTCTTGTCGTTTGGACAAAAGGAAAATAAAATCTGTATTACAGATACTGCTAAGAAATTTATAGTAATGTATTCTTCGTATGTGGGCTGCCTTGGACCAGGCAAAATCTCAGATAATGTTTTTTTTTCTTTTTTTTAAAGTATCTACTTGTTAGGCACAGAAGTGCTCTTGTCTTCTTTACAGAAGATGTACTTCAAATTAAAATTACAACTAATAGTCTGGGGTTTGCCTTACTGTGGATACCTGAAAGAATACACAGTTCAAGTACAGGCTAGCTAATAGAATGCTTAATGTCAGACGACAGAGTGGAGCTTTATTTACAAAGTAAAAAGACTGACCTTGACTGAAGAGCAAGTGATTTGTTCTGCTTTGCTGGATAAATGAACTCTGAAATTAAGGAGATCATAAAACGATCACTGCACAGAAACAAATGTCAGAAGGAAAGTAGATGCTGGATACTTCTACGTTTTCTTTTTCTCTAATTTCTGTACTTCCTCTTCTGTGTGACAGCTTGGAGGGGTCTGCTACAGTGGGCTGGCTGAATTGCTGGGGGGCACAGATGTTTTGTGCTTACTGTACACTGTATCTGGAACTTCCTCCTTCACTGCCTCCTCATGTGTACGCATTCAGGCAAAAATGCAACCTTCACTTTCAGAATATTACAATTTTTTCCCTATATTTCCTACTGAATCACCAGAGGTGGAATACGCCAGTCTTCCTAAAAGTTAGCATAGTCTGTACTCACACTATGCCCTTTGCTCTGAGTATGAGCTGGGAACCATGGATGGCATAGCAGGCTGACTATCTACAGCAATCTAGGGCTTTAGTCTTGTTCAGAGATGTCCCAGGACAAAATCACATTCAGTGAAGCCACTGAATCACTGGAAGAGGATAGACGGAGCCAAGCACTGGCTTGTGGCTGTGTGGACTGTTGCAACTCCAACACAACTTGCTGATGTAAGCCAGTAAACTTGTTCTATAGGAATGAGCATCTCCCCAAAATTCTAGCCAGTGGATAATACAAGCTCTTGTATTATTCTTGTATTCCACTCCTAGAAGAGGAGAATAAAAGGACAAAAGCACCCAAAAGCAGCAGGAAGCAGGTTGTACTGAGAGTTAGAAGACTGGCACCCCTAAAGCGTGACATTATTCTAATTAGAAGGAAAATATGCAATCTTGTCATTGCTACTCTTGACTGTTAATATTTTAAAAGTATAATTGCTATTTATGAAAGTGCTGTATCATAAAGGCACAGGAGATATACTGCAAAATCTGTCTTCACAGTTGCTGCCTACCATACTGACTTTCCAAATGCTGCAAAACGGTGCCTGGTCCTTTCAGACTTGGTGGAGTCCTGGCAACAGACCACCTGAAAGAACAACAACTACCTTCTCCTTACCAGCACAAAAAATAATGATCCTCAAGCCAATTTGGTTGCAAGTCAGGCACAAATAGTTCTAACTCTGGATGCTGCAAGACTTGTATTTTTATCTGAGATGGGTGTAAGAAAGGGCTCTTGAGAGAGGAACAGGGTAATGATCTGTGGAACAATATCGTCACTTCCTGGCACTGGAACATTAACCATAGTACTTCTTATCTGCAGTTCATGGTATTTTGGTTGATTCTGTCTGAAAGATGATAGATGCCCAGCTTCCCTCAAACCTTCTGATCATTGCAATGCACAGTGGTCCTACTGAAGGGGTACCACAAGTAAAGGGGAATTTCCTGACAATAAGAAAAACTTCCATAGACCATGTGCAATTTACTGGTCTAGTCAAGTCAATTACAGCCATGACTCACCTTCCAAAATATGCATCTTGGCTTTCATTATTTGCACTCACACAGAGCCAAGTGGTTGGACCCATCCTTAAGTTTCAGTCATCTCCTTGTGCTGTACTTGAGCAAGTGATATTTCAGTGATTGCAGAATGGAAAGGAGGAAGATTTCTTTAATTACTTTTCTATACCTCAGTGTCTTGGATTCTATCTGTGTTGAGTTGAAAATGTTTCCCATAAACTGTGCAAATAGTGTCTTTTTGCAGCTACTCCTTGACATTTGCAAAGATAGTTCCCTTTTCCCGTCTCTAACTTGACAGTCAATCAAGAGCAAAGTAACAAGGGAGAACAAGATAGAAGATCAGGGCACGCAGACAGAAAAGAACTGAGTTAAAAAAAAAAAACCACCAAGAAATTAGAAGAAAACAAAGGGAGGGATGAAACATGAACACCTTTGGAAAAATTATAAATTACAGAGGGAAAGGAGGCTGCTTTGAACCAACTCAAGTTTTTTACCATATTGGTCAATCTCCATCTTCTTTATTCTATTTGTACGTGTCTCTGACTTGCAGATGTTTAGCTTTCTGACCCATAGGCTTCAATTGTCTTTCTATTGAATACAAACTTGTAAAAGGAGTTCAAGGTGTACATGCACGCGCTCACCACGCAAAGCACGGCTAAAACAAGCTGCAGTGTGATGATTTACATGAAGCAGAGGAGACCTTCAGGAAATGTCTGCTGGATCTTTCCCTCAGCTCCCCCATGGAGACTTTGCCATGGTTACTTACAGCTTGAAGGTGTCACCAGGCTCCCTTGCTCTGCACTCTCACTGAAGTCAAGGAGATCTGAATCCAAGAGCAGAAGTTGGCCTTTAAGATTCACTTCCATGTAACATATGTTGCTACATTGTACAACAAGAAATGCAACCAAGAAGAACTGTGGTATTTACAGTATGCTAAAATTTAACTATTGCTGTGGCCTTCAGAAGCCTGTGGGGCACATTCAGAAGACTGCCCATGCCTTACTTCATCCGACACGAGGTAGGACTCCTATTGCTGAGGAATGAATGGCGCAGTATGAATAAAGATCCAGGTTCTGGTCGTGTGCCCATTATCAAGCTGAGATGGCCAATGGTGACTAATTTCCTTAATGAGCAGGGCAGGAGAGGTAAAATTGAGTGGAGTGAGGAATAGCGATCTATTTTTTAATTTATTATTTTTGGTAGCAATATCAGAGAGTAGGCTGTTATTTTAAGAGACATTTAGCAATTAGCAATGAGCTTTCTTTCGGACACCCAGAGGGATGAAGTTGAAGGTGTTATGGTGGGTACATGGGTACATGAAATTGCTACAAAAATATGTGGGTCCGTCACACTTTTAAAAACATACCGCTTGTAAAATCACTAGCATGGCAAATAGCATATAGCACATTTGATGAATTTTCAAAGGACAACAATAGGCTGTCAGGTATCTCCATCATCCCTCTGCCTGAATATTCCTTCTTAGGAGGCAGAGGCTCCCAAAATAGCAAGGTAATCTTCATCACAGAGAGGAGGTGTGAGAGTCTGCTCAAATATGGTTGTATGTCAGTCTCCACATTTCCAGGTGAGTGATATTACCCACACGCCTGCATCCATACATTCCCCTGCCTGTAATGCAATTTTGCAGTAGCAGGATTAGAACAGATTGCTGGCATTATGGCAGCAAGGATATTGTTGGGAGTAGCTTGGCAACACTCACAGGTGTTGTGATGCTGGCTCTTTGCTCAAGGGCAAGGATAGGGAGGGGGTACTGGATACAGAACGGTAAGAAAAATGATGTCAGAAAAGTTCAGAAGATGAAAGTAGTGACAGTAAATAAGTCTGAAATTATTTTAGGTTTACATACTTTAAGTCCTCTGTGACTGAAAACACAGCCAAGAATTGCTTCAGCAATATTCCTTCATAAATCTGCATAATAATCTCTCAGAGGGGCTTTGGTGAAATTACAAGTATTCATTTACTAAATTGGGTTCAGTGTCTGTATCATACGCTGTATGAATATTCAGTGCCATGAATTTACAGAAACTACACTGCAGTTAGGCTGCAGACTACCTCAGATGACAACCCAGGTAGAAACACCTTTCCTTAGGTATTGATATCCACTAGAATCTGATCAAGAAACTTTCAGCAGCTAACAACGATGAGAATAAAATCAAAGGCCTTTGGTTTTTGCTGGAATTTCTGATCTTATAACCCTGAATTCAACAGCATTTTCTAGCTAGAAAGAGACCAAATATGAAGATAACTGCCATTCAGATACAAGAAAACTCTGTTATTGGGAGACTAATAATAGAAACACTGGATATACAATGTTGTGACCTTCATACAAAACTGTGACTATTCCTACATTGCTGAGAAAACTTTATAGAGAGTCAGAGAGTCAAAGTTTTTGCTGTGAGCTGAGAAAAACTGTAATCTTGTACAATTCTCCTATGCTTCGTACGCTCAAATCCATGAAAAAAAAAAAAAAAAGCTGCATAAAGGAAATCCAGGATAACAAAGCATCTGCAGGGGAAAAACTCTCACTACAGTGTGAAATGGATTGAACATATATTATTACCTAGGCTATCGCTGAGCCTTCTCAACCCATTCTATTTACTCTTCATCTGGTCTTGCCTGGGTAACCCAAGCTGTCCATCCTTTCATATCAAGGTCGCTGCTTTGAACATAATACGCTGTAGCAATTCCACAAGAAAAACAAACAACAAAAAAAAAAAGTAGTTATTCACAATTCGAATATTTCTAAACTTGCCTGTGCCAAATTGAGACAGAACCAAAAAGTCATCCATGCAGCATAGAAGGTGGAGCACTTCAAAGACAAATGTTCAGTGGATGGTGCCTGTGGACCAAAAGCCAAACAGTGAAAAGCAGTGCAGAATGGTAATTATTGCAAACTTCCCCAATGCTTAGTTTTACAATTCCTTATGTCAAATGGGAGTTCAAGCCTATTTCCTTTGAAGGTGTAACTATCCAAGGCAGTATTTTCGTCAACAGCCATTGCAGACAGAGCAGTAGATTTTTTTTCCTCTCTCACTTGGCTACTTTCCAGCTTTCATTCATTTCCCCATCTCATATGACATTGTGTTATTCACAGTCTTGTTTCACCTAGAATTTAAAGAGAGGTGAATTCAATGTTCAGTACACAAATCTGCACAACTTCCAGGGATTACGCTTGCATCCCTTCCACAGGAAATTCTGTGATTTATGCTGAAATTGTACCTTTCTGCCCTGGAATTTCTGCTGGTTATTCTTAGCCTTCATTCATTTCATGGCTTGTGTTTTCCAAGGTCCAGTTTTTGAGGTCAAATGGAAGGATGTTCTGAAGGAATACATACTTCTTTTTTACAGGATACTTAATCTCTGTATCACTTTTTCCATGAGGAGATTCTGATGCCATGGCTGCCAATCTTACCACCTTCTCTAGCAATAAATTTGTTCCTATGAAGTCAAGGTGCATCCGTAATATCTTGACATTCATATACTTGTTCAATGTGTTCTCTGCTAGCAGAATGGACAAATGTCACAAAAAGGGGTGCAAAATTCACTCTGATAAAGAATGAGGAAGTTGATCCAACCTAAAAAGAAAAAAAGTGCACAATGGCACCAAAGTCTTACATGGTCTCAAAGAAATTTGTGTATCATGCAAGAAAATGAACTTCTGGTTGCCTATGGAATGCTCCAGAAATGAACATCGGGAGGAGCTGGAGGACAGAATCAGCTCAGGGCTGTGACTTAGAAAACAGCACTATTCTGAATACCAGGTAAGTTTGTTCTTCTGAGCCAGGGTGAAACGGAGAAAGTTGGGCTCCAAGTCTACTACGGAAAAGGAATTAATAAAAAAAAATACAAAAAACAACAAAATAAAACCCACCTTATTACCTAGAAGTTTTCTTAAACTGTTGCCTGACACACACACACACAAAAAGAATAACTTCATTCAGCCAGTATGGCAGCTAATATGTCTGATTTCTTCTGTTACTGAAAAACAATCACTGCCTGCTGAAAGAATGAAGTTGAGCCAACGATCAAACCTTTAGAGAGAAGCAGTCATATTGGGAAATGTTAATTAGTAAAGAAAGCTCACACTGATGACTTTGATTCTGAAAATGATTTTAAATAGTCATCACTTCAGTTTTATCTAAGAGTCATCCCCAGAACTGCTCACCTATTGTTACACAAAGTCAGGAAAATCCCTTAAACTCAAGTTGTTTGTAAAGCTGCTGAACATTTCATGGACATTTCAGCATCCAGAAAAGCTATTTCAGAGAAGGATGGAGTCACGCAGTCTAGAGCTTCCTTTCAGGATCCTGACTAACAAATTACCTTGTGCTACCTTCTGCTTCCTCCTTTTCTCTCTTCCTTTTTAATTTTTTTTTCTCCTCTTTTGGTAAAGATATCCAGGGACTTTAAGATGGAATAAAGGAAGTTGAAGGTCACCCCACTATTCCTTCAAACAACTTTGGGGCTTTGTTACAATTTAAAAAGATGTCAAGCTTTCTGGTTCTTTCCTCTCAATGTCCCCTACGTAATGCTGGGTCACTTTCTCAGCTGCTATACTTGACAGGTTAGCATTCAGAAAATCTTGATGAACAGAGACCCTTTGCACTGGTTGCTCCTCATTCATATATAAAGCTATGATCTTTTCTCCAAGAAAGTTACGCCATATCATCATGGGATATAAAACACATTCTTGCATTCACAAAGCAAAAACCGTAAGAATCATTTAGATCATACATCATGATACTACACTGTTGCTTAGCAAGGACATTGATTATGCTCAAGAGAAGTTTGAGGAACAGCTTTCTTTAGTCTCAAATTTGCGACAGTTCCCCTTCGAGTTGGCAGTACATTAATGGAAATGGAAACTTGCCTCATTCTAAATGTCAGAATAATAGAGCACCAAAAACAATTCAGTCATGTCTTTCAAACCACGCACATATGGTTCAGCACCAAATGTCACTATTCTTCCTCACTTCCTTTCCATTTGTCACCATCTCTGTTGATTCTCATTGTTTGGGTTAAAACTTTGATGAAGGCTCAGTGTGAAGCTCACCTTGACAGTAATTAGAAAGCTTTTACGAGATATACTGTATTCCTTGGTGCACGCCTAATGGTACCGTCAAATGCAATAGACTTGAAATACTTACATTACCCCAGAAAAGTTTGATCTGATTCTTCCCTTTGAGAGTTTCTTTCTGTCACCTTGTTGACTTCTGTAGGACAAATTACACCAGCAATACCCAGTGAAATGGAAGGAACTTTTTCTTCTGCATTTTCTCTTGCCAAAAACAGAAAAATCTGTAAAATAGCTAGCAATTACTCAGCTGTAAGATCAGCTTTCTGAAATGTTTTTCTTCCTCGTAAATGTTGAGATGCTAAACACCAAAATAGAGTTTTCCTTAAGATTGTATGTTCTTGTGCCTCCTGTCTCTTAAAGCAGTGCCCTTTTGTGATTTAAAACGGTAACTCAGGTTATAGTTATTACAACAACTATATTAAGAAATGCTAGCTGCATTCCAAACTAGCAGGCTGATACTTTTCCTGTACTAAGAGCTTTTAATATTGAGGTAGATGCAAAGCAACAGCTAAAACAGACAAAAGGTGTGGGAAATGAAGAAGCACAAGCCAAAATTATAAGATATGTGGCATGCAAAAACTTTAAGATATTGACTGAGCCTCAAGAAACTAGTACTTAAGAGCTGCAAAATGCCCCAAATATGCAGCGTCCAACCACATGATTGCACGTTGTTTTTTGTTTTCCTTTTCTCTTCCCAAAGGATTTGCTCACATACAATCAGCAGGATGCATCAATTTGATGACTTTTTCTGTGGCAAAGTGCTGGAACACGTAAAAGTAATTGTGTCAATATCCGATTTCCATAAATAAATAAATAAATAAATAAATGGGTAAAAAAGATTTTCCATTTTCTTTTGTCTTCTAACTGATAAACAAATACATTGAATAAATTCAACTAGAAGCATACATTTGCATTTAGAGATTTCTAAATGACTGAAAATATGTCCACGGATAAGGTAGATGAAAAAGTTCCATGTTAGCAAGTATCATTCTTTCCTCTGAACACTATTCTCCCCTTCCCCCATGCTTTAGAACAGAATGGAGGATACCACTAGAGATTATTTTAATAATCCTTGCTTTTTCTTAGCTACTTCCACCAGCGTGTTGCTGTAGGATTCAGAAAAGACAGCTGATATAAACAGGAATGAGCAAGTGCAGCAAACCTGCTTAGCATGAGCTGCAGCTCTGAGCTCAAAATCGGTCTTTTCTGGATATCAGACACTTAGCTTCAAACTTACATTATAGGGGTTTGTTTTCATTTTCCCTTTGATTTAGCTGCTCTCTTCTTTATCCAAAGCATGGCCTGAAAGAACTGCATTGAAGGGTATGCCAACAAAAGTAGAAAAAAGAAACCTCCTGAACTCTTCCCTTTTTCATTCTTACTCACATAGGTAAGAGAGGATCAGAGAATTTTACGCACATCAGTACCACATGCAAAACCTTTCAGATGATGAGAATGACAGAATATTGTTCGGCTGTTATTCCAACCATGGCATGACATTATGGAGGAAGTGGAATGAGAGTGGAAGTCTCACTCCTGATACAGGGCGTAAGTGCTTGAGGAGCGGTACAACAGGTCAGGGTAGATAGGGCTGGGTCAACCAGCTACCAAGCTGCAATGTGATATGTATGTGGCAAAGCAGACAGGAAATTTCCTTCTGTGGAGGAAAGGCAGGGGATGCAGTTATGATTAGGATTTGCACAGAAATTTTGTTATGACAACCAAGCACTACAAGAGGTCATTTGAGTGAGGTAATTTATAATTAAGTAATGTAAACCTTCACTGCATTTCCATCCCTCAGTATGAAGAAATAAAGTAGTTGAGAAGTCAGGCCATTGTTTTCAAAACTTAATGTGGAAAGCAGCACTTAAGAAATATTTTTATCATATATTTCTGTTAATGTGGCCAACTGAACAGAGATTTTGTGTGTGATCTAATTACATTAACCCATTCTCCCAAACAGCAATTTGTCCTATTTTAAAAAAGCATAAAAAATTGGTTCCCAACAACCATTTTTAATGACTACTCCCCTTTGCAAGCTAAAGCACGTTAATTTGTTTCATTGTGTCAAATATAGTGTAAATAAAATCAAAAACACAGTACTCCCTTCCCTTCAAATTCAGTAGATAAGCATTCTTTTATAGCCAAAAACTTTCTTTATACAAAGAGTCCTTTCACAGACAATACAAAGAACCTACATATTCCTTCAGCAATACAAGAATCTCCTGTAGAAATAAAAATAAATTCAGAATACATACTAAGTTCCTTAAAATTCAGTGAGAGATCTATTACATTCTATTGAGAAAGACTGTCAGAAGCTACAGCACATGCACGACAAAGCTTTTAAATAACAGCTTTCACTTCTTCAGGAAACAAATATCAGTTGCACACCAAAAATAATTTAACGGCTGTTCCGTGGCCACTGTACATCAACACTAACTACTGTGTAAATTAAAATAACTAATCAATTAATACAGAAGTAATTTTATTACTAAATGGATAGAGGAGGTACAAAAGGCCCTAATTAGAAGCATTGTCTGCAGTGCTTCACACTAATGATTCTCTAAGAACCAACGTTATTTTTTGAATTAGCTTAATCACAAAGGAATTAAAGAGAACAAAATTATTTGTATGAAAATAGCGCTCCAGATGCACAGAGGCTAAGCAGAAAAAGAATCCAGAGTCATTTCTATGTCTGATCAACTGGCTTGTCTAATCCATTTTACTGTGGATAGCTGGCCTGACATGACTTCAGATTAGTTTAATAGGGATTAAAGTGGCATGAAGTGTATAAGTCTATGAATTTGCAAGTACAAACATGGTTAGGAATTCATTTATCTTTAAGGGCAGAAGGAAGGAATAAAGTTCAAAGCAAAATCTGGATACATTTGTAAACACATAATTCCATGAGAAATTTGGAAAACAACTAAAAACCACACAGTTTCAGCAGTGAATCCTGAAAACTTAAGTCAGATGCTTTCCACAAAAACCTATTGCTGAAGTCAAACAAGAAAGACCCCAAGACGCAGTACACAGAGCATTGATGTAGAAGTCCTTAGGTAAACCTACAAGTCCTGTTGATTACTGCCCAAATAAAGCAGACCTCTGGCATTCAGCTTTCTGAGCTGGCATGATCAGCGCATAATGACTTTAGAGCTAGAGCTGCCAAGAGAAAGGGACCAGAGACAGCCAAATTATGATATCACACCAATAAAACCTCATCGTAGTGACATACATAAAACACTCCGTAAATTGCTTTTTGTAACTTTTAATTTATTAAGAGCTTCTGAACTATGTTTTCATTCTGTGACATGTTTTCATTTACCTCTCATATCCTTCATTAATTTGTTTCCTGTTTGAAAAATAATACCACATTTTTGGCAGTTCAAAACTGCTGAAAAAATATATCATACCCTACACGAGGTAGCCTGCCAGAGAATTAGGATTGTGTGGTATTTTGAATTGCTAGGCAGAATTACAGTGAATTATTTGACTATTCGGTATGCCTGTTATCAAGGTTGAGTCATGAGTGCTGTCTGTCATGCTGCCGTTTGCTCATCCCTCAACACAAATTCAGAACAGCTTTTGCAGCTGAAATGTGGGGCCTTGGAGAGTTTGGAGATGCTGGATTTCTTATCTGGAGGGTTTTGCTGGACCTATTTGCTGGGTGCCTGGCAGTGCTAAGTAAAAGAGATCAGACAGTTTTCTCCAGCATTTCCGGGAATGGTGGGGATGTACTTTGAGCAGATACAGCTCAGAACTCAAGTGCTATTGTCCTCTTCCCTTCCCAGTCACTGTGTTTCTTTGCCATAAGTTTATAAAGGTGACTCAACCATTCTGGGAATGGGACCAAAGGCATAAATGGACAGAGTAAAGCATTAAAATGACTATAATATAGCATCATGTACTGCTGACCCCTCAGGTAACCATGCATAAGTCAATTTCAGAAGCATTTATGCTTCTTTAACAGCCTGCTTGGCACATTTTTCCAGTTATGCCTGCAAAAACCTTTGGTTCAGCCATGAGCTGCAAAGTCTCTGAAGGAAGCCTAAAACCCTCTCCACAACACCCATCATTTCCTTCACCCCTCAAAACTTCCTTTGTGTATGCTGTGACCGACTTGATGATCCACAACCTAAAAGTCAGCCTCTTATCAAAGCAGTGAAATCTTAGTACAGGCAGAGTATGCAACTACTGATAATACATAGCACATAAAGAACCCCACTGTTATTATACCCTTTCACTCCTTTGCTAACACAATGTCTTACTGTTACTTGTGACCTAAGACATGAAGTTACTTTGAATATTTTCAAGAAATTAAAATGATAAAGAAATGCTTTTAAAAGTAAGGAAATCAGATATAAAGCTGGCTGCAGTTTCATTTTCTTCCCATTCTACCAACACATAGAGCAGTGGTTAAGAAGGTTTTGAAGATGACCTTTCAAGGCCAGGCCATTCAGGTGATATTAATATTCTTGAGTTAAAACCCATGGGAGCAGAAGGGAGTGTTTGAATTGAGGGACACTGAACCTAAAGCAACTTTTGGAACAGATTGATGGGAAGGGCTTAAATGCACTTGGGAAAGATTTCCCACAGTTCATGTGGCAGACAGGGAGGAAAGATCTTACAAAAGCAACAGGGGCCAAAGGTTTTGTGATGAAAACTGGGGCAGAGAATAAAAAGCTTATTTTTGTTTCCTTCTGAGATATGGCTCAATCTTGACATGAAAAATATCTGCTTCCTGCTGTGTAGGAAGCTCATACCATAAGATCAAAGAGTACTGAGTGTGTAGCTGCTGGCTCATATAGATTTTAAAGGATGGGCATCTGGAATTAAGGAAGTTAAACCCTTGTGCAAGTAAGAAATTAACAACTGCTCAATGCTAAGTAATACTTACCAAACAAGAAGAGCTGGAGCCCGATTTCCACATGTTCAATAGTAACCCTGGGGAACCCTGAGGGCTGCACTTCCACCATGGTGGAATCCATCCTGGAATGTGCTGCACTTCTACTGTAACACAGTGATGAGAGTCACCACAACTGTGTGATTTTATGATTCCGGTAAGTAGAAGGTGCTGTAAAACACATTTTAGTCAGTTCTTCTCATCTCTCTTGTGCACAGAGAGTGTTCAATTTTCTACTAAAATCAAAGCTTATCTTCTAACTTCTTTTAGGGAGAAGCTGATGTACGTAAAAAGAATTTTATTATTAAGTCCATCTCCACCAGAAAAAGACAGTGCCTGCATGCTGTTCATTGGGGACTAAAGCAGCCCATGGAAATGAAATTGAAAGAACATTTGTGCTCTCCCTAATACTACTTCTGCCTCTAAATACAAACCAGCTTGCAGTACAGGGAGAATTACTCCCCTAAAGCTCCCTGAATTTCACACACATTAACCAGTGCTGTGCTGCGCAGGTACAGAAAAGTTATGATCTAGAAGGTAAAGGTATATAAGATACACATTCAAGAATCAACCCTTCAGGGAGCCAGGCACTTCCCTAGCAAATACTTGGGCCTTTGTATGCACTGTTGTCCTGGAATTTGGAGCAGTTATTTTCCACAGTGCTGTGTGACACCACAGAGAGTTGAGGCTGAAACTCGAGTGGATTTCTCACCTTCTGGTCCAGCTGCTTTCTCATCTGAGTCCCTATGGGCATTGCCAGGTGTTCTGGGAAAGGGTGTGAAAAAAAAGAGGTAACTCACTCCCCCTCTCTTTCCTCTTATTTTAGACTTCCAGTAAGGAGGAGATTTACAAGCACCTCCTGAGAAACTTTTATTGCTAGTGGTTAGTCGTACAGCGTGAATATATTTTCTTTTCTGAGTGCCTTTCATATATCTACAGATCTCTCTCTATATGTATTTTGTCACCTTTAAATCTGCATTTTTTTCATTTATTTCCCCTGTCAGAATAAATAAAAATGCAGCTATGTTGCTGCCTAGGAGGTTATTCTCTTTCAGATCTGGATAACAAATTCTTGTCTATGATTATTAACTCTATCAAGATCATTTGAACTTTCGTCAGACTGAACCAGCAGGATTTAGTTATAGGTGCTCCATAGGTGATTCTGGAAGGCTGAATCTGGGTCTTTCTCACGCTCTTTCTTTCCATATGCTCTCCTGACATTTAATCTCACATAGACACTCATTTCATATCTTACAGTATGCAATTTCATTTCCTTTTTTTTTTTTTTTTTTTTTGCTCTCAGAGTTATTATGTTTTCAGAGAATATTTTCAGTGAAAATAGTTTGGTTTTTTTTTAAATCCAGTAAGTCAATGAGCACTTGCTGACCATAGTATAACTGTTCTGATTAATCATTATTTGTTCTGTGTGAATGAGCACTCAAGTTATGTGTTTCTTTAAACTTGTCCAGACAAGTAAAACATAAGTAATTGCATTTATTATTTTTGTATTACTTACATACATTTGCACTGAGATACTTTATAGTAAAAAAAAATTATTCATTTTTCTCCAAAATAATAATGTATATCCCATATGCACTTATTGAGGGTGATTTCCAGTTAAAGAGATAGCAGTTTCTGTTGGACTTCAACCACTTGAAAATGTCATTACTTTCAGCTTACGTCAGTGAATTTAATGCAAACAGTATTAATTACAATAATAAGGTATTAGAAGCACAAAAATCAGTGAGAGAAAATATGATGCATAGCACGCTAACTTTTCTGAAGGTAAAATTTCAGAACATTTCCTAGAAATAGCTGTCCGTTTTCTAAACTTTTCTTATCACTTCGCCTCTGTGGAAGCTGCCGTTTTACTTACAGTCCACAGTAGGATGTCTGGATTTATTATGCAGAGCAGGAGTGGGAGAAGGCAGAAACCTATTCACATTCATAGGAAACAAGGGACTTGGAAAGGTAAAGCTCTGCTTTGAAAAGTCACTATGTAAATTGACGCTTTTGTCCCCAGTTTTTCTGCCTTATGTGCATTCAAAGTTACATCTGCTGTCACTGGTGCCAAAAATAATTTTTACTGATCTTTAAACTTACTAACCCTGAAAAGCAACGCAAACCAAGAGGCTGAGCTGCATCCTCCTTGTCCCAGTTCACTATCAGGAGGATAACTCCCAATGCATCTCGCTCAAAAGAACAGCTGACCACATCTATGCATACCAACCGATGTCAACTGCAATATTCAGAAGTTGCTGGGGATGTACTCTGAAGAGAGTACGGATGTTCTAAGACAACTGATAAAAAAATAATCTGGCTCAATGGGCAGGAGGGAATCAGGTGCTCTATGTTTTCATGAGGACTTATGTTTAAATGGAGCTTGTCAGGCTGAGAATTGAAAACAAACGTTCTCTGTTCCCTCCAACCCCCACCAAATTGAGCAGATTATGAAGATGCTCAAACTATCCTTCTATATACAAACAACCTAGGTCGTTCCAAAAGTAATGCCTCCTATTAATTTCCATGGAAACCACACTGTGCCCACTTCCACGACTTGGCCTCTACCAATGTTCAGCAAGCATTGATGAGTGCAAATGAGTACAACTTCTTCTGCACAAAGGAACTCAGCGACACCCCTTTGCTCTACACACACTTCTGTCAAGCATCATTTCATCACACTGCCCCTCTGCTACCAACTGTTGCTCAGCAACAATTTGTAACGAAAGTTTGGTGGGAAAGTTGACCCTCCACTGTCATACCACCACCACTTACCTCTGATGTTGTGGGCAAACATAGTAACATAGGCATAGCTTTCATAGCAGCCCTGGTATATAGCCTTATCTCCTTCTCCAGTGTAACTCTTTTCTACTTACCAGTATAAAAGCTATAAAAATTTGTTGTCCTTCAGGGTAAAGGAAGATGTTGAAAAGCATCATGGATGAGTCAACACTTTGGACAGAACAGAGCTTTCAAATAAGACCTTCAGAAAAACAGAAAGGAAAGAATTACTCTTCTCAGTTGCAACCATATTAGAAAAAGTCATGAAAACTAATTGTCATGCAAGGACAAAGATTATTTTGTTACAGAAAACACTTGCTGTATCATTAATCTCATCTATGTTAAGATGATCCCAGTTTATTATCTCCATGTGGGGATTTTATAATAGTTTAGAACAAGAACACCTACAACTCCCCACACTTCTAGTACAGACAGCACGATTAACTTACTGCAACTTTATGGGCCTTCTTGATGCAATTGAAGACAGCTGGTGGTTGCCCTAAATTGTATCAAAGGACCATAAGACTACTCTGTGCTTTGCTATGAGCCTCCACCATTGTCAAATCATCATCATACTGACTCATGAGTCATTCTTTCCTCCATCCTCCTGGGGAAGAGAGTACTCACTGTGTGAATATTGTGCCCTCGTACACAAAGGCTGAACAAAAATTGATATATTCTTCAGAACTGGGTGAGATTTGCAACTGAGATACTTTGCTGCCCTTTCCCCCCAGATGAGGAGTCTGCTTTGTACTTGCAACCATCTTTCCAAGTCTCAGGCTCCCAGATGGCTAATATTGCTGCTTCTTGTGGCACTGGCTACAACCTTAGCTCAAACCAGCTTCACTGGACTCCTCTGCAACTGAATTGCTAGGGGACATATGTTTTTTCTTCTAGGTTGTGGTGTCTTTTTATGTTTGCTTAGGGATTCCAGTTTGTGTTTGTTTTTTTGTTCCCCTCCCTATTCTTGCTTTTCTGTTATGTTTTCTGCCCTTTGATCATTGCAAGTGGAGCACTCCATATTAACCTAACACGACGGAATAGGAGCTCCACATATGTACCGCACAGGCCCATCTTCTATACCTTACAAATGTATGCAACTGTTTACTTTGCTATAACATTCTAGCATGAAGTTACAAAAATCAAAAGGAATGTGAAAGTAGCCATGGTACACTGCGTACAGGGCTCCTAAGCAGACAGGGATACTTTTGTCCACACTGTTTCTTAAAAATCAACTGAATAAAATAAAATATTTCTTCAGCAATCCTTAGAAAACTTGTTTTGTCTCCAACACATAGTTAGCGTAAAAGAAACCCATCAAATTCTACTCTGGCTAAGTATTACTATTTAACCTACCGTATTTGTTACCTAGAAGGGGGAAGAAGACTGACCAGAAATTTAACAACTATAAGTGTTGTGTAGTAAAAGCACATCAGTGGCTTTTATGAACAAGTGGGCACCTATGTCTTTAAGAGACGAGCCACAAGGAAGCATGACTAAATTGCACATCAGCTGCTTTTTCACGACATCTTAAACAGTATCTTTTTAACAAAATAAGATGACCCATCATGGAAGTGTACATGCAAGAAAAAAAGTTGCTTACCTTTGGAAAAACTTGGGTACACAGGGACTTACAAAAAAAAAGCCACAAACTGTTGTCTCCACTGCCAACCCTTAGATAATGTCTGGGAAGGGGTGGATCCTACCCCTTCCAGTTACTTAACTGCATTGAATGCACCTGAGCTCCCCTGGGTTGGCCCTGCGTTCCCACCAGGTGTTCAATCACTGCTTCAAGATCTGACTCAGCATTTCTGACAAATGCTGTCTTATAGATTGCCTTTTAGGGGCAGCTAAAATACTTGGTATTACCAGTATTTTGTTCGAAAGAAATCAGGGTTATCATTTGTTACATGAACCAGAAACCTTACAGAATTAAGTAAACAGCTTCTCTTTTCTAGAAACTAGTGATCATAGTACGAACAGCAAATATTCAGTACATTTACAGATAATAAAAGGATATTGTTCACAGATGTACTATTGTACGCCTGAATTTTTTTTATTCCTTCTCCTTTTTTATTCCTTCTTCAAATCTTGAAATCACTGTTTTCATCAAGGGAGATATTTGAACTGAATATAATCAATGCAGTATGTGATGTTATTGAAGGTAGCATTTCCCAGTCAGGTTCGGTTATCTAAGTACTCCATTGGTTAAAGCAGCCAGAGTGAACTGTCTTTGCAGTCAATAGGGAGAAAAAGGGTTTTTTTTGTTACATGCATCCCATCTACTTTAGGTGGCTGCTTTGAGATGAGGTGAATAGTACCCTAGATTCTGGTCTGTATTGCCTACATGCCTTTCAACTAAAAGGGGAGACTAGCTCCTCTATGGCTATGTAGATGAGTCTTTCTTCTTTTCATTCTAAGTAGCATAATTAGTCGATGCTTATCGGATCCTTTCAACCTGAAAATGCTGTGTATGGGCTTGTTCTACTCCTCCCCTATGAGGATGCATGCAAAAATATGTACGGATTTAACAATTATTTGTTTAGAAGGAACAATTAAGAAAAAATGCATGGGATGTCCAATGCACTGGAAGAAGCTGAATTAAAGAAGTTTTATAATATTTTGTATATGCAATCTCCATATATGCATCGTCAACAGCTTATTACAGTTTTTCCATACCACGAGATCTAGGCTTTCTGCCAGAAATCTCTTTGGGTATGCTTAATAAGCAGCACCTGGAAGTACTTCCAAGATCACAGATTGAGTTGTGTAGCCCCATGCCACCATCATTTTGGGGGTCAGATTTGTATACATACACTTCTCCCTTCCTCGGTTCCTCATTTCTTGGGGGAAGGAAACCAGCCACACAGAGCAGATGGAAGTCATGACAGTTTGGCTAGGGATGTAATGAGATTTAGGCTATTTGGACTGGTGCACTTATCAAATGATTCAGACATATGCTATGTGCTAACTGGTATTTAAAGAGTACACCTCACTGTAACAGAACAAGTTTTGCTTTTTACTTACCTATCTCACATTGTTAAGTTCAAATAATAGGGACCAAATTCAACCTGCTTCCCTTTTTTTTTGCAGACGATGAGTCACAGGGTTATTTCTGCATTACACTGTTTCCTCACTAAACCATTTAGGCATCCCTTCCATTGCTGCTTGTAGAGCACACATGAAACTATCTTTAGGTCACATGGAATGATAAATATACTTCAAACAGTCACATTTTTCTACGCTCTCCTGAGAGCGCATTTCACAGGCTGTGCTGCGTTCCATTTTATGATTGAAAAAAGTAGTGGGAAATGCTCTCTTGCACTCCCCTAGTTGAGGCGTAGTAGTAATCACAAGTGAGAGACACTAGAAGCAGCAGCAAAAGGAGAGAGAACTCCGCTGGAATCAGGCTGGACAAGACCGAAGGCAATGAGAGCCTTTCCATTTGCTTTAAATGGAACTGTCGTAGTCTTCGAGGTAATAGAATATGTTATGTCTCTTTTAATCTCCTGCATGTGATATAACTTAGTTGGAGGGAACTGTGTGCAATTGTTTTCAGCTGGCAAGGATCATATAATGTTTAGAGGGAATCTTACAGAAGATTTCAGGGGAACAAAAATGCTCCAGATTGACTCTTGTTTTAATGTGGTAGAATCTAGACTCACTTTGCAATTCAGATGTAGAATTCAACATCCACGGCTTATTTCCTTGGCATGCCTTTGTCTTCCATTCTTTCCTTTCAGTTTTTCTGAGTGGATGGCAGTTCTGGGGCTGGTGCCTAAAACTCTCTATGAAGGCTCTGTCATTCTATGGAGGCCTGAGATTATCACCTTAAAAATTTACCTTTTTTGATGGTCAGTCCTGCCACTAAGATGACATTGAGTGCAAAAGTGCATGTTGACTTCATAGGCTGTAGATAATGTATGCTAAAACACTGTGTGCTGAAACAACTGCTTGAACTGTTTTCAGAGCAAGGCTCATTGCACAAGATTCAGAAGGAATCACATTACTTTTAAGTGATACAGCATCTCACTGTAAAATGCTATGCACAAATTCCCCGTGTGCCACTATTATTCGTGTTACTAAAAATAATTGTATGCATCCATTCATGGCACGGTATGTAAGTAAAATACTATATTAATGTGTTTCTTAAATGCACCTATGTTATTCTTAATTACAGGTAGCCACTATTCAATCTTAATCTACCACTACGCAACATCTACTTCTGTATTATTTATACATGATATATTAGCCCTCTGCCTCTTGCTTTCTTTCCTTATTTACTCCTGTATTTTTTTGCTACTGATGGACATTCCTAGAACTGGAAGTTGGCATTTGAAATAGATCATACACTTAGTAGAATTTGGCTTTCATTTAACTACAGTCTGGTCTACCAACAGATAAGGAAGTCCAGAATTCTTGCTCAAGATACCACCAGACAGATCAGTGGTATGAAAGTAATTTAGCCATGTTCAGAATTAATTTAGTCATGTTCAGTATCCACATACTCCTGTCTTGCAGAAGTCCTCTGCGACAACTTGTCTATCATAGAACCAGGCACAGGATGCCAGGACGGTGCTGGCTCCCATAAAAGGTGGCAAAGATCAGTATGATAAAGCAGAAGAATACAAGTAGGTGGATGCTGAACCTAGCACAGACTTTTGCACATTGTCTTTTATACTTGCAGTTTCATTAAAAACAGTGGAATGAATATTGCCTTTCAGTTGAAAACCTCCATGAGCTGCATTTGCAGGAACTAAGAATCTACATTAGCATACCTGAAGACTTTTTGTTTTGAAGTCTGAGGGCAATTAATGCATGGTGGCAACTTTACCTTCTACTCAAAGCTGAACAAAGAAATTGCACATTATCTGCATAGATCAGTAGCGAGCCAACCAGACACAGAATAAATTTAGGTGGTGCTGCCTGGTGCCAGATCAAGAGCAGCCCCAGACTGGCTGGTCAGTGTTATTACTAGAGCTCAGATATCTAGGATAACTGTCTCTATCATTTCTCTAACCACATCTCTCATCACTTAGTAGGGATATTGGTCATTGTATGTAGATAACAAACTGGAAATGGACTGTGTTCTGAAATATCATTTTTCTTAAACTGAAATCTCTGATCATTGCAATTTTTCAGGATGATAACAGAATTACCATGCCATTCCAATGGATTTAAATATATGAGCAAGCCAAGTTTAACTATGAACAAGATATTTTGCTTTTTCCCTTTTAAGAATCTGACAACTGTAAAAAATCTTTCCATCCTTGGAATGTATCTTGTTGTAGTTTCTACTCATTTTCATCATTGTGAGCTATTGAGTGCATCTCTGGGCAGCAGGCAGAGATGCAGGTCACTTCAGAAGATGGTTAATAGGTGGGATTATGGTTTTTTTGAAGCAGGCTATTTGGTTAGGTGAGGAGGAAAATAAATGATAGATGACTTAACATTAGATGCCTGTCATTTTCCAGGGGAATTAAATCTCTTCCATGTTGTGTCTTGGAAATCTTGTCATGTGCAGTGTCTGATTTGCTCTCTCCTTAGAAACAGTGTGGAGGAGAAGCTACATGGCAGTTCACTGTTTCTAAGCTGGATAAAATACAGACGTATAAACGTAAGGCTTTTTAAAAGTTTCTATAGCAGATCACAATCTACATCTCCCAGCAACATGTAAGACTGCTGCTTTTTGGCCTCCTGTATTTCCCAGGAAATTATTGCTTTTACTATATGTTTTCTTCCATGGTCCATCTCTATCTTTTAATTCCCTGCCTTGTTTTTGCATAGCGAAGTGTAGTCCCTGGACACCTCCACATCAAGCCAGGCTTCAGATGGAAGCTGCTGCTGGGATGAGGGGCATGTAGCCAGAAACGTGGCAGTTGAGGAGTGGCATGAGTCCAGGGAGCGCTACAAGGGAAGATTGCTGTAATCAGTGGGGAAACCAGTGGCTGATACCAGACACAGGCAGTGCTGTCTGCTTTAGGTGAAACTGCAGTTGCTCTTCTACTGAACATAATTTTAATAATCTTCAATGATATTTTATTTTTAATGAGAATCTTGCACATTTTACTCAGATTCTGTCCTCTCTTTTTCTTAGTTAGTTGGGCTACTCTTTCACAACAATTGATGCTCTGTTTTGAACATCTATGTCTATGTAAATGAAGCAATTAGACAACTACGCTTTGCTGAATCCTCATCACTCTGTTATGTTCACAGAGATGCCTTCTCTTTGTGATTTATATCTATACTTGTCCCTCATGCAAATGCTATTTTCTGTTAATATATACAACTATTCAAATGACAAACTGAAGTAATCACAAATATAAACGTTGTAATACAAAGTTGGTCTTGTGATTTTTTTTAAGCCATGGGAAAGTGTACAGATGAAGGCATGCTGTTTAATGTAATTATAAGAAGGATAACTGCCACATAATGTGTTAATGTTTCCCTTTTATTAAATGCTGACTTTAATTAAATGAACTCTTTACCTAAGAGAAGCAAAATCGATTTTGTAATTTGGATACTGTCAATAAAATCATTATGGCTAGTAAGATCAGATGTTAATAATTCAGAACGAATGTACGACTGTAAGTTCAAGGCCATTAGTTGTCACCTAATGGAGAATCAAAAAAGCAAGGTTTACCAAGATATTAATTCACAAATTACCCATTTTTCTGACAATTACAATAGTATGATAGTTGTTATAATTATTATTACCGGTACTAAGACATAGTGTGAAGTCATTTTATCACCAGGTTGGTCAACTCATTGCTATTAATACCAAAGTTTGAAGTTCAGAGCTAACAAACTAAAGTGACAGGTTACGACCACATAAACCCAAACATATGGGAAACTTGTATCTCCTTACTGAACTACATACTGATACTTTGCTTTTCCTCCTTGCTGTCAGTCAGAAAGAGAAGTATATGAGGACAAACCAGCACAGGATCACCAGCCAATAGCTCAGCACTTCCTGAGATATGAATGTTGGTTTTGGGACATAGTTTGAAATAAATTGAAGAGACTTCCTTTCCAGTAAGATCTAAGGACTGAAAAACATGAAGAACAGCTGACAGCTGAAGGCTGGCCTTCGAAGTTTATTCCAGAAGATTTTCTTCCATATGTTATTAATCTATAAGAATCTATTAGTAAATGGCATTACGTATATCAGCTAAAAAAAGAATCAGAAATTTGTCTTGCACATTACTTCAGTATAGCTATGACACAGCCTGCTGAAGGAAATTGAACAATTTCTTAACCTTCCATTTTAATTTAGAAACTTCGGTCTGTCAAGGTTTTACATGTCTGGGTTTCTGGCTGTCCCTTTTCAGAACTGCTCCTGTCTCACAGCTTTTGACTGGATAAACTCAAATACAGTGCTGCCAAACACAGAGCCATGGTTACCACTCGTCCTGTCAGACTTCATTAGTCTTCTTGTACATTTGTCTGGGAAAATATCTACCTGTTTTGATTTACTACTGAAAGATGAATAGTTTCATTTTAAGTCTATAATTATTTTATGACCTCTGTTCAGAAAATATGCCAGCGTTTTCTCTTCTCTTCTCTCTTCCTCCTCTCCTCTCTTCCTCCTCTCTTCCTCCTCTCCTCTCCTCTCCTCTCCTCTCCTCTCTTCCTCCTCTCCTCTCCTCTCCTCTCTTCCTCCTCTCCTCTCTTCCTCCTCTCCTCTCCTCTCTTCCTCCTCTCCTCTCCTCTCTTCCTCCTCTCCTCTCTTCCTCCTCTCCTCTCCTCTCCTCTCCTCTCCTCTCCTCTCCTCTCCTCTCCTCTCCTCTCCTCTCCTCTCCTCTCCTCTCCTCTCCTCTCCTCTCCTCTCCTCTCCTCTCCTCTCCTCTCCTCTCCTCTCCTCTCCTCTCCTCTCCTCTCCTCTCCTCTCCTCTCCTCTCCTCTCCTCTCCTCTCCTCTCCTCTTTTTTCTTCTCTTCTCTTCTCTTTCAGAACTACTCTCTGACTTCAAAGCATATATTAGGATAGCCTTCTTACATATTAGACATAGTCGATCAGCCTGTTACATTAAGAAGTACTTAACACACACACATTGACATGGTTTAGTTTGCTCGCAGCAGAACATATAATGCAGAGAAGATCCAAAAGGGATGTCTTTCAGTGATGGAGTTCTTGTTTTGACTTCTAGCCAAGTAGCCACATGTCCTTCTCAACAGTGAACACCTGCACAAAGAAGATGAGTAGGTGGGTATGAAGAAAAAATCTATGAAAAATGCTTTCAAAAGTTCTTTGGTTTTGTTAGTAAGTAGCTGTTTAAATCTGTTCCATTTGGAATATGAAGATGTTTTGGAACAATCCAAGAAATTAAAAAAATAAATAAATGAGAAAAGAAAGAAGTAGAAAAGGATCCGTCCGTGAATTTCTGCAGTTCAATTCAGCATGACATCTTCCAACATAATTCACAACATGGAAATCTTTGAGGTTTGATTCTATTTATGTAGATGGAGTTTTGTTGGATTTTGGTCTTCAGCATCTTCCTCGTATTCTCTTCCAAGTTCTGTTTCACACTAGATGTGTTTTTTTGTTTTTTTTTTCAGTGTCCATCCTACTCTAAGAGCAGTAATTAAAGGGCTTCTTAGAGCATTTCAACTGCACCCAACATACACTCACACCGACATGCTTTGGTTGACCTTCAAAAGGTATCAGCCACAGGAAAAAACAAAAAAAAGGAATTAGAATTAGAAAAATAGCACTTGTATGCTGATTGATTCCAGACAATGCAACAGCTCCTGCTGTGAATGAAAAGAAAAAAATCACTGACAAAAACTGGTTTCAGTGGAGGAAGTAATGGTAGCTCAGTTAATCCAGGAAGCACGGGACTAGGAAAGGCAATGGGAATTCTGTGATGTTGTCTGTCTTCCAAGTCCTCCCTCAGTGGCTGACAATTACGTGGCTGAGTGAAGGCCTTGAGAAAATTGGCATCTGTGCATATTGCTTCCTTAGCAGTTTGTGCTGAGACCCCCAGGCCAGTCACTGACACCTTCTGTGCGTATTCCCCACAGCGCCTCCTCGAGGATAAGAAGGACCATCCCCAAGGTTGCTGGAGAGCAAAGGGGCAGTTCTTGGTGTTCCCAGCTTCACACAATTGTTTTAGAAATTTCTTGCAACAGAGGGTGTTGATGGTATTGTGGGAAGAGATTAGAAAAGGACTGAGATGCAGTAAATCTGTCCCACTACACACTGATCATATTTATGGTGCAGAACGAATCTTTCAACTCTTTCAAGGGCAAGAAAGACTTGCCTAGGGGGAGCCACTTTGTTTACAAAGCAGCTGGAAAGTAATTTCAGTGCAAGGAGACACCTTGTGCAGCTGCCTGATTTTGCAGGTGTAAGGCCAGACTTCATTGCTTTGAAAAACATGATGAAGTAGCTGATCAAAAGCTGTGATATTAATAGTTCAGCTATGTTTTTAACATAATCTGCATGATCTGATTTTGCATCTGACTGTGTTTGTATTATAGAAATATTTCATCAACTGAATTCAGTGAAAGAAGTGTTTGCTGGAGTACTAAATTGTAGGTAGAAAGTTCATTTTTAAATTTAAGTGCAGCGATTTTTTTCCAGGACTTTATCCTACATTTTTATGTCACTTCAATAAAGAAACAGAATGGACCATTCTTGACAGGAAAACAACCTGTTTAGATTATATGAATATGACCCTCCCCATAGGAACCTTCTCAATTTGATGCTGTGTGCTTCTTAATTCTAAAGCTCTTCATATAAAAATATAAATGTATATATAAATATTGTTCCAAACCTAACAGTGTTTTAAATAGTACATTTTTCCAAGAACAGTATTTGGAAAACTGACAAATGAAGAAAAACACAGAAAACTCATCAAAGATGCTTGTTTTAAGTTAATGGCTACAATTCTTGAATTATCAGCAGCAGGGTTTGGAGCTAGCCAGATTTCTCTTCAGTGTGGTGTTTATGGTGGTTTTTGTTTATATGTTGTTAGCTTTTTTCATGTCCCTTTATTGTGAATTTCAATAAATCACTGTGCTCCCAAGGGAAGCTGAAAACTGTCTAGTTTTCTAGGGAACATACCTTTCACTGCTGCTTCCAGCCCAGTTCTTAGATACGTTTCCAAATTATTATAGCTTTTATTTATTTTACAGGTACAAATGAACAGCTTGTAACTGCTGTTAAATTTATTGATTCATAACTGTTTTTAGATACAAATTTACCTGCTGGAATTCAAATTAGGACTAAATTATGCACTTGTATAACTGGGTTTAAAGTGATTATTGCCACATCTGGACACCATATTTTTGAAAAGGAAAAGGCATTTCTCATGTTCAAAAAAACAATATTAAGTCTTTACATCTGTGGCTGAACTCAGGACATACCCTTCAGCTCGCTTCACCAGGAATTATATTTTTAGAAATACCATATATCTTTACAGAAGTAGAAGGATAGGCTCCATGTCTTTAATTGAAACTCAAGTACTAAATCATGCCTCGACATGTAGCTGTTAATATGTGTCAACTGAAACTTCCATACTTCTCGTTACTCTTCTCCTTTTCCAGATCCTTTCTCCTGGACAACTGAGGCCATGTTTAAGTTCAAGCTGGCTTGCAGTTTAACAGAACAGGTTGAAGATGGGAAAACACTCAACCTAGTGGTCTTCTACTGATAAAGTAGAAGATTGCCTGAATTAGCACAGCTCCTTCTATGCTGTTGTACTCCTTAGTTGTGTTGACTTTCTCTGGCTTACTTCATCTGGGGGACACAGCCGTGGTACAGTAATAGCAGTCACCTCTTGCGGTAGAGATGAGCTTTCAGATAGTGCCTTTCATGTTGCAAAAACATGGGGTCAGCTTTTAATGGCATTTAAGCATGCCAAGGTTTGGGTAGGCAGAAATGTGATTTTAAAAATTCATAGGAACCTCATTTAGATATTTAGAAGCATTTGAAAATTCCACTTATGGTCTGCCTGCCCAAATACACCTTAAAAGTGAGGTCCTTAGGGCAGGACAGACTACTGTTTGCAAACAATTGGTTTCCCAAATGTTTTGTTGTTTTTTTTCCTCCCGTCTAGAAGTTCTCCAGAAATATAGCCCTATTTCACAAAAGCAAAAAAAGTAACAAAATTATTTAAAATAGGTTGGCAAGCAGTTTTGTAAACATTTTTTAGCTACAAATTGCCACTTGCCAGATGTTTGTAGTAAATACTTAGTAGCCTCTTTGATACAGGGTTGGTCTTCCTAAATCATAACGTCTGCATTATTTTCCTGGAATGGATGATGTAACTTTATTAATGACTTCAGTTGCTTTCCATAATGAAATCTCATCATGCAATACATTTTGTTTGCTTCATTTGAAAGGATTTCAGTAAGTGGGGCTTAAATTAGCTTTTGAGATCAGTTGTACAGACAAATCCTCAATTGTTCAAAATGAAACCTCATCAGCAAAGGGATAGGGACGAAGTGATTCAAACCTTTTCCCCTTCTCCTGGCAAATGCTTTACATTGTATGGTTTATGACTACCTTTATCAGCTCTGTGCAAATATTAACTAATCAGTTCCCAGAGACTGCTGTGAAACAGGTAAGCCTAGTGTTTGTCATCCAGTTTTACAGTGGGAAACACCTAGGTAAAGACATGCAGAGGTCTTACACTGGGGGAAGTGCAGGGACGGGTTGAGTCTGTAGTGATTAGTGCCAGCCCTGCCCAGGATGGGCTGCCATGCTGCTGGGTGGTGTGTGAAGTGCCACGGGTAGGTCTCTAATAATGCACAAGCATGGTCATGTAAGAACTGTCCTGCTAAGAGTCCCTAAATCTTCTTTTCAGTGTGCTAACTTCTCACATTTTTGGAAACTGGTCAGAAGACAGTAATTCTCATCCTTAAAAAACTAAAGAAATCTTGTTTTTTAAAAAATAGTGTTTTAACAGATCAGAAACCATAACCTCTTTTCACATTGCACGTAGAGAGGATAAATCATTGGATGCCTTAATTTATAAGTACCCATTATATTCCAGCTTCATTGCCAGTATCTATTTACACATTTCCCACAAAGAAATTAAAATAGAAGAACATATTGTTCCCCAGACTTGTTGATTGACTTACTGATTTATAGGCTTGGTTTCTGAGACTCAACCAAAGCTTTTCCCATTGCACCACACTAAGAGTCATGAAAATAGTGGAACAGAAATACCACACAGCCAAACCATGCATGCTTTCTGTTTAAGCAAATTCAAGCTGACCTTGAATTGTTTAGATCTTCAGACTTTGAAATCTCCAGCTACCCGCAGAAGAAATAGTTGCTCTACACCAACCAAAACATAGAGGAAAATTGGTGTTACAAAGAATCATCCATTTATATTTCTTTCAACACTAACAATTAAATTTAATTAAATCCAGAAGAGAATTGGTAAAACCTACAATGATATTGAATGTCTTGAATTTGAATTTCCTGGTAAGGTAATCTTCATGTCCTATTATACGTTTACTTCAGTGTATCTGAAAGCAGGGTAGATAGCATACACAATATATTCTGTTCCCTTTGCATTCAGCACAGACACCTTTCCTGGCTTATGTGTTTTCTTTGTGTGTTTTTTTTTGTTTTTTTTTTTTTTTTTTGGTCATTTTTTAGGTACATCTCAGTATGTACTTTCACTACATAGGTTTTCCTGCAGGTAATGCTTGTTTATTTTTAGCACAGCTAATGGTGTGCTAACTTACAACATAACAGTCTTGCCTTCTGAATATGGGGAGTGACTCACATTCATTAAAATGAATCTTGATACATTTGGCTACTCACATAAAACAGAGGTGCATAATGTGGGGGAATTAGAGGACATGGAATTCATTAATCCATGAGGTGGCAGTGATGCCAAGAGGAGACAGGAATAAATTTTTCGTATGTGTCTCGGTGACAAAGTGATTGTTTTGGGGAGAATGAAAAGGAGTTTGGAATTCATGAACATTTAAGTCTAGGAGGGTGTTGTTCCACAGACTGAGAAGAAAAATGGATTGTGAAAGTCAACCTGATAGAAAATTTTTAGAATATTCAAGTGACACTGCTGTATTTTTCTTTTCACTCTGAATTTTGGTAATCCTTCTGAATGTTTTGACTTAGTAATTTCTTTCCTTTGGAATGAGGTAAGCTAGTAAATTTTGTCCTGGTGCAGAGACTGAAAACAAAATCCACTATGAGAGTAGCAGCAAAAGATTACATCAGCTTTGTGCTACTTGGTGATTTTGATTGTGTGTGGGCTGTGTGCAAGTCAGCCCCTTCTGTTTGACATAATGGTGTGGCCAACACAAACAGTTGCTGATGTGAATACTTGGGGAAAGCAGAGAAAGGGACAGAGAGAAGTAACTCAACTTTTATCTAAGAAAAACACAGCTCTCAGTCTAACATTTCTTTTAGGACCTGCCACCCACTGACTTCAAGAGGAATTCGCAGTGAGTAAGCGAGATGAAAGCGGTTCAGCATTCTGAAACCAGGATACTTTCCATAATGCCAGTCCTTCAAGGCTGTGCTAATGTGGGAGAGGGTCATCTTCCCCATATTCTGGTGACTGTATGACATCTACTGAAACAGAACATTTGCCTCAATTAACTTTCATGCCAAACACATGGTATTTTATAAAGAAGAATCGCCTGTGTAGCCCCACCACATCCTCCAGTATCTATGACAATATGTTCAGTGTTGATGTATTTTAATACTGACAAAATAATACATAATCACTAATAATTTGCATCTAAGTAGCACATTTTATGCAGTGTCTGGTAGGCATATTACTGATTTGAATTGACTGGGTTTCCCAAGTCTTTTTTGAGGCAAGTAAATGAAAGCTGTCATTTTCAAAGTTGGAGGGTTAAAGTTAGACAACGGAACCTGTCCTGAAGTCTCAAAACACAACATTCTTATATTTAAAACCTCCAAGTCCTGGCAGTTTTGAATACCTCCAGTATTATGCAAGTCATTCAGCAAGTCAGTGACGCAGAAGGGAAAGCTGTGAGGAAAAAAACCCTCATGCCCAGATCCAAGTCACTTGCATATCCATCAGGCAATTGCCATGTGTCAAAATAATTATATTTCAAGAGCAAGATAGCTCACAGATCTCACTTATTTCCATTTGGGCTTTCCTGCTGCCATCTCAAAGCCGCTAAGGGTATCACAAGCATCAAGTCCTAAACTATTTGAGTAGCTTGTGGAAGACCTTATTCAACTTGATATTTTGGGACATGGTAACAATATTGGGGATTACCATTTGATCTCTGCATCCCAATACATTCATAGATACAGCCTTAGTGGGATGTCTAGGGGACAAAATGGTATCCACTGTGGATGGAAATCACCTCTGCTCTTTATTTTTGCACATCGCAAAGGAAAGCAAAACCAGGAAAGAAAAGCTGAGTCTGAACTATGCTGATGCCAAGCTCGGAGATGTGAAAGATGATTTTGTCAAAGATAACACTGAACGCAACTCTTGTAGCTTTCCTCTTTCTGTTCAAAATTTACCACTTGAGTTTACATTTTATTTAATTTCTGATGCCTTTACCAAGATGATCTTTGTCTAACAAATACATAAGCAGTGATACATAACTCAGCATCCTCAAAGTCATCTTTATTCTAAAGGATAATTGTTTATATTATTTTAAATTATGTAATAATGCCAAGACACTGCAGTAACAGATCCCCTAAAACACACGCGTTAAAATAATGATCCCCCTTTTATTATGTTTCTCTAGGATGCTTAAACTAATCATCTCTGGAAAGCTTTCCCTGCACCAGATGCAGCTAGTGAACAATTTTATTGCTATTCTCCACACTATCGGCATCTAATCCATGAAGCCAGACAAAAATGTCCAGAGAAGAAGAAAATCAGCACTGATCACCAAGGGACTAATTTCCGACAGAGTGGATAAATCTCCTATGTCTCTCTCTCCTAATGTTCTTCCTGGCCCAAGGCACCCTGATGAACCACTGGCCTCCATCCAACTCTCTGTGAAAGGAAGTCAGATTCACAGTGAGATGATTCAAGGGAATAGTCTCATCAATTGCACCCAGAATGCTTAATTTTATTGCAAAGACCAACACCAACTCCCACTGCCAAATCTGTCTTGCTGAGATATACATGAGCTAAAGTTGAGTCTGATCATGTGTCAAGGACAATAGAAAATCTGTTTTAGCCTAAGCCACGAAATATCAGGAGTTGGCTGAGAGTAGTATTAGGCCCATCTTCCATGTCCCACATCACTCACACCAAAAGCAGGCCCTTTAGTTCAGCATTAAATTCCGTGGAAGACTTAATTTCTTCACCAGAATGGCAAAGAAATTGAGGAAAAAGAACCTGTATACATGAATTTGCCTCTGAAACACGAATGGGTGATGGCTACAAATTGAAAACAACAGTAATTTTCCTGCTCTATCATTAGGGGCTGTGCTGGCATCGAATGCTGTGGAAGTAGTCTCCGTGAGCACATGAGCATGCCTGGGGATGGATGCTGTCCTTGCTGATGCTGAAGCGGAGCTGCAGAACAGTGCACTATATCAGCTCTTCAAAAGTATGCACCAGCATCATGCACAGGACAGCATTATGAACAGATGTTATCACAGAGAGATAATTTCTCTTTTTTTGTCCCTAGCACTACTATCACGTGTCATTTACAAACTAGAGTTTCCAGGAAATGACATGCCAGTAGACCTTCACCTTTGCATGTGAAACCGATAAAAAACTATTATGACAGCACAAAGTATTTTTTAGGTACTAGAGTAGGAACAGACCTGCAACTGTAATTCACTATATTTCAATTAATTTACGTCACCTCTTTTTTGCAACTTTGTTTGATCCTTTAATTTTTTCTTGGGTTCAGCTCAGAGTATGCAGAATTTTTTGGAGACCAAAACTTTTTTTCCTGAGCAGCATGCAAGAATCTACTTAATGGTTTGAAAATAAAATATGGATGGATTTTCTGACCATTATGAGTACACTGGAAAGTAAAGAGCCCTCTGAACATTGTGGTTTGACTAAAAGACTTACATTTTAGTGAAGCTGAAAGAGAGAGAGTTGCTTTTGAATGTAACAGCGACTGTAACCATACTAGCACGAACTGAATTACAAGGTCATCAGTCCCCAAGCTGTGAGGCCTTGCCCAAAGATTCCACCATTCCTAACTCTTCTACCACAAACACTGCATTACATAATGATCTCATGCAATGTTATACAATATATAACGTAATATTTATATTACAGTGCATATACATGATAGAATACAAACAAACACAGGGAGAGGACTCTGGATAAGCCTACAACCTTTATAAGACATGCTGCCATTTGAATCTTGCTCATTCAGAAAATGATGTTTATGTTACAACACGCGGAGATTTCCTAATCATGGAAGCATGGGAAAAACACATAAACAAGAGACACAAGGGGGCAGAACCTTTTTAAATTGCTCTAGCATATGTCAGGGAATACGATTAGCCTTTCAGTATCAAAACTGCGGGGGGTCTCGAGAAAATTCCATAAACTGCCTCCTGGATGTTAACAGCTGCAACCAAGCAAAGCTAGGCACACACAGAGGAGCCTTCGTAAGAGAAATGTTTGGCTCACAAACACCAGCCTCCCTAGCTAGTTATTCCCACAATGCCTGAAAGCATTCATATGTTTTCCTCCTACAACAGACACACTGACAATGTTGAAAATACTCATTTGGTCCTGTTACTGATGGTAGTTTTCTCTTTCTAGCCATTATGGATTAGTAGTTTTGTCTCATAATTGACAGTTTTTGCTCTTCCATGATCAGAAGTTGTAGGGGCTAATTGGGGAAATGTGTTAAAGCAGCCCCATTATATTCATTCTGCTGTGACTGGTCTATGACATTACGCTTCTGATTTGAGCTGTGTTTGAGCTCCAGAGCCCTTGGTGGGTCGCCTGACACCTAATGATAGATGTTGCCCATCCCCAGACAGCACGACAGAGCACTGTTTTTATTTGCAGCTAGCCTCCCTAAAACAATGGCTCATCCATTGTTCAGGGGGATTGTAGCTCGTGTACAAACAGGATGGCATGACAGCGAGAGGCCAAAGGGACAGCCTGCTCTCTATAAGTTCATCAGGGGTGGTAAACACAAGAGAGGCAGAAAAGCTATTTAAGCTACAGAACAATGTTGGCACAAGAACAAATGGGCCTGAATTGGCCATGAATAAATGTGAGCTGGAAATTAGAAGAATACTTCTAACCCTCAGCACAGTCAGGCTTGGGAACAATCTTCCCATTGGGGGCAAGAAACCTAACTGGGTTCAAGATGGAACTTGATAAATTTATGAAAAGGATTGTATGTTGTGGTTGCCTAAGACAGCAGGGGACTGGACACAGTGACGCAGGATGCAGTTTCCAGGCCTATGTTCTTCACAGCAAAAAACAACAATTACTCCTTCATATGTGTATTTTTCAGGCCCTCTTTTCCAATTCAGGACTGCACTTCTACTCATAACCTTATTGGAGGAATTTAGGTTCAAACACTGGTTCAACCTGGCAGCTCTCTTGCTGTGTTTTGACCATGCTGAACCACCTTCAGGGAGTGAATCTCAGCCTTGATTTTGTGGGAAATTATATTATTTGTTGCAACTGGAAAATGACAGGCGCTTAATTTTTACAGTGCACTTACTGATGCGGAGACTGCTGTGCAATTTGGCACAACATGTCATTTCTCATCAAGAAAAGCCTGAGACTGGAATAATAAGGAAGTTCCAAATCAGGGTGAAGGTGCATTGGCAAAATCATTTTGGGAAACTCAAAAAGCTTGTCACACCCTTTATACCTGGAGGATTTGATTAAAATAGTCGATCATGCTCAGAAATTGAAAGTGCTGTACAGCAAGGTTGAAGAATTCTGTATTAACCAAAACTTCATTTTTAGTCTCTTATTTAAAAATACTATACAGTAGTTGACATCAAGATTTCAATAGAACACATGAAGCAGCCATAATGAGTTTTTTCAGTAGGAAACAGTGGTGATATCATTCCAATATCTCTATTATTTTGTTTCAAGAAATACAGTTAACACATTGTTTCAGCGCTAACTCATGGGCTAGGGACAGCAAAGACACTTCCTTAATGCTATCAGACTTCCTCCAAAACGGTCACTTCAGCCTCCTTAGGCACGAGAATTTCTACACTCCCATAGCATTCAGAAGCTGTAAATTCAAATCTAATTAATGTGGTCCAACTCTGGACACGAATTAGGAAATATTTTCCACAATAGCAGAGGTCTCTCTCTTTCTGGTTACTATCCCCATGGGTAATGCAAAACAGCAAACCTATGTCACATATGGTACCTTATTAACCACTTTAGAAATATGAGATGCTCGCATATTATACTTATCTGTCATGCTCCTATTGAACCATCTGATGTCAATTTCTTGTCTGGTATGTGTGATCTCTGTTTTGGAAAGTCTGTAACAGCTTGATGAAAAAGTTGGAAGGTGCTTGGTCATATTTCTCTGCCTGCCAGCTGTGCCATTCATAAATTAAGGATAATGGTATCTACCTCCTTTGCAAAGTACTTTGAGGTATAGTAAATGAGAGATTGTGATTAGTTGCCACTTTATGTTATAAATAAAACTGATTGTTTCAAAGCCACATTAACTTGAATCTGGAGTTCTATAAAACTGTATTAAATCAAGAAGGTGAATAATCATTTTAGAAGCACATCTTCTACGTGTCTATACTTACTCGTTACACAGATGAATTCCAGATACTTCTCCAAAAGATCTCCATTGCACTTTGTCTCACGGAACTTGTTATTCAATATGCCAAGGAAACAATGACTTTCAAGTACTAAGGGCAAAGCAGATGAAGATATTTGTTAGATAACACAATCTGTAGGGACCACTTCCAAAGTAAGTATCTCAAAAAATAATAGACCACTTCAGAACTCTAGAGTGTTTTTATATAAAAAATAATCAAAAACAGCAGTCACGATAGCAAGAGAAAAAAACATCATATGTTACAGGATAGTTTGCACATTAAAAAATAATTCATCAGAGAATCATTCTATAGGAATAAATATTTTACACAAGGAGGGTAAAAGCAAGTTAAGTTACAATATACCTACAGTACTGCGACGTCAGCAATAGTTCTGTATCACTGATTTCCATTCAAAAGCTTAAAATACTCTCTTGTTGTGTTTGGAGACAACAATTATTAGTTACAGACATTAACAAAACCTGACTGGCTCTGATTGAGTTGCACAAGGTGGGTACTTGGATCTGTGAATTTCAAAACAACGATTTTTCTAAAAATGTTAATGCTACTGTATTTGCATTCAGCTGGGTTTCTGCTTGCAGGCTGCCTGCAACCACCGCATCCATCAGTGAATAAGGTACACGTAGTCCACAGAATTGTTGGACGTTGTATGGTGAGAGCAACTTCATGGGTTTTAGTAAAACAGTGCAATCATACTGGTTGGCACTGACACCTTTATCAGCTTTTGTAAAATGATGTACTCCTCAACAACTACAAAAAACACACCAATACAGCATGAGCAGGGGATTCACCAAAGCAAATTGCAGATTGGCTCAGCAATGCGCTGAGTGCTGGACAAACACTGGCAGATATACAAGACTACCCTAAGGATTTAGGAGAACACAAGGTTTGATCCTCCTCTTGCTGGAGTTAGTGGCCAAGTGTCATGTAACAAGGTATAATTTACACTGTGATTGGTGTAATGGCAGAATGGGATATGAGTAATGTCATAAAATCATTCAGTTAGTTGTTTTTCTTCAGAGGAGGGAGGAGGGTTTTTTTGTTGTTGTTGTTGTTTTATTCTAGCAACAGTATTTTGGTTGATACATTTTGATTTGAGGTCATCATCGGATTTCTACATTTACAGCAGGAGACTTAAAAGCAGAATGTGAATCTATTTAGAAGCAAGTAAAGGGACCTATGCGAAGCACTTCCATGCTGGCTGTTGACTTTGTAAAAAATCTCTTTTGTACATCTAACAAAGAATTTCTAGAAAGTTTTTTTCTTGATGGAAGAAAGAGATGAAATCAATGTCACATACAAAAGTACTTGAACAAGCTTTACCGGTGTGGTGTATTTATGACACATCAGCAAACAGTCAGTAGCCAGAGGCCATTACCTTTAAATCCCATAATGTGCTACATACAACTTGCAGACAGTACTAGACTGTCTAACAAGGAGAACTGATACTATACAACATATTGATTATTGAACCAAAGCTGCTTTGAATAATTTTTCTTTACTCCTCATCATCCCATATTTATTACTAAGGATACTGCTTAGTGATGGGTCTCAGCTGCAGATTTCCTGAGGTGATACTGTTGCTTGTTTTCAAAACATCTAGTGAATGGATAAGGGAACAAATACTTTCCCTGTACATCAAAACATGCCATTTCCCTTCCACTGCCCTTAAAAAATAATTCACAAGAACATAATTTCTACCTGCATTCCTGCTAAGCAGAAGCAGCACGCTCTGTAATACAGCTTAACAGTTGTCACTTGGTTGATAATTTGCATTCTTAATGTTTCGACTTGCAGTCATCATTGTTGAGCTGGCCCTTCACCATCTTAGGGCATTGATGTGATTTGAAGTATTTAACCTCCTGGATCAAGGGAGCTGAAGCTCTGAATTTAAAACAGGAAAAACGGAGCTTTGCTAAGCAGAACGGAGGTGCAAACTCTGAAGTATTTAGTGCTAGTTTCCTCCTATTAAAGAGGCACACTGAGAATGGCTTTCTCAGCTGCAAGTATTGTTGTGTGCGCGTAGCAAACATCCCCAGGGAGAACAACTAAGTATGACTTTGAGATTTGTGGTCAGATTTACTTATTGTAGGTCTGGGAGCTGCTCTCAGCCTTAGTGCCACCAAACAGGGGGGCCAAACAGAGGAGAGGTGCACAGCAGATCCTGCTGTGTGGTACTCATACACCTCACAAAGTGCAGCCAAATAGCGTGCTACTGCCCAAAGTGCATCCCCCTCTCAGGGCTGTATTATAGGTAAGTGCAGTCTTCATGACTCCTCTATTTAAGGTAAAATACGTTGGCCAAAATTACCTCATAGCGGATGCATTTACATACACAGTTATGTACCTTATTAAATACTGTGCACAGAGGCAGTAGATGTAATGGTTGGTGGGTTTTGTTTTTTTTAGAAAAGTTGCTGATTGGAAAGATGTTTGAGCAGAATCCTCATGGAGAGCCATGGCCTGTTTTAACCTTGGCAGAACGATGTCAGCTGGCATTACGCTCTGTCACTGTGATAGCACAGCACAAGAGGAGGCACCTTTCCCATCTCTCTCACACCTGTCCTGTCGGGCTCTGCTGCCCCGCGGTGATCCCTCTGAGCTGTTTGCCACGTAATGCTGGGGGAAGCAATGCAGGAAAGTTCATGCTCCATGAGCTTTCATGCAAAAAACATATAAAAAACCCCATAGGCATTACAGCAGCATCAAAGCCCATAGGCTGCCCTCATTGCCATGCAATTATCCATGCTTCACCTGCTTTGTTGAAGAGCTCTGGCAGTGCATGCCAGGTAAGGGCAGAAGGCACAGGTCTCTCCCTCCTTGCCGGGGCTGCTCCTTGCAGCCCCACGAAACATGCTGGAGTACATCTTCCACCATCAGTGGGACTTCCATGAACTCTGGATGGTCACCCTGAGAAAACTGGAGTGCTGCAAAACTCACGTGATCCTGAGACACCCTCCTCTCAGATGAAGCTTTCTTCTCCGGAGCAGTGCTGTCACTCAGAGGTGATTTCTCTGGACTCCTTTCTGGCTCCTGGCAAAGGAGGAGGTGGTGAGTGCCATCTTTTGAAGCTGGATCTTACTAATTATTCCCTTAGTGAAGTACTGCCACAGATATCATCAATCTTTTTTTGTCTCTATGTGACTACTTTTCAAGATCCCAAAGGCCTACAGAAAAGTTTCAACAACCCACTTTTAAAATGGCACAGAAAAATATTTATTAGCACTCAAACTGCACTTTAAATCTCAAATTATGCTTTACAGCTTCAAAGAATTTGAGAAAGCCCACACTAATCTACACACCACGCTTCCTAGATGTGACTCCCACTGTTCAATAATGAGTGAAAGGAGCAGGTTGGCTTTGCCTCTGGAAGTCTGAGAGGGGTCTCCTCCCTAGCAGCCTTCACCAGAGCCCCCCAAACATTGGCTTTTGGGGGGAATGTGAGTGTCTGCTGCAAAAATCCTGTCTGCGTGGCATTCAATCTCACAGACACTAATTCTGCAACCCCTAGTACATTTTATTTAAGCACTGACTGCATATAATGTGCTTTTTTCATCTACAGCAATTTCCAATCACATTAACAAAGGCAATTAAAAATTTGTCTTCCTATCTCAGTACAGAAAGGACAAAAACATTTCAGCAAGCTATTTAATATCATCCCATCAATTAGTGAGAAAATACTTTGGGCAGAAATCTCCATTTCTGTACTTCTTCTTCTAAGCCTCTTTATGACTGGACTTGGTGCACTTAGGCTTGGATTTGGCCCTCACTGGCTATCTCCTCACTTTACAGTCCAGAAATAGCTATTAACAAACAAGGAGCCCTAAGTATGCTTTTCAGATAAACACCACTAAGTGTCATCTCTGCCACAGGACATTCACAAAGAATAAGAAGCTCTTAGAATGAGTTTATTTCCGACAAAGCAATGTTGAGTCACAGCAGAGAGGAAACCGAATGGTATTTCAACATCATTTGCACGGAGTGACTTTTATGAAATGTAATCTAAAATGTCAGAGTGTTTTCTTATGGCATAAACAGGGAGTGCTTGCTGGTATGAATTTGCTCCTGCTGTCCTCTTATATATAGGACAGAGGAAGTCCAAAAGCTGATTTCACAGCCTCTTCGCTGATGATGCTAACATCCATGATAGACATCATGCTCCGCAATGGTGGGACAAAGGACTGCTTCCTCTTAAAACACAAGTTCTCAGGCAGGCCACTAACTATCCATAAGGCTTGTACTGTTAGAACTTATCTGGTCAGGATGTAAGGTGACAAACGAGAAGCCGTTAGACACAGGTTCAGGAATTCCATCTCTACACCTCCTGAAGCTGCCTGTCTCTCTGTCTATGACTTGATTAAGAACTGGAAAAAGATCTCTTTTCCTCTCCATTTTGTCAGCGTGGAATCTAGCAATGGGTTCGTGAAATGACATGAGTTGTCTGACTTCCCTGCTCTGCACACCTACAGCCTCAACAATTCTGGTCATGTCTTACTGACGGTGAAGAAAGCTACCTCTGTGATTAGTTACACTCACATAATGTAATGTCTAATTGCAAGTCCCAGTCCTCCTTTGCATCTCTGAGGGCTTGTTTTGACTCTTAATGTCTCATAAATTATTTTCTCTGTAAGATCATCAGAGAGTGCAAGAGACAGAGGAAGAAGTCCCAGATAAGGTGACATAATTGCTTTCTCTGCAGTCTGAGCTTTAATAGAGCTGCATAGTCTAAGGCATGATTTAAAACTTACTGCAAGAGTCCCCACTGTCAACAAGGGGAGAGGAAAAAATTATTATCTGTGAACTTCAATGCCCTAAAATAAAGGAAGCTAATAAAATAGCTGACAAAATGGTAAAAGCCTATTGGCCTTTTTGATAGATCACCAAGAACTTGCTGAAACATCAATTGACAGACATTATATAAAATACAAAATCATCATATAAGTAAAGAACCAGTTAAGAATTTGTAATACCCAAATCAGCAGAAAAGCCTTGTGGACTCAAGCAGAAGCGAAACCTGTCCATTGAAAAGCAGATTGCCAGAATTATAATGCAAAACCCAACTATGAAATCACAAGGCTCTTTACATTTTATTGTTCCTACATTGCTTTCTCTTTCACTGACAGACAAATATGACAATAGAAAAATTACATCTGCACCCTCCTTCAGAATTAATTAATAGGAGACTCTCCTTCTAAACCACTTCTCTGGTCAGTTTTCAGAGATATCTGCTAGCATTTTTAAGCAGACGGTCATTAGCTGCCTGCTGTCTTTATTTTTGGGATGTGACAGATAAGTTTCACCAACACAGAGCCTTATAGAGCACACTTGGAATAGTGCTCCTGGAGCATGGGCTCAGAAGAAGGTGAAAAACATGGTTTTATGAAGCAAGCCACCCTCATGGCCTTTGCTGAGTCTGTGCAAAGCAGCATGCAACAGCCAGAGAGGATGTGCCAGTGTGCAGACCTCATCTCTCCTACTCAGAAGGAGGAAAGGGCCACATCAGAAAGTTTCCCTCCAGAGGGAAATGCTGGTGGCACTGAAAAAATACTGCAAATACTATAAGCTCAGGGAGGGAGGGGTAAGATTGATTGTCAAGAGGAAATTCTTTACAGGGTGGTGAGGTGCTGGAACAGGCTGCCTGGAGAGGCTGTGGATGCTCTGTCTCTGAAGGTGTTCAAGACCAGGTTGGAAGGGACCCTGAGCAACCTGGTCAAGTACCAGATCTGGAGGCTGGTAGCCCTGCCTGTGGCAGGGGGTTGAAACTTGATGATCCTTTGGGTCCCTTCCAGTGTAAGCCATTCTGTGCTACTATGAAATATTTCTTTCCAATTTTACTACTGTTTCAAGGTGAGAAGAGTAGGGTTTCTTTGTACTACTATCTTAAGCAGGTATATGGCATAAATGTTAGTTTGAGGAAAGAAAAAGGTGATACAGTGACTTTAGAATTTATTCCTGAGTCATTATTGTCATTGCTACTTCTAACTTTGGAAGCTTCTTAGGGAGTAGCTGCCTCTTGTCTAATTTCACACATAGTACTTTAATATTAAATTTATGATCGTTTATCTTTTCAAATTTCATAAGCACATCATCAGTAAAAACAGAGTATTTGTACCCAAGAGATAAGGATAACGTTCCCACTCCAAAAAACATGACTGTCAATTGTGACAGTAACAGGAGGTTTATTGTACGTAATGTTAACTGCTCTTGCTATCTTTCATTGAGAGAGCATGCCATTGCCCTGAGCCAGGCAGGATTTTCTTCTTCTAGTTCTCTATCAAAACAATAATCTAAAGTACTGATCAAATCCTGTGTATAGCTCAATCCACTCACATTCTACGGACAGCGGGAGAAAACTAGATGGTTTACTGTATGTGTACCCATCAATGTATTTCTATAATTTCAGAACATCTCAATGGCTTCTAAATACATAGGAGAAGATTGGTTTTAGCCTTTCTGAACCAGGAAAGAATCATTACTGTGTATTTTAATGCCCTGAAAAAATCAGTATTCTACAAAATATTAAAAAATTGGTGCTGTACAAAGAGAAGAACCTAATTCCCATCAAACTGAATGTCAGTGAAAGTGCTGAAGACAGTGCCTCTTTCAGAGTATTACAAAAAATCATCAAGCAGGAATAATCTTATAAATCCCCTGGACGGAGGGTGGAACAGTTCGAAGGTAACTGCTGTTACATTCACATATGGAACAGGGATCTAGTTTTATCTAGAATAACTGCCTGCTGTGAGTTGTGATACTTCAGCTATTCTGTTCCGGACAAATCTGTAAGGTAGACGAGTTGTTTTGTGAACTATCTTTACATTTCCCTCAGGTAGAAGGCTGCGTCAGAGTGTTTTATTTGCTGCTGCTTTGCCTTGTGTTGTCATTTCCCTCATGACAGCAGAGAGCAAAATGGCTGATGAACTAAGTGGAATTTTATACCTCTATTTAGTGCCCTCCACCCACTAGCAGATGAGGCTGTTCTAGATGGAGCAAAGAATACAGTAACTTACAACTAGATAATCTGAAATTAAATACATATTATTAAATCAATGAGCTTGTATGTCTAGCAATTCCCTGGTAGATGGTGTCTAATCTCCAATATTTCCCTCATTTTCCTTCAAAAAGGGCTCCTGTCAGAACTTAAAGGACGTATTGCAAAGACTGCTGGAAAAGCCAGCCCCTTTGCATGTCTCCCACGTGCCTATTTACAAGAGTCAGAAAAGTCTCCACATTAGAAAAAAAAATCTTCACCAGAAGAATGCGGATTGACTGGCACAGGCCATCCAGGGAGGTGGTGGACACATTGTCCTTACAGGTGTTCAAGAATTGTGGAAATACAGCACTGAGGGACATGGTTAGTAAGCACAGTAGGAATGGGTTGAAGGTTGGATCAGGTAATCTTGGTCTCCTCCAACCTTAATAACTCCATGATTCTATGATTTGAGAAAGTCCTATCAAAAATAATTTAGTACTCAGAGCTGTCTGCAATTACTCTTTATGTTACCATTTAACTTGTTGAATCTTGGGGATACGTTAGATGCAGATAACGTTAAATTAATGCAATGGTGTCCTTCCTACTTAAAAGCTAATTGCTAATGAGGATTTCCCATTGATTATCAGAAATAGGCCATCTGGGGCCATTCTTTTCCACCATTTCTTTTGCATTTCAGATTTTCCCATTACTCTTCATTTACTCCTGTTTTTCATCTCATCTCCTACTTGTACATCCAGTGAGATAATCATTCACATACATGATCTTTTATCTTTGCAATCATATTGATTCAAGATGTGCTTTTACTCATGCTCAGGCGTATTGAATTAGTCACTCAGTCACCTCACATCACATCCAGGTGGGCAGCAAAGCATGTTTACCTCCAGACTTCCTCCAGCCATATTTCCTGACCTGTTCACTTGCACTTGTTCATTACTGACAACCTTTAAGAAGAAGCAGCTCAAGAGAATTCACGCTCACAGAATTACTTCATGAAACTCTTTTACAGTTATATATATCTCAGACATTCATAAACTACAGGTTGTTTCATTTTTATCTCTTTGCAGGAAACAAAGGGAACATGTGCTTTGGATGCCTCCTGAGCTTGTAAATTGGGCACATTAATGTTCCCATGGAGATTGCAGGATGTTTCTTTTAGTGGCTATGTCTAGTTCTGTGTTTGCTTTCTAGTGCCCAGAGCTGGGACCCCACTGATGGCAGCTTTACAGGTGAGATATACTATGATTCCATATGCATATAAACATGCTTACGTACATGTATATAATTAATAGCACCCAAATATGAAGCCCTGTTCTTTTCCTTTATTTCTCTAAGATAGGCAAGACAGCTAGATTTTATTTAGAGGTAATATACTCTATTTGATCAACTGGTATAATTGGGAAAAAAAGATACTTCCTGAGCCACTGAAGGCCACTTGGAATTCCCTCAAGTTGACACTTCTTCCTGTGCTGTTCCTCATAAATTTCTCAGTAATCATATGTGGGTTTATACCAACAAACTCTGACTACTCATACAGCAAACAACAGCACAGAGAGAACAGCATCTGCCTAGTTTTGTGAAGTGTATGGAGATCCAGGGCTGACGACTGCTGCCTATTTCTGTTCTTTTTGCAAACAAGGTCCATGTTTTATGAGTGATCCCGTGGAGAATATTTTCAAAACATGAATTAATTCACCAGTTCCATGCTCTGCTCCAACAGCAGCAGCTCCTCCAGAAGCCCAGAAGCAAACTCTGCACAACGTTCTGCCACAGCACAATCTCAGCAATGCTAATGAGTGCACATTTCTCTTTTAAACATGAGCTCTGTCTTATACTTAAAATCAACTGAAAATAAATAACTTTGATTGTATATAACACAGATAACATCATAGTAGTAGTAGCAGCTGCTGATAGCCAAGTGACTGATAGAGAGAACCTGCCATTTTTCTCTGCCTTGTACTTTGCTCGCTTGTCTTGTCCTGGAAGATTCTGTGATCACATCCATTTGCCATCTCTTGGCAGCTTTCATTTCTCATGTATATCCACAACACATATTCTGTGACTTAATTTTGTCCACTCTTATGTTCTGTTTTTGAGCTAGCTGTCCTACTAAGTTGCAACTACTTCTCAATGTATCAGTGATTAAAATTTCATAGATGGATGTTTGCTATAAGTCCATTCATTGATCTTCCTGACTTGCCCTGAAAATTTTAGCCCCTTATATATTTCTCTGTGCTAAATATATATATACATGTATTCTGTAGAGACCTTTCATTTCTGCTCTATCCATCATTGTTTAGCAGGATGCATTTTTTGAATACTCAAAGAGCTAATTCTAGTTGCAAAGTTACTACAATCTGGTCCTGTTCTCTGATCCCCCTTCTCCTGGGGCCTGCGCTCTTTAAAGAGACAGCTTTACCTCTGGTTTTGCAGGAATATATCTTTCCTAAGAAATCAACATTTCAAACAAGATGTCTACCTTCTCAGTGTTTGCTTTGTGCTCAGACCTCACCCTCAAATTTAGTTTCATCAGTTCCTTTACTACAAACACAGAACTCCTCAGCTTTTTCTCATCTGGTATAAACATAGTGGGAGCTCTAAGTGTCAAATACTCAACCACCGTCACGCTTATGGAAAGCTTCCTTGAGGCAGGATGTAACCAAGCAGGAGGCATTCATGTTTCTCACAAACTCATTTTTCTAGTTGTACCAGCTTGACTGCTCTTGCCTTCTTTTGCTGTCATGGCCAGGACAATTCACATCTGATATGTGGCCAGGAACTAACTTCCTAACTTCTAACCAAGACACTTCAAATGTGAATGCTATGAGCACAACAAGGAATGTCATCCAGCATCCAGACAGAGAAGCTGCAGCTCAACAGCTATGCGCACATTTGGCCCCTTGATTAAATACGGCAGACAAATCACAAGGACTCCTCATACATCCTGCCACCACTCATAGTGGGAATATAAACTGTGGGTAATTTTTGTGCAGCTCATCTCTCCTGAGGGGAGGAGAAAGGGGAAGGTTGAATGAAAGACCTTGCACACGGCTCTTCTCACCAGTACACACATGACAATACTCATCATCTTGGCAGCAAATCTGAAAATGGGACGCTGGTAGTGCCTAAGTATCAAGGTTAACTATCATTTACTCCTGCAATTCCCATTCTCCAAATTCTGCTCCACTCAACAGAGATTGAGAGCTTGAGACAGACAGCTGGATTCAAGGGTATCACTGTATCCTTTATCAGATAATTTCAAGAGGTTCATTCAAGTCAGTTATGTAGTTGAATTTAAGATTTTTTTTTCCTCTTTTGCAACGAAGTGTTTAATTCTTTTTCCAGTTTTCAATGAAGATATGTTAAGATACTCCTGAAGGGACGTAAAGTGTAAGAATAAAGTCAGAATGGCTCAAGACCTGGAGGGCTGATTTACAATTTATCTGATAGGAAAATAATGTTCTCCTTAACTAGCACTGACTGCTGTTCTATGCCTGGAGGAGCAGAAACTCAAGACAAGAACTGCTCAGATTTTCCTCCCTTCTACTCCTGTTTATTCTGCAAAAGCCAATCTCCATTTACACCCTAGTGAAGAAAACGAAATTCTCTGCATTTTACAACACAAGTACAGTGGTTAAAAAAATGCCCTCACTTAGTGAAACCCTGGGAAACACTGCAATACTAATAATTGTGACTGTGGATAGAACAGGACAGACAACAGATCTCTTTAGCAGGGTCTGTCATAACCGGACAAGGGAAAAAGATCTCAAGCAAAAAGAAGGGAGATTTAGGTTGGATATAAGGAACAGTATTTTTTTTTTATTTATTTTTTTTTTAACATGAGGGTGGTGAGGTACTGTAACAGGTTGCCCAGAGAGGTGATGGGGACACCATCCCTGGAGACATTCAAGGACAGACTGGTGGGGGCTCTGAGCAACCTGATCTAGCTGTAGATGTCCCTGTTCATTAAAGGGGGAGTTGGACCAGACTGCCTTACAACTCAAACAGTTCTCTGATTCTATGATACTATTAAGAGCAACAGTAGTTCTTGCTATTATACACCATGTTAAACCTAAAAAGATATATTAAGATAATTAACCTGAAATTTGGCATCCTATACATTAATATTTTGTTAATTTTCCTGGGTGTCTGCAGCTGAGGGTGGAGACCTGCTGTTCCTTTTTGTTCTATAAAATCACAAGCACACTCCTGGGTCTTGAAATAAATAATAAAAACAGTACTAAAAACAAGGCAATAGAACTGTTTCCAAGCAAGGATTTGTATTGTTTGCAAAGCACAGACTTTGATATGTTTCTCAAAGTTTTCCTTGTGAATTATTTTGCCTTTGATAATTACATTGCAGGAAAAGGAAACTGTCTTCAGCTGGCTACTACACAAATGTAAGCTAACCTGTAAGAAATGCATTCTTTCTCTGCCATACATATCTTTTTTTACAGCATTTTTCTTCAGTTTGTATGCAGCTTCTGTTCTTCTATGCTCAGGTAAATTACCACTGAATAATTGCAGTGCAAGGTCAAAAATCAATTAAATGAAAATTACAGTTATTTGTTCTAAAAGCTCAAGCAGTATTTCATATCACAAGTCTCTTAGGTGGCAGGCCAAACAGATTAATCATTGCAACCATCTTCCTTCTCTGTTCCTGACTCTAATCTGCCTAAAGCAGGAGTGCTAGAAAAGGAGTCCCAAATGCTTACTTATGTTCTATGGCAAATATGAGGGTGCTTTGAGGAAAATGCAAAGTTACTGTCATGTATCACTCCTGCGATACTAGGTCTAACAGCACCTGGATGGCAAAGATTTCAGAATAACTTAGCAGAAAATTACTCTCTATACCACTGAATGAATGCATTTGATTTTTCAGCTCATTCACGTATTTGAAATGTCTTAGGTCAAGTGTTGTATTACACTACCATTAGGCATCCAGATTTTTGCACATACATGTAGATTTTCCAAGTGGTCCTTACCTGTCAACATGAAGAGATGTCTCAGTTTCTTCATTCCTCTCTTTCCATGTTAAAATTGTATTTTTCCAACTTCTCCTCGTTTCCCGTGTCATAATTGTAAAGCAAATGTTGTAATACCAGAAGCAAACATCTGCATATTTAATTGTAAAAAATGGTATCATTATATACATGATACCTGATCAGGAAAAGTAATGAGAATATTGCTAACTCGGTGCCTTGGATTCTGTAGTGATTTTAACTAATCCAGAGATTGTTAAGAAAACGTAAGAAGGAGGCAGACAGAAGTCAGACTGCATGTGCATGTGGGCTTAAGGCCAGAAACAGCATCTGATATATCCCTTATAATATCCCGATATCATCTATATAGGTTGCTCCAAAAGTAATGTCTCCTATTTATTTCCACAGAAATGAAAACAGATACAATGAGCACAATAATACCATTTGATCGAGCAAATTCTCTGCTACAAAATCCTATTTATCAATAAAGTCACCACCATTAGCTATGCATTTTTGCCAGCGATGAACAACAGCCTGCATGCTGTGCTTATCAAAATCTGCACCAGAGGAAGTGACCCACTGTCACTGCCACTACTGCTGAAATGCACCACGCACCACCTCACTGTATTCACATCCACTATTTGGTCTCTAGAAACATTCAGAGAGAGTCAGTGAATGTCAGAGGGTTCAATCTGTCCCACGTGAAGGAATTCACTGAAACACCTTTGCTTCATCTGCACTTCCACATCAGACACCATTTTGTCAGACTGCCCCTCTGCTGCCATCTGTCACACAGCAACAACATGTAATGGAATATTCATAGAAAGAATTAACTTCTATTGCCATACCACCACCTCTGATGTCTTGGACCAACATAATAAAATAAGAGGCATTACTTTTAGAGCAGACTGTCATGTATTATCATATCCTGGCATGATACAGGATACCCCTGGCTGACCACTGCAACAGTCCCTGGATTTTGAGCCCCTTGTAATCCTGTCTCTCTCCCTTATCCACTGAGACAAGGTAAAAAAAGAAGAGCCATCCATCTGTAGGGGATCTACTCAATAGGAAACCCAGGGAACAACCTCAGTGTCAGTAGCTGAAACAGAAAATTCCTACTACGGTGTTGCCTAGATGGGAGATGACCATTTTCCATATGATTTTTGGGAAGATGTGATGTTGGGTTGTCTGGAAGTTTAGTTATATTGCTTACTGACTTCTATTTACCGATCTGTTGTGTATGTGTATGTGTACATATACATACACATTATTTGTGGTGAATGTTGAGATGTAACTTCCATCTCCAGATCTAGAAATAAAAGTTGTTTTTCTCTAAATAAATATATAAAAGAGAAAGTCATTTTCTGCACTGTAAATAATGTCACAGTGATCTCTGCTAGGTGCACCATGAAGTTGTTTCTTCTTGATCCAAAACGTAAATATTTAGGGAATCTATGACATAGATAAATATTTAGGCTATGCATGTGGACTAGGTCTCTCACATGAATTGTGTGGGTCAGCAAGTCTTGGACAACTATACTCTAAAACACCAGCTCCATCTCAAAGCAGAGGTCTTAATCCCCTTAGATAAGTTGAAACATCAATGGCACGTTGTGAAGAGTTGCAACTAATAGCTATATTTTAGGATGTCAAACAGGATGATTTTTCTCTCTCTAATAATATCAATAAGTAAAGCAGGACAGAATTAAACACCTAACGTATATCCTTTGAGAATAAATTTGCTGTGCACCAGACCATAGAGAAAAGTACAATGAGACCTTTTTACATGAATACTCCAAAAAATAATAGACTTACTGAAGTAAGTTATTCTGAGGACACTAACAGGTGAAATGCAATGCAAGAATGAGCTCACTTAAAGGAACACCTGAAAAATAAATTCTGCTTTGTGGAACGATATAAATTTCACATACCAGCAGGGTACTTCAATGAAAATTAGTTTTGTGTAACATGCTTATATGTGTAAAATGGGCTTCTACTGTACTTCGGCTTTAAAAACATTATTCACTGTTTCCTAGTACAAAGCCCCAGCAGGCATGCACTTGGCTAGCTAGTGAAGAACTCTGCCCCAGTTTTCCATAATGCATTCATGAAGGGATTTGTAACAACCAGTGGTTACTGCAACAGAACGACTAAAATGTTGTACTGTGGCACTTCTGAAACAAACACAAAAGTTCAATTGCTGCAGCTCTTACAGGCTAATGATTTGCTGTAAACACTGGCATATTGCTAGCAATGTATAATCCATACTCAGAGCAGCCGTTCATTAAGACTTACAATTTCTTTTTTATATGCTCCTCTCTTCAGGTTAAAACTATAGATTTCGGTGACTCAGTCTCATGGTGGTAAGTACTTGCACCCTGTGGGGCTCAATTTAACAAGAGCTTTGCAGAGAATCCCCAGCACGTATACCTCTCACCTACCTACATCTCTCCACTCTTTTGTGCAGAACAGCCATTGTTTGAATATCTGCAATGATGCTGAGAAGGTCAAAAGGGTTCATCAGTGGAGTGTTGTCAAAATGCAGAGCCTCAGGCTGAAGCAAACATGCTGGAGTGTGAGCAACAAACTGCATTCAACACAAGGCCCAAGGCTGAGATGGGGAGCTGTCGTTGTTAAGCAAGAATAATTAGGTTGTTAAATACAAGCTGGGTTTAGCTGAAGATGAAGAACAGCTCCTCTTCAGCCAAGAAAACTTGGCTTGCTGCAAGTGGTGTCCTCCTCAACCCTTATTTCTTTCTCCCCCACTTCAACACTACTGAGAGCTTGCTCTTCTTTCCTGGCTCTTTTCTTCATTTCTAGCAGTTTTCAAGATTCTCTACCTTAGTTTCACACTCATCTCCTTTGTTCTTGTATTTTTTTTTCTGCCTTTCATAAGCTCTTCTTAATTAATAAAGAAATACATTCAATCTGCATGAAGAACAGCATGTAAAAAAAATGGGAAGAAATGTTTTATTTTATGGCAGATTTTGTCTGAATCTCTACCAGAAGAGATACACAGATACAGAGAAATGGATGCTATGTATTGGACTCTCTCTTAGACCTCCCCTTGAACTTGACTCCATCAAAAATAGAGCTCAGAAGCCTGCTGAGATGGCTCAATTACAAAAGAATGTGTCTTAGAAATGACAGCACTGACTAACCAGGCTATTGCAAATTCAAGCAGTCAGGAAACGCAAAAACAGATGGATGGCCACTGTTTTGGATCTTCTTCCCATGTACCCCAGAAAAAGATTAAGAGCAACTTTAGCACTGGGAGGAGTCTGGCCACCGTTCAGAAGCTTGATCTGGGCAATGCAGTGCTGGGAAGCATAACCCTATTAAAAGGCATGGTCAAGTTGTGCTACACAGATGGCATTTCATTCTCCATGGCAGAAGAAAGGCACTTAATGGCACTGAATGAGCTTCAGTGCTAAAATGAGAACAATAAGCATTTGTCCAATGCTATTATTGTGGCATAAGTACGTAAAGCTATAATAACAGACCACGAAGCTTTTTACACAGCCCACCCTGAAAAATGCAAATTCCATAAATTTTGCATTTTCAAGGTTGGATTTAGTCTACAGTGATTGTACTTGTATTTGATTTAAACCCATGCAGATAGCTTTCATCTGTGCTGTTTGCTGGAACCGATCCATTCTACTCTTCTAGAGGATCCGGTATCTAGATGAAGAATAAAATATACTGAAATCAGTAAAGCTACAAATTCCCAGGTATGTTTTAACACTGGCACTGGTGTAGACAGTCCTTCTGGAAACTTGACGTACGTGTGTATCTCTGGAGGAAGAAGGCTTGAATTAGAAAAGTGCCTCTGAGAAAGTATTTTCCTATCTCTAGGAGAATTTTTCACTCTGAAATGAAATAAACCACATCCCGCAGCAGCTGTGGCAGAAACCAAGTTTCTTAACATAGGAGACTTAGGAGAAGATACCTTTCTCATGAGTCATCCTGAAAAGAAGCCTTTCACGAACTGCCATTCATACAGAAAGCATAGTCTTACATGCTGTTTCTGCATTAGATCTTATTTTTTTGGCAGGATGAGAATAATGCCACCGTGTATAGGGATAATGCAATGCACAGTGTGCTCAAGTCCCGGTCATGTTATTTATGAAGCAGAAATATCAGGGAGAAGGGTGGGGATTAGGGGAGCTGGGGGACAAGTTCATTCTGGGAGTCTCAGCTGGGCCCCCAGTACAACTGTTATGTCAGTAAATCCTAATAATAGCAAAAAATGAACCAGTTGGGAAGGCGTTATTATCCTTTTCTTTTTGCTGCAGGCCAAGGAAGTTATTAGTCTGATTTGCAGTCAGATCTCAAGTAGAGCTGGATGGTTGCCTGGATCCAAAAGCGTTCACCAAGCTCACAGTGAGGAACATGGGGCCTAGAAATGTGGAGGCTGAACTATGTGCAGACCTCGTGGGAACATGGGGCTACAGCAGTGGTGATGTTTACAGGTCATCTCACATAAATATGCAGCCTTCACAGGTGCCTCCCCAACCAGAGTCACTGTGCCATTCATGTTTCCCTCCCTGGTAATAATAAATTCACTTTAAAGTGATAACAGATGAGGGTGAAGTCCATCTCCAAGGTTTAGAGAAGTGTGTTAATACTTTCGAAAATAATTCTGCAAAAAGAGAGTTTGCAAGAGTCGACTCCTTTTTTTTCCAAGTGATTTTCTGTTTGTTTAATTACGCATTCTGTTCCTCCCTCAGTGGATCTGAACTCTGCTGACTGAATCCAGAATTTCCCCTCCCAAGCGGAGAAATGAACCCCCGCATTCTGGAGCTCAACAAAAACAGCCAAAGCCTACAACTGGATTTTCTTTCCCTAAAATTACTCCTTACCTTTTGTAACTCCCACACAAATAGCTGTGATATTGTAAATATGATAAATCCCCCTACGTGAGCTGAATAAATTGATTAGAAGCAAAATAATCATGTGGGTTGGACTGGATTGGCTTATTAAGGATTCAATAGCTAATTGCTTGTACAGTGGGATAAAAAAGAAATAAATATAGAGAGAAATATATGTTTGTTTGTGGAACAGCTGATGGGCTGCTGGCCAGGGCAGACTGAAAAAGACTGCAGGAGTTTTGGATACTGCAAGAACCTATTACCGCTGGCCCACATGGAATGAAATTCAAAAGAAGAAGTCTACAGACTGTGGTGCCTGGAACAATATAGCTGTGGTTCAAGGGTTTCTCTTTTATGGCCTGATTACAAATGCAATATAATTAACTGCACCATATACTAGCACAGCTCTTTTAAACTTTACAGAGCATAATTAAGCAAGGAAAGAGATTTGACCTGGGAGCAAAACTTGGAGATGGATCTCCCAGCTTCCCACCCTTTCCTGTCTTCCTTGTTAGATTCATTTCTGTTTACTGGACTGTGAATAGTAGGGCTGGAAGGCAAATATAATTAATAGTAAAACTTGTTTATGTGAGATAGAAAGAGCAGGAGCATGTGCATTTGAGTGGCAGTCTGAAAGAATAAGATGAGCAAGGCAGAAAAGGAGCAGAACAAGTCTGAGCTGTTAGAAGTACCTAAGAGAAATGACTCAAACTGGAGTGTTGTTGTCCACAGATGCTCAGAAGTCCCGTCCCCTCTAACAGTAAACATGGTCAGCCTTTCTTTCTCCTGAATAAGGGTGTTGCTGTAACTCCCATTGGTCTTCAACAACCAATGCAAAGCACAAATCTTAGGTTCAGGCAGAAAAAAGAAGCATTCTTAAGTATCCTCTCCTTTCTATTCATTTTCCGTAAGTTTTTCAGTAACAGTCAAAGGACCAGATGCACAGATTAATTAGCTCCCAGCAGATCTCCCTTACTCCAGTCTCCTGGTGAAAAGAAGCACCTGGTCATTCTCATAGCCCAGGTGAGCAGATTAACATCATCCACATCTCAGGGAAAAAAATGGATCAAGTAGAAGAGAGCCGGACTCTTAAAAAGAGGGACAGGAATTGAAGAGCATTTAAAAAATCAGTGAACAGTTTTCACCAGATGAAGTGAAATCCTAGAGCTGTGGATGTCTTAGATTTTATGCAGAAGGAGAATTTGCTATCTCTGCAGAACAGCTGAAGAAACTTTGAGAAATTGAAAGCAGTTGATCATTAGCTGATATGACAAGATGCACCACAGTCCTACATGGTCTTTGGGCAACTGAAGATTCACCAAAAATATGAAGACTTTTTCTAAAATGAACATTTCAGGACTATAGGCTGCATGGTATCTTAAACAAACAGTTCCAGTGAAGCAAAGTGGAATCTGAACATTATAATCACAATTAAGAACACTGAATAAGTATTAGGCAACTGCTGACTATAATCAGAGAATCATAAAATCATTACATTTAGAAAGACCACTAAGATCATCTAGACCACCCACCAGCCCTTCCCCACCATACCACTAGAGCATGTCACTCAGAGTCACATCTCCACAGATCTTGAACACCTCCAAAGGTGATGACACAACCACTTCCCAGGGCAGCCCATTCCAGAGCCCAACCATTCTTTTGGAGAATAAGATCTTCCTGCTATACAATCTGACTCTCCACTGGTATAGCTTAAGGCCATTCCACTTCATCCTATAGCTGTTGTCTGGGAGACAAAGGTGGGAGACTCCCACCTCTCTACAATCTCCTTTCAAGTTGTTTTAGAGAGCAGAGAAGTCTGCCCTGAGCCTTCTCTTCTCCAGACTGAGCAATCTCAATTCCATCACAGCTGCTCTTCATAAGACTAAATGTCTCAAGGTGCAGAAACAAAGGTTACAGCCTGCCCACCCGGCCATCCTGCAGGACCCTGTATCAAGACATCTCCCTGGAGGGGATGTCATCAGCACCAGGAAGAGGAGAACATCTCCATCGAGGTGGATGGTGATGCTCCACTCCTGAGTGCTCCTAACATGCTTGGAGATCCTTGACAAAAGGAGCAATGCAATATACATGTGAAGTGTTACTATTATTCCTATCGCACAGGTTTATTAAATTTAATGAGGACACTGAGGGATTTCATTAATCCTAACCACAATACCAGAGTCTTTCAGCATTTTCTTGATGATGCCATTGAAAATATAACAGTTTTGAGTGCCTTGCATTTTTACGCTGTGAGACTGTTAAGTGCACTCTACATGCAACTGCATCTACTCATTACACCCAACATCTATTCAGGCTCATGCTTTATCCGCTTGGCCTCTTTCACAGTAGAAGAATAGGATCCTCCATAAAGTCCACGAATATATTTTTCCCATTACACTTTGCAACAAATGAATGTTAATTCAAGCTAAATTATAATGGAGCTTCCATAGAATTATATACTACATCGACATGAGTATCCAGGGAGCAGTTTGATTAATATCATTATCACAATGAATAGTAGAGAAATTAATGTGATTTGCTGCTAATGATAACAGAGAAGCATTTAGATTTTACTTTTGGAAGACATCTTCCTTATTTTCCCATACAAAGTATTTCCAACTTGCAGATGGGAAGCCTGAAAGTGATAGTCAGTACAGTGAGGTCTTTCAGCAGTGATGCTGTTGGATTTTCACTTGCTATTAGGCCTAGCTTTTTCCAAGTCCTGCTCAATCACATGTATCTCATCTACAGGTTTTTTTCTTTCATAATTTGAAATATATTTTATAACAAAATGCATGTTTATTCATAGTGAATTTGAAGAAGCTTCACCAGTGCATTACAAGTACTGCTAATGATTTCTATGTTATTAGAAAGTTAATAAAAAACGAGAAAAGAAAGAAAAAGAATTATGAGATATAATCCTGAAGTTAAAAATAACAAGTAAACACAATAGAAAATATCCATAGCAACCAGACAGCAGGAGCAGTCCCAGTAAACTACATAACAGTTTGTATTGTTTGCCACTGAATGTTTCTGTTACAGTAGCATCTGCAGAGCTCAGTAACATACACTCACAGGAACACCTTTGCAAACTATGTAGATGAGCACCATAAAAAATCAGAACCTCCTAACTGCTTAGGATTAACAAGCATTCAATGATGTATTCAAGATGAAAAAAATTAACCATGAGGTTTACAATTGTAACCTGCTCACTACAAACATTCACTACTGAAGCTGACAACTACTTAAGCATGTGTTAGTCACGTACTCCATTACTTTCAAAACAGCATTCAAACAGAAGCCATCACAGTTTCCTTCTGTAACACATAGTCATAGATTAAGCTATGAAAATAAGCTAATAGTTTTCAAAGAGGTGTAGAGGTGTAACATGACAACTGATCCCCTACTTAACTACTTCAGGGCTTACTCAGAACACCTAGTACCTAGTGTTGTATTTAACTAAAAGGTCATTGTACAAATCTAAAGGGAGCTACTACAGGGAAAGAAGTAGATGCAGAGCAGGAGCCTGCTGTGGGTAGAAGCAGGCATGGACATGTGGAATCACAGAATCATAGAATCGCAGAATGGCTTTGGTTGAAAGGGATCTCCAAGACCATTTTGTTCCAACCCCACTCCGTGGGTAGGGCTGCCACTCATTAGATCATGCTACCGGGACCCCATACATCCTGGCCTTGAACGTCTCCAGGAATGGGGCATTCACAGCTTCTCTGGGTTAACTCCTGCACACTGCTTCTTCTTCCAATACTCAAGTTTGAATTGAAGCTCTGCTGCCCCGAGCTGCAGACACAAGCTCTGGTTTTGGTCTGTTGCAAGGTTCAATCAGGCATACAAAACTGGCAATCAAAATTGGAAAAGCTAAGATGGAGGACAACGGGGCACTGGAGTCACTGGGAGCCACCAGTTTTTGGCCAGATGGGCTGCAAGAGCCTTTTTTTGTGGGTAAGACAGGAGTAAAGAAGGACTTGTAGAGTGTAACCACTGAATCTAGGAATAGGAAGGATAAATACAAAATACTGTTTATGGCCTTAAAATTCACAGCCTGCAAGTAAAGCGTGCACAAAATCTATAAGCTGTGTTTCTATATGACTTCTTTTTTTTTTCTGAAATTTTCTCAGAAGATATTTACTTTTGTACAGATCAGAAAAATGTCTTACAACAGATACTGGTTTCACAATGCCTATCAAATAAAGCAAGTTTCTGTACTTATTGCCAACAAGCTGTGGAATGTTCCTTTATCATTATATGTTTAAACAAAAAAAAAAAAAAAAAGGAAAAAAAAGGAGGATTTTTAAAGCAGTTCTGTATCTTAAGAACCAATATGATAAAAACTCCTTGTGATGCCTCCTTCTTAGCAGGACTCCAACCCTTTCACAGCAGCTATCCTCACTTAGGGAAGCAAAGGTTAAAGCAGCACATGAGTACTTTAGATACTAATTTGTGTTGTTAAAAGCAGTGAAATGAAAAACAAGATAAATTTAACCTGAATTTCAAGAGATACATTCTGACTCCAGCTCACTTGCCAAGGCAGAAGTACTGCTGTTTCAAAACTTTAAGTTGCATTTGGAGAAAACAGTAAAAAACATGGTGTAATAAGTAAGTTTCTCTTCAAAGGTTGAAAAGGAGACAGGTCCACAGCATTTTACTAATCCCTAACTTCTCAGCATGTTTAATCTCAGTGTTTTCGGTGAGGGACAAAGAACGCTATTTAATGAGCTCACTGAATGTCTGAGCTCCAGATGGAACTTCTGGACCTGAATGGCTAGCTGGTGCTTAGTGTGAGAACACTTGCAGTTTCCTAGCTAAGAATATTCTCTGATGTGGCCATTTTGCCTGTACAATCCAGGGTGAAGCAGGTTCTCCATTTCCTACAGTAAGGATCAACCAACCTACCTGAGTCACAATTTTACAAATACATTTATTAAAATGTGATTTATTTAAAAAGTAATTGAAATTAGGTAGCTCAGTGATCTGAAACCTTCCGTGGATGGCAAGAAAATTTGCAATGTTTGAGCTACTTTTCAGCTTTTACTCGTGTAAAAAATGGATTCCTTGAGTAAAAATGTACTTGTTAACAAGCAAATTAATGACTTTATCAACCTTCTCTAAAAGGGCTTGTCCTTCGGTAAAACCAGTGTATGGTATTTATGCAATGAATGGTGTACTAATGGGTTTTCACGTCCTTAGAGATGACCAGAATTGTCCATACAAACGAATAACTAAAAACACACTGAAGAGGTACTTAGAAGTCTAAAACTGAGAACATAGCAGGATTCTTAGGCTACAATTGTACAGTTCAGGACTTAAAACGTATGATCTACTGCCACCTCCCCCTTGTGGACAGCTATTTATAGTGACAATTGAACTGCAGATAGCTCTCTTTAGCAGTTTTATGTCATAATTTATTCCAGCAGAGGTAGATTACCACTTTGAGTGTGAATAAATACAATGATGATTCAGACCTCCCAACATTTATACATTCGTTATATCCCACATTTACAAGAAAGCATGCATCTTAGGATCACTGCCGTGGTAGTAATTACTAATACTCAGCAGGCTCTGGAATACCTTAGAAGTTAGATAGTTACCTTGAGAAATATTGCCCCCAGGAAATGCATGATTCAAAACCAGTTTGTACATGGTGAATGCCTACCCATAACCATGCATAATTCAAGCAGTTCATGAACCAATAGGAGCCTTACTTGTTACTCCTGAGACAACCAACAAATGTCATGGTATGAATAATAGAAGAACACGTATATTTGCGTAGCACACTGAATTATCTACTGTAACTCCTCAACTCACTGCAGCTACTGGCAATTATTTCTGTGTTACCAGATACTAAGTAAATGGAATATTTACCTGATGGTATTTAAAATTCTGAAACCACTTGTCAGGAGCAGTCACTACTATTTTACTCTCTACAGGCGTTTCCTCAAGAGCTCTCTAATACCCAGGGTTCATTTCACAGCACGCAGCTCATACTGACACCAGTGCCCAGTTTCCTTTCTGGTAGGCTACTTTAATTTTGCAACTCTGAGTGTAAATACAATTCAAATTATGTCATTCAGAGGTAGTCACTATCATTTAACTGAATAGCTAACTAAGCTGGTGGGAAGGAATGTGCAATTTATTGGGTGGTTTGTCTGGTTAATAAGGCAGATCTGATCTAGTGCACACCAGCACTCCTGTAGGTTTGATTGCTTGCATTATCCTGGCTGGGTTTTTCCTTTGACATTTTTGATGTCTGCAATGTAGGAGTTTAGACTTCTTTTATACCCATTGGAAGAAACAAGCACTATGCATTTCTGCAGCTAGCAAATATATATATAATAATTTGGAAGTTAGATGGCTAATATATATAATAGAGACATACAAGACATTAATTTTTCCCATTTTCACATTTTCCAGGTGTGCCTACCACTTTGGCTGGATAAACAGGGTTTAGAGATACCCCATTTTAAAAAGACATATAAGTTGGAAATCTACAGGAGATGGATCTTACCTTCATTGTCTACAGAGCAACTATTCCGGTGTGTGATGCTGAATTTGAATTCCTGTGTACTTGAGATCACAACTTCACTTTCATTTTTTTGGAGTGCTACTTTCTTCCCTAAAACCACAGGACAGATGTTAATTAATCTAAATCATATGAATATAATTACATGAAAAAAAAAACACTTTTAGAAACCAGGTCCTCAGTATTTTTTAAAAGTACATTGCTGAGAATGTGATCTACTTAAAACTAAATATAAACAAACAAACAAACAAAAGACAGTAAAAATTTTGATTTACAGAAAGTACAGAAGGACACTGCATCATCATTTTTGTTTCTTTTCTAGTCCAATTGTTGATTAAAAGGGCATATTTACCAAGAAGAAAAGCATCTTTAGCAAATTATACTTGGTCTGGTGTGAGCCATTTGGTGTTTTGAAATGAGGATAGTACAGATATTCACCAGAACATCCATGGAAAATTGTACACAGTTGAAGAAATGTGTGTATCTGCTGTTGTATAAGACACAGTAGGTTGCCACTTGGCCAGATTATTCCTAGTACATCTGGTCTTTTCTCTGCAAATGCCAGGTGAAGTTGATAAGATATAGAACTGTTTTGTCGTTGTCACTTTGGTGTTTTTTAATGTGATTAAGAAACAGCCTGGCCCTGAATGCAAGTGAACCACCTTCCCTGGATATTTTTTGAGCTTCCAAAAATAGCCTCAGGTTAAAAATGGATGGTATAAAGCAATTCAACAGCACCAAGCCTAGTGCAATGTGCAGAATTACTGCAGTGTGGTAAGATTAGGGTGCACAAGTTGAACAGAGTTGAGCAATAATGCAGACAGATATTTAGCCCAGTGTGACTTCCTAAGGCCAGTTTAAAGCTTGTTAAATGACATGAAAGACAAACTGACAAATATTAAGTATCAAGAGAGAGCATCATCTACAGCTACCAAGATCACAAATGACATGCAAGATACTTCACCCTGCAGGAGATGGAAGCACTCAGGGCATTCTGTCTGTGGCACTCCTTGTTTCACGTTTCAGCATGAAACTTGTTTTATTCTAACAAAACTATTGGTTATTCTACTTAAGCTGAGCATGCAATCCATTGGATTCTTTTTTGCAGAGTTGCTGCCTACCACATCATTACTCCCTGTAATTGTGCGGGGTTGATTATGCCTATTTAAGTGAAATACTTATCACTCATCTTTACTGAAATGCTTCGTTTTATATTTTAGACCATTTATATAATTTGACAAGAACTCTTTAATTCCTTTTACTATACTCCAAAGTTTTTACTCCCTTTCATGTTGTCTGAAAGTTTAATAATGCATTTTGTTATACAAGCAGGAAATGAAAACCAATTTCAGTATTAGAAGCAGGACAGATCTGCACCGAGCAAGACTCGATATATTTCATGACAAACCATGGACAAATGCTTGTTGACTGAAGTTTTCAAATTGGTGTTTTTGTTTAACAGAAGCTTCAAGCAGAGCATTCATTTCCTGCTTTCTTAAGGAGAATGTTGTCATATGTTTCCCCTGATCACACACATCAGCTCTAGAAGGTCTCAGATAATAAAACTGAAAATAAACGTCCATCATGGCATTAGGGCTCCTGGACTAGTACTAGATGCGTAGGTTCTATTTTCACAACGAACCAATGATCACTAACAGTATTGTGCATTTCCTCACATTTTGCTAGCTCCTATTCAGTGGATCATTGCATCATGTATTTCATACCTTTCCTGAAGATGTTTCTTAAGTAATCCTGATTGTCTAGATTTTCATTATGGTTATTGAGCACAATGGCTGTTCATGTGGAATAGGAAGCCTACAGGGTGGGTGCCACTTGAAATCCTGATGGTAGATGTCTGCCAAGATTTGTTCTTTATAGAAACATCCTGCTCGATGCTGGTGTTTCCACTATCCACGTTGCTTCCTTTCCCATTATCTAGTGTTTCATTTCAATATTTACTTCATTTTAGGAGACAAATAGATTAGTTTTAAGGGGTTTACGTATTCAAAATAATTTTTTGTGAGAATGCCTTTCTTTCCTTTTCTTAGAAAAGCAGTTGCTATAGAAGAAAATGAACAGCTAGTACTGTATAGTTAACTTCTACATTATAGTACTTTTAAACGTTAGTTTGGAATTTGCATCTTTCTCTGCTTTATTTTGGATAAGCTAATTAACTTTAAAAATAGTCTTCATAACATGCAAAGCACGGGAGAAAAGATGGTGGAAGCCAAAAGGTTGACTACAGTAAGATTTGCATTGAATTAAATTAAATTCCAGCACAGAACAAACTCTGTGGATTGCAGAAGGAGAGTCTAATTTGAAAGGGTGTGCCTTGCTGTGCAGGCTCTTTAAGTGTGATCTGCTTTTGGCCTAATTTTCTGTGACAGTGTATTTAATAACAGTGGTCCCTTACTGAGAATACCTTCTGCCTGGTCTGCCGCTGTGGAAATTTTGGCTCTGTAATCAGTGTGTCTGTCGATTCAACACATAATTTCTTTAAGGAAAATAAGAACTCTTAACGATTAGTCATACAGCTCTAAATGAAGAAATTTTATGGTGGTATTAAACTACCCCCAACCTAAGCCATTCCACATTAGTTCCTCCTCTGCTTTGTTAGCTACCTATTAAAAAAATTAAGAACTTCTGAAACAAGAAGGTTCCCTTCTAAGACTGAATATTTTAAATCCTAGAACAGACTCTCAAGGGCAGATCAGGAGTTTCACAATATAGATTAATGTGGTTTTTTTATGTGCACTAAAAATATGTGGGCACTGCTGTTTGATAAACGTTTAATGGGTAATATACATTTTTCATTTATGAACATTCATCATTAAGTGGCTTTATATTTAAAACATTACCTAATGGAGCTGCATGAAGTCAGGAACCAACATGCAGATATACTTCAGAGCTGCTCAGTTTCCAAAGCAGCAGTCCTATTTAAATGTGTACATGTCTTCTGTGACCTGACATATTAGAGGTTCTGAATTCAATTTAGTTTGAATGTGCAATTTTTCTTTTTTTCCTCCACTGCAATTATGTAGTATATGAAGTATATATAGCAAGTCTGTGAACACACTTCCTGAAGAGCCCAGCAGACATGCTGAAGGATTATTTTTCTCTTTCCTCACCGTTATACAAATAACTGTAGGATTAAAAATCAGAAGAATATCTATTAAATTTTAAGAGCATTCTGTCTTGCTCTGCTAGAGTTACTATAGACACAACAGGATAAAAATGGTACTTGAACTGAGTCAAATTCCTTGTATTAGGGAATTTGCATGTTGTTTTCAGCATAACACTCTACATACCAGTAGCACATGACCAGCTTGGCCACTGGAGCCATAGCATGCACAGACTCAAGCTCACAAGACTGCAGGGTCCCTGGTCCCTTGCTGCATGAGTATCCCCGTTTAACGGCAGTGGTGAAGCAGGACATGCAAGGAGAGTTCTCCTTCTTGCCGAGATCCCCTCCCTCCAGCCCATCATGCTCTTCCAAGAAGATGCTTTAAGCTCTCAGCCAGCTGCGGCCACTCACCTAAAAGCTGCACATGAAACTGAAGATGGACCTCAGGCATGTTGCAGCATCAGCAAGGCACATGCGCTCCTGGAGAAAGCAGTGTTCCACCTTTACAGCCACATATGGGTGCAGAGCAATCTCTGTCTGAGTCAGCAAGTCTTCCAGTGCAGTGCAGAATGAGAGCGGTCACACTGATGAAAGACCAAGCTAACGGGTTTCCCATAACTGCAGACATAGAGAGCTACACAGCTTGGCAAGCACCGATGAAGCTCTCCTGTTTGTAGTTTTAAGGTTAAAAGCTGTTGTCACATTTTTAATTTAGGAACAAGGAGGCATCCTATTAAACACAACAGAGAAACAGAGATCACTTTCTGTATTTTCACTTTCCATTCCCCGTGCATAGGAAAGGAGGCCACATTGAACTGTCATAGACTCGACTAGAGAAACTGGATTTCAGCACAACTCCATTTTGTCAAAGGGAATGTCAGTTTTTGCACACTGAAGATCTGGGGTTTTGTTTGCAATCTAAAGCAAAACTCCAACAATCATAGCCATCCTCCCCTTAGCTTTACCCTTCACCTTCCAGGTTACGATCACAGAAGGTTAAGAGGAGATAAAAAAAACAAGGTGGCAGCAATCCTGCAAGTGGGGTGATGGGTAGAAAGCACAGCCTTAGGGGACCACAGAATGAGTTCTAACTTTAAAAGGGTTCGTTATGCTACTACATTTTAAATAACAGTGCTTGGAAGGAGTTGAAGCTATACACTATTAATTTTTTTTTTTACATTCTTTAACCACTAACTAATTTAAGCCAGACACAGGAATACTATGTGACTTTTTATATAGTATACACATTGTCCAAATTATCTCTTTATTACTCTTGTTAAGAAGTGTATGTATGCAGTTCAAACTGCATGTAGCCAACAGGAAGGAAAAATAAACAAATGCACTGGGGGAATTACTTCATCATATGTTTTGTTCTTGATGGATGCATCTCAATCCAACACAAAGGATCTATTTAATGCTTCCTGCAGTATATACGTCCCAGTGTAAAAAAATCAAGGTGAGCTCAAAGCTGTATGCTCCTACCTTCAGCAGCATTAATTACTGATCAGTCTCAGCCTTCTAAATACCTCTTCCAAAATTAGTACAATGACCTCTGGCTGGAAAAAAGAGAAAAAATCTGATCACTCTGCACTATCACCAGTCACCCCTGAAATAAGAAGAATATTTCTGTTATCTCTTCTGCAGTGAATGCTACCTTTATGATGACTGTCACAACATACACTAAATTTACTTAGTGATGTATTCGCATGCCTATAATAAAGGTAATTGTCTCCGTCATGTACATTGTCCCTATAGCTTAGCATTAACTAAGCCTTGTCTTTATGTGCACTTTTCTCAAGCACTGATTGCCTTCCATAGACACCTGTACTCTCTGCTACATTCAGACATTAACAATAAAACTTGTGAGAATAGATTGATGTGAAAAGGTGCAAAAGTCAAATGGAGCCATATCTAATTTTATCTTGCTGTCATCCTGTGGTGCATTCCCAGTCACGTAATAATAAAGAGAACAGAGGGAAGGCTGAGAAGAGAGGAGAATAGTAAATTGCTTTTTGACAACTGCCTTCTGACTTCAAGTTTCACACACACCTCTTCCCCAGGCCTATAAAAGTGCACTTACTGAATTCAGCACATGAAAATGTAAGAAGTCACGGCAAAATATTCCAGAAGGATGAAAGAAGCAACTTATACAGGGACATAGCTAATGGGAAGCCCAAGAGGAATTTTCAGTGCCTGCATTTTATAATGTTCTCCTCTTGTTTAGGGGTGCTTTATTACAGTCAATTGCTCCTCCTCATTAACTTATAGTTTGGTGCTGATAGCTCTATAAACTGTCCTAACAGCCCCCAAGAGTACTGCTGCAGTGAAAGATCTGGTTGTGTTTCCATTATAAACCTACTTTCAGAGATATTTATAACTCAGCCATTTTAATTTGCATCAGGCTTTGGGGAACTTGGCTCACAGGTCAACGAGTGAAACAAATTTCAGACTATGTATTTGAAAAGAAAAGATTTTAGCCAAGAGCAGTTTACAGTACAGAAAATTCTATCATAATTTAAAAGCTTCCAGGATAAGAGAATTTATATTCTCTTATGCTGTAATTATATAATGTGAATTATACATGTTGCATTTGTTTATACAAGTCCAGATTTATGAGGCATCATATTAATGCTTTAAGATGCATTTTGATCAGCATCACAATATGTTATTTTTACATACATCTGAATAGCATAAGCATGGCTCAAAGAACTTCACCTTCAGTTTTTGAAAATATGTCATTATTTATAACTGCTTCACCAAATGTGAAACAGAAAGAAAATATTAATGAATACTAGCAAAAAAAAAAAAAAAAAGTTGTTTTGTTCACATGTTATGATGATAACCCACTGTTCTAGCACAAGAAAAAAATCCGTTATTTCCTCTTTTTAGGTCCTTGCTTCTGCCATGAAAGTACTCAGCACCATATTCAATCTCTAAGCTATTGACAAGGAAATGAAAGCAGCTCAACTTTCTTTTAGGTTTTGGGCTGGCTGGTAGTTACCTTTATAATCAGAGTGTTTTTCTAGTGTGGATATATTTACATAAATATATTATCTGTAATATGCATTCAAAGATTTGTTTGAATATTCAGTAATATTTGTCTTCAGGCAAACATTATTTTAACTTATATTTATGGTAATTTTCCCAGTTGTTTAACTTCAGAATCTAATAAACAAAATTTCTATTCTAGATAACCTCATTGAGATCCTTCTCTTTATTAGCGTTTTCTATTGCACATCTGCTTGTCACTAACAGTCTCATCTCTGCTCTACATCACATCATTTCTAGTCTAAGTCAATTCAAAAGCTCCTTTTCTCTTGATAACTGGTCTTTCACTCCAGCTTCTTCTCTATCAGAGAGCTGCCTTACCTCTTCTAGGTCACAGGTACAATAATCGAGCAGAATCATCCTTAATGATTACCTGCGTGGAGGTCTACTGGTTTCATTCCTTTTTATGAAATTCAGTGAAGAAGACCCTCCGTCTTTAGTGTTTAAGCCAATTTTGCATGTGTGCAAATACCTTACTTTTTTCACTCTACTTGCTGATCTTGGAGACCAGCAATTTTTTCCTCTTGATGTTGTCTACCAAGATGCCTTAGAGTATAAGTAAGTCGTGATGACGGTTCCTTTTTCTTTTTTCCTTTTCCTGCCTTTTCTTCCTCCCTTATCTACAAACATCTCTTTTTAATAAGTTCTTAAACGTATGATAAGTTCTTAAACGTCTGATCAGAGTTGTTTTAGGTTTTACATGAATTCATCTTCACTATTTTTGAGTATCATTTACTTACTGCCCACTCTGTCCCAAAACCTTGATCCAAACACAAAAGAAACTGTTGTTTAATCTTAGATACACAGGGACTGCCATTGAAGTAAAAGGTCATATCCTGCTGCTTTCAGATGTGTATGCATAAAAGTACACGATGGATGTTGATTACGTTGCTGCTTCACATGATAGTTTGGAAACTGTATATATTATTTATAAAAATGTTCATTTGGTTTCATTTTGAATGAGATTTTAAATGACATTTTTTGGTTCAGCATTGCTTTGTATTAAATATATTATTAGTGATATTGGCCAGTTTTAGGTAGTTACGTATTATTTCCCTGAATATTTTAACGCAGTTCAGCCTATCTAAAATAGTTTTAATGAATAAAGTACATATATCCATTTAATCTGCTTTGTTTTTTGTTTATTTTCAGGTTTCTGTGTGCCTAAGCTTGGGGGTAGGGGCTAGCAAATTAGGTATATGGTTTACATATAATTGCATTATCATGCCAAAAAACAGTGATGCCATTTCAGATGGAGATTTTTTTTTTTTTTTTATGATTGTTTTAGTAGTTGCTGTTTTTTTAAACTTCTGGAACATTCTTGCTCTACAGATAAATATGCAGTTAAGATCACTGTAGATTAGGTACTTCTGGTTTAAATCTTAGCCTATGCAGTACTGTTCAGAAAGCAAGGCTTCAAGCTCTGAAAATTTGATGCAGTTACCTTCAAAAAAATACCAAATCTTTCAGTCACTGGAAAGTTATAACAAACTGCTCTTTTATCTTGAACTCTAATGGAAGGACTACAAGTTCCTACACAATGAAATTTCTGAGAATTTTCATTATCAAAAAGTCAAAATAAATTTATAAAGACTGAATATTTGTATTCAGTAGGGACAACTAACAATTTTTCTGACCCTCTGTTGGATTTCTATTATTCTCAAATGTCCTGTATGGGGATATAAGGTGGTCTAGTACCTGAAATAGTCAAAAAACACACTTCAACCTTATCAGCTCAACACAGTTCATGTTATCAAGACAAACCTTTACAAAGTCCAGAAAAGCAAGACAATGTTCTAAGTTTGACAAAACAATGTTTTCTGATTACTCTGGAAAAAAAAAAAAAAACTAAAATATTTTCTATTGTCATTGTGAAGTTTGATTAATGTCTGCAGTGTTATGAGACCCCCAAAGGGAAGTCTCCATAAATGAAAGCATTCGGTTGTCACTGCAATGATGGCTAGTTTCTTAGTTTTCTTCAGTTTTGTTTTAAAGAAGGAATTTTTTATCTGCCCCTTAAAAATTCAGAGTGATTTTACAAATGAGAAATCTGGGGCACTTTTTGAAAAATATGGTAGAACTGAGTACTTGGTTAAGAATTACATAGAGCATTTAACTTGGCTATATTAGGGACAGAAAGATCTCATTATCTTTACTCTACATTCAGACCTTCTTAAAATTCCATTTCAGATCCTTCTCCTTTGCCTTTTCCTACTGAATTATAATTGAGCTTTAAGAGGACTGCAGAACTTGCCTGCTCAGAAACTTCTAAAATAATAAAATTGAATATTTCTCAGATTTTCTGTTCTGCAGTGCCTTCATAATCATTTCTCCTACTGTACAAAGGCTTTGATGGGATAAAAAAGGCAGTGCTTTATTTTTCTTACAGCTTCCTAGTCTTGTTTTTTGATTTTGTTTCCATGACTTTTCTTCAGGATTATGCTCTTTCTCATTACAACGAATCATGCCTCTGTAAATAAGGTCTGTGTCTAATGAATGGGTGGATTGTATTATATTCTGACACCATAGTAAAATTTGTCTTCAAGGAGATCAAAAAAGGCAAAGGAATAGAAATGCCTAATGTATGCCTTTGAAGTTGCTGCAAAATAAAGAAAGAAATAAATAAAGGAATGTAAATAGTCATGGAAGAATACTGTATTGTATATTCACTAAATGGTGAGGGGCTTTGTGCTGCAGAAATGATCTACTAGACCACCCAAGCTCAAGTAATAAATACCATGTTCTGTGCCTTATGTATTCTATCAAGTCCTTAACATGAGGATATATTTACCACATAAAATTTTAGCCACAGGAAGGATTGTTCCTACAGTCATTTAATCTTTTATGCATGTATGTTGAAATAATCACTCACGTATTAAATACTGCAAACTAAAGAAAAGAACTGTTCAGCTGCTACTATTTTCAACCTAACAGCTAACAGAATAAGAAAGAGCTAGATATCTTGAATAAACAGTTAATTACAGTTAACTATCTAGATGTTATCAATATCAAATTAAAACACATCTGAATTCAAATAAGAAAGCATTTTCAAAAGTCACGAGAATAAGCATAACCAGCAGTGCATTTCTTCAAAGCCTTAACCACCTGTTGAAGAGGAGTTATGATGTTCACTGATATTTGTTGTTCTGTCCAGAACAACACACAATGACTGAAAAGACAATCAATTTGAAAGAAAATTAAGTTTCAAATACAATTAAAAGAAAAAATAGCATGTCTTCGAATCTGAGAACGTTACAGACTCTTCTTTCTCACCATGGGCTAGAGAAGTAAGAGTTGAGCTCTGGAGGAGGCAGTCCTCCAAGAAGGCAACAAAAATATTAAATTGTGAACCAAACTCATCGAGAACTCAGATCTACCAGAAAGCCATCCAGTGGGTACTCTTTCCGAAAATAATAGAAAACAGAATTGCAAATAAATGAAATAATTCTAACTGGTAAGCATAAAGGAGACTGCCCCTCATCCACAGGCACATCCTTTGACTCAGACACATACAGAAAAGCAAAATTATATCATTTAAATGATATAATTTATTCACAGTTTTAAGAATCAACAGAAACAAGTACCCTTCATCTTGCAGATATGTCACCCAGAAGATCACCTTCTGTCTACAGGGTCATGATGCCAAACAGCAGATGATCTTAGGAAGTGTTCTGGCATGATTTTCTGCAGCTGCTTAACTCTCCCTTCAGGCTCCCTTT